>OY776122.1:65902900-67326650 GCA_963675135.1 Galeopsis tetrahit | reverse complement strand
TATTGTACTCATGGACGGTAGTTTCATTTGTCTCATATTTTTGTCCACCAAATGTAGTCTTATACACTTTATAGAAAATATCTCATCACTTAATTAATCAATTTGACATCAACTTTATTCATAAACAATTACTTTATTCACAATGGACCCCACAATACCCTATAATACCCTTACTTTATCTACATTTTCTTTAAAATTTATGTCCCACTCTAATAGAACTACATTTGGTGGATGTAGAAAGTAACATTTATCAACTAATATCATAACACTTATAAACTAAAATTAACGTTCCCAACAATTTAAAATAGGTCTAAATTATTATTTTTAAATGGTTAAGTGTTTTGATTGATGACGGGTTCATGAGGTATAAGAAATTATTTTGTTAGTAATTGTACTTTTTTATTAAGTGTTATTGAAACATTATGTGTTATTGCTCATCAGAGTATTAATGTTAAAAGTCTGATATGTTGGTCTCTTTTGAAAGTGTGTTGGTGAGATGATGTTATATTATTATGATTTTGCCTATTTGCTTTTAATTGTAGAAAATAAAGATAAGTAGGGGGTGTGTTTGAAAATGAATATATGAACCACTTTATTTGTATATTGTATGTTAACTAATATTATATTGCATGACAAAGTGGGATAGCTCAAGTGGTTAGAGCACCACTACTTAGGCCTTAGGTCCTGGGTTCGAGTTATGTAGAGGGAAAAAAAGGGATGGATATTTAACTTTCCATAAAAAAAATATATATATTATATTGCATATTGTATATGAATTAATACTATACATTTTTTAATTGATATCATATCATACCATTTATCAACTACTTTCCATAAAAAAAAATATATATATTATATTGCATATTGTATATGAATTAATACTATACATTTTTTAATTGATATCATATCATACCATTTATCAACTGATATCATTAATCTTATAAATTAAAATTAATGTTCATGACAATTTAAAATAGGTCTATATGATTAAAAAAATGGAGGTTCAGATGAAAATATAATTAGATGTGGTAAAATGAAGTATAGTTTGAGAGATTCAGTTGAAAAATAATTAATTGAGATAAAATAAAGTAAATTTTATATTTGGGAGAATCGAGGGCTTACATAAGATTTATGGGGAATTTTGGTTTATTGGTCTCATGTGCTTATGTATAAAACGAAACTACACTTAAATATTAATGTTTTGTTATGTTTTAAAGCATGATTTTGGTAGGGTCATCCATAAAGTATAAGTGATAGAAATTCATCTCATACAATTTTTTGTAAAAAAAAAAGTTATATATTAAAATTTAAATATGATATGATACATAAATAAGTAAATTCAAATAATTTTATATACATACATTGTATATTAGTTTAATCAGCAAGAGATTTAAAAAATGAATAAATAGAAGTATTAATAAATTAATAGTATTAAAAAAAATAGAGTTTAAGAATAGTATTAGAAATAAGTGTGTTTAAGAATTGACTGTAAAAAAATGAATTATAGTTTAATCAGCAAGAGATTTAAAAAATGAATAAATAGAAGTATTAATAAATTAATAGTATTAAAAAAAATAGAGTTTAAGAATAGTATTAGAAATAAGTGTGTTTAAGAATTGACTGTAAAAAAATGAATTACTCCCTCCTTCCATGATTGTTTGCACTATTTTATGGGCACACAAACTAAGAAAAATGTGTAATGAGTGGAGTGTTGAGGGGTAATTTTGTAACTTTTATGAATAAAGTAAAGTGAATGATTGGATTGAGGGTAAAAGTAATGGCATTTTATGTAAATATGTGGATTTTCATTTTTGGGTAATGCAAACAATTGTGGGACGGACGAATAAGGAAATAGTGTAAACAATTGTGGGACAGAAAGAGTATTATTTGGGCAAAAAAATAAAAGTGAAAATTGAATCAGATTGAAATTAAACATGAAAAAAAAATATGAAATGAAAATTAAGTAAAAAAATAAGGGGTAAAAATTAGAAGAAATTGAATCAAAATAAGATAGCAACCGGGTTTATGGTCCCGAATGCACTAATTAATCTTAAACTTCCTTTAATAACGGGTTATCAATTAGAATCCACACTTAATATGGATCCAGTTACATGTATGTATCTTGTACACAAGAGACACACTCGAAAAAAAATTAATAAAAGGTCAAAGTGAAACTTATTAATAACATGAGGAAGTAATATTTATTTTTGATTTTCGCGTTGTACGAGTCTAGCTCGAGCTTATTACTAAATCAAATTATTTAAGGGAATGTTTGTTTTGAAATGAGAAATCTGAATTTGAGATTTTAAAATCTCACTCATGTTTTAGTTTGAAATTTAAATTTATAATTTTAAAATTCTATCCTATAAATATCTATAAACCATACAAAAGCAACCCTATAAATACCTACGAACACCATATATAAATACCTATAAAACCTATATAAACACCTATAATCCTAAATTTTATCTTACTTAAATCCCAAATAAAACTTGATTCACGTGTTATGCAACACTAAATAAACAACCGCAAGTGTACGGTGTCAATCGTAGCGTGATAAGCACGAGATCGATCCCACAGGGAGGCTAAGCGTAAAAGTGGTAGTTTGCTAGTCGAGTTCTAAGTAGACGTGATCGATAATTTGAGTGGTGTGAATTACTCTAAAATTACCTAACAATGTGTCACAAATAGACAACGAAAGAGTAAATATAAAATCGATCAACTAATCATGCAAAGTAAGAAAACAAAAGTAAAAACGGATGAAAACTCAAAGAAGGAAGGGTGGGTTCCAAGGCAATTGTAATACATAGATATCCGTTTATGATCTCGTTTAAATGGCCATTAAGGTTATCTCATATAGGGTGATCACACAAGAAGAATTAATTAATCTCTCGATCTAATTAACCAAAGACGCAATGTAACATAGGCTCGTATTTCTACCTCACAAATGTTATACCGCCTAAAATAGCTCCTAGGATCATTCAAGTCCCTCTCCGATAATTAATCCTCTTTCGAGATCATAATAATACCGGGTTGCATGCTTGCATACGATTAAACGGAATAAATCTCTCGATCTTACCCCAATTTACAATGAATTAAGCAAATCATCATGGCCAATAACAACATGCTTTGCAATAAGGAATTAAGCACACAAATAAGAGACAAACACCAATTAAAGCAAGAAATTAATCATAAACTTCAATCCAAGTATCCACAATGCCTTAAAACCACAAAGTTGTTTAGCTAACTACTAACATAATGAAATTACAAAATCCAAGTGAAATAACTAAATAAAAAGGAAAAGAAAGAGAAATCTTAGTCTAAAATGTGGTGGTGAATGGAATTTGGGAGCTATTGCATCCTTTCTTCCTTGATTTGGTGAAGAATTGAGAGAGAAATAGCCAAAACACCTCCAAGTATGTGTAACTATGTGTGAATTTGGGGGAGAATGGCTTGTAATTCAAGAAATGGGGCTTATATAGTGTTGGGGTAGGGTTTGAATGCCAAAATTGCAAGTTGGTCCTTCGAAAATGGCCAAAATAGGGAGATGGCACCGAAAATGGGGGTAGCACGGCCGTGCAAAAATGGACATTGGCTTGGCAGGTGCTCGGCCGAGCAGGGTGCTCGGCCGTGCTGCAACGGACAGGAAAATGGAGGGTGCTCGGCCGTGGCAGCTTCTCGGCCGAGGCGCTGTGGAGCAGGGGAGGCCAGTGCTCGGCCGTGGCATGTGCTCGGCCGTGCTGCTGTGTTGCCTCAATGTTGCTGTTTCGATGATGCTTGTCTCGAGCATCAAGCTCGATCGTGCTGCGCGAATGGTGTGCTGGAGCAGCTCGGCCGTGCTCCTAGCTCGGCCGAGACGAGTGGGTGCCTCAACTTGTCGGTCTCGCGCTGCTTTGTTCAGAGAAGAATGCTCGATCGAGGCCCTGTTTTGGCTTGAAAATGGCTCGGCCGAGCCATGAGCTCGGCCGTGCTCTTGCGTGATTTCCACCCCCTTCTCGTTTCGTGCATATCTTTCGCCTCGGGTGTCGGATTGACTCGATTCCTTCGGCTATTCCACTCCGTTTTTCGAGACGAATCCAACCGTGCACTCCTCTTCCTGATCCAGTAAAGTATGGTTGGTGTTTTGCTCCAAATTCCATCGTATTTCCTACAAAATCGACAAAACACAACCTTTCTCTCATTTCGGCTTAAACAATCATATTCAATGCATAAATCAATGAAATCCACATCAAAACACGCTTAACATGTGCCTCTAAAACGTGTAAATTCCACCCGAATCAAAAACACAAAATATACTCCATGTTATTATAATTTCAAAATCCACTAAATATTAAAATCTATTTCAAAATCTTCAAAATCACAAAACAAATATCTATAGAGTAAGTGATATTGTATTGTTAACAAATTAAAATATCGAACTAATTTGTATATTTGAATGGATGGACAAGTATAAGGGGATGTTTCTTTTTGGTTTTAAAAACCAGGTTTTGGATTTCAAGATCCAAAACCCGTTTTACTTCGGGATTTAAAAACCGGTTTTCAAAATCCACTCAAAACCACCCTTATCAAACATATTGATTTGACATAAAGTTATATCTATATAATATTACTCCAATCATTATATTCTTTTTCAACAATAATATAATAATACTATAATAATATAATAATACAATAATATAATACATTTAATCAACTAATCATTATAATTTCACCAAACAATAATATAATAATACAAACTCATTCAATCTTACAACTTGATTTGACATAAAGTTAAATCCTTCACTATTCCAAAACCCAAAAGAAACACCCATATTACTATTCATCGGGATTTCAAAAACCAGGATTTCAAAAATCTGGTTTTTAAAACCACCCAAAGCCCAAAAGAAACATCCCCTAAAGGTTTATCAAATAAACCTATTGTTTAGAAAATACACCTCCCTCTTATACCTAGAATATCTCATGTATAGATATATACACTTCCCACTTGTATGTTTAGTTAGTTAGTTTGTTATTTTTGCAGTTAATCATACTTAGCCTATAAAAGCTAATTAGGGCTAGGTGATTAAAACAAGTTTTTGAGAATTCATTCGATTGTAATCTTCTTCAATATTCATTCTTTCTTCTTTGATATCAAGAAGATGAAGTTTTGATTCTTAACTTCTACATGGTATCAGTTTTCCTTTCGTATATGCCAGATTCTTCGTTCCTCAATTACTGGCCAATTCGTCTTGAGTTTTGATCGCATTTCCTTTCTTTTCCCCAAATGGCACCCACCGTCACTGATCCGGATTCATTGAACCCTGCTCTCAACCCGTTTTCACCTCTCGCCCTTCATCAGAACGACAACCCCGCCGTTGCCATCGTTCTTGAGCCACTTGACGGCACAAATTTCGTATCCTGGAGCCATGCGATCAAACGTGGCCTTTCTGTCAAGAACAAAGTCCGACTGATCGATGGGTCATTACCTGTGCCTGATGAAGACGAGGATCCAGCCATATATGCTGCTTGGGTAAGAGCCAATGATTTAGTTTTAATGTGGATATTGAATTCTATTGTTCCTGATATTAAGAGGACCCTAGAATATTTTTCTCTGGCTAAGGATGTTTGGGATGAGTTAAAAATTCGTTATGCTTTATCTGATGGAACTAGGGTTTACCACTTAGAGAAATCCCTTAGTGCCATCAACCAAGGCTCTCAATCCTTAGTAGCCTACTATAACCAATTTAAATCTTTGTGGGATGAGTATGTTAGCTTTAGGCCTGTTCTTAGGTGTTCTTGTGGTGCTATGGATGGTTGTACATGTGATTTACCCAAACTTATGACTACTACTCAAGAACAGGATGTTGTTATGAAGTTCTTGATTGGCCTGCATGATTCCTATAGCACACTTAGAAGCCAATTTCTGTTGCAATCTCCCTTCCCTCCTCTTTCCAAAATATATGGCCTCTTACTTCAAGAAGAATCTCAAAGAACATTAAACTCTGCCTCTGACCCTACTCATCCTGATTCCATTGCTATGACAGCCAGAAATGCAAAATTCTTTAGGGATAAGAGAAAACCCCTTAAGTGCAGCCATTGCGATGGCATTGGCCACACAATAGATAGATGTTTCCAAATTATAGGCTTCCCACCTGGATGGAGAGGTCCTAGAGGTCTCCCACCTAAAGAACCTCCAAAATCTGCCAATCTCTCTTTCACAGATACCCCCATGGCTTCCAACCCCCTTATTGATCAAGAGTTATATGATAAATTCTTGAGCTTCTCTAAGATGCAGAATACTGGAGAAAACATGGATGTTCCTCATTCTGTTGCAGGGGCATCCACTTCCCATGTTGAAGAGCACAAAAATCCAACTGATTCAGGTATGTCCTCTCCCTTTTGTTCAAATATTCCCACTATATCTTCTTGGATTTTGGATACTGGGGCCACTGACCATATGATCTTTGATATTTCTCTGTTTACCACCCCCCCATCCATAGCCAATGTTAAGATTTCTTTGCCTAATAATGTTGTTTCTACTGCCACTCATATGGGAAATATTGTTATCAATGAACATTTAACTCTTTACAATGTCCTTTATGTTCCTGATTTCACCTTTAACCTCTTATCCATCAGCCATCTAACTAGATACTCCAATTGTTCTGTATGTTTTTTCTCCTCACATTGCCTTTTACAGGACAATACCACCAAGATGGTGATTGGTACTGCTGATCAAGTTAGGGGTCTTTACATCTTGCAAACTGCTCTTCCACATAACAAATCTGCTTTAGGACATGTTGCTCCTTTTATACCTTCTGTTAAAACTGATTGTACTTTTGACTTGTGGCATAAAAGACTGGGACACACTTCTAAGAAATGCATGTTACATATTCCTGAACTCAATGTAAAAGCTAGTTCTACTCATAATAACTGCTTCATTTGTCCCTTAGCCAAACAAAAGAAGAAGTCTTTTCCTTTAAGCAATTTTGTGTCCTCTCATGCTTTTCAGTTAATTCACTGTGATGTTTGGGGCCCATTCTCCACTATTTCTGCTTCTGGACATAGATATTTCCTTACTATTATGGATGACTTTAGTAGATGCACTTGGGTATATCTCTTAACTGCTAAAAGTGATGTTAAGCTGTCTTTGCAAAAATTTTATAACATGATCTTAACTCAATTTAATGTCAGAATTCAAACCTTAAGGAGTGATAATGGTACTGAGTTTTTCCTTACTGAATTCTATCATAACTTGGGTATAATTCACCAAACTTCATGTGTTGAAACACCACAGCAAAATGGCATAGTTGAGAGAAAACACCAACACTTACTCCAGGTTGCTAGAGCCCTCATGTTTCAGTCTTCTTTACCTCTTAAATACTGGAGTGAATGCATCAAAACTGCTGCATACATTATAAATAGAATTCCTTCTTACATACTACACCAAAAATCTCCATTTGAGTTGTTATTCAATAAGAAACCAGATTACTCCTTTCTTAGAACCTTTGGTTGCCTTTGTTTTGCTAATACTTTACTTGCTCACAGACACAAGTTTGCACCAAGAGCTTCTAAATGTGTTTTTGTTGGTTACCCTTTTGGAACTAAAGGGTACAAACTTCTCAATATTGAAACTGGTACTATTTTTATATCCAGGAATGTTACCTTTTTTGAGAATGAATTTCCATTTGCTGATAAATCCATTACTTCACATAATACATTTGTTCCCCCTGTTTGTGATGATTTTGTTGATGATGACATGCATCCTAGAAGCAATTGTGACATTCATTCTCCCATTTCTGAAAATTTAACTCCTGATCTATCTGCTCCTGAACATATTCAGACTGATAACATTGTTCCTCCCATTGAAACCAGCTCCAGACCAACTAGAGTGAAAACTCAACCTGCTTACCTTAAACTCTATGAAACCTCCTTACCTGCCTCTGTAGATCATGCAAACCTTAATGTCTCTTACACTGGTAAACAATATCCCATACATGACTACTTATCCACTTATAAACTGTCTCCTTCTTTCAGACATTTTACTGCATCCATTTCTCAAAGGCAGGAGCCCAAATCCTATAAAATAGTTGCTCAAGATAAGAATTGGGTTGATGCTATGAATCAAGAATTAAATGCTCTAACTAAGAATAACACATGGACTCTCATGCCTTTACCTAATGGTAAAAACTGTATTGGGTCCAGATGGATTTATAAGATAAAATACAACTCTGATGGTTCCTTAGACAGATATAAAGCTAGGTTGGTAGCCAAGGGCTTCACCCAACAAGAGGGCATTGACTACTTTGATACATTTTCCCCTGTTGCCAAAATCACTACTGTAAGAATACTTCTTGCTATTGTTGTTTCTAAGAATTGGCACATTCATCAATTAGATATTAATAATGCCTTTCTGCATGGAGATTTGGAAGAATAAATTTACATGTCCCCTCTCCCTGGATACTGTTCCCCCAATGATACTAGAGTTTGTATGTTAAACAAGAGTCTTTATGGCCTTAAACAAGCCTCTAAACAGTGGTTCTCCAAATTAACTACTTCTTTATTATCCATTGGTTTCACTCAATCCAGAGCTGACACCTCTTTGTTTACAAAACAACAAGGTCAACATTTCACTGTCATTTTATGTTATGTAGATGATCTGATTGTTACTGGCACTAATCTTAGCATTATTCAGTCCATTAAAGAGCATCTACACAACAAATTCACTATAAAAGACCTAGGCACTTTGAGATATATTCTGGGAATTGAGATTGCTAGAAATTCCAGTGGCATGACTCTTTCCCAAAGGAAATATACTCTTGACTTGCTTCAGGATTCTGGCTATCTGGGGAGCAAACCTTGCTCCACTCCCATGGATTCCAAATTAACATTTGATGATCATTCCCCTCCTCTCAAAAATCCTGAGCAGTATAAAAGGTTGGTGGGTAAACTTCTTTACCTAACTGTCACCAAACCAGACATTTCATATGCTGTCCAAACTGTTAGCAATACATGCAAGCTCCCACTGAATCACATCTCATGGCTGTGCACAGAATCTTAAGGTACATCAAAGGTAATCCTGGTACTGGCCTTTTCTATCCTAAAGTTAATACCTTTAAATTGCATGCATTTTCTGATTCTGACTGGGGGAGATGTCTCCAAACAAGGAGAAGCATTACTGGTTTTAGCATCTATTTTGGTAATTCTTTAATCTCTTGGAAATCCAAGAAGCAGTCTATTGTTAGTAGGTCCTCTGCTGAAGCTGAGTACAGAGCCTTGACTTCCACCACTTGTGAACTTCAATGGGTGCACTACATTCTTCAAGACTTGAAGATTCAACACACCACTCCCTCAACTATGTACACTGACAGTAAGAGTGCCTTTTCCATTGCCCACAACCCTTGTCTTCACCAAAGGACCAAGCACATTGCTCTAGACTACCACTTCACTAGAGAAAAGATCAAGGAAGGCCTCATCACTCTCATTCACATTCCTACTCAAGACAATTTGGCAGACATACTTACCAAACCACTGCCTCCAGCTGTTTTCCTCAATCAGAAATCCAAAATGGGCCTTTTGGATATCCACTCCCATTTTGAGGGGGGTATAAAGGTTTATCCAATAAACCTATTGTTTAGAAAATACACCTCCCTCTTATACCTAGAATATCTCATGTATAGATATATACACTTCCCACTTGTATGTTTAGTTAGTTAGTTTGTTATTTTTGCAGTTAATCATACTTAGCCTATAAAAGCTAATTAGGGCTAGGTGATTAAAACAAGTTTTTGAGAATTCATTCGATTGTAATCTTCTTCAATATTCATTCTTTCTTCTTTGATATCAAGAAGATGAAGTTTTGATTCTTAACTTCTACAACAAGCAAACTTACCCCCTCCACCTCTAAGATGAAGAAAATAGAAAAAATAACTCGGTTCAAATAAATTTTCGGATCTTAATTTACTAAGGGGAACAGTTATACGCACACACGAGGTTTATGAGGACACCCACTCGTTTAGCACACGCAGTATGATGAGTAGACACCCCATGAAATACCAGAAATACCCTTTTCCCACTTAAACCTAATTCCTCCTTTTCAAACAAAACCAAATTCGCCGAACAGAAAGAAAAAGAAGGTCGCTCAGCCGCTTCACCATCCCCGTCCAACCGCTTCACCGCCTCCGTTCGCCGACACCCTCCAGTATCGTCGTTTTCCGGCGCCGTTTCTATGTGTTTCATCCACGTCTGCCAAGCCGCCGTCACCCAGGCCTCCTCCTTCCGCCGCAGCGCCGCCCAAAAGTCCCAAGTTGCCGTGTTCCGAGTCTTCCGCCGCCCAAGGTAAAGCCGCCGCCTCCTCCTCCTTTTTCGATTTTGAGTTAGAAAAAAAATTAGAGCCCCTCGTCGTCCATTTCGTTCGCCACCCGTTCCAGATTGGTAAGTGTATCTTTTTTTTATTTTTACGTTTCTTCCTCCCTCTGTTTTAACGTCTTTTACTTTCAATATTTTTTTGCCAGTTTATTTGTTTTCCTTTGAATTTTTATCCTCTTTCAATACTTTTTCCTCGATCTTTTTGCTTGATAACGAATTTTTTACAGAAATTATAGTGTTTTTTCGATTGTTTTTTTACTTTTTTGTATTTTTTTTTCAAATTTATTATTCGAGATTTAAACTATTTTTCAAAATGTTGTATTTTTCGATCTGATTCGTCGAGAAAGAAATATAAAAAAAGAAAAGTTGAGAAGAATGTTTAAAATGAGGGGAGGGTGATTCAGACATTTTATACCATGTCTAAAATTATTTAAAATTCAGAGTGGGTGTACTCATCAGTTGTGTGTGCGTATAACCGTCCCCTTTACTAAAAAGTGGGATAAAAAAGGGTTTGACTATATGCACCTCCATTTCGGAGAGATGCACTCCCCCAATTGATGCACCCCTAAAATCGATCTAAAATAGATGCACCCCCTAAAATCGGTCTAAAATAGATGCACCCCCTAAAATCGGTCTAAAATAGATGCCCCCCCGTCAATTGTCTTAAATGCCCTTGTCTCCATAAAATTCAATTTACTACCCACACACCCCAAAATCTAATTTCATCTCATCCTCTCCATTTCCCCCACCGCCTCGTCGTCCGGCCGCCGCGTCCAGCAACCCCCTCCCACTCCCCCTCGTCCGGCCGCCTCCGTGCCCGCCCACCACCGGCCGCGGCCAGAAAAAGGAAAAAAAAAACCCCTCCAACATCCACGGCCGTCAGGGGCCGCCTCCCCCACTACCGTCCGCGGCCACCCCTCCCTCCCCCCCCACCGGCCGTCCGCCCTCCTTCCGCCGCCATTGACGCGCAAAGGTAGGTCTTTTTTTTTTTAATTTCTGTTCTAACGGTGGAGGTCGCCTCTCCCACCACCGGTCACGCCTCCCCCCCCCATCTCACGGCCGCCGCGTTTTTCGGGCGGCCAAGGCCACCCTTCTCCCTCCCCCACCACCGGCCGTCCGCCCCCTGCCGCCGCCATTGACGCGGAAGGTAGTTTTTTTTTCTGTGTTCTAACGCTGCACATGGAGGTCGCCTCCCCCACCACCGGCCACGCCCACCACCTCCATCTCACGGCCGCCGCGTTTGTCGGGCGGCCAAGGCCCCCATCTCACGGCCGCCGCCAATTTATTTTTTTGGGTTAATTAGGGTTTCTGCAGATACCCCCTTCTTCTTTTTTTTATTTTCGTCTATGTAATGTGGACCAAACATACTCTCGTCGATGAATTGTTGTCGAGTGTATTTGGTCGACATTACAATCAAATTTAAAAAAAAAAAAAATCGACCAATCTTTTCGACGCGTATACACTGATTTTTTTTGTTTGATATTCGTCGGAGAAACAGTGGTTTAGGTGGATGGGAAAAGAAATGAAAGTGGGAGGGTGTATTTTAATGAAAGGGCATTTTTTATTTTTTAAGTGCATCTCTCCGAAATGGAGGTGCATATAGTCAAACCCTAAAAAAAGTCTTTCCAACCTTTTCCATCAAACCAAACAAACCCTAAGTTTTTCAAATTGTTTTAGTTAACCGGAACACACAAATTAATAGCAAGCCATTCCCTTAACCGCCATTTTTATTTTTTTTTGGCAGTCGAAAGAAATTGAAATTGCTGTGGAAGTGAAGCAGGAGCAATGAGCATGGAAAATCTTGCAGAGATGGCCAAAATCATCATCAGAAACAGAATAACCGATCCATCTTTTATCTTCTCTTTTTTCTCCCAATCTCCGGACTCAAACTACAGGTTCTTTCCACTTTTCTCTTTCATTCAAAATTAATATCTTTTCAGTAGTATATACAATTGATTCGTGGGAATGTGAGAAACATAAGGTTCTATTTGGTGAGTATCATTATATAAAGTTTTTTTCTTCTTGATTCTGTTAATCACTGGGAATCAAATCGTATTTTATGGAAAGTCCTAGTTCAGTGTACAACGCGATTATTGTTGATGATGTGTTACATTTTTTTTTTGACGGAGGAGGAAGTGGAAACATTTTATTGAATTTCTCTTTTTCAGTAAATTGAAGCATCTGATACTAAGTTCGGTGACTGGAGCATGCAACAATTCAGTTTTTCTTCTGGGTCCTCGAGGATGTGGGAAAAAGGCGGTGTGTTCCATTCCTTTGGCTGGGTGGGGTTGGGGAGTAATGTTTTATGTTCATGTGATTTATTGGCCTTTGTTTTGGTTAGGTGTTGGAGCTAGTTCTCGATGAACTACTGAAAGAGTATCCTGATATGATTTCTGTGGTATGAATTTTAGCGCTTCTTATCTTTGAACAAGTCCAGTAAATGTTTTATATGCCCTTATGAATTAACGGCATTATGTTGTTTCAGATTAAGCTTAATGGTCTTCTGCACAGTGACAACAACTGCGCATTGAAGGTCAAACTGCCCATACTTTATTCTTGTTATGATAGTGTATTTTTGCTTATTGTTCCAATATAAAAGTTTAACATTAAGAGTAAACAACCTATAACAAAGGTCAAACTACACATGCTTGACCTTCTTCTTTCTCAGTATGTTTATCAAGCCAAAGTCTCAAAAAACTGATGCAGAAGAGTATCCTAAGATTTTCTTTTAAAAAGTTCAATGATCCATTTAAATGCAAAATATTACTTTCACGTGTCTACAAATACAAATGCATAGGATTATCACAATCATGTGAGTTAAATTCCCCCTTAAAAATACTCAAGATATTCTCAGGGACATGAAATTCTAGTGACAGATGATACAGATATGAAAATACATCAGTTCAAATAAATATCAAATTATCCGTGGTTTTACCTCTGTTTTATGTGCAGTTTTTATCATAATCGTGTCTATTTGACAATTTCTTCTTTATTTGGGAGAATTTGAGTTTACTGCAATTTGTAAGTGCTCCTCACTTTATCCTACTTGACATGTCATGCAGGAGATAACTAGGCAGTTATGTCTAGAGCATCAGTTGCAGTTCTCCAAAATGGTAAAATTATTGTGATAGTTTTGGTTGCATACAATGTGATCTCACCAATTTGTTGTTGTTTCCTAAATAATATTGCAGGCGTCATTTGATGAAAACTCACAGTTTTTGCTGTCTATGTTGCGGTAAATCCATTACCAACCTTGTTTTCCGGGAGATCTTGTATTTGATGCTTTTAGTGTTAATTTTTCCTCTCATTTGAACTAGGGAGTGTGGTCTAGCACATAAAACAATTGTTTTCGTGCTGGATGAGTTTGACCTTTTTACACAGGTAATACTGCAAAGTGGAGAATAAAGTACTTCAAAATAAATTGAGTTGGGGATTCGTTTTGGCACCAATTTCTTAATGCATTCTTCATCTTGGCAGGGAAAACAACGACTACTTTATAGTTTGCTTGATGCAATGCAATCTATCACATCGCAAGCTGTTTTAGTAGGAGTGAGTTGTCGATTGGTATGTTGCTTATACTTCTAAGTTTCTACAGTTCTTCCATGGTTTTAATTTACTTGTAAACTAGTGACTATTACAAAACACCTTGCTTTGGTTTTTTTGTGGCGTACTAGAACCAAAACATTTAACAACTAAGTCTATTTGATTATGGGAGTCCATGTATTATGTTTTGTTTACCATTATCTTTTTAAATAAATAAATTAAACTTAGTTTTTGAATGTAGGATGCTGATCAGCTGTTGGAGAAAAGAGTTAGATCTCGTTTTTCACATAGGAAGTTGCTGTTTCTTCCTCCCTCACCTGAAGATTTTCAGAGGTGATTGTTTTTCTTCTGCTTTAAGTACAATGTGGCGACTCTTTTGCAATAGTTCTGTTATCACGACTTAATGTTGATGTGCAGACTTATAGAGCACATTCTGCTATTGCCAACAGATTCGACGCTTCCAAATGATTACACTGCTGCTTTTAATGGAAATATTCATGTATCCTCTCTATTAGATCATTCTCAAAAGTTGTTCTTAAATGCATTTCTTCAATGCCATGTCTTTTATTCAGTTAAAGCCAGATACATTATCATGTGCACGCTCAGAAATTATGTAGACATCAAACATGGCCATAGTTAATGTCCTATTAATAAAGAAATGATACTGGAATCTGCTTTTTTACTTTTTCAAATTACATTTTAAAGTTGGCTTCTCAAGGGATTTAAATCTGTCTTTGCCGGTGTAATTATGAGTGACTTTGCTAACAATATTTTTTGGCTCATGAATCTTCTACTCTAAATGCACATGGTTAGAATTCCTTGACGTTTTCACAGAATATTCTAGCAGATGAGAAATTCAAAGGAATCATTGATACATTGTGTTATTCTGATTCAACTGTCGGCAATCTATCGAGATTTTTGTAAGTCAAACTCGATGTGTTTGTTATAAAACTTCTCATTTCTGGCGCTTAGTATTTTTTTTTTTTCCCTTCTTTCAACAACATCTGCACCATTATCACCAGGTTTTCTGCTATTAGTCATATGGACTTGAGTTCTGGTTCCCTCTCAGTTGAGAATTTTAAATCAGCACTTCCTGGCATACAGAGACAGCCAAAAATGGAGGCTTTAAAAGGTATGTGCTTTTGATCCTTAAGAGTTCGGTAGTCCGTGTTTCATTTGGTGGATCATTTTTATGTTCAAAGAAATGTATTTTGTCAGATTGCTCCGTTTTAGAACTTTATATTGTGGTTTGCATGAAGAGGTTGGAAGTCAAAGAGCTGGAGTTATGCAACTTCAATTCTATAATGAAAGGTGTGCTTAAATTTTGTGTTGTTTGTCTTCATTGCTTGCTTTGGTATTCCTCCCTGAGTAATCTTTATTCGTTGCAGAGTACAAAAGCATACATGATACCTTCCAAACATCCGACTTTTATGCACGGAATGTATGCCTACGGGTGTGTATATAAACTCTCTTGCTGCTAAAAACTAAAGAGTTATGGGCATGTGTGTAATTGATTGTCACCACTTGTAGGGTTTTGAGCATCTTTTGGAACGTGCATTGATATCATTTGAGGACAACAGAGGGCATGGACAATCTCTCGAGTTCCGCCCAGTGAAGCTTTTAATAACACGGCACGAACTAGTTCAAGGCTTGAAATCCCATCACTCTTGTCCGGTGCGTTCAAATTCTCATTCTACATTTATTTTTGTCTGCTTGCTACTGATCTCAATAAATTGATATTTGTGTGTGTTTTACATAAAGAGAGAGATATAGAATTTGAAATTCTGCAAATATCTTCCATGATTGTTGTGACTTGATTATATCTGCATTGCAGGCCATCTTGAATAAAGTAATGGATCGCCAAGGTTAGCTGTGGACGATCGATATTAACTGTCCAAACAAAGCCTTAGCCAACTCTCTTCATTGCGGACAAAACTATTATAATCAAACTATTCTACTCCAATCAATCATCTGTTATTTATTTATTTGGATACCTAACTCAAAACTCTTTTAGCAATTACGTATCAGTTTTGATACAAATATGTCGTATGATGTGGTAAATAGATTTCAACATTTTGGCACTCCTAAAATTCAACGAAGAATCGTCAAAAAAAAAAAAAAAAAAAAATCAACGAAGAATAAATCTCCTATAAACACATGAACAACTCTCTCTTTCAAAGTAATGGAATACATTTTAATGTATCGAGTATTACACTTTACAAATATTTGATTTTATGAATTAACCATTCTCAAAATACTAAAACGTATGCTAAGAGAGGTGCAATTAAGTTCAAAAAATTTCATAAACCCGATTCAAAGAAGATTTTGTGTTCAAAGAATTAATATAATCTAGTAATTCAATAATAATGAGATCTAACCTAAGAGAAACAACATGTACAGTTTGGCGGGAATTTACAACAAAGTTTTAATTACCCCAAAAAAATGTAGATCTCAAAGGAAGTGTAGAACCACAAAATTTGAACCTCTATAGCCTCTTTTTCTTCATTGATCTGTGTTCTTGCCATGACCACACCCCCAAGAATATGACGAGTCCAACCCCAGCAAAACTCCAAAATAAAATCAACCACCTCGGCATTTCATTGGGGAACAGTCCTGGTATCCCACGAGAAGAAAAAAAAAATCAGTTTTTATAATATTTCGAACTAAGCCAGTATCGAATATAAATAGGTGACCAATGAAAACGCACCATGTCCAAACTTGATACATATGAGGAGTTCCACAATGCAGATAGCAATTGAAAGCCAGCAAAATGGTCCCACCTTTTTCACCACTTTTCTGCTAAAAGTAAAACTAATATAAGGACACCAAAAAAATCTGTCCAATATAGACATTCTATTATTTGACAAGGAAGATGGGAATACCTGTCTTGCAAGTAAGAATTGTACTCACGAATTGTTGGTATTGCGATAAGCCACCACAAAACCAACCTATATACTATGATGGGGTTTCGAGGAGGGACCCAAAGGCAAAATTTCAGAAAGAATGTATTGAGTTCCACGGTCAAGAAAACAATGCAAAGGAAGAGAACTTGAATAAATCGGAATGGACCAAGAAAGGGGTGCCATTCGTCTTTATCCCAATGAGCAGGTGTGAATTGTCCCAATGTTCTTTTCACCTGAAAATTCAAAGGGAAGCAATCAGCAGATATTGGTGAATGGTAATCATGTAAACTCGTTCAATTCGGAAAAGTGCACCCAAACAGCTGAAGGTGGTACTAAAACCAATTTATACTAAATTAGCGAATCATCTCAGAATGAGGCAGGGGACAAAGACAGAATCTTCAGAGACTAGCTAACAATCTTAATAGATCTAGGTTACATGAAAAAATCTTCAAATGAACACAATAATGACCATAAATGGTTGCCACATTACACCCATAACAATAACCGAGCAGAAAAGGCTACAGCTTTTAGAGATGCAAAGAAAATTAGGAAGAATTTCACTATGAAATCTTAGCCGGTGTATAATAATAACACGCATAAAATGCCACATTCTAACCTAGTGTTCATCTATTACAGTTACTAATCTAACATATCTGTTCAATTATATCCATAGAGCACCAAAGGAACATCAAACACGTGTAATTTTACTTCTCATTTCTTTCATAAAATCAATTCTCTAGGAGTATCCATATTGGCATAAAAAACGAATCAGACAGCTTAAGTCAGAACATTACCCACTCAGCCTGAACAAGTCATTTTGTATATATACCAGCTTTTAGTACATATATCACAATAACCTAAATCACACACAACCGAATAGTAAAGGAACTCTACAGAAACTAAAAATAACAATGTTGCAAACCAACGTACTTTGCCCATAATATTAGGTTGCTGACTTATGCCAACCCACTCATAAGTTCTACCATCGAAGTACCGAACACTGAGCATTCCAGCCCATATGCCTGTAAGGCAAAGAAGAAAAAAAGTAATTCTTAGTCCACTTAACATAAACCCCTACTTTCAAAACCTAAAAAGAGAATCAGGATTCCTGAGATAAATCAGTAGTCAAATAGGAGAGAGAAATGAGGGTTTAGCACACATCAGGTAAGATGATACAACATGCACACACTAACAACTAATGTAACAGAAAGGATATCCGATAATAACAATAATATAGGGCAAAGACAATATTGGCACAAACAAGAAGAGATAATGTGTTGATGAAATGAATATTTCGCAGATAATAACCAGGAAAAGATAAGATAAAATTGTACCGAACCAATTGCAGATTAATATATCAAGAATAATGCTGTCCCACCAGCACTCATTGAAATTTGGCAACATGTGGCGAAAAGTCAGCTGAAAACACCAGATATAAAAACCACCTTAATAAACAAAGAAAATATATCCTCAGAAATTGATTGCAAATAGTAGATGCATAAGTTTAGCAGCAGAGGATAAGAACTGACCTCTGTTAACTCAAATCCAATAGAAAGTACCCACAAGAGTGGCTGATTACGAATCATTATAGCCTTCCCCCACCATCCCAGAATATGTGCCAACACAAACTCATCAAAAAGTGTCTCCTAAAGACAAATAAATAGTCAGAATTTAGCTGAAAGGGAAGCGTACTCACAACAGGTAACAGGTAAAATGAAACGTGCTAAAATACTAAGCAAAAATAAAGATAACATACATAAACATTCTTAAACCTGCTCGTAGGATTTTCAGGCATATAAATTCGGCAATCAGCACCATATGATCTTTCTGGGAGTTCTGCAATTATTACAACAGGACGTGCCAAGTTACTATTCATATGCACTAATAAGTGTAATCGACATGTACTGTCATCACTAAAACATGTAAGGTTCACTCATTATGGAACAAGGAGAAAGCCTAAACGTCTTACCAACACCAAGATCAGGATGCAGGAGTTTCATAAATTGCCGAGCATCATCACGCTTCTTGAAATAGGAAAAATAAACAAGCACATCAGAAAAAACTACTGAAAAAATCTATAAAAATCATAAACTGATAGATCCAATAATGAAGAAATGGACAAAGAATTCATAGAAGAACTCTGGAAAAGAAAAGAAAAAGAAATCAAAATCAGTCAAGCTCATTCACATACAATTCTAGCCAGCCACCCACTAAAACTTAGTTTTCTGAATAGGTGAAACTTGTCAAAATTTTAGTGGCAAGCATTCTAATTAGTTTTGAGGGAAAGTATGATTCTACATTGTGTATATTGATAGAACACATAAAATCACTAACACAATGAATTACTTGACAACCGAAAGAAACTCGCCATTTAAATAACCAATAATCTCAAGCCGAAGCATGCAACCAAAATGCAGTTGTTTGTTGAGAAACTACCTGGAAAAGCAAAAATGTTAATGCAACAAGGTATATTACAGCCATCCCATGAACAAGTCGCCAAATAGCAGGATGTGGCCGAATGAGAATCCTGGGAACAAATGCAAAAGCAGATTCAGCAAATACAGAAATGACAGTTCTCACAAATGTATAATGCAGGTCAAAGTCGCCATATATGAGCTTCTAAAGCCATTTAGATATATGGCTTGATACACTTAGCGGTGTTAATTTGAGCAAAATGGTATTTACATCATAAGGAAAGGACTATCGACAAAGCTAATAGGTTCAATGCAAATACGGCCAAATTTGACGAGTGGATAAATGAAACCATCCAATAAAGGAAACAACTTACGTAGAAGGAGCTTGTAACAAAGAATAAGCAAGAAACACCGCAATCATTGCCCATACACCCCTACAAAAGGAATAAATGCAACAATTTACGGGAGCCTTCAATAAGCCCATAAAGGATAAGAAGAAGGAAAATTTTGAATTTCTATTGTGCAATATGGTGAGTCCATAAGTGTAGCAAACACCTTTTGACAGAGGTGACAAGATCAGTTTCTGAACTACGCTGAGAATCAAGTGCTCCACTTGCCCACCTGAGGAGAATTTTCAAATAGAAATTATTAGGACACAATTGGAACTTTTCAGATTTAATTACACGTGGCACGGTGATGCTTCTTGATCATTTCATTTTTATCTTTGGAAAAAGGTGTTGATAAATGCTGTTTTGTCGAGTGCAACG
The DNA here is from genome assembly GCA_963675135.1 of Galeopsis tetrahit. Taxonomy (NCBI): domain Eukaryota; kingdom Viridiplantae; phylum Streptophyta; class Magnoliopsida; order Lamiales; family Lamiaceae; genus Galeopsis; species Galeopsis tetrahit. The sequence goes on along the minus strand of OY776122.1, from coordinate 67,306,679 downwards.
TGGCGCAATCTACTTAGATAAATAAAAACAAAAGGACATGATTAGATAAAAAAGGAAAGGCGAAGATGGCCAATCTTACCCAAAAATTAAGAAAATGAAATGTAAATACCACTAATCAAAGATCAACCAACTTACACAAGAAAGCATGCACCAATTAGTAATAACGTAATGGTGCGAGGCTTGTAAGCCCAGGCAGTCCATGGATCATGCTCGTCTTCACTACTTGATGTACTCAATTCACCATTTTGATAAGCCATATAAACCTTCCGTCTAGCTCTCCAATGACCATTTTCCATATTCTAATATATCAGATACTTCTCACTGCATCAAAGAACTTAAAAAATGAGATTTATATAGCCTCATAAAGGTCAGATTACTTAGTATAAAAACCATTTGAAATTACGTTTATATAAAATAACGAAAAAAGTGCAAAGACTATTTGAGAAACTGATTCAACCTCATGAAAAGTGATATAAAAATATAAATCGTGACAGGTGCTTCAGCAAGTTAAAGAAATACAAAAGAGGGGAAATACTTAAGTCACATTTGCAAGCTCTTGTCCAAGATGATACCATACGAACAAATTAAAACCCAATCAAAACATCTCACACTAATTTAAAGATCAATTTATTCATAAATCTTGCAATCGACTGAACTTTTAATTTTGATACAAACTCAAGGAAAAGCACAACTCAAGAAAATCCATTATCATTAATAAAGCACTAGAAACTCACTGAAGAATATTCATGCCTGTCCCAGTTAAGTTATCCGAGCAAAAGATGCAAGTGGCATAAAGTAGTTGAGCAAAAAAAGTAACACTCAATCAAAAAAAGTAACTTAAAGTCCCAAACATAATAAGTTTCAAAATATTTACCCAATTTCATCTAAACTTTCACCATAAATATAATAAACAGCGACAGTGTGCAGATTTAATTATCAAATTGTTGCAGCTTTATAAACCCTAATCAGAACTCTTAAAGACAATAAACAGTAAAAGTCAATGAACAGTGTGTAGAATTAACTAACTTTTCAGAACAAGATTAAACATAAAATGGATCCAAATAAAACCCGGAACTAAATCCGAAAAGTCAATCATCGCATGCAATCAAAAAGCAACCGAACCACCATCATAACTTCAAAAAAAAAAAAAAAAAACATGATTCAAAAATCTGAGAAATTATTTTCCAACTACAAAACTCGAATAATTAGTCAAGAAATTAAAGTCCTAACTACGTCCAGTGCATGCTAGAAATCAACATTCCCCCACAAATTAAGACACAAAAACAGCTTAATTTCACACATAAACTAAAAATCAGATATTAATATATTATTTATGTGTTGATTAGAGTGTGGGAGAAAAAAAAGGTGAATTAATTAGTTCCTTACTGAATTAGATGCGCGAGATTGGGCGGCTTGAAATTGTGAGCGTTGAGATAAAAAATAGGTTATCGAGATTAGAGAGAAAAAGTGAAAGATAAGTAGCACTTTACACCGAAAAGAGGCGCATGAGCGCCAAAAGAAAAGGAGACATTTATGTATAAATGCTGGTGGTTCAGTTTCAGTACCGATAAAAGAAGACTCAAATTAATCTGGTGCAGGAGATAGAGAAAGATCTGCAGCTGCTGCTGCCGCCTTTATATCTCACACGCCGGTGGTGACGTTTAAATATCGTACGGCGGTCAAACACGAATGTAGAGAGAGAAAGAGTTTTTAAATTGAGTTTAATGGAGAGTAAAAAGGGTTTTTGTTTTGTTTTAGGGCTTTCGGATTAAATAGTAGTACAGTGAGGGACGCAGGCAGGTGATATAGACTTGAGTCTATAGGGGATATTCGGTATTATCACTGGAACATATTAATGTCCCATTTTATTAAATTACTCTTTTGCCGATTTTTGTACTTCCCTTCCATCAAAAGTATGTACACGACACGTATTATAGAGTTGTTGTGAGATAAAAATAAAATAATCACATTCGTGTCCAATTATAACGTACAATCGGTACAATTGAATGATCATTTTAATTTAGTTCCAATATAGTAGGTTGAATATTTAATTAGATAATTAAAAATATATTTAAATTATTTAAAATTTAATACCAAGATTTGTCTTCATTCGAATGTGGTTATGGTATTTTTCCCTTACGTTAAAATACATCATAATTTTTTTAATTTTAGAAATAAAATTTATAAAAATAATGATTATGTCCTAACGTATAAAAAATAGCTGTAATACTACTATAATTAGTGTAAATCTAAATGGCCTTAATATAGCTGGTGAAAAGTAGGTATTTTGTCCATTTGTTAATTAATAATGACAAAGGTAGTATAGCAGCGTAATATTTTAATGACTATTATCCCAGTTTTTTTCATATTATAAAACCTAATCATGAGCTTCCAACGTGAAGGTTGAGAAATAGAATAAGTATATAATTTGATTAAAAGAGAGGAGAAATATAATAAACTGTGAATGAGAGTAGTTTGATTTTTAAAAAAAAAAATTGTATAGTTTTCATTAGAGCAACGAAAATAGAAAGTTAAATAACTTTAAATGGATAAAGAAAATACAATTTTGAGTCTAAAATTTGAATTTTGCTCGACCTCTCCATTAAGGTTACTTCAAAAGAATTTGAGTAGTTTAAGTAGATTTACTTCAACTTTTATTCAAGATGATAAATTAATCCGTCTCAATGAAATAATAAGTTTAGCATGAGAAGTTGTAATTTGATTGTATAGAATTGATGGAGGAGCACAATAGATTATGTTCAACTTATCTAACAGCTGAACAAAATGATGTACGACAAAAAATACTAGGAGTTGATTTTTATATGAATATGGAGGCCGCATGAAAGACATTCATATGAGTAACTCTTATATTAGCAATAAAATTGCATGGACATATAGTACTTAATGTTGCATCCAGTGGCATAGCCTATCTTCTACTCCCTCCGTTCCGGAGGAACTTGCATCCTTTGACAGGCACACATTTTAAGAAATGTTTTAAAAAAAGGTGTAATGATTGATGTTTTGAAGGGTAGTTTTGTAAACTTTTATGAATAAAGTAAAGTAAAAAGTAGATTGAGTGTGGAAAAGTAATGACATACGGGTAAATATGAGTATATTTCAAGGGTGAGGGTTGTGAAGATATTTCCTTTTATGGAGTGTGCAAATTGGTATGGGACGTCCATATATGAAAAGTGTGCAAATTCATGTGGGACGGAGGGAGTACTACCTAAAAGTCGTAAGATGCATTCAAAGTTTGTTATACCAATTAATATTACTGAGTCACCAACCTGCAACATAATGCTCGGTACTAAAATGTCATAGCTTATACTAAAGGTAAAACTCGTAATATGGGACAAGGCACCAATGATAAACAAAATTAGTTTTGAGATATATATTGGATCGGATCCTAAGAGATATAATTAGGTGACCTTATGGTAGTGATGGCCCTGATGGGTCAATATATAATTTTTCATTTGGAGGAAGACTGTTGTTCTTGGTGGAGATTCCAGACAAACACTTCATGATATCTTAAAGGGTCATAGAGAAGACGTTGTGCACTTTACTATTAATTCATTATATTTGTGGGAACATTGCAAGGTATTAAAATTTACGAGGAATATGAAGTTGAAGACTAGGATTACTGGAAATAGCACAATTTCTGAGGAGATAATTGAATTATCAAGTTGAATTTTGAAAGTTGATGGTGATCTTGGAGATAATGTATATGGTTTTGTTGAGATTGATATTTATGAAGATTTTGATTTTTGATGTATCTGATCCTATTGTTTGTATAATCGAGAATTTTTACCATTTTGTCAAATGTCAATATTAATAGCTCGTACTGATAAATACTTTGGGATAAAATAATATTTGCTCCAACAAATAGAAGATGATAAATTAATGAGAAAGTGTTGTCCTTAAAACTTAGTGATATGAGAAAATATTTGAATTTAAATAGTGTTTATCCAATCGAGTATAGACTTAGTGGCTTGAGCAAAATGTACTGTGTTGACTTTTTGAACACGCTGAAGCCTTCTAAACTACCAAATTACTACTATCATTTAGTTTTGAATTTAGTCTTGAAGGTAGATGTTCATATAATGCTTATAAATACATTGATTCAAAATCAAGTTTTGCAATTGAACAAGATTGGTTGTACACAACTCGGAAATCACATTATCAAAGCACATATACAAAAAAATATTAGAAGTAAGGTATTTATCTCAAGAATGATCTTGACTGCTCAGCTCCTATCAAATTTCAAAATAAACAATTTTCAATCATTTTATGTTTTTTACAACAACGATAGATAAAAGCCATGAATAATCGTTTTCGACAGTTGAAGTGTATCATCTCATACTCGGCCAGTTTTCACATACGAACAGTTATACGTTGTAGCCTTGAGAGTCCAGATCAAGAAAATATTGTAATTTTTTTTGTCTCGGTTCAAATGAAAAACCATGTAAGTGTACAAAAAATATAGTTCTCAAATAAGTATTTTGAAATGTGTGATTATGATTTTTATTTTTTTTTACTAAAACTATAATTTGTGATTTTATTAATGTTTTGCAGATTTATATAATTCTTGATTATTAATTTCACTACAGTTAAATCTCTACAGATAAAATTGCAATTTAACTATAGTAAATTTCTTTGAATATGTGTATTCGATTTATAAAATACACACACAAAAAAAGTTATAAACACCATAATATTAATGTAGGTTTTTTTTAAAAGATATTTGGAAACCGCGTAATATGTGGGGATAGGGTACTAAATTTTCTAATTTTAGAAATATAACTTATAAAAACAGTGATTATGTCCTAACGTATAACCAATTATAATCATATACAACTTTTAAAAAAGTATACTATAATTAGGTAAATCTAAATGTTCATATTATAGCTGGCCATAAAGTACGTATTTTGTCATTTTATTATTAATTACAAAGGTGGTAATTGGTATAGTAATGTAATATTTTAATGACTATTATGCCCTTTGTCTCGTATAAAACCTGATCAGACACTATTTTGAATCTAAAATTTGAATTTCGTTCGACCTCTCCACATTAAATTATTGTTTTATTTATTTTTTGTTATCTTTTCCAGTGTAATTCCGTTCATCGTGTGTATTAAAAATGTCACATTTTATATTTTTAAAAAAATTATGTTTCCTCCCTGAACGTGTTTGGATGGAGTCATGGAGGGAGGGATTTAGGTATGAATTTTAAATTTATAATTTAAATTTACTTCATTTATTTGGATTAAAAAGTAAATAAATGAATTTTAAATACATAACATCTATATTATTTTTAGTTAAAATTGAGAGAATTTTAAATTTTCACTAAAACCATTTCATTTCAAATCCATCTATTTTTAAGGTGACCGTCACATATTATGTTGAGACAAAATCAAATTATGTATACTCAAAAGAATAGAGTATTGTGGTTAATGAATGGAGACCTGAATACAAAATTCTTTTTGACATACTAAAACAACTATATATGCAATGTTCGCAAGCTTATTGTTTCTTTGATGAAAAATTATATTCGGGATTTAATAAGCGTCTATTCAATTCTACATGAACATATATACTGTAATTGTGTCATATTTATTGAACACAATAATATTTGACTTCAGTCCATTCTATCGAGAAAATAAGAGCAATGATTTTGGTACATCCAAAAATAGATCGATTTGAGAGTGCATTTTATCAATCGATCTGAAGTGTGAATGTTGATCTTACGAGGTTAGTTCAATATTTCTTTACTTATGTCTATTTGCCCCATGGATTAAATTTTAATACGGTCACGATTATCCCTAAACACCAGGGGCTAATTGTCTTGTGGACTTTCGATCTATTTTACTTGAAAATTTCATCTGTTTTTTCATCTTCAAACAGATTAGTCCAAAGAAATACATAAGATAAATAAAAAAAGTTTCCGGGTGTGTTACTATAAGAACAATGTGTTACAGTAACACATATTTATCATTATAGTAACACACATTATTTTTTTATTTTTTTTTTGGACAACTAACACACATTATTTCTTATAATAACACAAATATGAAAACAAATTTTTATATTTACCTAAATCCATGTGGTACCATTTCGACACGAATTCAACCTTTGTGCCGACTTTTAGTATCATTAAAAGATGAAATAATGGAACTTGGAATGAAGACTCTAGTTAAGAAGAAAAATAAAAAACAAAAACACCCTCATTTTCAATGATTGTTATGGGTGCAATTCAATGTATCATGGCCTCAGATTTTCAACCTACGGTTCTTATAAGATATTAGTATAGGATCTACTAGAGTATTAAATATATAATTGACCAGCAAAAGAAAAGAAAAAATATCAGCTGCCATTAATTTTCTTGATTTACCTATTTAAAGTATGCGTGTTTTAGTTCCTTTTTGCATTTGTGCTACAAGAAACTCTATAAATTAATAATGTTGGGAACACCAAAATTTATTAATTAAAAGAGTTATTAATTTATCTATAAATTAATAATTATTAATTTAATATTTTATTAATTTATGAGGTAATAAAATATTCAATTTATAAACACTTATGCTTTTTATGTTCATTGTATCACTTTATGTACATTAAAAAATATTATATATATAGATATATAAGATCAAAATATGCTAACACAAACAAAATATACACTTATGAGACTATTAAATCAGCAATCACGTTGAATAATTTATTGTTGAGTTATGAGAAAATGACACCAGAAGTTCTTACAATGATAAGAAAAATTAGAGACGAGATTCAAGGTGAAATTGATTTCAACAAAAAAAAAACAAAAGACAATTGATTCATTTTTCAAGAAACCTTTATAAATCATTCATGTAATAAATAGTATATAAGCAATTATTAATTTATATTTTATATGGGGTCTATAGAAATTATAAAAAATGTATTATCTTATAATTTTAGCGAGTTTATTGATTTAGCACCCTATTCCCGAGTCGGGATCGGTCAAAAATATTATTTTAGAGAGTTTATTAATTAATCGAGTATTAATTTATGGAATTTCTACTGTACTATGAGTAGTTGTTAGTATTTTATTTGAATTTATATGGGGGTCCAACATAAGAAATAATGAAAAAAATCTTTAAGCCTAACCAAACAGTTTTTTTTTTTTTTTTTGACCGGGTAACCAAACGGTGTTAGATTGCTTTAATTTGTTTATTTGGCATGAAAAATTGCAGCCAATATTAAAAAAAATAAAAATTAATTAATTGAAAATGGGGCCAAAAAAAGTTATACTCCAGAAACTTTACAAAGCCATGTGAAATGATGGTAAAATTAAAGGAAAATCCAACCCAAATTCATCATAGAGAATCTTAAAAATTTTACCCACTTTAATCATAATTGATCAGGATGCACGGTTTATATAATTTTGCAAGCTATTATAGCGCTGGCCCTATCCCTTATTTATTTTAATACTAATGAAGTAATGATTAATGGTAGAACTTTCATTGGATTATTATTATTATTATTATTATTATTATTATTATTAATCGGTAACACTTTTATTATTTTGTAAAGGATGTTTGGAAATGACGTGTAACGCGGGATCGAGAAGTAGCTCTATGCAATTAGGAAGTAGGAGTATGAAATTGTAATTTACAATTACAAAAATTTATAGATTTATAGGTTCTAAACCAATCAAGAGAAAATAATATAATGGATCACTATTTTGTAAATATAATATCACAAAAACTTATATCCAATATTGCATATATGCAATATTGACTAATTAAGTCAATTGGACTGAAAATATTGATTTATTAAGTCAATAGACTGAAAATATATATTATTGGACCATCATTAATTCATTTGGGTTAATTCTTAATTTATTTGTCACCTGGCGTGTTCTAATTTTGACAAAAAAAATTAACCCGTTTATTTTGTCAATTTCTGTGATTTTTTTTATATTTTATTTTATTGCCGAACGCGGGATATTAAATGTAGTAATTCAAATCGTAATATGTAGTAACACACATTATTTTATGTAGTAATAACACAAACTATTTTATATAATAATACAAATTCTTTTATTTAGTAACCCGTTTTTTTCTAGTGTTTTTGTTAATGTAGTAACTCACATTATAATACGTAGTAACATATACTATCGCATGTAGTAAACACAATAACCATGTTGTAATGCAAATCATTTGATAAAGTTACATATAGTAACAAACGCATATTCAATGTAGTAATTCAAACTGAAGTATGTAGTAACATATAATTTTTTATATAGTAATACCGATTCTTTTATGCAGTATTTTTTTCTAGAATTTTTATTGATTAAGTAACTCACATTATAACATATAGTAACATATATTATTGCATGTAGTAATATAAAATAACCTCGATCCATAATAATAATTAAAGAATATTTAAAGAAATATAAAATATTTAAAGATTAAGGCCGTCGTAAATTGTAGCGTTCGATCGCGGCCTCTGGTGGCCGAAAACTGCTCGGAGAAGACGACTAAGTACAATTTCTGCTAGTGGGTGTATTTATAAAAAATATTTCTGCTAGTGGGTGTATTTATAAAAAACATGGGTGTGAATTGAACTGTCAGTGGGTGTATTTATAAAAAATGTGGGTTGAACTGTCACTAGGTGTATTTATAAAGAATGTGAGTGTGAATGACTGAAATGTATATATATGTAATATTTCACCAAAGACTAACCCATACAATATTATTGTAAATTTTTCTATGCAATTGAGTGTTTAAATATATTTGGATTTTAATGTTTAATTTATCAAATTTAATCTTTGATCCAACATTTTACTCAATTCATTGAAGTTCAATTTCAATGGTATAGATGCAACCAATTACACACAAATATCCCTCTAATATTATATGTGTAGTAAATTATTGAGGTAGAAAAAAAAAAGGGAAAAATTCATTTTACGTCATGTAACTTAGGCCTAATCCAATTTATATCCTTTAAGTTTTCACTTTTTTTATTTACGTCCTTTTTGGTCCAATTTACGTCCTTTTTGTCGGAAAATTTTCAAACTTACCGGAGTGTGAGGAATAAATTGAGATTCCGGCCAAATAGTCAAATTTACGTCCTTTAAGTTTGAAAATTAAAATTTAATAAATAAATTTTCTAAAAATATCATTAAATTTTTTAAAATATTATTAAAATTCCAAAAATATCATTAAAATTAAAAACTATAAAATGTGTAAAATAAAATTCAAAATATCTTATTTAATTTTTTAAAAATCTCATTAAAAATTATAAAATGTGTAAAATAAAAATAAAAAATTTACAATTCAAAAAATCGAAAATGTTTAACTTAAAATTAAGAAATTCAAAAATCTCATTAAAAATTCTAAAAATCTCTTTAATTTTTTAAAAAATGTGTAGATTAAATATTAAAAATTCTAAAAACTCAATAAGAATAATAAAAATTATTAATATTTTATTAAAAATTAGAATTGATTCAGACTCATCCGCCATTAAAAAAATTCTCGAACTCCTAAATTTTTTTGTATTCCACGCCTTGATTGATTGTAGAACCATGTCAAATTCATTTTAACGAGGTTTTTAGAATTGCATAATTTTTAATTTTATTTTAAACAATTTTTAAATTTTAATTTATAGATTTTTTATATTTAGAATTTTATGTTTTTATGAGATTTTTAGAAATTTTTTATTTTTAACTTACAAAATTTTCAAATTTTTAGAATTGTAGATTTTTTAATTTTTTTAGAATTTTTTATTTTTATTTTACACAATTTATAAATTTTAATGATATTTTTAGTTTTTAATGAGATTTTTATGTTTTTTTCAGAATTTTTTAATTATTAATTTCTAATTTTAAAACTTAAAGGACGTAAAATTGACTATTTGACCGGAATTCCAATTTTTCGACGAAAATGATATAAATTGGTCCTAAATACATAAATTGAACACCCTATAACGTAAATTGAAAAAGTGAAAATTTAAAGAATATAAACTGGATTAAGCCTAAATTAACTGACGTAATTAAAATGAAATTTTCTCCAAAAAAAGATAAAAGAGAGAGAGAAGGGTATAGAAAAGAGGAAGGGTACTTTTGATGTAAAAAAAAAAACTTTTAAAGGGATTTTTTTTTTTTTTGGAAGCAGCCAAAATTTTATAAAAGGGTATCAGGAATACCCCAAATTGAGCAAGTTACAAATAACAGATTACAAAATCATAGAAAGATCTAACAACACAGCATAGTACTAACAAGAAGAGGATAGAGAAAGTTGGAAGTGAAGAGGTTGCTCCAAGAATTCCAAAGTGGAGAATTGCAAAAGATTTGAAGAAGAAGAAGCTTGAGGTACCTTGTGATAAATGGGGGGTTCCCATTACATATGAGCCACTTCCATACCCGGGAAGATACATGAAGAAAATGGATGAGAAGTTTGGGAAGTTTTTGGATATCTTCAAGAAAATCCACATTGATCTTCCACTTTCGGATGCTTTAGAGCAAGTACCTCATTACATGAAGTTTCTAAAGGATGCAATAGCAAACAAGAAGAAACTAGTGGATGATGAGACGATCAAGTTGACCGAAGAGTGTAGTGCCATCCTTCAACGAACTCCTCCCGAAAAGCTCAAGGATCCGGGTAGTTTCACTCTCCCATGTGAGATTGGTGATGGTCCCATGATGAAAGCTCTTTGTGATTTGGGAGCTAGCATCAATTTGATGCCACTTTCAATCTTCAAGCGTTTGGGACTTGGAGAAGTAGTGCCCACATCAATTACTCTCCAATTAGCGGATCGTTCCATCACCCACCCTAAAGGGATCATTGAAGATGTATTGGTGAAGATTGACAAGTTCATCATTCCGGCCGACTTCGTGGTGTTAGATATGAAAGAAGATGCAAATATCCCATTGATTCTTGGGAGGCCGTTTCTTGCCACGGGGGGAGCAAACATCAATTTGAGAAAAGGGGAGGTAACATTGGAGGTGAATGGAGAGAAAATGATTTTCTCCAAGTATGGCTCAATTGAGAGTTCCCCAAGAAAGAAGGAACCCCCCTCCATCAAAGAATGTGACATTTATGTGAAAGAGCCATTACCAAAAGTTCCATTGAAAGATCCGGGAGATGATAACAAATTGAAGCAAACTCCCAAACTTGAGCAAAACTCAAGTTTGGGGGAGTTTTATAAGGAGAAAAGTTTTGATAAGTTCCTTGAGGGTAGTGAAGATGAAGAGGGAAGAAGAAAGAGTTCAAAGGAGAGAAAGATTGAGAAGGGATTTGAAATTGGAGATACGGTGGTATGGGGCACCTTGGGAGTGATGGAAGTCCTTGGAAAGATGAAGCTCAAAGAACGAAAAATGTTGGTCATGAAGAAATTGGTCTATGGAGGAGGCATTGCGTTGGAAAGTGAGGAGGATGAAGTGTTCATCACCGATGAGCACAATGTCAAGCACTATCATCCTCCATTCAAAGAAAGGGAAGTATGAACTTGTTAAGTTCCGTCCGGCATAGGACGTTAAACCTAGCGCTAAATGGGAGGTAACCCATTTTTACTTGCTTTATTTCAATTTTGTTCATTTTATTTGCTTTGTTAGTTTAGTTTGATGTGTTTGCGAGTTTTGATGTAGTTGGAGAAGCTTGGATCGAATGGACAAGTGGATTGAAAGTGGAACTTTGTGCTAAGAAGAAGGTGTAGCTATAGCAATCGTAAGAGGTACGCCCACCCCAATTCTTAGGAATTGCATAGCAATTACTAAGTTTGGGGGGGGGGGGGGTAGTGGAATTTATATTCTTGTTCATGACATTGATTGCTTAGCTACTCTTAGTGTTAATTGATGGGATAGTGGCCCATGTGTGTAGATTTGTATGGTTAGCACTTGGTGGCAATATCAATGCAACACTATTTTTCCAAACTTTTAATTGCTTTGCAATGAAAAAGTTTGGGGGGGTATGTTCGTTTTTACATTTTCTATTGACACCAATGTGTATTCTTGTGTATGTGTGTAATTTGAACTTAAATGATCATTGAGACACATTTGATGGTGATTTGTTGTGAATTTGATTCCTTGAATGTGTACATGATTGGAATGAATCATCTTGTTTGTGTTGTTGTCATCTCGTTGCTTATGGATGTTTTGCATGCACAATGAGTTATGTGTGATGATGATTGAGTATTGAATGAACCGGTGAGAGTTGAGCTTTGAACCGAACATTAATCCGGTTTATTTCATTCTTGAGTGGATCAATTCATTGCTTGTTTTTCTAGAACTTGCCCAAGTTCTTGCTTGAGATCATAATTGTGTGATACTGTGAGAAATGATGTAGGCCATCTTTCGTACTACAAGTCACTTAGCCATATTTTTCCAAATAACCAAAGAAATTTTCCGTAGTTAGCCCGTTTGAGCTTGAGTTCCCATTTTCTTGGCAACCTACAATGTTTAACCATTTAGCTTTTTGAGCTTTCGATGCCCAATTCTAGTGGAGAACAAAAAGAGAGTGGAAAAACATATGCTTAAATGCCTTTGGTTTGAGGAGGAAAATTGGCAAGGGTGTGAAACGAAAGAAAAAGTTGGAAGTGATGAGAAAATGAGAAAAAAAAAAAATTGAGAAAGAAAAGAGGGACAATGAGCCCCAAGTGCTTGAGAAGAAAATAAATTGAAAGGTGAAGTGATTGGCTAAAAAAGAGGAGGAGATGATTGCATGTGAGAAATTTAAATGAAAAGTGAGAATGAAGGTGTGTAAACCTTATGAGCATAAGCTTGATGTGTTGAAAAACAACTTTCGTTCTCCACTAGACGAGTCACTTCCTCCATATTCATCATACCCCGTCCAAAGAGCCAACGTTACGTCCTTGGTTAAGACCTATTGATCTCATAGTTGAACATGTTTGTGGTGGAAAGATGGTAGAGCTTGGGCAAGCTTATGGCAATTGCAATGCGTGATTTGATTGATGAGTGTCTATTGTCCTTAATTTGTTTGAGTGTTTGAGAGAAACACTATATCTTGTGAGTTGAACTTGAGCATTTGGATATTGTCATCACCATCACTTGTTATTGTATGTTGAGCATGTGTGAGGTAATTAGTTTGATTTTCAATATTGAACTTGTGATCATTTTTGAGAATGTATCTTGAGGAAGAAGAATTCATTTCATGTCATTTGATACGTGGGATCTTTCATTGATCATCTAGTTGTAAATTTTCCCTCACATTGTAATTCTTTCGTTGCTCGAGGACGAGCAACACTTTAAGTTTGGGGGAGTTGATTCGGGTGGAATTTACACTATTTAGATGCATATTTGAAGCTCATTTGATGTTGATTTCATTGAATTATACATTGAATATGATTGTTTAAGCCGAAATGAGAGAAAGGTTGTGTTTTGTCGATTTTGTAGGAAATACGATGGAATTTGGAGCAAAACACCAACCATACTCTACTGGATCAGGAAGAGGAGTGCACGGTTGGATTCTTCTCGAAAAATGGAGTGGAATGGAAAAAAGAATCGAGTCAATCGGAGGTCGGAAGCTCGAGATACGAAGAGACAAAAATACATGCCCGGGTAGAAACGACCCGGGCGGGTCACTTCGACCCGGGCAGAGCCAAAAATGTAGTAGTTTCGTATTTTGCCCGGGTGAAACCCACCCGGCCGGGTGGTTTCGACCCGGGCAAGGCCCAAAAGTGTGTTTGTTCGTGTTTTGGCCGGGTGGCATGCCCGGGTGGGAGCCACCCGGCCGGGTCACTTCATTTTCGGGGTTTTTGGCCCATTTTCTCCATATTTCAAGGGCCTAATTGCAAAATTAATTCAAGACTTCTACCCCAACTATAAATAGATCAAATTTGAGTTTGAGAAGGAGTCTCTTACTCCTTTTACAAGCAATTCACACACACATTCACATAGTTGTAGGTGTTCTTCATTTTTAGTTTAGATTCTTAATTAGATTAGATAGAATAGTGGTTTTTACTTCGAATCAAGCTACGATTATCATCGGGCATCGTCTATTACATCGGTTTGTAGCTAAATTCTCATGATCAAGGTGATATTATTCTATTTTGCAATTCAATTTAGTATTTTCTTAATTTCTTCAATCTTTTGTTATTCTACTATGAGTTTGATGTTATTAGTTGTTTTAACCATGGAATTCTCTTCTAGAACCATGGGCTAAGCTCTTATTGCCTTGGGTGTGAATGTTTTGATGGGTGTTTAGTGTAATTATAGATTAATTGCATGATTAGCTTAGGAATTGGGTGTATATGTTTCTAGTGTTGTAATTTTCATGATTCAATTGATTAATTCACCCTATTAGCTAGCATTGTTAGTTTTGTCGACTTCAACGACCGTATTGGGTTGCATGATTAAGAGTGTGTGTATGAGCTTGAATTAATCAATGAGAATTAACATAGTAATTAGCTACACCGACCGGGGGTTGATTGCTTAGATCGACGACACTAGACACTAGTCGATTAGAGGTCGTCTATTAGATTAGTGAGAGGGCGTCTCATAAACATTAGTAACCGTGTTGAACGTGTTTATGAGACACTATCTTAGGAGCTTATGGTATTGATTAGACTATATAATTGCTAATCGATGCACGTGTTCACCTAAGCCTCACAAGGGATTGGTCTACACACACGAGTGATAGCCTTTAGCTTAATCCAAAACCATAGTTTAATTCATGCAATTGGTTCGTTAACTCATTGAATTACCCACAAAACGGAAACACCCGAGGCAATACCCTTCCCTTGCACTTTCCAACGAAAGTTAGATAACTTGTTATTTTTGTCACTAGTTTTCATTACTTTAGTTAATCTAGTTTAATATTTTTGTTCTTATTCCCAAAAATCCAAACAAACACGTGTAGTTACTACAATAGCATGCATACTCGTAACTTTAGGGATTCACTAGCACTCAATTAGGTCCTTGGAACGAAATTTTACTTGGTATACTTATCGTACTACTAACGAACCCATACGCTTGTGGGGATCGTATAGTTGTAAAAAGTGTGCAAAAATACATCCAAGTCAACCAGTCGTCAAAAGAATTCCACTTGTTAATGCTGGAATGAGCCTTAAGCCATCTAAAGGTTGAAAGCTTGATATTAGTCACTGTCTTTTCCTCATTAAATGGTGACCCTTTGAACATCAACTCATTTCTGCTAAGCCATACTTGCCAGATAGTCCCGTGCCACACCGTCATCCAGCTCTTTTCATTAATGTTTTCCTTCGCCTCCTTATGCCTACGGAAATGAAACATCCTTACCGACCCGTGATCAGCTGTCTTCCCAAACCACTCGTAAATTATGTCCCATATCCTCACACTCTTCTGGCATAGAAAGAATATGTGATCGGAGTCCTCGGGAGCAGCCTCACACAGTTTGCAAATCGATGAAATAGGAGCCTTGAGCGCTCCTCGTCTTCTCAGATTCTCCAGCGACGGCACCTTGTCCTGCAGCATCCTCCAAGAGAACGCGGTTACTTTTCGAGGTACTCTAGTTGTCCAGATTTCGCTAAGTTCGTCCAGCTCCTCATAGTCCGGCGTAAGGTCCTCCAAGAGCCGCGCGTAGGCTGATTTTACTGAGTAAGTACCGTTCTTTTCCCCCTTCCACGTCCAGTAGTCCTTCTCCTTTGAGAATTTTGTAAACCTGTCAATCAAAACACACAAATCGCGAACGACATCCTGTTCCCTATCGAGCAGAGGTCTGCTCCAATTCCACTCAAAACATTTCTCGCCATTGACCCATTTAATTCTGTCAGCAATAGAACAAGAGCTAACTTTTTATAGCCTAAATAATCTGGGAAATAACTCTCTAAGATTACTATCTCCCACCCATTTTTCCTCCCAAAAACTAGAGTTTTTGCCATTACATATCACTTTCGATACATTATTCCCGAACCACAAGCTTGCCCCTATGTGTTTAAGAGTATTAGACCACCAAACAGACCATTTCCTAGGACATTTACCTTTGCTCCTATATAAACCCACACACTCCCACAAAGATCCATATTTGGAAAAAATGATATCACTCCACAAACTACCTTCCTCCCTAATGCATTTCCACCCCCACTTTCCCAACATAGCCAAATTAAACAACTTTAAATTTTTAATGCCCAACCCTCCCCTAGATTTTTCCCTACAAAGGATACTCCAGCTCACCCACGGTATTCGCTTCACTTTCGGATCACCATTACTCCACAAGAATCGTCTTAGAGAGGTTTGGATAGAGTTTATAGTTTTGGCAGGTGCAAGGTTACAGGCTAGGTCATAAGAGGGTAGGTATAATAAGACCGAGTTAAGAAGGGTGAGTTTACCTCCGAAAGAGAGAGATTTGCCATTCCAGGAATCCAGTCGATTTTCCACTTTAGTCGTAATGTCTTCCCAGTTTGCTGCTTTGTTGGATTTCAGACCAATTTTGAGGCCCAGGTACTTCAGAGGAAGAGCGGCTGATTTGCAGTTCAAAGTATAGGCCCAACTCTCAATTTCCGAGTCTGATACGTTTATCCCAGAAATGGTGCTTTTGTAAAAAATAATCTTTAACCCCGACCAGGCTTCGAACATTCTAAGAACGCTTTTCATGATCAGAATATTATGGCTGCTAGCTTTCCCGAAAAATAGAGTATCATCCGCGAATTGAAGGTGAGAAACCTTGTAAAGGTTCCGCCCCACACTAGCCGGAGCAAACAGGTCAGCCTCAGAAGCTTTATGCATCATTAAACTCAGACATTCACCTACAATCGTGAATAAGAAAGGAGAAAGGGGGTCGCCTTGTCTTAGACCTTTCTCCATAGTGAATTCCTCAGTAGGGCTTCCGTTAACCAGAATTGAGACGGAAGCAGTTTGGATGCATTCTCTCACCCATTTACGCCATGTGTAGTGGAAGCCCATAAGTTCAAGCATGTCAAGCACAAAGTCGTGATTCACCGAGTCGTATGCTTTCTCGAAGTCCAATTTGAACAAAAACAAGAAGTTGTGAAACGAAAATGGTATGGAGTATATAAGATCATCTCATATGTTAAAAATTATGTGAAATTTTCTTGTGAATCTCATTTTGTGAGACAAAAGTCTCATTTAAATTAATATTCTTTATATTTCATAATAATTTTCACACTTTAAAAAAAAAATATGTCCACTTAATTATGAAAATTGTGAAACGAACCGTGTATTATTCAACTCGTGTATGTTGTAGTTCCCGTGCTCTTTTAAAAGGACACAAAGTCCATAAACTTACAAAATTCTGAAATAAAATTGAGTATCAATTTTGAAATTCCAAATACAATTTGTACTCCCCCTTCGATTTAAAATGTAATCATCATCAAATATTTTACGAACACTATATCTACTTTAACTCGAATTTGAAGAAAAAATGTTGGTCAATATAGTTAAGAGGATCACTATATACGATTATAATATTGAAATTTACTTTAGCCCATGTGATCGATATCTTAAGCATTAAATGATTAACTAATTAATAAAGGGACTAAACTAAACATAAGTTAATTAATAATTGAATGCGACAGGATATATAGATTATCAGGTGTCTAAATTAAATACCTCAATCCAAAAGTACCTGAACAGACAGTCTTGTCTTAGTAGAGTACTAAACTAAAACTCAGGTTCATTATTTTTATTTTTTAAAAGTTGGATCAAAAGGGACAAAAAAGTTAAAGTCTTAGTAGTACTATTTTAATTTTTAACTAATTAATGTAAATTCAACATTAACCTATTATAGAATCAACACTATATCTCTAGCTAATTTACTCCTTTTCGCACTAAAGTAGAATATTTCATAATTTTCTTTATCAACGTTGAATGAAATTAATGAATCAATTTTTTTTTTTTTTTAGTATATCTTACGTTTTATATACTCCATTATAAATTTATAATCGTATTTTTTATGTAATTTTATCTATTTGCAGTATTTTATTGTGTACGGATGTTTTCCTTTTAATTTTATGTGTATTATTTTAATTCAAAATGCATTATTAATAAGAGTAAAATAATTTTATTTTTGATTAATTTAATAGGCCAGATAATTGAAAAGTATTTTCTGTATCACGGAGAAAAAAAAAAATCATTTTCAACACTCACTTTCAAGCAAGCTGTATACATACGTATCACATTTAAATTGGGTGGTCTGTGGTCACATGATCTGAGATTAGAATATATAGTAAACAAAAAATTATTTTAACTAAAAAAGAGCTAAGAACGAATTTTAAGTTGTTTTGACAGCTAGCTCCTCGGCCTCCTCCAAGTGTTTTAAAACTTAAATCACAATTATTATTATTTTTAAATTCTTATAATTGTTTATAAACTACCTTTGTATGGACGGTTCTATAATTTCATTTCAAATGAGCGACAATCATATGTAGTATTATAAAATTATGCATGATCCAAATTTAAGGGAGACGCTGACGCACCCTTATAAATTAAAATTTTATTATATATGGTGATTTTTGTTTAATTACACACTCGATATGTAATACGAAATGTAAATTGATTGGATAATAGATTAGTAGTATCTTATGCATGGACAAGAGTTATGTTAGTTAGTTTCCCAAAAAAAAAAAAAAAGAGTTATGTTAGTTGGACAAACTATCTGAAAGTAGGCAACTCGTCTAACAGTGGACAACTCATCCGATCTTGAACAAGTCACCTGGAATTGGACAAGTACTTGAAACTTGGACAATTCATCTGATTTTGCTCAAGTCATCTGATTTTAGCCTTAGTCATTTGATTCGAGTCCAAGTGGATCAAGTCATCCGAATTGATCATATCAGCTGATAAGAGGACAAGTCTTCTAAAAGAATGTCATTTCAGCCGATATAATTGAAACTAACTTGAAAGTTGTTCAAGATGGTTAATTTGTTGCATGACAGTTATGATCAGTTGATTAGCAGTTCATAGCATTATATATGTACGAGAACAACACTTGCTTAAGGGCAGTTCATAACATTATATATGTACGAGTACAACACTTGCTTAAGGGTTAGATTAATCAGAGAGTGAGAGTTAAGTTATTATTGGGGAATTATTCAAAGCATAACAAATAATAATTGGTTAGATTGAAATTAATTTTGCTACTCGATCCATTGGTGGTTTAGTTTGGTTTTCATTTCTCTTCCCCGTTTGAATAGTTGCTAGATTGGTACAAATTGGTCGTTTTTAGTACACATTTATCCTTCTTTAAGAAAATTTAAGGGAAGAAATTCCAAAAATGGAAAATGAGAACCCCCACAAGTAACATTCATGAAATAGAAATACACCAAACATGCATTTAAGATTTAAGAAACAATGTTAGAGGTCCCCCTTTCTTAGTATGTTATGATGTGATTGACTCAACCTAGAGTTACCTTTAATATTTTTCAAACTCAAATAAATTAAATGTACTTATAATATACTAATTTCATAAATGCTAACAAACACAACGCGCGCATTTAAAAATTGACCCCCCTTTGGTACCACCATACTTTGAAAATGATACTTGTTAGTTATATAACTCTTTATGTATTTACATTTTATTATTATTTTACGGAGAGCATATTAATGGTATTAAAATTAAAATATGGTGCATGCATGGCTGGTGAGTAATATATTTTGAAACAACAGGATTATATTTATTGATAAATAGTAGTAATATATGTGTATTGAATTTTTAAGTGGGGAATGAAAGATTGAATATATAAAATAATATTATATTATAATTGTGTAATGAACTAATGATTTGTTATTATATTATTATTGTTATATATATATATATTATTGTGTGAGAATTATATGAGTGAAATTATAATTAAGGATATTCTTTAACAGCCAATAAATCATTTTATAAATAAAAAACAGTTGTTACAAGGAATAATTAATCAATTGGTGGTAGGCTGCTAGCAGTATTAATCTTTTGGGGTTGCTAATCTAGTACTCCTTGATAATTATCTCCTTGACTGTAACTCAACTTCATAACCCTGCTTTAATTAGTCTCATCTATTAAGTAAGGTTTGATAGGAATGATTTTAAGTAATTTTTAATTAAATCGCAAAGTAAAATGTGTACGTTGATTTAAAATTCAAAACCTGAATTTTAATTATAACCAAAAAACATAGCACTTAATTATGCAAACATAAATGATGCTATATTACCCGACATCACTATTATATTGTACACATAATACATACAAATTATAAATTATAGTAAGATGAATTTAATTAAAACATGCATTATAGAAATATAAATGAGCCAAGAATTAATCGATCCCTACCCCATGCATGGTTCCTGAGATTTTGTCCATGCCAAATGATCAACTTGTTGTGTAAGAGTGGTATTATTAATTAATTCCAAATCCAACTTGTTGTACGTATATTAAGCTGGCTGGCATTATCAGATAGGGTTTGTTATCCCCCCAACCATTGATATTTTCATCTCTATATTTTCAAAGTGAAATATGGGTGGGTCCCCTAAACTTTAGTGTTGATTGAAAAATGTGACATTAACTTTAAGGGTGTGCAAGCTGTGTAATGACAAAAGTTTGTGTCATGCATGCATGAATGAATGAATGATATAGATGGTTTAATTAGGTCAATGATAATTAGCCCTAGGTACTAGGTCTAGCGATGATGACAACGTAAGCCATGTGCATATATTTAATTTGATTGATTTAATTAATCAGCTATATATTGTATATAGTTGTAGGTAAACATAATAATAATAATTAAAAAAGAGATAAATTGATTTAGAGGACAGGGTGGGAGGAGGAGCATAGGTGCCCAAAGTGTCTGCAGGAAGCCATATGCTCAGATTCCATTTCTCTAAATTCCAACATAATTCTTTCACTTCAATTCATTCATTCTTACCTAATTATAATATCTTCTCATGATTTTGATTCCGACAGCCACATCAACCTCCTGTCCTAGCGCCCACTTTTATTTTACCTTCTACCAACATTTTATTTTATAATTTACAAATCGATTTTAAAAATTATTTCTATTAAACATATCACCTAATTATTAATTATAATTTCCTTTGATATATAATAATATTAATACAATCTCATTCAATTTTACATATTAATTCGACATAAAATTTAAATTTTCAAAACATAAGAAACACACATGTACGTTATTCACGTATAAGTAATTTTTAAATAGTAAAAGGGGTGGAATAAGATTTGCCGGTATGTTTGGTTGTTGGAACGTATGTTAGAATAGTGATTAAATTATTACTAGTATATTGTAAAAATATTAGAGAGATGTGATTAAAAAAAAAACACTTTAAAAAATGTACTTATCTAATATACATGCAAATCAACTTTAACTTAATTTATTGAGATCAGATATATTATTAAATGGATTGTATAGTGAAGTTTTAGGGTGCTTATTCTAAGATGATTTAAACGTTACAAATTTGCTTTATTATTTCCAGAATTTTGGGTTTGTTTCTGGTGCAGTCTTCTTGGATTGAGACCATCAAAGTTTTTAATATGTTGAATTTGGGCTTAGATCTTTAATTTGATATTTTTGTCGCCACATGACATCTCTGATTTTCTATCGTCTCTATAATTTTGTGTAGCATTTCGATCGTACACAAAATGTTGGTTGATAATCAAAAAAATTTCGTCTATCTAAAAGTTCGAACTTATAAAAAGGTGAAAAATTAATTTTTATATATTAATTTTTTAATAATAACTATAGAGAAACAATGATTTATGAAATTATGTTTTCATTGAATGGTTGTAAAGAATACATGAGGGGAGTATTTATAGATACAAAACATATCTATTATATATCTCTAATTTAAGGAAATAACTCTATCTAAGGAAATAAAGATTTACAAGATACTCCCTCCGTCCCACAGGAATTTGCACACTTTCCATATATGGATGTCCCATACCAATTTGCACACTCCATAAAAGGAAATATCTTCACAACTCTCACCCTTGAAATATACTCATATTTACTCATATGCCATTACTTTTTCACACTCAATCTATTTTTTACTTTACTTTATTCATAAAAGTTTACAAAACTACCCCTCAAAACATCAATCATTACACCTTTTCTTACAAATTTCTTAAAATGTGTGCCGGTCAAAGGGTGCAAGTTCCTCCGGGACGGAGGGAGTATATAAAATATATTATACAAGATATATATAATATCTCTTAATATATTTATATATGCCTAATACGCCCCCTCAAGATGGAGTACCATAGGAGAGTCCAATCTTGATCATCAGCATTTGAAGACGAGAACGAGCAAGAGGCTTTGTGAGAGCATCGGCTAGTTGGTCTTCGGAAGACACATGTGAAACACGTAACTGAGTTGTTTTGATCAAATCGCGAACGAAGTGATAGTCAATGGCAATGTGTTTCATTCGAGAGTGAAAAACCAGGTTGGAGCAAAGATACGTCGCACCAATATTGTCGCAGTAGATGGCAGGGAGAGTTTTGATGGTAAAACACAGTTCTTGAAAGAGAGATTTTAACCATTGTACCTCAGAGGCAGCTGATGCAATGGCCCGATATTCTGCTTCAGTGGAGGAGCGAGCAACCGACTTTTGTTTCTTGGAAGACCAGAAGATGGGATTTGGTCCAAGAAAGACAATATAGGCACTTGTTGACGTACAATCATCAGTATTTCCGACCCAATCAGCATCCGTGAAGCAGTGAAGTGAGTCAGATGGGTTGGGGCGGAGGGTAATTCCAACATCTCTAGTTCCATTAAGATATCGAAGGAGGCGTTTTACAGTGCCCCAATGAGTTGTGGTGGGAGCATGCATGAATTGAGACAATTTATGCACAGCAAAAGCAATATCAGGTCTAGTAAGTTGGAGGTATTGGAGACTTCCAAGAACTTGACGATATTGGGTGATATCAGTGGACGGTGTTCCATCAGAAAGAGATAAACAAGTAGAGGTGGAGAGAGGGGTTTGGACAGGTTTGGAAGTGAGCATATTATATTTGGTGAGTAGGTCAATGATATACTTACGTTGGGAGAGAAAACAAGTTTTCTTAGTACGGAGCACTTCCACACCTATGAAATAGGAAAGTGAGGCTAAGTCTTTGACAAAGAACTTTGTACTAAGGTCTGAGGCCACTTTTGTGAGGAACGAGGTGTTGTTTCCTGTAAGGATTAGATCATCAACATATACGAGAAAATATGCAGTTATACCGGTTTTGTTGTATACAAAGAGAGACTCATCAGATTTGGTGTGAATGAAACCAATACTCTCCAAGAAGGTCCGAAGAGCAAAATACCAAGTTCGAGGTGCCTGTTTCAGGCCATAGATGGATTTATGTAACTTGCACACATATGTAGGGAAGGTTTTGTTAACAAACCCGGGTGGTTGAGCCATAAATACAGATTCAGCTAAGGAACCGTGAAGTAAAGCATTATTCACATCGAACTGACGAAGTGGCCAATCTTTGGTGACTGCAATACTCAGGACTGCTCGAACGGTTGTTGGTTTGACAACCGGACTGAATGTTTCTGAAAAGTCAACCCCAGGGCGTTGGTGAAAGCCTTTGGCGACAAGTCGAGCTTTGAACTTGTCTAAGGAACCGTCTGGTTTCCGTTTGATGCGGAAGACCCACTTCGAACCAATAATGTTTGCAGAATCATTAGGTGGTACTAAATCCCAAGTACCGTTTTTTAGAAGGGCATTAAATTCAGATGACATGGCCTCCCTCCATCGTTCATCTTTTAATGCCTGAGAGACGCAACTAGGTTCAGTGTCAGAAGATAAAGTAGAAGATATACCATACCTCGGATTTGGTTTGAAGATACTGTTTTGGGCTCGAGTGACCATTCGAGTTTGTTGTTGTATAGGTGGGGATGGCAGTGAGGGAGCATCTAGCGACTCGAGATCAAGGGTTTGTAGGGTGGAATTAGAGTTTGGAGTGGATGAGGGTGTACTTAGTAATCTGGGGGGGTGCAGCCGAGCTGGACGTTGGACTGGAGGGTGTATTAAGTTGTACAGGGGGTGCAGGTAACGGGGGTGGTGGTGGATTCTCGTCAAGAGATGGTATATTTTGGGGAGGGGGTGTATTCGTAAGGTTTGTGGGTGAGGTAGGATTGGGGGAAGGGGCCAGGGGTGTATTGTTGGGGGCAGGGGGTGGATAAATTAAAACAGTGGGTGTGTCTGGCAGATTGGAGGGTGTATTAGTTAAGGCAGGGGGTGTATCATGAGCAGTTTTAGGAGTGGCTTGAGGAAAGACATTTTCAACAAATTGAACATGACGAGAGGTATATATTTTGTTGGTTTTTAAATCAAGACAAAGATAAGCAGCTTCGGTAGGAGAGTATCCAATGAAGACACAGAGAGTGGATCTAGGGTCTAATTTATGGGAAGTGTAGGGGCGGAGCCAAGGATAACATAAGCAACCAAAAACTCTAAGTTTGGCTAGGTTGGGAGTTTATTTTAGAAGGAATTGATATGAAGACAACATGTTAAGATTGGGTTTTGGTAAACGGTTTATAATATAGGTAGCATCACAAACTGCATGAGGCCAATATGTAAGGGGCATGGAGGCATGATGCAAAAGGGCTAAGGCAATATCAACAACATGTTTGTGACGACATTCAGACATGCCATTGTGTTCAGGGGTGTGGGGAGGAGTTGTGAGATGAGATATACCATGGGTTTGAAGGAGGGATCGTAGGGCAATGAATTCGCCCCCGTTGTCAGTATAGAGGGTTTTGATTTTGGTGTTGTAGAAGTTTTCTACGATGCTTTTAAAGGATGTAAAGGTGGGGAGGACATCAGATTTGCGTTTTAGAGGGTAAATCCATATATATTTGCTAAAATGATCAACAAAAATGACATAGTATTTGAAGCCTTCAGTTGACAGGACAGGGGACGACCACACATCAGAAAAAAGAACCTCAAGAGGGGAAATAGATATAATGCTTGAATCGTAAAAATGAAGTTTATGACTTTTAATACAGTTGCAAGAATCACAATAATGCAGTTTTGAGTTCGTGATAGGTAAGCTATACTTGGATAAGGTATGGGAAATGATTTTGGAGGACGGATGACCAAGACGAGCGTGCCAGATGGGTGATGGTTGTTTTTCCGAGATGGAGGTTGTGGGGTTAAGAGATGCTCGAGTCGGCCATACGTAGAGATTATCCACGCGACTCCCCGTGAGGAGAATGGTCCCCGTTTTGTCATCCCGCACCTAAAAATAAGTAGAACCAAAAATAATGTTAACATCGTTATCTCGACACAAGGTTGAAACAGAGATAAGGTTTTTGGCCATTTGTGGGACAACAAGGACGTTTGAGAATTTCAGCATATTAACATGAGGAAACGACAAGGAACCAATATGCAAAATTTGCAAACCGTTACCATCACCGATGACGACATCATCCGAGCCGGAATATGGAGAGGAAACGGATAAATTATGGGGGTGAGTTGTGATATGATGAGAGGCCCCGGAGTCCAAGATCCAGGGGCGAGAGGGAATATGTGAAATAGCAGAGTGGGCGGATGTGGTTTATGTATCAGCAGGGTGGGTGTGTATACTGGGTAGGGTGTATGTAGTAGTGGAGTGGGTGCGTAGATGAGGGGGTGTATTTACCAGAGTTTGGGGTGCATGCTGCAGTGGAGTTGAGGGGCTGGCCCATCTGGGCAGTACGGGAGTATGCCGTGTCGGAGGGAGGGCAAAGATGCTGGGGGTGTATTTACCGAAATTGAGGGTGTATGCAGCAGGGGATTAGTGAATTTTACCCATTTAGGTAACAAGCGTATACATGGATATAGATAAGTGGAATTCCACTGGGAATTAAAACAGCAGTAGATGATTGATGTGGTGGGTTCCAAGAGGATTTGATTAAATTGGAGGCTGTGATTAAAGAATGAAGAAGAGGTGCTGTTATGGAGGTTGATTAAAGAATCAAGATATTCCCTAGGCGGTTATGGAGGCTGTTTGAAGTAGTTGCAGCGCTTTAATGGAGAAGGGTGGTAGTTGTGAGGTTTGAACGATAGTGAGTGTCGATCAACAACTACGAGGAAGGGTGTCGGATCGAGGCGAGGCGTTAGCCGTTCGACTCGATGATACCATATAAAGAAACAATGATTTATGAAATTATGTTTTCATTGAATGGTTGTAAAGAATACATGAGGGGAGTATTTATAGATACAAAATATATCTATTATATATCTCTAATTTGGAAATAACTTTATCTAAGGAAATAAAGATTTACAAGATATATAAAATATATTATACAAGATATATATAATATCTCTTAATATATTTATATATGCCTAATAATAACTTTATGCACATTATCGTTATATATAGATGGTATTTGCAAAAGTCTACAAAGAGGAGCAAAATCGCTTTTCTTTACAAAAAACTGCTTCTCATATGAAGTCATAAATTGGAAGTGTCAGGGATTTAATAACCTAAGTTATCAATTGACAACATTGAAATAAACAGTTGTTGTTTTATGAATAAAAAAACTGGGTCAATTTAAACGGGAAATATCAGCCAGTTAATTAATGAAATTAGTCATCAATTGATCAAGTGTCGCACTTAAAGTAAGAATATCTACTAATGTAAGACTTTATGAGTTACTAGATAAAATTATTAGCGTTGAGCTTGAGCCCATTGTATTTTGATCATTGGACTTAACACTTGTTACTCGACCACATTTCTTGTCCTACTTATGTAGGAAGCCTCACACTATTATGGTGTGGTCCTCTATAGTCTTTTTTTGTGTGTGGCAACCAAGAGTGTGTGAGTGCTACCTGAGTTGTTATTTGATTTTTTTCCTCTACACTTATCTGACTTGTTTTATTAGGTGTCTGAGCCTGTTGAAATAATCCGAGTCTAGTGGTGGCTGGAAGCACCGAAACACAACAGTGGTATAAGTGCCAACAAAAGAGAAGCAACTGCATGTTGTTTATTTATTGGTATCTTCGTGTGTTGCTTTGTGATTTTATTTGTGATGCATGAGTAGAAAATGGGCTAGTGGGAAGGGGGAGGGGGGTTTGCATGATAATACTTATGGGTTCCGTGAGATTACGAGTATGTGTTTATATGTATGCGTGTTATGCATGACTTCATACATTCTGGTTTCATGTTTTCCCCTTACCCTATAATCATCTTATTGCATGTGAGCATTTATTGAGTTTTGTGTTTTGATCTTTGTGGCATTCTTTGTGTGTGTGTATTTTTTCCCAGTGCATTCTTCTATTTGTGTGGTTTGAATGACTGATTGATTCTTTATGTTTAAAAATTATTCCTTGTGGGGTGGAGTGGTCTCGTCTTTATGATTTAATGATTATGCTTTGTGATATTATGTTCTTTGTGTCTTTGCTAGTACTTCTTTGTGTGTACTTTGTAGATTTCTTTGCAAGTATTTTTTTTTTTTTAGATTATTAACCTCATGATACAAAATCTGTCCCCTAAGTGTGTGAAGATACACACGCATTTTTAAAAAAAATTATTCCACTTGGTAATACAAAATCCCAGGTAAATTGTCTCTTCTACCCCTTATTTCTTAATAGGTTATTGCTTTTCTTTTCATTCATTTCGCCTGCAAATCTGTCTACTCAAGGTGTCCCTTCTTGGCCCTTCTTCCCAACTTTCTCCCCCATTTCAAATTCAAATTCAAATTCAAATATAACATGGAATCTTCTCATATCATTTCTTATGTCCGTCGTCTTCGATTTAGATTTTATTTCTTGTTTGATCGTGATTCCATTTTCGGAGTAATCGAGGGTTTCAGCAATTTGCATGATCGATATGTTGTCGTTTTTTGTGGTTGCTACTGTTAATTTTCAAGGTAGGTTCAAGCTTCTCTCCTTGAATGAAAGCGTCTTTTTCTCTGATTTTCGGCGTCAGATATCCGGTACGTGGCCTGAATTGGAGTCTTTCGATTTTTCTTGTAGCTTTTCTGTTGGGAATGTTGTTGATTGCATTTTGGGTTCTGAGGATGATTTGAGAAATTTGGTTTCTTTGTGTAAGCACACGTCTCAAATGGTTGTTGGAATTAAAATTGCCCCCTGCCCATCCCTCCCTAGTAGGGTTGATGCTCATATCGAAAGCCAAAATAGCCCCCCTCCCCTGTTTTTAATTATTGTGAGCCTTCTGAAATTTTAGGTGATGAATTCTTACATTCCTTTGAGGGTAGCGCTGGGGGTTCTAGTAGCAAGTCAAAACAGAATTGTGGTAAAAAAAGGAAAGTAGGCAATGTTATAAATGAAACTGAGTTTTCTGGGATCCCTGTTTTTTATGTATGTCCAATAGAGAAGAAGTAGTCTTATATATCTGATGCTTTGGGCTTTCATCATGAAAGATGGAATTGGGGTCGAATTTAGTGGTGGAGCTACTGAATTTAGGCAAGAGTTTATAAAGTATATGCTTAAATTGGAATATCAGTTTAAATACGTTCGAAATGACAGTAGATACATTCATGTAGTGTGTAAGGATGATAGAGGCCCTATAATTTTATTGAATAGTTTTTGAATATCTTTTTGTGAAGCTGGATTTAATACATCCCCTCTTTTTGCGTATATTGTTATTTTTATGCAATTTTATATGAAGTTTTCATGCCTTTTGAAAGTGCAAATTAATCTTAGCCTACCCATATTTTGTGTTTGAGCATATAATATCTTTTATAATCTGATCCTTTATTGAAGTACTCCAGAATGAAAAACCAGTTTGTTGCAAATTTCAATATTTTTGATGCAATTTTTATATGAAGTCTTCATGCCTTTTGAAAGTGCAAATTAATCTTAGCCTACCCATATTTTGTGTTTGAGCATATAATATCTTTTATAATATCTGATCCTTTGTTGAAGTATGAAAGAATGAAAAACCAGTTTGTTGCATTGGAAATTTTTGCTGTAAAAAAATATTACAATATTGAAATTTATGAGGGGCCTTGGTTATCTTAAAATTTATCAGATTCTAGGATATCTAATATTAATAATTAAGCATCATCTTCATTTATTCGAACTCCAAAGTACATTCACCAAACCACTTGCAAGAACAACCAAAGCAACTGTTATTGCATTTGCAATCAACATATTTTGCATAGTGATTGGATTAGTTATTGTAGCTTGCTGGTGCTCAAGAGCATGATGTTCCCTATTCGGCCCCTCCATCGGCTCTATTATTGCAGTTCCCCTTGTTATGGGCATACACCAATGAGAAAAGTGATGCTCTTGACACGAGTAGAATAATCGGCCAGGATTCTTAGGAGTTTCGGACACAAGAATTATTGTTGGAAGTCCGCAATATCGGCAACCCGACCTCACATACCTAAGATGACAATCTGATGCATTGAAACTACTAGCTGAAGAAATATGCATTTGTTTGTTGTAGATATTATTTCATTGAATTGTGTTTCCATATTTGAAATTCCATTCTATGTTATATAGTGTTAATTCTGGTGCAGACATGACCTCAACTAGAGTATTGAAATTTATCTCTGCATTTTAGAGTTTCCAAACGGTCATATTTTTATTTGATCTATAATTTGGTTTGTATTTGTGTTATTGTTCATTATTATAATTAAATTTGGGCTTCAAATAGATCTATTTGGGCAGGCCTTTTTTTCCCATTAATTCTTATTTATATTCAACTTAAAAATAATAGGCCCATTTGTCTATATGGATTCAAATAAGGCCCAATATTGTTTGTGGTCCATTTGGTATCGAATTGTTAGTAGCCCCACTATCTTTCTATTGTAGGTACCCAAACAAAAGTTCTGGTTATTTAATCTTTTCAAATTATAATTATTGGTTGTTGCTTATTTATAAATTGTCAATACTTTTCCTCATATCCCAATTAATCTAAAAAGTTATCTGGGAGCCTCTTTTTGTTTGTCCTACTTTGGAAGATCATTGATACATTAATTTCTTATACCTCTTTTGTTTAATTCATTCAAATTCATTGGCTAGATTCTTGAATATTATCTAATATTCAAGATTCATTTAACAGCTAAAAATGTTGAACAACCCAATTAATTTTGCACGTAAGGAAATTCATTTTTATATAATACTCCCCCCCCCCCCCCCCCCCCGACCCAAGAATGGAAATTAAGGTCCAAATTTATTGAACTGGTTTAAAATTGTAAGATAATACCTGATACAGTTTTGTATTTATCCCCAATTATAATCGAATTAACATTTTGATCTTCTTAAATATACTTAATTTTTTTAAGTGGTTAAATTAAGGAACAAACCATTCAATTTGTTTAATTTTAATTGTCGGTAAATACAAACTTGTATAAAAATTTATGTATTGAATATCGGCTTTTAATTGAACAACCAAATTATTATTGAAATTAAATTATTAAACTAGACAAAACAACTCAAATGAATATCAGCCCTAATTATATAGTATTCCACCCCAGGGCCCAAGATTGGTTAATTTAGGCCCGTTTTGAATACTCATTTGTTTTTTATGATACAATTTTGTATTTATCCACAATTATAATCGAATTATTCTTTGATCTACTTAAATATTCTTATTATTTGAAAACCAAATTAAGGAACCAACCATTCAATCTGTTCGATTCTAATTGGGGGTAAAGTCATATTGATTCTAATTAGGGGTAAAGTCAAGCTTGTATAAAGAAACCAATGAAATTTTAAACCAATTCCCCCCTAGAGAACAGAAAAGTTGGTATTGAATATCAGGTTTTAGTTGAACAACCAACTGAATATTGAAATTATAGGGCATTCAACTAGAGTATTCGTCTTGATTATATAGTATATTAATCAAATTGATATGGGCTATTATAAAATTGCCCAATCAGTAGAGCCCAAGCATAATAATGTAGAAAAATAAATATGTCATTGAACATGGATCCATATATTGATCCCCATCATTTGAAACTGAACATAGGTTTTGGAAACTGCTATTCAAGTCCCTAAATCAGATTCATAAATTAGTTGTCCCCAGCAAAATAATCAAGTAAACAATTCAAAAAAAGGGTCATCCCCACATCAAGTAAACAATTAAAAAAAGGGCCTAACC
The DNA here is from genome assembly GCA_963675135.1 of Galeopsis tetrahit. NCBI lineage: Eukaryota > Viridiplantae > Streptophyta > Magnoliopsida > Lamiales > Lamiaceae > Galeopsis > Galeopsis tetrahit. Next base: position 67,275,711 of record OY776122.1, on the reverse strand, counting down.
CAGACTAATAAGTTCACAATATTATCCATTCCCCAACTCCCTCCCCCCACGGATAAACCAGAAGCAAAAAAGTGCCCACCCCAAAAGGTGACCAATGTTATCAGTTTCACCAAAAGCAAGTAAATTCAACAGTAAAACAAAAAAGAAGTGCATAAGTTTTTAGATTTTTTTAAACCAACCCAATTATGCTTGAATTTCATCCACCTTGACGCTAGTGGGGTCAATGAACCAACTAACCATCTTACTACGATATTCTATAGACTTTTTTTCGGAAAAAACGCCTTTGGCCGTGGGTAATCGCAGAACAATGTTCTCGATATGTTGGCAAACGAAAACTCCACAATCAACCCTTTCTGGTGACTGCTGAAGACAGGTAACAGCTTCTGGTTTCTTTGCAGACATACTCATAATCCTGTGGAATCGTCCAACCAGTTTTAACTCTTCCCGAAGCTCATCTAAAAAGTCTCGTACATAGGAACTTTTGGTTCATCTAAAAAGTCAGAACACATTAAGCCAATGTTAAGCAAACAATTTTTATCGAATATTAAATTTTATCAATCATAGTTAAAGTTAAATGTACCAAAGTACTCTGAATCCCGCTTCTTTCGCCTTTTGACTGAAATCTCAGACCCATCAGAATCTCTTGAAGATGATTCTTGATCTTCGTTTTCATCAGCTTCTGAATCTTCGGCCTCCCTCTTTGTTCTTCTTTTCTTGAACATGAAATGACCATCAGACTCTAAGAGAGATTGCAAAATAATCCAAATGAAAATCCCAAAAAAATAAATAAAATAGATTAACCAACATTAAATCCGACAAAAGTTTAAATTTTCTTTAAAGGGTTAAAAAAAATTGATGTTATGAAATTTTACCTGAATCTGAGTTCTGAGTAGGGCTGATATCAACAAATCTTTCTGAAATTGGTTATAATAATTTAGGTTAGAATTCAAAATCCCTTATGTGAAATAAGATTCATCAATGATAATTAATAAATTACTAACCTTTCCCCCGATTCTTATCATGTTTCACTGCCTTGCCTTTCAGAGTAGCCATATCCTTTAATTTTGAGGATTTCCTCTTCATTAAGTCTGTCAATCGAAATATTAAGGGCAAAAAATGGCAGAATTCTGATTCCATTTTGTGTATTGAAAACAAAATTAATTCATATCCCTAAGTAAACATTTTCAGTTTTTGCCAAACCAAAAAGACTCTGAACCCATAGGCTTACTCATTCAATCAAAATTCTATTTGATCAATTTTCGGGTGATGTAAACAACAAAATAACATGCAAATTCATATTCTAAATCTAGAAAGTCATTCGATTAGCCTTCGGGGTTCAAAAAAAATCCTAAATTATCCACATAGAGAATCAACCCAAAAAAAAAATTATATATAAAAGACACAATAGAACTCAAGCTTATCTTCATAAACCAAAATTCTAAAACACTTAAGAATGTTTAGTTGGAAATTCAAAAGTCCAACAAATTAAACAAACCCTATAAATGTTGTGTCTCTTAATTTATGAAGTTTCCAAAAAAGCTTCCTATATAATCATCTCTTAAAACAATCCAACTCCATATTTAAAGGGTATTTGACAAAAAAAAACATTAATAGACCCCCTTCTGGTTCGAAATTTTTCATAAAAGGTGAGAATCAAAAGCTCGATAACTTGTTTCGCCTTGAGAAATCAAGAAACCAAGTTGTCCGCCTTTTTTTTTCGCGAATATTCGTCTGGAAAAACTTGGAAGAGTGATGAACTTGGTAAAGGTTGAAAGTCTGAAAGTGGAAAATGAGCCGAGAGTTGAAAGGTTGGAGTGAGATGGGTGTCATGCAGGTTGATTGGACGGGGGGCTTTACTTCTGAAAATTGTTTTGGTCATTCCAAGACAAATTATGCAGAAAGGTAATTTAAGGGCACAATGGTCTTTGCCCCTTAAAATTTGTATCTCTCCACACTTTATTAACCACATGTATTGTTAGACTTTTAAAGGCTCCCTTTTTTTTTTTTTGTGAACACTTCTTTTTTTGGGCATTTCTTTGTGAGTTCTTTATGAGATTAGTTCTTTGTGATTAAATATTTCTTTGTAGCTTATTTGTGAGCATTTATTTGTGGATACTTCTTGGTGAGTATTTCATTGTTACTTCTTTGTGAGTAATATTTGTGTATCTTTTGTGAGTCTTCGTGAATGCTCAAGTGAGGTGAAACACTTGTCTATGTGTATTTTCTTTGTGAACTAACTTTTACGTAGAGGACTAACTTAGTGTGTTTTCTTTTATAGGTAAGTAGGAGCGGGTTGGGCAATGAAGAATACCTGCAAATTTTGGATTGTAGTTAGAGATGACAAAAAAAGTGGAGAATGATGGGCTTGAGCCAATTGTATTTTGGTCATTGGGCTTAACACTTGTAGTTCAACCCTGTTTCTTGCTCTACTTATGTAGGAAGCCTTACACTATTGTGGTGTGGTCCTCTACAACCTTCTTTGTGTGTGGCAAACGAGGGTGCGCGTGAGTGCCACCTAGAGTAGTTCTTTGGGCCTTTTCCTTCTACACTTCTTCGACCCGTTCTATCATGTGTTTGAGCTTGTTGAAGGGATCTGAATCTAGTGGTGGCCGGCGGCACCGAAACCCATCAATTAGCAATATAAGATAAAAAGAATATTCAGCCTTAACAATGAATATCAAATGAATTTGAAAGTCAATTGAAAAGAGTGTAAACATTTATAACTAACCCACTAACGTGGACTAATGAAAAGTGTAACAACACAATACCAAATCTAATAGCTGACATGAACCGTCTAAAACATGATTATTTTGGACGAGATTTAAGATAAATTTCACAAGAACAGAAAAGTGAAGACACATCTTAGAATCAATACCCATTACCTACCCAAAAATCGGTTGAGATTTAAATTATCCAACATATATAATATGTTTGTTTGAAGGGTTATTTATTAAGGTGAATTCATTTCACTATAAAATATAACATGTTAAAGAGGAATAAAACTCATTAAGCTTTCTGGTGGTCTCGTTATTAAAAAAAAAATGACCAAGTGCACTGAGCATTAGAAACATAAGAATTTTCCTCTACGAATTTGTGTACTAAATAAAAATAAAATTAAACTAAATCAAACAAGTATAAACTAAAGCTTACGATTTGTGTACTTAATTTAAGTTTTGATAGTTGTCCAATTGATAAACTCACAACCATCTATAAGTTAATTATCAATCAAGTAAATTTACACACACACTCAATCAAGTAAATTTACACACAGGTCGACGATTATTTCTTAAAGACTGGCCGCTAGGTCGACCGACTATCAGTCATGCACATCAGCTAAGTCAATTTCGCAAGAAAATTGAGAGAAATATATTTCCGTGTACTTTTCGCTGACACATTTCGGGATCTACAAATGAAGAAAGTACAGTACCAGCACAATTTATTTTTTATTATATTAAGTAACAAAAAAAAACACGGGTAAGACAAGTCTTCAGTTTGATACTAGCATCCAGATGTCTGAAATACACATGACTTAATAATACTACAAAGCCCTTAATTTCCCTAATTCCACCTTTTACGGGGCAAAAGTTTTTGGGCAACATGTTCTCTCGACTAATTATTACTCTTATTCAAGAATTACACAGCTCAGATGGATATGGGGCACATGAAATTGAAAAGAAGAAGGCCTCTAGCAATTAAGCATAACAAAAAAACATTAAACCTCGGTTCTGAGCTCGTTGCACTTAGTATGTGTATCCCTTAACAAACATTCCCTTCTGGGCTTCATCGCTCTCTCCCTCAGCAGAGTACGTCCCAATCTGCGCTAACGAGTTGGCCTTTGCACGTATCAAAAGCGATTTCTGTGCAGCTTCTATATTCTCAGGGCGTCCTTGCCATGTCTTGAGCACTGTGTTCTGCAATGCTCGTGCATACGAGAAGGATACGTGCCATGGGTTGGGAGCTTGATTCATCGCATTAAGGTTCAGTGTCGCCTGCATCTCAGATTGTCCTCCTGACAAGAACTATAACGCCCAAAAAAAAATTATGAACAAATTTGTCTATATAGAACAGGGAATAAGGAATACTAATGAGAATAAATATGCACTAAAGAGCCAACGATGTAGATGCAGTGTTATCTGAAACTGAAACCATGATACATTAACTATCAAAACTTTGGTTTTGTTTCCTATGTGAGTAGTCTCAATTTATACTGTGACGTTACTTTCAGGATTTAAGTTTATATGATATCAGCATTTTGTTCCATCAAAACCAAAAGCTATGGCAAGGAATTATGTAAACATAATCTATATTATTACCATGATTCCTGGAACAGCAGGAGGTACTCTCCTTCGAAGCATAGTGAGGGTATACTTGGCAATAGTTTCTGCAGAGGCCTTTTCTTTGTGTTCAGCCCCTGGAGTTACCATGCTAGGTTTAAGCAGAATTCCTTCAAATGTAACATTGTTCTCCGCTAAGTAGTAGAAAACCTCTGACCAAACTTGCTCTGCCACTTCAAGTGTCCTCTCAATAGGGTGGTCTCCATCGAGAAGAATCTCAGGTTCAACAATAGGCACGAGACCATTATCCTGTACCACCAATTAGATATTTTTATTCTCTTTTTCACACAAACAACAAGAATCACTTGCCCTTATTCTCATGGATTTTCAGCATAACTTTGAACTCAAATAAAACGAGTATATTCCAAGGCAACAGACTGGAGATGAAGAAAGTCAAATTTAAACCTGAGAAATAGCAGCATAACGGGCAAGCCCCCAAGCTGCTTCTTTAACAGCCAATGCAGAAGGACCACAGGGTATGCTTACAACAGTTCTCCTAAAATATGTGAATACAATGGCAAATAAATCACTATCAGAATTCAGAAGGCTACTCTTCAAGAAACTGGAAAAATGCACTTTATTACAACATGCAAACATACCATTTTGCAAAACGAGCCCCTTGTTTATAGTATTCAGCAGATCGAGAAGCCAGTCCATCCAATCCCTGGCACCAAGATTCATTGTTTGATCCAGGTAGGGGAACCAAACCCTGTCAAAGAAATGGAAATTAATGATGTCAAGTGTCTTAAAAATCCAATAATACAAGCAGCGAGGAAACTGTAGAAAATTTTCAATGGAAAAAATTGGAAGTACGGCTGAAATTTTGTCAAAGCTATAAATCTCACCTTATCAACTTTGATACCAGGTACAATATTCTCATCACGTAAACAGTCAACAAACTTCTTTCCATCTGTAGTTGACTGGTAAAGTGTCTCCTCAAAGAGAATAGCACCAGAAATATATTCACCTAGGCCAGGTGTGGTCAACAGGAGTTGTCTATAAGCCTGTCGGTTTGTTTCCGTGTTGTCAAGTCCAATGGAATCTAACCTCTTTCCACAAGTTGCATTTGATTCATCAATAGCAAGTATTCCCCGACCACGCGATGCAACTGCTTTCTAATCCAGACAAAAAACCCAAAAGGAAACTAAATTAGCCAGGACCCTCAAGTTGAAGTTCCATAAAGAATGTAATCTTGCCATTATATGATAGAGGGGGCACATTAAACACGATCATAAACTCATTGGAGAACACATTCCACAAAAGCAGTCACAATACTAAATCCATTTCACTAGTGATTCTCCACTGGTAAAACATGGAATGATGAACAGATCAAGAGAATGATTGACTAGTAACAAAAATCTATTCATCTCAATCATTTAAGGTGAAGGACTCCCATACGGAGCGCAGTGAACCAAAAATACAGTACCTTTGCTGCTTTGCACGAGCAAGCAAACAAGTACGACGCTCACTATGACCATGGTGAGAATCAAAGACATAACTCACTACATGTTTACAACTTCACTTGTTTATCGTTTTCTGCGTTTTAACACTTCACACCCGTAAATCTTAAAAAATATATAATTCTTTAAAATGAGAAATTCGAACAACCAACTATCGTAGTGAACCATTATTTAGTATTCACATACATGATGCCATACCACGGCAACGCAAATCAGGACTCCCAAGGACCAAGACCTCAGAACTATTTACAAAATTACTTTTAGAAAAATAAGAATACATATAAGAACTTTGAGTTCTCATTCAACCTTTGAATACGTATAAAAATTGAATCGTCACTTAAGTTAAAGTGCCAATTTAATGACCTCAAAATGATCAACAAAGTACCAAATCAGCTTCAAAAGGAAGCGTAGATGAGCTGCAACATTACAAATAACTCTCACAATAAAAAGGAAAAGAGAAATACATACAATGTCAAGCATGCAAAACACCACATATATACAGAGGTACAATTCGAATGCATCGTAGCCGCATAAATGTCACACAACTCCTTGTATACTTCAAAATTGGATTAACTGCATCATACGTATGTAATGTATATTTAAAAATTCTTCAAAATCACAAGGACACTAATAGGGAAGGCGTATTGGCAATTGAGGAATCTTACGGCGGTTTTGATGAGTTCATCGGTGTAAGATCCGGCGCGGATGAGGGAAGCGCGGCGGGCGGGGAGTCGCGCCGTGGATCCTGGGCGGTGATTGATCGACTGGTGGCCGGCGATCCAGGATGAGGCGGCGGCGTTCAACTTGCAAGCCATACTAGCAGCAACTGTGGCAAAAGGGAAAAGAGGAAAAGAATGGAGAAGCTTTTGGTGCTGTACTAAGGACAGTGGTTTTATTAGTATTATAAATGAAAAAGGAAAAAAAAAAAAAAAAAGGAATTATGAAAAGGAAGAGAATAGAGGGACGTTTCTTGGTTTCATCGGAGAGTCACGCAGCTTCTCATTATAATACAAAAACAAGCGGATCTACCAAACACAACCAACTCGTGCACATTCACTACCATCCAATTACTATCTTGCCCTTGGCCCCTTGGATTTGTGCACTATTATACTTCCACTGTTTCAATTAAAGTTATCAAATTTTCTTTTTTCTCCGTTACAATACTCCTTTCATATTTCATTATATTTTAAAAGATTTGGAAGGGGGTGATATCTAAGTACAAAGGAATAAAGTACTCTAACTGAATAAAGTCAAGTTGATAGACCGCACAAGAGGTGTAGACGAAGCCCCGAGCACAAGACCCAAAGACAGTCACTGCTCCGTCCGCAAGATCATCTTTATCTCTTGGTTGAGCAGTTTTGACATCAACAAAAGTCTCTGGTTGCGCTGCGGGGTCACCAATGTCAGCGCCATCTGGTTCAGCTTGATCTAGGCAAATGGGCTCTCTAGGTCCGCTTTGTAAGCGTCTCAGTGCATCTTTGAGCTAAACATTGACAATTTTTGCTCCTGCAGGCATTGTGTTGGAGAAGATTGAAAGACCAAGCAAGAAGAGGAGTGTATGATGCTTTATCGGGAAAAAATGGTGAGATGTGAAGTAAAATGTGGACAAAAAATGAGTGACAATTTTAAAAATAAAATGTTGTTATGATGTTATTAATTTTGTGGTTATTTTTATATTAAGAATGTGAAAGGAATCTTTAGATGTTCCAATAAAAAAAATGTGTGCAAGTAATCAAGGAACGGAGGAGGGAGTACTTCATACTTTATTTTGAGTCATTTTCTAAAAGCACAATTGAAATTCATTGAACGTGGCAAAGCATTATGTAAACTTATTATAAAAACACGGTTTGTCATGTAAATGAGTTATTGATGGCTGAATTTACTATCTTAATCAACATTGAACAATTGGAAATCAACACAAAATAAACCACTTTTCATCAATGATTTATACGGTGGGGGTGTATGCCAAACAAATCAATTTTTTTTAATTTTACAAAAAATATTCTTATTACATTTGAATAAATAATGGGTAAAGATAAAATATTATTTACATTGTAAAGACAAAATTGTAAAATTAATTAGTGCAATGATGAAAAACACTTAAAAACTGTGAGAAGAAGGGGAATGGGCGTTTCACCGAAACTGCTTTTAAATAATTAATTTAATCACATAATAGTGTTTGCAAACAGTCACCTGTCCATGTATGAATAAATGGAGTTGTTCAGAATCCGAAACCCATCAAACTTGTATTTCCATGCTTCATTTTGAGGGGATGCATTGCTTGGTTTGCTAGGAAGAATGAAAATGAGCAAGTCATTCCTCTCAAATTGTTGAGGAATGAGAAAGTTATTGATTCCTCTCAAGAAAAGCCACGAAGCAAGCCCAGTGTTGGAATTTACCAGCAGCGCCATATGAATTAGAGGATTCAAAAATTTAACTTTCAAAAAAATAATACAGATGAAATACGGCGTACAATTTTATAGAAGAAACACAAAGAGATTCATGCAGTGAAGAACAGTAAAAAATCGGAGGAAAAGAAGTACAAATATAGGAAATCTAACATGCCAATTGAATAGAATTAGAATTCATCTGCATGCTCAATCTCGTTTCTTGATTGCTTATGGAACATATACTACATGCTTATGCAAATTAAGGGTGTGTTTTTCAAACACAACTAACGACTTCTAAAATATTTTCTTTTTTTAAGCTTGGAGGAGTAGTTTGAAACATGCATCACCTAAAAAGTGTGAGTTCCATTTACCCTCAGCTTTTACTCAGTTTTCTCTTCCTCCCAAGAACAGAAGCCATCTGAAATCTGGGTCCACCGATCCGCCACTTCTTAAACGCAGCAATTGAGGATTGACCAGCTTCATACACTTCAAAACAAATCATCACAGCAAATCCATTAAATCAAAAACATATTCTTATAAAGAAAATTAACTTGTATATATGATATAAATTTGTTGTGTAAACTATTTACATAACTCACATTTGGTTTCTTCATTAGTTAAAATTGTCAAGTATTTGGGGGCTACTGCAAGCGTCAGAGTATGCGCCTTAATCAAGACTTCCTTGTATCTGGTCCGAAATGCTACAAGAAGGAATGGCCCGATGGTTTTGTCGCCAATGCTGTCATTAAAAGATAAGAAGGTGAGCTTAATGAAAACTCCATTCATGGTATGAAGTCCAAACTACCAAAGCTAGCATTTTCATACAACAGCTTTTGTGATAGTCAGAAGAGACTGAAATCTAGCATGGTTTACTGTTGGCTCAATTCAGTCTGTAAAACATAATATAGAAGAGTAGGTCTCCAACGAACCAGGTTCACGTGAACTCTCTCCTTCAAAGTAATATTGTTTAGTATACAAAGTATTGTTTATAGCATATGATGAATCACATTTTAAAAAATGCTTGATTTTTTTATTAAATTTCTCAAAATCACTAAACTATGATACTTCGTATGCTAAACAATATTATCGAGTTCACCATAAAACATTCGTGAACAAAGTTCATGGAAGTTTTGTCTACTAAAAATATTGTAGCCTGGGCTAGATACGACCAATGAGCAGCTATTTGTATGATCTCGGGCATTACTGAAGTTGTGTAAATCTTGGGACGAAATTATAGCAGACTTGATTCAAGCATAATTCATACAGAGGATTAACACAATGGTAATATAGTTTACATGTTTAACAAACAACTCATAATCGTTTTGAAATACCATGTACACAGCCTACATTATACCTAAGAAAAGGCACACATTCCTTCCAACCTGATTTCAAGTAAAAAGTCATTGTAATATGAGAGCTTGACGGATTAACGCACATCAATAAAAGAAGTTGAGGTTCTCATCCACATGCACACACCAGTATTTTTTTTGTCTTATATTCTCCCACATCAGAAAAATTGGTCCGTACAGGGAAAAAAACTTGAATTCAAGATAATACATGAAGAGTGGAAGAACTTACAGTGGTGCAACCTTACACCCTAAGTCATAAAAATATGGGCATCGACTTTTTAGATCAACATGAGCAGCATCCGCCGCTATTTCTTCACGTGTTTTAGATCTGCAAGGAACGAAAGATTTAAATATATATAACTTATAAAAAGGCATGGAAAGAAGAATGAGTGTTCAAACATTTCACAACATATAGAGAAAGAAAATATTATCCAAGTAATTTGGATATAAATTTAAAAAAATCATTGTACAGCTCAATTAAGCTAACAACGTTTGCAGAACAGAGGGGGGAAACATGGGAGAAACAAGCTAATATTTTTCAAACATTTCGATCGAATTCATGCTGATTCATCTTTCCTGAGTAGTCTTTGCACAAAAAGAAACATATGGATATCTTCCAGTTATTTGGCCTTCAAACTTCTTTTCAAAGAGCACATATAAACAATTCTTTGGAACGCAAACCAGGAAGACCCATTGTTGGTGAGTTCTCCATTTCATGAAAAGGAACGAAAGAAACACGGACTAAGATTAAAACAGAATATTACTCTCTGTCAAAACATGGAGGAACCCTTATAGATATAAGTTGTCTCAAGTACAATTCACGAACCAGCCAGAAGGGCAATTCCATTCTGGAACCAGCTTCCACCTGAAATAGAGTGATTGAGTTAGACATTGTCGAAGATTCAATTTAACTCCTATTCCAACCCTTATATCTAGTCCAGTAGCCAAGCACCTTCTAAATTAACAGGAATAAATTGCCTATTATCTACCAGCTTAAACTACTATAGGATAACATTGGCATCAATACCTTATCTGTATCGTCACTCGAATCAAAGAGCCCAACTCCATTTGCACTGTGTTGGAACACTGATGGAACAAGCTAAACCAAAAGCATACATTAGAATTTCCATTTTATAGCTTTAAACATGCAACACAAAATTCTGCATATACCTCTTCTTCGGCTAATATATCATCAATGTCATAATAATTGGCCATGTAATCCGTCCTGCTATGTATACAAAATCCAACTTCAAAAGCTAGTTAAAGCAGCAATCTGCAACACACAAAAAAAATTACATTTCCTCAGTTCCACAGAATTAACATGTGAACACACCAAAAGATTGAACAAAGCATAACTAACACTGACATCTTCAAGTATATTTCTAAGCAAAAGAAGAAAAATCAAGTGTTTCCTTCTAACAGAGAGCTGAATAACCAATTGTGGCAATGAATGTTGCAAACCTACAATGTAAAGATTCACAATTTGATGATTCGGTATTAAGAGAAATAATTGTCATCTCATACATTGGCAACTCTGTGTATCTTAAATCTACAGTACATGGAATTTGAATAATTAGTTCTGAAAAATCCAAGATCCAACCTTGCCTATCCCACCACCAATAAGAAATTAACACTTGAAATTTTGGCCTACAGAAAACAGATAAGCTATTGAACTCGTGCAATCTTTTCGACTAGAATTTATACCTAAAATTACCCAAATTCCTTGGACGAATCAAAAAAATTCTAAACTTATCTCAACCCAATGCTAGAAATCAGAATATGACATTTGATTTTATCAATATGGATTTTCTTTCATCAAACAGAAAAAAACCCAGATTAGATTAATTTTTGCATAAAAAAACAGTATAGCCCACAAAAACTAGATGGAATATAGGGGGAAAAAAAGTAGCCAACAGTGTTGCCTAATTCAGAACCCAGATAAAGAAATACCAAGAGACGCGCGGGATTGTTCCACATAGACAAGAATGGCAAGAGAGAGATGTCAAAACTCGTAGGCAAAATAAAATCTTGATGATTATTAATAATCCAAATTGACAACAAAAATTACAGCACGGAAAATGATAAAAAGAGGAAGTAAAAGAGGGCAACCTCACATTCAAATTGAGTGAAAGAACATAGGCACCTCTCAATCTCAGTAACAAATGATGAAGATTTTTGGTCTCGATCTGAATTTTCCATTTTGGCGCCAAGACTTGGGGCGAGGTTTTTCGTCTTTTTTTTTTTTTGTGGGGGGTGGGTGGGGTTAGGGGTGTGCACGGGTCCAAAATCGGACCGGACCGGTTTGGACCGGGACCGGAATCAAAAGGTCGGATCGGAGACTGGACCGGAATCTATCCGATCCAGACCGGACCGGAAAATTCCGCTCCGGTCCGGGTTTGGACCGGTTGGACCGTTGTTTTTTTTATTTTATGGAAGCAAGAATAATATTGATGAATTTGTGTATGAAAATTAAAGTGTTTGCTCTTCAATACGTCAATGCGAATTTTATTTACATTGTTATTAATGATCTTTTGATCCTAAAAATAAATTAAATATGTTTGTTAAATTATATATTTGTAAAAAAATGTAATAAGATCTCAACACATTTTCACCAATTACTTGGTTTTCAAAAAATAATTGAGAGTGCATTAGTAAAAAAATATAAAAAAAATTAAAAAAAAAATCTGGTCCAAACCGGCCCGGACCGGAAGACCGGAATCCAAAATTTCTCGGACCGGAGATCGGACCGATTCCGATCTTTTTTCCGGTCCGATTTTTTTTTGAACACTCCTAAGTGGGGTTGGGTTTGTGTGTGTGCAGTAGTCAGTTTTTTGGGTTTATTTTGCTACAATATCTCTTTCTTTTTGGAATATAATTTAGGGGTGGTCTTGTGTGAGACCATCTCACGAATCTCATTCACCAAGTGAGACAGATCTTATTTTAACCCATCAAGGTAACACTTGCACTCCTATTCAGGCGCCCAGGCCCATACCAAGGAGGTTAATTGTTATAAGCCCACATACATGCCCCACTCTTCTTTTTTTTATTCTTATGTTTTTAATAAATTAAAATATATATGAATTCCAATAAAATAAAGTATTAAATGTAAGAGTAGTTATTTTATTGGAGTTGTTCGAGACCGTTTCATATATGTAAAAATGATACTCCCTCCGTCCCCCACAGGAATTTGCACACTTTCTATAAATGGATGTCCCATACCAATTTGCACACTCCATAAAAGAAAATAACTTCATAATTCCCACCCTCAAAATATACTCTTATTTACTCGTATGTCATTAGTTTTCCACACTCAATCTACTTTTTACTTTACTTTATTCATAAAACTTTACAAAACTACCCCTCAAAACATCACTCATTACACCTTTTCTTACACATTTCTTAAATTGTGTGCCCACCCAAGTGTGCAAGTTTCTATGGGACGGAGGGAGTAATATTTAGGTAAAAAGTGACTATCACTTTTATTAAAAATGTTATCACTTCTTACTTAAAATATTGCCAACTTTTTAAAATAACATAAATTTGTTTAAAAAAAAAAGGTTATCTAACCTAAAATTTTGATATATGGATCGTTTCACCGAAAAAGATTAATGACACGGTCTCTAAAATTAAACTTAGTTAGTGGATAATTTAGTTAAAAATAAAATAGAATTAATATTTTATGTACTTATTAATTAAACTAAAGAAAAATAGAAATGACATATTATTAATTAAATATCACTTTTTATTTATATTTACCACTTTTAATTTTGTACCTTATTACTTTTTTAAAATATTAATAATTCTATCAAGTAAAAAGTGATAACAATTAACTCTAAAAAATAAAATAATTAGTAAAATTACTTGTGTCTACTACCCTATAATCTCATCATTAACTTAAAATTAAAAAGTGATAATGTTTATTAAAAAAATGATAATGTTTATGTAAAAAGTGATAATCACTTTTGGTAAAATTATTATCACTTTTATTATAAACTTTAAACACTTTTTGATATGAATAATTATATCAAGTGAAAAAAGATAATAATCAATTAACTCTAAAAACTAATTAGTAATCACGTCCGTAACATATAATTTTATTCATTAACTCAAATGTAAAAATTGATTTTTTTATGCAAAAAGTGATAGTCACTTTTAATAAAAATATTATCACTTTTCAATTAAATTTTATCACTTTTTTAATAATGATATTTTTCTAAGTAAAGATTGACAATAAATTTAAAATATTAATGCAATTAATATAAAATAATTATGTTTGCTACCATATAATCTCATTCACTCCTAAACTAAAATTTATGAATTTGTCGAACATGAAACAACTACTCATTAAATTTATAGATTATTTAATTGATTTTTTATATATAATAATTTTCTTAATAGCGTAAAATAGAAAAAATTATGTGTGAAGACTCAAATATTATTCGGCCGCAAAACAAATGGATTTGGGTATAAGATTAGTTTTGGGTCACTGGGCTAAGGAAAAAAGAATGGATTATTTGGGCTGCACTTGCCTAAAAATGAGTTTGTTGTTTTGAGGCTTTCGGGCCTAATTAATCTAGATATTTAAAAATGGGTCTAAAAAGATCCGTCCTCACACAAGTTTTTGCCTATAATTTAATGACTTTTTCTCAAAAACAAATAAACTAAATTTTGTGTTAGATTAGTCTTTTAATTTTTTTAAATTGAGCAATCAAAGACTTTTGTTAGCAAAAAATACGTACTTTATTTTCAAAACACGTGGATCAAACGAATTTTACCCACCACACTTTTTCATGTTACTTTTAAAATTAAAAAAATCTCCACTTTAAAATTAAACAATTTAATTAAAATATATAATTATTGAAAATACAGTAATATATAATATCTATTTAATATTTAAAAGTAGCTTATGGTTGTGTATTTACATGATTAGAAAAAAAAAAACCACCCTTGTCAAATAACGGGCTAAATGCTGATTACGTTGACATCCTTGTTTTTTTGTTAGGCCACAATTATTTATTTTTTTCCGTTCAGCCTCAATTTGATTTCACCTACATTAATTATAGGGTTAATTGCAAAAAAAATCACCACCTTTAGTGTATTTATCAATTACAACATATTCTTTTGTTCTTTGCAATTTGATACACCACTTTTTTATGTTTTGCAATTCGATGCACCATTATATTTTTCGGCCAATTTTGATTTAACTTGGCGTCGAAAATAGCGAACTAACCACGTTGTTGACACATAGACTATCAACTAATAAATTTTTTTAATGAATGACACACATTTTTTAAAATATTTTTACATAAATTGCACACTAATCCATCAATATATATTTTCTTTGATGTTCGATAAAATTCTCCATCATTACGCTTTAATATTATAGGTATTGATTGGGGTGTTTTCCATCTCAAACTCTTATCCTCCATACAAATGTGATATCTATATAATTTTATTTAAAAAAAAAAAAAACAATCTAGAAGTTATGCAAAACAATTCATATAATTATATTTATTCCTTTGATGTGCATTAAAGTGTTTTACAAAAAAAAAAAGTTATAACCAAGTCGTGCATTAACCAGAATCATATTTAATTATTTCTCTATTGTCTTTATTTTTTTCCTTTATGTTACTTTATTTTTTTCTTAATCACATAAAATAGTTTTTCGGATGTTTATGTTGTATTTTTTTTTTCTAATCGCACACATTATGGAGAATTCATAATTTTAGACCGCCATATCGAATTAAAAATGACCGAAAAATATATCGGTGCATCAAATTGTAAAACTTTAAAAAATTGTGCATGAAATTGCAAAATTCTAAAAGATGATGCATCAAATTGCAAAGAAAAAAAGAATATGTTGTAATTGAAAAATACTCAAAAGGTGGTGATTTTTTTTGCAATTAACCCTTAATTATATGTTATACCTTCCTTCTTTTACAACATCATCTCAATTCAAAATCAAACCTTAATTTTATTCTCTCCAATTCTCTTCTTTCACTACTGTCGTCTAACGTCGTGCTCTACCGCCCTCCTCCATGCATGTGTCGGGCTGCAAATCGCCCCTATCGACGACCCAGTCCCAACATGCAAATCGCATTGCCCAAATGCATCCACATACTGCCCCGTCGCAAAAAGTCTGTCACCACCGTTCACACCCATTGTGGTCGCCACAACAAACCTTGCATTGCTATACAGGTTTAGATATATACAGGGGCGGACTCATGCCTAGTTTGGAGGTGGCCATGACCCCCTCAACTTTTTTTCATTTTTTTACTATATACATGTAATATGAGTACTATGCAGTATGTAGGAGTATATACTGTAAATCTGTAATTATATAATCAGTAATTTTATTATTATTACAGAATCCAAGAAACTAATCCAACAAAGTAATGGCCCAGTGACAAAAACTAAAATTAGGGTGGGACTATTTACACTTCCATTTCGGTTTAAAACACTCCCCCTTTGAGTTTAATAACAAAATAATGAGGTAAAAAACCAAAAATACCCTTCAAGTCCTATTACACTACTAAATGCACCCCCTTCACCTTTTAAACCCTAACCTAAGTTTTATCCAGCCCAGCCGCTGCCGCCGCCACCACCCCCACCACACCAAACAACAAACAAACAAACAACAAAATTTCACCACAAACAACAAACAAAAAAAATCCAGGATCTTAGAAAAATTTCAATTTTTTTAAAAAAAAATTCGACAAACCAGTGTCGACCATATTCACTCTCGTCGACAACAGGTTGTCGACGAGAGTGAATATGGTCTTGTTGTCGATGAGAGTGAATATGGTCGACATTGGTTTGTCGAATTTTTTTTAAAAAAAATTGAAATATTTCGACAACTTTAAGTCGACCAAAATACACTCTCGTCGACAACAATATGTCGACGAGAATGTATATGGTCGATCTACAAAGGTCGAAAAAATTTAATTTTTAAAAAAAAAAAAATCGACACAGTTGGTCGACCATATATATTCTCGTCGACGAGAATGCAAAGGGTCGACACACCAGTGTCGATGAAAAGAAAAAAAATTACCTTTGTAGCCGGAAACAAAAAAAACTAAAGAAGCGGAGAAAAAAAAGAAAAAATGAAGAAAAGCAAAAAAAAAAACCCTAAACCTAAAATTCAAACCTGATGGGCGGCGGCGGGCGGCGGACGACGAATCGGGGTGGGGCGGGCGGAGTTTGGGCAGGGGTGATGGGTGGTGGGGGTGGGTGGGGTGAATGAGTTGATTTTTTTTTTTTTTTTGATTTGCTGCTTACAACAGCAGCTGTTGAGAGGGAGGGAGGGGAGGGCGGCGACGACAGAGGAGGGAGGGCGGCGACGGAGAGGAGTTGATTTTTTTTTTTTTTCTGTTGTACGCAATTTCTTGAGAGAAAGGGGAGGAGGGAGGGGAGGGTGGCGACCAAGGAGGGGAGGGCGGCGGCAGCTAGAAGAAAGAGAGGGAGGGGAGTAGAAAAAAAAAAAAAAAAAAGAGAGAGAGGGGTGAAGAACGATCAGAGGAGAAGGAGGAGGAAGAAGAAGGGGGAAAATTAGGAGGGTGTGTTTAGTAAATAGATTTTTAAGACAAAAGAGTATTTAGGACAATTTGAGTGGGGGTGCATCTATCTTGATAAATTTTAGGGGGTGCATCAATCGGGGGAGTGTTCTAAACCGAAATGGAGGTGTAAATAGTCCCACCCCTAAAATTAACAAAATTAATGGGCCTTTCATTAATTTATGAGTAGTCATATCTATATATATATAATAACAGCATAGTTGACTCCTGGTCAATTCCCGCCATTGAAGGCCCAAGTTTTCTCTCTCTCTTTTTTTTTTTTTTTTGTAAAGGTCCAACTATTTTAGTTTTTTGCTTATATCACTCCTTAAATCTTTTTTTTATTCTATTCGTAGTCCAATTACAAATTAATTATTAAAAAATATTTGTAATTAAGTATATCCCTATAAATTTTAATTATTAAAAAATATTTTTAATTAATTTATGTGTATTTGTACATATACTTTTGTTTTCCAATGTTATATATAGATTTTAATTATAAGTTAAAATTTGTATGAGATAGTTTCATGAATCCATTTAGTAAAATTGAATTTTAATTAATTACTTTATTTCGTCAGAAGCTTCCAGTCTTTTCATTTAGATGTCTCACAAAAAAAGTTCTCATTTTATTTTTGTGTATACATTGTGACTCCACTTCTTTTACTCTTAAATTATCCTACACTCCATTTTATTCCCTCTCTTCAATCATATCAATTTTACTACACCTCATTTTATATTAAATTTTTTTCAAATTCTGTGATAATTTGAAGCTTCATTCATAAGATGAAATCAATGATATGATTTCACATAGTATTATTGTTCTTCAAATTCTGTAAAATTCAATCATTGAAAATTTTAAATCGCACGAATGTATTCTATAAATAATTAATTAAAATTTATTAATATTCAATCCATCGTGCAACGCACGGGAGAATTACTAGTCTTAAATAAGCCTAATTGAGTGCAATACTTTTTAGTCCCAATTTATTCATTTTAATTGCACAAAATATTTAAAAAAATAAATAAATTAAGGGACACAAAATGAAAATTTAGGAGTAAAAATGTTTTTAAGTCTAATGCACGATAATTTTAATTTAAAAAATATTTACCTTTTAGACTTAATTTTAATATTAAAAAATGTTCAACTTTAACATCTCAATTTTGCCTCAATATTCTATAAAATCTATTATAGTATATATATATTGAGAAACTCCATCAAAAAAAATATATTGAGAAACAAATAACAATATATATATATATATATAATATCAATTGTTGACGAGTTTAGTGATAGATATGATAGATCAAGTTCTATGTTTTAATGTATTAAGAAAATGGTAATCATATACACTCATATACACTCGAGTGTACGGCGTACAGTGCCATGTCATTATTTTTTTTCGCTAGTTCTTTTTTTTATATTTTTTTCCGCTAATTGTCATCTAGGCCCAGCAGAATAAGTTATTAATACAAAACTTATTTTTTAGTTTTTTCCTTAATTAAGTTAGTTTTTTTTAATTATCGCTGTAATTTTATTTTTCTACCTCAATCTTAAAAATTCTAACACCCACCACTTATACTATTAACATACTTATTAAAATATTGAGTTTCTTGTATATTTATAACTAAAAAGTACAACACAATATTAATAAAACGTATAAGTCAATATAACAAAAAAGTGCAATCAAAATATTAATAAAAAATGTAAGTCAATATAACTGAAAAGTGTAACACAATATTATAAAAAAATGTAAGTCTTTATAACTAAAAAGTGCAACACAATATTACTAAAAAGTGTAAATCGAAGTAATAAATAAAAATATTATTGTAAAGTGAAAAACACTACAATTGAAAAATGCAACATTATATAACTAAAAAGTGTAATATAACATTAGAAAAAAGTGTACAATATTACTAAAAAGTGTAAATCATAATAAATAAAAATATTATTGTAAAGTGAAAAACACTACAATTGAAAAGTGCAACATTATATAAGGGTGGAGCTATTAACACCCCATAAAATGTTATACACACCACAAATGTTAAACACACCCCATTAAAATTTAAAATTCACTTTTTATTACTATTCACACCCCAATTATTTCCTATTTACCCTCCAACCCTCCTAACTAATAAAAATTAACTAAATCTTTAAAAAGATAGTAAAATTTAAAATTTAATTAACAAAAATATCAATAATACAATAAAATTACTTGTAAACGTTGAAAATATTTAAAAAAATCAGCTAAATTTTAAAAATCATTTAAAAATGGAACAATCAATTAAAAAATTAAGAAAATAAAAAAATGAAAAAATAATAATTAAATCTAAATAAAATCTGAAAAATTTATAAAATAAAATAAAGAATTAATGATTAACAATTTTTTTAAAGAAAAAAATAAAGAAAAATCAACTCAAAATTTAATTAAAAAAATAAAATAAAGCTAAATAAAATTTAAAAATTTCAACCAAATTTTAAAAAATAATTTAATCAATTATATTTATAATTAATTCTTAAGATTTAATTTTTTAGATTTTATTTATCATTATTCGAATTCTTAATTTTAATTGATTTTTTAATTAATTATATTTTACCGATTTATTAAAAAAATTACGAATTTATTTATTTTTAATTGATTTTTGAATTTTTTATTTGAATAATTTATTTTTTTCTTTTTAAAAAATATTTAATTTTTTCAGATTATTTTTTAATAAATATTTGATTTATTTAAATTAAATATTTTTTATGATTTTATTAATCTTTTAAAATAAATTTCAAATTTTAAGTACATTTTTTAATATTTTAAAAAAAAATGTCTTTAATTTGAATAAGGGTTACTTAGTCATTTTACAATTATCTATTTTCATTTTTAAAATGATGGGGTGTGTATAACATGTTTTTGGGTGTGAGTAGCGGTACCCTTATATAACTAAAATGTGTAATATAACATTACAATACACTTTTATTATTATTAATCTTACACTTTTGTTAATTAGTACTTGCACCTTTACAATCTAGAAAAAATGGTGTTAAAATTATAAAAAAAATTATTATTAATGTTACTCATTTTTATTATTTAAAACTGACACTTTTATCATGAGTTTTGAACACAAGACCTTATAGAAAAATAACTAGAATACTACCACCAGGCTACAATAAAATGCATATTATTCTCTATGAATTTGTTTTTATATGAATACTTGAATAGCTAGACTCGAGTGCACATCCACAACCGCATCACTCAAGCACATCCACAACCGCATCACTCAAGCACATCCACAACCGCATCACTCTAAGAAAATTATGTATTTTGAGAAATTTAACTATGTATATTAATATATTTAGATTTGTAAATATAAAATGCCAAATTAATTTTATCAGCCCCTAATCCACAATTATGAATCCGCTCCTGACTATATATATATATGTATATATGTATATCAAGACTCAAGAGTTAATTTTTTGCAAAACACCTCATAGTTGTAATGAATATAAAATATGTATATGGGGTGTAAATTTGGTTCCTTTTTTTTGGTGAAGATTGGAAAAAAAAATGTTGGTTGATTTTTTTTTCAATTTTTTTTTTAGGATGACTTGGATGTGACTTGAAAGGGTGTACAATTAGGATTTTAATTAGTTGTATTTTAATTTAATTAAAAGGTAAAAGGTTAATATAGTTGGTTTATTTTTAAAATTGGGGTGAACTCATCAAAAAGAGGGGCAAATAACCGTAGCCTTTTATTAAAGATGTTAAACAAGTTATGCATTGTTGGGCCGGCCCACATAGGTCATCTCCATTCTCCAGCAAGTCTATAAGATGATTTTTGGCATCTCCAGCTTTGTTTAATACACGCCCCTTCCACTTTTATTAATTAAATATTCATGAAAAATACCTATTTTACCCTTATGATAAAATACAAAGGGGTATACACTCCTCCAAAATTTAAAGTAACCCTAACCTAATTGTAACACTAACCCTAAATTTAACACCCCTCCAGCAGTCACCATCACCACCTCAAATAAAAAATTTAGAAATTAAAAAATAAACTTAGAAATAAAAAAAAAATCTTAATATTTTTAACAAACCAGAGTCGACAAAAAACACTCCGGTCGACACTGGTTTATCGACTAAAGATACTTCAATTGATTTTGGTTTGTCGACCAAGAATACTCTGATCGACTATGGTGTTTCGAAAGAAATTTAAAAAATTAAAATTTTCGGCCATTATGGGTAGGGGTGTGCAACGCAACCGAACCGAACCGAAATTGAGAAACCGAAACCGAACCAAATTTCATTATAATTAACCGAAACCGAACCATAGTGGAGTAAAACCGAAAATAACCGAACCGAATTAATCGGTTCGGTTTCGGTAAAAAACCGAAAACCGAAATAAAAACCGAAATATATCTAACATTTAGGAAAAAATGAAAAA
Organism: Galeopsis tetrahit; assembly: GCA_963675135.1. Classification (NCBI taxonomy): domain Eukaryota; kingdom Viridiplantae; phylum Streptophyta; class Magnoliopsida; order Lamiales; family Lamiaceae; genus Galeopsis; species Galeopsis tetrahit. The sequence goes on along the minus strand of OY776122.1, from coordinate 67,254,191 downwards.
ACACATTTTATTAATCTATCACATTTTATTAATCGATCACATTTTATTAATCTAACACATTTAACATTTAATCTATTAAAAACACAGTAAATGAAAAAAAATGAAAAACACATTTTATTAATTTGTGAATGAAAAAGAATATGTGAATGAAAAACATATTTAACATTTAATCTATCCACCGTAGACGTACACATTTAATCTGTGAATGAAAAAAATGAAAAAACATTGTAAATGAAATAAATGAACAATACAGTAAATGAAAAAAAAAAATGAAAAAAACAGTAATCTAACCCAAATTCGGTTCGGTTTTCGGTTAACCGAATTATTACTTAATAAAACCGAAACCGAACCGAATACCGAAATGTATAAAAAATGCTAACCGAACCGAAACCGAAAAACCGAACCGAATTCATTTTTCGGTTCGGTTCGGTTCGGTTTTTTCGGTTTTTGCTCAGCCCTAATTATGGGTCGCCCAAAAAACACTGTGTAATGATCGAAAAATAAAATAAAAAAATCAAACCTGGGAGAACGGTGGTTGGCTGGCTTGGGTGGGGTTCATGGCGGTGGAAGGCGGGAGAAGAGGCGGCGTCGCTGGGGGAGGGGGGGCGCCGCCGTCGGCGATCTTGTTGCAATTTTTTTTTTTAAAAAAAAAAAAAAGAGGAAAGAAGATGGAGGACGACAGTGGGACGGCTGTTTGGGTGAGGTAGGGCGTCGACGGCGGGTTGGGGCGGAGGGAGGAGGAGTTGCGTGCAGAAAAAGAAAAAAGAAAAGTGTGCGGGCGACAGACGTCGGCGTACGGTGGTAGGAGGCAGATGAGATTATGGTTGGAGAAGAAGAATGAGGAATTAGGGTTTTAAATGAGGTATAAGAAAAAGGGTGGGAAAGAAGAATGAAAATTAAGGTTTTTAGGGAGTGTATTTATTTTACAGAATTTTAGGAGAAAATTGTATAATAGGTAGTTTGAGGGGCTCATATGTGTTTTGAGGGGGTACGTGTATCGAGGGCGTGCATTAAACAAAGCTGGAAGGGTATATACCCCACGCCATGATTTTTTTTTTTTTTGCCAAAAGTATTCTTAGACAAGTAGCTTAAGTGCGCCATTTTGGAGGTTTGAGGATTCGACGTCATCGAGGTTTGAGGGTGGACAATAGGGTCTGGAAATTTAGTAAAAGCGGTCGATTCACGGTCTGGTCGGCTTATATCCTTGCTACGGAAAAAATCTCGAAGTGTGCTAGGGACCTTGCGTCCTCGAGCTCGATGGTTGTCGAGTGAAATCTGTTGTGGAGGTGCAAAATTCCCCCTAAAGTGCGATACTTCCTTTGGAGAGCTTGCACAAATTCGCTTCCCACCCGTGAGGCTCTAGATAGGAGGGGAATGAACATTGACCCCATTTGCCAAATGTGTGGCATATGCGTTGAATCAGTTTCTCATATCCTCATTGAATTCCCTATTGTAATAGTTACATGGGCTTTGAGCTCCCTACCGCTACCTCTTCTGGATAATTCACAAGGGAATTTCAAGTTGCTTCTATGTGAAATCCTTAAGGCCCACATGAGCTTTGGCACCTCAATTTTTGCTATCTTATCTTGAAACATTTTGAGAGCCCATAATGAATTTCTGTTCGAGAATCCGGATACGACCCCATCCATCTTGGTCTCTCGATCGATGACGCTGGTGCAGCAGCTCCATTCACACCCTCTCAATAATGCCCCAACGTCCACCTCTAATGATTTTCTGGACATATGGACTAGCCCAAGCGAGGGATTTCTTAAGATTAACTCGGACGTTGTCGTATTCCCGAACGGCTCGGCAGGACTTGGTTTCATGATTTGGGATTTTCGAGGCCGAGTGCACTGGGCGGGATCTAAACGAATGATGTCTGAAGGGGATAACACGCTTCTGGAGGCTCGAGCTTTGTTGTTCGCTGTGCAGTTCTCGATCAATCGAGGCTTGCATCATTTAGTGCTCGAATCGTATTCTCAAATCTTGATTAAGGCGTTGCAAGGGGAAGGGGATGTGCACGTCTATACTGCTGAAATTGTGGAGGGTATTAAGTTTTGGGCTGACTATGATGCCCACCACTCTTTCCACTTCACTCGGAGGAGAGCAAACAAAGTTGCTCATATTTTGGCTCGTTTTGGTACTTATGTGGGCTTTGAGACCTTGTGGTGTAATAATGTTCCGACTATATGTAATAAGTCAATTATCGGTGATGTAAGACTGATGCCTACTATTCCTTAAGTTATGAAAATTACTGTTTTTATGTTTAAAAAAAAGGATTCGACGTCATTTCTAACAACTAATGGTGTTAATTTATACTCTTCATATTCATATGCAATCCTTCACATAATCTGTATATATAAAAGGAGATGAGACTCTCCAACTTTTCGCCACGTAGGAGATGAAACTCTTTTAACTTTCACACTATGTCGATTGAACATTATTCTACTTTCGACCATGTGTCAAATCTTTGCCATATGTCCACAATTTCCCCTCTCTTCACATACGGGAAGTTGTACCGGTTGGAGAAACTCTTTCGCTCTAAATAGCTCTAAAATGTGTGAAAGTTTTTAAGTTGCAATAATCCCCCAAAATTCCCCTAGCAAATCGAAATTCATTGTAAGAAGCAAGTGTAAATAATTTGAAAATTTCAGATTCGTTTAAAATTTTTAAAATGTGAATATTTTTTAGTTACAATAGTTCCCAATAATTTCCACCGCAAATAACGGTTCATTGTTAGCAACACTTTTGAAAACTAATGAAGTAGCATAATCCGTCAAAATAAAAAATAAAAAAATGAAGTAGCATAATTTAAGTAAAGTTTTTCTTATTGACATATTGTTTAGCATAATTTATTAATTAAATAAGTATATTTTTTATTTATATAAAATAATTCTGTTCTAAAATATAGATCAAACTGAAAATCGAAAATTTCAAAAATATTTATCAATCCAACTGTAGTGAACAATCGAATATATTCAACCAAATAAATAAAAAATCGTTGATTTGGTTCGAAATTTTGATTTTTTACGATTTTATGGCCATCCTTTTTTATAAATGACGTTTATCCACTATATTCTTTCGGCCTTACCTTTTCCGTTAGGGCACTTCTTTAATTACCATATTTTGTCACTTTCCTATTTTATTTATATTAATATATTATTATTATTACATTATTGTTTGTTTTGCATATATTATTTGCGCACATAGTATTCGATTGCCTCCGTCTTCCCGCAGTCGCCCCTCCCCCTTCCGTAAGCGCTCTCTCTCTCTCGCTCTAGAATAGATGATACAGACATATATGTATGTATATTATACTCATATTTTGTTCAGTAACTGCAATCGTATTTTCAGTTGTGAATAACTCCAGGGTTTTAATTGATTTTAGGGATTCCGACTGTTTCTAGAAGACCCAAAAGTCTCATCGAGAACGAAAGCCAGAAAAAATCGAAAAAAAAAAAAAAAAAAACAAAAAAATTCCGGCTACGGGGTCTCTTCGATGTACTTTTGGTGTTTCCAATTAAAATTAGAGTGTATCTGTAGAGAGAGAGAAAAATAGCAGAGAAGAGGCATATACGGAGAGGAGCTTTATCTGTTAAATAGGGGTTCTGTTTTACCTATTTTGCTTGTATATCTTCCTCCGTTGTAGCATATGTGGAATTCAATGAAAAAATAAGGAATGCTTTTTTTCTTTTAGTTGATTGATTGTTTAATATACTGTTTGCTCCTCGTGTTCTTATTTTTTCTTTTTAGTTTTGATTGTTAACTGTTATTGGAAATAAAAAGAGAGATTCAGTTGTGTTTTTGTCATTCTTACTGTTTTAAGAGGGGAAAGAATAAGAAAAAAAGAAAGTATATATTGAATTGTTGAGAAGAGGACAGTTGATGGGTAGCCCTGGATCAAGTAATTTGGCTACTGCACCTCGTATTGGATTATCAGGGCCAATTTCAACTGGCGGCCCCAGTGAATCTGATGTTATTAAGACTCGTGAGTTGGAAAAGGTTGGTTTTTATATTATCTTTCACTAATCATACATTATTCTTGCTTCTTGTTCTTGAAAGTTGAGATTGTTTTTGTTTTCTCAGTAACGGTGGTGGAAATTTTGCTCATTGAGATTAGTAAGATTGGACTTGGATTTAGAAACTCACTGTCAACACTCAAAATTATTGTCTTAATTTTTAATGATACATTGAAACATTGGCCAAAAATTGAATTATAAAAGGGTTTCTGTTTTCTTGTGTGTTAATGATGTGTATAACTTAGCCCCCATAGTCTCAATGATAAGGGATTTTTTTTTAGAGAAAACTAGTTTGGTTGTTTTGTTGCTAGAGAGAATGCTGGAGAAAAGATATCTTGACGAGGACTTCATTGGAAAACTCTTTTTACTTTAATCTGTCACAAAACGAGAGTATCCTAAAAGGAATTTTTTGTACTCTATCCCCTCCCTCCTTCCTGCATATTTTTCAGGGAGAACCATGCAAGTGTGAGATTTTGTCTTTTATCATTTACTTGCCTTATTCCTAGTTAATTTATAGTAATCAAAATAGTCACCTTTTAAAAAACAGTTTTGGCTGAGCATGAGTGACGGTATGAAAATTTGACCCTTGGCCCACTTGGGGCAAAAAAAATAAAATGTACTTGATGACTTCCTGCATGTAAACACGTGGAATCCGTTGCACAAACTTTCTTTAGTCGAACCTTGTTCAGTGGCACCGTCATGTTAGCTTGTGAAACTTGTTATCTGCCCAGCTTTGTGCAAGTGTTTCATTCCCTGAGTTTGATGTTGTTGTTAATGCAAAATAAAGGTGTCAAAGCTGGTCTTTCGCAACATTTTATGTTCTTTGATGTATTGCCATTTGTTTGACATTCGGATTCTTGTTTCCTTTTTCCCATTTTCTTAAAGGAATGAAAACTAGTGTTGCAACTAATCTTACTCGTGTATGGTCTGTCAGTTTCTTGTAGATGCAGGATTGTATGAAAGTCATGAAGAAGCTATCAAAAGGGAGGAAGTTCTTGGTAGATTGGACCAGGTCATTTATGTTGATTTAATACTATCTGCTTGTTCTTTGTCCAGTTGTTAATCCATAAGTTACTGATCTTGGAATAAATTTATAGATTGTGAAGACGTGGGTGAAGAATATTACCCGCAGCAGAGGTTATAATGAGTCGATAGTCCATGAGGCGAATGCAAAAATTTTCACATTTGGTTCTTATCGGCTCGGGGTATGAGTTTCTTCCCATTTTCCCACTTTTATCATTAGTACTATTTTTAATTTTTCTTTAGTTCTTCTCACATCACTATCACCTTTGAATTACGTGTACAACTGAGTTGGTTCCAGACCGTTTGATTAATCATTTGATGCATTGATATATGTTTACCACTTGTTTTGTTCTGTCTTTTGTGAACCTCTATGGTTACACACAGTTTTCTCTGAGGGGTGTTAAATTTTTAAAGATTTTTTAAGGAGAAAATCTTAGGATTTAATTTTAGTTGCCTTCTGTTATGTAGGTACATGGCCCTGGTGCTGATATTGATACGCTGTGTGTTGCACCAAAGCATGTTAGTCGAAATGTAAGTTTCTATGTTTGTATCCTATTTAATTTGATACTTGTTGAAAGTAAGATACTTACTTTATCATATACAGGAAGACTTCTTCGGTGAGCTTTACAGAATGCTGTCAGAGATGCCTGAAGTACAAGAGCTACATCCTGTACCAGATGCTCATGTTCCGGTGATGAGATTCAAGTTCAGTGGTGTCTCTATAGATCTACTTTATGCAAATGTGTCCCTCTGGGTTATTCCTGAAGTATGAATCTTCTCTCATTGCATTATGAGTTTTTAGTATTTATAAATTTCCTGTTACTTTAAATTTATTACAGCATTCTTTATGTTTATACTATGATGACAATTGTAGCTATGTGTTTACCTCAAAAAGTATCCTTATGTTTTTTTTACTTCTTTGTCTTGTGACTGTTGTCATGTCTATGCTAATATTATGACACCATTAATTAGATAAAAGATAGAATCTGGATTTCGATAGTGACATCTGTTAAAATTTTATCTGAACACATTTTTGTGGTGCCAATTCTGGAGTTCTCATCATATTTTTTGTTGATTTGGCCATTCAATTTCTCTGATAGCTATTCAGCTAAAAAATTCTCGATGGAGGTTTCCTCGACCACTTCGAATTATTATGAAATGGTGACTGCTTCTCTGATGCATTAAATTATTCATGTGACAGTGTTTTTTATTGGGTAAACAGCTAGGGAAAAAGACAGGTTACACTGTATTCCGAAGTAAACCTGGCTTTGATCAATGTTAATGCTAATATTATTCGTTAATGTGATGCTAGTCTAGTGCTGCTTTTGGTTCCTGAAAATTCTCTCTTTATGATCTAACTAAATATCTTTCTAGAGTATACCATGATATTTTTTCGTCGTGTGCTATTATTCGTCTGCCTTTAGGACCTGGATATATCACAAGAATCTATTCTACAAAATGTGGATGACCAGACTGTTCGTAGTCTCAATGGTTGTAGAGTGACTGACCAAATATTGCGTCTAGTCCCAAATATTCAGGTGCAATTTCAAATTATTTATCAGTTATCACGGACATGATTTCTAATTAAGTTGCCTTTTGTCTTTTAGACTTTTCGTACTACACTGCGATGTATGCGGCTGTGGGCAAAGCGGCGTGGAGTTTATTCGAATGTGAGGAAATTGAGAGCCTTTTGCTTTTAATTCAATTATTTTGTGTATATATGGTGTATGTAAAGCATTTGAACGCATGTTTCATACATTTTTTCCTTGAATGCTTTACTGTCTGTGCTCCAGGTAACTGGTTTCCTTGGTGGTATTAATTGGGCATTGCTTGTAGCTCGCATTTGTCAGCTGTATCCAAATGCTCTACCTAGCATGTTGGTCTCTCGTTTTTTTAGGGTATATAACATGTGGCGGTGGCCGAATCCTGTGATGTTATGTCCAATTCAAGAGGGATCGTTAGGACTTTCTTTTTGGGATCCTAGACGAAATTATAAGGACAGATTACACCTGATGCCCATTATCACTCCTGCATATCCCTGCATGAACTCCAGCTACAATGTGTCAACAAGCACATTGCGTGTCATGATGGAACAGTTTAATTGGGGAAATGAAATGTGTGAGGTAATTTATTTTGCAGTCATTATTTATCTGGTTAAATTTTGAGGTATGCTATTCTATTTGAAACCTCACATGTTTGCTTATCAAAGATAGGCTGTAGTGAACCTAGCTACCTCGTCAGCCACCTAAACCCCACCCCCACCCAAAGAAAAAACTGATATAAGCTGTACTCAATGGAAATAATCTTTCCGCGGCAATTCAAATGCCAAGCAAATAAGGACAATTTGTTGTCATAACAGTTCAGCATCTGGATGTTTCTTCTCACATCTTTTTGCTTTCTTATGCTTGTGTCTTTCAAGATGTATACTTTGGTTTTATATTTCACTTATCTTAAAATCGACCATTGTGTATGGTAGGCAATCGAGGCAAGCAAGCTTAACTGGGATGCTCTGTTTGAGTCTTTCGCCTTCTTTGAAGCGTACAAAAATTATCTGCAGATAGACATAGCTGCTGAGGCTGATGATGACTTAATGAATTGGAAAGGTTGGGTTGAGTCCAGAATACGCTTACTTACCTTAAAGGTACTATACTATATATATATATATATATATATATTTCATTTTTGAGTTCGTTTTTTTTTATCAATTTAATTTATTATTTTGCGTTGTATGATTCAGATTGAAAGGGACACAATAGGGGTACTTCAGTGCCATCCACACCCTGGTGAATTTTCTGATAAATCAAAGCCATTTCACCATAGTTATTTTATGGGTTTGCGGAGAAAACAAGGCGCTAACCCTCAAGAAGGAGAACAATTCGACATAAGGATGACAGTTGAGGATTTTAAACGTGAAGTATATGCTTACTCATTCTGGCAGCCCTCAATGTGGATCAATGTATGTCATGTTAAAAGGAAAGACATACCTTCCTTTGTTTTCCCTGGTGGGGTCCGCCCTTCTCCCCCTCCAAGAAGCTCTGAAAGTCGGAAATCACTTGGATCCAACCCTCCCCATTTCGATACTGCTATGAGCAGGAAGAAGAGAAAGCAAGATGACGTCAATAAAGGAGGAATTAGCTTGGCTGAGTCCTCCAGCACCAGCACATGCATCAGTGATGCAACTTCATTGGATCAAACAATGACGAAGAAACTAATAGAAGCTGATTTGAGTGCCCTAACAAATAATGGGAGGATTCTGGAGAACGTATCTGTGCACGGTCCAGAGGTGGGACCCAGCGAAAGCAAAAATGATTCTGGGCCTTCGTCTTCTTCTGGTGCTTTGCTTGATTCATTGGCAACAGAGAAGCATGTCACTGAGCAATTTTCTGCACAGATTGTTATCAAGCACGAGGGCATTTCTGATGTACTTGATGAGCCTGTAGATGTAGAGCTGAAGAATGGAATTCAACACAATAGTGAGACAGAAGGAATTGAATTGTTAGAATCCTTAACAGCACAGCAATCTGTAGGAGTACCAGGAGAAGGAAACGAGGCCTCCTGCTTGATTGTACAACAAAAGGCTGACCTGGAAGAGCTAGAGGTCTTGTCAGCTTACTTTTTTTGTCTAGTGTCTCTATACATATATATCTGCATATATATATTTTGGGTGTTTCTTTGTATTCTTAGGATGCAGCCTGTAGTTTGTGCATACATAGTTACAGATTTTCGGATAAATGGTGCGCATTTAAATTGGAATCAGCAAGAAATATTATCAGCTATCTCATTATAAACAGCTTATTCCTTATCATACCATGGTTTATATTCCAGAAACTTTGTGTTTGCATTATAAATATTTGTGTAAATATTGGATATGGTTCAAGACATGAGAATTGCAATGGAAATTTTGTGCAACATTCAGGAATTGCAAGGATTGTGCTTCTCAAATTATAAATAAATCTTTAGGTAATGGAGATTTAGTTCTGACATATTCTTATACTTTTTTTTATCATTTGCTTGTGTATAGCCTCTGGAATTGCCCGTAACATCTGCAATTGCTTCTGCATCAGCACAAGTGCCGGCTCAGAAGCCCCTTATCAGGTGACTCTCTCTGCACAAATCGTTTGAGTTGGATATTATTATCATGCCCTAAGCTTTACAAGTATGATAATTTATGCAGTTGATATTAACACTCTTGGCTGGGTAATATTTCACTGTTGTTAAATTGCAGGTTCAGTTTCACCTCATTACGCAAGGCAACTGGCAACAGTGCGTGAAGCAAGCATTGCTGCAATCACAATCTTATGAAAACGTCGTGAAGATGAAGGATGGAATGAAGATCCAATCGAGGTCACAGTCCTTCAGATGTAATAAGAATGTTGAGAAATTCCTTTTTCATATCTTTGTTGAGACCCTAACCAGAGTTGGGTACTGGATGGAGTGTTGTAAATTAAATCATGGAATATATGTTTCTTACACTATATATATATATATATGTTTCAAATTAAATAACCTAGTACTTCAATTTCGTCTTGAGTTGCTTTATTATGCTAATGTTCAGGATCTACTGTTGAGTGTGTGAATCTTTTTGTGCTCTAAATTACTGGGATTGTTCTGGGGATGGATGTACATGTGAATTCAAATATTGTAATTCAGGTTTTGTTTGATGGCATTCATTTTTCAAAACAGAGTTTGAATTTGTTTAGTTTTCAACAAATGTGACTGAAATGTGTGCCCGAGCTAGATAATTTATTTTTGATATTCATAATATGATAATGTGAATTAAATCTGATCTACATGACAGTCTTCTTTATTTCTATTCCATCAATGTTGATCATGAGTATAATTTTTTGCTTTTAAAAATTGAAGAAATTAAACAAGCAAATCAGAAATAATTTATTAAAAAGAATCAATAATTGAAGACACACTAGGATGAATAAATGAAATTAGGGTCATAATTATTCAAATGATAGTTTGAATCCTCTTAACGCTTAAATTGTGGTGCTCAAATCTATCACACTTGGTTTTAAATTTATGAAATTTGGTCCTTCAACTTTTAGCACAATTTGATTTTGATACAAATGCAATATTTTTTTAGGGTTGCAGTTATCTGTTGATACATACATATTTTTGGCAATAGAAACAACATAAGATTGGATTTTTGGTTGGATTTTTTTTTTTTTTATGTGACAAAAAGAAATTTTCGTTTATCATATTGAGTATAAGGGGTACTCAACTTATAAACAAAAATAAAAATAGAGTAAAAACTAAAGTGATAACAATTGGTAAGTCTCGGGCCATATTTCATCCCTCCTAGACAATTGCAGCAGAAAACATAGAGAAGAAAAGGAGAAAAAGAACCAAATTTTCATTAAATAATTATAATTTATCTTGGTTAAATAATTGACATATCTTGGTTAATGATATATTTCACGTGACAAACTCTTACTTTAGTAATAATTTATTTAACAGAACGAGTGCTTGAATTGAGGTGGACTTAGAAACTCAATTTCTTAACTTTTATTCGTGTTTATCGTCTGCAATGCCGGCACAAAAACCTAGGAAGTAAGTTTTACCCACAGTTTCTATGCAATCATGATCCAAATCACAAACTTTAAATGTGTCCTAATCAATGAGTGTCGACTCTAACTTATTCACCGAATTGCTAATAAGTTAAGAGTCCTCAAACATAAAGTTATGTATAAAATTAATTTTGAAAATGAAACAAAGTACAAAAACCAAAATTGTTGTACTCCTATAATTTAAGATTCAGATTTAGATACTGTAGTTTTTTTTGGTAAAAACCACCTTTACTTTTTTCTTTTTTTTTTCTATCTTTTTTTACATTAACAATCCATAATATATTTAATATTATTATTAATGTAAAAAACCAAATATGAACAACATTTCGAGTAAATTAAGGAGAGAGTATGATAATTTTTGAAGTTATTAGATGTACCCTAAAGAGTCACACACACACACACACATATATATATATATTTTACACAAATGAAATCCAATTTTCTTCCGAGTTGAAATCCAATTTTCTTAAAAATATTTATTGTGCATGTAACGAGGTGAAGTATAAATTGAGTAATAGATCTTGTTTTGCGACCTTGCTAAAATTAGACATGCAAGACAAAAACTAACTATATCTTAATACTATATATGTTCATCATCATCTCTTGCATCGATCTTCGAGATATGATTCGAAATTTGGGGCCATAAAGCAGTGGGAAATTAAGGTCTAGAGAAATCCACGTTATTATCTCGAAAAAAGTAGAATAATTGTTACTATAATATAAATATCAAACAAAATATCTAATTTTGTAAAGAATATAATCATCGAATGAAAGTGTGAGTAAAGATATACATCATTATAATTTATTATTTTTATTACAGAAATTAAGGCCTTGGGAGTAGTACTCCCTCCGCCCCGAAGGAACTTGCATGCTAGAGATGACACACATTTTAATAAATGTGTAAGAAAAAGTGTAATGAGTGATGTTTTGAGGGGTAATTTTGTAAAGTTTTATGAATAAAGTAAAGTAAAAGGTAGATTGAGTGTGAAAGAGTAATGTCATATGGGTAAATATGTGTATATTTTGAGGGTGAGTGTATGACAATATTTCCTTTTATGGAGTGTGCAAATTGGTATGGAACATTCATATATGAAAAGTGTGCAAATTACTATGGGACACTGGAGTATTATTTTACGTAGTATTTTAGACAAAAATATCTCTCAAGGAATTGGCTGTATCTTTCAAAGGTTGTCGGCAGACATTAATTAGGATTTTATAGCTAGGATGGTGACGTGTCTTACGCGCATGACATGCAGCAGCAATTGCGTTTTTACGCGTATAACTTATAAATTAATTACATTCGCTGATTGGACCAAATTCTCATCATCGATCCACACCAAATTTCAATTCAATTGGGGATAGGCTTGCAAATTATCGTGGCGCATATTTAATTCAGTTTTTATTGGATCCCCGAAATACTAAATTTCATATGATACTCAAATATTGGTTAGTGCACATTGTGGACATATGAGTGTAACTTTTGTCCATTGTTAATCAAATTATCACCTCTGTCATTTTGAGAGAAATGACTATTGGGGTGAAGTTACTTTCAGCATAAATTATTGAACTCATGACATTTGACTGAAGCTTTGATATCATAAAAAAAAAAGAATTATTACATTTAAATATTCAAACTTTATGTGAAAAATTAATTCATCTATATTAAATTTTAATATCCATAAATACGTTTAGTTCTCCATCCTCACTACAAAATAAATAGTCAACAATAAGGTATTCTCGTGATATCATAAAAAAAGAAAATTATTACATTTAAAAATTCAAACTTTATGTGAAAAATTAATTCATTTATATTAAATTTTAATATTCATAAATATGTTTAGTTCTCCATCCTCACTACAAAATAAATAGCCAACAATAAGGTATTCTCATATTAAGGGAAAAAAATATTACGTGAAGAAAAAGAGAGAGAAAAGAAAACAACAAGGTACATCAAACATATAATAAATTAGAGAATTAGAAAAATTAAAAGTAAATAAAACAGAAAGTACATAGCTAAATGAAAAAAAAAAAAAAAGAAGCTAAAAACTAAGGGGATACAAATCGATATATATATACTGTATAACATTAATTTTTTTTAATTTATTAATATAATTAAACGAAAATTAATAATAATTAAAATGAAGTGCACGGCTAAATTGGGTAGATTTTATTGTGTTTTTGAAATAGAGTAATAAAAATGTAGTGGAAATTGATTTTTTTTTTTAAAGAATTAAGTGCACGGCTAATTTTGGTTATAATTAAATTTTTATTTTTAAAATTTTATATTTATATCTTTAACTCAACCAAGGATGAAAAAATCGGGATATTTCGCCGAAATATCGCCGATATTTCGGATTTTTGGACTCCCCGATATCGATATGCACCGGAACGAGATATCTTCCAAAATATCGGAAAATATCGGTATCGGTTATGTTTAGTACAAATTTTCCTTGATATCGCCGAAATATCGTCGAAATATCGTTTTGAATTGTTTTATTCCACTTTTTCAGAGTTTTAATTGTTCTGTTCCTTTTTTTCAGAACAAGCAAGTATCTTGTGTCTTGTCTATCATTTTTGTATTAATTGTCTAGTGTGAAATAATTATGAACATATATTGTATGGCTTTAAACTGGTTTTGTATTTTTTTTTACTAATATGTTTGTCATGAAAAATAATTTTGTAGTGATTTTAAGCTAAATTTACGTATTAATGTTAGTTATAATATTTTCTAAATTTTCATCATTTTAATAAGATTTATGCCAATTTTCTATATTTTACCGATATCGATATTTCCATCGATATATCCGTAAATTTAAGGTACCGATATTTTCACCGATATCGATATTTTCATCCTTGAACTCAACTATGGGATTCGGATGAAACTCTTGGAACACCATGAAACTCTTAAAACTTATTCTTAGTAGTAAAAAAGTAAGAAATTCATGCTCACACAATAAATAAATTCTTCTTTGTTTGTAAAAGATTAATCAAATACTATAAACAAGACTTTTAAAAAAAAAAAAAAAAACTTAACAAGACGTTTAGTTTTAAACTCAATTAAATGTAAGTTATATGAGACATTGCATTCTTAGATCGAGATGATTAAAGGGTATAATCAAAGTCTAATCATAATCAAAGTCTAATCATATTTATAATGAGAAAATTGCATTTTTAGTCCTGTAAGAATATTTCTAAATCACTTTTAGTCCTAGTATTTGAAAGTGGTCCTTTTTATACAATATTGGTCCTGTAAGTTAAATTTTGAATGAAACCGTTAGTTTAAAAAATAATATTAATATAAATAAATAAATTATATATAATCAAATATATTCTTAAATTATAATTTAATTTAAAAATATATATAGAATTTGGTATAATATGAAAATACAAAAATATTTTTTTTTCAAAATCAAATACTCCGTAATAATTTATGTAGAATCTGATTTTTTTTTTTAAATATATTTTTGGAATATAATTAAAAAAATACAAGTAAATTTTTCAAATCAAATAATAATTTAATGTAAATTATAAAATTACTCTAAATAATTTATGAATAAAAATCAATAAAACTAAAAAAAAAAAAAAACAGTTATATAAAATGTGGAGTATAACTTGAAGATAATTTATATAAAATCTGAATAATAAATTATTATCAAATAGAATTAAAAAAATATTGATTACAAATATTTAAAATGTAAATTCAGAAAACAAAAATTCAATTAAAAACTAAAGATAATACAGTAATAAATATAAAGCAAAATATATACACAGTGTATATGTATATATCTTCCCATCCAGGACGTGGTCTTCTTCTCGCCGGCGAACGCCCCAGCCCCGATCGCCGCCAACGCCGCCACTCTGGTTCCATTCTCGTCACCACCTTGCCTTTACCCATCACCACACCTCAACCCTGTATTCTTCCGAAATCTCATAAAATTCTAGCTACAAAAAATTTGAATCCGGTCACGAAATTCATAGAGGCTACCCACTCTAGCCTCGTGTCAATTCTAAGAATCAAAGCCCTTTATCAATTTTAAATTTCAATCTCTCCTTCATCTCCAATTTGTGAAGTTTAATAGTAATTTTTTTCAATTTTTTACTGTTTTTTCAACTATGTTTTTCTGAACTTTTATATTTGTGTTAATGTGAGTTAATGTTTGAGATTGGGCCTATTTCTGCCGGTGATTGGGATGTCGCCGGAAATTTCTGCCGAAAAGTAGCTGTGGTGATTGGGTGTCGCCGGAAATTTCTGCAGGGAGGAGAGGCCGGAAATTAAGTTCGAGGGGGGCTAAAATTTTAATAATTTCAACATTTGTATTATAATTATAAATTATTTAATTGATTTTAATAAAAAAAAAAATATTGTTGTTAACGAACGTTAGGCTCACTCATCATTTCTGTTAACAATTAACAATTAACAGAAGTATTTTATAGGATCAAAAGTGTAGATAAAAGGACCAGAAGTGATTTGAACCTATTCCTACAGGACTAAAAGTTCAATTTTCCCTATTTATAACCTAAATAATAATATAATAATAGTAATAATAAGAAGAAGATTTATTATATAAATATAATCTACTATAAATTTTCTTTTATTCCATCACACTTCCCTATTTCTCTCCTTATTTTTTATCTCTCAGAGTATCGCGTTTTCCACCAGAGCCTCTCATAAATGATAAATTTTATTATTTTAATTTACTAGGCAACTTTTCAATAAGTATCCGCTATTTTGCTCATTCTCAAAAAAAAAAAATCAATTTTCACTATATTTAAAAAAAAAACTTAATTTAAAAAACAGAGTAGTAATTTAATAAATGTACCGCAAAATTGAATTGGAAATAATTGGATAAACATATATTAAACCCAAAATATAACACCTTTGCTTGCCTGCTGTCTCCCTCTGCTGCCCCCACGTGTCACCCCCACGGCCCCACCCCCCTATTACTATACATACAACTGTATATATATATATTCCAACTGCTTTTTCCTACTAAACGCATTCATTCAAGAGTTGCAAAATGGGCTTACAGAATCAGCTCTCCGACGTCTCTTCCGAATCAATGGTCGTATTCATGGCGGTATTCATCGGCAAGAGCGTAAATTATCTCCACACCCTTCTCCTCACTATCGTACGCAGCCTCGGCTTCTTCTCCCCGCCCGATACCAATCATCACTACCTCCTCAACGACGTCGTTGGCTCCGGTCTAGCTAACCTTATCGTCCTCTGCGACCAATTGAATCTGAACCGGTCCTGCTCCTACCCGAACCGGTCCGGCGATTTGGATGCCAATTGCGTCGTCTGCTTGAACCGGTTCGCCCAAGGGGACCACGTCCGCAGATTACCCTGCCGCCACGTGTTCCACAAGGATTGCTTCGGCCGTTGGCTCGACCACCTCAATTTCAACTGCCCACTCTGCCGTGCGCCGGTGGCTTCCGATGACCACATGGACTACGCGCGGCGGCGCGTCGCCGGAGATCTCCTCGCTTGGTTCACGCCTCACTCTCGATGACTTTTATTTTTAGGTTTCTTTTAGAAGTAGGGGTAGTTTTGACTTTTTTTTTTTGGTTTGGGTTTTTAAATTTTTCTCCAACTGTTTTTTGAGAGGTTACTGCTGCGGCCGCCTTTTTCCCAACTTAAAAAAATGGTATTATTATTATTTAAATATTACTGTGTTTTTTTTTTTTTCGAACTTAAATATAGTGAAAAAATGTGAAATTATGAGCATAAGCAAGCAGTGTTTATTACCCTAAAAATAATAAAATTATAATAATATTTGTCTACGCCTTCAATTCAATGAGTTTCCCTATCATACTTATAACAATTTTAAGAAAATAGGAAAAAAAAGAGTGGAAAAAGAAAAAAAAAACTAAGTAATACTCACAGTACCCTATCATACCCTCAACTTATCTACTTTACTTTATGAATAAACTAATCAATATTCATTAAAACTCATGTTCGGAGAATTATTAAAACTCATGTCCAGAGAAGTGGGCATAATAAAATTGGACGGAGGGAGTATTTGTTTTTTTATTATTCTTGTTTTTCGGTGTTAGATTACAATTTAAAAAAGTAGAACAAAAAAAGAGGTAAGAGGAAAAAAACTACACTCCTTAGGCCAGCTCCAACCCTTGAACTCAATTTGCCACAAAAATCTTCAATTTATCATCAAATTTGAGTCAAACAGTAAAATGATCTCCAATCTTTAAACTCAAATTTTAACTCAAATAGAATATTTTTAATATTATCTATTTTTATTTCTATTTTATCAAATATTTATTTATAATTAAATATATACTTTCATATTTACATTTAAATTAAATTAATTAAACAAAAAATATCAATATATATATATATATATTAATACAAAATTAAAAAAAAAAAATTAAATTCAATGAAACAAAACATCAAATTCAATTTACATATAAAAAATCTATTATTTAATTTGTATAAAAATCATAAAATAATAAAATTCTTAAACAATTAGATAATAAGAATATATAAAACAAAAGAAAAAAATGCAAATGGGCATACTGTGATTGCGTTCAATTCTGAGTTGGTGGCTAATTTGCCACTAAAAAGTAAATTGTGGCAAATTGACACCAATTTAGAGTATGCACTGGAGATCAAATTAATTTTATTCTGCGTTTTTGAGTCCACGTTGGAAATGCCTTAGGGGCATAGGGCACCTCCAATGAGTAGCAAATACCCTATTTGCCTCCTAAATGGTGTCCAATGCTGTGATAATTATGGTGGCAACAATTTGCCACAATTCACTTTTTAGTGGCAAATTAGCCAGCAACTCAATTGTGGACTCAAATATTTTTTTGCCAATCAGCCATGTCCCACCAAAGCTTTTCTCACTGTTAATTTTTTTTTACTACTTTATTATTTAATTTGTTTAAAAATTATTATTTTATAATTATTATTTAAATTAAATAATGAAACGATTTTAAATTTTATAATTAACAATTCTGATATATTTAAAAATGAAAAGCATATAACTTAATGGTAAGACAACGTTAATAATTTAAATTATAAAATTCAGTAGAAAACAAAATATGCATATTATAAATGTATAATTGATTAACAATTATGGAATTTGGTGTTTTGTTTCATTGATTTTTTTATTTTTTTTTACGTTAAACATATTATTTTTTTGTTTAATTAATTTAATTTAATTTAAATATAAATATAAAATTATATGTGTGATGATAAACAAATATTTAATAAAATATAAATAAAAAATATAATATTAAGAATTTTTTTATTGAGTTAAAATTTGAGTTTAATGGTTGAAGATAATTTTACTGTTTGACTCAAATTTAGTGATAAATTGATGATTTTTGTGGCAATTTGAGTTCGAAGATTAGAGATGGCCTTAGAGGAGAGTGGAAGCTTGAAATCTTTTGGTGTTAAATTACAATCTCAAAAAAATAGAAAAAAAAAAGAGGGAAGAGAAGAAAAAAACATTTATCTTTTATTAGAGCTATGTCTAATATTTATCTTTTATTAGAGGCAAATCTTCAACAAGTGTCTCTATGTCTCAGGCTACAATTACAAGGAAATAGAAAAGAAAAGAAAGAGGGGAGAAACTGATAAAGCTGTGACCTATGGGTTTTGAATTACAATAAAAATAATAGTGGTTATATTATTAATAATTTGCTTTAATTATTTGAATAATTGATGATAAAAATAATTATTGATGAGTAATAATGGAATGTTGAATAGTTGATGATGAAAATAATTATTGATGAGTAATTATGGAATGATCCAGAATAAATGATTATAAAAATTTAGAGAGCTAGTTAATAATTAAAATGAAGTAATGATTTATTTATTTTAAATTTCATTATCTTGTATGATGTATACCTAATTATTGGTACATTTCCATTAACAAATTCAAGTACACTCGTTTCCAAATACATATTTAAGACCGTACCCATGGTTGAAATAACTTTTCGGACATCAACATGTACCAAATAGTCTTCTATTTTTGTCTGTTCAATTTTAGTCAACTAACTTTTAAATTGATGTAGTCCTTTTATTATTGGGGTAACTTTCTCATGTTTTTTTTTTTGCACGAAATTTAGAAACGTGCACTTATCACATTTTAATTAAAATTAATCTCACATTACTGGAAAATGTAATGTCATGTTTTAAATAATTATAATTTTCTTATACAAATTAATATTGTTAAATTCTATTAACTTACATGTTTTCATTAAAATTATTCTCATGTTTCAATTAAAGATGGTGTCATGACTCACACCATCATACTCAGTTGCACCGTGCAACTAGTACACTTGAGAACGATACATTTTTTATTTTATAATGTTTGACCTTTTGTTTCAATTTTAGTTAAAAACATTTAATATTTTTTTATTGAAAAATCTTATTTTAGTTGGGTAAGAATTGCTTTTATTTATGATCTGGCAGCGGATATCTACGAACAATTGATGGACCACTTAAAAAAGGGAAATTCTCAAATGCACAATGTGTATCAAAATAGGTTTGGTGCATATGCTTTTGTCCTTATCCTCCTACTCTAACTTATTATCCCTTTTTCTCTTTATAATTTTATTTTTTTTCTATTAATTAATTAATTAATTTATAATCCATTACTTAATTAATTTACCATTATTAATTAATTACAGTCTTTTCAAACTTTTTTTTTTAGTTTTTTTATTTTTTTAGTTTTTTTTTTTCGTTACTCACTTCCACTTTTCAATAATAATAGTTGCTAATTTTCATTAATAAAATTTCCACTTTTCACTAATAACAGTTACCACTATTCAGTAACAAAATTTCCACTTTTTACTAATAATAGTTACCACTTTTCATTAACAAAATTACCACTTTTCAGTAACAAAATTTCCACTTTTCAATATTAATAGTTACCACTTTTCAGTAACAAAATTCCCACTTTTCAAAAATAAGAATTACACTTTTCAGTTAAAATATCTACCACTTTTCAATAATAAAAATTACATTTTTCAGTTAAAATATCTGAAAAGTAACAAAATTTTCACTTTTGAATAATAAGAATTACACTTTTCAGTAACAAAATTTCCACTTTTCAATAATAAAAATTACATTTTTAAGTTAAAATATCTACCAATTTTCAATAATAAGAATTACACTTTTCAGTTCAAATATCTACCACTTTTCAATAATAAGAATTACACTTTTCAGTTAAAATATCTATCACTTTCAATAATAAAAATTACATTTTTTAGTTAAAATATCTACCACTTTTCAATAATAATAATTATATTTTTCAATAACAAAATCTACCACTTTTCAATAATAAGAATAACATTTTTTCAATTTTAATAATAATTTTAACGGTACGATTTATAATTAAATATACCCGTTTTAATTAATTAAATTAACAATGATAGCAATAAGCAAAATAAAAATAAAAATAAAAATTATAGATTAATTAATAATTGTAAATTAATTAATTAATTAAGTGATGAGAATTGTAAGTTAATTAATAATTGTAAATATTGGTCGATAAAAATGAGAACTGTAATTAATTAATAATGGTAAATTAATTAATTAATTAATAAAGTAATAAAAAGTGGTAGATTTTGTTATTGAAAAATATAATTATTATTATTGAAAAGTGGTAGATATTTTAACTGAAAAATGTAGTTTTTATTATTGAAAGTGGTAGATATTTTAACTGAAAAGTGTAATTCTTATTATTGAAAAGTAGAAATTTTGTTACTGAAAAGTGGTAGATATTTTAACTGAAAAATGTAATTTTTATTATTGAAAAGTGGTAGATATTTTATCTGAAAAGTGTAATTCTTATTATTGAAAAGTGGAAATTTTGTTATTGAAAAGTGGTAACTATTATTATTGAAAAGTAGAAAAAAAACGAAAAAAAAAGGAAAAAAAAAAACGTAAAAAAAAGAAAAAAAAAGAAAAAAAAAAAACAGTAAAAAAAAACGAAAAAAAGAAAGAAAAAAAAATGAAAAAAAAGGAATTGAACTTGTGACCTCATGCTTATAAAGGATATCTATAACCACTACTATAACATTCATTACTTAATTTTTTATATTTGTCTTTATAAATAGATATAAGATTGACCTGTGCATTAGTGTTCACGTGCACACTGTCCACATAAAACCAATTCCTTAAAAAAAAAAAAAAAGGGGTGGTAATTCGTATAATGAGGCACAAACAAAATAAGGCATTCTTTAAAACGAATATTCTTTTATTTCAAATCTGCAAATCGGTAATCACTATTACACTACTTTTTTAGATTGCGAAACGTGTCTGTTGTGTGATTTCTTTAAATTTTACTTCACACTAATTGCTCCATTTTTTAAATCTAAATTCATATTTTAGATTAAGACTTTATTCAAAAGAATAAAGTACCTATTTTATTAGCTAAAATATACGAGCCTAAGTTGAGCCTAGGTCGTGGAATTTGTGCACAACCTTCTGCCGCTCGATGCTCATAATGTATTTAGTACAGCAATTCCACCACCTGGAGCACATGATAAGCTGATTTGGAAGCAAGAACACAAAGGGAGATATAGTGTCAAATCCGGGTATAAACTTTTAATGCAAATGAGAGCTAACCCACACTTAAAAGTGGAAGGCAACTGGGGGGCGATCTGGAAGCTTGTCGTTCCGCCAAAAGTCAAGGAGCTCTTGTGGCGAGCTGGCCGAGACTGTCTACCTACAAAGACAAACCTCTACATCAAAAGAGTAGTGCAGGAGGTAAATTGCCCGTTGTGTGGTGAAGGAATAGAGGACGGATGGCATCTATTCGTGGAATGTGAGTATGCCCGAGCCTGCTGGAATGGTGCAGGTTTATTATCTAAAATTATTGATTGCGAAAGTCGGGCATCAGATCTTCGTGAAATGGTGTTGGAAATGAGTAGTGGTCCGATAGAGGGAGTTAAAGCATGTTTTGCTATGGTTCTTTGGCAAATATGGAAGGAGCGAAATTCCATGGTTTGGGAAGGCACGCGAAGACTGCCAAACGAAGCTGTTCATGCTTCGGCCATGTACTGGAATGAATGGAAGGCTTCAAGAACAAATGACAGCAGAATGGGGGCTGGATATGACAGCAGTTTGGGGGCTGGATATGACAGCAGATGGAGGGCTGGTTTTGACAGCAGATTGAGGGCTGGCTATGACCGGACTGGATTTTATTTATGACAACAACAATTCGTCGAATAGGGCTGCCATACTACCATGTACAGCTTGGCACGCTCCACAAACGGGGTTGCTAAAATTGAACACGGATGCAGCCTTTTTCAGGGATACAAATCAAACTGGTTTGGGAATGATCATTCGAGATGAGCATGGTCAAATTACAATGGGTAAATCTATGGTGGTACAAGGTTGCCTAGAGGTGCCGGTGGGAGAAGCTATGGGTTTTTACGAGGCGTTGTCGTGGCTAAAGGCTCAGTGTATGGATAATTGTATCATCGAGGGGGACGCCAAGATCGTTGTGGATGCGATCAATTCCGCGGAAAAATTGGATTCGACTCTTGGAGATTATATTGAAGCTTGTAAGGAATTCATCTCCCAATTCACGAATGTCACGGTGTCTTTTGTTAAGCGTAGTGCCAACATGTTAGCGCACGAGATAGCTAAAGAGGCCCGTCGTTTCGACAACTCGTCTTGTTGGGTAGACCCACCAATTTCTGTGGATGGGCTCCCGTTTACGCTTTGCGTCTGCAATAATGAAAACTAGGTTCACTTGTTTTCAAAAAAGAAAGAAAAAAGTTGAGACTGCATCGAGCATGTGCTTCTCACGTGCTCATATACAGGTGTCATCATCTAAGCGCCCGACGTGTCATTTTTAAAAGCAAACAAGATCTGGGTCAAGTGGGCCTGGACCTCAACATTTGGGCTCAAATATTTACAAATGTGGACCTGCACATACCTCAACATTGAGATATTTTGAAGGCTAAAAATCATTTTTTAAAAAAATCTAAAATTACTTTTGTACTGGTTTATGACTGCTTAGTGCATAATCACTTTTTAAAATTTTAAAACACATTTCGAATATCAGCTAAAAGCTGATTATTTAATCTCTTCATATTTGAAAATAAATATGTACTACTACTCACAAGCTATCAGATCACATGTGTCAATTTTATATATTGTTTTACTTTGTATTTCACTATCTAATTTATTAACATGTGTTATATAAAAAAATAATCAAAGTTTCATAATAGTCAAAACAACATATGCTAAAGATCTAACAATGTGAAATGTTTAGTAAAACACAAAAAATGGAACAAATGAATTGATCTATAACTCCACTTCAACTGTAATTTTTTTGTCAATAAATTTTCCACAGGCACTCTAATTTTATTTAATTATATGTTTACTTGAATTATTTAGAAAGCGATTTAAGTTAATAACATCCTGGGCATTTGGTCTAGTGGTATGATTCTCGCTTTGGGTGCGAGAGGTCCCGAGTTCGATTCTCGGAATGCCCCATTTTTTAAGTTAATATAATTTATTTTTATTTGATCCGTATATTTTCGTTTATAAATATTGATTCTTATACGTTAAATTTTTTGTTTATTAAGTCATTGTAAAATGATTGGATTGATGAAATGAAATACCTTAAAAGTAAAATTATTCAAATATTGAGTTACATTTTGTTTGAAGGTCACTAAAACACCACCTAATACAATGCGAAGGGAGTAGTAGCTCTTATTTATATAGATCTGATTCTTCCCTCCCTTCATCCAACATCCACATCATATAGATCTATAAAGAGATCTGAATTAAAAAGAGGAGTATCCCTCCCTTCATCCAACATCCACATCATATAGATCTATAAAGAGATCTGAATTAAAAAGAGGAGTATCAGCACCGATCCTTGTGCCACCACCTTGTTTACTTCTTCTCAGCAGATCATCCAGTGGGGTTAGATTTTTTTTTAGAATTTTAGTTGGGATCAATGGATAGATACTCCTTAACGGCGCTACGGTGGCCGATCGAGTGAGTCTTCTGTTGATCCCATTTATTCTTTTTTTTGTATTTATTTTCTAGTATTTATTTTCCTGTTGTTTCTTGTTGTTGGTTTAGTTGTTTTTTGATGTAGTTATGTTTGTTTCTTGTTGGTGTTTTTTGCCAACCTTTCTGCTTCCCCCGTACGTTTTTTGAGACCCGTTTTCCCTAAAGACCCGTGGATGTTTTTGGGACTTGGATATGTGAGAAGAATATGGCACTAGATGATTCTTTGTCTTTATCTTTTTATCTTTAGTTTTCTTGATTTGTTGATACCTTAGTGTGGGGTGTCTCGGTTCGAGAAATGGAGATCTATGCTTCTTTTGCGGATAAAGTTTTTCACTCGTTTTTCTACTTCCTCACGATTGGAGGTGACAACGCGCGACACCGTTTGAATTTGTCTCGATTTAAAGATCTAGAGCTTGTATTTGATTTTTCATCGATCAATCTTTGTAACTTGTAAAAAAAAAAAAAAGGTTTATGTGTCTTTTAATTATTTATTTATGAAGGACGATATTACAATATGGGTTAATTTAAGTAATAATTTAAATAGTCTCCGACTGCAACCAATGAATGAGGAGGATCATCAAGAAGCTAGCTAGCTGGCTTCATCATAAGGGAAAGGCAACACGTGGCCTGTTCTCGTCATGCCTCATGTCACTGCATGAATCTACTACCTGCAAACTATTAAATAGGATTATATACAAATTTTAATTCTACTCAACAATTTTTAAATGAATTCTATATGGAGTATTAGATCTATTTTTTTGTTTTTATAAATGATTAAAAAAAGGGATAGTGTTCACGTGAACAAAATTCACAATGTACTCTTATTCGACGAATGGTTTTAAAATTAAGACAAATATTAATTTTGAAGATTAAAACCCCTAATTTGTCATTTCTTGGGATAGTGAGTTGTGAAGGCATGGTTGAGAAAGTCAAGGGGCGCGCTGTCTTCCACTTTGGCTTTTTCAAATTTCAATATACATTACATACCATGATATTCGTGTTATAAATAATACTCCATTGGTTTACACTAGGAGCTAGACTAAGTAGGGTAATAATAATAATAATAATAATAATAATAATAATAATTTGAATTTCATATAGTTGGCATCATATAGTATAATTTTGTAAACAAGTTAATACTAGGTAATTATCAGTACAGGGGTGTGTAACAACAATTTGCGTATTATTAAAGTGTGGAGTAGTACTGCATTGATATACACGAAGGTGGTGAAATTCAATTATAAGAACGAATTAGAAATCGATTAAAAGTAATTCGACGATACAGAAAGAATGTAATGTAACATCAGTTAATTCTTATATAAATATATAATTAAGGTCCTGATATTTTTAAGATAACCAAAATTAAATAAATTACTTTCATCATGCCAATTAATAAAGCTTTACGAGTTTCTAGACAATGTTTTTACGTCTCAATTTTATATCTTTAAAAAAAAATCAATCGATCTGAAATAAAATGTGATGTTGGGTACTATAACAAATTAACAATAAGAATTCAAAAGCAAGAAAAATAAGACTTGAATTAATACTAGAATATGATAGGAAATTAAAGAGAAAATTAATGGATGCAATTAAGGTGTAAGAGATGCATGCCCAGCAGCATATATAACAAAGCTAACCTAGTATGCATCTCTTACATCCCCTTAGCTAGCTCTTAATTTTATCTCATCAAATAAAGTAGTACTGTATACACTGCAAAAACACAAAAATAAAATAAAATAAAAATTGCATGGAATTACAAGACCTATGCATTGAATTAATTAAGCATATAATATAATATAAATTCGGACCGGTACCCCTCAATTCCCCGCAATGCAATAATAGGGATCTCCCAGTTCTGCCCCTAGCTTTTGTATTAGTAAGTAAATATTAATTAAATGGGGGCTAGAAGCTCAGGAGAGCCAAATTAATGCAAAGCTGCTGTTTTGTTGCTGCTAATTATCCATCTTCCTCCCGCCGGCGCCGCCTTGTTCCTCCGCCGGAGCCACCAGGTGAAGAACCAACCATCGATGGACGAATTTGAGAAAAGTGAAATTAAAATGGAACTCAAATTGGATAGGTTAATTGGTACTCCACTATTTAAATGTTGTGAAGAAAAGTGAATGTAAATATATGTGAAGAGGCTAGGGGAGATTTGTGGTTGTATATAAAGGCAAGAAATGCGAGCTTTTTGATTCAAGTGTTCAACATCACACTTGGACTAATATAATTGATTTAATAAAAAAAAACATAAAATAGGCAATATTTATTGACCTATGGAGTAACACGCAGAATTTACAAATGAATAGTTATAGATCGATTAAAATAATTATGTTCATCTTATAAAGTTATTTTCCAAGTTTGAAAAGGATTAATTATATATATTTGTGTATTAGTTATATATAGAATCGATGCACATTCACAATAAAAAATACTAGTATCAAAAATGGATGATCACCAATTGCATGCACGGGTGCAACAAAACTCTCATATCCAGAATACAATTAATTAGTGTGCAATTATATTTACGTAGAGTAGAGTGCAGTAATGTGCAAGACCGGTAGTGGGAAAATGAAAGTAGTCCACTAGCTCGAATTCCGAGGGCATTGGAATTTTCATACTACTAATATTGGAAGAGTAGAGAAGAAAAGTGAAAGTTAAGTGTGTGTGAATGTGAACGTACGCAAAAACCCTCATGACCAACTTTTCACATTTATTATTGTGTAAAAGAGTGTAAGTTCAGTTTGTTTTGAGATCAGGTAGGATAAGAAAATTTTAAATGAAAAATTTTCGAATGTTGAAATTCTGATTAATAGTGATCGTGTATGTTTGTTTTGAGATTTTAAGTAAGATACTTTTATGTGAAATTAATTGTGAAAGAGTGAGTAATGATGTATTATATTTCCTCTGTCTACAAAAAAATATGTTCATTTTATTTAAATAGTTAACTTTTAAGTATTTTTTCTACTTTATTAACAAAGTTAATGATGTACCTACAATATTATTTACTTTTTACCTCACATATATACTTTATACATTAAAATATAAATTATTGTACTCAACTAAATAGACATATTTTTTTATGGACAAAGATAATATATTATAATTTTATGTCAAATCAATTGTGTAGGAAAGAAACTAACAAACATAGTGACCCAACAAATATGCTCGATCTAACGATGACCCTTTTTTTTTTTTTTTTGGTTTTTTTAGGCCTACACCATCGGTTCAGTTCATTGGAGTTGCACATTTGGTTTTATTTTCTCGCCTTCACAAAATAGTGCTAAAAGAAAGACAATGCACTACAAATTCTCCCACAATCACATTTATTGATAATTATTTTGTGTAATGCTATATACACTTAAAAATGTACTACTATAAATTATTAAAAAAATACTTTAGAATATAGTAAGTATTTTATGAAAAATCAAATACGAAATGTGTTGAGTATAATATAATGTTTTTTAAAAATTAAAACAAAACCATATTTCCAATTACTACAATATTACATTTTGTTGGATGGGAAATATGAAGAATGCACGAATGAAATTTGAAGGGAATAAAAAGTCGTTTTGTGAGATGAGAGAGAAAAGATGTTGTTTACGCATGGGAAATAAAAAGTGATTCTACACAGTTGTTAATATAGGGTCCATATGTTGGGCGAAAAGATTGAAATAATTGGCACCAAAAATTGCCTGTTTAATCACTTTTTATGATGGATTTGTCTACACATGAAAAAGCAGATATACAAAAACCAAATCAATTTTAAGTCAGCGATTAGATTCTCATCATCCCCTCCTTTTTCTTCCGCTTCCCCTCGTAAAAGTCTTTTTATTTCTTATTTTGTTTAATTTATATTTACAATGATAATTGATAGGAGTAGTACTATATATTATTTTGAAAATATAGATTAAAGATTATGATAAAATAATAAATGTAATAAAATAGACAAATGATATGATGAAGAAGACAAAGAAAATAATAGATAAAGTGTATATATGTCAAAAGTAGGGTACGCAATATATAATGCTATTTGAAAATAGTAGATTTCAAAATGAAACATTAGGGTGAAATAAAAAAAAATTTGATGGTTTTTTTATTGTAATTAATATTGGCCTTTTAAGAGAATCCAAGAAGAATCATGAAAGGGAATCAAATGTAATACTGAGTGAACTTTGGTTGTTGTTTCTAGTTACATCTTGTATCCAAGAATGATCGATCAAATGATGATTTATACACTGATAAATAAAGAAAATGGGCCTTTAAGAATAAGTAACAACTCTTTATTGGTTATACAAGCAATAACGAGGCATCGCCAATATATATTTGGATTGTATTGCAATTATTATTTTTTTATGTTCGCCATACTATGAAATAATTTTACGGTAAAATAAAATACTAATATAATTTATGCATATCATTTTAATAATTTAAAAAATAAATGTACTAGTTTATAATTCATTTGAGATGAGTCTTTGTTTCAAAGAATTTCATTTGACATGCATTTTATATACATATGTTAAAGAACACAATTGTTGATATAGTGTGTTTGAATGAGGGTGAGTTTCTTCTTTATTGGATGCAAGTATTTTAATAAATACTCCCAAAAAAATGGATGTATTTATTTTAATAAATAAGTAGAGGTGGGGCCAGTAATTGAAATTTTAGTTTTACTACTACTACTTTTACCTTAGTGCTCCACTAGTAGCTCATGAAATCTGGGTCGTTAAGTTTTACAGGGTTTTGTTTTAAAATACTCACCCACCCACCATAGCTCGTTTTCTAGATCTGTTTGTGTTTTAATTAGTGTGTGTAATTATCTATTTAATTATTTATGAAATCATCCCTACGTCATTCTTTAGTCACTAATTTATTAAGCACTCCTGTACGTTGGTTGGTGCCTGTCTTTTTTACTTTTGGCAGGACAAGAATTCCTCTTCTTTTCAAATTAATGAGAATTCGTGTACGAATAAAATCACATAAAAGTTTAGTTTCGAGGGACGAAACTCTTTAGTCTTTAGATTTTTTTTTTTTTTATATTAAGGTCTAATGATTTGAATCTAATCGGTGTTAAGGACGAACAATACAACACATATCTCCTACTCTCTATTTTAGTATTTTATTTCGCGTTTGCTATTTTTAATACATGACACATAAAATAAAATAAATGCAGAGACGTAAGTACAGTTGGGCACTGGGGCACACGGTAATTTTTGAAAAAAATCAAGGCTAATTTTGTAATTTTAATACATTACAAATAATTAATATTGACAAGTGTCATGTATTAAAAAAAGTATAAGGATATACACAATTAAACACCAAAATGAAATAATTTTTAGATTAATATTGCGTTTTCTTTTCACATACGTCCTTTCATTTCACTTTGTTTTTAGAAATTAGGTTTTGCATTTTTTTAATATTTAAATATTGTCTCCCTACTTTTCGTAATTTATTTGTCAAAACTTGACTTTATTACAATCTTTACACAATTGAACTAATATTAGGTCATTGCAATATTTTAGGCAGGTTTGGTTCAAATTCTTTTATTGAAAAGATATTGAATACATAAAAAAAAATTGTATATAGTAATTATAAAGGTTTATTCAATAAACCTTCTATTTTGGAAATACACCTCCTCAATAAAACCTAATATCATCTGTATTGATAAATACACTCCTCAAATACCAACAATCCACAAGATAATCAATCACCAAAACTAGGAACAACGGTGCAATATAAATGAAGGAAACACATGAAACCCCCTCAAACTTAAATGAAACTCTAGTTGAATGCAAAGTTTGGGAATGAGTGTGTTACCTTAAAATTTTACCACCAACGAAACTCACCAAAGAAGCAAGTTACCGCCACCAATTGTCCCTTGAACCTTTAACACCAAAGCACCACTACCCTTGAGCTCCACCATGCATATCTCTTATCATTGACCACCAACACAACACTCAATCTACAAAACAAAAACTAAACAAAAGATCAAACAAGCTACAAATCTAAAAATAAAAGAAAGCAATAAAGAATGGGTTGCCTCCCATTTAGCGCTAAGTTTAACGTCTTCAAGCCGGACGGAAATTAATGAGCTCATTGAAAAGGCCATGGATATCGAGCCTCCTTCCCATTGTATTTCGATCTTTTGGCCTCAAAATCAAGGAGACTCTCATGAATTGTAGACTCATTCTTGCATATTTTTCTCAATGGATGATCCTCTTGCTCTTTCATCATCATTATTGGCCATTCATTTCCTTTTTTCTTATGGATGCTCAAGCTTTTCTCAACTTCTTTTCTTGGGTCAAAGCGATCAAGAGGCAAAATAAAATCAATAGAAGCATCAATATCAATTAAAGAGTAAATTGAAGAGTTTAAAATTTTAGAAATGCTCATTTCACTCTTCAAATCGTATTCTGATGCTTCTAGATCTTCTTGTTCTTTTTTGCTCGTGTCCATCAAGGGACATTCCTCTTCATCTCTTTTGTCCAAGAATTTATCATCTTCACTCTTCTCCCCACTTTGGTCACCTTCTTTTTCTAGTTCTTTCATGGTGATGACCAATTGTCCAAGTTGGAATTCTATCGCTTCCATCCTCTTATCATTTGCTTCCATCCTTTTTTCACTTGCATCCATCTTTTTCAAGATGAGTGCAAGGAGCTCATCGGTAGAAGTCAAACCCTCAATTTCTCTCAAGTCTCGATAGTGTACTTGGTGAGGTTCCTCCATCGGTGGTGGAGGGAGATATGGATACGGTGGATATGGATGTTGAGGAAGAGAGTATTGATGTGGAGGTGGAGGATAATATCCTTGAGGAGGAGGTGATGCTTCTTCATTCCTCCAATCTTGATAATAGGAGGAAACTTGTTGCATTTGATAATGGTGATCAAAGTTCCTCCAATCATCGTAGCTGACATCTCCATGTCGTGGAGGATAAATCATACCATATTGATCATAGCAATGATTCAACGGGTATTGATTATATCCATCCATCTAATCGATGAAGTGTACACCTGCAAAAACACCAAAGTATCAAATTTATCAAAATAAAAAGAAAGGAAAATAAAGCAAGTAATGTAGCTAACACTAGTACTCAACTAACTCTAAGTCCCACTTATAGCACTACGTTACCTCCCCGGCAGCGGTGCCATTGACTTGAACTAATTTTGGTCACTATAATTTTGACTAACTACTTCCCCTCAAGCATAAGGGATCGCAGTAGTATACACGTAAGTATTTCGACCAAGTAGTATCGAACCACGGGAGGTGGGCTAGTGCAATGGATCCCTAGAGTTGTACGTTGTCATAACTAATGTAGCTACGGTTTCGGAAGTTGGATGCAAAATTAAAGCTAAATTATAATCTAAAGACAATACATTTAACTAAACACAGTCCTAATAATTAAATGAACTACTAATCAATAAAACAAGGAAATGAAAATTAAAAGCAAATAACAACTACGAATGAAATTCGAAGAAGTGCAAGTGTTGGGAATGCTTTGGGTGTTCTCTACCTAGTGAAATCGAGTGGGATTGCTTATACCGTTTTTATACTTCAATTTGGATTTGCTAAGAGCATCAAGATGCTAGGATGAAAATTGTTTCCCTTCGGGTACTATAGCCTTACGTCTAAGGTGTTCCCAAACCCGGTAATAAGATATCTTCCTAATCCTCATCAACTACCCAAATAACCATTCAAGTAATTAATGTCTCCTAATGGAGTTCTAATACGATTAACTCTCTCTCGACGAATTAAAAGTATAATAAACGCATTTGTATACCAACAACTCACACCATAAATTTAAACATGTTCATGTAACTCTCGTCTACGCTAAACATGCCTCAAAATACGGATTAATAGAAGTTAATACACAAAGCACCAATAAAACCCAATAAGAGAAGCAACAATTCAATTATCAACAATAATCAAAGCATAAACAATTCCAATACTCAACATTCACATGGTTTCAAACACCCAAAGCATAAAAATCTTAGTCCATGGTGTTTAAGGAAACACCCATGGCTAAAACAACAAAATAAATAGAAATAAACTAGAAATTTACCAAACAAATCTTAAATAAAAGAAAAATATCACCTTGAGAGTCTTGTAATTCCTCCATTCTTACATGAAAATAAAATACCCAAATGATTCTAAACTAAGAAAGCATAAAAATGAAGAGTGTGTTTGAGGAGATAAGCTCCTCAAACCTAAGTCAATTGCTCTTCTATGTATCACATGTTGTAGCAAAATGAGCTAGGGTTTGAGTGTGTATAAATGAGGCAAAACTCCTTAATAATCTGATTTGGGGAGGTATTTATAGTTGGGAAGAGTGTTGGAGACGAAATTTGAACTTAGGCCCTTGAAATCCTTTAAAATTCTCGAATTTGCGCGCAGAAACGGGCTCAAACGGTCGACCGAGTGGCCTCAAACGGTCAACCGAGTGAGATGGAAGTCCAGAAAATGCTCTGGAAGCAGATTTCACTCGGTCAACCGAGTGGGTTGACTCGGCTGCCCGAGTGGATTCTGCTGCAATTTCGCGCATATCTTGAGCTTCCGACCTCCAATTGACTTGATTCTTTTTTTCATTTCACTCATTTTTTCGAGACGCATCCAATGGTGCAATTATATTCTTGAATTCATGAATTCTCAGACATGTATTTTGCTTCCAAATAGTTTAATTTACCTACAAAATAGCAAAACACATACCTTTCTCATTTCAAGTGCAATTGGTCAATTTAGTGTGAATAATGCAACAAAATCCTCAAAATTATGCAAAATAAACACATGAATTTCAAGCAATTTTCACACTAATCATTGTTATGAAGATTGGCCTGCATGATTCCTATAGCACTCTTAGAAGCCAATTTTTGTTGCAATCTCCCTTCCCTCCTCTTTCCAAAATATATGGCCTCTTACTTCAAGAAGAATCCCAAAGAACATTAAACACTGCCTCTGACCCTACTCATCCTGATTCAATTGCTATGGCAGCCAGAAATGCAAAATTCTTTAGGGATAAGAGAAAACACCTTAAATGTACCCATTGTGATGGCATTGGCCACACTATAGATAGAGGTTTCCAAATTATAGGATTCCCTCCTGGATGGAGAGGTCCTAGAGGTTTTCCACCTAAAGAGCCTCCTAAATCTGCCAATCTTTCCTTCAAGAATACCCCCAATGGATTCCAACCCCCTTTTTGATCAGGACTTATATGATAAATTCTTGAGCTTCTCTAAGATGCAGAATATTGGAGAAAACAAGGACATTCCTCATTCTGTGGCAGGGGCATCCACCTCCCATGTTGAGGAGCATAAAAACCCAACTAATTCAGGTATGTTCTCTAGTTTATGTTCCAATAATGTCAATATGTCTTCTTGGATTATGGATATTGGGGCCACTGACTATATGATCTTTGATATTTCACTGTTTACCACCCCCCATCCATAGCCAATGTTAACATCTCTTTACCTAATAATGTTGTTTCTACTGCCACTCACATGGGCAATATAGTGATAAATGAATATTTAACTCTTTAATGTTCTTTATGTTCCTGATTTTACATTTAATCTTCTATCTATTAGCCACTTAACTAGATACTCCAACTGTTCTGTGTGTTTCCTTTCCTCACATTGTATTTTACAGGACAATTTCACGAAGATGGTGATTGGTACTGCCGATCAAGTTAGGGGTCTTTACATCTTACAAACTGCTCTTCCCAATAGCAAATCTGTCTTAGGATATACTGCTCCTTCTATTTCTTCTGTTAAAACTTAAAATGAGTGTACTTTTGATTTGTGGCATAAAAGACTGGGACACACTTCTAAGAAATGCATGTTACATATCCCTGAACTCAATGTAAAAGTTAGTTCTATACATGATAAATGCTTCATTTGTCCCTTAGCCAAACAAAAGAAGAAATCTTTTCCTTTAAGCACTTATGTGTCCACTCATGCTTTTCAATTGATTCACTGTGATGTTTGGGGCCATTCTCTACTATTTCTGCTTCTGGTCATAGATTTTTCCTAACTATTGTGGATGACTTTAGTAGATGCACTTGAATATACCTCCTAACTTCTAAAAGTGATGTTAAGCTCTCCTTACAAAATTTTTATAACATGATCTTAACCCAATTTAATGTCAAAATTCAGACATTAAGGAGTGATAATGGCACTGAATTCTTTCTTACTGATTTCTATCATAACTTGGGTATAATTCACCAAACTTCATGTGTTGAGACACCAAACAAAATTGTATAGTTGAAAGAAAACACCAACACTTACTTCAAGTTGCTAGAGCTCTTATGTTTCAGTCTTCTTTACCTCTTAAATATTGGAGTGAATGCATCAAAACTGCTGCATATATCATAAATAGAATTCTTTCTTACATGTTACACCAGAAATCTCCTTTTGAGTTATTGTTCCATAAGAAACCTGATTACTCCTTTCTTAGAACTTTTGGTTGCCTTTGCTTTGCCAATACTTTGCTTTCTCACAGACACAAGTTTGCACCAAGAGCTTCTAAATGTGTTTTTATTGGTTACCCTTTTGGAACAAAAGGGTACAAACTTCTTAATATTGAAACTGGTACTATTTTTATATTCAGGAATGTTAAATTTTTTGAGAATATATTTCCATTTGCTAACAAAACCACTTCTTCATCCAACAAATATGTTGCCCCTGATTGTGATGCTTTTAGTGATGATGATGACTTGTATTCTCATAACATATGTGACAATGTTTCTCCCATTCCTGAAAATGTTATTTCTGATCAAACTACTCTTGAAAATACTCAGACTGATAACATTGATCCTCCCATTGAAACCAGTTCCAGACCTAATAGAATAAAAACACAACCTGCTTACTTGCAACTCTATGAAACTTCTTTACCTGCTTCTGTGGATCATGCCACCCTCAATTTCTCTTACACAGGAAAACAATATCCTATACAAGACTACTTATCCACTCATAGGTTGTCTCCCTCTTTCAAACAATTCACTGCATCCATTTCTAAAAAACAAGAGCCCAAATCCTATAAAATAGTTGCCCAAGATAAAAATTGGATTGATGCTATGATTCAGGAATTAAATGCTTTGACTAAAAACAATACATGGACTCTTGTTAATTTACCTAAGGATAAACACTGTATTGGATGTAGATGGATTTATAAGATAAAATACAACTCTGATGGCTCCTTAGACAGATATAAAGCTAGATTAGTAGCCAAGGGCTTCACACAACAAGAAGGCATTGACTACTTTGATACTTTTTCACCTGTTGCTAAAATTACTACTGTTAGAATCTTGCTTGCTATTGCTGTTTCTAAGAATTGGCAATTCATCAATTAGACATTAATAATGCCTTCCTTCATGGTGATTTAGAAGAGGAAATTTACATGACACCTCCCCTTGGATACTGTTCCCCCAAAGATACCAGAGTTTGTAGGTTAAACAAGAGTTTTTATGGCCTTAAATAAGCCTCTAAACAATGGTTCACCAAATTAACTACCTCCTTATTATCCCTTGGTTTTACTCAATCCAAAGCTGACACCTCTCTGTTTACTAAACAACAAGGTCATAATTTTACTGTCATATTATGTTATGTAGATGATCTGATAGTCACAGGCACTAATCTTGACATCATTCAATCCATTAATTAAGCAACATCTACACAACAAATTCACCATTAAAGATCTGGGAACTTTAAGATATATTCTGGGCATAGAGGTTGCTAGAAATTCCATTGGCATAACTCTAACCCAAAGAAAATACACACTTGATTTGCTCCATGATTCTGGCTATTTGGGGAGCAAACCTTGCTCTACTCCCATGGACCCCAAAATTACCTTTGATGAACATTCCCCTATTCTCAAAAATCCTGAACAGTATAGAAAGTTGGTAGGTAAGCTTCTTTACCTCACTGTCACCAGACCTGACATCTCTTATGCTGTTCAGACTGTTAGCCAATACATGCAAGCTCCTACTGAATCACATCTCATTGTTGTACACATAATCTTAAGGTATATCAAAGGTAACCCTAACACTGACCTTTTTTATCCTAAATATAATAACTTTAAATTGCATGCCTTTTCTGATTCTGACTGGGGGAGATGTCTCCTAACAAGAAGAAGCATTACTTGATATAGCATCTATTTTGATAATTCTCTAATATCTTGGAAATTCAAGAAACAATCCACTGTTAGCAGGTCCTCTGCTGAAGCTGAGCATAGAGCCTTGGCTTCCACCACTTATGAACTTCAATGGGTGCACTACATTCTTAATGACTTGAAGATTCGGCACACCACTCCTTCAACTATGTACACTGACAGCAAGAGTGCCTTCTCCATTGCACACAACCCCTGCCTCCATCAAAGAACCAAACACATTGCTCTAGACTACCACTTCACCAGAGAAAAGATCAAGAAAGGCCTAATCACTCTCATCCACATTCCAACTCAAGAGAATTTGGCTGACATACTCACCAAACTGCTTTCTCCAGCTGCTTTCCTCAATCAGAAGTCCAAAATGGGACTTTTGGATATCCACTCCCATTTTGAGGGGGTATAAAGGTTTATTCAATAAACCTTCTGTTTAGGAAATACACCTCCTCAATAAAACCTAATATCATTTGTATTGATAAATACATTCCCCACTTGTAATCTTTTGTTGGTTAGTTAGTTATTAGCAGTTAATCATACTTAGCCTATAAATACTAATTAGGGTTATGTGATTGATACAGTTTTTAGATGATTCATTTGTAATTCCTTTCAATCAACATTGTTCTTTCTTTCTTTGATATCAAGAAGATGAAGTTCGATTCATAACTTCTACAGTAATCTACAATATACTCGTATTAATAAAATTGAATAAAAATACTAAATAATAATAACAAAATAAACCCCAAGAGCCTGCTCGAGTCTATTACACTACTAGAGCATGTTTGCTTCATGGGTTTAGGGGGATTTAGTGATAGGTTTGATATGTAGACCTATCTGCTCCCATATTTGGTTTCTCATAACTTTAAACAACTTGACCCGGTTTTTATAAACTAGATTTCATGGGTTTAGACAACCTAGCCTCCCCTTGGGTTTATCTAGCCTTCCCTTAGATTTATCTAACCTCCCACCACATCTTAACTCATCTTATCCCAACCCATGAAGCAAACATGCTCCTAATCCAAACTAACATCAACGCAAGCAAGCAAGTAAATCTTTTTTTTTTATTCACAGGAGCAAGCAAATAAAATTATTTCAATGGATTGGGTGGAACAAGAATTTTCTAAGATATAAATCCCAAGAAAAGAGAAGAAGATAGGAGTGTGGAATTTGTCTTTTAATAGAGAAACACTTTCAACTAGCGTCTTTTTGTGTCAGATTACAATCTCAAAAAAATAGAAAAGATGATAGAAGAGTGAAGAGAAAGGAATCTTTTTGTGTCAGATTACAATCTCAAGAAAATAGAAAAGATGATAGAAGAGTGAAGAGTGAAGAGAAAGGAGAGGGGAGTGAGGAAAAATATTAATAATATTTGTCTTTTATTAGAGGCATGCCTTCAACAAGCATCTCCCTGGGTAGATTACAATTACTAGAAAATAAAAAAAGAAGAGGAGAAAGAAAAAATCTAAAGAAAAGAGGATATAGAGGAAAAAGAGAGATGAAAAAAGAAAGTGGGCGTTAGTGTGGGTGGGGTAAGAAAAAATAGGGGTAGAAATAAAAAGTGGTAGGAGAGATTAAAATTTGCATATTACTAATTCTGTAACCAATACTATTATTATATTATATTATTATTCCTATCATTAATAGGATTAAACTTGGATTATAAGTTTTAATTATCATTAATTTAAGCATTCAATCAATGTTTTTTTTTATTTATTAACTTTGACATTTAATTAAATTAACAATAAATGTTATGATTGTTATATTAAAATATGATTGTTATTGAAAGATGCATTTATAATTTAAACACATATTTTACTTAACAATTAAATATAAATGTCATATAAAATAAAATAATATAATTGATTTTGGATAAAATTTATGCTCACAATAAATAAATTATTCTTTGTTAGTATGAAAATATATAGTGAAACATATGTGCAAAAGTGTTGTATGCAAAGAGAGATTGAATCCTAGTGAAGCAAAATTGGACTTCACATAATATAAGTGAAACAAGATTAGGAAATTAGTAAGAAAATATCACCAACAAGCATTCTTGAGTTTTGCCTTTTGATAATAATAATATACATATATGTACATACAACACAATAAACAAATTACATCACTTGACTCTTTCCCCGTTTCTTGAATTCTGATTTTGATCTTGGAGATGTGTAATGCCCTTGTTTTTCTTGCCTAAATCAACAACAAGAAAAAATGAATGAAATCACTAAGTATGCTTTCAAGAATCTTACATTCTTATAGCTAGCCTAATTAACTTGTGTAAGATGATAGAGTAATTACCTTAAAACTCTCTTCTCCTTGTATCTGGCAATAGCATTTTCTTTACAATCCGTAGTCTCTAAATCGTGTGGAAGTCGACGCGTTGGAGAAAGTTCATCATCGTCCTTGTACTCAGACGCGCTGCTTTCGCCCCTGATCCTCGAAACAGAGAAGGAATATGCATGATTTGTTTGCAATTGATGAACTCTTTCAACATCATTAGTCTCCTACAAAAGACCAATTCTTTTCACACAGCTAGCCAATATACAATAGTGCAATAGTGCTAGTTTGCAATTTCAAACCTCAATAGTGCTTGTGCAGCAGCCTCTATCTAATTTACCAGACGACGGAAGATGGTTATACGCAAACGAACATGCCACGTTGTCGTCTTCAATACCAAAAACCTCTTCAAAGTTCCGAAAAGTCAGATCCACATCAGGTATTTCAACATCATCAAAATACTGCTCTTCATCACATACTCCTAAATCTTGCATATTTTGAAGCCAAATCTGCAAATTTGTGCACATAATACAATTGTAAATTTTCAACAAAGGTGCATCAGACAAGTTTGAGCAGTAAAAAACCTCATTGCTATGAAGAGGGCTTTTGTATTGCCAAAATGAGTCTCCTCCATTCAAGTTATCCAGCTGAGGAAACGGGGACGACAATGGTTCCTCAGGATTGCCCGCGGGTTGAAACTCAAGATGGCCTTCGACGTGACTATTGTGATCTCTCCACATGGCGTTGTGCCTGAATTGTGTTCTCTCTTTGACATTAACTGGAGATGAATCCGAAAGCTGAAGCCTTTCCAGGTCCAGGATTTGTTGCACAAGAATCAAGTAGCTACTTTTTTGTGAGCTTTCATCACTAACTACCTACAAGTAACATACATTCATCACCAAACTCATGCTAAACAACTAAAATCAGTCACATATCTATTGAGACTTGGCGATTTCCACGCGAATTAACTTTTGCAATTAAGTCTCGTAACTTTTGTAATACCTAAAATGTGGCTTAATTGGAGTATCGAGAACCCTCTCATTAAGCCACACATAAGATTTGACTAGCCAAGTCACTAAATCATCAACATTATCAAAAAACATGACTTAGATGGTTTATTTTAAAAGCTACACAACTGAAATAGTCAAGACTCAACAGATATGAAACTAAATTTGCAATTTTCTTGGAAATCGAGATACCTTAGCTTTTGGAATGGTGGTTCCCCCTTGAGATTCTGTACAAACAACAAAATTCAGAGAATCAGATTAAGTACAAGAACCTGCAGCAGAATCATGAGTAATTAAGTAGTAACAGATTGATGATGATGATTACCATTAGCATTAGCAAGAATTAATTGTTTGAAATCAAGACCCCACAAGTGGGCTAAATCTTTAGCAGAAGGGCAGCCGACATAAGAGGCAACTACTTTTCTGCGGTGGTGTAACGAGGCGTGAAGGCCCGAGTCACAGGTCTGGCACATGAACATGCGATGGTCGAAACAACGAACGAGTGAGGGATGACATCTGCAAGAATCGCAGACGAGGGTGCGAGGATGCCGGAGGGAAAGAGCATTAGCAGAGTGGACCTTAGCATCACAGGAGAGGCAGAGATGTGCTGCATCTGAGATACAGTAGACAGCTCCCCTTAAAGCCTTGCAGAATTCACACCTTTTCTCCATTCCAACTCTTAACCATCACATCTCATCTATGTATGTATATTGATCAGGCAATTAGAAGATCGATCACTTCAGAAATGAGATCTGCCAAAAAGTAACAACATGGTAATTTGATACAATATGAGTAAAATAAGTTTGAGGGAAGTAACTAACTAACTAACTAACCTGTGATTGAAAAAAAGTAGAAGTTAGTTGAATGAGCAGAAATAGTTCATGAGAAAAGGCAATCACATGAATATTGAGGAGGTTAGGTTTTGCAGTTAGTTGTTTGGCGTAAATCAATCTTGTTATCTGGATGCACTTTTTGAGCTGAGGTGGTGAGTGTTATCCATTAATCCAGTACACGTGACAGTAGGGGGACTCATCCACACGCCTAAAACCAATCCGAACTCGCTACGTCACCCCACGGATTTCCCTCCCATACTTGCAACTTTTGACTTGGACATACTACACTTGAACAAATTTAACAGCTCACATGTATAAACATTCGCTTCGCCTTTTCATATTTCTAATACTCTTCCCCTCCATATTCATTATCTTCATTTATGAGGATCAAATTCGACGGATGAATTATTTTTAGTAGGATTCTTTTTGCATATTCATTATTTGAATATATATATATATATATATACTTTCATAAATATGTACTCATTTATATTGATTTGTGCGTAAATTTCACTTTTTTACTCATAATCAAGAACGAGAAGAGAAAAAAACATTATGACTCTTACTATTAAACTTTAAAAGTCAAAACAAAAAACAAAGACATTAAAATTAAGTGTATTGATATTATTTTGATCCGTGTAATAAGACTAAAAATGAGGGGAAAAAAAAAAAAGACTCTACAAATAAAAGATGTGCACACTTTTTTTATTCAACTAGCCTACGGTTCAATTTAAAATTTTATAAATATTTAATGTGGGTCGAGTAAAAATTGGCTCTCTCAATATTTGCCCATACCATACTGCATCATATGATTCATATCCATCACACAAAATCCCATCCTGTTCTAAATTGCAATTTATAAAAGTCCTTTTATAATTCAGGCAAAAAAAAGATAAATTACCAAACCTCCTCATGGAAATTTTACTAACCTATGTACTGTATAATTCAAAATTACGGAACAATTAATAGGTACAAATATGATAAAAAAAAATAACGAATTAATTTTTTCATTTTTCAATGAATGAAATACTGGTATTTAGTAATTATTCAAACCACGTGATTCTTTAAATAATTTGAACAAACCTCAAGATGGATTATGATAATAATAATAATAATCTACCAGGTACTTTTCCAATAAGGAATACTTACTTAATCACGATACTCACGTTAGCTGGTAAGCTACAATTTCATATACATGCGCTGATATCCATTGAAATAAAAAATTTATTTCCCGAAAGTTGATGAGCCTTGCTAATTTATGAACACTTTGAACAGGCAAAAAACTTGTTTATACACTTGTAGTTCAAAAAGGATTAATTGAAATAATGAGATGTTTTATGCAGGCACCAGTACATGACTCTGGGAAAAGTCAGTTTGCACGCCATTTGTGACTCAAAACCTGAAATTCAATCAGCTATCATGTGTTAGAAATTCAATAGAATGATCTTGAAACAAATAGTTTCGCAAAGTACAGTTATTCACTAAATTCCTGTTGCTTCTGATAAGAAAGCATCGTTTTTATACAACAAAATATTTTTCAAAGAACCCATACGTGTAGTGTAATGCACAAATGATCCGATCATAAAATTTACAAGCATACTTCAGATAAACTATCGATTCAGAGACAAATTCCATGTGCAAGGATCAATATGCATGCTCGTATATACTATCATTTCAGTAT
This sequence comes from Galeopsis tetrahit, assembly GCA_963675135.1. Lineage (NCBI taxonomy): Eukaryota > Viridiplantae > Streptophyta > Magnoliopsida > Lamiales > Lamiaceae > Galeopsis > Galeopsis tetrahit. The sequence continues at coordinate 67,212,622 of OY776122.1, read as the reverse complement.
TCCACAGATTGGTGAAAGAGAGATTTATCTTTCCATAAATATAAACTCTCATTCCACAAAATGTGTCAAAGAGCATATATAAATGAAGATAACATGATAAACTATAGCTCCCTTGATCACTTTTCATGATATAAGCAATTAGTTCAAGTTCATTGAGATTTTGATAAACATCCATAGAACATATAAATGGCAACAGTGCTTGGAAAGTTCTTCTACCTCAATTATTTTGACTTCACATGCACTTCTATGATGTCATTTTCCTCCATTCCAAGGCTTTCTGGTGATTGCGATGGACTAATCTTATCCCCATCAAAGCTGAAAACTAATCTTTCCACATCAAGTTTAGTTTTGTCAGCATACATCTTGAACAGCCGCTCAAATTTATCATCCTGCACAATTGTGAAGATGACACTTCAGTAAACAAATGTCAAAATCATATGTAAGAAAAACAAGATTAAAAAAAGTAGGGAACAATTAAATGAAAAAAGAAGAAGTTAAGTTTATACCGAAGACTACAGAAGGATTCATTACTGTCGTACTTAATAAGGATAGAGATTAAATGAAACAAAACATGATATGGCTTATCAGAAAGCCATTCCATAACTGAGATAGGCAATAGTAGCAGAACATATATATTGTCTGATCCTGCCTGCTGTTGTCTTCAAGTTATAGACTTCTTACGATGATAAATAATAATTAGAGGGATTCGTGTAAGTATCTCCATTCTCCAGACTGTATTAGTTTAAGAAGTAAAAACACCCAACGCTTAGCTAAAGACAGTCTAAACATTACAGACTCAGACTTCATCATATATATTAAAAATATCATTTGATACAAAAATTGCTTAATTATCACTTTAGAATTCTCTATATGGAGGCAACCCCTGGAGCTCACTAAGTGAGACAATTACTGCTCTGAAAAACAAAATATCTGAGAATTTTTAGCTTCACAATAATACAGAGGACTACATACCATGAAAACTCTAAATTGCTTAAGCTCATCTTTGTTCTGGATGGATATAACAAGTTTTGTTCTCTCAATAGGAGGCCCCATTTGCGGCATCGATTCACTTCTAGGAGAAGATTGTGAGGCAGCATTAATGTCTTTTCTTACAGATTCTTCAACAGCTCGCACTACTTCCTCAGCTGACTGGGCAAAAGATGCCAACTCCTGCTTTTTTAGCCTAAGGATGTGGCATTTACAGCACACGGTTAGTGAACAAATGCTTAACCACGAACTTTGAGGGAATCATATTATTATTACTTCATCATGGCATATACTTTGCACATGCTAAGAAGACAATACTATCGAAACAGTATTAGAAGCAATACTCAGGCTCCAGTTATACAAAGCGCTATATGATTGTACAATGGGTTAAGTGAAACATTGTGTAGTTCTCTAGGGTTAAAATTGCAATACAAAGAATGTACTCTTTTCAATGAGAGTGCTAGTTCTGTTATACTAATTCCAAATCTAAATGTGGCAAAACGCAATTGGTGGAAAACCAACTTCTCACTCTAGTGGAACAGTTTCTAAACCAGTCTAAACTTTCTCAGACAATGAAAGGTTAATCAAGGTAGTTAAAAACGAAAAGATCCTCTAACGCTTTAAGCGCAAAATAAAAGCGCGCTTCACTTAAGTGATGCTCACCATTCCATAAACATTGTGTATATTAAATAAAATAATATCATAGGCACCAATAACAACATAAGCAATTCATATAGTAAAACACATAGGAAAAAGTGATGACTGATCGTGAGCTTTAATCTGGGCATGTGTGCGCACCATTCATGTGAGAAAAGAACTTGTTTGCGCCAATATAATCTGACTTAGGGCACTTGGGCTTTAGGAAGGGATGGGATTCTTTAACTATTCTAATGGGCTAATTAATTAACTCTAGGTTTTAAAAGAAAAAACTCCAGCCCAGCCCTAATATCAGTCAAGCGGTAATTTGAACCGCTTTCTTCTCCAAAAAAATAGCACAAAAAGCGGTACAAAGTGTACGCTTGACTGAAATTGCCTCGCCTGAAAGGTAGTGAAGCGAGAACCCGTTTGCACGCCTCGCTCTGAGCGCTTAAGCGACAAAGCGAGCGCTTTTAACTACCTTGAGGTTAATACAAAAACATCAAGAACAATGTATCTTACATAAACATTGCCTAACAACAGAATGTAAAGAAGAGATGTTATAAATATTGCACCTCTCACGGAAAAAGCCAGTATCTTTGTTATATGGATTTATTTCTAAAATTGACTGCTATAAGGCATAACCTAATAATGGAACTTAAAAAATCATTATAAGCATAATAAAAAGAATAGTTGGTGCAAACCGGTCAATTCCAGTAAGTCAATTCACATTAGTTACATAACAAAGCAATTAATTACATTAGTGTGCAAACCAGTCATTCATACGAAGGATTTTCTAAGTTGTTTCTCACATATATATATATAGTTGAGAGGCGCAAGGGGCCTTATAGCGCCTGAGGCCCACATCTTGAACATGGGCAAATAATTTTTTTAAAGAAACATAATACTGGAGCCCTATAATTTGACGAATAGCCAAATGAGTTAATATTATCTAAATCAAGGTTTGGCTGATCTCTTGGAAGGAGATATAATCTTATCTAAATCAAGATTTCTTGAATTATCTTGCTATGACTATGAGGAGATACAGAGTTAAAAACAAGGCATAAATCATAAGAAAAAGAACATGACATATAGAGCGGGGTAGGGCAGCACCACTATTTCAAAGTTTCTTCTTTTTTTAACAAGTTTCTCTCAAACCCTAGGCCTGAATTCAGGCTGTTTTTTTTCTGTATAAAGCGTGTTTTATATCTCAAAAATTGAACACTAAACTCGTTTTAGGCTGAGGAGATCTGGGAAGTACACAAGTGTGTGCCTTGCGAAGTGCTCCCTCCTCACTCAGCCTGGAAAAGGCACAAACCCTGGATCCACATGCGTGCGTTTAACAACTATGCAGCACTTTTAGTTCTCACCAAGGATATCTTATGCAGCAAATTAAAGCAATGAAGTCAACCAGGAATTAAACATCCATCACTTCCAATTACATTACCAGCACTAAATATCCAAAAACTAGAAGTGACTTAAAAATAAAAGCATGCTATTATCATTAATGTGATGAAAGAAGATAAATAAAGAAAAAAAAAATCCATTATCAGTCTACCTCAAGGCCTTCAAAGTTGGGTCCTCGTTGAGGGCTTTGCAACCATTATCTAAAAACTTTGGCGGTGGAGCCAACCAATCCTCTTCTGTATCATCTAAGTCGATCGCCTTTACATTTACTTTCACATCATGCGCTTTCTTCCCATCCTAATAATTCCAAAAGGCAATATCCTACCTCAAGTTAATCTTCACATTCCATCACCATAGCAGAAACATACAAAGTAAAAATTCAATATTTATCGTGAAAGATTAGTAATTTACCGCAGCATCTAACAACTTTTGTTTCTTGGAGACAAATACTGGCGACTCATCCAGATCATCTGTCAATTACCGAAAGTAAGACAGAGAATCAACCAAAAGGGGGAGAATTAGAACTGCAGCCCTAAACTACGAATACGTATAGCAAACTCACCGTCGAAGCATATGACGTTAACTGGCTGAATGCGAGTGTAATCGAAAAGAGGTTCGAATTCTTCGTCCGAATCTACCTGCGAAATTGTATATCATCGTCAATTTATATTGAAAAACAAAACCTAGAGCGCTTGGTTTTACAAAATATTAACAATCCGTTCATGTAATTGAAAGAAGCTACAAATTGTGATAAGCTAATCGCACCATCTGTGCAGTTTTCTTCTCAATTACGCAGTTTTCTTCTTCCTCTTACTCCTCTCTCGTATCTGTACTATGCGAACCAGAATCCCGCGGCACAGTTGCTTTGAGTTCAAAATTCCGAATATAAATTTTATAATATTTGGGGGGCGAAAAATATGATTTTAAAAGAAACCCATAATGGGAACTAGTATTTTTTTGAAAGCCCAAAAATGGGAACAATTTTGTTGGGATAAATCACAAAATTCACAATAATGCAAAATGCTAATTTACCTATTTTTTATATAAAAATACCCAAAAGTCTACTGAAAATAGAAAAGTTACAATTCCCCGCCAAAATCATGTTTAAAATTAGAAAATTTATTTTTTCCACTCAAATTTTAAACTGCTATAACTTTTTTAGGTTCATGTCTATTTTAATCATATATTTTTTTCAAATAAAATAAAATTGTATGATATTTAATTTGACATTTATATTGCTTATATATAAAAAAAGAATTTAAGTTTAAAATATGAATTTATTTGTGATTTACAATATTTTTGTTTACAAATTTTAAATATGTCTCATGTTACATAATTCACACAAAATATTTGCCATGATGAATCAAAATAAAAAAATTGGACAATCTTATTAGGCATGAATGGAGCAGGACTTAAAAATAAATTAAATAACACAAATTTTAACATATTTACCGCCATTAACCTTCTACAAATCCCTTTATTTATAAATAAAAAAAAAAGTAACGATAATATACAAAATTATCTAAAACTACAATTAATTTGATTTACAATTTAACCTTTGATTACTGTACAAGGAATCAGAGGATATTGTCATAATCAAGCTGTAGATTTCAGAAGTCTATGCACAATCTGTAGTTGAAATTCCAGCATAAGTTTTAAACTCAAAAGCAGAAGTTTTTGACCACTAACTTTTAGAAGAAGTTGAAATATTACTACTACATACAGTATTTGACAAAAAAAGGAAGCTACGGCATGATCTAGCTAAGTATACTATTAATGTTGGTTACAGGGCCTTTAAACCAATGCCTAGCGCTAAGGATCCACCAAGAAACTACCACAATGAAGAGCCCTCCAACTGCAACTGGGGTGTAGTTGAGCGTTTCCTTAGTAATCGGGTACTCCACGGGCAACGAGAACAGAACTGAAATTGTTGCCACCCACACCACTGCAATCCAACCTACTACCACCCCATATCGCCCCAAGTTGAATGGCCCTGGAGTAAAAGATCCTCGAGCCAATGTCACTCTTAAAAAGATCGGTATGGCATAAGCAATGTAGAGTCCGATTGTAGCTATTGATACCATCGCTTGAAATGCTACCAAGCTTCCCAGTGACTGCATCCATATGTATATCAAGACAATTAATAAATATAGTATCTGTGTATTTAAATATAATCCCACAATAATTATGACCAAAATAGTGAAAAGTTGAACCACCCCCCTAAAAAAAGCTACAATTCAAGACGATGTAACTCACTAACAATGTATTGGTATGATACTTGTTTTATGACAAATTTATAATTTAAAATATGTCGTGAGCACAGCTCTATGCCTCCGAACAGAATTTAAAAAACGAGTTCGAGAAGAAACTCTGGAGGAGAGGGGCATTTGTGTAATGTCATCACAGCTGCAGACCACTCTACACGTTGAAGAAGGTTCGGTCTTTAGGGGTAAGTTTTGCCAACAGAGCCTTGTTGTGGCAGTGCTGAGCATCGATGAAATATAGGTTCCCATTAGCCTTAAATGACACATATGGCCTTTTGGTCTCCGGAGGTCTGATATCAGCAAACTTGATCGTCTTGGGCAAATATGTTGCCAACCACGACATCATTTCAACCTCAAAGCTGTCAGAACCCGGGAGCCATCTGAGTTTGTGAATGTAGGGGTTTACGAACCAATGAAGGCCTAAAGTTGTTGAAGCACTTAGAAATATGATGGAAGACGCAAATGCCCCCTTTAGGATAACGTCCATTTCTGTAAATGTCATGAAAGTGATCACAGGACCCAATGAAACGGAGAGGCAGCAGGTGGAAAGAGAGAGAAGCTTCACTGTCTTGATAGTGTTTGATATAGGACCATAGTATACAACTCCAGAGTCTTTTTCTTCGTTTTCATCTTCTCTCCGTTTACGAGGGCCAATGCTAATCTTGTTGTCGTCTTCAGCTCGAGATGACCACGGTCTTTGGGCAAGACCAAACTTCATGGGAGAGTTGATGTCAACTTTTGCATGGGATGCATGAGGCCGAGGAACAACTGCAGCGAAGTGGTAACCTGTTGCCGTGAATATGAAATAGAGTAAGTCTCTTTGTACGGTGCAACTATACGCAACCAATATTGTTCAGTGAAAACAACTAATACTGACCAACTAATAATACCTTTTAGTAAAACAATGAATACTATATAAAAATGCACTTGACTTGCATGGTGCACCTGGTGCATACAAATACTTTGTCTATGAGAAATGGTTTCTAAATGGGGGGAAAACAAATTCAATATCGTTTGCTTGAGTAACATATAGAAAATGAAAGACCCAAACTTAAACCTTATGATGAAATTGAGCTTACACCTAATTTTATTTTTTTTTATCGAGGGGAGACAAATTTGTCCGTCCTACATGGGAGGAAACTGACTCTGTCACAATTCAACTGTGAAAGGAAGACTAACTCCATCGATTGAGGAATTAGCACAATGGAGCCTCAGCTAGTAAAAGTTCTCCAAGAGAAGGAACACCATAAAGTTCCTTTTTCCCATTTGGGTAAGACACCTTATAAGTACTGGCTTAAACAACAAAAGCATTTGAAACAAACTAAACTTCAAATTATACTCTCATTAGAGTGCACCTTAAGTCTCCTGCATTGCACCTGTCTCTGGCATACATATATTTTATTACCAAGATCTCTTGTTCAACTGAAGTAATATATAATGCCACAATAAATATGAGTTGTACATTGAAATGCTCCAAATAAGGTCAAATCCTAACCCCCAGTTCAGTGTTATTTCCAAGAAATATTCCCATGTAACATAATGAAAAACATATTTGGAACTAATTAGGTGATCCTTGGTTCAAGTTCTTCAATGGGAATGGGAATAGGAATGAAAATCTTTTTTCCTCTACGCCCCCCAAATATGTTGGAGGAAAGATTGTTTTCATGGTGATTAACTTATAAGTCCTGTGCTCTAATTTTAGAAAAAAAAATGTTTTTGGTTGTGGCATAGAGGAGTGATTGAGGAGAAACGATTACAGGATAGGAGATTGTTAATCAAATTGGGTAATGATTACCTTCTTTAGGAGGGGAAGTAGTGTCATGGATTACTTTTGTTCTCATTAACCATTATAATTACCTTATATCAAATTTCATTCCCATTGAAGAATTTCCAACTAAGCGCCACCTTAATGTTTGTAACAGAGCATTTTCATTCCCTCATATCAAATGTTAATAGTTATTTCATCTAGATAATGATATACTCATTTACCAATATTAGAACATAGATAAGACGTATACTGTATACAGAATATGTCCTACACACAACACCAAATATACAAATTTGCAATGATCATATATATTCCAAAATACATCCATACCATTTTTCTCAATAAAACACCCAGCCAAACTCTAATTCTCTTGTTATTTTTTAATCCCACCAAACACATTCTCTAGTTGATTCTCCCAAAAAAAAATTAAAAAAATCCTCATCTTGTTTATTTAGAATAATTTCAGCATATTTTTTTGCAGATGAGAGCCCTTTCCAAATACATGAACCAAACACTTCATAAGCTCTTGAACATGCTTACAAGTTAAATCACAGAAAAATAAACCTTGCAATCCTTAAAAATTCTACAGAATGGTCTAATTATCAGATCTCCCAAGCTCCACAGCTGTAATCCGCATAGTTTGCCCAACTTTTCAGTAGGGCTTTAACTTAAAATCGAAAATTTCAACGAATTGAACGAAAAATGAAAACATAAATCAAGCATGAATGCAATACAGAAATGAATGGAGAAACGGCGATGGAACCTGAACGGTAGGCTGTAGCTTGAGATCGTACCAGATGAAGCAGGGATGCTCTCGCCATTTTTGTTTGGGGGGTTTCGTTTCCAATTTCAGTTGGAAATGAAAAACCAAGAGTGCTGAAAGGGTTTTACATGAGTCACCTAGAACAATCATATTTTAAAATAACAATCCGTTTTTTAAAATACAAAAATTACAGAAGACTTACAAAAAATTGCCAAAAACTTACGTGGCTTGGAAGGGGGAGTGGCGGACGTGCGTGGCTTGAGAGGGGGAGGCGACGCGACAGGCGGCGGGGCTTGGTGAAGGGGAGTGGGGCGGCGCGACGTGCGAGGCTTGAGGGGGAGGCGGGCGGGTGGCGTGCGTGAGAGGGACGCAGATGGAGGCGGTGCGACACAGAGGAGAATGGGTGAGTGTTTGACGGTGCAAAATGAGGAGGAGGAGGAGGGGGAGGCACAAAGGTAATATTAGGGTTTGAAAGGGAAAGGGTATTTTAGATTTTTTGCGGTGGGTGTGCTCAATTTACGGTGGTGTACTAAGCGAGTGGGTGTCCTCAATAAAGACGTGTGTGTATAACCGTGGCCAACAAAAAATTAATACCAACGCTGTGATTCTAATTTCACATCACGCGCTTTCTTTCCGTCCTCTTCTGTATCATCTAAATAAGTCGATCGCCTTTACATCTACTTTCACCACATCACGCGCTTTCTTTCCATCCTAATAATTCCAAAAGGCAATATCCTACCTCAAGTTAATCTTTCACATTCCATCACCATGGCAGAAACATACAAAGTAAAAATTCGATTAGTAATTTACCGCAGCTTTTGTTTCTTGGAGACAAATACTGGTGACTCATCCAGATCATCTGTCAATTACCGAAAGTGAATCAACCAAAAAGGGGAGGATTGGAACTGAAGCCCTAAACTACTACGAATACATATAACAAACTCACCGTCGAAGCATATGACGTTAACTGGCTGAATGCGAGTGTAATCGAAAAGAGGTTCGAATTCTTCGTCCGAATCTACCTGCGAAATTGTGTATCATCGTCAATTTATATTGAAAAACAAAACCTAGAGAGCTTGGTTTTACAAAATATTACAATCCGTTCATGTAATTGATAATTGCAAGATAATCGCACCATCTATGCAGCTTTCTTCTCAATTACGCAGCTTTCTTCTTCCTCTCTCGTCTCTGTACTGTGCGAACCAGAATCCCGCGGCGCCAGTTGTTTTGAGTTCAAAATTCCGAATATAACTTTTATAATATTTGGGGGCGAAAAATATGATTTTAAAAGAAACCCATGGAGTATTTTTTTGAAAGCCCAACAATGGGAACTATTTTGTTGGGATAAATCACAAATTCACAATAAACAAATTATTATGTAGTGCTAAGTGCTAATTACCTATTTTTAATTTTTATAGTATATAAAAATACCCAAAAGTCTACTGAAAATTGAAAAGTTACAATTCCCCGCCAAAATCATGTTTAAAATTAGAAATTTTATTTTTTCCACCTAAATTTTAATCTGCTATAACGTTTTAGGTTCATGACTATTTTAATCATATATTTTTTCAAATAAAATAAAATAAAATTGTATGATATTTAACTTTACATTTATATTGCATATATAAAAAAAGATTTTAAGTTTAAAATATGAATTTATTTGTGATTTACGATAGTATAGTAAAATATCTAAAACTACAATGAATTTATAGCCTATTTTCGTGTTGGAATTAACTCACGCGTGAGCTACGCGCCTAGTATGGGCGATTCCACCTCCTGAAGGTGCGATTCATCATTGCGAAGATTTGCAATTATGCTTAATAAACCTCCTCACCTAGGGTTTATAGGGGCAAATCATTGTTCTACTGCGGTAATCCATTCTTCTGGATAATTCTTCTTGAAATTAATTGGTCGGAATGTGTATTGATTACACTCTTTCCCCCGAGGGATTAGCGTGACCTATCGAAGGTGAGCCCCTGACGAATTTGATTTTTTCAAGACGACTCTTCCGATTTCTTGGAGAAATTTGCTTGAGTGCAGGATTTTTTACGGCAATATGACACCTGGTCTTTCTGTATTGGGTATTGAGGTGGTGGTGAGGCCTATATCTCACCGGAAGATGTGTACACAGAGTATACGCTTCATTGTGTGGTTCCTTCTGGATTTTTATTTCACTCACACTCGAGTACACCCTCTCAAAGGTTCAACTATGGCGGAGGATCTTCAGGAGCCACTTCGAAAAGTGCTCATCACTGAAGAAGAAGAAGAGTCCTCTCTTCAGGTGGAGGATGGCGATTTGATCATCCCCAAAAATGCTCTGTTGGGAAAGTTCACTATTCGACCTTCTGTTTCAATCAAAGAACAGTTGAACACTCTTAAGAAAATCTGGAAAGTTGAGGGGAACGTCAAAGTTGCACAAATGGGGGAAGGATACTACTTATTCGAGTTTGAGGCTGACTTGGATTGGAGTAAGGTGTTCTACAGACAGTCGTGGATAGTCAACGGACCAATGCTGATCCTATCTAAAGTAAGGGGCGACGAGCAGCCAAGTGATCTCTTCATCACTAACATCCCAATGTGGATTCAAATCCATGGTCTCCCAATTTATGAGATGAACAAACAGATTGGCTTGAAATTGGGGGAGAAGCTAGGGGACGTTATTGAGATAGATTGCCCGGAAGGAGAAGCAGCGTGGGGACGATGCTTGCGTGTGAGGGTGCTTCTTGACATGAGTAAACCTCTTCAGCGTAATACTCATATCACCATCAAGATGAAAAAAATCCTGTTGCCCCTAAGGTACGAAAAACTGGGTATTTTCTGTCAAATTTGTGGTCTCTTAAGTCACAGTGAAAACGATTGCCCCAAAAAATATGCTGAAGGGGGATATACAACATCTGGCGAGAAGAACTATCCTCTGTGGCTTAGATCCGATATGCAGAAAGGGCTGGATAAGAAGCATTACGATTTTCTGAAGGCAATAAATCACAAGGAGGAGATCTCACAGTATCATAATGTTCAAAGCGATACTCAAACGGCTCAGCAAGCTCCAATTAACATGCCGAATACTGATGAGGGAGGCCTTCAACTAGCTCACGAAAATGAAGACCTCAGGATCCAGGAATTACAGGCCAACTATTTTGCAGACTCGGTTTTTGCTGATGCTGAACAACAGGTCTTTGGGGATAGATTTCTTACTTATAATACTGCTGATGCTGGGCTTGAGATTGAGCATGAGGTGCCCATCAGACACTTCACTGAGACAAGCCTCTATGGTCCAGTACGACAACTATCAATGGGGGAAGGACTTGGGGCTGGTAAGGGACCCATTTTCCAAGCTAAAATGAAGGAGGTAGTGCAAACTTCTGATGTTCCGGAACTGGTAGGATATGAGATTCGTATTCCAAAGGAAATTAACACCAAGAAAAAAGGAAAAGGCACCAAAAAGAGAGGAAGACCATCGAATGCCCAATTGAGAATCAAGGCAGGGGAGGCTGAGACTTCTTTTACAGCATCTCGTTCGAGTGGCAACAAGAGGCATAAAAGTGAGGAAGATACGGACAGCTCAAGCAAGGCGGAGGCTGGGGACATCCAGCTCCGCCATGGAAAGTGAAGATCATCAGCTGGAATGCTAGGGGCTTGAAGGGACCCCAAGCATTCCATAGACTTAGGCATATTGTTGCTTTAAATAAACCTTATGTACTGTTTCTTTTAGATTCTAAGGTGTCTTCTAGAATAGCCCACTTGTGGAAACATATGCTGCATTTCTCCTTTTGTTTTGCTGTAGATGCTTTTGGCAATAGTGGTGGGCTGGTTCTTTTTGCTAATGATGAAGTGAAAGCTACTTTGTGTTCTTACTCTCGGGGCCATATTGATGTTTCTTTGTCTTACAACAATCTGGATTGGCAATTCACTGGGTTCCAAGGAAACCCGAATGCAACATTAAGACATCTGTCTATGGAATTACTCCATCGAATTCGGGCACAACACCCATATCAAAAATCTTGGCTTGTTGGTGGTGACTTTAATGAAATTCTAAATGAGTCTGAAAAAATGGGGGGTAATATGCAGGGGAGGACAAGACAGAATATGGATAAATTTAGATCATCATTGCAGTCTCTTCAATTATTTGATCTTGGGTTCAAAGGTCCTGCATACACATGGACTAACAAAAGGAGGCACCCCCACCTTATCAAAGAACGTCTTGATAGATTTTTGGCTACAACCAGTTGGATGGATTTATGTGGAAAAGCTACGGTTGAAAATCTACATTGGTATGGGTCCGATCATCGAGCTATATCACTCCAAATCAGCCAAGCAATTCGGGATTGGTCTAAACAGGGGAACCATGCTTTTCAATTTGAAAATGCATGGTTACAGGAGCCTAGCTTCAAAGACCAAGTGATCATGGGATGGAATTCTACTTCTGTACAAAGCAGCCTACCAATTCTGTTAGCAAATTGTGGTGATTTCCTCAATAGGTGGGCTAAAAGCAGTGTGGGTAATATTGAGAGGAAAATATCGAGGATCACAAACACCTTGAAAGCTATGACGGTTGAGGGAGAAGACTCTGAAGCTGATATTCTCGAGACAGAGCTGGAAAGACGGCTATCCCAGCAAGAGACTATTTGGCACCAACAATCAAGAACGAATTGGATGAAAAGTGGAGATCGAAATACGACCTATTTTCATAGGAGAGCTACCGAGCGACGAAATAGGAATAACATTGGGAGTATTAAGGATGAGGCTGGAAACTGGGTTAGCTCTAAACATGGAATTTGCAGATTATTATAAGGTTTTTATGGAGAATTGTTTTCTTCATCAAACCCTTCAGATGAGCAAATTGATAGAGTCACCGAGCGAACCCCATCCATGGTGAACGACCAGATGAGAAGCTTTTTGGACATGAATTTTTCGGCGAGTGAGGTGAAAAAAGCAGCTTTTGATATGCATCCGAATAAGGCTCCGGGACCAGATGGGTTCAATGCCTTATTCTTTCAGGAAATGTGGGATATTGTGGGGCCAAAAATAACTCAAGAAGTTCTTAGAATTCTTAATGAGGATGGAGAAATCCAAAGCTGGAATCAGACAATTATCACCTTAATTCCGAAGATAAAAAAACCGGTAACCTTATCGGATTTTCGTCCTATTAGTTTGAGTAACGTCTGCTATCGGATTGTTGCAAAGGTGATCGCAAATCGTATCAAGAAAGTTCTACCAAAAATTGTGGACGATCACCAGAGTGCTTTTGTTCAGGATAGACAAATTCTGGATAATGTATTGTTGAGTTATGAATGTATGCACTGGATTAGACAGAACAAGAGCAGGGGTGGTTACGCGGCTCTGAAACTCGATATGAGTAAGGCGTATGATCGAATTGAGTGGAAATTTTTGCGAGCCCAAATGAATAAGATGGGATTCTCGGAGAAGTTTAGTTCGTTGATTCTTAAGTGTGTGTCGACGGTCTCTTATACATTTCGAGTCAACAACACTATACTTGGAAATGTAACGCCCTCTAGGGGTCTAAGACAAGGCGATCCTTTGTCGCCCTTCTTATTTGTGATTTGCGCTCAGGGACTATCGTCGTGCTTAAATGAGAAAGCTGAGGGAGGGGCAATCGAGGGTATCCGAGTGGCTAGAGGAGCTCCTATGATTACTCATCTCTTGTTTGCGGATGATTGTATTCTCTTTTGCAAAGCAAATTTGGACAATGCACAGGAGATTAAAAATACTCTATCTGAGTATGAACAGGCTTCGGGACAGAAGGTGAACTACGATAAGTCCACAATCCTTTTCAGCCCAAAGGCTGATTTCAATAATCGGCATGATATGCAAGAAAGATTGGAGGTTCGATGCACTCAAGGACATCAACTGTACTTAGGATTACCAACCTTTTCCTTAAGAGCAAAACGAGTGCAGTTCTCCTATCTTGTTGATAGGATGAAGAGAAAAATAGATGATTGGAAAAACAAGGAATTCTCGGAAGGAGGAAAGGAAGTTCTCATAAAATCGGTGTTACAGGCTATTCCCACCTACGCCATGTCTTGCTTTAGAATCCCAATTCAGATTTGTCATCAGTTGGAATCACTTATGGCTGATTTTTGGTGGGGTCAGAAAGAAGGCAGGAATAAAATCCATTGGAGGAAATGGGAGGAGCTCTGTAAGCCTAAAGAGCAGGGGGGTTTGGGATTTCGGAGCATGTGTCATTTTAACCAAGCATTGTTGGCCAAGCAAATGTGGCGCCTAATTGAAAACCCTGAATCTCTTATTTGCAGAACTCTCAAAGCCAGATATTTCAAATATTCTGATCTGTTGGAGGCAGAAATGGGGAGCAATCCCTCATTCACATGGAGATCATTGTTGTCCAGTAGGGAAGTTATGCAACGCGGAACACGTTGGTTGTTGGGAAATGGAAATACCATAAGCTTACGTAAGCACGCCTGGGTGCACGGCCTGAACTCAGGTATTATTAAATCCCAAATAGCTGCTGGTTCGAATATTTCAATCTTTTTGAATGAGGACAGAAGCTGGAATGAACATATGGTACGATTAGCCTTCTTCCCTTACGAGGCGGAAGCTATCTTGAGAACGACAGTTGCGGAGAAACAAGATGAGGATAAAAGGTTTTGGATTTATGAACAAGATGGTCGGTATTCTGTTAAATCGGGGTATAAAGAAATTAAGAGGAACATCGAATTTCAAGACCAGGGTGCCTCTTCGTCTAAGAATGATCTGATGGTGGGTTGGTGGAACCGCATATGGAATATGAAAGTACCTCCGAAGGTTAAAATCTTCGGGTGGAAAATGTGCATGGATTTCGTGGCATCTGAAGGTAACCTTGCACGAAGGCACATCCCAGTTGATCCTAAGTGTGCAATGTGTGGGACTCATTTGCCATCTACGATTCATACGTTGTTCACTTGCCCAGGAGTTCGTAAGGTCTGGAAAATTGGGGAGCTTTGGAGATGGATTAAGGAAGGTATGCACCTTGATACCCTTTCGTTCTTGATGTTTCTCGATGATAGGGTAAATGATTGGCATATTGAGGATATAATAATGATGGCCTGGGGGGTTTGGCGTGAAAGATGCAAGCTGGTGCATGATGGCAAAACGAGTGCAAAAATTATTAGTGCCAACACGGGAAGGAGAGTGTTGAGCTATTTGGAAGAATTTCAAAAGACGAATAATGCCGAGAATATACATATACGAGAGGAGGGGATTATGGACTCAAGTGATGACAGACATATACCTCCGGGAACAGTCATGTTGGAGGTTGATGGGGCATTTAACGCGGAAGAGAGGAGATATGGAATTGGAGGTATTATGCGAGAGGGAGGAGGGGAGGTTATCGATCAGTTTTCATGGTGCATCCCACCTCAAAGAAGCCCTTTAGGCGTGGAGTTGAAGGCTATCGAAGCCGGGCTGAGAAAGGCAAAAGCTTTGGGATATGAACAAATAGTGGTAAGTACAGATTCCCAACAAGCGATTAGGTTGGTCGAGGGAGGTAAGCACGGAGTGGGACCGGAAGGGATCATCGCCCATAAGATTGCGGAGTTGACGAAGGAGTTTGTAGTGTGCAAACTCGAGTACCTACCTCGGACCCGGAACGTCGATGCCCATAATCTGGCATTCCAGGCGGTTCACTCTACCACTTCATTCGACTGAAGTGGAGAAGTTGATGGTTATAGGAGTTATGTTGATTTTGTTTGCTGCTGATCTCCTGTTCCCATTAGTCTTTGTCAAAAAAAAAAAAAAAACTACAATGAATTTGATTTACAATTTAACCTTTGATTACTGTATTTGGAATCAGAGAATACTGTATATGTCATAATCAAGCTGTAGATTTCAGAAGTCTATGCACAATCTGTAGTTGAAATTCCAGCATAAGTTTTAAACTCAAAAGCAGAAGTTTTTGACCACTAACTTTTAGAAGAAGTTGAAATATTACTACTACATACAGTATTTGACAAAAAAAGGAAGCTACGGCATGATCTAGGTAAGTATACTATTAATGTTGGTTACAGGGCCTTTAAACCAATGCCTAGCGCTAAGGATCCACCAAGAAACTACCACAATGAAGAGCCCTCCAACTGCAACTGGGGTGTAGTTGAGTGTTTCCTTAGTAATCGGGTACTCCACGGGCAACGAGAACAGAACTGAAATTGTTGCCACCCACACCACTGCAATCCAACCTACTACCACCCCATATCGCCCCAAGTTGAATGGCCCTGGAGTAAAAGATCCTCGAGCCAATGTCACTCTTAAAAAGATCGGTATGGCATAAGCAATGTAGAGTCCGATTGTAGCTATTGATACCATCGCTTGAAATGCTACCAAGCTTCCCAGTGACTGCATCCATATGTATACAAGACAATTAATAAATATAGTATATGAGTTTCACTTGCATGCACCAGTTTCACTTATTGAGTACCCGGACTGTGTGGAAAAATGTTGTGGTATTAGTCAATAAGTGACGTGGTATTACAAATTACACCAATTGCATGGGGTGCAACTTGTGCATACAAGAACTTGTCTTAATATATATAGTACGAATTATAAGAGCCACTATCAAAACTTTCACACTTTCTACGTAAAGGCTAAGAGATACTATTTTGTTTCAAAACGTGAATTAAATGATCAAACTTTAACTATGAATATGTAAACAAAAGTGCAATAAGGTGTAGTTACCGTTAACGCCATGCAGAATGCTATCACTGCTGACAGCCAGACTGCATTTATAGGGACTTCTTGCTTGTTAACTTTATGCCAAAACTTGGAGAATGGCATCGCACCATCTCTTGAGAATGCATATACCATCCTGAAGAATGTAACTCGTATAATTAAGGCTGATTTTTCTACAAATTCAAGAAATTACTGTATTAAAGATCAAACGGTCACCTGGAGTTGCTTGTGATTGAACTCATGCCACAAAAAAATATAGCAACACAAACTATGCCAAGGCAAATGATTCCACCAACACCATTTCCGTATCTGGTTTTGAAGGCCTGGTAAAATATTTCAGCAATGGCATAACCACCAGCATCGTTGTCTGGATTCAGAAGGTTCGGAATGTCTGTGACTGCAAAGGTTATACCTAGTATGTAACCCCAACCAGCAATTATAGATATGCCAATTGCACTTATTATTCCCCTTGGCCCGTTTTTATCTGCATCCTTCGTCTCCTCTGTCTGGAAGAATAGTTTAAAGCAGGAAAGTTTAAGCACAGCTGCTCCAAAAATTTGTTGAATTTTATAATATGCATTATTCAAATCTGAAGCAATTCTGTAATACATACTCAAATACTCCATTTTGCTTTATAATGGAGTAGTATCTTTCATTTTAAGCTCATTTTTCCTCTAATTTTCAATCTTGAAAATGAAATGAATGAGCCTAGACTGTGATACCATTTTCAAAATTGAAAATTAGAAGAAAAACAGACTCAGAATGAAAGATCTAACATGTATAAAGCATAAGGACATATTTGAGGAATGAGGATATAAAGTCATTTGAAGGGTATTTTACAAATTTTTATGCTTATAGTTTCATTCCAACTACACAAGCTATATTGTTTGAGTTATGAGCAAGTAAACGAGATAACTCACCATATGAGCAGATGCATCGTAACCAGTTAGAGTATACTGGCTCATGAGCAGTCCAAGGACAAATATGTAAAATCTATTGTTGATCCCTTTTCCGTTATCTGCATTAAAGTCGGTAAAAACAGACTTGGCACTGGCCCTCTCAGTTGCCACCAATGGGACCAGAATCATAAGAACAAACACACCTAAAAAACAACAAGAACATTCATACTTAAAGAATGGAGTATAATAATACTGCAAAACACCGTAGCTAAAATTATAAAAACGAGGCATTTTAGTACCTAAAACGTTCCAAGCAGCCGCAAGCTGTCCAAAGAAGGATAGCCATGAGATAGGAAGACTATTAAGGATAGCATGCACGAGCAAGATTGCACCATGAAGTGCAATCACAACGTATTTAGAGGCCACGTAACCTCCTCCGTTCTTCCCACCTGAACCCAGTAGAATAATCACCTGAATCAGCTGGGCCAGTGAAAAATCTACACTCGTTGTAACAGCCCACTGCAGAGGAAATTATCAAACAAGTGATTGCAGATAAGTGATCAGTGCTTTATTTATGAAGTACATAAAGAACATTATTTTTCGGAGAAGTTTGATACGAGTGGTTAATAGTACCTGACCAACAATATTAAACCTGCACAGAAAACAAACAATAGACAAATTTAGCATCAAAGATCCAAGTAACAACTTTATATGCTTCGATTTGACAAAGTTTTTATCAGATAAGCTATCAAAATGGGGGTGTAATTCCTCTGTTTCTTATAAGAAAATGGGGGGAGTTTCCAAAAACTGAAAAAAAAATCATGATGGAAGCTCTAAACGGAAAAGAAAGTACAATATCATCTATCTATCCAATTTGGATTAAAACAAAATTATGGCATCCAACGGTTATATTTATTCAGGAATATAAGCATCACTATACAAATCCAAGTACAAAGTGAATCTCAATTATAGTTAGGCCAACTATATCACTCAATGTTACTAACTTAAGCTGCTGCATTGTGAATGAATATATTAACTTCAAATTCTCAAAAACAAAATCCAGCTAGTTTTGTCTCCTTTGATAAAATCAACTACTAACTCAAAAAATCATATCTGTGATATTAATTGGAAATTCCTAACCAAAGAAAAAAAAGGGAGAAGGAAAATACCATCCAGTGATCCATGAGGCAAAGGGAGCCCAGCCCGGCCCGGCGAGCTTAGCACTCCAATAATAGAGGCCGCCAGAGGTGGGGTAAGAAGAGCAAATCTCAGCCATTGAATACCCAACAATCAATGTGAAACAGCCCGCAATCAACCATCCGTAGACGAAAGAAACGGGCCCCCCATATGTGAGCCCGGTATTGTAGAGGGTTGTGACGCCAGTGAGCACCGAGATTATGGAAAATGAAAACGCAAAGTTTGACAATACTCTGCCATTTTCCAAACAAAATTAATTATTAGTGAAGAACAAGAAAATGATTAATTATTAACAGAAAGTGAATTAGGGATAATTACGAGAGGTCTCGTTTGAGTTCTTGTTTGTATCCAAGCTCGTGAAGACGTGCATGGCCCGAATCAGCAGAATCACGGGCTATTAATTTAGACTGGTTTTCTCCTCCTTCCCAGACCATCTTCTCTTTCTCTCTCTCTAAAGTTTGTTTGAACTGAGTGAGAGAAAGAGAGAAAGAGAGGGGGGGTGGGGGTCTGTTTGATTCAATGAAATGAGCAGAAAAATGAATTTATGAACAAGATTCAAAGAGTGTGTGTGGGGAGTTTTTATAATGTTGCGAGTTACAGGGAAAGAAAGGCTTTTGATTTGTTTTGAAATTTGAAGTTAGATTTTAAAGTGTTTCTTGATTTGCTACTCATCGGATCGGTCAAACAATGGCAGTTCCATATGTAAACGGAATCTTGTGTTAATTATACACCTATTAATATTACTGAATCTTTTTTAAGAAGCACATTTTAGTATTTGAGAACGTTGACTCAACTTACAATTATTTGCTTTCAATTATGGGAAATTGGATTAAATGCACCTTTAATGCTAAAAGTGAGATAAATATCTAGTTTTGTATATACACTAGTCCCTTCTATTCAAAATATAAATACATGTCATCATCCTAAGTTTATCCACACATATTAAAAAATATATGGAGTAATTTTCTATTATATTATTAATTAATTACTTTGTGATTATCGTAGAATTTTGAAAATTATATAAGTACTCTCCCCGTCCCAAAAAGATAGCTACATTTGACTTTACACGATTAAGAAAAAAAATTAATAAATGTGATCAAATTTAATTAATATGCCTATTTTACCCTAAAAATTCCATAAATTTGGTGTAAGTTCCAAAGCAGTTGGGATTAAGAGTAATTATGGAGTTAGTTTAATTAGAGGCAAAATTGTCAATAAAGTATTTAATACTCCGTTCAATTTCATTATTCCTACTTTCCTTTTTTGGTTGTTCAATTTTATTATGCTCATACCTTTTTTGGAAACAATACTATTCATACTACTTTATCTCCACCCTCCTACCATTACTTAATCATTTATTTATAAATGGACTCCACAATACCCTATCATACCCTCAACTTATCTACTTTATGAATAAACTAATCAATATTCATTAAAACTCGTGCCCGAAAAAGTGGGCATAATAAAATTGGACGGAGGGAGTACTACTTAAGTAAAAGAAGAAATATTGCTATAATTTGAGACATCTAAAAAAGAAAAATGTAGTTATCTTTGTGAGACAGGGGGAATAATTATTAATGAGTTTAAGGGTAAATTGAGAAGAAATGCATTTAATTGATATTAAAAAATAAAAAAACTACATTTAAATTGAATAGAAGGGAATACTTATTTGAAATATTTTTTCTTTTCTTTTCAGCCTACTTTCAAATTTTCAACGGTGAAGTCTCAATTTGCAAGAGTGAGGTCGTAAATATGGTAGCAGTTCTGACTACGATAGAATAAAATGTGACTTGCGAGTTGCGACGAATGTGACCACGGTGTTTCGTGGTCGGGTCTTATTCCAGTCATGGATGAACTCGCGATTGTTGTCACATATATAGTCATTATTGTATGTTTCGACATTATTATAAAATAAATAGAAAAAAGTAGGCATCCTCAAGTTAGTTATAACCAAAGTGCTATCAATACAATCTTTTTTATTATTAAAGTAATTAATTTATAATAAAGTATAATACATTATGCACATAATCATAACATTGCATCGTGCAATAACTAAAGAGGTGTTTGCAACAACTTTTTAAAAGCAATTTTCTGTAATTAACTTTAAAAAATAAAAGTATTCATGAATAATCAACGTTTGATTAAATTAAAACAAGTTGAATCTAAAAATGACACAATTTAAAAGTAGTTTTGCACTGCTTTAACTTTCAAAAAAAAAAATAATAATAAATTTTTTATTTTTTTGTTGCAAACATGCACCCCCCTTAAGTTACTCAGATTTGAAGGAGGAGGCCCTGGTTTAAAAAGAGTCCACCAACACTATATTAAAAATATGTTGACTATTCAAATTTATGTTATAGACTAGTACTTTCAGATATAAGCTACTTACTAGGGTTTGGCAACCTAAATTTTGAAACTTTTTTTTTTAATCCAAATTTTAATTTGGAAGCTATTAATTGTGAGATCATATAATCATCATTGTGGAAAAAAATGTTTTTTTTTTTTTTACAAAATAAATATCACAAATTGCAAACACTTTACATTTTTTTCTTACTATATAATAATATAATATAGGTAATTAATTATATAGTACAAATACGTATATTACACACTAATTTATTGTTTGGACTCGTATATTTATTTTGAAAGAAGAATTGGTTGGGCTCTTTTAATTCATTGATTGGGTCTTACGTCTCTGTTAATCCTATTTTCGATAATAAATTCAAAGGTTTGAGCATGATCATTCCACCATAATTCTTCGTTGTCGTACGTAGGTTCTTAGTCCGTCGTGTTAAAATTATCATTATTGTGTGCAAATAATTTTTATTATTTCATTCTATACTATTGCTATGGTTTTAATTTGTGTTTTCCTGTTTGAACTTTATAAAATCTCACTTGGTGTAAATGATTTTGGTAGTATGAAAAAATATATGTAAAGACATGTTTATTTTATATATTTAACAATGAATATTTGAATTTTAGTACTACTATTAAACATGTATTATTGTCGTACGGTATTTTTTTGAAAATATGAAGTCAGCTGAAGTGTTTAAAATTGGAGTGTGTATGAGAAAATAAAAGTGCATATAATAACCCCACTCAAATGGAAAATTAAAGATTTTTTTTTGAACCAAATGGAAAAATAAAGACTTGAGAAAATAGAGTTTTGAATGTTTTATTTCTGACGTATGAACATGGAAAAGAAAGACAAAAAATGAATACTATAACCAAATATTTATAAATTCACCAAACATTTGTAGTGACACGGAATGTGTTCTGTGGCTGTGCAATGGGAACAGACTACAATATTATTTTTTATTCCGTGCAATATGAAAAGACTACAATATCATTTTCAAGGTAACAAAACATAATTGTGTTTGCTTTATTAAAAAAAAAAAAAAAACATTTTTATAGTACTATTTTAAAAGTGTTGCAATTTATAAGGTGTTTTTTTTAGGTTAAATTTTTTTTTTTTAAACATGATATAAAACATAATTAGTATGGAGAAATTTTAGTGTACATTAGGTGTATGATTCAACTATACATAATGATATTTTTAGTAAAATAATTAATAGTATTTAAAAATACACTTAAATTGAAACATGCAAAATTTTGTCTTTCTTAAGATGATCTCATAAAGGACCGGACCAAGTCATAGTGAGGTAAATAGGTGCTACTATTTGAACTATTTTAATTTAATTTCTATTTCTATTCATTTTAAGAAGATATATATTTGTGTTAAGTTGTTATACAATATTTATATATAGTTAAATTTTAATTGGATAATTAAAATTATATTTAATTTACTTATAAAATTATATTTAATTCATTTAAAATTTAATTACATTTATGTATCCAAATGTATAAAATTTGTTATTTACATATATTTAAAATATAGAGTGCTGGTATCCATTATAGTTAATGAAATAAAATGCTTCACTTTGCTTTAAAAAAATAAAATAAAGTACTGAATAAATAAATAGATTAGTTAAATTCATTAAATAATACATTTGCATAAGATACTACAAAAGATAAAAGGCTGTCATATATTTCAATTTTCAACAATGTCATTAAGGCCCACCCCGGCCCGGAATCCAATGGGGATATGATTTGGATTTAATTTAGGTCCACTCTCCAATTGTTTTTAAATGTCCATATTGCATAAAAAAAATTAATACTCCTATAAAATATGAGTAGCTAGAAAAAAAAAATGCCATTAAATGTATAATTCGTTGCGGTTATACGTCGTTATCTACTACCGTTGGATTTTCGATATAAATGTAGTAAAATCGAATAGTACATTTTTAATGGCATACTGTAATTTATGAAAGTTGACCGATTAAGTCTGCACACCTATTTTTACACAATCACGTTACTTTTATTTTTTAATAATTCATTATCTTTTCTACTTTTTTTTTTTTTTTTTTTTTGTTCTTCCATACATTTATTCTTTCATACTTTTTTTTTCCTAACAATAATTAAATAATACAACATCACTTTAATTTGACATAAAATTCTCCATTCACCCCTACTTTTAAATCTCTATTCAAACATCAATTACTATTAATGGATTACTCCACCCACATTTTTTCCATCTCCATTCTCTAATGATTCGTACAGATTGATCACACGATTTTTAAGAAAAAAATAAATTTAGTGGTGTAAAATATTGAAAGAGTATTTTGGATGGGTAAGTAAGACGTTAAGGCGGTGTTTGTTTTGAAATTGATCAATCCGAATTTGAATTGGTCAAATCCCAATCCAATCTCTCTTAATACATATCATTCCAAATACAAATCCAAATACCAATTCATACCTATAATACACCTATTATAACATCACTTTTGATGTGACATAAAGTTACATATATCCCTACTTCTTAATTCTTAACTAAACACAACTCTCCGTAAAAAAAAAAAAAAAAAACTAAACACAATTTACACCCAATTAATATTCATGGATTACCCCAATCCACCTTTTTCCAATCTCAATTTCAATCAAATCCACCACAATCCCAAATCAAACATCACCTAAACGAATTTAGTGAGGTGAAAGAAAATTTACTGAGTTGTAGAAGAAAACGTGTGGCAAGTTTAAAAATAAAATGAGTTAGTCTTATATGAAATATTGCATATATGCATTTTATTTCAATTAGACCAAGTCAAAACCCTAAGCCCATTTAGTCCAAAAGTCAAATTAAGATAATTTTAAAAAATTCGCAGGTCATAAGTCGGATTCGGGTTGTCCAAAAAATTCGCGGGTCGCAAACAAGTGGTTTACTACATGACCAAAATATTGTTACTACAAGGCCAAAAATTCAATATTACATGTCAAAACACTCTGACAAATTTACCCAAAAAAATTAAGTGTTCAGAATATTTTTGGACATGTAGTAATACATTTTTAACCTTGTAGTGATAAATTTTTTGTTTTGTAGTAACATTGTTTTAGTCATGTAGCCGAATAAGTCAACATTATTTTTGTAATTTTACCCAAAAAAAATAAGTGTCCAGAATATTTTTGAACTTACAGTAATACACTTTTGACCTTGTAGTGACAAAATTTAGGTCATGTAGTAACATAATTTTGGTCATGTAGTAAGATAATGTTTGAGAGCGAAAATAAATATTTTAATTAAAGTTGACAGGCGTTCTGCATATCCATAAATTTTGACATAATTTACCTTACTTAATTGGTATATTTCATATAAGTTTTTGTGAAATTAAATAATATTATAATGATATTAATTTTATGAATTATTTTTATACCAGTACAAAACTGCGAGATAGTAAAAATAAATATATATATATATATATATATATTATACTCCGTATTAAATAGTAATGATTTTTTTCACTATTACACTTAAATTTAAATTATAAATTAAATAGAAAAAAAGTAATTTAAAATTAGATGAGTTAATTGCAAGAGAAAAACAGTTGCATAAAAAAAAAATGAAAAAATGAAAATTAGGAAAAAAAATAATTATTCAGTTGCAATTCAGCGACGACCTCGACAGTAGGTGGTGGGGTGTACAATTAATTTATGAGGTATATTTTAATTTAATTGAAATAAGGGTAATATATTAATTTTTTAAAAATGGGGTGAACTGGCTTTTAATCGTGGCCTTAAATAAGGCTCGCCTAAAGTTGGGTAGGTCAATCATATCAGGGCGCGGCTAAAGGCACCCTGATTTCCTATGAGTACACCCACGCGATGAGTACACACACGAAACGGATGAGTACACCCACGTGGAAAATACAAAATTACCCTCCCCTCAATTAAAACCATTCTTTCTCTTCTCTCCATTCTCATTTCAGTACACCCACCAACCACTCCCTCCCCACCACTCCAATGGCCGTCGCTCACCCACCTCCTCCCTTCCAGGTGCGGCCGCCGCCCACCCACCTCCTCCCTCGCGCCGCCGCCTGTGTTTCAAGAAGAAGGCGGTGACGACGTCACTCCTCCTCCCTCGCCACGCCGGCGCCCCTGTTTCAAGAAGTCTCCACCGTCGTTCGGTGTTTGAAGAAGGAGCCGTCGTCCGTTCGCACCCCTCATCACCCAAGCCTCGCCACCGCCGCCGCGGTTTGAAGAAGAAGAAACTCGTTGGCACGCTGTTTGAAGAAGATCTGGTAGGTTTCTATTATTTTTTGGTAATTTTTGTTGTTTTTTCAAGCGATTTTTTTTTAAATTTTTGGACAAAATCGTTTTACGGATCTGGTTCCCAACATTTTTTAAACATTACACAGATCTGGTAGGTTACCAATTTTTTTTCTTGCTCTTTGATTTGCCCATTCAACAAAAAAAAAATCGTTGTTTTTTTTTGACAAATTATGTTCGGGATTTTTTTTCGCACAAATTGAATTTGTTTGTGAAATGCTTTCGGACATTTTAACTATGTCCACCTAAAATTTTCGAACATTTTAGAAAAATTAGGGTTTTTAGTAGTTGGGAATTATTTTCGAACATATTGAGTTTGTTTTGAATTTTTTTCCGAACATATCGTGTTTGTTTTGGAAAAAAATTCGAACAACTTGAGTTTGTTTTGGAAAAAAATTCGAACAAAATGTTCGATTTTATTTTTCGGACAAATTTAAGTTGTTTTGAATTTTTTTTCGAACAAATTGAGTTTGTTTTGGTAAAATTTTCGGACATTTCAACTTTGTTTTGGTAAAATTTTCGAACATATTACGATTTTATTTTTGTTGTTGAAATCTTGAATTTTTTGGATTTTTGATGTTTTGGGGGTGATGGTGGGAATCCGAATGATTCGGGTGTGAAATGATGAATCGGGTGTGAAATGGAATAGATGGGTGTACTCATCCTGCGTTTTTTTTTAAGTACAGGAGGGGTAAATACGTCATTTTGCAACACCTTTGGGACAAAAAAAAATCCTGTGGGTGTACTCATAGGAAATCCGGGTGCATTTAGCCGCGCCCATCATATCACGGCCTTAAAATGGCCCAAAATGTAGGTAATTAGCCCATAATTTAGCTAGCCCAAAACGAGCCCAAGGCCCAACTAAACTCGAGCTAACAGTATAATGTGATCACTCATTCACTCCCACTTTCATTTGTAGAGAAGTTGTATATCTTAAAAATTGTAATTTTGCATTACTCTAAAATGTCATATTTCAATTCAATAATAAAACAAAATTGACATATTGCACATTTATATGTGACTATTTAATGACATTCTTTATTCGTGTGTAACACCCTTAAACAACCCTTAAGATGGTTGCATTAGTTTCAGAATTATGATGAAATTCAGAGAGGCAATTACTGAGATATCCACAAATCATGTTGGTAAAATTTATGAAACGAGTAAACAAAACGCATACGAGTGGCTGCGGCTTAGATCTTGCTTGTAACCGAGCTGATGGATGTGAGAGTCATCAGAATCCGACAGTGGATGGTACGGCCATCATCGGAGTTCTCCATCTTCAGATCAGATTATTTTCTCAGCTCGAATTCGTAAGAATATAGACTATATAGTTATAAATTTATCATGCAACTGAAACGTGAAATTCATTTTGCATTGTCATTCCCCTATGAAGTACTTGCTTTGGCAATGGCAATGGCAATGGCAATGGCACATAGGAATAGGAGTAGTATACCAACTTTACCACAGAATATCCAAACTCAAATTTCACGTAGAAAAGTAAATATGACTGAACATAAAGAAGAAAAACATGGAGACTTGGCAAAATAGGCTTTATTGAGAAACTCAAAATTAATATACAGGAATCAATATGACATTAACAGGTAGTTCCTATAGTTAAACCCGATCGAGTTGCAAGAATCCAGAGCGAAATACTTATGGCTAGCTACCTTCTTCCAGCCCCGAAAGCATCAAACCAGAATCAGAAATTCGATCTAAACCAGAGCGTTGATGATTCATTCATAATGCTAATCCTTGCATTGTAATCCCATTACTCTGCTGGTGGTCAAATTCAGAACGAGACTCTTCTAGTGCCCGAAAATATGCGTAAGGACCCCATCCTGCCATCAACAAAACCATTTTCTCTCACACATTTGACACATCGATAGAGAACAACATAAGATAAACACAAACAAACAACGAGCAGGCTGCAAAGCATGCAAAATAATAAAGCTACCTTCCGAGTGGTATGGAGGTGGGAAGAACTGCAGGTAGCAAAACGTCGCAACTATCAGACCTAAAAAGGTAGTCAATTGTACAAACCATTAGAAAATAAGTTGTACTATCTTCTCCTATTAATTTAGACTGTGTCCAAATTGTGCGTACCTAAGACACCCCCAGCAAACACGTCTTGCCAGTGATGCCAGTAGTCATCCACACGGGAAACAGCAACAAGACATGCAGCTAGAAGAGGAAGAAAAAGAATGCATAGTTTTGCTACATGCCCCCGTCTATCAAAGCATTTTATTTTTCCTGATAGATATAATGATAGGAAACCAAGACCTGCAAATGACCCTGTGATATCGTAACAAACCATCACATTCTCAGCCTACAAACCATTACAGCAAAAGGACAAAAGGTAATTAAGTGTTCTATGCTATTTATCAATGAGTATACATCTACATAGAGGTAATATACAACACAACTGCCAATAATTATGCCTAATTGGCCAGCCTGATCCTGCACATGACTTCAGATCTAAGTCGACCAACTAAGTAGAAAATAATTTACTGGTCTAGTTATAGCATAAAGCAGCAAGTCAACTTACATGAAGTATGGCCACTTGGAAAACTCTTGTGCCCTTCTTTTATCTCACTCTCATCACCATGACAAATTACATTGCCCCACTTATCATAAAACTAATAACATGAAATAGAGAATATGTTAAAAATAATAGGATGGCAAGGAAAAGTGACTTCCTGAACAGTAACCCAGTTGCTTTGATTTTGAATTCATATAATCCCCCACATACATTAGAAACATTTTTTTGACTATGTAGAAAACCATTTTATTCATTTAATTACAAAAATGGGAAAAGAGGAGAATTGCACAATGGTTGTTGTTCTTCAATTGATTTTTGCAAATTCCCACTACATAAAATTTCAAGATAACACAACGACAATAATAAAAGCTGTAACATAAAATAACTTGCATACATCTTGCCCATCAGGAAAGCAGCGCCAAAAGAAATTAGGACGTGGACGACCAACTGCATCTTTTATTGCATCCGTGAGAACTCCAGTTAAGACTACAGCAAACAAGAGACCTGAAGTTCGAAACATGAAACTGTTATGAGCCAATATCCCAGTTGCTCTGCTAAACCAACAATTAATGTCCCTCTTACTAAAAGGGGCAGCATATAACTACAACATCCTATAATAAAAAAAAAAAAAAAAGGAGAAAGTGGAAATTATACTACCTAGTATACCGTGGTGCAGATCATATACATCTTTCCTCCGAAGATAGTATAGAACGAAAATAGCAATAGGAAGCAAAACTGCATACAACTAATCACACAAAAATCACATCCCTCAGTAATATGTAGCCATTGATGAAATCATACTGTGGAACGTAACATTGAAGTTTAATAACGAGTTTTTCATTTTATGACAAAAAGAATTCAGATGTTTCAAGCAACTGAAAGAACTTACTGGAACTGCCCATACTGGTACAGTATTCTCTTTCATCGGATATTTAAGATCACCCATCATGCCTTCCCCAACAAAACGGTAGAATGGATGAATGATAGTATTCAACATGATCTCTATGACCACAAGCAATACCAGTATCAACCAGTCATGCTTGTGACGTCTCAGAACTTTTCCACCATGAGACGCAACTGTATGTCGGCATCCAAGCTCAATTTCATTTGGTCTAGCCTGTTTGTTAATAGTGGATTAAAAAATACATTACTATATCAGTTGTAAATGCAGTTTCTAATGCAAGAAAGATCAATACACCCACTTTATAGTTGAATGTGATTGCACATGATGCTAAAAATGTTGTACATGTGGGTGTATTGAGAAAAAATCTGGGTGTTAATACTCACGCAAACTGAGAGAAGAAAAATCCAAAAACAGAATATCAAGAGCTTTTCTCCTATAGTATTTGAAAAAAAAAAAAATTTAATTCAAAAGAATCTGCAGCCAGTATTTAAATGATTGGCCATTTCTTTCTTGTCAATTCAGGAAAACACATTTAAATAACTGGACTAAATCCATACTTGACAATAATTACTACAATCAAGGCAAGTGATTAAGCAATTTCACTTATACATTCTTATTCAAGTAATTGGATTGGATACCTCAGCCAATCTAAGATGCAGAAATCTTAAGATTTTTTAATTAAACATCAATCAAACAGGTGAGAAAATCCAAACTGCATTATACCTAAAAGGCTAAAACTAACACATATCTATCACTCATATAAGGGAATCAACATATTTTCTTCTTAAAAAAGGTGAAATCTCAATCAAACAGTTTTAACTTTTAAGCAAACATATATATTCGTGTATGCATCCATGTGCTTCAAGAGACATTACAAGGAAAAAATATGTTGCTATGCTACAAAATACAGGAAAAAAAAAACACCAAAAATTACCAACCTGAAACATATTTCCTGAAATTTGCAGGACAAAGTGATAGCATATCACTCCAAGGCGTATTCAACACAAATCAATCCCTCAATCGATGACTCCCAAACTCTAAGAGACAAATTATCCAACAATGATAAGAATTCCACGCTTATCAATTCAACATTACCCATAGTTCATAAACAAATATTCCAACGCAGTGAAAGTGTTTTGACAGATTTTTTTTCCGCGAAATTGAAGAAAAAAAAATGCGAGATTAAACATACCTTAAATGGTTTCGTAATCAGAATGTAAACAAAGCGATCCGAATCAAGAGAGAAGATGTGTGGCAATTTGAATGAAGAGGCGCTCGGACGGTTGAACGATAACGTCGTTAACAGCACAGCATTTGCAGTTGGAAAATTATTGTATGGCAATCAAAGCCATTGGATTTCTGGAATTTTTGTCAATGTTTTATATCAGGCGTTGATTCATTGACATTTTCGTACGCGGCAACATTTTTAGATTCCATTTTTTTGTTGTATTTATTGTTGGTTG
Source organism: Galeopsis tetrahit (assembly GCA_963675135.1). Classification (NCBI taxonomy): domain Eukaryota; kingdom Viridiplantae; phylum Streptophyta; class Magnoliopsida; order Lamiales; family Lamiaceae; genus Galeopsis; species Galeopsis tetrahit. The sequence continues at coordinate 67,182,453 of OY776122.1, read as the reverse complement.
ATCTTCTCAACTTTCTGGAAGTGGAAGGGAAAAATGCGATTATTGTTAATGTCTAAGTCGTGTTTTTTTTTTTGTTTTTTTTTTGAAGCTATGTTAAATAATTCAGAAATTCGAAATTAATTCTTAAATGAAAGTCGCTCCATTTGAAACCGTCTCTCTTTCGAAAAAAAGAAAGATAATAATAATAAGTCAAACCATTAATTTTAGCCTGAACTTTTCAATTTTTATCAAATAGAGGAATAACATATTTATTTATTCACCAAATTATATTCATATTTTTCATTTTCTTATCAATTCTAGCACATAATTTTTATGTGAATTTGCATGTTGATCAAAACAAATTTAATTATTGTGAAAATAACAAGAACAAATTTAAAAGTTGGGATATATGCATTGACAATCTGATGAACGGTTGACGTGATCACAATCATTTAACGAGTGTAATATCTTATGTAATAAGATAGTCGGACGCAGTAACGGAGCCAGAAACTAATCGATGGGGGCCCGAATAATAAATTTCGTTTTTAATATCTATAAGTATTTTTTAAACATGGAGTAATATATTATTGATAAATCAAGTTAAGTCTTAATATGTTTCAATAAAAGTTTCATTCATTCCACTCATTACCTACAAAATAATATTTATACAATCTTTATGCGAGCATCTTTTAATTTTTATGTTTCAAGTTGTTATATACTTCACTCGTTTTCATATTGATTGACGCTATTAGTCTTAATTCTTATTTTAAAAATTTACCATTTTAGCTATTTTTACCACGTTTCTCCCTAAATTACTCATATGTAAATTTCTAAATTTTTTATTTTAATACTTTTTTCATCTTTCTTTCTTGATAATTGAAGCAAGTTATTCTACTCTCTTATACTTTTGATGAGTCGGAATTATTGCATATTTCCGTGCTTTAATTGAATATTTTATATGAATTAAGATTGCTATTTTAGTGTTTTCCCGACTTATGTTTTGTGGTTTAAAATACCTTGATACTTCATTTTTTATTTTATTCAGGTAAAAAGGGATAGGTTTGTGCGAAGAAGAAGAGGTCTAAATTCAAAGCCAAATAATAGAGATGGGCTGTTAAAAGAGTTTTGGGCCCATTATTTTGTTTCTGGGCTAGAAGGAATTAAGTGGGGGCGCGGCTAAAGGCACACACAGATCCTATGAGGACACCCACGCGATGAGGACACACACAAAATCGATGAGGACACCCACGAGTAAATTCCAAAATTAACCCCTCCCTCAATTAAAATTCTAACTCATTCATTTCATTCTCTCTCTTCTAAAATTTAGACACCCACCTCCATTTTTACACCTCCATTTCTCTCTTCCCATCGGCGGCGCTGCACCACTCCACCGTCGCGGCGGCCCACGCCGACAACGCCGCCCGTTCCAGGTAGGCCCACGCCCACACTCTCCCTCCCTTCGCGGCCGCCTCCTCTCGTCGCCATCCCCGTCTCCCCACCCAACACGCGCGACAACGCCGCCCTCTCTCCCAACGTCGACGCGGCGCAGCTCCGCCTCCCCTTTCCACGCGGCGACAGCGCCGCCCTCACTCCCTACGTCGCCGCCTCTTCTCCTCCCTTGTCTGTCGCGACCGCCGTCTCTTCTCCTCCCTTGTCTGCCGCGGCCGCCGTCGCCCTCCTCCCAGAGACGCGGCCGCTCGCACCGCCACCCTCGTTCCAGGTAGGATTTTTTTTAATTTTTTGGAATTTTAGGAAATTTAGGGTTTTTAGAAAAATTAGGGTTTTTAGAGGTTCGTGATTTATTTTCGAACCTATTGAGTTTGTTTTGGAAATATTTTTGAACCATCTGTGTTTGTTTTGGAAAAAATTTTGAACATTTTGTTCGATCTTTTTTTTCGGACGAATTTAGGTTGTTTTGGAATTTTTTTCGAACAATCTTTGTTTGTGTTGGAAAAAAATTCGAACATTTTATTCAGATTTTTTTTTCCGTACAAATTTAAGTTTGTTTGGAATTATTAGTAATAAAATTGTTAGTCAAATCAAGAGAACCAAAGTGTTGTTTTAGCTAGAGTGTTTGATGTATTTTTGTAATCTGTACTGCTATTTTTGTAATCTGTACTGCTGTTTTACTTGAGACATTTCTAAATGCCTCTAATATATTTCACTTTGCGAATCCAAAAAATTGAGCCTCATTCGTCCTTCTTTTAAAAAAATGTGCAGAAGGGGTACAAAAGACATTTTGCATGCCCTATTGATAAAAAAAAAGTTTATGTGGGTGTACTCATAGGATCCTTGGGTGCCTTTAGCCGCGCCCATTAAGTGGAGAAATATGGCCTATTTATTTTGAAAAAGAAAAAAAAGCCCAAGAGAATGTTTTGGGGGTCAACCCTTGGAGATAAACAGGAGCCGCCATTCTGAAGGGAAGAGGGGGGTCAACGTTGGAAAAGAGATTTGGGCAATTGGTGATGTCAGCGCAAGGAGAAAGAATTGTGTGGATTGTAATTTTGGTTTGATCATCACACTGTTAATTTCCTTCTTTTGGATTAATATTCGAATTATGCATCAATTTATTGTTTGTGTTATTTCGTTTATTATGCGTAGCTAATTTCTTTATTCTAGCCCGAAGACTTGATTATATCTGTTTAATTGAATAATCCCTAGTTGCTTTTGATTTACATCTCGATTTTGTTATTACTTGAGTAGATGCTATGCATGTTTGAGTTAGGAGTTTAATAGGCTTGATCACTCAATTTTATTCCTATATCAATTCTAGCTATCCCATAAGTTGTAATCCGTAATTGTTATAATATTTTGGGAATTGTAGCAACTAAGGTAGAACACCTTAGGGAGTAGTAACATTTAGGTTGCATGAAACGAGTGTCTCGTATTCATGGTCTAATTTATCCTATTGTTTTAATTCTTGAATGCGTTCCTCGAGTTGAACCTTAGATACATGTTTTAGGGTTAGATACATATGTTTTAGGGTTATTCGTAGGGATAGATTAATTGGGGGTCGTACCTGCTGATTAATTAAACATAAGGAACAATTCGAGCTAGTTTGGTCTAACCACTAGTTTAGGGATAAGATTCGAGAATAAATTGAGACAATCGGGTTTGTTGATTAAATTTGTATAATTAATTAAGGGGACACTATCCGAGGGCTAGATCATTCACATTATTTGAGTCTCGTTGATTTTATATTTACAATTTATTATTTCATGTTTCTTAGTAGTTATTAGCTTATCAATGAACTCTTCCCCCCCCCCCCCTCCCCCCTAATTGCTTTCGTACACAAATCAATTCGATTAAATTACATCGTTCCCTGTGGATCGACCCTTACTTCCCTACTACATAGTGGGTATTTAAGGTAATTAATTATTTTTGGGTGTCGGTGACAGCACACCAACTTTCCTTCACTTTTTCCCTCAATCTTTCATGATAATTAAAGGTAAATTTGTAAAAAAAAAAAAAAAACAGTCGCCGCCTCACTCCTCCTCCCCCTCTCCCCTCCTCCTCTCTTCTATGTAGAAATAATGTAGATTAATCGACGATCCCTCGGATTTGTTTGGTAGTTTTTTCACAGATCTACTGCCGTAGACCTAGACATGTTCAAACCGTAACCGGGAAACCGGCCAACCGGTAAAACCGCCGGTTACGGTTTAAAAACCGAACCGTAACCGTAAAATGGCGGTTCGGTTACGGTTTGACATTTTGACAAACCGCAAACCGCCGGTTTGGCCGGTTTTGACGGTTAACCGCCGGTTTGCCGGTTAACCGAAACCGCCGGTTTGCCGGTTAACCGCCGGTTTTTAAAAAAAAAAAATTTTTTTTTTAATACACAATTCTTCTATTTTTAATGTATAAATTTAATTTATATAATTTTTATTCAATTCTAGTAATGTATTTTCTAAAAAATGAGTTAAAATGAATAAAAAATGAACAAAAACGGAGTGAAAACGAGCGAAAACGGAGATAATATTTAAAAAAAAAAAAGCAAACCGGCGGTTTTTAACCGTAACCGGCGGTTAAAAACCGTAACCGGCAAACCGGCGGTTCGATTACGGTTACCGATTTTTGAAAACCGTAACCGGCGGTTTCTAACCGTAACCGGCGGTTTCTAACCGTTGCGCATGTCTACGTAGACCCGTCGCCCATCCACCGCCTGTCCGCCGCCCAACTCCGGTCGTTGACCACATCCGCCGCCACCGTAGCTGCTCAGGTTCGCCGCCTTCTAGATCCGTCGCCGACCATCTGGTGCTTATGCTCTATTCTTTAATCCGTTTTATGTAGGTTTTTCTAGGATTTAGTAGGGGTCAATGGACGGTTTATCCTAACGGAGCTACGGTGACCGTTTGGGTGAGTGTTTCGTTGATCCCCTGTTATTTTTTGCTTTATTTACTGTATTTTCCATGTTTTCTGTTTTCGAGTTAGTTTTTATTATGTCTTGTTTTTTTGCTTTTGATCCCTTTGTGGAGCTTTGTGTCCCTTTGTGGAGCCTCCTGTCCCTTTGTGGAGTCCCCTATCCCTTTGTGGAGCCTTCTATCCCTTTGTGGAGCTTTTGTGTGCTTGAGATTTTTTTTAGTAGGCCTTTGGTCTTAGGATAGTGGTATTTAGTGGAGCTTTGTCTCTATTTTTTTGTCTGTTTCTTTTGATAAGAGAACACCTTAGTGCGGGGTTGTTGTCGTTTTGAAAGTAGATATCTGGTGATCATTGCAAGACAAAGGGTACACTCGTTTTCTCCTCCTCGCGATTGGAAGGGCAGCGATATCACAAGATTCCGACTGGTTTGAAGATCATGAGTATGAGCTTGAAATGTATTGTAATTTGTTTTGATCTTGTAAACTCTCAAGAAAAAAAAAAGGTAAATTTGTAAAAAAAAAAAAATGTTATTTAATTATACACAAAACAAGTATATTATAAGATAGAGAAAGTAAACAAGTAGTATATTATAAGATGGAGAAAGTAATAATTGCACTACTAATATTTTACTAATACACTTAGAAATTGTTATATAATTATTAAATATGATTAATTATAATTATAATTTTTTTATTTAATATTTAATATATTTTAAAAAACTATTAAAGAAAATTTGTAAACTGGGAGGGGGCCCAGTGGCCTCGTGACCCCTCTCTCCCTCCGTCCCTGGTCGGACGGTCTATATTGATTGGTCAAAATTGAATCTTATTGTAAATGATATAAAATAACATTCTTCCTTTTGTTAGTTAGTTTGGATAGTTAGTGGTTAGTTAGTAACTACTACTTACTTAGTCTATAAATATAGATTAGGGTCTTTTGGATTTCTTATGCATTTTAAGCATTGTAAACATTGTAACACTCCATATATGAAATACCTTTTGTTTTGTATTTCCTTCTTTACAATTATAAGATGAGTGTGTGTTTACATCTCTACATGGTATCGGAGCTATGTATTGATTTATTTATGATCGATTAAACAAGTTTGTCGATCTAGATATGTTTCCGCAATTCGGTATGCATGGATTTCCGAATTTCTTGAGTCTTTATACTCATTTCTGCCAAATCTTTGATGGATTTGGATTTCTATCATTTTTTTTTCTTTCTCTTTTTGAGATTGTTCTTTACGGGTTTTATGCTCGTGAATTTTTTGGATTCGATTTTATATTGATTCGAATTCTTCTTTGAGTTTCTTGAGTTTAATACTCATTTTCTTGCGAGTTATATCCTCGTGAGTTTTATATTTGATTTCATGTTAATTTGAAATCGATTTTTCGTGTTTATCACGATTCATTTTTTTTTTTTTTGGAATATTTCTGGAATTTGTAAGAGTTGTGGTTGATGCCAGAAACCACATGCTCGGCCGTTTGGCTTCTATTTTGGCAAAGGTGCTATTGAATGGCCAGAGAGTTGCTGTTCGATGCGAAGAGATCTGCCTTTCAAGTGGTCTCGTGCGCCAAAAGATGATGCACTTGAGGTTTCTTCGCAAGAGGATGAAAACAAAGCCTTCTCATGGACCCATTCACTTCCGCGCTCCTTCGAAAATTCTGTGGAGGACTATTCGTGGGTTTTCTCGTCGGCAGTTTCAGCCGTTGGTTTTCCGGCCTAACACCTCTTCGATTGTGGAATTGTTCGGAGTTTTGGTAATTGTTCGGCGGTTTCTGGAATTAATGGGCTAGGGGCGTTCATTGCATTTCTGCAAATTGGGAAGAACGCGTCGCTGCAGATTGTGAAGATCGAGAGTGTTTTTCATCATCACTCTAATGCCTGAGATTGCCGCAAGCTGGCATATTGTAATGTGAATTGGGAAGATTTATTAACGGATTGGTTTGATCGTGCATTTAAATCTGGCATTTCTAGAATTTCTGGAATTAAAACAGGAATTCAAATGCTGGAATTTCTTAGTTCTTTTTGGAAGATCTCCAATTTGGTAAACACAGTTCTCATTGGTACTAAAGTTCGTTCGTCTTTGCTGGTTTTTGTGTATGTTTTCGGAAGAATTTCAGAGCGATCGACGTTTGGAGATTGATCATTGCACTTCATCTATTGGGGATTCTTTGTTGATTGTGGTTGGTTGTGTGTACAAGCGCCATGGTCCGATTTGAGACTGCACTTTGCTCAGAATTACGACATTGTCAAAATGAGGTTGATTGACATCCACTCTCATTTTGAGGGGGGGGTGTAAAGGATATAAAATAGCATTCTTCCTTTTGTTAGTTAGTTTGGATAGTTAGTAACTACTACTTACTTAGTCTATAAATATAGATTAGGGTCTTTTGGATTTCTTATGCATTTTAAGCATTGTAACACTCCATATATGAAATACCTTTTGTTTTGTATTTCCTTTTTACAATTATAAGATGAGTGTGTGTTTACATCTCTACACTTATGTAACATCTTTATTATATCAGTTAGATAACGTGTAATAGAGAGAAAATTGCATAATGAAATGAAGTAATGATGACGAAGTTGGATAGCTCAAGTGGTTAGAGCACCACTACCTAGGTTTTAGATCCTGAGTTCGAGTCATGGGGAGGGGAAAAGGGATGGGTATTTAATGTAATTCAAAAAAATAAAAAAATGAAGTAATGATAATAATATTACAAATTTACAATAAACAAACCCAATCTTAACACCATGGACGTTCCTCTGTTGAACAAGTTCATTCAATTATTTTGGCGATGAAATGAGAAAATAATCAAATGTCTTTTTTAGATGGTTTACATGGATTATTATATATTGGAAAATATTTATGTATTTTATTGTAGAACATGCATTATATTTTTTCAATCAAAGTTTCAGCTCGGTTTATATGATATGGTCTTAAATTTAAGTGTGGACAACTCTTTTTTTTTTAGCACAGCGTTTTTCTAGTGAGCCTAAAAGCAAAATCATGTGGGTTCAATATTATTTACAAATAGATCCAAGTGGATGGAGCCTTTAATGCATATGAGAGAAAACATGGGGTGGGGGATTATTTTTTTTTAATCAGAAAAAATTGAATTTTTATTCAGGACATTTGAGGTACAAGCAGTACCCACAGGAGGAGCAGCATTTTAGTAAGCCCCACACTCATTTAAACAAAAAGTAGGATTAGATAATCAATCTTTGTAACAGAGCTAGTCTCGAATTAAAATTTTAATCGCGAATCAACTCCGGGGTCTTGTCTTGAGTCCTTTCATGACCTTTACGGTATTAAGTACCTCATTTATGAATATTATCGCATTCCTCGTCTTCCAAATAATCCATACCATTCCGAGCCATATACACGTCGCCTTCTGCGGCCCACTATGTTGAGCCAGTTTTCAAAGAAAATAGCCGTCCAAAGAGAGCCTCCAGGAGCATAATTGAAAGTCATTGAAACGGGTATGGTATGCTATAGGCAAATTCATTTCAGTACCAAAATATCGAAATTCGGTCAGACTCGCTACAAGCTATTGGAATGTGTAACAATAGCAAGTGAGGTGTGGGCCCAGAAAGTAGTATCTTGGAAAAAATTGTGAGAGCCAATCAAGTCTTTTCTTTGTTACCTAAATTTTCTCATTTTTATACCCTTCTTTAAGGATAATTAGACAAGTTATTATTATTATTTTTTCATTTTTCCTCTCTTCCAAAAAAATAAGGGTAATTTGTGAAAAAGAAAAAAGTTCTTTAATTCAATACAAAACAACTAACATTTAATTTATTTTTCGCCAAAAAAAAAAAAAAACATTGGATTTTTTTTAAGGGTCAAATTATTTTTTGTTTTATAATGTCATTATAATGCCCCATACGGCATACCATTGCCCACCAGGCCCATATATGGCCCAACATCACAATATTATCCCCCTAGTATTTGTTTTATTGTATTTGTTGTATTTATTATACTTAGGGTTATTACAAAATAAGTTCTAATAAAATAAATTTCATTTAAAGATGATGGATATGTGTATCTAGGAATTGGATTCTCTGTTTCCTAATGTATTTTTTTTTTGTTAAATATTAGACCCCAATAAGATCTGGATGTAAGTGCGTCCAATTTTATTGGGCTTCTTTTAGCCCTCTTCAATTATGAATTAATTTATAAATTAAGTAGTCACTTTTTATTTGTTTTTATTTTGTGCACGTAAATAATCTCAGTAGTAATTGAAATTAGAATTTTAAATAACTATTGCTGAGTAAACTCAAAATTTAAAATTAAATAATTTTGTAAATTAGAGTTAATGTTGAAAGACCCGTTGAATATATAGTGTATAAATATTGATATTAATTTAAAACATTACTTTTCTAAAAAAAAAATATTAAAATTAGTTATAGGCTGAAATATAATTTCAAATCACGAGTAAAGTAAAATTCAAAATCAAATCAGACTTTCTAGCAGCTGAGACATTAGTTGAAAAATCCATCCAGTAATATTTAACAATCTGAAATAATTCACGTTCGGACAAATAACTTTTATGTCAGCTGCATCATCTTTAATTTCCTCATTTCTCTCGATCGATTTGGAGAAGAAAATAAGACGTACGTGATTGTGCATTTTATTTTATTTTGATTGACAGCTGCCTGCTTCAATATGCTTTTCGAATACAACTGCAATTTAATAAAATGATGGTGAATTTATGGTTTTTGAGCTCCATTTCTATATAATAAATATAATGTAGATCAAACGATATACTCTATTCCCAAATTTTATTTCACCTTCAACTAAAATAATTACATTCTCGTTATGTAATACTTTCTTTGTTTATATATTTTTTATTTTGTTTGATATGTTCAAAATGTGTAAAAAAAATTTTAGAAAACTTATAGACCTGATTGGGGGAATAATTAGAAAACGTTAAAATAAGATGCAAGTTATGTGAGTGGCAGCCGCAATGCTTGATTGATGAGTAATAATACAAATCTCCAAGGATTCCACCTCCAACTAGCCAATAGGATTTGACACCCATTACCTCTTTAACCCGTGTATTTCGTGAATTGAAAATTAAATAATACTCCTACTATTTATTTTTTAATTAAATATTTTAGTCTGTGTTTTTTATTTTTTAATATTAGTATTATATATGTGCATGTATTTTCTTTCAAACTTATTCTAAAATATAAAAAAATACTATGTCCGTCCCGTGAGATGTTGTGCATATCTAGTGAGTGAGGTGTAAAATAAATATTATTCATCTTAATCGATTCACTTTTTAAGAAAAAAAAATTAACTTAGTGAAGTGTAAGGTTAAGCCAATGAAGATTATTTTAGATAATTTAGTGGAATGTAAAGAGAATTTATTGAATTGTGGAAAAAAATGTGAATCTATAATGAGTGTCAATTAAATTATTTAAAGACTGATTATTTAGAAAATTAAAAAATAAAATAGAAATATTGGGAAGTACTAGTACCTCATAGGCTCGGATATAAATTGGAGTATTTATTGTCGCATAGTATCATACAATATATGTAAGAGAGGACTTATAATTTATAAATGCTTAAAAAATAAGTTTATCATGTCAAGTGTGGTAAGACCCAAAAAATTTGCACGATTTTGAAGTACTTTGAAATTTAAAATTATTGGGCTAATATTAGGTGAGATCGTTTCCAAAAATCCTAATATAAAAGAAACTGCCGCCCTCCTATACAGCCTCCCCACTCAGCCGCCCACCCTCCTCATTCAGCCGTCCCACCCTCCCCTACCACTCCCTCTTATCCGACCTTGAAGGTATGTAGAGTGACGAAGGTTCCCGCTTTCGGGGTGCTCGCCGCCGCCGCCGCCGTCGACACTGCGTCCCGCCACTACCGCATACATTTTCTACGTCATCTCCTTTCGTAATAGGTACAGATCTAGCTAGATCTACCTAGAAATCACTACACCGTCATTGCCGCCGTCGCCTGAAATCGCCGCCACCGCCGTCGCCTGAAACCGCCGCCACCGTCGCCTTCCCTATGTAGATTTCTTCAAATGGATAGTAGGGTTCAAAAGATAGATCTGTCCTAACGGAGCCACGGTGACCGTTTGGATAATTTATCGGTTGTTCTCTTTTTATGGTTTTTTTAGATAGATTTATTTTTCCAGTATTGGTAGTATCATGTTTCTAGAGTATTGTTTTTAATTTCTGTTGCCGTCGGTTTTTCCGACTCCTCTACGCTATATGCGGCCCCGCTGCCCTACTATGGGACCTGTTTTTCCCTCTTTTGGGACCCGTTTTCCCCTCTTTTGGGACCTGTTGGTGATTGGGATTTGGATGTCCCTGGAGATCTTCGGTGCTTGGTGATCCTTTGGCTGCATGTTATTTTCTATATTGTTTTAATATGTTGATACCTTAGTGTGGGGTGTCTCGTATTGAAAAATGAAGATCTGTGCTCTCTTGGTGGACAAAGGTTTCACTCGTTTCCCTCTTCCTCAAGATTGGATGGAGCTACGATGCTGAGTTGATTCTATGTGGTTAAAAGATCTAGAACTTAGAATTGTATTATCTATCATGTATTGATGATCTTGTAAACCTTTCAAAAAAAAAAAAAAAGGTGAGATCGTTTCCCTTAACCCTCATATAAAAAGTGATAGTGTTTAAGTAAAAAGTGACAATTACTTTTATTAAAAATATTATCACTTTTTACTTAAATATTATCACTTTTTTTACAAATAAAAAATCTGAAAAAAATATGGGTTATTCTACCCAAAATTTTGAAATATAGGTTAATAGGGATTCGTCTCACAGAAAATGACTAGTCTTAAGTGAGACTGTCTCACATAATGGGATCTGTGAGACGAATCTCCCTTAACCCTCGTATAAAAAGTGATAATGATTAAACAAAAATTGATAGTAAAAAGTGACATTACTTTTAAAAAAATATTATTATCACTTGTTAAAAAGTATCACAACTAACTTTTGACACCAAAAAAAAAAAAAAAAAAAGTCCTGCATTAGATCCTCTAGTGCGTGTAACAAGTAATTTTTATGATCATTATTTAAAAAAAAAAAAAAAAATCCAATTTATACATATGTTACAAATTTGAATGGAATAAAGTGAAAAAATTAAATACTGATGTTTTAAAAATAAATACTACGTACTCCCACAATTTAATTAAATATTAAAGTGGAGTTGCATGAAACGAGACTCTCTGCGCATCAAGACTATGACAACGTATATACGTATAAGGCCTCACAGATACATATGAGTATTAATTAATGAGGGTGTATGAGGTAAGATGATAGCTGTACAAATACAGAATTAATAATATGGAAATAATTGGCCTTATTATGTTTTTATATATTTTCAGTTTTGGGGTTTATTCTTTAAAAAAAAAAATTGAGTTCTTTTAGAGTTTTGAGTTTTATTTTATATTACAAATTATGTACAAAATAATAAAATTATAGGAGTTTTAAACATTAGATAAGATTAATAAAGTAACATATAAATTTACATAAAATAGATATCTGAGATCTGGTATAAAATAATACTTATATTTCGTATTAATAATTCCAATATATGAATTCATAATTATAAAAGTGTGTAATATATAGGAGTAATTGAGTAATAATTTTTCTAGTGTCTTCAAGATATCTGACAACTATCTAAGTTAAGATCACTGACAATATTTTATCATTTAAATCATTAAGATAGGAAAAATATGGAAATTAAAAAAAACACGTAAAGTAAATTAAGCAAGGAAGGAACCTGAGGATTAGGAATGCATACTACATTTATTTAAGTGGATTGTATTATACGCCCTGGGTCCCCCTTAAAGCTTTGTATTCTTTTTTTTCACCAACAAAATTTATGTATGCAAAGATTTTATAAAAATAAGATTTTCACATAAGATTTTCTCATCTAACATGGTTTAAAAATGTTATAAATTGATTTTTCTATTGTATGACAGAAGATTCGTTTTATCTTACAACGAGTATCCAATAAAAAGTTGATACGTCATCTAACTTTTTTATGGGCTATCGAACTTCACCATTAGATAAAATATTACTCAATTTTATCCACGAAATGTAATTTTATTTGATTTATATTCTCCGTCCATAAAATATTGTCTTATACACTTTATAAAAATCATCACCCTTTAATCATTACTTAATTACTGAAATTGTCATTAACTTTATTCACAATGAACCCCACAATACTCTACAATATTCTTTTATCTTCATTTTTCTTAAAACATGTGTTCCATTCCAATGAAATTATATTTAGTGGATGTAAATAGTATTTTTTAATGAAAAATATAAAATTACTTAAATGTATTTATAGTATTTATTCATCTATAGTTAAAACTCTATGTTCAAGGTTCGATAGCAACCAAGTCGAGCCTGACTCGAGAGAAACATATAGTCTGATGGACCCAACCCGATCTATTTGACAACTTTAGATATATATGTTATTTTATAATTAAAATGTTATATTTTTATTTATTTAATTAATTTATTAGTAGGCATATGCAGTGTAATTGCATATTGCATAAAGAAAACACACTAATATGGAGTGCAATTTTATAAAATAATGATACAATAATATTTAAATGCTTATTTTCTTAAGAGAAATATCCTATTGCACAATTGCATGATGGAATTGAACCACATTGGGTGGGTCAAAAATTTAGTTGAACAATTAAAAATATATCCAAATCACTTTAAATTCAATTGTATGTATACATTCAATTAGATACAAGAATTTGTCTAAATTGTAATGTTAGGTGTAGTAAAAGTTAATGTGATTTAATACATGTATATTTTTTGTGTGATTTTGATAATAAGATTCCCACTTTTTTCACATGGTTTATTACTTTAATAAATACAATATACTATTAAATGCAATAAAAGTTGATGTGGTTGAATATTACGAATTGCCACTTTTTAGTAATTTTAAAATGAGCAAGATACAAAATTAAGGGGTTGGTCTCATATGGACTCGAGTGTATGTTGTAACTTGAGTGCACACTAACTCTACCAAAATTAAGTATTTTTCAAAGAATTCACATGAATTGAAAAATTCACAAAATGATATTAAACAAAGAAAAATATATACAAAACTTTGTTCTAAATTTAATTGAGATGATTGGAATTGATTCTCAATTAAACTAAAAGTGAAAAAACAAAAAAAATGGTAGTATTAAAGAGAAAATGAAGACAATTAATGGCATTTCAAAAAATTAAAGAGAATACTAGTATATAAAAAGAGCAACAACCAGGACAATTTTCTTTCCCATTCCATTTCCATCTCCTTTCTTCTTCTTCTTTTCCAACTCAACTCCTTCAATGGAGCCCCCACCATTCTCCATTCCTCAGCCAACCACCCCTCCGCCGCCGCCAAAGCTTCGGCTTATGTGCAGCTACGGTGGCCATATAGTTCCCCGCCCCCACGACAAGACCCTCTGCTACGTCGGCGGCGACACCCGCATCATTGTAATTGACCGCCACACCTCTCTTTCCGACCTCCATCACCGCCTCTCCAAAAACCTCTTCAACAACCAACCTTTTTCGCTCAAGTACCAGCTACCCACCGAGGATTTGGACTCTCTAATCACCCTCACTTCCGATGAAGATCTCGAAAACATGGTCGACGAATATGATCGCCTCAACAATGGCGCCGCCGGAAAGCCCGGCCGCCTCCGGCTGTTTTTGTTCCCGAAATCGCCGGCGAGTATTGAGCAGCTCCTTGTGGAAACTGCGTCGAATAAATCGGAGGATTGGTTTTTCAATGCTCTGAATGGAAAGTCGGCCAGTGATCGCGGCTTTTCAGAAACTTCTTCGCTCAATTGTTTACTTGGATTGGACGATGAATTCGCCGCGAAGACGGCGGTTATGGAGAAGGATGTAGAAGCCCAAATTGAGAATACTGTTGCGAATGGGAATTCGAATTCGAATTTTAATTTAAATTACGGAATTACCCACGATGTGCATTCGGTTCCGGGTTCTCCGATGCTCGAAACGACGTCGTCCTTCGGGTCTACTTCCAGTACTCCATCCCTCGTCAATTTGCCGCCTATTAGGGTGCATGTGGAGGAAAATCCCAAAATTGGAATTGAGGACCAATTTCACCAGATGAGTGTTGGAATTTGTAATCCGCCGCCGCTCGCCGCCGTTTCCAGGCTGCCGGTGGTGGTTGGTGGCACTGTTTCCGATGATGAAAGATCAGATCATAGCAGAAAGGCGCAGCAACTTCAGTTGCAACCTAAGCAGATTCCTCAATTTCAGCAAAAACAAGCTAATAATTTTGATTTAGCTTCTCCAGATTCAGCTTCAAGGTACATAGAAACTACATTTTGCTAAAACAATCGATTTCTGTATAAAGTTGTTGTGTATGATCTTAATTGGGATGTTGATGATTTTACTTGTACAGTGATAGGCAGAGACAAGCTATTTATCAAGAACCACTTATTCAAATCCAATCAGGAAACACTAGAATTTCATCTAATCAAGCTGATCACAATAAGACTCAATTTCAAGAATCTGTTTACCAATATGATCAAAATCAGCCTCAATTTCTTCATCCCAATAACCAATATCCCCCTTATTACTCTGTATATCCTTCCCAGCCACAGCAACAACACCAGTCCCTTCTTGATCAGCAATACCCCTTTTATTTCGTTCATCCGAACTCACAAACAAGAAATGCCCCTAGTTCTAAACCTGAAATGGGTAGTGGTGTTTACAGAACAAACACTCCACAATTCATCCAAATGCCTTCTACCCAGAACCAACCACAATATGTTGGCTTCACTCAGATTCATCATCCCTCTTCAGGGCCCAATTCTACTTTTGCTTATGAATTCGCTGACCCGACCCATGCGCAAATGTACTACACGCCTCTGCCACCTCAGTTAGCTGCTAAATACCAAACGCTGACATCAGCAACGGAGAACATCAAGCAGCAAGATAGGACTTCGCAGGCGTGACAAGTGGGCTTGGGCATGGATAAACAAACAGTTTTGCAGAAGCGGGTTTGGTCTATCGTTGAAGCTTATTATGTTACAGTGTCCTGATTATTTATCCTATCCTATTAGTTTGTGTTTATGCAATTGAAATAAGTAATAAGATACTATGGCCTTTTCCTGTTTCTTGTTCATGTTACATTGCTGTTTGAAGATGGATGGATGATTGCTGATATCATACTGTATATAAAGATGTGTTATATTATACTCCATAGTAATTAGAAAATGTAACTTTGAATGTTGGGGAGATTATGTTAGTTCTCTGTTACAGTTTTGGCATGGTCTCCATTACCATATTCATGAAGTAATATTTTTGATCCAGCTAGATTTGTAAAGATGAAGTGTTCTTATCTATGCCTTTCTGGAGTGTTGAGAAGGAATCTAACTTTAGGAGAAGCAACTTTATGTGGTTTTTTTGTATGTATTTTATTCACAAAAAGATAGAATGGCTTGTCTGGACGCATTATGCAGTTTCCTCACAGAATATTTGTGCAGGGCAGGGCTTCCATACTCCGCGTCGTTGTAATAATTGGTGGTGAGCAAGAAAGGTTTGCCTTTATGTTTACAATTGCAGCAGCTAAAGTGATGGAATGCTTTACACTTGCCCATTTTTTTTACTTGTTTTGCAAGCCTTTCTTTATTCGGCATCTTGGATTTAACGGCGAGGTTTCGCCTCCCTCTCCGAATGGAACCCGTGTATCTGAGCTTAACAAAAGGAGAGTAGGTGCATTATTGGGAGTTATGGTCTTCAATTTGTTGATAGTGTTGTTTAAAGATAGACAAGAAATGTGAAGCATATTTGAATTTGGTCCGCTTATGAATAATGAGGAATGTTGAATTAACTTGCTGATCAGATATCCTTGTCTTGAAAGAGTTGCTTTAACCGAACTAATTAATTACTACTGTTTTTCTTGTGAATCTACTACAGTATATAAATGTATATTTAATTAACTAGGGATTAGTACTACTCCACTATATAAAAATATGGGTTAAAGAGTACGAGGAACATGAAATAAATAAATTCATGTGATTTTGACTGGTCTGACAAGGCTTCATGGTTCATGCCAAGTTGCACCGACTTCTATGTCTGAAGCAGTTATATATGCTGACTCTTTTCCATGTCATCGCAATTTTTGTAGGTCATATGTCTTAATTTGTGAAATTGGGATATATGTCATTTTTTAAAATATCACTCTCCATTTTTCTTTAGAAAAATATCATTAAATACTAAATTTGAACCAAAATGGACCATTACTAATTGACGTATGTTTCTTCTAATGAATGAAATAATTATCTAAAATGACATATATCTTAATTTCCTCTTAATTGTAAGGAGTGGTATTTTTAATGTTTTGCTTTGATTGAAAGAAATACTAAGGTCATTAGAGGCCCAATTTATTTAGCTAGATTTGGTGGTTGACAAATTAAAATTTGTAAGCATCAGTTAGTTGTACCAATGTAATTTTAACTTATTTATGTTTAAAGCTTAAATGAAAGTAAGCAGATGGATTTAATTTAGTGAGATAGTACAAAATTAAACCTGATTAGATTCAAGAGTAAAAGTTGAATCCGACCGAGTTGGCTGAATGATTTGCGAGTGTTGCTACTGATTTCATTACTGTTTTTTCACGTGTATGTATCCACTATGATTGTTATGCTTTCTACTTTTACTTATTTAATATTAGCTGTAATTAACTACGGATTAGTATGTGATATATATAAATTCTCTCCTTTTCTAATATAAAGCATAGTTTTATTTCTACCAATTTCATCCCTTTCTAATAGTATAAAACATGGGTTGATTCTTACCAATAACATGAAGGCCACGCGTCCATACACACATCATTAAATTTTAAAAAAACTATACACCCACCTCTAAACTATCAAATATATATACCCTTATAAATAATATATAAATATATATAAATTATATCATACATTCACATTTCTTCACTCAAGAGCCTAAATTCATCCTACAAGTTCACCTTCTCAATCAAATTAGTTTCAAAAGTTCATTTCAGCTTCGCCACATGTGACAAATTCAGTCTTGTTCATAGTAGGATATTTGAGAAATTATTTTAGATGTAATTATTTTTCCAAACTCACGTTTTTTTTATTCAAACTCTAAATTTCAAATTTTCAGTTTTTTTTTTTAAATTTAATCTAGTGATTTGTTTTACACTAGATTGAAAAAAATGATTAATCACCGTAGTGCAGTAAAAAGCTCGTTATTAATTATTCTGCTGAGAAAATGAGTGAGTTTTATTCATAGGCGAATTTTAATTGTTGAAAATTGTACTCCACTACTTAGTAAAAATTAGGTGGGTCAATTTATAAGAAATGTGGGTGCGGAATATCCACGCCTAATATGAAATGAACTACTCCATTTGTAACTACGGTTATTAAACTCTAATTTTGAAGCATATCATTCACTATACCTGGAGTGGGTTCTACTCTTTTTTTCAGTCAAATTTGCACTATTCAAGAAAATTAAAAGATCAAATTCGAATTTTGTTCTTCTAATTTTTATGGCATACATTAACTATATATATATATACATATATAATAATTTTTTGGTGTGACAATGAAAAGGTGAAGGCAAATTGGATTCATGGTAGTTGTCATGCCAACTTATCTGACTTTAAGGCTTGAAGCATTTAAAGGTTTAAAATGCAGGATGGTCTCTCTCTATTCATATCACTGCCACATCGTCTCTCTCATGTCTCTTTCGATTCTCATTAATTTCTCCAAAAACCCTTTTTTTCTATTTAGGTGAGCGTGCAATCATTCTTGTTTGCTATGACTTCCTATTCTTATAATTCAGATTCAATTGAATTAAATTATTCAGCTATTTTCTTAAATCTCTTTTAAGATATTTAATCTCCAGTAAAGGTAACGAGTTTTGCTTGTAAAATATTTCATGTTATATTTTGGATATTTTTGGGGATTTATAAATCCAAATAATTTGGTGTCATTTCAAACCTACTCACTCGTCAAATCCTATGATGAATTTTAAATTGGCAAATTTCATTTCGATTATACTTTGGAGCATTTAGAAATCCATATGATATGGTGCACTTTTAAATCCTTTACTAAACAACCTCTTCAAATCCAAATGCTTAAGGCTCAAATACAATGATTTTAAGTGATTTTCATGTTTTTGTGGATTACAAATTTATAATACTTGAACAATAATTTGAAAGTGAGACATACTAGTAAGTAGTAACTCATAAGAGTTCCAAATCAATTTACAATGAATATCTCTAAATCTTTAAATTAAAAAAAATAAAAAATCTTCTATACAATTAAGTGTATAAATACAATTGAATTTTAATGTAACAATTTAATTTTTGACCTCAACATTTGACTCATTTCACTGAATCTCAATTTCAATTGTGTAGGTGCGATCAATTGCACCCAAATATCACTCAATAAGATCATTTAAATATTAATATAGTCCCTAAAATATATTCTCTTGAAAAATCACTAAAGTAATACTAGTAAATATCTCCTTGTCAAAAAAAAATCTCTAGTATACATACTAGCTCACCAATCACCATTTATCACTTTTCAGTAAAACAAACTTCAATCTGTCGACTACTCTAAAGCTGTAATGCATACCTGAAATATTCTTACACAATGATCAGCTCCGCACGAAGCAAGCTGCACACTCGTAGAGTCATCGCTCTTTTCTGCATTTTTCCACCTCAATCTATGAACTGCAGACACGTGGCATATAAACGGATCAAACCGAACAAAAAGAGAAGCACTTGTTGTATTGGAGATACTCCACAATTCTATGAGACCATTTTCCATTCCGACTGCAAGAAGCCCGTGATTGTTGATGCCCAACCAAGACAATGCAGTAATGCTACTCTTGAAAATTGGCAGAGTCACGAGCAGCTTAACAGACGATGACTCTTTCTCCAGCTGCCATATCTTAACTGTCTTATCTCTAGACCCCGTGGCAAATTCATGACCCAATGGGTTCCAAGAGCACGCCCATATTATTCTTTTATGGCCTTCTTGCTTGACAACAAGCTCGTGACTGAATTCGTCTTCTCCTGCATGGAAAAGATAACTCTTAATATGTGGGTATCTGATTGGATAGAGCAAGAAACTAAGCTTTTAACCAACTATGTGGGTGGGTTTGGGTATATGGATCAAATCTTGACATCCTGATCATTTGAGACACGTGTTTTTATTTATGATTAAATATAACATATTTTTCTAAAAACTACCAAAAAGAGACTTGCAGAAAATTTGATCACCTGTCTGCTCAATTGCAAAAATGGAGAAATGGCGATCCCTAGACACAGACAAAAGGAATTTGTTGTCGTGAGAGAACTCCAATTGTGTGACTGTTAAACTGTGAGAATGGAGGCGGCCTACAGCCTTCCAAGACCCAATTTGCCATAGCCATATTTCTGCAACAGATGCCGATTGTGCCTGTCAGAATCACAACTTGTTAATTTTGTTGATAAGAAACAGATAATTAACTGTGTATTGATAAAAGGTGCAAATACAAGGGACGAGTAGAGATCCCTTTGAAAAGTAAACAAAAGCATCAACTGATAAACATGGCTAGCAAAGAATCTCCACAGTTTAGAAGCAAAGGCACTGATTACTAATGATGTTATATTATTCAAAATGTGGTGAACCTGCCTCAACTTAATGTTCTAAAAATGCTAAAATAAAGACTGAACACGTCAAAGTAACTCAATGATCCATGTGGTAAGGGGGAACAAATAAATGCAAAATTTAAACTGCATAAAAATTAATTCTTCACCACAAAGTAACCTAACAATTTGCATTGAAAAAATATACTAGTTTCATGGACTGCTCGGTGGACTCTGAAGTTTGGTAATTAAATACTTGTATAAATTTTTTAAAAATAAGTTAAAATAGCAGAAAATTAAAAGGTAGGAAATAAGCTTGTCTTTGTAGCTAAGCCTCCTTTCAAAACAGTCATACAATCGTTATATGAGAAGGGAGTAAAGCAGTCATTGAAAGTGGGATGCAAATTACCGGAAATAATTTTAGAGAAAAGGGCATCATTAGGTTTTATTAGCTTAATATAGCTCAATAAATACCTTGCAGGATGAAGCAAGAAGCTTCCCATCATGGTCACAACATACAGAAAAGAGTTCATTCCCGTGTCCATAGAGCTTGTGCGATTCTGGCCATAGTGTATGCCAAGCCAGTTGCTCATCAATCGGTGGTTCAGTCAACACAGCTGGAACTGCTTCAGGAATTGTCTCGAGCGTATCGATGCCTTCATTATTTTTACTTTCTTTAGGCTCCAGTGATGCTGCAAAAGGTGATAAATTATAATTTTTTGGACTTCTAGCATGAATAATTATAATAACAAGAAACATGTTGGTTAAATTTTCTAGAACAGGTTTGCGAATAAAAGGAACATTTACGGTGCCCAACTTGTGGATTTCATATGTAACATGGATGGAAATATTCTTTTTGATGTTGCTAAATTATTGTCTTTGAATTTCCAAATCAAGTCATATCAGAAATTTGTAGTCATGCTAGAAAAGTCTTACTTAATAATCCCTGATTCTCCCACATTAATGCCACAATACATGGGAGAACATAGTTGACAGAAATCAACAACACTCAGGAATCTTAACTTTCATGCATGATGTTACGTAATAGGAAATACTTACTAGCCATATATACTCTGATGCTAACAATACGTCTTAGGCATACAGCTCCCATAAATAAACAAATCAAGTCAACAATACTGCCATGTTATTAAGCATCACAGCCATCACTTTTGTTAGGTTACATTTATATACTTCGATAGTTGAACAAAATAATAGCTCAACATGTTTACATTTGCTTATAGTCCTGACAAAAGATAACTACTACATATCTAAGGCAAGCGACATATTTGATTCAGCACCAACGTGCATAACCTGATTAAGGTACGACCAAAATGCTAGATGTCTAATGTTGCACAAAAATACATGATTGAGCTTTTATCAGCCAGAAACAAAAGAGTGAAAAAACCTAATCATCAGAGCTTGAACCTGGCCGGAATATATGATATATTCACAACTCAACAATAGATGCTACTAGGCCAACAACTATGTGTTAAAACAGCCCAGGAATACAGGCAATTTGTCTTAAATGTGTACCATTATTTATCTATCACAAATGAAACTAAACCAATTAAGATGTATGATTAGACAAAAAAGTAACCTTTTTTTTTCCATTTCTAGTGGGATAAGGACAAGCTCACCTTGAACATATATAGGCTTCTGTGACAGCCCTAGAGCAGACATATTTGCACCAATAATTTGCATGTCAACTGGAAGATCATTCGCAGACCTAGATTCCCCTGAAGCAGCATGATTCAATGTCTTCAGAAATGAGAGAGGAGCTTCAAACACTCTCGCAACTTTCTCCTCAGCACCACTTACAAATCTGTGGTTCCCTTTTCCTCTAATTATTGTCACACAATTAATATCATGCCCATGAACTTGAGGTCGTGCAATTTCATGCCAAGCTTCTCGATTTTCTTCATTAGACCATGCAGAAAAAACTCTAGATGTCTGCAAAAAGAACAAGTTGCTTTCATTACTTCTATTGCTGAAATTCACAGGGATATTAAAAAGGATATTATGATCACTAACTGATCATAAGTATATAAAGAACCGTCTTTCTTAATCACCATGCAAACTCACATTCAACAGAATAAGATTGAAATCAAGCATATTCACGCACAATACAAATTTACATAACTGAAATCAATAAGCATCTTACTTGATCATGACTAACAGATAGCAGATATTCTCCATCTCTTCCCCAAGAGATGTCTGACACTGATGCAAAGTGACCAGAAGGAACTTTTTGAGGTTTCCAATCGCCAAAATCAGTGCCAACATTTCTCCATAGATGAAAAGATCCACCATATCCATGAGCTAAAATCGAGTTTCCACTTGGGCTCCAATAACCACCATAAAACCCCAAAGCACAATGACTCAACTCACCAACAGTAACCATGTTCATCCAAATACCAGTAGTCTTTTCTGGCTGCCATATCATCATTGTCTTGTCCATTGATGCCGATAAAATGCTCTGAGGTTGAAAACAGTCGATGCCACCAACGGACGAGCTTTGAGGAGGCTGCCATTCTACTGAGTACACCCAATCCTCATGTCCAATAAGGAGGGATTCGAGAGATATCTGGTAAGAGAATGAACCAGCTAAAAATATTGGTCCTTTAATGTAAGAAGCCAAACTGGTTTCTTCTTTCCTGCTATTAGAATCAGAGTCAAGTAAAGCCATCTTCCATATTCGTATCCCTTTGTCTTGAGATGAGCTCACAAGAAGACCAGATGTTTCACCGTTCGTATATATCGGTAATGAGAAATCCAGACTACGAATCCAATCTGTGTGCCCTTTCAATTCACAGGCGTGAACAAACTGTCGGTAAATGAATACAAAGGTAATCTTGTTAGCAAAAGAAAAGGCATACTAGAAAAGGAACATAAAAGAGATAATGCAGAATACATACTTTTCCTGTTCTCGCACCACTGTAGATGTGAATTTTGTTATCCAATCCACCCATTGCAAGTGCTAGGTGCTCGGTTTTTCCAGGCAACTCCACAAGTGAAAGAGCAACCATAGGTTTTTTAACAGATATGGTGTCCAAGCAAGACAATTTGCATTCACCTAAAACAATCGAATGAATAACTATGAGAAATCAAAAATAGAAAGAGCAGTATCAATGGCATGACATTTCCATCAAAAGTTCATTCATAACGAAGACAAATCATATGGGCAATGCTAGCTGGCCACAAATCATATGAACAAGTTATTACGTAAATGCTTCTCTTTTACATAGAACCCAAAAGGTTGTGTATTCAATGAAACTCACCACCAACTCTTGATGGAAATATTAATTCCCACACACTCACTACACCATCAGAAGAGGAGGATGCAAATATAGCATCTGTTTGAGACACCATAATTCCAGAAATGCATGTAACACCTTTTTTATGTGTTTCTGGTACTTGTAGCACATTCCTCCACTGCAAAAAAAATAAATGATTATCAGCTATCAGCTTCTAGATGCATATATAACATATGTATCACATATTAACAAACCTGTTAGATCAGAAATTTTGTAAGCATTCATAGTAGTACACATTCTAACAATAATAAGCACTTTGAAGAAAATATCAGTCACTTTAAGCAATAATAGTCAGGCAGACTTCCCTCTGATTGTACAGTTCTATGACATGTTTTACACCTCACCTACATTTATTGCCAGCTAACAAATTCTTGGAGTCTTCATGAAGATCCCAATTTCTTAAAAACAGAAATTCAAGTTGTAGTTCAATAATAATTGGTCATAAGAACCCGTAAGAGTGTGAACAGATAGGTGTTAGGATGTTCCCATTGAAAGAACAGTTGCATCTGAAACGAGAGGTTAAAGACATGTACAGGAAGTAAATTGCACAAGGAAAACCTTCAAAAAACTATACAGAGTTTATCGAAATGCTTAAAGTGGTGATAATATTTTTCATGACCACCTAGGACTACTTTCAACTGGCAGATCTCCACCTCAACTAGGCTGTGTAATTTTTATCCCTTCATATTTACACATTGAGCAACATGAAGTCACCATTTCGGCATCGGTGCGACTTAACAAGACATATCCACCCTCAAGCATAGAAGGAGCTATATCAATATAACCTAATGCACCAAAATCCTTAACTAATAATTATACAATCTAAAATGCTTAAAAGATCCATCCCCAAATGACTTGAGTTTATACATATGCTGCCCTAAACACTAAGCCAAGTCAAAAATCACAGATCAACATACTGGAACCTTCATGAGAAAAAGAAAAAGAAGCTTACGTGACTACTCAATATCCTATTCTCTTATTTTCTTTACCAATGAAGAAAGTTCCTCCCAAGCTGATAGAAATAAATGAACGTGAATGACATAGGAAAGATAACTTGAGGAATCCATCCTTTTATCATCATTGGGACTCCTTTGCCAGCAACAAAACATAATATCCAGGTAGTTAATCAAGCAATATGTGATTGTTATATATTAAACTTTGTTGCCAGAACAAACTAAATTTCTACAGTCCACCATTGATCATTGTTCCTCGAGCTGATTAAATTAAACTACAACCTTGTGGATGAAATCAAACATGACCCATGACTTAAAAGTTTGAGTTCATTGGAATATTAAGAGCGAAAAGGGTCTTTTTTTTTTTTTTTTTGGGGGGGGGATAGCAACAAAATGACACCATTATGAATGTAGTTTTGAGTATAAACTTGACAATGAGAGTGCACCGAAAGAACTCCAGAAACAACCTTTTTATCAGAAAGAGAGAGTTCCCACAACAAGATTGTTCCATCAGAATCTCCAGATAGCAGATAGTGTGGTTCCAAATTCCTAGCTGCCCAAAAAAGAAAAAAAAATCACATAATAAACTATAAACAGTGTCCCACAAAGAAACTCAGAAGAGTTCATCCTATGTCACTGGAATAATAGCATGAGCATCAATGTTAATGATAAAGCAGAAAGATCAATATTCTCATCAGTCAACACAATTTCAAATGCGCAATATTTGTTAAATCCCAAATTTACATCATTAAACTCATTTTCACCACACACGGGAAAAAAATAAAAAATCAAAACAATTTTCACTATCAGGATTACATGTAAGAAATTACCTTTAAATGAAAACTTGGTGCTGGGTAACCAGTGCGTGCAGTTAACATTGGCCTTGTGCCCCGGAAGTGTAGTCAGAATTTGCGCAGTCTATCAAAGAGACACACAGTAAATAACAAGCAAGTATCAACGAAAAGTAAACAGCAAAAGGTTAATTGCAAAACCTTGGGACAAAAAATGGCAACAGCGTTTTGAGCACCAAAGGAGAGCAAATCAGAGGCACCCCAAGACACGTTGTTGACTATTCTGTTGCAACCAGCTCCGATAAACACTCTTTCCACTTCCACTGCCATTTCTCCACCACTCGAGACCATAAATTTACATATATGTAAGCGAGAGAGAGAAGTGTTTCAGTGATTTTTCAGGCGACGGAGAAAGGTGAATGTTTTCAAGCAACAGAAAGTGGCGGAGGCGGAGGCATATGCATATGGGCTTGAAAAATAATAATTTCAGCCCATTAGGCCTGAACAATTGAGAATATACATGGCCACGGTTATACGCACACACGGACTTATCGAGTACACCCATCGAGATTCTTTATACAAATTAATTACACGCGAGTTCTATCTCAGCTAAAATTAAATGCAATTACTTATATATACGCGCGTGTACATACCCACTATCCATTTTGAGAAAACCTCACATATTC
This sequence comes from Galeopsis tetrahit, assembly GCA_963675135.1. Taxonomy (NCBI): domain Eukaryota; kingdom Viridiplantae; phylum Streptophyta; class Magnoliopsida; order Lamiales; family Lamiaceae; genus Galeopsis; species Galeopsis tetrahit. Next base: position 67,156,734 of record OY776122.1, on the reverse strand, counting down.
TTACCCATTTGACAAAACTGCATTATCCTTACCCTGTTTCTCTCACTCCACTCTTGCGATTTTCAACTTCTTTTCTACGGCGACGGCGGACGGTGCTGAGGCGATTTGATTGCTCCGATTTCACTTTCCTTTTCTCTTGCATTTTACGAATTTAGTGTTGCGATTTCACAGCGATTTGGGCGGACGGTGGCGTCTGCGATTTCATTTTCTCCGGCGACGGTGATTTTTAGGGCTCCGATTTTCGATTTCACACGTTTTAAAGGTAAATAAAGTTTCTCAAAATCTCTGCATTTTGTTATATTTGATGGATTTTGCCCAAATAGTTGATCTCCTACATATTTATGAGTATTACTTTGTAGTTTTTTTTTTTTTTTTTTATCAGGAAAAATATGGTTTTGTTACTAAAAAATGTGGTGTTGAGATACATGGTACTAGGTGTACCTTAGCACTCATTCCTGGATACAAGTGATCAAATGGATTAAATTGAAAATAAAACAAAGTTGTCCTAGATTAGCAGATTTGAGGGTAGAATCATTTTGCTGCTCCTCGACTCTATTTTGAAAACTGTTTATTCATTATTGTTATTATGTTATTACAATTGAAGTATTTAAGCTATTGTTCTGATGCTTGCTTTTGCTTGCTTCTAATTATAATTATAGTTCAAAGAATTGGTGCAGAGAAGAGATAGAATGCTTTGAAAGCTGAAGAGAAGAAGAAACATGTAGACATGCACCTAAGAATTTGAAGAAGATGGGTGATGATTTGGAAAGAAGAAAAATGAAACTTTGATCATGTTATTTGGTTGTAAATAATTGAGTTTTTTTTTTTTTTTACATTGTTTTTGTTTAGAGATTAATGTTACCAAAATCAATATCAAGTAACATCATATGCCAAATTATGGTGTTAATTACAGTATTTAATATTTGTGTTAATAAAGAAACAAGTAATACAAATGTCAATATCCAGTAATACCAAGAGTGTATTCACTAATACCCCCATGTAATATCCAATAATACAAGATGTCTAATATGATATTTAAAACTTTAAATTTAGGTGTTTAATGTTTCCGCTACAAAATCAATATTCAGTAATACCACACAGTGTATTGACTAATACCACATGTAATAACCAATAATACAAATTGTCTTATATGATGTTTAAAACTTTAAATTACATTGTTTAATGTTTACACTACAAAATCAATATCCAGTAAAATCAAAATTACCATGTGAATAAATAAACAAGTAATACGATATCGATGTCCAGTAATACCACAAAGTGTAATCAATAATACCACGTGTAATAACCAGTAATACCAGACATCTAATATGATGTTTCATGTTTATGCTACAAAATAACAATGTCCAATAATACCATATGCAATACGCAAAACAATTATCAACTAAATTAACTGGGGATTCGGTGTTTTAGAACCACACTCGTTCATTCGTGATGATTTTGATGTATTTGTCTTTTTTTTTTTTATGGAGACTACTCTTGACCCTTCATATCACAACATTCTCTTGCACGTTCTGTTCTTGTATCTCACTACATTGTTCATTACAATCATATACTTCTCCATCTTGAAGAGAAACATCTTGAATTTCATATATCTTCCCACCTATAAATGAAACTTAATTCAATAATACCACAAAAAATATCCAATAATACCAGAGCTTATATTCAATAATACCACATGTCTATTCTAGTAACTCCAATTAAACACTGTCAAATTGTGAAAAAATTACCTTCTTCGCTGTGATTATTTTTTCTATTGAAATTATCACAATCTTCAATGTTATTCATATTTCAATTATATTTTCCTAACACCAATAGAATAATTTCATAAAAATTAGAGTAAGAAGAATAAATTAATGAAAAATAGGGATTAAAAACACATATGGTATATATTTGTTCTTAACTATGTATTCTTGGATTGAATGGCAAAATTAAGAATTTAAACACAGCAACCGTCGAAGCAACAGCAGGATCGGCGGCGGCGGCGAGAAATCAGCGGCGATGGGGCAATAGAAATCGGCAGCAATGGGATTCACTCATGGCTTCACGCTCTTTTTTTTTTTTTTTTTTTTTTTTAATTTAATTTTTTATTAGTTGGGCCCTATTACCCAGTTTTGACCCACCCTGGCCCATACTCTATCAATCACATTAATAGTCACAGTGTGACGGTATGCACCTAAGTGTGACCCAAAATTAAATACCCCAAAAAAGTATAACCACTAATAAAATTTTTAATAGGTACAGTTAATTATTACTCCTATTAGTGAGTAGGATTATTATATTTGAATAGCTGATTATATAATACTCATTCCTATTCAATTTAAATGAAGTTTTAGTTATTTACATTTTAAAAATATGAACTGATAAAATTCCTTAATTTAATTTTTATAAAATAAAATTTATTTATCCACCTGTGTGAATTTACTAATGTTGAAGCACACGTTTTGTTTTTAAAGAAAAGCATTAAAAAAAAAAACCGTATGATGTGGCCCCTTGAGGACTTCACTTTAGTCTTTACTAATCCGTGTCCGCCCCTCCCAAACCAAGGAACCTGCTATTCCTAATTTTGTCAAACAAAGAAAGAGAGAGAAATTTAGAAAAAATAACGAAAACCTCTAATAAAATCAAATCCAATCTCAAATCTAGTGCAAAATAGTTAATCATGGCGATCGCTCAATCCAACATTAATCCAGCGTTTCACCTCGCCGCCACCACTTTTCATTACCAGCGCCGTCTCTTTCTCCTCCACAACCGCTTCTTCCTCCCACGCGCCACCGCCTTCCCCCGCCTTAAGTTCGACTCGAAAGTTAGGGCGTTCTCTGCCGACGTTACTCAACCTACTTCCGATATCGAGAAGCTTCCGAGTAAACCGCCGATATGCACCGCCGACGAGATTCACTACGTTACGGTCAACAACTCGGCATGGAAACTCGCTCTCTGGCGCTATAATCCGTCGCCGCAGGTACTGTTCTTCATACTAATCACAAAAATGCTTGCTTGTTACTGCGTATTTGGCCGGCGCGACGCCGTATTGAGTGTGCGATTTCCTACATGCATTTACTTGATCCACAATTTCGATTGGTAAGCTTGGTATCAGGTTTAGATAGATACCTGGCCATTTTAATTAAATACTGAGGCAGGGCAGATTATGATTACATTTGACTGTGAGTGTCATTGAATTTTTTAAAATCGTTTGTTAAAATTCTAAAATTTGTGATTTATTATTCCAATGGTTTCACTTCTTATTCATATGCCTGAAGTGCAAGTAAAAAGGAGTATTCTTCTTCTTATTGTTGTTATTATTATCATCAGAATGTAATTTGAGCTCAACCGAGTGTTATTTTGAAGCAGGCTCCACCCAGAAATCATCCGCTGCTGCTGTTATCAGGTGTGGGAACAAATGCCATTGGATATGATCTGTCTCCTGAGGTTAGTTTACTCCTCTTCTACACCTGAAGTTTCAACATCATTGTAAATTGTTTAAACCATGAAGATTTAGTTGTTAAATCTATAAATAAATAAATAGAAGTACATGTGCTGGTTTCGTATAAATGGAGGGTTTTTTACTTTCTGCAAGTGATCATGCAACTACATATCATGTGGCAATTAATTATTCTAGAAGTTATATAGAATGCTTAGTTGCAGGTTTTACTCTTAATCTAGCTTAGAAAACAATTTCTGGTCGTATTGTAGACTTAGTTGGCAGTTTTCAAGAGAAATGCTCATGGAGGTGAAATATGAATGATGTTAATTTACTCAACGATAATCTAGGATATAAGTCGAACTGAAAAGTAATTTATATGCTAGGGATACACCTTTTTTTTTTTGTGTGTGTGGATGCTGATTGGCATACTTGGAATTGGTTTCAATAAAACTTTCGCAGTCGTCATTTGCCCGTTATATGTGTGGCCAAGGATTTGATACCTGGGTATTGGAAGTTCGAGGGGCTGGATTGAGCACGCGAGGGTCAGATGTAAAAGATGTGGAAAAGTCGGCTCATGCAATATCTAAAAAAATGGAAACTGCTGCAGAGAATATGACCAATGGAGCTCTGCCTGCTGACCAGCAGTCAGCCTTGGCTAAGACTACCACAGAAAAACTTGAAATTGCTGTCATCAATGAAGAACCAATTGTTGCTACAACACCATGGGATGAATCAAGACTGGTAACAGAATTGACTGAAACTTTTACACGCTTGTCAGAAAGACTTTCGGGCTTTCTTAGTGAAAGTCAATCAAAAATTATCTCTGCCAAATTCTTTGATCAAATGTCAAGACTCTTGGAGGACTCCTTTATATTTGAACGCTTTAATGAAGTAAGGAAAAAATTTCTAAGTTCGCTGGGAACTGGGCAAAACTCAGGTGTTGCTAACCAGATTAGGGATCTAAGTCAAAAAATTGTAGATCTCATTGAAGAAGGTCAACGTTCAGTTTCTCCACAACTTTTTGATCTGCAAGAGCGCCTAGCAAAAACTGTAGAAGATTTTGAGCAACAATTGGACTTGATAGTCAAGTATGATTGGGACTTCGATCATTACTTGGAAGAGGACATTCCTGCTGCGGTGAGGTGACATTTCTCTTTGGTGATGGTCATGCATGTTTATCTTTGGTCTAAAAAATGTTCTTATTATTTCCTACATTTATTCAAGTTACCATATCTCAATCATCAGCTTTTTTATAGTCTGTTTTTTGTTGTCGCATATTTCTCAGATGGAATATATAAAGGCCCAAACCAAACCAGAGGACGGCCGAATACTTGCTATTGGTCATTCCATGGGCGGTATTTTGCTATATGCCATGCTATCGCGATACAGTAAGTCAGGATCTATAAAGTACAGTTTATAGATGATTTAATTGATGCAAATTGCTATTATTATACAATTTGCATTTCTGTCTGTAATTAAGAGAAACTCTCAAACTTAATTAGAATATAAAATGGGTTTTCATCTTCTTCCACCACTCTACTGCAAACAAACAATATTTTCAATCAATCTCACTTGTTATAGGTGTTCATTGTAATTCAGTATTGTTTTTATGCTTATTTTGAACTTTAGGTACTTTTGACCATTCTAGTCCAGTGTTATCTTTCACCATTGACCGTTGTTTCATTGCATTCTTGAATAACATCAATGGCAATTTTGCTATTGGTTTGAATTGTCATTAGTTCTACCGTACTGTTCGCACTTTGATCGTACATGTATTTAATGTCATGTTTTGATTTTTAACTTGGTAATAGTTGTGGTTGAATATCTGACACTGTAAAGCCTTTTCATCTATACATATTCAGAACACCTGATACATTCCTGACTATAATTATGTCTTTAAGTTAACACAGTTTCTTCTGTCCATGCTGTTTTGCAATTTAAAAAGGTACAGAAGGAAGAGATCCTGGATTAGCCACTATTGTTACATTGGCCTCATCACTTGACTATACATCATCAAATTCAGCACTCAAGCTTCTTACTCCCCTTGTAAGTAGTTTAGGTCAAATGTGAACTCTTACATCATTGTATACTCTTAACGCTTGCCTCTGTGCTGCAGGCTGATCCTGCACAGGCTCTCAATGTCCCTGTTGTTCCTTTAGGAGCATTACTATCTGCATCTTATCCTCTTTCTTCTAGCCCTCCTTATGTCTTATCATGGGTGAATGACTTGATATCCGCCCAGGATATGATGCATCCGGAGATGTTAAAGAAACTTGTTCTAAACAATTTCTGTGAGTCACGACATTTCCCCTGAATTTTGTTACAGACTTTATACTCCTGTCCATTTATGAATAGTTACTGCATTAATATTATGTTTTACTCCAAAGCCTAAGAGCATCAATCTGGCATTATTACAACCTAGTTAAAATGGAACTTCAATGCTGGTTGTAGGTACAATTCCTGCTAAACTATTATTGCAGCTGACTACAGCTTTTCGAGAAGGAGGACTTCGTGACAGAAAGGGTACATTTTTCTACAAGGATCATCTTAAAAAGATCAATGTTCCTGTCTTAGCTCTTGCAGGAGATCGTGATTTGATTTGTCCACCAGAAGCCGTATACGGTTTGTTATTTATCCTGTTCTGAGTAACATAGTTTTCCCATTCTACAACTCTTGCGAAATCATTTTTACTTACTTTTCAAATACGTCAAGCAGAAACTGTGAAGCTTATTCCCGAGCACTTGGTCACATATAAATTATTTGGAGAACCTGATGGCCCACATTATGCTCATTACGATCTTGTCGGTGGACGTTTGGTACGTCTATTTTATTCCTTTATTCTTGATTTTTAAGTATCTTTCTCCAAAGTTATAGATACTTGATTAATATCTGCAGGCTGCGGAACAAATATACCCTTGTATAATCCAATTCCTAAGCGAACATGACTCGGATCAATAACCATAGGCATGCGTTTCTGTTTATATGGTTGAGAAGCAACCTTCACATTTTTAAAGTTATTGGTGTTGTCACATCCATGTTCCGGCCAAAGTTTGTTTTTTTTGTTGGTGAGCTTTTCTAACATCCTGTTTTATTTCCAAGGTATTATTATTATTATTATTATATAAGTGATACAACTATTTTCTTGATGCAGGGGTCTCTTCCCAATGGATTCTCAACCTTCAAATTATTGTGGTTTATTCTCTAGACCTTAATCATGCTTTTCTGTTCAAGTCTTGGTATTTGATTTGATTTTGGTATTTCTGTAAAGTGGAAGGGAACATGAGCTTTTCTTTTTTCTGTAAATGACATGAACCTTTTGCACTCTTTCATGAACTTGTAGTTATCTTGTTATGTAACAAGCGTTGATCCTTTGTGATCATAATGAAGAGTGAAAATTAATAAGAAAGTAGATTTGTATAACAAATGCGATAGAGATATTGTAGGAAACTGAGCTTTGCGTAATTATACATAAGTGCAAGTACAGCCAACAACGTAGTACTGGAAGTGCATTATACGGACAGGAACGCAGATGAAAAACGAGAGAAAACCTTAACTTGATAAGCATGTAATGTTTAATTTAGAGAGAAGTAGTGTTGCGCATGGCAGCAGATTTGCAGACTGGACATGTGTTCTTGTGTAGGAGCCACTGCTTTATGCATTCTATGTGATGATGGTGACCACATTTTAGTGTGCCTATATCATCATCTCTTCTAAATTTCTCCTGCATACAAAACCAAACATCATTATCACCACCATCAAACTTTGTCTGCCTTTATTATTACTTATTTTATTACTAGTACTAGTACGTAAAGGCATGCTTAGGCACACTTTTCCTTTTGTAATAACAGAAGCTGCAGCTGTTATCCAACGATGTGTGTGGTCCTAGTGCAATAACTTGCAAGGGTTCAAGAAACTATCCACATCAACTTAGACATCCCAAGGCTGACGAGACAAATATGATAGGTTGATAAGTAAAATGGTCCTAATGGTACTATCTATAGATGCAAGTAGTGATCTAGTAAAGTTCTCCCGCAGTCCAAATGAAATTTACCTAATTTTTCTTTTTTGTCCGTTAATTTTTCTTTTTTGTCCGTCACAATGAAAGCTATACATTCATTTTTTTGGAAAACTGTTTTCTCTTACATTTCATTATCTTTTTCTCACTCTCAATCACATCACTTCTAATACATTTGTTTATTCTACTATCATATTTCTTAATTTTTGTGCTCAAAGCTCATGAGTAGCTTTTACGGGAACGGAGTAAGTATTAATTTACAGCTATGAGGATTGGAATTGAGAATGGAAAGAGAAAGCAAGATAAGACTCACTTGACAAATGCTGCATTTCAAATCTTGTTTATGAGGTGTAATAAGCAATGAAGCAGCAGAATCTTGGTTGATGTTCTTCAATTTCCTTAAGCAGCTACTTATCTCTTCTTCTTGCAACCCAGTTCCTACATATCCAATCCTCTCACCCAAATGCAGCAGCTCCTGTTTGTTGCTCATTTAATTAACCCAATTTATTCAACATAAAATATGTATAAACACAGATCGATCAAATCACCTCGTAAGACATATCGTCGACGTTGAGTCTCCAACCGTGGTGCCGATCCTGGATTCGTCCAGGCAGGAGAGTTTGTCGAGACATCAGAATCTGCATTTCTCTCAACACTAGTTAAACCTCAAACTCATTTGATAATAGCTTAAGCTGATAGAGAGTATTATACCTCTAGGATTTCTTCTGCAGAAGGACGATTAGTTCGGGATAGATTTGCTGCAGAATCATCTTCATTTCTCCTAGCTTCACGAACATGCTGATGTGACAAGAATCATTAATATTCATAAAGAATTGCTTCCTAACTAGTAGCCCAAACAAAGAAATTTTACATATTTTTTCAGCTTATATCTTGCATTGGATTAAGATTAGCATAGATATATACTACTAGATTGTTTGTACCTTCCTGTGATGGAATCTTGGAGCAGGGTTTCTAGTTGGTGCAAAATCAGAAGCAATGCCTATGCCTGGAGGAGTACAGCACACATGAGGAACATCAACAACAACATTTGCAGCAGCAGCATTCCTTCGATTGTTCAATGTTTTTCTCTTCTTCTGGTTTTTGTTTCTTGAACCCTTAGCTTCTTCCCACTCAGCTGCTGTCCGAATAATCGCCTCCGTCGACACCGGCGATGATGTTGTCCATTTACATCCCATCCCCTTAAGTTTCAGAAGCACAAACCTCTGTTTCTTGGGTTTTTTACTTAATGGGATTCTTGATTCAGTTGCATGTCTGTTGCAATTGAAGATCATGGAATCTGAGTGAGGCTTTGATTCTAAAAATGAAGCTAAGTTTTGTGTGTTTTTGCTTCTTTTTTGCTCATTTTTGACTTGTGGCATGATTGAATGAAGAATGACAGATGAAGAAAGAAACGATTATGAGGTCCCTATTTCTAATATTTGAATTTAAAAGAGAATAAAAACACACTTGATTTTTTGAGAATGAGAATGTGACAAGGGGTATTTTCTTTTTTCAAAAGAATACAGTTGTCCATCGTCTGCAAACTGCAAAGCAATGTCTTTTTGTTTTGTCCTTCACTTTTTAAACATATTTTCTCTTTCATCTCTGCTCTGTACTGTTGTCCTACATGTTGAAGCTTAATTTATTTAATTATTTTCGGAGCTTGCAAAATTTATTCAGGAAAATCAATCAAGTTTCCATACAAATAAATTGATGTCAAGCCTTGGTATTTGTAATTAGTTTCCATTGGCTGCAACCATGTGCAAGGAATGTGTGTAATTGTATTAAATTTATCAAGATTTGAGACTGTTTTGTTTCTTTTCTTGGTTGCACTCAAACCCGTGATATTATATTAGACACAAGAAAAATTCAAGATTGCATTGCATATGATATGATAGTTGTTTATTTGTGGATGAATTCATTTATTTGAAATGTATGCATTTGAAAATAAAAGAAATGGTATAAATCCACAATTGGAGTAAATGTAACAAGATTACCTCCAATCCTTGAAATAATATTTCTCAGTCAGAGTAGTAAGTTCAAATTTATGCCTATCAAAATAACACCAATAAAATAACTACTGTGAATTTCTACATCATTATCAAGTTCTTCAAAACAAGTGCAACAATATATTACACGTTAGTCGTTACGCTACTCTGAGAATATTAGACTCAAGATATGATATTATATTGTCCTGTATTAAACGAGAACTCTTGAATTATCTAGATTAGGTAAAATGTAATAAAATCACGATGCTAATAATGATAATTTTATTAAAACGAGAAAATAAGGTGAAGGTGTTGAGTGAGATCGTCTCACATACTCACAGTGAAACGAAGTATAATTTGGATATAGTAATATTTTAAAAGGAATAAGTGTTCATTTGTGAACGATATCACAATGAAACCGTCTCCCGCAAGTCTTTGACGAAAATAAATAACAGATGTAAAATTGGAATTTTAAAGTATTCTTTCCATTCAATTTCATTATATTTTCACATTTCATTTTTTGTTGTTCAATTTTATTATTCTTTTTTTTTAATTAATACCATTCACACTTATTTATCTCTACCCTTCAACTATCACTTATTTAATTAAATTGTCATCACTTTATTTATAAATGAACCATCATATATTATCATACTCTCAATATATTTATTATTATTGTAATTAATCAATATTCATTCAAATTTGTGTAAAAAAAATTAATATAATGAATTTGGAGGGGAGTAATTATTTGGTTTGAATAGTAGCACGCAGGCTTGGCCGACAAGTCCATCCCTCCTTCATACATCAAACAGGCTGGTCCAGTTCTAGGCCCAGCTAAGCATCATTTTAATTGTTATTTGGGATTTTGAGTCTTTTTTTTCCTATGATTTCGAAGATTTGATACAGATTTTATTTGTCTTAATCATAAGCATGAAATTTTAATATTTCTATTAAACTTTCTTTAATTTGTTCTAAATTTTTGTTCTTATTTAGTGAAAATATTTTAATGCCTTCACATACTTACAATTTTTAACGTTTGAATTGTTATTTCTATTTAATGGGATATTGTTGTAGTACTCTCAGTTCCACAGATAGAGATATATGGGGAGTGTATGCGTGAGGAAAAAAATATTGACATAAAAAAAAAAATCTATTGAAAAAAAGAAAGTAAAATTTAAGGTTGTGTAACAAATTGAAAATACCTTTACATTTGTATATAAACTAGCTATTCAATAAAATTATTTCTCCATCCAAAGAAACTTCATTTGTTAAAAGAAAACAATATAATAATATTAACTTCTTATCAAGATGACACAACCTAATCAAATATCTTAGAAGTCGGATTAAAATAAATTGTAGACTAGAATTGGGCAGGGGCCGCGCGAACGCAGGCCCCCTCTGACACAAATTATGACGTAGGCTCGACCACTTGGGCCGACCTTAGGCGGGCGCCCCTCCTAAGTGCAATGGAGGTCGCCAACCTAGGCCATGGACCTTATTGATCGTCCATCGACCCCGTCCAGGTAAGTATGTAACTCGGTGTACCTCCGCCCTTTTTTATATTGGTTCCTTCCCATATTACTCTAATACTTACTCGATGTGGGACAAAACCCACATGTATGTTTCATTGTTCATTTGTTCCCCATTTTACCATTCCATTTCAAAATTAAAGCTTCTTAGTTCTTTCCTTTAAGAAGAAGAAAACTGAATAATTCATACTCCTCCTATATTACCCAGAATCTTTTGCAGTTTCGCAATATAAAAGCTAGCGCGATTTTTTATTTATTTGTTATTTAAGTATAAAAAATTAATCTTTTAATTGCATAGGGATTTAAAAATTTGTTATTTCATTTAAATGATTAAAAAAGTAATTTTATTAGTGTTTAAACTTTTGTAGGTCAAATATTTTATAAATCAAACATACAAATTTAAATAAATTTAGAGCACCACTCATACCCTAAAATCATATAAGTACGCTCCATTTGTTAAGTATACCCCTACAAAAATTGATTTGCAATACTAAGCAAACCCCATTCCATTCCTATTATAGCCTTCCTTCTTCAAAACAAAACAATAATACTTGCAAACTCTATGAATAAACCCACTAATTTCTCTACAGAAAATCGACAATGTCTCACCACTTTTTGTTGCAATACGATGATTAATCTTTTTTGTGGGAGAAAATAAATATTTGAACGACTCATCTTCAATAGTGTAGAGAAGAAATCACTAGATTAAAAAAAAAATTGAGATTCAAAGTTTGGCTAAAGAATGAGGTGTGAGTTTGGAAAAGGTTTTTGATCGTATATAATAATCCTCAAATATTCTGCTATGGACAAAAATCGAAACTCTCGTATATGACAAAATCAAAAGGAACTTTTAAAACTAATTCGATTGAGAGGGTGAACTTGTAGAATGAATCAATTTTTATTTTTTTTAACTAGCACTTTTGAGATAAGAAGAAGGTATATGTCATTATACATTTTTATTTATTTATTTTTATTTTGACAACAAAATACAAGGAGAAGGATTAAAATTACATCACTAAAACTGCCACTTCTCCTTGAAGATTTGAACCTTTTCTTCTCCAACCCAATCGTGAGAAATTGAAGAGATGAAAGCCTTCTGGGCTAAATTGTGGGCCAAATTGTTATAAGTTCTATTAATATGATAATAGTCCTACACTAGGATTGTTCTCATCAAGTTTTTAATACGAATAACGATAGATTGTTCGAACCCATCCAAAACTTCTTTTGTTGTAATAGCCTCAACTGTCATTTAGCCCCCCCCCTCCAAAGAAAAAAAAATGTCATTTTAGAATCTGATCTAAGACCTTTAAGCATCATATTATTTGTGTGACACTTCGCTATACCAATCTCTACTGCTTTTAGCTCAGCCGCTACAACTGTACCAGGGTGATCAATTCTTTCGAAACTAGCCATAAGCACCTCATTTTCATTTTTTAGCAAAACGAAGCTAACCGCATAGATTTTTTTAGCTTGATCAAAAATCGCATCAGTATAAAGAGCATGATCCACTTGAGTCAGCTCCAAGTTAACACCCATTTGCTTATGGAAAAAAATACCCTCCCTTAGGAAAGAGTCCGAGGAAGTATATTTTTTCCAATAGTCAATAGCCCATTTAATGTCAAAGTTGCATCTCATTTTATGTTTAGTTCTGAAATCTTTATAAATCCAATCACACCTACATCGCTATATAGCCCAAGCAATCATGAGAATAAAGCCTAATCGATCATCCACGACTCGTAGTAAAACGTAAATAAAAAGGTCTGAAATAATCCCCTTAATATAACCCTTCAAAATTCCCCAAAAGTCCCTACTTTTTTCAAACTTGCTTAGCCAAGAAACATTCAAAGAGAACATGCATTGAATACGCAAGAAAAGAGGCGTGTGTATCATTTTTAAATTTTAGTGATTAGTGTGGGTGCTAATTATTAGAGATATTGTGTATTAGAGATAAATTAGGGTTTGTTGTTTTCTTGTATATCTTGGTCCATATTGTTTAGCTAACCTAAAGCCCATGTTAATAGTCAACCTAAAAGTCCATGATGTAATCTATATATACTCATTCTCATTGTTAATAAAATAATTTATTCCATTCATCTCAACATCTTCTTCAGGCTAATGCCATCTCCGAGATTCAGGAATATTTTCCCATCTCCTAGATCTTTTTTTTTTCTTCTACAGGCTAACGCCTCTTTTTCGTTCCTCGCGATCACACCTCCATCTACGAGATTCAGGAATATTTTCTCATCTCCTAGATCCTATATTTTTCTTCTACAGGCTAACGCCTCTTTTTCGATCCTCACGATCACACCTCCATCTCCGAGATTCAGAAATATTTTCCCATCTCCTAAATTCTATTTTTTTTTCTTCTACAGGCTAATGCCTCTTTTTCGATCCTCACGATCACACCTCCATCTCCGAGATTTAGAAATATCTTGCTCCGCTGCTCCGTGAAGATATAACGACTTTGCTATTTATTTTGTAACAATGAACACTTGCGTATAAATTATAATTTTATAGTTAGATATATTATTACATTGAAGTAACAGTGATCAATGATAATAGGGAATAATAATATAATAATAATATATTTGGTAAAGTCTAGTATGCACTCGAGTGCATGCTGTGCACCCTAATCCATGTGCACTTTTCAGTTTACTGACTTACACTTTTTGGTAATGGTGTTGCACTTTTCAATTATTACTCATTTACCAAAAAGTGTAAGTCAGTAAACTGAAAAGTGAACATAGACTAGGGTGCACAGCATGCACTCGAGTTCATAGCAGACCAACCCAATATATTTTAATTTAGTCCATATCTTTTGTATTTATCTCTTTGATATGGTTGTTGTATTTACCTTAATTATCTCATTGTAAACACTCTTATAAATAGTGATTCATTTCTATCACCTCATTAACGGTGATCACATACCTATTCTCACATGGTATCAGTCTGACTCACCGAAACCCTAATTTTCTCTTTAAAGCCTTACGATAAATTTCTTCCCTTCTCTCCTCATGGCGGCGGCGGCTACCCCTCCATCCCTCTCAATGTTTTGGTTCATCTCTTGACAATCAAGTTGTCATCCTCCAACTACCTGTTATGGCGAAATCAGGTAGTTCCGGTCCTGTCAAGCCATGATCTTATCTCTCACGTTCGTGGCACGACACCTGCTCCGGCGAAGTCGATCACTACCTCTGGTGAATCGGCTCCAAACCCAGCCTACACCGCTTGGTTTGAGAAGGATCAGAAGATCCTTAGTCTTCTTCTTTCCTCCCTCTCTGAAGAAGCCATGGCTGAAGTCATCGGCTGTGACACCTCGCGCTCCATCTGGGTCGCAATCGAGGCAGCCTATAGTCACCCCTCGGTCTCCCGCATCACTCAACTGTGGAATCAGCTCCTCTCTCTTCGTCGCGGATCCTCCTCCGTCGAAGACTTTAGCAAGAAGTTCCGTGCTCTCTGCGATCAGCTTGCCTCCATCGGTAAACATGTTGATGATGAAGACAAGTGTCATTGGTTTCTTACTGGTCTCGGCCCCCAATTCGCTGGTTTCTCTGACACTCGCATGGCGATGTCGCCCATGCCTGCCTTTCGGGATCTGATCCATCAAGCCCTAAACTATGAGCAGTTTACCCGCTCGATGGACTCCTCGTCCTCGCCCTCGCCCGTTCCAGCGTTCTCTACGTCTGCTCGCTCGGATAAGCCTGCTTGCCCTGGTCCCAAATCCCGTAACTTCTCTCCTTGGAATTCTGGTCGCCAGGCTCCCTCCGAGTCCTCGCTGCCCTCCCACCTGCCAGATCTGTCGCCAACAAGGGCATTATGCGAATCGGTGTCCTGATCGCTATGCTCGACCTGCCCCCTCTAGGGGCACACCTTGCTCATGCCCTTGACTCTCAGTGTCGTATCTCGCAACCTCCTGCTTCGGATTGGTTCCTTGATAGCGGTGCTTCTGCTCACATGACTCCTGACTCGGCCGACCTGGACAACCCTCACCCGTATTCTGGTAACGATACTGTTATTGTTGCTAATGGTTCCACTATTCCGATCACTCACGTTGGGTCGTGTTCGGTCAATAAGGACGTTCGTCTGTTAGATGTGCTCGTCGTCCCACATCTCACTAAAAAATTGTTATCAATTAGTAAGCTTACTTCCGATTTTCCTGTTGATGTGTTGTTTCCTAAAGACTCATTTGTCATCCAGAATTGGGCGACCAAGCAACCCTTGGCGAGGGGTCGGCATAGTCGAGGACTCTATGCCCTAGAGCAGGGCACTCCAGCCTTGGTCGCTGCTTTACGGAGCTCGTCGTTGAAGGCTTCTTTTGAGTGTTGGCATCGTAGATTAGGCCATGTTCCTATTTCTATTGTTAATTTGTTGAATAAATTGGGTTTGTTGTCCCTTACTTCTGTTTTGCCCAAACCGGGCTTATGTACTCCATGTCAATTGACTAAGAGTGAACATTTATCCTTTGCATTAAATGAGAAGCGAGCATCTCGTGTTTTGGATTTAGTTCATTGTGATCTGTGGGGACCTGCCCATGTTGCTTCGAATGATGGTTTTAAATTCTATGTTATATTTGTGGATGATTTCTCCAAATTCACTTGGTTTTATCCCCTACACGCCAAGTCTGATTTCTTTGATGTGTTTGTTCGGTTTCACACCTTTGTTAGCAATCAATTTTCCACTACGATCAAGGCTTTCCAGAGTGATGGTGGTACAGAATTTGTTAATGGTCGCGTTCGTGGCTTCTTCGTCGACCATGACATTCAGCATCGCATCTCTTGTCCATACACTCCACAACAAAATGGTCGAGCTGAGCGCAAACATCGTCATGTCACTGAAACTGGGCTCTCCTTGTTGTTTAAGTCGAGCATGCCTGCTCATTTTTGGGTTGATGCCTTCTCTACTGCTGTCTACATCATTAATCGGCTACCCGCGCCTGTTCTCAAAGACAAATCACCCTTTCAGCTCGTGTTCGGCACTACCCCTAACTTTGCAAATTTTAGAACCTTTGGTTGTCAGGTATTTCCGTATCTTCATGACTATGCTCTCCACAAGCTTGCTCATCACAGTGCTATATGCATCTTTATGGGTTACAGTTCCTCCCATAAGGGGTTTCGATGTTACCATCGCTTCCCGCTTCTACACTACTCGGCATGCTCAGTTTGATGAATCTGTGTTCCCGTTCTCGGCATCTCACGTTCCTTCCTCGTCTACTGACTCCCTTGAGATCAGCTCATTCGTGGAACCATTTGATGCTGCTCGTCGGTCTCCTTGTGGTCTTTGTCCTGACCCACCTGACCTGATCATGCCCCCTGCTCGCCTAACAGTTCCACAGCCTCCTGCTCGCCCAGCTGTTCAACAGCCTCCTGCTCGCCCAGCGGTTCAGCAGCCCCCTGCTCGCCCAGCTGTTGTTCCACATGCTGCTCGCCCAGTTCCTGTTCCGTCTCACCCGATGGTTACTCGTGCCAAATCTGGTATATTCAAGCCCCGGCACATTGCCGACATTGCGACCACCGGCCTCCTGTCCACTCTCTCGGTCTCTGATGAGCCTAAGGGTTTCAAGTCGGCCCTTAAGCATCCACACTGGTTGGCTGCAATGCAATTTGAGCTCGATGCCTTGCATGCTAATGAAACTTGGGAGCTCGTTCCTCGTCCTCCCTCTACAAACATTATCATTGTTACAGTTGATCGCTACAAAGCTCGTCTGGTCGCCCAGGGCTTCTCGCAGGTTCCAGGCCTTGACTTCTCGCACACATTCAGTCCAGTCGTCAAGGCCGCTACCGTTCGCATCATTTTGTGTCTGGCTGTTCGAAATCAGTGGCACATGCACCAGCTCGATGTAAAAATGCCTTTCTCCATGGAAAGTTGACGAACACTGTTTACATGGCTCAACCTCTTGGCTTTGTTGATCCTCGCTTTCCCGATCATGTTTGTCGCCTAAAAAAGGCATTGTATGGTCTTCGGCAAGCCCCTCTCGCCTGGTTTGTTCGCTTCAGTGACTTCCTTAAAACTTTGGGTTTTCTGTGCAGCCGAGCAGATCTCTCACTCTTCTACTTCAAACGTGGTAAAGTGACATTATACCTCTTTCTTTATGTGGATGACATTATTGTTACAGGGAGCGACCAGGATGTTATTCAGCGTTTTATTCATCGTGTCAACAACGAGTTTGCGATCAAAGATCTTGGTCGCCTCAACTACTCCCTTGGCCTCGAGGTCACTCACTCGTCGACTGGTCTCTTTCTCAGCCAAGCGAAGTATGCTCGTGATGTCTTATCTCGAGCGGAGTTGCTCGACTCAAAGCCTGTCTCCACTCCCCTCGCGGCCGGGGAAACTTTGGTTAGTACCGGGGACCCTTTTGCCGACCACACTCTTTACCGATCGCTCGTCGGCGCTTTAAAGTATCTAACGATCACGCGTCCTGATCTTTCATATGCTGTCAATCATGTCAGTCAGTTCTTGCACTCGCCGACCACCGACCACTTCCTCGTAGTAAAAAAGATCCTCAGATATATTAAGGGCACTATCAACTATGGGCTCTCCTTTGGCCGGACAAGTGATTACTCGCTCGTTGGTTATTCCGATGCGGATTGGGCCCGTTGCACTGAGAATCGTCGCTCCACTTACGGTTATTCAATCTTTTTGGGCGGAAATTTAATCTCGTGGAGCGCGAAGAAACAACCAATTGTTTCTCGCTCGAGCTGTGAATCCGAGTATAGGGCACTCGCGAACACAGCCCAAGAAATTATTTGGGTCACTCAACTTCTTCGGGAGCTTGGTCAGCTTTCTTCCTCGGCTCCCACACTGCTTTGCGACAACATGAGTGCCTTATTTTGGAGTCAAAACCCAGTTGCTCATAAACGAGCAAAACACATCGACATTAACTGCCACTTTGTTCGCGAATTGGTCTCATCTGGTCGCCTCATCACCAAGTTCGTCCCTTCTACTCTTCAGCTCGCCGACGTCTTCACCAAGAGTCTTCCTCGCCCCAGTTTCGAGTTGTTACGCTCCAAGCTCTGTGTTCGATTGCATCCCGCTTGACGGGGGTAATAGAGAATAATAATATATGAATAATATATTTTAATTTAGTCTATATTTTTTGTATTTATCTCTTTGATATGGTTGTTGTATTTGCCTTAATTATCTCATTGTAAATACTCTTATAAATAGTGATTCATTCCTATCACCTCATTGATTCTCACAAATGATAACACAAATAAATTAATATAAAAAAAAAAATTGGTGTGCACATGGTAGCATAAATGTTGCATTTGAATATATATTACGTTAAAATATGCGTAGTTAAATTGGTTATTTTCTTTATAAGGGTTTTAATCACTTTATTGAAGATAATCTTTTCTCAACATGCATGCACTTTTATCCATTTATTTTCAATCATCTGATCTTGATGGAGTGAAAACATCAAATTATATAATTTTTAAATTAAAATAATCCAATGATAGAATTGAATTGAATTTTATTTTTTTTGAAAAAACTACAAAATGGTAAATACATAATTATTTGAGAATATAACTTTTTAAATATTTAATTGTAAATCTTTATAATACTGTTTAATTAAATTATTTGAGCCTTTTCAATTTAAAAAATGTATCACTTTTAAAAAAACATATAAATTTGAGCCTTTTCAATTTAAAAAATGTATCACTTTTAAAAAAACATATAAATAATAAGTAAAACAAATAAAAGATATCTATCATCTTTAAAGAGAAGTTTTTGCCAATTTATTTGTTGATGGATTCAATTGTTTTAAATTGATGCATTTGAAAAGAGAAGAAATGGTATAAATCCACGATTGGAGTAAATTAAAAAAACTCCCTCCAATCCTTAACACCAATAAAATAACTACGGTGAATTTCTATATCATTATCAAATTCTTCAAAACAAGTGAAACAATATACTACACGTATTAAACGCGAACTTTTGAATTATCTAGATTAGATATTTTTTTTTACGGGTAGATTAGATAATTTTTGACAAAGTGGGATAACTCAAGTGGTTAGAGTACCACTACCTAGGCCTTAGATCCTGGGTTCGAGTCATGGGGAAGGGAAAAAGGCAAAATTAAAAATGATAATTTTATTCAAGAATGTTTAAAAAAAATAAAAAAACAATGATAATTTTATTATAATGAGAAAATAAAGAGGAGGTCTTAGTGTCAAATGAAGTATAATTTAAATATAATGTTTTAATATTTAAAAAAAATAAGTGTTAATTTATAAACAATATCACCAGAAAATCGTCTCTCGTAAACCTTTGCCGAAAATAAGTAACATAAGACATAAGTAAAATTAGA
Source organism: Galeopsis tetrahit (assembly GCA_963675135.1). Taxonomy (NCBI): domain Eukaryota; kingdom Viridiplantae; phylum Streptophyta; class Magnoliopsida; order Lamiales; family Lamiaceae; genus Galeopsis; species Galeopsis tetrahit. Next base: position 67,137,452 of record OY776122.1, on the reverse strand, counting down.
ATTTAAAGTAAGGGCGCGGCTAAAGGCACCCGGCGTTCCTATGAGTACACCCAGGTAAAAAAAATTTGGTGAAAAGGGTGCAGCGAAATTACTTTTGTACCCCTCTTGTATATTTTAAAAAAAGTACGCGGATGACTACGCCCACCTACCTCTAAATCGTGGGAGAATTCAGAGAGTCTCACAACTCTCATTTCCAAACTTTCCATTTCTGCAATTTCCATTTCTAGAGCTAACATGGGGTCGAAAATGGTCGATTATGATGTAATAACTACGAGTGGTGGTGCCAATGACTCATTTGTAAGTTATTTATCATGTTTTGAAAGTTTTTTTTTCGAAAGTGAAAGAGTTTTTATGTTTAGGGTTTTTTAGTGTTTGTGTTGGTGTTTATGCTTGTTTTTTTTGCATCTTATGACTTTATAGTGGTATGTAGTTGAAATAATATTCATTTAGGACATAGATTTTGACATTATGTATTGCATTTTTCGTTTTTCAAAAAAACCCCTTTTCGCGACTGGTTCTGCGAAGAAGACGACCATGTTCGTGTTTTTTTTTCGGACATGGTCGTGTTGTCCGAAAAAAAGTTCAAAACAAATATCTTTTGTTTTGAACTTTTTTTCGAACATAGGTCTTTTGTGTTGAATAAATTTTCGAACATGCAGCTGTTGTTTTGAACTTTTTTTCGAACATGAAGCTGTTGTTTTGAACTTTTCTTCGAACATGAAGCTTTTGTTTTGAAGAAAGTTTCGAACATTACTTAATTTTTGTTTTTTTGAATTTCAGACTTCGGGTGATGAGAATGACGATGTTTGGGTGGACGAATATTGTCTTGAAGAGGAGTATGAGGAGTACAATTATGATGATGAGTGGGCGAATGATTCTGTTGTTGAACCGGAGAATGATGATGTCCAGGGTCATGAAATTATTATGGACTACACGGACGTCTTCACGAATATGGCTTTGTTTGAGTCTCGTGACGCACTCTTGTCTTGGGTGCGTAGTACGGGGAAACAACACAACATAATTATTGTTGTGAAGCGGTCGGATAACGGCCAAGGTACTAAAAAAGGTCGTATATTCTTGACGTGTGAGCGTGGCGGTGTGTACCGTAAAAGAAGAAGCCTACAACTCCTATGAAGAAGAAGGCTAAGAAGAACGAGGTGGTACAAGAAAAGAGTGGAAAGGTTACGGGCACCAAGAAATGTGGGTGTCCGTTTATGTTGAAGGGTACAGAAGAAGGTGAGATGCAGTGGAGATTAGAGGTGAAATGCGGTACACATAACCATCCAATATCCCGTTACCTTGAGGGACATTCTTATGCCGGCCGCCTAACTACCGAGGAAGAGGACTTCGTTGTCGAAATGTCCAAATTACACGCTCCTCCTAAATCTGTATTGATGAAGTTGAAGAGGAACAATGAGAACAATCACTCGACTCTTCGAACGATCTACAATGTAAGGTTGAAGCACAAAATCCATCAATACAATGGACGTAGTCAGTTGCAATATTTGATGAGTCAACTTGTCGAGCAAAATTATTTCCACGCCACACGAAGATGTGAGAAGACAAACACTCTTAACGAGTTGTTTTTTGCACATCCCGTCTCACTCCAACTGGTGCGTGCTTTTTCGAAGGTACTCATGATAGATTGCACATACAAGACGAATAGGTACCGGCTACCTTATTTGGAGATTGTGGGGGTTACATCGACTGGGATCACATTTTGTGTTGCGTCGGTGTACCTAATGGATGAGAAAGAAGAAAATTATCAATGGGCATTGGAGGTGCTTCGAGATGTGTTGGGCTCATCTTCTCTTCCCGATGTTATTATCACGGACCGTGAGCTTGCATTGATGAATGCTGTGGCCAAGAAATTTCCTGAAGCCCGTCATTTTCTTTGTACATTCCACATTGACCGGAATGTACTAGCCAACTGCAAGGGTGCATTTAAAGATGTCAAAAAATGGGAGGTATTCAACTCTCATTTCAACTATTTGTGGAGGTCCGATACCCAGGCCGACTTTGAAGAAGCTCTTGCTAAGTTCAAGTCCAAATTTCCGAAGAAGCCAGTGGATTACGTGTTGAATAGTTGGATTAACCCTTACAAAGAGAGGTTTGTAAGTGCTTGGACGAATGAATTTATGCACTTTGGCAACACCACAACCAACAGGTATGTTTATACTTTAGTCTTTACACGTAAATTATTACTTTAATTTATAAGTTGCATAACGTTTTAAATTTTCTCTGATCAGGGTCGAAAGCCATAACGCCGCGTTGAAAAGAATGTTGGGCAATTCATTAGGAAATTTTGAGACATGTTGGGAGAAATGTCACACTCTATTCGAGGCATGCCATGTTTCAATTAAAGCCTCCTTCGAAAAGAGTTTGAACGTAGCTCAACATAGGTTCTCCTCAAACGTTTTCAATTACTTACGAGGGGCGGTGTCGTTTGTGGCTCTAGAAAAGATATTTCATGAAATCAAGGTGATCAAACGACCCGGATTCGATCCTAAAGAGTGTCAACACATCTTGAGGAAGGTATACGGTTTGCCATGTGGTCATGAGATCGAAGAGTATGTTTACTGTGACAAACCGATACCCGTGAATGCCATTGATCCCTTTTGGAGGAAATTGGATATGGAGCCTGCCCCAACCACCACATCGGTTGACCCCGTTCCCACCCACAACAAAAATCGCTTTGAAGATGCCGTAGACGACATGGCTGAGGTTTATAAGAGCTTCTCTCAGGAGGAGCAACTCATCTTCTTAAAGCGTATGAGGGAGCTTGCAAACCCCGAGACTACGACTCTTATTGAGCTACCTCCTAAGGAAGACACTCGTGGTCGACCCAAAAAAGGAAAAAAGAAGAAGAAGGCCGATGCGTCCACCAAACGTGACCCTAGCCTATTTGAGCTTGTAGAGAGTCAAGTTGCAAGTTGCTCGGTGGTACAAAAGGAGCAAACGGTCATCAATGTAGATAACTCGCTCTCATCCCCGTCCTTCCAAAAGAAAGGGGTTCCAAAAAAACAACCGGTAATTCTCAGCCCTTGCATGTTTATTTTTGTGTTTTGGTGATTTTTGGTTGTAGATGTGTAATATTTTTGGTGATTTTGTTGTAGATGTGTAATATTTTTTGGTGATTTGGTTGTAGATGTGCAATATTTTTGGTGTTTTGGTTGTAGATGGGTAATATTTTGGTGATTTGGTTGTAGATGTGCAATATTTTTGGTGTTTTGGTTGTAGATGGGTAATATTTTGGTGATTTGGTTGTCGATGGGTAATATTTTGGTGATTTGGTTGTCGATGGGTAATATTTTGGTGATTTTGGTTGTAATATGCATAGGTACCCCGTCGGCGTACCCGAGCCTCCCAAGGAATGGACTTCATCGGATATTTACCCATCGAGCATCAACCGTACATTATCGACATCAAGAACGTTAAGGGTGACGGACACTGCGGTTTTCGAGCAGTGGCTGGGCTATTGGGATTCGGTGAAGATGAGTGGGCGAGGGTTCGGATGGACTTGATGAGCGAACTGTCCCGCAATCTAACGTTGTACAACAACGTGTTCTTGTTGAAGGATTACGTCCATGTTGTGCTTGGCAAATTGAATTGCTTTACGGAGTTTGCACATAAAAAACATTGGTTCGGGTTGCCGTACATGGGATATCTAGTGGCGTCACATTATAATGTGGCGGTGGTGGTTCTTGATACCCGTCTATGCCTTACGTATCTGTCGTTCAACAAGGACCCTCCTCAAGAACCGAGGAGTATTTGGTTGGGATTAATTAATGAGAACCATTTCATTCAGGTATTTGATTGCATTGCTTTAATGAATTTATTTACACGTATATGTTGCATATTTTATATATAACACATAAATTTTGAATGCGTGTAGGTTATGATGGGTGCTGGGCGCACTTTGCCCCCGGTCATCAATTCGTGGAAGCATGAGGGTCAACACATTTCGGACGGATGGAAAAATGCATATGCGTCCGGAGGAATTAATTAGATGATAGTGGTTAGAAACTTTTTGGTTAGAAACTTTGGAATACTTTTGTGGTTATAAACTTTGGAATACTTTTGTCTTTTTGGTGTAATTTGTGTACAATTGTCAAAAACAACATTTATAGATAATTTGTGTACAAATTCTTGATGTGTAATATTTTTGGAACATGTATACGGTTTCAACGTTACAATGGATGACTTGTGTAATTTAATAGCTCTATTTTTTGAATGGTTTATCGTGCTTGAATGAGCCACTACAATTGTGTTAAAAGTATAATATGGTGTATAAAATTAGAAAGTTGGGATCATTTTTTTCAAAAAATTGACTTTTGTTCGAAAATACGTTACCAACAATTGGTCCATGTTCGAAAATATGTTCCCAACAATAAGGCCATGTTCGAAAATATGTTCCCAACATATGGTCCATGTTCGAAAAAAAGTACCCAACATATGCCCAATGTTCGAAATTTATTTACGCGAGTTTTACTTGGTCGATTTTTTAACCCCAAAGTCTCTGTTACGGACTTTTTTTCGAACATATGGTCCATGTTCGAAAAAAAGTACCCAACATATGCCCAATGTTCGAAATTTATTTACGCGAGTTTTACTTGGTCGATTTTTTAACCCCAAAGTCTCTGTTACGGACTTTTTTTCGAACATTTGGTCCATGTTCGAAAATAAGTACCCAACATATGCCCAATGTTCGAAAATTATTTACGCGAGTTTTACTTGGTCGATTTTTTAACCCCAAAGTCTCTGTTACGGACTTTTTTTCGAACATATGGTCCATGTTCGAAAAAAAGTACCCAACATATGCCCAATGTTCGAAATTTATTTACGCGAGTTTTACTTGGTCGATTTTTTAACCCCAAAGTCTATGTTACAGACTTTTTTTCGAACATATGGTCCATGTTCGAAAAAAAGTACACAACATGTGACAAATGTTCAAAAATTACTTCCACGCAAATAATATTTGTTCGAAAATGTGTTCGTGTTCGGCAATAAATATCGGGCATATATCATTTGTTCGAAAAAAGGTCTCGTACAAAGGTGGGTGTCCTCATCCAAAACAGTAATCATGTGGGTGTTCTCATCCAAACTACTTTTAATTAGTAAAACAAACTATAACCTTATAAAAACCATATAAAAACCATATACAAAACCATATAAAAATCATACATTCATAAAGCATTTAAGTTAACATACATGTTACAATACATGTTAAAATACTAAACTAAAGTATCATTCTGATCGATCAAACTACGATTAATAAAACACAACATGTGACAAATGTTCGAAAATTATATAAAACAAGTTTTAGTCAAGAACGCCTAGCCCTTCCACGTCCCCGACCTCTTCCACGTCCCCGACCTCTTCCACTTGATGATGACGGTGCCTCTTCTCCTACGTCATCCGAAATTTGTCCACCAAGCTGCCTCACAACTTGTTCAACCTTTTGCATTACCCCATCCATTGTTAATGGCTCGTCGTTCCTCCACTTGTGCAACAACATGTTCAGCTCAACCTTTGCAAAATCTACCAAGTGCCCTAACTCAGCCATACGTGGAGGCTCACGAGGAGGAAGTCTCCTATTTTCTGGATTTGAAACGTAAGGACGGCCGTTGGCGAGGTACCAATCAATATAACCATCGCTGCAATCCGAATCTTGGATACAACGCTCACCAAGTCTATCATCCGTAAGCATGTGTGCGTCCCATGTAGAAAAGTACTCCGCCATAGCACCCCACACTAGCTTTGTTTTCTTGGATGTGGAACCGGTCCTCTTAACACGGGCAGCAAGCGGCTTCTCAGGAACGGTTTGCACGTACCCGAACTGTCTGAGCACTCTATCCGGCATGTACGGCTCAACAATATCTCCGCAGACAATGCACCCATGAAAGTAAGAAACCTCATCAAATGGATGTCTTTCTCGTTCGGGACGATATGGATTCCAGTTAACCTACAACACACCATTAAATTAAAAAAATGCTTACTTATCTTAAAAACAAATAAACAACAGACAAATATATTCATTTGGTTAATAACGTACCTCGCTTGCTAGGAGGGTATCTAATCGTTCTCTAAAGCCTCTTACTCGGTCGACACAGGGGCCTGTATGAGCTTCGGGTGCATAACGCATCGACAGTGGATCCGAACGGCCCAAGTCTGGATTATGAGGCGGCAAGATCAAAGTAGGGAAGTGCTCATAAATCCAAGCCTACAAGTACAATATTATTAGGTCAATATCAAATGAAAAACATGAAATATTAACAAACTTATTTAAAATACTTAATACCTCCAATAACGGAAGGTAACCACCAATCTGCCTACACTTGAATTTTGACGCCATCCCCAATTGTCTATACAAATAGGCAAGCGTTGCGGTACCCCAAGCATAGTTCGAAAATTCTGCCATGTCGTCCATATACTGCAACCACTGTACGTGAACACGAGTACCACTTTTGTCCGAAAACAAGGTGGTCCCAAACACGTACAACACAAACGCTCGTGCTGAATACAACACCTCGTCCTCGTTGTCCGAGGACATCATGGGCATAAAAGTCTCCCTTAGCCACGATAGCTTCACGGAACCCCCTCGTTGCCCACTTAATGCTTCCTTGGCTTGTACTAATGATAAACCCAAATATTTCATCAAATAATCTGAAGCCAAGATATGTTCTTCGGACGTAGACTGCACCGGGAGACCATTAACTTTCAGATTCGTGATGCAACGGACATCATCGAGGGTGATTGTCATTTCCCCGAAGGGCAAGTGGAATGAGTTGGTCTCTTCGTGCCATCTCTCAACGAAGGCTGTGATAAGATTCTTGTTTGAATACTTGTAAGCCCCACGTCTAACATGAATCAATCTAGATCCTCTCAAAAACCTCCGCCAATGACGCCAATCTTCATCATCATCGAACTCCCAATGCAATAGTTTCGTCACATGACAGTGACACTTCAACACATCTCGCTCCTCACCCAACCATATGTATTTGGCTACATGCTCTTGGAAGCTTTTGAGAAGGGGAGGTGCGGTTACCAATGGTCGATTAACCGTCACAACTCTTCTTTCTTCCTCTACCTCTACCTCTCCCTCTTCCTCTTCCTCTTCCTCGTCCTGTCCATCTCCGTCATCGTTTCCCTCATCTACTTTCGGTTCTTGTAGAGTGGGCACCGGTTCTTGTGGAGTGGGCTCTTGAGGATTGGGCTCTTGAGGATTGGGTTCTTGTGGAGTGGGCTCTTGAGCAATGGCAACTTGTGGAATGGCCTCTTGTGGATTGGGCTCTTGAGGAGCGGCCTCATCGCTAATATGTTGCTTATTTTTTCTGTTGGAAGCAGTCGGTCGAGCCCTACTAACACCCTCTACAAAAACCAACACAAAGAAGCCATGTTCGAAATTAAAACCACAACAAAAAAGCTATGTTCGAAATTAAAACCAAAACAACCAAGCCATGTTCGAAATTAAAACACAAACAAACAAGCCATGTTCGAAAATTATATCAACACAAAGAGGCCATGTTCGAAAATTACTACATGTTCGAAACTAAACCCAAAACAAATAAGCAATGTTCGAAAATTATATCAAAACAATAAACCAATGTTCGAAAATCATACCCAAACAAAAAAGCCATGTTCGAAACCTAAACCAAAACAAACAACCCATGTCCGAAATTCACTTCCGGACAAGCATCAAATGTGCGAAAAACCAGTAAGAAACACTGCAATCGTACTAACCCATCAAAAATTAGATGCCTATTGGTTTATTTTCATCCTAACCCATCAAAAATTGATACATTCTACACATAAACATGATTATAACACAAAAAACCAACATTAACCAACCTTAATCAACACATGAAATTAACACCAAATTCAAAAAATAAATTCTAAACTCTACAACAATAAAATCAATGTTTCAACCAACAAAAATCGAAATTAAACATGCGTCCTACTCTTCTTCTTATCAAATAAAAGCAAGAAAAACTAACCTTTACCCATTTTTTGCAAAAACTAACAAAAAATCGCGTCCTCTTCGAAAAAATAATCACGTCCTCTTCGAAAAATCGCGTCCTCTCTATTTTCTCTTCTTCGACGTCGCAGGGAGTGTGCGAAAATGGAGTGGGAGGAGTGCGAATTTTGGTTGGGGGAGATGAGAGGTTTGGGAAGATGGAGGGTGGGTGTACCCAATCGAGAGAGAAGAGAGGAGAGAAGGGAGGGAGCGAATTTTTGGTTAAAGGAACCGAGGGCATTTTTGGTTTTTCCAGGTGGGTGTCCTCATCCAAAACGCGTGTGTCCTCATCTCCTGGGTGTACTCATAGGATCCTTGGGTGCCTTTAGCCGCGCCTTAAAGTAATTATTTGCTTTGGTTTGGATAGTACTATAGTAGCACGCACGCTTGGGCCGGCAAGTCCAACCACCTCCTTCATGAATCATATTATGTCCTAATTCATACAAGGCGTGGGTTATTTGCCCCACCAACTATGTTAGATGCACTCTTTCTATACATGTATTCTCCGCAAAATAGGTAGTACTCATAGTTATATATATGTACTCTCCCAAATTATATAAATTATTCATTTCTTTTTAAAAATACTTTTAATAAATACTCTTTCATCTAATTTTTTTTTAACCTTAATTATTTCTCCCTCTCTCCCCTCCCGCCTGCGACCGCTCCGTTGCGCCACCACTGCCGTCCATCCCACCAACACGCGACTCTCATATCTTTTTTTTTTTATCTTCTGCAAATAGGCGGCCGCCTGCCCTTGCCCAACGCCACCACTTGTTGGCCGCCTCCCCAAGTCGTCACCCGCCCAACCTCCGTGCGACTCTTTCTCCCACAAGTCGTCACCCTTTTTTTTTAATTCTGCAAACATGTAGACCCCCGCCCAGTCGTCGTGCTTCCACCGGCCCCCGCACACGCCGCAAGTAGGGTTCCTCGCACATGAACAATTTTTTTCTTTTGACATATTTTTTTTCACAATTGATAATCGAAAATTTACACTATTTTCAACAAATTGTTGTCGACAATAGTGTATATTTTCGACTATCTATTGTCGAAAATATTCATTTTTTAATTTTTCTTATAAATTTTCTTTTGACAAAATGTTGTCGACGACAATGTATTTTTTCGACAAACTATTGTAAGAAATATATTTTATTTTCGACAAATAGTGTAGAAAATAGTATTAATCTTCGACGGCCGTTTGTCAAAAGGATGGTAATTTTTTTTAAGATTTTTTTTTCCTGAAATTTTTGGTACTGTTTGGATGGGGCAGCAGTGAAGATGGTGGCGCCAAAGATGACGACGTCGAAGAGGGAGTGTATCTATTAGGGCATCCACAATAGGAGGAAGGAATCCCATGTGGAGCCATTCCCCTACCCAAGAATTGAGAAAGGAAGGGTTGTGGGGTTGGTGATGTGGCACAGGAAGGGGAAATGGGGAAGGAGTAAGGCTTCTTGGGAAGGGAAAAAAAGGGAGGAGAGTGAGAGTGAGAGTGAGAGTGAGAGTGAGAGTGAGAGTGGAGGAAATTGAACGCCACTTTCATTTGCGGAGAGAGAAAGAGATTGATTTGGGGGTGAGATTCACATCCACACTCTCGCGTGAGTGAGATGTTTGTGGGCTGCTCCACATAATTTTTTTAAAAAATTAGACAATATAGTAATATATGTTTTTTATTTTTATTTTCAAATTTTAATTAGAGAACCGTTTGAGATGCAGATTTAATTTTATCTACGCATTTTTTTTATTATTTTTTTTAAAATTTTCAAATAAAGTTGGTTATTAAATCACATTATAATAAATTTAAAATAATAATAAAATAACAGTAACTCCTTATTATATTTTAAATAAAAATTTGTCAAATTATTTTAATAATATTTATTTTTACATAATTTGAATATTTTATTTAATATTTAATTGAAGAGTAATATTATAAATCAAATAAATATATGATTTGATGGTGGAACCATGAATAATTATTTTTTGGGAAGGAAGCATTGGGGAGAAAAGAGTATTTTAAAGAAAGGGGTATGAAACTTTTGAGGTGGCACACATGTAGCATATATTTGACAAATTCATACCTACAAATTCATTCCTTGCATTTGCATTGGAGATGCTCTTAGGAATTATTTTACTAAAAGATAAATTTAATTAATAAATTAGTAGGGAGTGCATCTAAGTATCTAACATTATTGGAGGGTAAAATAACTAACACCCTCATACAACAAAGAGGCTGGTCCAGTTCTAGGCCCAGCTAAGCATCAGTTTAATTGGAGTTTGACTATTTACACCTCCATTTGCATTTGATGCACTCTCCTAATCACTTTATTAATTTAATAATCATGTGAAAACTTCGAAATACCTTTTAAGTAATATTACACCCCTCTTCAACCTTTAATCCCTAAACTTTTCTGTAACAACCGCCGCCGTCACTACCACCACTACCATTTTCAGTGGCCACCAAACAAAATAAATTCAGAAATTTCAGAAAAAACTTGGAAAAATCTCAATTTTTTTTTTAAATTTCAACAAACTAGTGTCGACCACATACATTATCGTCGAAAAAGTGTTGTCGACGATAGTGTATATGGTCGACATTAAATTTTCAAAAAAAAAAAAAATCTGCAGAAAACCCTAACCCCAAAAAAAGAAAGGTCGGCATCTTTAATAGGCGGCAACGACCGAATGCACAAACTTGGGGCGGGATGGCTGACATCTTGGACCAGGCGGCGACGGTGGGTTGAATAATTTTTTTGCAGAAAATCGAGGGAGAGGAGGGGGCCGCGCCGATGAATCGAGGGGGCGACGGGCTTGATTACTCGGTGGGGGTGGGGGGAAAGAAACCAAAAATAAAAACGGGAGAAAAGGGAAAGGGAATGGGAGAGGGTGGCCGACAGCGAGTAGGGTGGGGCAGCTGTCGTGGGGAAAGAAATCAGAAAAAAAAGGGAGAATGCAGGGACGGAACCAGGATTCGAGTGTGAGGGGGGCCAAAAAATACAATTTAACACTAACATATTTTATATATGAAAATATAATTTTTTTCATCAATTACATTAATATTCATCATTAAATATTTTAAAATATATACATATGACATTAATATATTGAAACTTAAAACGTCTCAATTGTATGTTATGCATATATGTGTGCAATTTTATCATTTTTTTTAATGTAGATTAAGTAAGATCTAATAAATCTAGATAATGAAACAATTATACCATGATAATAAATTAAAAAGTACAATATAATTTAAAAGAATAGAAAAAAACATTATACGTAAAACTGAAAATCTACATAATTATGCTCAAAATTACTCAAACTAAAAATGTGTTGTCCGCTAGTGTGAAAGTGTGAAATCGTGAAGAATCGGAATGCAAAAGATATTGATCTCCAATTAATTCTCAATTTTAATGTCTACTTAAATATTACGAGTATATTTTAAAATATATATATTTATACAATTTGGACTGACTTTATTTTTAGAATCAATTCTCAAAAGGCCCAATCAAATACACATTAGTTAAATAGAGCCCAAACCAATAAATACAAATACTTTATTATAATTTATATATTAGTAACTCATGTCATTATTAGTAAAAAAATTTAAAAATTTGAGGGGGCCATGGCCACCCCTAACATATATGTAGGTCCCTTCTCCGGGAGAATGGAAAGGAGGAGGGAGGAAGATGAATTAGAGTTAAAAGTTATAAATTAGGGTTTGAGGGGTGTGGTTAGTAGATGTATTTTATAGATAAAAAGGTATTTAAGATAATTCGAAGGGGTGCATTAATCCAGGTTGTGTCCTCAACTGAAATGGAAGTGTAAATAGTCAAACCCATTTAATTATTATGGGATATTTTAGTCTTTATTTTTTGGTGGGGCTACTAACACCTAGAGCTGTCAGAACGGGTTAACGGGGCGGTGCGGTCCATAACCCACCTCAACCCATCATTTTGCGGGTTTTGGCGGGCCGGTCCACGGCGGGGACGGGTTGAAAAATACTCAACCCAACCCAACCCATGACGGGTTGCGGGTTAGTCCACGGGCTTTTTTATAATATATTTATTTTTTACTTTTTCACATTTATTCTCATAATAAATTTTAAACAATACATTAATAATTACTAAAAATAAAAAAAATAAAGTATGAATAAATTTGAATAATCTTTAATTAAATTCACCACGTGAATAATTTTAATCTCTTATAATTAAAAAGTAAACCTTAAAAAAGATTTTTTGTTTAACTGTCAAATCAATCGAACTAAAATTTAAACAAAGTTTAATGGGCAAATCAACTCAACTATAAATAACAAAAATATAGAATATTCAACGAAAGTTTAATGGACAAATCAGCTCAACTATCAGTAACAAATGTCAATTTGTGAATACACATATAACATTATCACCACATAAGAGTGGTTTATTCTCATTCTCAAATCTCAATTTTGTTTAGAATGATATTTTATAATTTTGTATATTAATTTAAAGTTGAATTGGATCAATAAATTTCTAATATCACATTTTTACTTACAATCATAGTTCAACTTAATAAAAACGCGTTACTGTTTCATTAAACCTTAAAAAATAAAAATAAAAATTTTAAAAATAAAAAGCCCGCGGGCCAACCCGCCCCGTCCGCGGTCCAACCCGCCAAAACCCACAATCCATACGGTCTAGCCCAAACGGGCCTGCGTTTTAAACGGGCTTGTATTATTCAACCCAACCCACCTTTTTAATAGGCGGAGGCGGGCCGACCCAACGGGCCTAGCCCATTTTGACAGCTCTACTAACACCCCCATAAAATGTTATACAAACTGCCTAAATGTAATATACATTCCATTAAAATTTTAATTTTTTTAAAAATTATTAAACATACCCCATTCTTTCTTATTTACCCTTTCCCTCAAAATAAATACAAATTGAATAAAACTTAAAAAAAAACAAATTTAACTAAATCTTTAACGTATATATAAAATTTAAAAATTAATTAAAAAAATTAATAATACGAAAAATTAAATAAAATTTGAAAATATTTTAAAAAATAACTAAATATTAAAAAATATTTAAATGGAAAAAAACAATTAAATCTAAATAAAATATGAAAAAAAATTTTAAAAAAAGGCTTTCGAAAAATGTCAAATTAAACATTTAAAAAAAGTTTTTGCCAAGTCATGAGCTCTGACCTATTTTTACTCCTACATGAGACGGTTACACAAATCTCATTCCGCGAGACGACTCTATTAACGCGCCTATTAATTTTAACCGGCGTTCTAGATATTTGTAGTCCACACTTAAAAATGATAATGATAATATTTAAATTAAAAATAATAAAAAACTTTAAAAAATTGATAAACATTGTAAATTCAAATTAAGAAATACATGTGACATATAATTGGTAAGAATGTCTCACCCAATAACAACTCTTAAATAAAATCATCCCATAATATTTTCCAACACTTGAGCAAGAATCATCAATCCAATCGAAGGCCACGGAGTCTTCACTATATTTCCAACCCTTCAAATTCAATCCATTATAGCTGCTGCATTATATAATACGGAGTAAAATTCTGTTTGGATTTCTTAGAAAGATTTCCGGTAGGGCGCGTCATTCGAATTTTAAATTAGAGTTGTAAACAAATTAAATAATTTTGATCGGTATTCGTATTTTGATCTATTTGATATTTGTATTCGAATTTTGATATTAGTATTTAAAATTTCATTATTCGAATTCATATACAAATTTTCTTTTTTATTCAATTAATAAACAAATACAAAATACATAAATAAATATTTTGCCTCATGTCCTAATACAGAGTAATAAGTTTTAAAAAATTCGAATACTTACTCGAAACCATTAGAGTTAACACAAACCCCACCAAACATAAGAAAATAGCCCTTTATCCTGAACAATATTCATTGGGCCAGTGAAGTTTTGAACCTGATCCAATAACTTTTTCATTCGCAACAAAACAAATTATAGACTAGAATTGGGCAGGGGCTGCGCGAACGCAGGCCCCCTCTGACACAAATTATGACGTAGGCTCGACCTAGGCCGACCTTAGGCGGGCGCCCCTCCTCAGTGCAATGGAGGTCGCCAACCTAGGCCATGGACCTTATTGATCGTCCATCGACCCCGTCCAGGTAAGTATGTAACTCAGTGCACCTCCGCCCCTTTTTATATTAGTTCTATCTCTAATTTACTCTTTACTTACTCGATGTGGGACAAAAACCACATGCATGTTTCCCCTTTCACCATGCCATTTCAAAGTATAACCCAGATATCTTTTGAACTCTTTCGCAGTTTCGCAATATAAAAAATAAAATGTTAAGAAAACGTTAAAAGGTATGGTCTGAAAATTTTCAACAACTCCATACGTATAATTCATTTGCTGAACAAGAAATAAAGTGTGTCTGAAATCTTGGGCACGATGCGACAATTTGGAGCAGATAGAGAAGAAACATTAGCATATATTGTGTTTGTGGTTGTGAGAAGAAAGAGGATATATTATGTGTGGATATCAGGATGCAAGAATTTGAGCCCATCCCTTGTCCTTGTCCTCCTCCCTCCAAACTCTACTACTCTTTCGAACATCTACATGTTTTCAATGTCAGGACTCATAATCATTGGTCATGGGATAGACTCTTCCTTGCTTTTCTTTGTCCCCATTGCTTCCTACCAACTTTAATTAATCCTCTTTCACATCAATTCATATATATACACACATATAACTTACCCAGCTATCTACACTTGATAATAATAATAATACTAATCTCAACTCTTTTCTTGATTTTCAATGGATTCAAACTACCTCCTAAATCATGCTGCTCTGCCTTCCGAATACTATCTAGGAAAAGACGATTCTAACATGATCGATTTGGGACTAAGTTTACGAGTTTTGCAGCCCGACTCTGCTTGCTATTCTTCTCCTCATGGTATATATTCTGTCATACTTTCTAGTTGATTGACATTTAAAAGGCCGCAATTATTAATTAGCCCTCTTTTCGTCTTAGCAGAGAATTACGACATTTTGGTGGACTGGAATCAGCTGCATCCGGAGCTGAAAAAGACTGCTACTTTAAACAAGGAGAATTGCGACGAAGAATCGGAAGGAATCCAAAGCAAACAGCGATGGATGTACGTCAAAGTTAACATGGATGGCGTGGTCGTTGGTAGAAAAATTTGCATACTTGAGCATATGGACTATTTTAGTCTTGCTCTTCAACTTGAAGACATGTTTGGTATGTATGTTGAATTCCTAACGACTTTTCTACGCTAAATTGACGCCTAATTTTATTAGGAAAACAAACGATGTCTGGTCTGAGGCTGTTTCAAGATGAATCGCGGTTTTCCTTGTTTTACAAGGATGACCGCAATCAGTGGAGGATGGTCGGGGATGTCCCGTGGAAGTAAGCATATATTGTGAATTAACTAGACTATTATTTTTCATTTGCTACACATGTCGATGATGATGATAATGACGAACAGGGAGTTTGTGGATCGCGTAAGGAGGCTGAGAATTGCGTACAAGGATGAACCCGATTGTGCTCCCTCTTCGTCATCATCACCGTTTATTGACTCTCTGACTTGAATGTACCTAGAGAATCAGAAGATCCTGATACTATTTGTTAAGACATGCAGCTTATTTTGCCTAATTTCTTGCTTATGTAACATTTTCCTTATAGCTGTAGTTCCTTAATTAAGACTTAACTTCCTTAGCTTATTTCAGAGGAGAATTAATATCTAGGTCTATTAATGCATTATTCAATCAAGGACCCATATGCCTGGAATATTCAGCACATGATCTAACAAAGATCTAGTACAACCTTGAGAATGCACACATGTCAAGTAAGCAAACACAGATGTATTAAAATGGCATCTAATTTAATGTACAAATTGATAGGAATTGTATGTGTCACACCAGTATTTGATTTGTTATATTGTACTCACAAAAACTAAGAAAAAAATGATAAAGTAAATGTATTGAAATCGTTTCAACTTCATTAAAGTGATAAAATAATTGTATTATGTAAGAGGGTGTGATGACATATTGACATAGATGATAAACAAGTAAAAAATTTGAAAGAAAAAGTTATAATAAACTTTTTTTTTGTTTGTGAGAAATAATGTTGAACGAAAAAAAAAAAAGGTACGACACATAAAATAGTACTCCGTATTAATTGAAGTTGAAGTGGTTGGTTTATTGTAGTAGAGTAAATATTAGGTAGACAAGATATGTTAATTTCTGATGGAGCCAGGATTTTAAAAAATGGGCAGACTGTGCCAATTTTTTTATTTTTTTTTACATAAGTTGCCCTCTACAGATTTTGTATGGGATGATTCATCGATAATATAATCAGTAGGTTAGGGTTTTAGATTCTATTGTCAAATCATTTTTTTTTATCAATTTTTGAGAGGGGTGATTTTATCTGCTTTTGTTTAAAGCACTTAATAAGTTAATGTTCAAGCTTTAAATTTAATTAATGAAACTTAATCAATTTAAAGAATTCAATATTTTTGTTTACAAATAAATTAATGAAAATGAGTGTGATTTGGTGATACAGTGTAAATCTGATTAGATTCAATCCTGGGGTGTGGACTACTACATTTTTAAAAAATGAGTACATAATATTAAAAAAAAAATCTGAATTTTGCCTCCATGTGATTTTTATTGTGAGAAGTGAGATGCACATATGTCTTGGGATTTCAATGTTGAAATACTGTACCAGTGAGTTGTCCTCCAAGTTTAATTTTATAAATTCGATCATAAATTTCTGGAAGACATCAAAATTCAATTCAAAGTACATATGGAAGAACTCAAGGACCAACCAGGCATGAGTTTTGAATATAAAGATTAAAAAATACAATAGAATAAATACATGTGTAAATCTTCATTATTCCCACTTTTCTTTTTTTGGTTGTTCAATTTTATTATGTTCATTCATTTTTGGAAATAATACTATTCACATTACTTTATCTCCACCCTCCAACCATCACTTATTTACTCAAATTGACACTAATTTTATTCATAAACAATCACTTTACCTATAAATGGACCCCACAACATCTCATCATACCCCCAACTTATCTACTTTATACATAAATTAATCAATATTCATTAAAATCCGTGCCCGAAGAAATTGACATAATAAAATTGGACGGTGGGAGTAATAATAACTTTCACATAATAATAGTATTAATTTAGGCTAATTTCAAAATTTCAATGTTCTAGACCCAGAGGTAGATGCCAACATCTTGCCACAAATTGCCAGCCCATCAATTAACCTGAAAGGGATGTGGATTCACCATCACTGCACATTCGATTAGTTAGACTTTTCATTCATTAAGTTGAAAATGAATTAGAAAATCCATGCACTTAATTTACCAAACGCCCAATGATGCATCACAAATGCCTAACATTTTCTCAGAGTTGAAAAGTCCCTTTGCATCTCCATTTAAATAACGCCATGATTGGCGGATGTACAAGTGTGAGCATAATGAATACGGAGTATATATTTTGAAGGTTTGAAATCAGCCACACTAATTGATTAAAAAAACATGGAGACTCACTGCAATGGAACTCTAAAGTCTATAAAACACATTTTTAAGTCTTAAGCATACAAAGTAGTTTTGCATTAATCCATATATAACTACCCTTTGAATTTTGATAATTAACTATAATAGGAATTAATTTCCACTTCTCTACAAGTTCGAACTTTTAGATAAGACGAAATTATTTTGGTATCAGAGTTTAAAAACTCACGCCTACACATTTGGTCCGATAAAAAGCTTTGATAAGCTAAAAGTCAAGCACATACCAGTTCATCGGTAATCAATGCTAAAATATTGGTGAAGGCTCCAAAATAGGAAAGAAAGGGGTGGGTCTCATTGGAATTTCCTTTTTTATTTTATTTTTTCCAGGAAGAAGTCTCATTTGTATTGACTATTGAGAAGTTAAGTTTGGCAACTTTGGAATTTTAATTTAAATTGTGCAATTGTTGATAAAATTTACATTTACTTTTAAGATTATAGACAGAATATTCACATGCTGCAAATGAAAGAATTTGAATTTTAACAAATCTTATTAGATAGAAAGATGAAACAACAACAGGAAGAAAAAAACAAAGGCCAAACTGATCAAAGAAATCAACTAACATACTAAGATCTCTATAGTAAGAGAAACAGCAAATTACATAAAACATTTCTTCATACATATAGAAACCATCATAGGTGCATGATTTTTCAATCACATGAAATTCCGAGTCTTTCCAATGCATCGGAGACATTCCTCATCGAAGGTCTCCTATCAGGGCTGCTTTGCGTGCATGTCATTGCGATCTTTAAAACGGCTATCATCTCTTCTTCGTCTTTATCAACATCTTGAACCAAGTACGGATCCAATATATCAGAAATCGGTCTCTTTTCTTGAATGCATAGCTGCATCCACTGGACAAGCTCCATTTCGGAGTTTCCCAATGGCGATCGCCCACTCATCATTTCCAGTATTATTATCCCATAAGAGTAAACATCCCACTTTTGGGACGGTGGTTTAACCGCTTTCAACGCCTCAGGGGCTTGATAATTAGAACAGCCAATTGCCTCATTATTCGGGGAATCACCAGCTATGTTAGCTAAGTGGCCAATGCCAAAATCGGAGATTTTGGGCTCCATGTCATCTCCAAGCAATACATTGGATGGCTTTAGATCGCCATGAACATATTTTTTGGGACTATACTCGTGCAGATAAACGAGTCCCCTTGCCAACCCTTTCGTTATTTTCAATCGCGTTGCCCATGAAAGAGGATTGAACGTCGGTTTTCCTGCGAATGGTAGCAAATTCAATTAACAAAGAGAGATATGTTATAATGTTATAACTAAAAGATGAACTTGTTAAAATGAAATGTACCATGAATTGCTGTAAAGAGATTTCCATTAGGTACGAAATCGTATATGAGCAACTTCTCATCAACGGACCAGTAATAAGCGCGAAGAGTTGCTACATTCGGATGTCGTAGCTTCCCAATAGCCTCGACTTCAGTTTGGAACTCTTTGAACCGCTGCGAACCTCCTTCCCCCAATCGTCTCACAGCCAACGTAAGCCCGTCTTGCAGCACAACCTTGTGCACAATTCCAATCCCAGTTTTACCAACCACAAACGCGGACGCTTTCAAGAGCTCATCAAGATCGAACGCCACGTCAGCATCCATATGCACTAGATCAAATTCTTCCCCATTTTCAGAAACAGACTCAGCTGATTCACCTAAGCATAAACATTCATTCCTACTCTTATAACCTCCCTTTTCAAAGCCATCCCTCTTGCGAAACCTCGAGTAACAAAACGAGAACAACAACCCGATTACACAAATACCAATCACATCACTCACAACAATAGCAATTACAACACCTTTACTCAACCCCCTCCTACTCCTACCACCACCACCACCCGGAACCAAAGGAAAGGGTGGGGGCGAATTCGACTCACTCTCCGACGAGCAAAGATTAGTTAACGGAGGACCACAAAGACCGGGATTTCCTATAAAGGCCGTCGGCCCTCGATTAATTAAAGCACCATTTTGCGGAATTGGGCCAACTAACTCATTGTAAGTGAGATCAATGTAAACTCTCTCAGGAAGATTGCCAAGACTAGGTGGGATTGAGCCATTAAACTTATTATGAGACAAATCAACAGTTTCTTGCAAATTAAATAGATAACCTAAATCATTAGGAATTGAACCACTAAACGCATTATAAGAAACATCAATCTTGTGCAACAAACCTAAGTTCTTCCCAAAGCCATCAGGCAAATAACCACTAAAATTATTGTGACTAAAATCAAGATTCCTCAATTTTCGACACTGAATTAACGACGAGGGCAGAGACCCATTAAACAAATTATGTGATAAATCTAATGTTTGAAGGAAATGGAGATTCCCAAGCTCAATTGGCAAAGCCCCAGAAAAGAAATTACCATAAAGAACCAAACTTTGCAATCCCTGGGCGTTGAATAACAGAGGAGGCAATGCTCCGAAGAACTTATTGTTCCTTAAATTCAAATGCCTAAGTTGAGACAAAGACCCAATTGAAGCAGAGAGAAAACCGTAGAGGCTCTTGCTGGGAATGCTTACAGAAACAACTCTTTGTGCTTTGCATGTAATGCCATTCCATGAACAAGGAGTTTGATCGGAATGGTTCCAGTTAGTGAGTGAGCCTTGAGGGTCTTGTGTAATTGATTGCTTGAATGATAAAAGAGCTGCGCCTTCATCGTTCAAAGAACTCACCACAATAATGTTATGGGAATGAAATGAAATTAAGAGAAATAAGAGGATTGAAACTGACATAAGGAATGTGACCGTTGGAAATGCAAACAAGAAAATATGCAAGGAAAGGACAGAGAGAGAGAGAGAATTGTGGAGAAGAGAAAATAACAAGTTTTGCAGAAAAAGTTGGAGCAAAGAAGTTTCTTGGAAAACTAGAATACACTCTACTGTTTAGTCGTTACTCATATATATCCGAAACCATTTTTTTTTTTTTAATTACGAACAATTCACAGCTAGTCTTGATATACTTGTGTTTCAATAAAGTAACATAGGGGCGCGCTTATATTTTTATTTAATATACAACACTACAGAACACTGTGTTTCCAAAAGCTTTAATGAAGGGATGCTAATTATTGCAAGCTAACGTTAACTAACAATTATTAATATAAAAATAGATAAAACTGATATTGCATATTATTATAAATTTAGTCACTTGAGTTTGAACTTTATAGACCCTTCTCTTTAAGCTGTCCCACTTTTCACATTGCTTTGTGGATCATGGTTTTAGGTTTAATAATAGCTTTTTACAATTATCACACATATATTATTGTTAGTGTGTGAGTATCGTAGATGACAGAAAAATGTAGAAAAATAGAAATCGAGAGATCTAAAGCAATGATCACAATTTTCTTAAAATAAATTACATTCTTCACACTCGATATTAATAAATTCGTAGGACACTTGTTTCTCTCGGTACAATCGAAATGAACAATGATATTATCACTCTATTTTGCTCTAGGTAAATTGCATCGCTGCCTAAATATTATCATCATAATACAAAAATTTTGAGCAAAACTGAAACATGTCTGCATTGCCCGATCATTATTGTGTTACTCTTGTATCAATTTATTGGGAAACAAAAATTGAAAACTATGCCACAAAAATACAATGAAGTTGTACACATTGGTCATTACAATTTTTATTGAGTTATCTTGTACTCAATCTGTCCCCTACTTGATGATTCAAATCAATTGGGCACAAATTTTATCTGTCCCATACTTGATGATTTAAATCAACTTGGCACAAATTTTCTCTGTCTCATACTTGATGATTCAAATAAATTGGGCACAAATTTTAATTAATGAATTGTTTATTAGTATTGTGTAAAATAAAGTGAGAGTAGTAAATATTTTTCAACTTTATAAATAGTAATAAAATTATTTTTTTAGTGTAATAAAGTAGTGTAATATTGTGATATTTTAAGGAGATTGTTTAAAATTGTTTTGTTATTTTAGATAACGTGTCATCAAGTAAGGGACGCCCAAAATGATAAAATGCATCATGTATGGAGGGAGTAAGTATTAATTTGTTAAGTTAGAACAATAAAGCAAAACAACATTATAAAGTAGGTAGACATTGACACTCTTGGTTGATTTATCAAAACAAAAGAAAAAAGAGACACCCTAGATTGTCTTCTAATAAACATTCAATCAAGATTAGACAAAGAGACATTCTTTTAAATTCATAATTACACCACATGCATGCTATGCAACGCCACTGATTAGCAACCCTATGCGGTAGTTAATTGATGATCACAATTGTTTTAATTCCCTCAAAATTTCATGATCATTATGTTAATAAGATTATATCAGAATTGATAATATACATGTATTTATTTGGGAGTTACCCATAATAATCTAGTAACACACTTCTTACAACATTATGAGATACTTGGATTTGCAAAAATGAGAAAAAAAGTTAATGTGAAGTGCATGGGCGTGTGTCATTGGGAAATTATGGAATTGCCGAAAAAAAAAAAAGTAGGGAAGAACAACAAGAAGCGAAAAAGACATTGGACAACATCAAAATTCAATTGTGGGACTGGTTAGGGGGGCGAAAGCCCGAAACATGCTTGAGACCAACTCTTCGATCTTGGCATGGTTTTGTGATCCGTTCCTTTGTATCGTTGATTAAAATCTTTGGAATGAGCTAGTATAAGTTGAACTTATTTGTAATGTGTGTATGGGTTGAGTATCCCTTATACTCGTGAGTTATAAATTCCTTCTACTGTTCTATTTATTTATTTACGTATATGTGTGCGATCAATTTGTTGCAATACACATTTTTCAAGATAGATAAATTTTTTAAAATAAAATCATATTATTTCTAATTATTAATTCAATAATTTTTTTATAGTAACTAATTATATATAAAATTTTGAAGTATAAAATAAATTATGTTTAAGATTATTTCAAAAGTACGAACCTTCTTAATTATATAAGTACTAGTTTATGGTGTGAGTATTAATTCTGACGGTGGGTCTAGTGATCAGAGGGTGCAACTAACCTGGGCCTTTGAGCCAACCCGATTATAAAAGCCCAACAAGCATTTAACTACGCCACGGCATCGTATTAAGGCCATGGCTATATACCCCTCCAGCTCTGTTAAGTATACTCCCCCGATACATACACTCCCCTCAAAATGAATAATGTTAGATATACTCCCCTTAAAATACCTAAAACACCCTAACCTCTTTTTTTTTTTCTATTTCCTCTTTCTTCTTCTCAATTTTTACAAAATCCTAAAACTCTTCATCTCCCTCCCTCTCTCCCTACCAAATTACCGCCGCCTCACCAGCAACGTCGTCGCCGCCGCCGCACAGTCTTCTTCTCCCTCCGCCCGCCGCTACCATCTTCCTTTCTTTTCTTTTTTTCTGCTGCAACAACCCCCACCACTACAGCAAACCTCCACACCTCCGTCGTCCCCCACCTTGCGCCGCTCCGCCAAGCCTGCCGCCACCCTTGCGCACGGCCCCGTTGGTCGTCCCCCACTCTCCCCTCTCGATCCGTTTTTTTTAATGTTTGCAACCAACGGTGGCGGTGGCCCCTCCTTCGCCCTTTGCCTCCGCTGCCGTGTTCCTTCTCCCCTGCCGCCGCTCCTCCTCCGTTGCCTCCCCCCTCTTTCGCTGTTCCCCGCTCTCCCTCCCAACACGACAGTCCGCCCCAGGTAAGTCTTTTTTTTTTTTTAACTTTCAACAAACCGGTGTCGACGGAATGCATTATCGTTGACAACAATTTATCGACAATAATGCATTATGTCGACCCTGGTTTGTCGAAAATATGTTTTTTATTTTATGTTTTAAAATCTGCTTGTTGAAAATGAATTGGTGTTGGTCGCCGGAGGAGGAGGCGGCGACGACGACGACGACGGTGAAGGCAACTATTAGGGTTTAGGATTTTAAAAGTGGGGAGTGTATCATGATTATTTTAATTTATTTTAATATGTGGGTAGTTTAGGTATTTTACACAAATATTATATTAATAAATGGGGAGGGGGAGTATACTTAACAAAGCTGGAGGGGTATATAGCCTGGGCCCGTATTAATCATAATAACCGGGTAGGAGAGGAGACCAACTGAAACAGGCCTAAAATGGACGCCTCTGCACGAGCTATGGTGGAAGCCATCCACGCCAATCCCACTCAAGCCGTGCTGTATCTCTCCGGCGGCGCCTCTCAGGTACATTCACACATAATTCATATATTGCGCTACTATATATGTTCTAACGTATACAAACTGTTTGTTGAAATGCCCCAATGAAGTAACTAATGCTTTTCAGGCGTTTGGATGGTTAATGTCTGTGCCTGGAGCTTCAAGCACTGTCCTAGAAGCAGTCGTGCCTTATTCCAGGATGTCCATGATCCAGTTACTGGGCAAGGTTGTGAGGTTTTTTTGTCTCTTTACTTATTTTTCTGTTAGTTTGGAGTGGATTCTCATACTTTATACTTTTGTTTCTTGGTGATTTTTTCCAGGTTCCGTCTCAATTTGCGAGTAGGCAAACTGCACAGGACATGGCATTGATGGCGTATAACAGAGCTCTAAAGCTTTCTCAACCAGGTTGTTTTTCCAGTATATAATATTCTGAAGATCTTAACTTACTTTTCCTTCAAAATGTTCTTAATAGGGTGACATTTTTTTTTATAACTTGCACTGGTGTTTCGTTAGCTTTATTTGGCTGAAATATTGTTAGCTTGTGGCCTGGATATCAAGAAAAAAATGGATGAGAAATGATTATGTTTTTATATTTCTTTTCAGGAACAACTATTTCTAAGATTTTCGTGAATTAAAGGGGTACTATTATATCCATGCTCCCCCCAACCCCCAACGGAACAAATTCTTTATATTTCAACATATGCTTGAGATTTATCTATCAATTTTTTGACAAAGGTTGGTTTCCGCTCAATTGCTCTGGTCTGTTACACATATCATAAGGCAGCCCACTACTTTCAGAATAAACTAAGTAACTTGATACTTTAACTTGGGCAACACTTCAATTATGGCTCTAAGTCAGAGTCTAAATTAACTCAAAATTTGTTTTAATGTGACTTCATTTATTACACTCAAACTAATTAAATCTCATGCAGCTTGATTAGTATAGATTTCTTTTGCATTACCTGGTTGCAAAGTAGAGTGAAGTCTATTCATAATACCAAACCGTATTCAATCATTCAACTGATAAACAATATCAAACCTGCACTTGGTAGTGAAAGATGGCTGTATCCGGTGTTGTATCGAAGTTTCTGCTTGTTTTGGGTTTATATTCTTCTATTTAATACAGGTATCCCAGCACTTGGCGTGGGCTTCACCGGTTCACTAGCCAGCGCACGCCCCAAGCTTGGGGATCACAGGTGAGATGCTAATATATTCATGCAACATATTCAAGCTATATATGCCGTGTCTCGTGTTTGTATATGTTTTCAGAAATTTTCCATGGGGCTACATAGTATTGTAGTGGTAAATAGCCTCATGCCCTCATCTTTGCGGAAAGTGAAAAGGCTATCATAAATGTGTTGAACAAGAAAAAGGCTATAAGCTGAAAGTGCAAAAGTAGGGGAAGATATACAAAGTTAAGGGTTCAAAGGCCTTCAAAAAGGTTAAACTGAATTACCCTTATCATTCCAATGCATGAATCCATTGCATGATCTCAAAATGCATAACAAAGCAAGTTCTAGAATGTACACACCATGTTTGATCACACACAACAAAAAAAATGAAGCATGATATAGATGTATTGTTCTTTAGGCTCAAAAGCTCACATGAAAAGACTATTGTATCAAATCTTGCACATTGCCATTCAATCAGTCATCAAACCAAAATTAGCTCAATTTTCTGAAAATATTAACCAAAAAAAGTCCAGAATCTCCACAAAATATCCAAAATCTCTCCCACACCTTGTTCTTACATTGTCCTCAATGAATCAAATATGAGTTCGCAAAAAAGAATCAAAAGAAACTGATAATGGAAAACTTGTGCTGTTGATTCTTAATTGCTACCAGTGTCCAATCATTCAAGACAATTATGGATTAAGGAAATCATGGATACCATTAGAAAATTAATCATGAAATATAATTGTTAGATCAATTATATAACTAATTTCCATGAGATGGATAATACGTATACTTGAATTAACACAAGAAACAAACAAATCACATAAGTTTTACAAAAATATAATTGAAGTACAAAACCTTAACCTTGCATGGTCTGAATAAAATCTTCATAAACTTCATTAAGTCTCCAAGAAGAAGAAAAATGATAAAAAACAGAAAACTAAATTTCTTGGTTTCCAACGTGTAAAACTGAGAGAGATGAGAGACTGATATATGTAATGATATGGAAAATATAATCTCCCATAATCTTTCTAAAATATTTCAAAAGTCAAAATTAGACACTTCAAACCAAAGGCCACCAACTCTTAAATTCTTCTTTTCAAAATAGGCCCAACATCATTCTTTTAGCCCACTTGAGTCCATCAATTTGGCACCCACAACAAAATAAGATTAATCTAAAAGAAATAAAAAATACGAGGAATATGATTATAAAATATGAGACTGTTAAAAGCACATCAGAATTTCCACTTAAAACAAGTCAAGCAGACATAATTTCATACTCCCTCTGTTCCACTTTAACCGTCACTTTAGGGAGAAACTTGTTCCAAAATATCTGTTGCTTTTGGTTTTCCAAGACACATCAACTTTTCTCCATTTTTATTTTTGTGATATGTGGATAAATGATCATACATTATTAATTAATAACATGTAAGGGGGCATATTAGTCATTTTATGCAAATAATAATTAGTATTAACTATTAAATGACTTTCTTAATATGTGTGAAAACTCAAAAGTGTCAAATAAAGTGGAACAGAGGGAGTATTTATTAATAGTATCATACGTGAAAATGGCTGGTGGGAATGGGACTAGAAAAAACCTGAAGCCTTATGTCTTATTGGTAAAATATAAACATCCTAAAGATGCCTTTCTGTGTATAGTTTGAAGGGATTTC
Source organism: Galeopsis tetrahit (assembly GCA_963675135.1). Lineage (NCBI taxonomy): Eukaryota > Viridiplantae > Streptophyta > Magnoliopsida > Lamiales > Lamiaceae > Galeopsis > Galeopsis tetrahit. The sequence goes on along the minus strand of OY776122.1, from coordinate 67,110,852 downwards.
AGTATTCCTAGGGTGAGCATGGCCTTATTTTGATTCATGAACGATGCTCTTCTCAAGGGCAATATGTTTCCTCCTATGGTGGTTTCACAGAGTACCTTGGTGAATGCATTTTTCAGACTGTAGGTCTCACTTAAGGGCGAAACAAGGATTAAGGGATGCAAGGTCTATATTTAGCAAAACATCATTGACAATGGACAAAAGCTATGCAAATAATTAAGGAAATGGTAACCGTTTTGTACGTCTAGATATGTAAAATAAGTCGAGCATCAATATCCAATAACGAAGATGCCAGATTATAATGACAATAGGTGTTGAACAAACCCTATGTTGTTAGGTCTAAAATAATGCCTAATTTTTTCCTCGACTGTGTTATTTCATATTTTTAATGCCATTTGTTGATGTGTAAAAATGTACTTCATAAATATCATTCGTTTAGGTTTCATGTATCAACAAGGACATCTGACCAGCTTTGGTCATCTACTGTTACTTTGTCAAAGGTACCACACAAATTTCCAAAAAAAAATCACAGTGCTTTAATTCTCAGTTTTATATATTAAGTTTGTTCTATGTACGTTAATCACTTTAGGGTCCGAGAACTCGTGAACAAGAAGATAAAGTTTCAAGCCAGGCTGTACTGAAGGTAGTAATACATAATTGGTGTGCCCTTATAGAAAAATCAGCAATCGCGATATTATGGTATATTAAACAATGTTGAGTTTCAGTTATGTAGTCCTTGTTAAAAGTGCGGAAATAAAAAAGATTTCGGATGAAAGTATAAATGTAACTTTAGTCTTTCATGAAGAAAACTTTTACTGTCTCCCAACTTTTGATCATATATTAAACAATATTTTGGCAATTGGCGATGAAAAACGTCTTGTGATTTCTGCCATGAATAATATTACCTCCACATTTCTAATTTACATATATGTTTAAGCCATAAAGAGACAATGACCATGGTTTTTTTATACATACAAGATGACTGGTTAAAGAACATTGTGCTTTCGGTCTCAATGATAATATTAATTTCAATTAGTATGAGTGCAGAAGCTAGGAGCTGAGTTAAGCATTTATCCTCTCAATTGCATTTATACATGAATCAAGAGCTGGATGGATGTTTGCGAACTTGCCGACTTGTGGATAACGCAGGCCTCGTGCAGTGATTGTTTAGCCTTTTGATTCATGTTATGGTAGTAGATCATAGTGTACTAGATGCTTGCTGGGAGCTGGAAAATTTTGTTGCTAACTCACAAATAGGGCTGTTATTCGAGCCGAGTCGAGCCGAGTATTTGAGGTTCGAGCTCGACTCGAGCTCTTATCGAGTCGAGCCGAGCTCGGCTCGATAACATTACCGAGTTAAAAATTGAGCTCGGCTCGACTCGTTAACGAGTCTAACGAGCTTAACGAGCCTATCGAGTCGAGCCGAGCCTAACGAGCCTAATGGATTTTTTTACAAAAATTTAGTTATCGAGCCTAACAAGTCGAGCTCGAGCTGGCTCGTTAGTAAATCGAGTATTTAACGAGCTCGAGCTCGGCTCGTTAAGCTAAACGAGTCGAGCCTTATCGAGCCTTAACGAGTCGAGCCGAGCCGAGTCTCGTTAAGGCTCGGTTCGAATAACAGCACTACTCACAAATGATGTCAAAAAAAAAAAAAAAAACTGAAAAAAATATTTGTTTGGTTTGGAATCATCTTAAATTTGGGTGGGGGTCTCAAAGCAGATTTGTGTTATTTGACACAGGAAGTTGGTTATATTTATCATTTATGTCTTAGTTCTGCAAATTTAGCATATATCTAACATATTAGACTACATGCACTGCATAAGAGAACAGCTGATGAGTGTTTTCACAAGATTTAAAATAATCCCTTATTGCAGCATTTTTTTTTTCCTATACTCTTTTCTTGGTCTTTTTTCTGCTTTCAGTTGTTTGAAGAGACTGCTAAATTCTACTTCTTCTTCAATTCGTTGCATTATGTTTGTCAATCTAGTCAAGGACTTGCTGAACTTCAATTGTACAAAATTTTACTCCTTTGTTTATTTACACCCACCTGATTTTGCAATAACATTGAACCTCAAACTTTTGTGGAGGATTATTGTCCCGGTTGTACTATGGTTAAGAAGAAATAAGAGGATTTTGAGAGTTCAATCGAGTCAATAGAAGATCTTTGGGGTAGGATAAATTCAGAGTTTCTCTTTGGTCGTCAGGTCAAAGGAACTTTATAGATTGATTTTTTCACTCTTAGGCGATACTGTAATCTGTGCTGCTTCTTCTCTTCTACCTGTAAGTTGTAATCTGTGAAATGGGTATCTCATCCCTTATATCCTCTCTATCTATATAAAACATTCTGTTTCCTATCAAAAAAATACAAGGTCCATTTCCGAGACTCCAAGTAAATTTTTGTGTAACCTTCATGATCTATTTGTAGGCAATAGCATATGCTTGCAAGGTTCCAGGAACATTTGTTTCTGAGTTAACTGATTCTGAAGTTCCTGACGAATTTGAAATGCAATTTGATGAAGATCAACAGTTGGAGCAACTTATCAGTGGCCATATATGCTTTAAGGTTTACCCTTTTTCAAGTGGTATGGTTTCAGCTATGTGCAAAGTCGAGATCACACCATTTATTGTCTCTTTGTTCATTGTGGAGGAAATGTTGTGCAGATATGTCTAAAGCAGAAAGGAAGATAATTCTCTCTGGATCATTTAATCCTTTGCATGATGGCCACCTAAAGCTGTTAGAAGTTGCTTCAAGGTATAATAATCCATTATTGAAAGCTTTGATATTTTGACAATAATCTGTGATTGAATTAGTATTCAATTTGTTGCATGATTTCTAAGTGTAAAAGAGTAATTTCTTGAAAATTTGTGTGTATTATTGAGCTAAAAGACTCCCGTATTTATAGTGGGAGAATAGACCTATAGGGTTACAGTCAATACCAAAAACAATGATCTACCTACTATTTAGAGAAGATTACAAATCAATTTATACAAGGAAAAAATAAACAAATCTTCAACACTACGTTTTGGATTAAATTTCCCGATTTTCTATAAAATGTTTTTGCATCGTTTCAGAAACTTACAAATAGTCTAAATACACCTTCAATTATTTGTTCTTGAGAGTTGAGAGATCCTCTGTAAACCTTATGGTCGGCATGATAGACATTAATGTAATTATGTTTGGGAGGCTGGCTTTAAAAGATCTACGGTCGTTATCTATGTTTCTCATTTGTGCACTTGACTTTGTTGATCTTTATTCTGAATATGCTTAACACCTTGATTTTTATTCATATACTGCAGATTTTACTTTGGAATTATAGGAATGTTTTTTGTGCTAATTTCTTTGATGCATCTGTGGTGAATAACATATGCTCATTATTCTTGAATTTTTATGTTACCGTTTATTATTTTGGATCTATCTTTTAGCAGTGTTCTGATGTTTAATTATTTTAGAAGTTCTATGAAATCTTTCATCATAATCAGAAGTCTTTTCTATCTTATTTGGACAGTCTTTTGTTCAAATCACCTTGACTTGCACCATATCTCCATTATATGGTTAGATTGCAAAAAAAAAAAATTCTCTGTGAACTTCTTTGGGTTATTTTCTCTTCTTACCTACGTAATAATAATAATATTAACAACAATATTGTTCTATTTCTGTTATTCTTCCTGTCCCTTGATTGGAATTCTAAGATGAAGCATGGATATCAAATATTCCAGCATCTATATCAATTTTACAATATTCTGTTGACAAATTTGGTTTTCATTTTACTAATATGCTACTTGCTCTGTTGAGATGCACTTTTAATCATTGTCATTATCACGCTCTCTCATGCAGTATTCTTGGTGAAGGATATCCATGCTTTGAGTTGTCAGCAGTGAATGCAGACAAACCTCCACTGACCGTCTCTCAAATCAAACAACGTGTTCAGCAATTTGACAAAGTTGGTGAGGTTTAACTTGACTTTGCGTTTGTTCATTTGTTTTCCTGGTGATTGAATGTGGAGAACAGTGCATTTTCTTCCTTCTAATTGAATACAATTGCTTTGCAATCCATAAATCTATTACTACTTGCTATTTATTAACACGTACATGGTTCTGAGAATTATATACATATTTCTTCTCAGCCTTGTTCACTGTACATCTGATGAGCTATGTTAATGGTACCAGTCTTTCATGTGCAGGGAAGACGATCATAATTTCCAACCAGCCATATTTTTACAAGAAAGCTGAACTTTTTCCTGGCAGTGCATTTGTTATTGGTGTTGACACTGCAGTAAGGCTAATAAATGTAAGGGAGTCAAACCAAAAGACTATTCTCCTAATTAGTTCTTACTTTTGGTGCATCTTAAATTATCCCATAATCTTAATTTTCATGGATTCAGCTTTATGAAACTAGCATGATAGAAGAGTATGATGTACTGCAAGTCCTAATTGATTTCATTCTTTAAACGTACTGCAACTCATGAAAACCTTGCTCAAGTTCTAGCAAGAATCATTTTGTTTCACTTGGGTTTTATGAGTAGCAATGGCCGAGGGATAATAAACCTGAGCGTTGTTGCTTTGACAGCCAAAGTATTACAGCAACGACTATGAAAGAATGTTGGAAATCCTTTTAGGATGCAAGAGTACAGGGTGTGTTTTCCTCGTTGGTGGTCGAAATGTAGATGGTGATTTCAAGGTTCGTCCTCAAATCCTTGTTTCTGAACTCACGAAATACATATACTCCTAATTAGTAGAGTTAATTATACATGCTTTGTGTAGGTTCTTGATCATTTTGATATTCCTGAGGAGCTAAGGGATATGTTTATCCCCATACCAGCAGAAAAATTTCGTATGGACATTTCATCGACTGAAATCAGACGAAGGCAAGAACTGCTTTAAGTCACTCTTTATTCATTAAAATAAGAAATGTGGTTATGTACTGATATACAGTGCTTGTGCAAATTACAAAAGAAATCATCTGAAAAGGTCTCTTGGTTTCAATTGTGAGAATGAAAGTAGAGGAGATATACCTAGTTTTTTGTGAATCTGAATTGTGGTTGGGATGAATGATTCAGAAGGTGGTAGACTATAGAAAAGTGTAAGGCTATGTTTGGTTGGCTTTTGCCAAAATAATCACTTTCTTGAATGATTGCAATTAGTGAAGATTGTGTACCTTATAACTCGTTTCACTTTCATTCGTTTTTATGTTTTAAATATTTTCATGACCCGATTAAACTTTTTTTCTTTTTTACTAAATAATTAATGTAGTATTTGTTTGCACAAAGATTCACCAAACAATTACAAAACAGGTTCTGAACATTGAAGAATCCAACATGGGTATGTGCTTGTGTGGAAGTAATTTGGGATTTTTTTTCTTTTCTTTTTTCTGGAAGTGCATATTTGGCGAAAAGATTTGGGAAATTAGCACACATGCTACAAGTTATTTATTTATTTTGGTTAAGCATGTCATTGTCTGTGTATTATTTATTTCATGTTATCCTCCCATATATAATAGGTCCACAATATCCTTCTTTCAAACGGTCCTATCCAGATCCCCTCATGTACACGAGGATCATGTGTAAGTGGAAAATCCTTAGATCACACTCACACGCATGTGTGTTTTTATGTGTGATACAGGAGCTCTCCTTTGCACATAACCCTCTTGTACATGAGGGAGCCCCTTCCGTCATTAATATCAATATGCAACCTGTAATGCAATCATTTTTTAACTTGCAATTTGTATAATTTCTTTCATTCAATTGCAACTTGAACTATGCGAAACTGATCAGAGGGCAATTTAAATTCTATTTTGTGGTATTTTCAACTGTATGTTTGTGATATTTTCTGGCTAAAAATAGGATTTAAGTTGTAAGTTGAAAAAAAAAAAAAAGGTTCATACTTCATAATACAAGTTTGTGATTGATATTAACTCAAATGAATAATACTATAGGATCATATGAATAAAAGAAATGTGCCAAATTCCCATAAGATATAGGTTCTAGTCCCACTAATAATATACAAATTCTTTTGATTAGAATAATGCAGTCTGGAGAATTATTTTATTCAACATTCATTCATCACGTAAAACCATGCTTGATGGACTACTTGACATTACATTAAAGAGAGAGAGTAGTGGACTTTTAGTAACCTTAAATTGACCCTGCAGGCACTGTAAATATATTATGTTACTCCACTATTGTATTGTATTGTATCAAAGATAAGGTCATAATATTACACAACACACACGTCCCATCGGTCAGTTTCTACAACTTGAAAAGGGTGACAATTTGTCCCTCCCAAAACAGAATATCCCCGGCCAATCAACCACCGCAGGCGCTGCCACAAGCGGCGGCGCAAGTAGAGGCGCCGTACGTATCAGCATGCGAGTTGGGGGAAACCTTGTCCTCTGAAGCCCCACCCGCGCAAGAAAACACGACGGCGATTATCATAAAGAGGCTGAGGAGTGCCGCCACCACCACTGCTCCGCCAAATCCCACGGCGGCGCTTCCGTCCCAGCTATCTGGACCATTCCATTGCCTCACCATCTAATTGAAATTGATGTGTCTGAATTGTGAAAGAATATGTGTTTGGATATGTAGTAGAGTAGAGGCAATAAATAATACTAGTGAGGAATGAAGAGGCATTAATTAACATTCAAGAATTAATGTAAAGTGGGATTACAGATTTACAGAATACATGACAAGTGGTCAGTCAAAACTATTCCCACTTTCTTTTCTATTATACTCTGTTCCACAAAAATAGTCAATGCTTCTCTTTATTATTATATGTCTTAAATTAGAGTTACATTATCTCTTTTATTTAAGTATTACTCTCTTTCTATATTTTATAAAGTTTATTGCATTTGATTTTAAATTTTATTTTAAAATATTTGTCACTTTTTTTATTTTTATCAATGATCTTTCCAAACTATCTCTATTAATATCTATTTTTTTGAAAATATATTAATGATATGAAATCGGAGGAAGTAAATGTGTATTGACAATTTTACCTTTAATTAAATTTATTCCATAATTACTTTTAAAATTCAACTGTTTTAAAATGTACACTAAAGTTAAATATTAATGATAAAATAGACATATTACTTAAACTTGACCACATTTATTGATTTTTCTAAATTCGTGTATAATTTCAAATGTAATTATCTCTATAGGACGGTGGGAATATACACTTTGTCAACGCTACTACTATGTCAACATTATTATTTTCTTCAATATAATATAAATGTTGACTTTGATGGTCTCCATGCTCTCCGTTTCTTCAATCCAAATTTCATATGTAGACATGAATCACACGATACATTTAAATGTTATTAAACTAAAAGACCCTTAAAAAAATTTATTTCATGAGATTTGAAAGACATTTTTTACTTCTTATAAATTTAAAATATTAATTTATTTACATTCCATTTAAAATACATGGTGGTGTGGCAACATGGTTTTTGGAAACTCACTACAGATTATTCAAGTCAAATAAGTAATTTAAGAAGAGATTGTGTTAAATTTTATGCCCACTGCGCGCTTTCAATTTCAGTCCTTTCGTTCGGAAATAATTAAGCACACGGTTGTTTTTGGGCCTTTGTTGCTAGGTTTTTGAGTTGAAACATATTTATAGTCCGTGTTTTTGGATTATTGAGGGTCGTTGAATTTGATATTGAAATAATATTTATGAAATCGTCACCTAGTATACACAACATCGATCACCTAGTATACACAATATTAAGATTTTCATTTCTTCTCATTAATCTTTCGCTACGTCACATGACTATTCTCACATGTACACGCAAGAGTTGCACTTATTGACAAATTGTGAAAAATGAATAGTGTAAAACAAAGATTATAAAAAAATAGTTTAACTGTACGTGTACCAAAATAAACTGCAAGTAATAAAATGTGTACTATAAGTTGGAGTATTAATTTTTTTCAACTTAATGATCTAACCACACTTAGGAGGTTTGTTTCTTTTCTTTTTCCTTTTTATTTCTAGCTTGAATTGTATTCAAGTACATCAATCAATTGATTCTAATTTCCAAGATGAATTAAATTAATAAAAGTTCCTAACTCGCTGATCAAAAGTCTTAATTATCTTTAATTAAAAGATTTGGCAATAAAAATATATGATGCAATAACGCATGCCTAAATTATTCAAGTTTGAGCCGCCTAACTAGTGTAGATATTTTTCATCAAAGAGGTGTATAGTGTGCTTCACCTTTAGACCGCCTGGACCAAACTATATATTAATTCCTCGCTTAGGATAGGATTTCAATTTATCTTGTACGTGTGTATTTTTCTTTATATTGATCTTAATTAGTGCTTTTATTCAATGGTCTAAAATGTACCACAAGTCAACTAATTAGTAATATGAAAATTTCAACCCCACTTGTGCCATTTAGATCATCTTGCCAAGTAATGGGACAGGATGCAGCGGGTCTGAGTATCATTATTGCCCGTGCTCCGGATCGGTTATCAGTTTCTAATATTTTTTTTTATACATAATACATATAATTATAATATATTTCTATATTTGTTGCATCATAACAATAATTCAAGTTTATAATATGAAACACTCCCTCCGCTTCATGATTTCTTTCACATGTGAAGTGTCAAGTGACACAGAAAAATAAATTTAGTGGAGATTTTGAGAGGTAATTTTATAAACTTTTATGTATAAATTAAGTAAAAAAAAAAAAATTGACTTTTGTGTATGTGTGGAGAAAAAGTAATGACATTTGTGAAAATTGATGATATTGTGAGGATGAAATTTATAAAGAGTTTATCATTTTAAGGATGTGAAAGTTATTGTGTACGTCACCAAAAGAAAAATGTGAAAAGGGACTAAAGGAGTGTAATGATATTTCAACTAAAAATTCTTATCAATATAAAAAAAATTATGATGTGAAAGATAGTTTTGTAAAAATAATCCTAACATCATTTATTTATTTTTTAATTGAAATTTTATTCTACATTTAAAATATACTCTATTATGTATTTTTTTTTTTATAAAAAATAAAATTTTAATAAAAATGGGTCAAATTAAAGTCTACATCAATTAGTGGGTGTTTGATTTGGGACAGAAGTAGATGAGACAAATTCCAATGACGAAAAAGAGTAGACGAGGTAAATTCAGTAATGACACTTTATTATATACCAACCATCCAACAAAATATTATATCTGTAATGGCGAATATTAGTAAATAAAATTATTAATACCTAAATATATATATGATCTGTTTTTATAACTACTTATTTTATACCATAAAATTCACGTGGAATAACAAAGGTGTTAACGAGGGCTGAAATAACCCCGTTAATACTGAAGACAACACAAATTCTCGATGTTATCGGAGCCTCGGAGGGCTTCACTATAAAAAAATAATTTTTAATAATAAAATTTTGTCACTATAACTTCTTCAACTATAATTTTTTAAATTTCTATCATTAAATGTCAATTTTTTTAACTATACATGCAAAAGACAATGACATAATTTATGTTATTAATTTTTTTTTTTTGCTTTACCAAGCGTTGATGGTGCTTGGAAATGTCGAGGGCTAGCGTCCCGGGTAAAAACAAGGGTTTTTGTTGCCATTGATAAAAACCCCTTGGTAAAATCAAGGGTTTTTGTTGTAATTGTTAAAATCTTAAGGTGATGTTTACTTTGGATTTTGAGTGATTTTGAAAATCGATTTTGAAATTATGGATTTTTTAAACCCCGATAAATAGTACTGATATGTGTGCTTCTATTGAGTTTTGGAATAATAGAAGATTTTAACTTTATTTCAAATCATTGTGTAAGATTGAATAAAGTTGTACTCCCTCCGTCCCATAGAAACTTGCACACTTGGGTGGACACACAATTTAAGAAAGGGCTAGTCTTGCATGAAATATTGCATATATGCATTTCATTCATTCACACACATGTTCTTTATAAATACACCCAAGCTTAATTCACACACACATTTTTTATAAATACACCCACTGACAACTTAATTCGAAATTTTTAATCCGTTTATTTTACTCGTTTCTGTGATTCTTTTATCTTTCATTTTATTGTCGAACGCGGGATATTAAATGTAGTAATATTTCAAATTGTAATATGTAGTAATACACATTATTTTATGTAGTAATAACACAAACTGTTTATATAATAATACAAATTCTTTTATTTAGTAACACGTTTTTTCTAGTGTTTTTATTGATGTAGTAACTCACATTATAATATGTAGTAACATATATTATCGAATGTAGTAAACACAATAATCATGTTGTAATACAAAATGTTTTATTGTAGGATGATGCGAAAAATATTAGATCATTTGATAAAGTTACAAATAGTAACAAACGACTATTCAATGTAGTAATTCAAACTGTAGTATGTAGTAACATATAATTTTTTATGTAGTAAAACAAATTATTACATATAGTAATAACACAATTTTATATAGTAATATTGATTCTTTTATATTTTTTTTATTGATTAAGTAACCCACGTTATAATATATAGTAACATATATTATTGCATGTAGTAAGATATATTATTGCACGTAATACAAAATAACATTGACCCATAATGATTAGTATTAAAGAATATTTAAATAAATATAAAATATTTAAGGATTAAGGTCATCGTAAATTGCAGCGTCCGACTGCGGCATGAGGTGATCGAAAACTGCTCGGAGAAGACGACCATGTTCAATTTCTGCCAGTGGATGCATTTATAAAAAAATGTGGGTGTGAATTGAACTGTCAGTGGGTGTATTTATAAAAAATGTGTGTATGAATTAAGCTTGTGGGTGTATTTATAAAAAATGTGTGTGAATTAAGCTTGTGGGTGTATTTATAAAGAATATGTGTGTGAATGACTTAAATGCATGTATGCAATATTGCATATAAGTTTTTGTGTTTAAGAAATGTGTAAGAAAAAGTGTAATGAGTGATGTTTTGAGGGGTAGTTTTGTAAAGTTTTATGAATAAAGTAAAGTAAAAAGTAGATTGAGTGTGGAAAAGTAATAGCATATGGGTAAATAAGAGTATATTTTGAGGGTGAGGGTTATGAAGATATATATTTCATTTTATGGAGTGTGCAAATTGGTATGACTTATGAGACATCCATTTATAGAAAGTGTGCAAATTCCTGTGGGACAGAGGGAGTATTATTATATTATTGTTGGTGCGATTATAATTATTAGTTGATTGTGTAATGATTGAATGTATAATATTATAATATTGTTATATTATTATAGTATTATTATATTATTGTTGAGAAAAATTATAATGATTGATGTAATATTATATAGATATAATTTTATATCAAATCAATATTATGTTTGATATAGGTGGTTTTAAGTGAGTTTTGAAAACTGATTTTTAAATCTCAAAGTAAAAGGGGTGTAGAATTTTAAAATCCAAAATCTGATTTATTGTAACCCCCAATTAAAAAGGTATGATAAGATTACTCCCTCCTTCTAAGTCTAAAAAAAGATAAGGTATGATAGACTCTCACTCCTTCCAAGCCCATATCTAACTACATTGAGAATTGATAGAGAGTAGCACAATATTTTTGCAACTCAATTTAACCATTAAAACCGTGCCCCAACGACCTCACAAGGTTTGGTTTGGCACATGGCTATTTTGGATGATAAAAGATCACCTGTGCCATTTTGGTATTTCACTTTTTAGTGTTTCAGTATATCACTATATGTGTCATGTTAAAAAATAATTAACATTTTATCATAATAATGGAGACGACATGTGTTAAAAATTCAGTAGAACGGAGCATCAAGTGGCATAGTGTCTAATTTAATTTTGGATAGGAAGAACCGAAGAAGAGAGACACCAAATTGATTCTGGATTTCTGGTGCTACTTTGCCTAATTTTCTTTTCAGGCGAACTTGAGAATGAGTTCTTTCATTAGTGGAGGAGATTCTCTGTTAATTCTAATAAGATGTTAGCATAATATCCTTAATTCATTCATAAAAGAGTGAATTTATACCCTCTCTATTTACCAACATAACATAAACTTATGTGACAACTCCTCTTTTTTTTTTTTTAAATAATTAAGATTAATTATTATAAGCATAATATTTGTTCCTAAATATTTGAAAAAATGTTGTGTTTTCTAATTTTATGGATAGAAGGTTATTCAATTTGTGAGATGTATTTATTGATAGATTAAACATATGATGACTATGAATACTTTATAGACTACTTACAGACTCAAGTACAATATTCATAAAAACAAATCTTAAAATAAAACTCCGGATGAGTACATTATTCAATTTGGGTTTATGTAATGGGCGCGGCTAAATGCACCCGGAATTACTATGAGTATATTCACAGGGAATTTTTTTTGTTCCAAGTTGGTGCGAAAAGACGTTTTTATCCCTCTTATAATTTTTTTAAAAAAACGTCGGATGAGTACACCCATCTATTCCAGTTCACACACGATTCATCATTTCACATTCGAATCATTCCGGACTCCCACCATCACCACCAAAACATCAAAAACCCTAAAAATTCAAAATTTCAACAACAAAAATAAAATCTTAATATGTTCGAAAATTTTACCAAAAAAAAGTTGAGATGTCCGAAAATTTTACCAAAACAAACTCAATATGTTCGAAAATAATTTCAAAACAACTTAGATTTGTTCGAAAAAAAAATCGAACATCTTGTTCGAAATTTTTTCCAAAACAAACTCAATATGTTCGAAAATAATTCCCGAACAACTAAAAACCCTAATTTTTCCTAAATTTTCAAAACCCTAATTTTTTGGGACTGTAAAAATTGTAAAAAAAAAAACTTACCTACGACGAGCGTGGGTGGTGCGATGAAGGGAAGGGGCTGCGATCGCGAACGGCCGCGAAGGGGTGGGGAGGGGGCTGCGGTCGCGAACGGCCGCGAAGGGGAGGCGGCCGCGAAGGTGGGGAGAGTGTTGCGCAATGGGTGGGCGGCGTTGTCGCGCGTATTGGGTGGGGAGACGAGGACGGCGACGAGAGGAGGCGGCCGCGAACGGTCGCGAAGGAGGGGATGCGGCGCTGCAGAAATGGAGGTGGGTGTCTGAATGTGAGAATGAGTTAGGGTTTTAATTCATATAGGGGATAATTTTGGCATTTCCACGTGGGTGTCCTCATCCATTTTGTGTGTGACCTCATCGCGTGGTGTCCTCATAGGATGTGTGTGCCTTTAGCCGCGCCCTTATCTAATAACTTAAGGCCATTTATAAGTGAAATTAATGAAGGCGTTCCAACTTTGTTAAATTACTTAAAGGGTTGGGGTGTATACCCCTCCAGCTTTGTTAGATACACTCCCCAATACATATACTTCCCTTAAAGTACATCTGAGATAGATGCATTCTCCCCAAATTGTCTATTATACCCTTTTATCTTAAAAATTGATATGATAAATGCATACCCCCATAAAATTCTAATTTCCTCATTTCTTCCCCAACCCTCCTTCCCCTCATTTCTCCAAGCCGCCGCCCAAGCCACCGCCTCTAGCGCAGCGCCGCCCACCTCCCTTTCTTTTTATTTTTTCTTTTCCATTTCTACAACCAGCGGCGACGGCGCCCCCTCGCCGCCTCCTTCCTTTCTCCCTCCGTCGCCGCCCTAAAACAAGTCAATTTTTTTTTTCATTTCTGCAAGCGGCGGCGGCGCCGCCTCCTCCCCACCGCCCTCTTCTCTCCCCGACGGCCTTCCCCACCGTAAGTCTCCGGTAAATTTTTTTCCTTTTCTTTCTCTGCAACTTTCTTTTTTTTTTTTTTTTTATAATAATTTTGGACAAGAAATATCGATCAAAAAAATTTTGGTCGACAGATTGCTGTCCAAAATTTTTTTGATCGATATTTCTTGTCCAAAATTATTTTTTTTAATTTTTTCGATACAATGTTATCGACGAGTGTGTTTTTCGTCGACTATAATTAGTCGACGATATATTCTACGGTCGACCAACCAGTGTCGATCGACACTGGTTGGTCGAAAAAAACTTTTTTTTTTTAAGTTTCTAAATATATTTTGGATGTGTGACGCCGGAGGTTGTGACGGCAGTGGAGGTGGAGGCTGTCGGAAGTTGCGGCGGCGGCTGCAAAATTAGGGTTAGAGTTTTGTATAAAATTAGGTTTAGTGTTTTAAGTAAGGAGGTGTATGTATCCATAACATTTTACAAATTTTTCTAAAAGGGCAAATATGGTATTTTACATACATATTTAATTAATAAAATGGAAAGAGGAGTGTATCTAACAAAGTTGGAGGGGTATATACCTCAACCCTTACTTAAATATACTCCCTCGATTCATGCATCCCAAAAAAAAGGGTGGGACTATTTACACCTCCATTTCGATTTAGAACACTCTCCCTTTCACTTTAATAATATAATAATAATGTAAAAAAATCAAAAATACCCTTTAGGTCATATTACACTACTAAATTCACTCCTATTACTAACTGCACCCCTCCTTCACCTTTAAACCCTAAATCAATTTTTTACCAACCACCGTCGCCGCAGTCGCTGCCGCCGCCGCCGCCACCGCCACCACCACCACAAACAAAAAAATTCAGAATCTTAGAAAATTTTTAATTTTTTTAACATTTTCGACAAACCAGTGTCGACCATATTCACTCTCATCGACAACAGGGTGTCGACGAGAATGAATATGGCCGACACTTGTTTGTCGAAAATGTTAAAAAAAATTGAAATAATTCGATAACTTTAGGTCGATCAAAATACACTCTAGTCGACAACAGGGTGTCGACGAGAGTGTATTTGGTCGACCTAAAGTGGCCGAAATTAAAAAAAGAAAAAAAAAAAAACAAACCTGGGAGGTCGTCAGCGGCGAGGGGTTGGTGGGGGATCTAAAGAAGCTAATTAAAACTGAGGTGCCCAGAAATTGAGATGAGATGATCGAAGGGGGTTGGAGTAAAGAGAGAAAAAAAAAGAGTAGAAGGGAGAAGGGAGGGAGAGGGGTGGCCGCGGACGGTGGTGGGGGAGGCGGCCCTCGGCAGCAGATGTGGAAGGGGGAGGCGGCCCCTGACGGCCGCCGGCAGCAGATGGGGAAGGGGGAGGCGGCCCTGTAGTTTTTTTTTTCCTTTTCTGCGGGATTTTTTTCAGGGAAGGTGGAGGAGAATGGTTGGACGACGGCGGCGACATCAGCGGCGACATTGGCGGCGGCCGGACGAGAAGGAGGGGGCGGCATACGGCAGGTCGGGGCGGTGGCTGGAGAGGTTGTGGAAGGTTGAAGGTGGAAGGTGGAAGAAAGTAGGGTTTTGAGGGGTGTGTGTTTAGTAAATAGGGTTTTGAGGGGTGTGTGTTTAGTAAATAGGGTTTTGAGGAGAAAGAGTATTTAAGACAATTCATGGGAGGGTGCATCCATCCTGACATATTTTAGGGGGTGTGCATCAATCGGGTGAGTGTTCTAAACCGAAATGGAGGTGTAAATAGTCAGACCAAAAAAAAATGATGTTCAATTGATGCACTCCCCCTAACTGATCTAAAATGCCATTTCCTCTAAAGCTTCCTCCGGTAGATACACTCTCAAAAACCCTAATTTTCAATTATACTATCTTTCTCCCCTTTTCATCCCTACATAATTTTCCTCTTCTTCTACGTACCTGCTCACATACACTGTCGCCGCTCCAGCCCAGCCCCACACACACGGTCACACCGACCGCATTCAGATCCGCTGACTCAAATTCTTTTCCTCACATAAACAGTTGCTCAAATAATTTTTTATTTTTTTTAAAAGTGAACAATAGTTGGTCGATAATATATACTATTATCGACAATAGTATATAATTTCGATCAACTATCGTCGAATTTTTTTCGAAAAATCGGTGTCTACGGTTGTCGATAATAATGCATACTATCGACATTGGTTTGTCGAAAATATGTTTTAATTATTTTTTTTTTAAAAAGTTATATGATTTTTTTGTTATATTTAAAACTATTTGGGTGGTGGTGTCGGCCGCCGGAGGTGGAAACAGTGACGACCCTATTAGGATTAGGATTTGAAAGTGGAGGAGGTGTATTTATCAGGGTCATTTTATTAAAATGGTTGTTTAGATATTTTGTATGAATATTAAATTAATAATTGGGGAGGAGAGTATATTTAACAAAGTTGGAGGAGCATATAACTTGCGCCTTAATGAAGCGTGCCGAATTTCGAAATAGCCCAAGAATTGAAAAATCAAAATCTCATCGCGATTTAAATTTGTAAGTTGTACTATTAATATAAACCTTAGAATTTTTTCCCCCTTTAATTTGCATATAACTACTAATAGAGTAAAAGATATGATAAACAATGAAGGACTAGTCTTGAGTGAGACCGTCTCACACAATGAGATCTGTAAGACAGATCTCTCCAAATACTCATATAAAAAGTGATAATATTTGAGTAAAAAATGATAGTGTTTAAGTAAAAAGTGACCGTGACTTTTGTTAAAAATATTATCACTTTTTACTTAAAATTTTATCATTTTTTTTTACAAACTGAAAATTTGAAAAAAAAATATGAATTATTTTATCCAAAATTTTAAAATATATGGATTAAAAATGATCTGTCTCACATAAAAAAGATCAATAAAACATTCTCACACAAATCTTTGCTATCATTAATTAAAATTACGTGGAAGAAATAAAGAAACAATGCTACAACCTAAACATCACAAATTCCCAACAAAAATGGGAACTGCAACGCTCTAAGTTCTAACAAGTTCCTAATTTGATTTAAGATTGTGTAAAATTAAAATATACTCCGTATATTACTACAACTTTACAAGTTCATAACTTTAGTTTAAATGACGGTATGAAACTAATTAAGTGGTGTTTTAATATTTTAGTAAGAAACTAACAAAGATTATGAAAAGACAAATACATCCTTCTCATTTTTATTTTCTTAAAACTAACTTCGTTTATTTTAATCAATATCTTCTCACTCCCATATCCTTTATGCTCAAATTGTAGAGGTTGAGCCATAATATATTATTCTGGTAAATCAATTTTAAATCCTCTTTTTTTTTTCTTCAACCTTTTCTTTTTTAAAGGGGAAATATCACTTTTTTTTGTCACCAAGTTTACCTTTTTTCAAATTTGATCACTCACATTTATTCACTATTAAAATTAGTCACTCACTTATTCTTTTCAACTCACTTATTCTTTTCAATAAAAATTAGAGTTTATGGTTTAAGAATTAAAATAGGGGAAATAATGTCAAAAAAATTTCGGGTTCAAAACCCCTATTCAATAACAGATTAACTAAACAATAACATAAATTTTGATAGAAAAGAATAAATGAGTGACCAATTTTTTGATAGTGATTAAATTTGAATGAGTAAAATTGAAAAGATGTAAAGTTCGATATATTTTCCCTTTTCTAAATATTCGACTTTGTTTAGCGATTATCATCATTATTACAGTAATAGCATGTAAAATTTGGTAAAAATAGAAAATGCTTTAAACTTTGAACAACCAAACGGTCCCCCCTGCAGTATTGCTTTTGACCTGACACTAGATCTCCAATTATTTCAATTTTGTATTTTATTTAGATTTAATAAAAGCTCATACATATTTAATAGTGTAAAGATCATCATGTATAAAAAAAATAAAAAATACTAGTATTAAATTAAAATTGGGATCCTAACCTTTTTGGCCCATCGACACTGCAACGATCATTCACTCTTAAGTCTTAATATATATTTATTTAATTTTCTTTTTCTGAGATCTGCCGCTGACCCTTTTCATCATTCCACACTCATTGTAATTTGCCGAATAACTTTAAACATTTTCAATATGATAATTCGAAACAATAAATAAAACATTTTCTTGACTCTAGATAATCTCATGTATTTTTGCGAAGAAGACGTCCTTGAAAAATCACTACTTTTTTTTTTTTTTTTAAGTTTGAAAATTGGCTATAAAGAATTTTTAACTTATTGATTGCAAAGTACTTATAAAACAGGAAACAGATTGAGGGTGTTGATTAAATTCTAGACAAAAACTTGTATATGAAATAACTAAAAGATTTATGAAACTTCATGTCAATTATATTTTATAAGATAAAGTAATTCAATATATATCAGTCTCACGCAATTTTTTTTGTTTGTTTAATCCATTGATTTTCCATATTCAACATTGTTTCTTGTAATAAATTATAATCCATTTTGTTACATCTAAACGGGCGTTTTCTTATTCTCCAATTGAACATGTTTTTTTTATTATTACTATATTTATAATGTATTGTTTGAATATAAATATTACATGGATGGATCCCTAAAATCAGGTTGTAAGATGTAATTAATTAAGACGAATGATTAGAGGAGGATTATTTAATATGTTGGTAAAATAAGTTGAAGCAAATGAAAATAATTAAAGGGCGATGGCAGCATATGCGTTGTTATAATTAGGAGTGGCGCATGCAATTTTACATCACCGAAAAGAAGCCGGATTAATTTATTATTGTTTGGGTCCCACGTCTCACCAACATTATCAATTTATCATTGCTTTTCATCATTCTTCAAATCTCTCTTCAAGTGGTTTTTTAAAGAAACATTTTTGATGAAATTTGGTTAATATAATATATAGAATAAGTTAAATCTATTAGGGTTGATGTGATTGAAAGAGAAAAAAATAATGAAATGTTAATACTAAAAAAGAAATGAGTAACTTTCATGGGCAATTCTTACAGTAGTCACATTTTACAAAGTGACTATACAGTCACTTTGTCGAATCGAGCAATGTGGCGTCGTAAACGTCGTAACGACCTGCTACCTGTTATACATGTTTAAGTTATTTTTAGCATTATTTAAATTTTATTTTATTATTTACTATATTACCCTTCTTTTATTTAAATTATTTATAAGAAAGTTTAATTTATTAAAAATAATAAAATTACTATCCTACTCTTTTAATACAAATATTATAATTTTAAATTTAAAAAATCAAATAAACAAATTCCAGAATAATGCATTAGAGTTCTTTTCCGGCTCCCTTTTCTTCCCCACAACGATGTTATGTTTCTCCCCCAATTCCAAGAATAATACTTGAAATTGAAATTAGGGTTCCTTTCTCCCAACTCCATTTTTTTATAATTTATAATTTAATAATTTCCATTATTTATCATTGAATAATGTCAACCAAATGCCACCTAAAAAATGTGAGTATATTAAAAAAAAAATTTGGAAGAATAAAATCAAACCAAACACTCCTCGATTTGTTGGTTTTATAATTTGTTTCTCTTAATTAAAAATTGCCATTAAACCAAATGAATTTTTCTTATTAAACAGAGGCAGAATTGAAAGAAATACTACCACCCGCACTAGCTTTATTAAGAAGAAAATTGCAAATAACTCCACAAGTTTATTAAACAGAGGCAGAATTAGGTGTATTATTTAAGATTAAAAGGAGAGTAAAATTAAATTAAATCAACCATCCACAATTTAAAATTTAATCAGTAGCACCTAGACTTTGTGCACCGCTCTGTAACTTTAGCACACACAACATTCTTTTCGCATTGCCTCCTCCCTCCCGCTTTGTCAGTTTTATTTCTCCCCCAATTCCAACGTTCCTAAGTTGCAAAGTGAATTCGATTATCCTAAGTTACAACGTTTATTTCTCGCTCAATTTCCGATTTTCGCCGACGGCCGCTGACTCCAAGAAGGCGGACGAAGATATTCGCCGACGGCCGCTCACGCCAAAAAGCAGGACGGAGATTTCCTCCGACGGTTGCTGCGGCTGAAAGGCGGCGACGGTGGCACGAAAAGAACAATTGAATGCTAGGTTTTAATGATATTAATTCCTTTAAGTTATAATTTGATTTGTTTTTTATTAATTAATTGATTTGATTTATTCTTTTGTTATTAATAACATAAGGGTAAATATGTAATTTGATACATTACATATTTTAATTACATTAACAAAAATATAATAAATTATTTTATTGTATAAGGATAAAAATGTAAATTTACAATAATATATTTTAATTAATTTAATTTAATAGAAAATACAAATTTATGACACATTACGACAATACATATCGTAAAATTTACAAAAGGTAACAGGTCATCAAATCTAAACCTTTAGATTAGATTTTTAATGGCTTAGATTAACTGACTAAGGTAGTTATTACGACACGTTACGACACCCTGACTACATATAGAAGGTCCCAACTTTCATTGAGATAAATGAAAAAGGAAAGTTGTGTAACTTTAATTGAAACGGGGAGTACTAAACACAAACTCTTCTCCTCTATCTATTTTGCAATTAATTCACGAGTCCAAAACTTTAAATTGATTTTTTTATACTTTCTTTAAACAAAAATAAATAAAATGCGAGAAATGCATCTAATTCACGGGTCAAAATTTAGAATTAATTTTTTTAATACTTTCTTTAAACCTAAAAAATTGTGTTGTGTGCGGAAGAAATATTTCGCGAATCAGTTGCAGAATGAATAGGGAAAGTGGTTCGTGCATACTATGCAAGGTTTGACGAAAATACGTATTTTAATATCACATGTGAAGAATCAGAAGAAAAAAAAATTGATGTGAAAAATTAGTTCAGAAAAAATGATAGTTTGTATAGTTTGTTGGTTCGATAATTTAAGTGCAATTTGGATAATACTTATTTAATAAGTTTAGTGAATTTAGTGTAATTAGAAGTAACGAAAATAATACATTTTCAATAAATATATGGAATAATATTATTTTTCTCTTTGGAGGGGGTTTCAATCACACATATATTTAGCAAAGTGTTATGATGATGAAACTAGCATGCATAAGGTGGTATCTCATCATTTACAGGCGTGACTACATATGCCAACAACCTTATCACTTTATTCTCATATGCATTCATCTTTATTCATGTTTTAAAGTTCAAATTTCAAATCATAAATAAAACAATGCGAAAAAGATGACTATAAATAGTACCAATTCATAAAGTTGAAAAGATACTCTATTAATTAATTTTTCAAATGGAATATGATCGATGTAGCGAATCCAATTATTAATTCAATTTTTTTTTTTTAAAGTTTGATCGATATTATTGAATCTAGCTTGTATTAATGCACAATGTATATATATAGTGAAAGAGTTAGTATTGGGTGAGACCGTCTCACACAATGAGATCTGTGAGACGGTCTCCTTTAATACTCATATAAAAAGTGATATTTTTTTTTAGTAAAAAGTGATAGTGTTTAAGTAAAAAATGACAATCACTTTTATTGAAAATATTAGTATCACTTTTTTTATAAACAAAAAATTTATTATCCTACCCAAAATTTTAAAATATGGATTAAAATGAATTCGTCTCACAGAAAAAAAAGATCAGTTCAAGTTTTTGCGATAGTGGAAAATATGAAAATACATTAATCTCTATACAGTATTTTTATTGGATGGCTGTTCGTTTATTATATATTGGGTCAATGCAGGTCTATTGACGTAGAGTTTAAACTTTAACGTAAACAAAAGTATAAGATTTTTACATTAATTAATTAATATAAAAAAGTATGAATAGCATCTCAAGTCTGTCTATTCCTCAATATTCATAATGTATTTCATTATTTATTGCATTGTATTTAATATATATAATACCCACAACATGTATTAAATTACATCCCTATTGGCATGCATCTAGCTCCCTCTATAAATTGAGAGGCACCCCAATCTTTAATTTCCATCACACATCTCCTCTCTTACAACCTTAGACTACCCATCCAAGAAAAAAAAAATTAAGAAATGAATTCCAAAGTAGCAATTTGTGTAGTACTTTTGGTACTGGTGATGGGTGATCAAGTAGAGTTTGCAAACACCGCCCCTGCTGCTGCAGTGACGTGCAACCCAATGCAGCTGAGCCCATGCGCGTCGGCAATCACGTCTTCGGGAAGCCCGACGGAGGTTTGTTGTGCAAAGATAAAGGAGCAGAGTCCTTGCCTTTGTGAGTACATGAAGAATCCTATTCTTCAGAGGTTCATCAATTCACCCGGTGCTAAGAAAGTGGCTACTTCTTGTGGCACCCCTTTTCCCAAATGCTAATTAATTTGCTTTAATTTGCTTTTTGCATTAATCCTACTACATGCATGTGTGTTGTAATATCTGCATTATTAATGTATCATGAGTTTAATTGCTGCAGCTGTTTAATTAATTAGTAATTAATCCCATGTAATTTATTTATATATGGCTTGTAAAATTGTGGTTTATGTTTAATATATATGATAATGCATGAATTTTTGTTTGTCTAATTTGATTAATTATATAACAAGTTACCTATGCTAACTCTACTGATTTATGCACTACACTACACTACCATTTCAAGATTGAATTGCAGTTTGTTTAATCCCCCGTCTCATGTTTGATTCCTTTATTTCATTTTCGTATTCCACTTTACTGGGTGTCGTTCCCAATATTATATGACGTTGATCATTTTCTAATATAACACGTGTCAATTATTCATATAGAATTTGGTCCATTTCAATTTCTTTGTATTGGGGTGAAATGCCACGGTTAAATTCCCCCATTTTTTTTATGTCTTTCACACCGAAGTTGAGTTCACCCCCTTATGAAATACCGCAACTATTCTCCCCCACCTACCCACCCTTTCACACACTCCATTCCCCTTCCTCCCTTCAAACTAGTTGGATATGATTTTGTACGAATTACATTGATAAAACTTTATTTTTTTTCCGAACATAAGTGAAAATCGCGAAGTTTTAAAACAGTGTCGACACTGATACACCGAGGAAGAGAAAAAATCTCAGAAGTTTTTTCCGAGTTTTGAGGAATTCTCGGCCAAAAATTTCAGAATTTTTGTAAAAAAAAAAACACAAATATGAGTTTTTGTCAAAATCTCAGAAAATAATTAGAGATTTTTGTGGAAGATTTTTTCGAAAAAACTCTGAAGACTCAGAAATTTCAGCCGAGAATTGTGAAAATTCACGATGAATCAGAGCCGAGTTTTTAGTTTTGCAATTTTTTTTAAAAAAAATAAATGATAAAACACTTACATATGTATATCGAAAACTCTATTTTTCAACCATTTAAATAGAAAACGAATTTCTCTACATTTATATTCTAGTTTCTTCCAAGTTTAGAATTTTTTTTGGGACAAAATTTTGGAAATGTGAAGGGAATAAATACATAAAGTTTAAAAAAAAAAAATGTTTTGGAGTGGGGTAAACTCAGTAAGGGGTAGTACAATCTTTTCACTTAAAATAAGGGTGGGACTATTTACACCTCCATTTCAGTTTAGAACACTCCCCCTATACATTTAATAATACAATAATAGTGTAAAAACCTCAAAATACACTTTGAGTAATATTACACTATTAAATGCACCCCTCCTTCACTTTAAACCCTAAATTTTAAAATTTTCACACCACTGCCGTCTCGCCGCCGTCGCCACCAACGAAATTTCACCACGAACAAAAAAAAAATTCAGAAACTTAAGAAAATTTTCAACTTTTTTTTTTTTACAATTTTCGACAAACCAGTGTCGACCATATTCACTTTCGTCGATAAATTGTTGTCGACGAGAGTGAATATGGTCGACCTAAGTTTGTAGAAAACAAATTTTAAAAAAACTTAAAAAATTAGACCTTCTTAGGTCGACCATATTCACTCTCGTCGACATTAGGGTGTCGACGAGAGTGAATACGGTCGACCTAAGAAGGTCGAAAATAATTTTTAAAAAAAATTAAAAAAATCGACAATGTAATGTCGACCATAAAAACTCTCGTCGACAACATGTTATCGACGGAAGGTTACATGGTCGACTTTACATTGTCGAAAAAAAAAAAAAAGTGTTTCTGGGTTTCTGTAAACAGAAACCTAAAAACTAAATTGGAGAGGGAGGGGAGGGGGAGGCCATCGGCGGCGGGGAGATACACTTACCAGGCGGCGGCCGATACACTTACCTGGGGTGGGGGAGGCCGGCATCTTCGACCAGGATGCGGGGCGGCGAGGTCGATCGGGAGCAAATCGGAGAGGGAGGGGAGGGGGACACGACCGAGGGAGAAGGAGAGGGACACGGGAGGCGGCCGAGGGAGAAGGAGGCGGAGGTTGTCGCGGCTGAGGGAGTGGGAGGCTGCTGCGGCTGAGGGAGGGGGAGGAAGGGGGCGGCGGCGGCGACATGGGTGGTGGGCAGCGGTGACGGTGGCAAGGTGTGGTAAAGGTGGAGAGAATTAGGGTTTGAAGTAGGGTGTGGATAGTAAAGGGGGTATTATATAGATAGAAGGGAGAAAGGGGTATTTAAAACAATTTTACGGGGGTGCATCTATCTTGACAAATTTAGGGGGGTGCATCAATCGGGGGAGTGTTCTAAACCGAAATGGAGGTGTACATAGTCCCACCCTAAAATAAAATAAAAATAGGGTGGGGGTAAGGGGGCTGGGGTGAAATAATGAAATGGGCCACCAGAATTGGAGTAATGAACTTAAAATTGGGCCACGGCTTTTACTTTGAGCACCTCCCATATTGATAGATACACCTATATTAGCTTACCCTCCATAAATGTGGTGATTAGTAAATACACATTCCTGAACTTTTAAAACTGTGTCTCTATCTCATTAACCACCTCGTTTAGTTTCTCTCCTCAGCCATTTCTACGGTTCTTCCTCCTTCCCCAAACTCTCCATTTCTTCCTCTCCATTTGCCACCCCATTACTTGCTTCCCCGTTGTCCCTCTACCACACAAAAAATGGCTGAATTTGCTACAATTGATTTTGGCTACCCAACACTAGGCACTAAACACATGTAAATTTTGGTTTTTTTTTTTTTATCAATGTATTAAAATGTTACCCATCACTAATAGACAGTATAATTCCTAAAATGAATCTTCAGCAAAATTATTTTCTCAAGTCTTCACACATAATCAAAACATTCCATATTTGCAAGCTATTTTCACTAATTAATCACATTTTCACATCAATAATTTTCTTTAAAAAAATAAATCCACTAGAAACCTAATATTATCCACATGTAAATTGGTTCAGAAAACATGAAAATTGCATCTGGTTTCTAAGTTCCAAAAAACATTAAGGTATACTCTTACTTCAAACATCATTCATAATCAGCGCTATCCTCTCTTGAAAACTACAAACCTATCTGTGAAAACGGTCGCTATTCTCTCTTGAAAATTACAAACTTCTATTCACTCGTATGGAAACTACGAACCTCTTTTACAAGGCATCATTTTCTCTTACAAAATTTGGCTTTTTACAATTTTTTTTTTTTAATTTGATCATTTTTACGGTCGACCTGATTCGAGAAAGAGTATAGATTTTGAGTTTGATTTGTTGAAATGTATCAATTGTTACTTTTATTTGATTTTTTTTTAAATTTGCATTCTTTTTTGGAATATTGTTTATTTTCCAAAAAAAGAGGGGAAAGAGATACTTTTATTTGATTTTTTTTTAAATTTGCATTCTTTTTTGGAATATTGTTTATTTTCCAAAAAAAGAGGGGAAAGAGATGACTCTCTCTCTGTTCCTAGAGTTATGCATATGTTCTGGTAAATTATTATTTATTTATTCTTAATTAAATTGGACTTTTGAGGAAAATAAGTTCTTTATGTGAGAATCTCATTCAAATTGGTCATATTGGAACTGACTGACGTTGTTGGGGATTATGTACTAAAGTATAAATTAGAGTTTTAATGTCAAGGATAATATAGTTTTTTTCTTTTTCGGTGTATATTTTTTTAATTAAATTTTTTAAGAAGGTGCATCTATGATAGTTGGAGGTGCAAACATGAAACAACCGTACCTTTTACTTTTCTTTCGCTTGCGCGGGCTGAAATTTGGGCCGTAATATACTTGGCAACAAAATTCTATTTTGTTTGATTTTTAAATTAATGGCCCAGGCTATAAACCCCTCAAGCTTTGTTATGTATACTCCCCCTCTCCATTTTTATTAATTTAATATTCGTATAAAATACCCTATGTGTCCTTTTAGTAAAATATTAATTAGATAAATACACTCCCTTTAAAATTAAAAATCCTACTTTAATTCTTTAAAATTGAAAATCTAACCCTAGTTTAAATTATGCACCAGCCGTCGCCACCTTAGACGACACCCCACCACCCAAACATTTCCAAAAGTAAATAAAAAATTAAAAAAAGAAAAAAAGAGAACAATTTGTCGATGATAGTGTTTATTTTTTAATACACTTTGTTAAAAAAAAAATGTGCGTTTAAGGTTCAGGAGGAGGCGGCGCTGCCGTTGATAGTTACAGAAATGAAAAAAAAAAATAGGGAGGGTGGAGCTTGGGGCAGCGGGAGGCTTGGGGGAGGCGTCGATTTGACGGTTTGGATACCGGGAAGAAGATAGAAGTGGGGGAAAAATTAAGATTTAGGAATTTAATTGGGGGAGTGTATGTATAATTTAATTTAAATGTGTATGTATATAGCCTCGCCTAAATTAATACGGAGTACGTGCATAAAATTAGGCATATCACTAAATTAATATACTACTCGTGCTATCCGATGATCCGAATCCGATCCATCGGGATTTTTTTTTATCTTTTTATTTAATGTTCTAAATACAAAATACAATCTGTATATATTAACATACCCACTTAAGATGTAGGACACAAGTTGCTGCACAATAAGCTAAAACGGTGAAATAAAAAAAAAAAAACAAGAAAGAAAAATCTTGAAAAGCAAGATCCATAATGCAATAAAAATCATAGTAACTTGATCACTATCTTAAACAAACTTATAAATTCCACTTAGTTACATATATTAGATTGCAGGCCTATTTGTGCCCACTTTACAAACTTTTGGTAAAGTCAACAAACCATAATTAAACCTTTCCAAACTCACCGGTCTTCAGCTGGTGCTGATTCTCCGCATAATTTGAAGAGGTCATCCCAACTCCTTCATTCTGGTGCTTTTGCCATCCACCCGTATCGGCTTTGGAATGCGTCCAGTAGTATGCAGTGGAAGTCATCATCGTTACTAACGTTAGGGCAGCACCAGCAGCAAAAACGCCCTTACGCAGAGTAGCGCACGATAAGTGCTCTATGCCGAAAGTTGCTCGATATTTTGTGTGGTATGCATTCCTAGCTGAACCTGCCAATAAGCATGCCTCTGCAGCCAGAAAGGTGATCCTGTAGATTTAAAAAAAAAATTAAAAATTTGATCCAAATAGTGGACAACCCATGTTGACATTTCAAGAAACTTCATATCATGTCCAAGGTTTTTATCTTCTAATATATTATTAATAGCTCCATGATGTTGAATAAAATATAATGAGAGTGGTGTATAGTGCCTTTTACATGATACAAGGCGAACAATTTTATGAACAAGAAGGCCTCATTTTGGTCGAACATTTGCAGATGGTGCAATGCAAGTTGAACGTGATGAGGAGAATAGAATTCATGAACTGATATTAAACAGTTCATTAGAGAATACATATAAAACCCAAGGTGGGACATAATATTAGACAACTGAAAATGGAAAAATAGTCGGACTTTTATATTAATCTTCTTGTGGGCTCAACTAATGAGTAGATACCGATCCTAATGCTTTTTATTGCTAGTTGATTGATAGCGTACATAACATAGCTCCAGATTATGCGCAAAACAACAGAGCTCAATCCTATTTTCGTAAATATATTTTTAATAATGCAGCATTCAGTACTCAAAGCTGAAGTCCAACAAACAAGTTGTAGAAAGTACTAGAAATTCACTAAATCGTCCCCAGTTGTGCAGTCATATAGTTGGCTGCTCAGATGGCCTTTTGCTTAATCATAGCCATACTGCGATACATATCTTTTCATGTTCACAATTTTGATGAAAACATGCATCTATTCAGCTGTTTCTCGGTGGTTAACTTGGTAGAGTTCAAGAAAAGTGGATTAAGCAGCCCATACAGACGAATAGACGTTAACTACTAGATAATTGAGTACAAGAAACCATATTCGTTTCAATTATAGTGATGGGGATAGTCTCAGCCTTGAGCTGATTTATTAAATTGCCCGTCTTTTAGATGTACATGATACATGAAAGGTATTAGTACTCGTAATTTGTGCAAATATTTCATGTTATATGAACTTGTCATGTGCTTTTTTTTTTTTAAGGTTTAATAAACTGGTAAAGGTCCTCCTCTAATCCCCATCAAGGCACGAGTCACTTTATAAAATAAAATGCTAAAAGAAAAATGAGGTGAGTGGCTTCTTAACAGAGTAAAAAGGGGAAAGGAATCATGAGGCTTGCCTTAAATTATTCTTATTCGTTAATTGATCTTGCGTGCATTATAATCCCATAAAAGTATGCAATGAAAGTTAAATCCTACAAATATATGATGTAGTAATGATCCAACACGAGTTCAATGGCCTTGAAAACAATCATTATGACTATAGGCAACTGCAAGTTGCAGGATTGGTAATTCAATGACACTGAATGCAAAACTCAGTCTATTATCTTTAGAAAAACAATATCAAAGCCCCAGAGATGGTGCTCTAGACTTATTATTCAGGGAATGTATGAAGACAAAAATACTTGCAGTTGTCGGTTTTTCTTATGCAACACATTGTCTCAAATCATAGTGAGAGTAGATGCTGATCTACAATGTTCCAATTCATAGTTGAGATTAAAGACCATACTACAAAGATAGGCAGTTTTGCCGCCTTAAACATTCTTTTCTCTTTGCAGCACATATATCTCTAGACATTTTTGCTTTATTAGTCGATATTCAAATTAAAGAAGTATTGTTTTGCTTTCCTTAATTCCTTGTTGAGCTAAAATCCTATCTGGGGCAGAAAGACCAATTTACCCATAGAGCAACCACTGCCTGCCACACAGTTCCACAGCACTCACTTGTACTCAATCACTCCCAAGCCTCTATCACGTTTTTAAGTCCATATTCTGTTAGATCCCCTTATTAGGAAGCTTCTAGCATTTCTCTTGTTAAGTTTTAGTCTATAAATAGAATCATTGTTTCCTTAATTTGCTGTACTATTTGAAAATTAATACAGAGTTTCTTTCTTCTAGTTTTTCCAATATATCCATACTATGTTCTTATTTCATACGTACAGTATATTGCACGAATCTACAAAACTATGGAGTCTAGACATATCCCAATAAATTAGCTAATAAATGCCAAAAAGCATAACAACTTCATAATAGATTGCAGCAGAATCAGATGCTAAGTTGAGTATACTAGTGATGATGAAATAATTTTACTAGTAATTAGTGAAGCAAGATAAAAGAAGGTAAATTACCATGAGAAAATGAAGAAGACAATAGCACAAGTAGTAGAGCGTCCAGTCATCATCCCTCTCCCGAGACACAAGCACTTGGTAACGCCGTGAATTAACGTCTGGCAAAGGAGCAGCAGGCCAAACGCGGAGAGTCCGTACACCGTGGACGCGTCCGTGGCGTATGCACAGTAGGTTTTCTCATCGTACTCATCCGGCAACACCCTTGCCTTCACAATTGAAAAGGAAAAGTAGAAATTAAGAGCTGCAAGTGAATGAAATTAGAGAAATGGAACGAAAGGGCACCCACCGTGCTACGGCGTCGTTCGGCGCCGACAGCGAGTACAAAAGCAAGCACGTAGAGAGAGATTGAGATTGCGAGTATGGGGATTGAAACTCCCATTTTTGTTACTTATAGTTTGCAATGTGATTTGATTTGAAGTGGGAGGAGGAGGAGGAGGAGTTTCACTATGAATTATTGAGAATTGAGCTTTTGCTGTTCATATCAGGAACGAACGAACGAAAGCTGGAAAGGTAAAGAGGAGGGAGGAATTTATGGCCTTTTCTGGATTTTATATTGCTACCTTTTTGGAAGGTTTATCAATGTGGAAAAATGAATACTATTCCCTCCGTATTTTTATAAATTACATTTTAGACTAATTTGTTAGAATTAAGAATGAATATGTATTCATAAGTATACCAATAAGATGTTTCTAATTACATTAATTTTCTAATGTAGTATTTTTCAGAATAAAAGTAACTTAGAAATTAAACATCATCTAATTATATACAAAATATATATATATTATCCCTTTCATATGTTTCAATTGAAAATAACCCATGGATTTATTTCTTAATTATCATATATGTAAATATTGTATTTCTAAAACTTCTCATTTTTTCTCTTTCTTTTATTCATTTTTCCTCTCGAGTAAATTTATAAAATAAATATGCTTAAGTTGTTTCAAATTTCAATGGGGTTGCACTCTTGTGTACTATTATATTATATTTGAATTAATACTATTTGAATTAATATTATACTTTATTTTAATAAATATTATATTATATTTATCATAAGTAACATTCGTTCATTTAAAAGATTGAATCAAGTGGTACCGTGTATATGTAAAACAAGTATTTGCATTTTACAAGGCAAGGGTGGATGAGTTCAATTAGGAGACAAAAATGCATGTTTAATTATTTATTTATTTTTAAAAAAAGGGAAACATTTTAGAGTAAGATTGTAAAAATCTATTAAATAATTAAAAAACCTATTAAATGTATTTCCTTTTCAATTCTAAGAAAGAGTCAAGTGAGAGGGTTAGCAGGATGATAGTAGTAAATAAAATTTTGCGTTATTTTCGGCTCCGAAGATTTGTGGGAATATTTCAATATATTTTTATTACTACTATATATATATGCATCTCTCCCTTGCGTTAAGATTAAAAACTAATCTATAAAAATGGTGGAGAGTTTTTGGACAAAATCTACACTGCTATCCCTTGCGTTGGGACAGCTTCTC
Source organism: Galeopsis tetrahit (assembly GCA_963675135.1). Lineage (NCBI taxonomy): Eukaryota > Viridiplantae > Streptophyta > Magnoliopsida > Lamiales > Lamiaceae > Galeopsis > Galeopsis tetrahit. The sequence continues at coordinate 67,080,159 of OY776122.1, read as the reverse complement.
TCTCTTTTGCTCACTTGCGCTAGATTTACCCATTCTCAACTTCCAAACAAAGGTTATTATCACAATTATAATATTCTTCTTTCACCTGCCTTTTCTTTAATTTATTCATTTTTTATTATGCTTTTTCTCTGTCGCAAAATTATTAATTATTACAACATGTCATTTTCAATTGTAGGAATTCGTCCACCAGTTTCACTGTTTTTCATGAATTATCCACTCTTGATATACATTTTTGGAGGCATTTATGGAGTGATCATGCTTTACCAAAAAGAACCTCTCAAGGTGCTTAATTACCTAGCTCTCTCATGTTTGAATATACTAATAATTTCCTCTAAAACAAAAGTACGTTTGGATATATAATTCCAATCAGAATGATCGATGCATGTGTTTCTATTAGTATTAGTCATATGGTTTTTAAGTTGAAATATTCAAATATTCAGATTAATTAAATCCTCTGTTCCACGTTTAAAAAAAAAAAAAAGGGCATTTAAATTTTTTGAAGTAAAAGACATAAAATGCATAAAACACACACAATTATGTTTCATTAAATGCATAAAACCACTTGTGTTTGATAAAAGTATGTAAAAAAATCTCTTTTAACTTGTTTAGGCACGAAACCCCTTTGATATATGTGTGTATTTTTAGCAGATCGAGTATTGAATTGCAAGCTTTATATAGACTACTAAATTTCTCAATTTTTATACATAATTCCATTAGTTTATATGAGCAGGACAAACTGGAATACTACCATTCACATATTTATCCAACATGCAATATTTTTTTGCATCCACTATACATTCAATTAAATTACTTTATTTAATTTATATATAAAAATTTATAAAATTATCCTTAAAACTCTAATTATTACATTTTTTTTTAACTTTGTTCCATCAAATATAAGTTTTTCAGAGACGAAAGGAGTATCATATATGGGTGGGACTGGCTTATATGACATCCATTCTTTTTGGTAAGTTCTTTCCAAGAAATTAAGACAGTAAGAAAACATAGTAGCATATTAATTATATTAATGCATCGTATACAGTAATTATGTATGTAATTGAAAAATACGTGAAAGCTAGTTGTTCGGCTACTCGCCTACTCCCTCCGTTTCATAATACCTTTTACACTTTTTTTTTTTAAGATATCTACAATACTTTTCACACTTTTAAAATGAAAACCATTTTATAAACTTCATCCTTACAATATCTATAAATTTACATAAAATGACATTAATTACTTTTGACTCCACCCATATACACAAGTTAACTCATTAATTTATTTTATATATAAAGGTTTACAAAATTATCATTCAAAACTCTACTTATTACTCTCTCCGTTCCCACAGGAATTTGATATTTTCATAACTCTCAACCTTAAAATATACTCATATTTACTCATATTATTACACTTTTTAAAAAAGTGTGCCCACTTACCTATGCTATGAAAGGTATTCCGGGACGGAGGGAGTATTTTTTTCGTCCGTTTGAAAACTATCTATTCTATTTTTTATAAACTATTTTCTCTCACATTTCATTATATTTTTTTATCTCTCAATTACATCACGTCTAATATATCAACTTATTCTATCATATTTTTTAACCTCCGTATCTAAAGTTCATGAGTAGTTTTCATCGGGACGAATGAAGTATGTATATGTCCGTCAAAAGTATATTCACTTGCCTTATTTGTTCCATCAAAAGTATATATGTACATTTTCTTTTATGAAAATATCATTTTATTTTCACCCTCCACCCATCATTTAATTACTAAAAAATTTCTACTCATAAAAGTCACTTTATTAATTATTATAAATGAACTACACAATATTTTTAAAACTTGTGCAGAAGAATATGAGCGTACGTACTTTTGATGTCAATTTTAATTTACAGTGACTACGGTTAAAATAATCCAGCCCACTTCAATGATTGTGCTTATGGATGGTTGGACAATACCGTGTGTCTTGTTACTCACGTGGTACTTTTTGAAGACAAAATATAGATTTCAAAAGCTAGTTGGTGTAGCAATTTGTGTTGCTGATCTTGTAACTTTTATTTTCTCCGACATACATTATGCACCTATAGTACGTAAGTAATCTCATTTCTCTCATTTTAATTATAATTTAATTTGCGATTAATAAACTAATTAATGTTATTGTACGTAGGTGTTCATGAGAAGCTTCTTTTAGGTTATTTTGTTATTATTGCTGGGGCAACACATTATGGTATTATAAGTGTCAGCCAGGCAAGTTCTAAAATTGGATTGGACTATATTTATTCTGTCCTAAATTGTGCAGTTGCAAAAAATGAATTTCTCAATTTAGATTGTGCATTTTCTTATTTGTCAATAAATCACTTTTTCACTTTAAATTATATCTTTCAAACATCTCAAAATTACATCACATGTCATTATTTTATCGTTTTACTTTATTACTCACAATATTTTATTATTTATTTTATTACATAAAAGACTTGCATATCCTTTGTTTTATCTTTTTAATACTAATAAACAACTCTTGTATTAAACTACGAATAAATAGTAAATGCACCATCGAAGTATATATTTTTATGCTCAAATTAACCAATATTTTAGTTTTGAACTGCAGGAGAGTTTGGTTAAAAACAATATTGGCGTGAAGTTGATGGCCATGTTGGGCATTTTTGGTGCCTTTTACAATTGTGTCATGATGTAAACATCTCAAAAAATTATAATATATGAATGAATTTGATTAATTTGTTCATGCACTTGTCTTGTTTGATCCTGCAGAGCCGCATATGAAGACATTGAAGGCCCCAAATTCGTTTCCTCCTCCTCGGTAACTCTATATTTCTCAATAACCCCTAATACGAAATAACTATATAACCCTTTTCTGGCTTTATTTTTTCAGTCAGGGATATTTTAAATAAAGTCGTTTTACAATTTTTTGGATGTTCAGATTTTGTACAATCCTAACTTAATTGATATCATCCTACTCTCTTACAGACATTTCCTTTAATTGGGTCTTTGTTTCTGTTTTACTTGGGAGTTCCTCTCTTACGCACGGTAACTACCCTACCCCTTAATTAATTTACTCTCTCTCAAAACTATAATTTTTTAATTATTTTATAAATCATGTGTTACATAACCATGCAGATTAGTGGATCAACAATGCTAAATTTGTCATTGCTCACCTCCGATATGTGGCTTGTCTTATTTCGAATGTTTGTGTATCATGAAAAGGTCTCGATCTAAACATATAAAAAAAAAATTGAGTATCTACCTATATAGCTAATTCAAACTCTATGTCATTTTGTCTTGCAGGTTGATTGGATTTTTTTTGTGGCCTTTGCTGCTGTTTTACTTGGACTTATTGTTTATTCATGGTACATTTTCATTCTTTTTGGAGATACTTTTCTTCTAGGACTAAAATAATTTATGTTGTATATTTTAACCTGAGATCGAAATCACTTTATAATTTAGTGTTATCACTTTTTAAAAAATATAAATAAAATGTAGTATCATTTGAAAGTAAAAGTTTGAAAAGTGATACACTTTACATTAAAATGTAATAAATTTATGTTAAAAAGTGATAATGGTTTCACCCGACATTATGGTGAGACGGTTTCACATAAGTATTTATTTATTTTGTATTATTATCACTTTAATGATTTGCAGTGGAGATAATATGGATCCAGACAACGGTGAGACTCGGTGCAAATGCTTTGATGAGGATGCCAATTTAGGTAAGCCAAATAAATTTAAAATTTTATTTGCATGTATGAATCTTAATTTTTAATTTTTATTTTGCATGTAATTTTTTACAATTTTATATGCATGTATGAGTGTTCTTATTATTTTTAACTAATTATTGTTATTTTATATATGGCCGGTGCAGAGAAATTTTCATTTTACGTCCTGTAACTTAGGCCTAATCCAGAATATATCCTTTAAGTTTTCACATTTTCAATTTACGTCCTAGGGTGTCCAATTTACATCCTTTTCGGTCCAATTTACGTTATTTCCACCGAAAAATTGGAAATCCGGTCAAATAGTCCAACTTACATCCTTTATGTTTGAAAATTAAAAATTAATAATTAAAAAATTCTGAAAATCTCATTAAAAATTTAAAAATCTCATTAAACACTTATAAATTGTGTAAAATAAATATAAAAAATCTAAAAAAATTTATAAATTGTACAATTCAAAAAATCTGAAAAATGTGTAAATTTAATTTTTTTTTTCTTCTAAAACTCATAAAAATAAATAAAAATCTATAATTTCTACAATTCAAAAAAATCTGAAAATGTTTAAAAAAAAATTCTTTCTAAAAGCTCATAAAAATAAAAAAAATCTATAAATTAAAAATTTTAAAATATTTAAAATACAAAATTCCACAATTTTAAAAATATCAGTGAAAATGAATTTAGGACGGTTCCAAAATCGATCAAGGTGTACATGGAACTTACACTCAACCTCGACGGTGAGTTGGAAAATCTCGTGGGACCCAAATTTTTAGGAGTTCGAGCAAAACTTTAATAGCAAACGAGTATGAATCAAGTCTGATTTTTAATGAAATGTTAATAATTTTTATTATTCCTATTAGATTTTTAGAATTAGTAATTTTTAATTTACACATTTTTAATAAATTAATGAGATTTTTTGAGTTTTTAGAAATTTTAATGAGATTTTGAATTTCTTAATTTTTAAATTACACGTTTTTCATTCTTTTAATTGTAGAATTTTTTATTTTTTGTATTTTCAAAATTTTAGATTTTTTATTTTTGTTTTACACATTTTATAATTTGTAATGATATTATTCAAAATTTTATTGATATATTTTGAATTTTATTTACAATTTTTTTTTTTAATTTTAAGGAGATTTTTGGATTTTTAATGATATTTTAGATTTTTTAAATTTTTAATGGGATTTTTAGAAAATTTTAATTTTCAAACTTAAAGGACGTAAATTGGACTATTTGGCCGGAATCCCAATTTATTCCTCACATTCCGGTGAGTTTTAAAATTTTCCGGTGGAAAGGACGTAAATTGGACTAAAAAAGACGGAAATCGAAAAAGTAAAAACTTAAAGGATATATTCTGGATTAGGCCTAAGTTACAGGACGTAAAATGAAATTTTCTCGCCGGTGCATGTTAAAATAATAATAAAAACGTACAAATTAATGTAGTAATTTTTTTAAAAAGTGTACAAATAAGTACAAATGTATTTGTTGATGTTTTAATTTAATTTTATCTATAAATGTATAAATTTTTAGAATACTGTATGTTAAAAGTTAACTTAATTGTAATGTTTTAAATAAATGAAATTATATATGTTTTTATGTTTTTAATTAACAGGTCAGATGGATATTAAATCAAATTACGGCAGTATCCTTGTTGTGCATATGGGGCTTGGCATTGCCCTTGAAAGAATTTTGTATAATCGAAAAGTTCAAACTTTTAGAGAGGTGAAGAATTAATTTTCGAATATTTTCCCACACTTGTGTGTCGAATTATCACATCTAGAAATTTTTGTACCTGATTGATTAGGAAGCCTTTTTTATCACATCCTTTGTGATTGCCTTTATTAGTTTTGTCTGAAATGTGTCTTTAATTCTATTATTGTTGTTTCTCTTGATTGTTCTCTTTTGGTGAGGGGAAATATATCAATTTTCCACTAAAAAAATAATTTTTCATTACTTGCATATTTTTGTCTAATTATTTCGTACATGAACACGAGATTTGTGACAAACCTTTTACTTTTACATGATGTGGTTCTTGTTCAATTGAAATTAATAATGTGGAACTACTTTTCATCAATGTACGTATAATATGTTGTGCATTGATCTATCATATTGCAATGATGTTAAACTGAATCTCAATCTTAATAGCTTATTCGAAATTGTTAACTCGAGTTTGATGGCATTAGTACATGGTCTCATCAGCTCATTAGTATATATGTTAACTTTTTTACAAATGGTATCGAACCCATTTTTTCAATATCCAATGTAGCTCCTCTATCTCTCTATAATTTGACCATATTTTTCTTAGAACATAACAAGCTTACTGTTGATGATCTAATCACAGATCATCCTTCTTCATCAAGAAGGGAAAAGATGAACACAACAAAATATATCGATTGAAAGGGAAAACTGTTTTGTTTTACAAAGATGGAAAATTGTGTTATGTTACTTCTAATCTCAATCAAACATATATAGGCTGAGATTAGTATAACTAACTAATTAGTCTAACTAAATAACTACCCTTAGAAGGGTGAACAAACTAACTACCCGAAGTGTATATACTAAAACCCAAGTACATCTACTGAAATCATCCACAATGGTCAAGAAAAATTTATGGCCAGTGACAGAGCATAAAGAAAATGGACCCCAAACATCACAATGAATTAATTGAAATGCATAAGGGGAAGTAGAAGAGCTTAAAGGAAATGGTTTCTTCTTTTGCTTAGCCAATGGACAAATGTAGCAATTATTATGCAAAGCAGTACCTTTTACATTCAGTTCAGGGATATGTTGCAAACACTTTCTAGAAGTATGACCTAGTCTATTATGCCATAGATCAAACTTACAGGTGTCAAGCTTAGAACTACCAGAACAAAAAGAAGAAGACTCCATGGCAGTAAGGGCTGGTGGAGAAGATGTGTGAAGAAGATACAGTCCTCTCTCTTGCTCAGCAGTACCATCTTGCTCATGTTGTCCTGCAAAACACAATGTGAGGACAAAAAAACTAGCAGTGCAATTAGAGTATCTAGTCAAATGGCTAATGGATAATAGGTTGAAAGTGAAATCTGGTACATACAAGACATTGTACAAAGTGAGATGCTCATTAATAGTGATGTTTCCCATGTGTGTGGCTGTGGAGATTGCATTATTGGGGAGAGACACAAGGATATTGGTTACACAGGGAGGTGTAGAAAACATGGAAAGATCAAAGACCATGTGATATGTGGCTCCAGTGTCCAATATCCAAGTGGTCAGAGAAGAAGATTTAAGACAAAGGGGAGAAGCCATACCAGAAGTGGAAGGGTGATTAATATCCTCATTGTGAACAGTGGTGGCACCAGCTGCATGGTGAGAAGAATCTCTGTTGCTACTTGGCAACTAAGGCTTGGAAGAACTCACAAAGTTGTTATATATCTCAGGATGAACAAGGGGGTTAGATAAGTCCTTCTCAGGAAGAGTGTTGAGGTAATTGCTGGCAGGTTTGTTGATTGATGACCTTAGAAGGAGGGACTCTAGGGCCTTTCCATCCAGGGGGAAAGCCAATGATGTGAAAACATCTATCAATTGTGTGACCCAAGCCATCACAGTGACCACATTTAAGAGGTTTCTTCTTATCTCTATAGAATCTAACATTCTTGGAATTCATAGCAACAGATTCAAGATGAATAGGTTCAGGGGTGAGTAAAAGACTCCTCTGAGATTCTTCTTGGAGTAAAAGGCCATAGATTTTGGACAAAGGGGGAAAAGGAGATTGAAGCAGAAATTGACTCCTTATAGCTGAGTAAGAATCATGCAGTCCAAGCAAAAATTTCATCACAGAATCTTGTTCTTGGGTGTTGGACATTAGTTTAGGTAAGTCACAGGTGCAAGAATCCATAACACCATAAGAACATTTAAGAAGAGGCTTAAAGCTAAGGTATTCATCCCATAAGGCCTTAAATTGATTATAGTAGCTAACAAGAGATTGAGAACCTTGAGTTATGGAGCTTAAGGATTTTTCTAAGTGGTAAACTCTAGTGCCATCAGACAGGGCATACCTAAGCTTCAATTCATCCCATACATCTTTAGCAATGGAAAAATACTTTAAGGTTCTCTTAATAGCAGGTATTATTGAATTTAATATCCACATAAGAACAAGGTCGTTGGCTCTTACCCAAGCGGCATAAATGGTCGGTTCGTTATCTTCATCAGGAATGGGCAGAGAACCATCGATGAGGCGACTCTTGTTCTTCACACTGAGACCTCGTTTGATGGCGTGGCTCCATGAGACGTAATTCGTTCCATCAAGGGGTTCAAGAACGATCGCCACAGCCGGATTGGCATTCTGGTGCAACGCCAATGGAGAAAAGGGGTTGAGGGCTGGGTCAAGAGAGGTGGTGTTTGAAGCGGAGGTAGTGGTATTGGGATGATCGGTATTCACCATGGATGCAAGCGGGAGAGAATAAATTCGCCAAGAACAGAGAATTCGAAGCCCTAGAAAAGAGGGAAACAATCGATTTCTGAAGGATCGAACAATTATCCAGAAACTGATACCATGTTGATGATCTAATCACAGATCATCCTTCTTCATCAAGAAGGGAAAAGATGAACACAACAAAATATATCGATTGAAAGGGAAAACTGTTTAGTTTTACAAAGATGGAAAATTGTGTTATGTTACTTCTAATCTCAATCAAACATATATAGGCTGAGATTAGTATAACTAACTAATTAGTCTAACTAAATAACTACCCTTAGAAGGGTGAACAAACTAACTACCCGAAGTGTATATACTAAAACCCTTTAGACTTACCTTGCTCGATTGTTGCAGCCCAAATGAATTTGTCAATACCTAACAACTGAACTGAACAATCGTCTTTTGTTTGCATCTTGGTGTTTTGCCATCAAGAATCTTGTCAATAACCTTACCCTTTGCAAAGAAGAAAAGTGAAAGTAAGGCCCACTAACAAGTCAAAATAAAAAACAAGCACAGTCAAACGTCAAAGAAAATAGGAGCCCAAGAAAACACCGGGCCCAGTTAACAAAATAAAATTAAAAGGGCGCGACTAAAGGCACCCGGCTTTCCTATGAGTACACCCATGCGATGAGTACACACACAAAACGGATGAGGACACCCACCTAGAAATTTCAAAAATACCCTTCTTCCATTAAAACCATAATTCTTTCTTTCTCTTCTCACATTCAGCCCAGGACACCCACATCCATTTTTGCCATCTTCGTCGCGGCGCAGCCAGCAGCGCCGCCTACCCCTCCACATCGTCGCGGCGGCCCACGCCACAACCCTTCTCTCTCCCCTTCGCGGCCGTTTGCGGCCGCAGCCACTCCCCCTTCCCTTCGCGGTCGTTCGTGGCCGCACCTTCTCCCTCCCCACTCACGCCGCGACGCCTGTCTGCCATGCCGTCCGCAGCGACGCCGCCCGCCAAACCTGTTCGCAACGACACCGCTCGCCACGCCGCCCCGTTCGCATCGACGCCCCCACCATCAACGCTGCCCGTTCGCATCGACGCCCCCACCATTAACGCCGCCAGTTCGTCACCTCCTTCCTCGTCCGCCGTTCCAAGTAAGTTTAGATTTCTGAAAATTAGGAAATTTAGGTTTGTCAAAAAATTAGGGTTTTTGGATGTTTTGGGATTATTTTCGAACAATCTATGTTTGTTTTGGAAACAAATTCGAACAATCTGTTTTGTTTTGGAAAAAAATTCGAGCATCTTGTTCGAATTTTTTTTTCGAACAAATGTAAGTTGTTTTGAATATTTTTTCGAACATAATACGTTTGTTGGGTAAAAATTTTCGTACATCTAAACTTTGTTCGGTTAATATTTTCGAACATTTTAAGAATTTTTTTTTTATATTATTTTTGTTGATTTGTTGTGTTTTTTTAGTTTTTTTTGTTGAAGAATGTTGTTTGTTTTGGTGGTGGTGGAGGGGATGGTTCTGTCGTGAAATCGAAACGGTGGGTGTACTCATCCGTCCTTTTTTAAAAAATGTGTAGAAGGGGTATAAACGACATTTCACGTACCCTTTGTGACAAAAAAAAATTACAGTGGGTGTACTCATAGGAAAGCCGGGTGCCTTTAGCCGCGCCCAAATTAAAATCAACAAAAAATGGTCAAGCGTGAGAACCCCACTTATGTGACATAATATATCCGGACAACTTTGCAACTCAACTTTCATATGTAATAATAAATAATGATACATATATATCTAGACAGCTTCTAATGAGACCTTGACAACTCAACTTTTCATTTGTTTAATCGATAATGCCAACCATATTGTATTTCATTAACAAGATTGACAAAAATAGTTATTTAATCGATAATGCAAACCATATTCGCCAACTAAATTAGCATTTGTGCCTTTCTATGAATGCCAATTATATGATGATGATGATTTATTATTACACACAAGTTACACAACGATTACCTAAAAGGCAATCAGACTGGGGAAGTAAAATAATTGTATTAAAATTGAATAAAAAAATTATTTTAGTTATAAAAATATATGCATATTATAGAACCAAAATTTGAATAACAATCTTTGTAATTTAATATATAAAAACGAACTCATATATTGCTGAACTCGACAAGCACGACCCTAATTTTTCAAGTAAAAGTAATAGCGTGCCGATCAAGGGAAAGAATTCAGTCTAAATTTTCACTAAAATATACTCCTCCGTGTTTATAAATAAAGTGATTAACAAATGAAATTGGACGGAAGAGTATATATACGATTTAAAATATTTATAAAATTAAAGTAAAACCTCACGTAAAAATCACAAGAAAAACGAAAAACTAGGGATGAGATGTGAATCAAGATGGGATAGTTTTTGCTAATGTCTTTCAACATTTTTTCTTTTTTTGTTTTTTTTGAAGCTTAATGTCTTTGAACATTTAAAAGAACAAAGAACTAATACACTGAATTACTAAACATAGTCTACATTCTCAAAAGAGACTCGCCAGATTAACTATCAAATCAAAATCCCCCTTTAATAAGGGCCAACAATCTTCATCTTACTCTTACGTCACACACCCTCCTCTTTTTTTCATTTTCTTTTTTGTTATTCTTTTTCATTCTTGTTTCGTCTTTCAATTCTTGATGTAGTAATTACACATCATCACTTCATTACAAGACAGACAAAACCACTTCATCAACCGAACCTGGTCTACCCAGACGTCCAAGCATAAATGGGGAGGTTGGTTAACTTCCTCCAACAAGAGTCAACAGAAGCAGCAGCTGTCTCAGACTTTTATCTACGGCAGAAGAAAGAGAAATCAGGGTGATTGACCTGGAGCAAATTTAACCAGTTATCCGCAGCTTGTAGGAGAGTATTTGCTATATGGCGCTGATGTCCTGTGTTTGGAGTCCACAGTGACACTTTATACTTATACGAAGCCAGGCCAAATACTGGAAGTGAAATCTGAGGAACACCATCACTTTCAGTTGGGTATGTCACAACTGGAGGATGCACAACTTCACTTCCTGCAAAATAGAATATTCAGTATGTGTTAACGACAATATGCACATGACACAGAGAGGCGAACAACAGTCAAAAGAATAGCTACCTGTCATGGGTGTATGAAGAGAATGGAATGTTAAAAAGCAAGCATCCATATCTCTAAGAGTGGGACCTGTAGGTATTCTGTAAATGGGGTACCTATATGGAAATCATCTCCATTAAAGCCACAATGTGCATAAATCAACAACCTATGTACTGAATTCTTAAGTAAAATGTACCAGGCCACAGAAATCCAGCTCGAGGGAAGTAGGTCACAACTTCTAAGCGTTTTTAGTTCGGGGAAGTGGAGAGCAAGATCAGCTATCTGCGAAGAGTAATCCTCTCTCAATTATATTATACCAAAAGAAAATTCCAGAAAAAAAAAGTTCTGGCATTCAGGATTATATAGAAAAGCAACCTTGTTCGCCAAAGGTTCCCTAGAATAGGGCTGATCTCGTTCAAGGTACTCAAAGAACAAGCAGCCCTGAGAACTCCCAGGTTCACCTTCATCACTAGAAAAGCCTTCTTGGAATGCCATATGCTGCTCTCTCACAGACTGCTCCCTAGAGTAATTCAAGCCACTTCTCTCGTGTTCACAATCACTGCTTCCATCACTACTAGAATCCCTATAATATTCGCAATCACTTTCTTCACCAAGATGCCTAACACACAAGGGTCGAGGATAAGACTTGAGACTCACAGAGGGGGGAAAACAAAAAGAGGATTTTGTGTCAACTATAGAAAAATAGAGAAACTAAGTGAACCAAGAAGCAATTGTTAACCCATTCTCTGGTGAGGAACAAATGTACCAGTGCAAATTAAAGATGAACCACTCTTAAGCCATAGCAAATGAACTTGAATAAAGCATCTACAATATTAATTCATAAGGATATAATTTTTAATAGCTATCTGTCAACCACCCTTGCAAAATAATGCAGGCATAAAAAAGAGCCTAAAATATTCAGGTGAAAGTGATTAGACAGATAAATTTCCACGCTTTCATTTACTTTACATTCAGATGCACTAATTTAAATGTAAATATTGCCAAAATCTAGACAATACTAAGCTTATAAAACACAATGGCTTAAGCGTAAAATGCACTGCCAAGATTGACGCAATAACTGAAAATAATGAGCCAAATTCAGATAGAAGACACGTGACACAGATTCATGATAGAATAGCAAGTAGCAACAACAAAGTGAGAGGGGACAAATGAGCAACTCACTATTAATAAGACAGCACATAACTCATGGGTCATGGCCCAGTCCCAAAAAAAGTGTCATCATATGATAAAACCAACTAATATGCTTTAATTCATTTCCAGGCAGGATCACAATCCCCAACCCGGTAATGGAGCTGTTCAAAATCAAATACCAGAATTTCATTTTAAGAATCAACAGAAAAGGGGAAAAGCGCATGCAAAAAACAGGTCAAATGAAATAAAAAAATCTTTGTAGGGTCTCACATACGGACATACCTTAATTTTGTACTCTTTGACAGATCAGTATACAATTGAATGCCTGATAAGTACGGTACATAATACTGCACCACGCCATCACGGTCATTCAATATCAAAGGTACTCCAACACCATATGCACTCCATTCCTTAAATGATTCCCATAAATCACTTAGCACAAAGAAGGGCTGGAACTCCGTGTCACAAGTTCTCCAGCTCCTGACTTTCATCTGTGACATTTGACAGTACATTCAAATAAAAAAGGTATCACACTAATCAAAGGGAAAACACATAATGGACAATGTTATTTTAGAATTTCATTAACAAAAATATTAACATACACAAAAAACTAATGTGATGTTGGTTTTGGGATATAGGGTGCAGGGGAAAACCAGTCTTTATTTCTTGGTTTGTGAAAATCAAGATGAACAATCAAAATATGTTATTGCTGTAGTATTATTATATTTTAAAAAGTTGTGTGTAATGATTGGACGAGTAAAATTAGAAAATAAAAAGACACGGGATAGTAGATTAAAAGAGCATCGTATGTCTGAAAGTCCTGATTTTAAATCTCAAAAGTCAAAACAAACAGACAATCTAGATTTAAAAACAAGCAAGCAATCTTGAAATCCGAAGTACCTGCAAAACCAAACCAAACATCTCCTCAGAGGACTTGGAATCTCTAAGTGTAGTATTGCAATAAGAAAATTGCAGAAAGAAGTTCATGGCACAGCCAGTCCTCATGGAGAAGAAATACTAAATGCAAATTATGCTGGAACCAAGATTTACCCACACAAAAACTAGAATCTTTGATCTTCATAATAAACTAATCTCAAGACTTGGTAAACCAAGATTTCGGACAAGGATTCACACAATTATAACAAAGAAAATCAGATTCAGCAATGGAACCAATTTGCTACAAGACTAAAGCACTACTGCCAATGGCAATATTACCACATAACTCGCTAAAATCAGGTTTAATGATAGATAAGCAAATAAATAAATGACCAATAAGTAATATGACTAAAAATCTAGGGTTTTTCGCCGCGATTCATACTTAGTCGTAAATAAACTAAAATTAATTCAAAATCAACAAAAGAAAACCTTGGATGAATACTGCGCCGGTACCGAAGGCGTGACCGACTCCAAGAACCTCTCCAGATTACACAAAGGAGAGGGCTCTGACACCGGCAACGAAACCGGCACTTCTTCCTTCGATTTTTCCGGCAGGGGCTCATCCGTGCGGGTCCGGGAACGGCTAGGGGTAACGTCACTCTGAGCCCTACGTAAATAATCTTGACTCAGGCGAGCCCGCGCAGCGCTGTAAAACCGATCTTCGCCGTTTCTACTCCTATTGAACTGCAATCCTGCCCCCAACATATTTCTAAAAGCAAAACTCAAACACCAAAAACCCTAATTGAATAATTTAATTATTTGCGAATACCAACACCGATTTTGAAAATATTATCCTCGAATATATATATATATCGATCAGTAAATGGCGCTCGTAGATCGAATTGGCAGATTTGTTCGACGAATTGTGAAGAGAAATACTGAGTTGCAATGAAATTTGATGTGCAGATTGTATGTATGTATAGGTTGCAGATATAGAGAGAGGGGAAGAAAAAATGAATGGGTATAAGAAAGAAAGGAAGAGAGGAAAAGTTATAGTAGTAAATTAAAATAAATGATTAATAAATGAGATAATCAGAAGGGGAAGCAGGCAGGCAGGAGTTGATGGGGGGGAATTTTATTTCTATTTTTTTATTGCGCGCTGCAAAAAGACGCGGCTTTTGGTGTGTGGCCATTAACAACAGACGTGAAAGGACGCAATTGCCACCAGATATTTTCATCTCAGAATGGGTAAGTTAAGTATACCGGTATATATCCTGTCAAAAAAAAAAACTATACCGGTATCCTTTCATTAAAAATAAATTCAATTATGCACCACCGATATTAATATATTCTCTCATTCCGGTAAAAACTAAATACGGATATTAAAAATATACTCCTTTTATTTTTTAATAAGTGTCATTTTAGTTTTTTAACTATTTTAAAAATAAATGTCATTCTCGATTAATTTGGGGGATCAATCACATTGTCCACTAGCAGAGGTCCCGTTTAAAGTAAGAGGTGTGTTTTGTATGGAGTGACATATTATAAATTGTTTGAACGAGATTTCGAACCTGAGACCTAGAAAAGTAACTCACTTCTAACTTTTAAGTTCAAAATCTACGCCATCGAGCTAACTCCTTGACAATCGAGAGTTGAGGCGATGTTGATATTCATCAATCTATCTTGACATATAAGCTGTTGACACATTATTTTTACAAAGTGTTGAACATTGTAGTAAAACTGGTTTTTATTATATCACGGATAATAAAAGGTTATAAAATACGGAGTATCATATAATTAGGGAACTTATTTCATTTCCATATTTTGTTGAATTGGGAATAACTTTGTTAACAAAAATGAAATATATGTCATTAAAAATAATCATGTTGTAGGGATTTGTATGTGTTGGATTATCCACGGTAAATATTATTTGCGTTTATGATATGTGATTTTTTTTGAAGTCTCGGGTATCCGGTCTTGGACCGACTAATTTCGGGGGACCAATCTCACCGCCCACTTGCGGGGTTCCCGTGAACCTGAGACCTAGAGAGAAGCATACTTTTAAGTCTCAAGCCTACACCACTAGACGAACTCCTTGGGGTTGTTTATGATATGTGATTAACACACTCTAATAATGGATTATGAAATATATATATGGTCTCAAGGGCAAAGTTGGTATTTAATTGTAATCCCCCTTCACTCAGATTTGTTCGAATCAAACAAATCGTGTATAGGGTATTAGTAAATTCCTAGCTTGGTCAAAACTCAAAACTGACCTTCTGGCATTCTTATTCTTTAATCTAATTAATAGGTACTCCATCTTTTTTGTTTCTTTGTCAAAATCAGACAATAAATTGTTCGACAAGATATTAGCAAAAGAATTTTATTAATTAAACAACAATATTACACATATATCACGTGAACTCAATTTCTTTTTTAGACATATATATTTTCCTGTTTATAAAGTCAAATGTTGGTATTACTTGTAATATAATTCACTAAAAAGTGTGTGCTTTATTTATCTACATATATAGAGATGTCAATATGGAATATATGTTTCGAACAGTTGATTCTCGAATTTGATAATGTGGAACTAGAAACGAATCGGCTACAAGTGTATGCCGATTTCGATTCCGTCGATTGGGAGTTTCCCGTTTTGGGCCTTTTTCACTCTTTTCTTATTAATACAAATTATATAAAAGTGAATTAATTTGATTAAATAAAGATATAATATATTGCAAAAAAAGGGTGCGTTCTAGTTCCAACCGACACTAAATATTGTCCTTCGATTAAATCTCATTTGTTTATAATTTAAATATATATATATATATAATACCACAGCCGATTTAAATCGAAAAATTGGTAGTTTGAAGTTGATAGTTCCGGTATATGGAACTGGGATTGAACGTTAACCTACACAATTTTTGTTCCAATTTTATGATCACAATTCTGGTTTCAGTTGAGAGCCTGGAACCTACAGTTGCGTAACGAACGATAAGGATGTAAGGAGTTGTGGAGATAAGATCGATATTTTGAACCACATTTTCTTTGGGTGCATGTTGTCCCTCCAAATCTAAATGAGATGCTTCCTTAGCCATGCACAACGAGGTTTTGGAACACTTCCGGTTCCAGCAACACTTCATAGAAGAAAAAAAATCACTTTAAGATTCTAGTAATTCTCCTATTTTTATAAACTCAAATGATTCTAAACTAAGAAAGCATTAAAACTATTTAATGGTGTTTGAGGAGAGAAGTTCATAAAACCCTCAACCAAGTGCTCATTTCTTTATTACATTTTGTATGAACTGAGCTAGGGGGATTATGTGGTAATTTGATTGTGAAGCTATATAGGAGAAATTTTTGAGAGAATTTTGTATTTGAACTCTTAAAAAGACTTGAATTTTTCTAAATTTGTGCATAGTAATAAGTAGACTCGGTCAATCGAATCGGGTAACAATTTCAGTGGAGTCTCTAGAATGGACTGAGACTTGGCTATCCGGTTGAATTCACTCGATCAGTCGAGTATTGTTGTTTAAATCCCAGATGCGGCATAGTGTAAATACTAAATAAAATAACTCATTTAGTCCTCCTTAACTGACGTGCACTGAAAAGTTAGGGGATAGGACATGGGCCACGGTTATACGCACACACGTGATTATTGAGGACACCCACTCGTTTAGCACACACCTCTTATGATAAGGACACCCCCGTGAAAGTCAAAAAATACCCTTCTCCTACTTAACCCTAATTCCTCCTTGAGAAACACAAATGTCGGCTAGAAGAAAAATAAATCGCCACCACCCTTACCATTCGCCACCTAGCCGCTACGTCCACCTTTGTCGTTCGTCCTCCAGTCTCTGTTTCTGTCTCGCCCGCTGCGTTCGACTTTCGCCCACGTCCAAGCCGCCGCTGCCTCCTTCCGCCGCCCAAGGTAAGAGCCCATTGCCTCTCGTTCCAAAAATAATTAGAAAAAATCAAATAAAAGCCCCTCGCCACCCGTTCCAGATCTGTAAATGTGTCGTCATCCTCCTTATATTTTTACCCGTTTACACTTTTGGTTAGCCCTAATTCCTCCCATTTTTTTGTTTTTCTTCGAAAAAATTTCACAAAATTATAGTATGTTTTCAATTTTTATCCTCTTTCAATACCTTTTGCAATTTTTATTTTTTTTTTGCTTTTTAACGAAAATATTTACAGAAATCCCGGTGTTTTTTCTTTCTTTTTTTTGACATTTTCGAATTTATTATTTGAGATTTAATGTTATTTTTAATTATTTTTTTAAGAAAATGTTGTTTTTTAGAAATTGTTTCGTCTGAGAAAGAAATAAAAAAAAGTTGAGAAGTTTGTTTGTTTTTTTGTTATTCATTAGTACTCCCTCCGTTCCGGAAGTGTTTGCACCACAAAATGGGCACACTTGTTAAAAAAAAGTGTAATGAGTGGAGTGTTGAGGGGTATTTTTGTAAAGTTATATGAATAAAGTAAAAAGGTGATTAGAAAGAGGGTAAAAGTAATGGCATTTTGTGTAAATATGTGAATATTATGAGGGTGGAGTTTATGGGATAGTTTCCTTTTATAGGTGTGCAAACAATTATGGGACTGACAAATAAGATAAGTGTGCAAACAGTTGTGGGACGGAGGGAATACATATTATAGTATGTTTGTTTTGGTTTTGAATTATATTTTACCGGTTAAAGTTTGCCGAAGGCAACTGTCGAGGCAGTCAAAGTGCCAGAGGGTGGGTGTACATGTAAGATAATTTGTTTTAAAACGAGAGAAGGGTATTTTGGACATTTTATAGATGTTTACTACTCCCTCCGTCCCAAAATTATTTGTACAATTTGCCCAGCACGATTTTTAAGAAAAATGAATTTAGTGGTTGGTGATGTAAGATAAAGGAGGGGTATTTTAGGTGATTTGGTGAGGTGTAAAGTGGATACAGTGAGGTGTAAAGTAAAATATATGTAAAAAAGGGGTGACAATTTTAAAAATAAAATGATTTTGAGAGGGTATTAATTTTGTGGAGTATTTCCATATTAAGAGTGTAAAAATAATTTTGAAACATCCAAATAAGGAAAGTGTGCAAATAATCACGGAATGGAATCACAGTGCGCGATCCTATTCTGTTAGAGGAGAGAGAAATAGAGAACGAGGGAGATAGAATTTGATTATATCTCTACATAATAATCCAAATTCAATTACATGGAGTATTTATATCAAATACCCAGATAATGCGGTGCCCTTTTTAGGGAATTGCAGAAACTAGAAATGCGATTTTAAAAGTCATAACAAAACATAACAAATGCGATTTTGATCCACTTGACCATCGTGACAAACTTCCCCCTTTCACTATGTACTTGTCCTCAAGTACACAAGTGAGGATACTTGGCTTGCATCTCCAAAAAGTCTTCCCAAGTAGCTTCCTCGTCAGGCAAGTGAGCCCATTAGACTAGCACCTCCGTCGCCGGCGACGACCCCTTCTTGACCAGCCTTCGAGCTAAAATTGCGACAGCCTGCAACAAGACCTTCCTCTTTTTGTCGAATTCAGGTATGTCACGAACCAACCCATCTCCTCTACCAATGTGGCGTTTGAGCAATGACACGTGGAATGTTGGATGTATTTTTGCAGTTGGTGGAAGCGCCAAGGTATAAGCGACCTCTCCGATCCTCTCCAAAATCTGAAAGGGCCCAGCGTATTTTGGAGTGAGCTTCCAAATGTGCCTCCCATGAATTGATTTCTGGCGATAGGGCTTTAGCTTGAGGTAAACCCACTCCCTTACATGAAATGCTCTCTCACTTCTATTTTTGTTGGCGAACTAACGCATTCGATCTCTGGCTTTTTGCAATAATTCTTTGAGTTTCTGGATGATTATTTGTCTTGCTTGAATTGAGTCCTCCACCCCTTGAACTTGACTATGTAGATAAGGCCCTAGTGTAAGAGGAATATGTATGTGTCCATACAATGCTTCAAATGGAGTAATGTTTAGGGTAGTGTGAAAATTGGTATTATACCAATGTTCAGCTAATGGTAGCCACTGAGCCCAGTGATTAGGTGTAGCTCCACACATACACCTCAAGTATGTCTCCAAACACTGGTTCACCCTCTTTGTTTGCCCATCAGTTTGGGGGTGATAAGTTGTACTAAAAAGTTGCTGAACTCCCAGTAACTTGAACATCTGCTGCCAAAAGTGGTTAGTGAATATCTTTTCACTATCAGAAATAATAGTGGCAGGTAGACCATGTAGTTTGTAGATAGTATCCATGAACATAGATGTTAATTGAGAGGCTGAGAATGGGTCTTTTCCACTACCCAGATTGTGTCTTTTCCATCGGATGTAGGCAACTTCTCAATGAAATCCATAGTGATATCCCTCCAAACTTGTTCTGGTACATGCAATGGTTGGAGTAAACCAAGCTGTTCAAGTGTTTCATGGTTACACACTTGACAAATCTGACATTGGGCCCCCCCATTGTTGTACATCTTGCCTAAGATTAGGCCACCAAAATGTGTACTTCATTCTGTGGTAAGTTATACTTGCACCCCAGAATGTCCACCTTCACTAGATGCATGCATGAATTGGATGATTTTGGGTCTAAAATCATGCCCACTCCCCACATATAAGATCCCCTTATACCTTACTAGTCCAGCTTTATAGGTGAAATAAGACACATTAACAGGGTAGGTTAGAGCTTCAGTAATCACCTACTGCACCACAACATCTCCTTCATAGCTTTCTTGGATTTCATCAATCCAAGCTGGTTTGATTACTGTCACAACTTGGCACTGTGCTTCTTCAGAGAAAACCTGCCTTGATAGTGCATCTGCCACTATATTCTCCTTCCCACTCCTGTACTTTATCTTATAATCAAAGCCTAGTAGTTTTGTTAAGTACTTGTGTTGCAGGGGTGTAGAAATCTTTTGCTCCAGTAAGTACTTCAAACTTTGATGATCAGTTCTGATAGTGAATGGGGCATGGATCAAATAGCTTCTTCACTTATCCACAACTAGTATGATAGCTAAGAACTCATTTTCATAGATTGACTGCCCTAGATTCTTCACACCCAAAGGTTTACTAATAAAAGCAATGGGCTTGTTCCCTTGCACCAAAACTGCCCCTAATCCCCCATAGCCTGCATCTATCTCCACAATGAACTCTTTAGTGAAGTCAGGCGGTTGTAGGATGGGTGCTTCCATCATTGCTTTTTTGAGTTTCAAAAAAGCTTCCTCAGCCTCTTTACACCACTCAAATCTCCCCTTCTTAGTCAATTGAGTGAGTGCCTTAGCTATTTGCCCATAATGCATGATAAACTTTCTGTAATAACCAGTAAGGCCCAAGAACCCCCTTAATGATTTCACAGATGGAGGTTTAGGCCACTCTTGCATTACCTTCACTTTGTTTGGATCAACCATTACCCCTTGATCAGTTATAATGTGACCAAAATATTCCACCTCTCTTTGACCAAACACACACTTGGATGCCTTGCCCATCAACTGATGCTGCCTCATTAGTTGAAAAACTTGTTTTAAGTGTAGTTCATGTTGCTCCAGTTCTGAACTATAGACCAATATATCATCAAAGAAGACTAGCACAAACTTCCTCAAGTGTGGGCTAAATACTGAATTCATTACAGCCTGGAAGGTGGCTGGTGCATTGGTTAACCCAAAGGGCATCACCGCAAATTCATATAAGCCAGATACAGTAACAAAAGCAGTCTTCTGAACATCACTAGGATGCACTCTGATTTGATGATACCCTGCCCTCAAATCAATTTTAGAGAAGCACTTAGCTTGCCCCAATTCATCCAGTAAATCATCAATCAAAGGAATAGGGTAACTATCCTTGATTGTGATTGCGTTCAATTTCCTATAATCAACACAAAATCTCCAACTCCCATCTTTCTTCTTCACCAACAACATTGGTGAAGAATAAGGACTCTAGCTAGGCTTGATAATCCCACTTTCCAACATTTCTTGCACCAATTTCTCTATCCCATGTCTTTGTAGAAATGGATATCTGTATGCATGTTGTTTAATTGGGCCTTCTCCTTCTTTAATTTTGATTTGATGATCATGTGACCTTTGTGGTGGCAATTTAGTAGGCACTTGAACGATATCTTGATGTTCTTCCAATAATACCTTCAATTCTGGAGCAGTTATGCATTTATCTATCTCCATATTCCCCTTAACATAACACATAAAGTATAAATCTCCTTGTGACTTCTTTTTTATGAGTTTGTTAAGCTGCTTCCCAGTGATCATGCTTACTTGCAAATCATTGCTAATTCCTTGCAAATTGATCACTCTTCCATCCCTCTCAAACTGCACATTATGTTTCTTAAAGTCAAAAGTAACTGGCCCCAATTGACTTAATAGGTCTACTCCAATCACCATGTCACAACCTCCCAAAGTGAGCACCCTCAAAGGTGCAATGAACTTACTTTCACCCATTATCCACTCCACTTGAGCACATTTAGTGTTGCATTCCACCTTACTTCCATCTGCCACTGTAACAATAAGTGAGCTAGCTTCTTCCACCTCATATCCCAACCTCTTAGTTGTATGGGGATCTATGAAACTATGGGTACTTCCAGAATCAAGTAGCACCATAATTACATGAGACCCTACTTTCCCTTTAATTTTGACAATATCTGGGCTATTATGACCTGCTAGGGCATGTAAGGATACAATAGGCTCCTGCCCTGTATCCCCTAATTCTTGCAAAATCAACTACTTACACTCCTCTTCCTCCTCATATTCTGCCACTACAGATATTATAAACAACCTTTTGCACTTATGCCCCACATGATATATTTCATCACAATTGTAACACAAGTGCTTCTTCCTCCTAGCTTCTATTTCAGCTGGGATTAATCTCTTCTGAAATGGTATCTTTTTAGCTCCATTATTTTCCTTAGGATCAGTGTTAGGCTGCTTCCAGTTAGAATTGGTATTAGGCCTAGCATTAGGTTTGTTACCCCTAGTCTGCACCAATAACAAGTCCCCTTGCTTAGCTTGATTGCTAGTTGCATAACTTCATCTAACATCATTGGTTTCATGATGTGTAGAAACTTCTCAATCTCCTCCTTCAATCCACTTATGAAGCTTTGAATCCAATATTCCTCAGTAAGATTTTTCAGTATAGTACCCATGTAAGCTTTGAGTATTTCAAACTCTTTGATATACTCCTTGACTAATCCTTTTTGTGTTAGCTTATTAAATTTTTCTATCAAGTTATCATCATCCATATTACCAAATTTGTTTATAACCAACACTACAAATTGTTCCCACAACATATTTTCCCTACCCTCCATTTGATCAACATACCAATAGTCTGCTGATCCCTCCATATTCATAGCTGAGAGAACAATCTTCTCATAATCACTCATAGGGTGAAACATAAAGTACTTCCTACACCTCCTGGTCCAAGCTCTTGGATCATCTCCATTAAATTTAGGGAAGTTCATCTTAAGAGTTCTACCCTGAGGTCTAGTTTCAGTGTTTTTAGTGAAATGGATTACCTCAGGTGAGATCTTAGCTCCTGGTGGTGTCCCTAGAAAACCACCTTCAGATCTATCCATTGCAGCAGCTTCTCCTGACCCTCCCTCCATCATTGGAGCTTTTCCACGATTGCTCTTAATCTCTTTGGTTAACATCTCCATTTGTAGCTTGAATGCTTCAGCCATAGCATCAAACTTATCGTCAAATTTCTTTGATAGCTCATCCTTCATTTCACTCATTTGATTTTACAATGTAGCAATCCTCTCACTGTTGCTCACCATTGTTGATTTGTTTGCAGGTCACGCAGCAGCAGGAAATTGGCTCTGATACCACTGAAAGATGCGCGCACAGTGCGCGATCCTATTCTGTTAGAGGAGAGAGAAATAGAGAACGAGGGAGATAGAATTTGATTATATTTCTGCATAATAATCCAAATTCAATTACATGGAGTATTTATATCAAATACCCAGATAATACGGTGCCCTTTTTAGGGAATTACAGAAACTAGAAATGCGATTTTAAAAGTCATAACGAAACATAACAAATGCGATTTTGATCCACTTGACCATTGTGACATGGAAGGAGTATTAATTAAAAATTAAAGTAGGTGTACTTAACAATAGTGTGTGCGCAAATAACTGTGGCCTAGGACCTGGGATTGCAGACCCAAGTTGACAAGTGAAGTGACTTGGGGCCATCATTCACGTCCACTTTGCTAATTAAAGGGCCAGACTATATACCCCTATTTGTACTCTCTCCATCCATATATTAATTTAACTAGCTCTATATTAAATAATATTAAATATTATATTAGGGTTGATTTATTAAAATAATAATTTTAAATACTATATTAATTTTTATATCTTTTTCATTATTAAGAGTATGCATGAGAGTTAAATTTTTTTATTCTAATATATACATTTCTACAAATTTGAATCTATATTATTGTATTTATATTTTTATATATTATAATATTTTTTAATGTATTAATAATATATGCATTATTAAAATTATGATTTTAATTGTAAAATTAAAAAAATATTTTTAATAAGTAAGGGCATTATAATTTTATTAATAAAAAAAAATTATAAATTTCTAAAAACTTCACAACGTTTGTAGTATGCTATCATGATTTTTCACAATGACAAAATACAAAAAAAATAGGAAACTGACTTCTACAAAACTGATTTTTCACAATGACAAAATACAAAAAAAAAAAAAATATAGGAAACTGATTTCTACAAAACTAAGGGGATGTTTGTTTTGGGATTTTGATAATTTTGAAATCTGGATTTCAAAATCTAGTAGATTTTGAAATTTTAATGACTTATATGTTTTGTGTTTGTTTTGGAATTTAAGTAGGTATGATTTAATTTTATAGTATACAATTATAAGTGTTTATATAGGTAATTATAGGTATCTATATAGAGTTTGTATATATTTATAGAGTTAACTTTTGTAGGGTTTATAGTTATTTGTAGGGTAAGATTTTAAAATTCTAAATCTAAATTATAAAGTAGAACATGGGTGAAATTTTCCATTTCAAAACAAACATCCCCTGAAATTGTGACATCTTTTTAGTAACCTATTTTCATGGCACAAAATAGTCATTAACTTTCACGTCAAGTTTTTTCCTTTTAATTTTAACATTGTATATGCATACGACAAATACAACGATACAATCAATGATATCTTTAAAGTTTTTAAAATTATTTTAAAATACATTCACACCCTATATCTCAAGAAAATTATATATACATTCACATCCAGAGTCAAATACATACCCGTCCATGTATATTATAAAAAAATATTTACATAAAATATATAAATTATATTTAAGTTAACATAAAATTCAAAATTTATTATATAAAAATTGAATATTGCTTTTCAATATTTGAAGTCGTGTTGGACAAATAGGAACCTAAGCACTACCGCTCAATTTTACTCATAAAATATTTGATTGTTCAATTGTTAATTACATGTGTGAGCAAAAACTTTTAAAATTAATTTACTATTAAAATGTATATTTCTTAAAGAGGGTTGCAATGTACAATTTATATATTAATTTTCATTTAAAATGTATATTTATTAAAGAGGGTGTCTACAAATGCTAACTATTGTATTTAATATTTCACTTTGCAATGTAGAATTTATATATATATATATAAAAAAAAATTTAAAATCAGATAATTTGATAAATATTAAATATATAAAAAAATATTAATAATAAATACCATTATCCAACTCTACCTCCTTTACCCTCTATTTTAATCGTTCCTTTTTAAATTATTTACTTTTATATTTTTCATAAATTTTTATTTTAAATTTTAAATAATTATCTTATAAATCATTTTATACCCCTAATTCATTTTGATTTGTTGTAACTAATTATATGTTAAATAATTTAAATATTAATCTTTAAATTTTAAATAATTTAAATTTTATATATTTAAAAGGCATCACAAATTACCTCCTAGTTATCATGAAAAATTTTCAAAGCTATTTTTCCAATCATGTTAAACTATATCTCGATCAAACAAAAGTTAAAATATATAGAAATTTTAAAAAAAAATCAAAAAATTATCAATTAAATTTATTATACAATAATAATGGGTATTCAAACCATGATAAACCTTCACCTCGATCGTCATTAATGATAAGCGGACGATTTGATTTGGTGAAGGGATGAGAAAGAAAAAAAAAAAAAAAAAACTTACTCGATATTGGTCATTGGTTCATGACCATTCAATCCTCCTTCCTATGACATAAAATTGAAAGAAAAAGAACCTTCTTGTTCAACCATTCAATCCTCCCTTCTTTTGAATTTTTTTGAATATCTTTAACTATATACATTCAATATGGCTTTGAAAAATTTAGAACTTTTAATTGAAATTATATTCGATTTCTTTAATTAAATTAAAGAAAATTTTAATTAGAATTATATTTTTATATTATAGTAGTTTGAACAAATTTATCAAACTTGGTCCAGATTAAAATCAATTTAACTAAAATTATTATTCTTAATGCGTGCAATCACATTTTTTAATACAATATATTTTAGTTAACAAATCAAATTTATTATTTATTTCCTAATATATGAGAATTTATTGGATTTCCTTAATTTGAGGTGATTTGAATATCTTTAACTATATCACATTAATGTCATAGAGATTTTTTCAGGATTTTTTAATTAACATTATATTTAATTTTTTAATTAAATTAAAAAATATTTAATTAAAATTTTATTTTTATATTAAATTTTGAACAATTCTATCAAAAAAGTATTTAAATGCGGTAGAATTTGATTTTTAGATATGATTTTCTCAAAGGAATAAATATAAATTTTTTCGTGTAGTGTATATTATTTTAGTTAACAATTCAAATTTATTGTCTATTTCCTAATATATGAGAATTTATTGAATTTTTTTAATATGAGGTGATTTGAATATCTTTAACTATATCACATTCATACCATAGAGATTTTTTAAGGAATTTTTAATTAACATTATATTCAATGTTTTAATTAAACTAAAAAAATATTTAATTACAATTTTATTTTTATATTAAATTTTGAACAATTTTATCAAAAAAAAGTATTTAAATGCCGCAGAATTTGGTTTTTAGATATGATTTTCTCAAAGAAATAAATATAAAATGAAATATTAAAAAAAAGTTATATACAAAACTATATCACATTCATGTCATAGAGATTTTTAAGGAATTTTTAATTAACATTATATTCAATGTTTTAATTAAACTAAAAAAATATTTAATTATAATTTTATTTTTATATTAAATTTTGAACAATTTTATTAAAAAAAAAAGTATTTAAATGCAGCGGTTTTTAGATATGATTTTCTCAAAGGAATAAATATAAAATGAAATATTAAAAAAAAGTTATATACAAATTGATAAATTCTATAGTATAAAAAAAGAAACAACATGATCTTGGTACATCTCTAAAAATTAATTACACGATATTGCAATATAAAGTACATCTCTAAATGAATTAAAAAAAAAAAAAAAAACAATAAAGTACATCTCTAAATAGATTTCTTGTGCATTACACATGATTTTTAAATTTACATCATTTAACGAAGATGGAAATCATCAGTTCTACATCTGAGTGCACATGAGATTAGAGAAAATAAAATTTTCTATAAAAACATCATACCCGTAAACTCAAGAGAAATGAGTGATGAAATTATGATTTAACAAATGATTTATGGCTATATTTATAGTTGAAATTATGATTTGTAAGTACGATAATTAAGGTAGAAGATTGAAAAAATCAATGATAATCTTAAATTTGAATATTTGAAATTGGATTTGTTACTACTCCGTAAAATATTACGCTTTCTGTTTGATATTTAAATTTTAATATTTAAAAGTGGGCAATTAGAAGATAAGATTAACATGTTTTTTTTAAATCTTATGTTGGGTTAAAATTAATAATTAAAATTAATAAAATATTAATAAATGTTAAATTAATATATTATATTATATTAAGATTAACATTTGATTAAAAAAATATCGTGATTAATAAAAAAAAAGGGAGAATAGAGAATAAATAATTATTGATTTGAATAGAGTTGTATTAAGAATAGAATAATGGTGATTAAATTTTAAAAAATAAATATGGTTGCGATTAAAGTTTAAAAAATAAATTTAAAAATAATAAATATTATTTTAAATTTAAAAATAATAATTATGAGTAGATA
Organism: Galeopsis tetrahit; assembly: GCA_963675135.1. Classification (NCBI taxonomy): domain Eukaryota; kingdom Viridiplantae; phylum Streptophyta; class Magnoliopsida; order Lamiales; family Lamiaceae; genus Galeopsis; species Galeopsis tetrahit. Next base: position 67,052,660 of record OY776122.1, on the reverse strand, counting down.
ATATATAAATTATTATTTTGAGATTAAAATAGAAAAAAATGATTTTTTAAATCAGAATGACGGAGAATGCAGGGATTTTGAAATAGACGATTTTGGTGAAGAGAGAGATTGTGATATAGTATTAAAATTTTGACACGTGTCCCATTATATTCTCACAAATATAGAGTATTAAGATGTGCATTAACAAAATTATGATTTTAATGGTAAAATTAAGAAAATATTTTTAATAAGTAAAAGTATTATAAAATAATTTTATTAATAAAAAGTATATAAAATTGACAAAATACAATAAAATAGGAAACCGTCTTCTACAAAACTAAGGGATGTTTGTTTTGGAATTTTGACGATTTTGTATGGTTTAACTTTTTATTTGTAGGGTAAGATTTTAAAATTATATATCTAAATTTTAAAGTAGAACATGGACGAAAATTTTCATTCCAAAACAAACACCCCCTTAAAAAATTGTGACATCTTTCTAATAATCTATTTTCATGGCACAATATAGTCTTTAAATTTTCCGTCAAAATTTTTTTCCCATGATACGCTTCAATTAACTAATCATAATCAAACTTTGAAGATTTTAGATTTTTTTTATTAACAATTACTAAAACTTTTTTTCTAAGTAAAGTTTCTTAAATTATTCTAGAATACATTTATTGACAATTATATATAAGTTTAATTATTTTAGAATATATTATATATAAGTTTAATTATTTTAGAATATATTCACACTCTATATATAAGAAAACTATACATACATAGAATAGATTCAAATTTGAAGGGATAAAAAATTATAATTAAATTTATTATGAAATAATATAAAATAATTCATACATAATTTAAATTATTTATCTCTAAAAAAAAGTCAAATGATAAGTCAACTGAGAAATGAGATCTTCTAATGTCATATAGACCTATTTTAAATTCATTCACTGAAAGATCGAATAACTGTTTAGTCGAATCGAAGAACTCGAATTAGTTGGAGTTGGTACTTTTTTTTTAAATCACATTTCGAAAAGATCGCAGATAAGTCGACCTATTTTTAATTTTTTTTAAAATCATTGTAAGATCGTCGACCTATTTTTAATTTTTTTTAAAATCATTCTAAGATCGTCAATAAATTGCGTCAATAAGTCGATTGAGAATACGGTATCTTGAATAAAATAAAATAAAATAAACCATAATTCATAATTCCACATTGTGAAATAAAATAAACCATAATTCATAATTCCACATTGTGAATTTTACTATGGGATAAAATTGAAAAAAATGAAGAAAAAATTACAGCAAAAAATTATTAAATAGGAAAAGAATGAGAAAAAAATTACATGAAAAAAAAATGAAAGTTAAACAAAAAAACATAATAAGTAGATAGAGAATGAGAAAATTGAATAAATTGTCCATCCTCATTCTACTTTCTCTGAGATAAAATTGAAAAAAAAAAAAAAAAAAAAAAAGCAATAAATTATTAAATAGAAAAAGAATGAGAAAAAATTACTAAAAAAATGGAAGTAAAACAAAAAACATAATAATAAGGAGATAGAGAATGAGAACCTCTTTTTCTCTATGAAATGAAATTTTCTCTATGAAATGAAATTGCAGGAATACACATAAGAACTAAGATAAAATTGAAAAAAAAAATCGCAATCAGAAACCTCCTCATTTGAAATTGAGACTCAAATGAATTCAGATAGAGAAAAAGTAAAAATCATTAACCTCCAAAAAAAAAATTACAGAAAATTTAAATTAAATGAAAGAGAAAAAAAATTTATTTTTTTATGCACCGAGAGTGATCGAGATGTTATTTTTCTATACCTGGTGATCCAGATAAGATAATGAGTAGCTTATAAAAAGATTAGATTTTTAACTTAGTTGAGAAAATCATGTGATTATTTAAATTTAAAATTTAAAATAATTAAAAGAGATAAAATTGTTATTGAAAAATTTATAAATGTTATAAATTATAAAAATTAGGGTTGGTCTGCTATGGACTCGAGTGCATGTTGTGCACCCTAGTCTATGTTGCACTTTTTGGTAAATGGTGTTGCACTTTTCAATTATTAAACTGTATAATAATATTTTTAGTAAATAATTGAAAAGTGCAACACCATTTACAAAAAGTGTAAGTCAGTAAACTGAAAAGTGCACATGGACTAGGGTGCACAGCATGCACTCGAGTGCATACTAGACTTTACCTAAAAATTAATATTGTAAATAAATATTTAAAATTATTATAATTTTTGTTCTTAATTTTCACACTCTATATATAAGAAAACTATACATACATAATAGATTCAAATTTGAAGGGATAAAAAATTATAATTAAAAAAATAGTCAATATGATAAGTCAACTCAGAAATGAGATCTTCTAATGTCATATATCTTAAAAAGGACCTATTATATTATCGTGGAGTCGGTACTTTTTTTTTAAATCACACTTCGAAAAGATTGCAAATCATTCTAAGATCGTCAATAAATTGCGTCAATAAGTTTGAGAATACGGTATCTTGAATAAAATAAAATAAACCATAATTCATAATTCCACAATGTGAAATTGAAAAAATGAAGGAAAAATTACAGTAAAAAATTGTATGTAAGATGTAGATCGTCAATAACTCGATCGGCATCTTGAATAAAATAAAATAAATTATGAATTGAAAAAAAAAAATGGAAGCAAAAAAAAAGCAAAAAATTAAGAAAACAAAAATGAAAGTAAAACAAAAAAACATAATAAAATTGAAAGAAAAAATGAAATCAAAAAATTATTAAATAGGAAAAGAATGAGAAAAAATTACATGAAAAAAAATGAAAGTAAACAAAAAAACATAATAAGGAGATAGAGAATGAGAAAATTGAATAAATTGCCAATTCTCATTCTACTTTCTCTGAGATAAAATTGAAAAAAAAATGAAAGAAAAAATTATTAAATAGAAAAAGAATAAGAAAAAATTAAGAAAAAAATGGAAGTAAAACCAAAAACATAATAATAATCAAAAAATTATTAAATAGGAAAAGAATGAGAAAAAATTACATGAAAAAAAATGAAAGTAAACAAAAAAACATAATAAGGAGATAGAGAATGAGAAAATTGAATAAATTGCCAATTCTCATTCTACTTTCTCTGAGATAAAATTGAAAAAAAAAAAATGAAAGAAAAAATTATTAAATAGAAAAAGAATAAGAAAAAATTACGAAAAAAAATGGAAGTAAAACAAAAAACATAATAATAAGGAGATAGAGAATGAAAACCTCTTTTTCTCTATGAAATGAAATTGCAGGGAGACACATAAGAACTAAGATAAAATTGAAAAAAAAATCGCAATCAGAAACCTCTTCAATTGAAATTGAGACTCAAATGAATTCAGATAAAGAAAAAGTAAAAATCATTAACCTCCAAAAATAATTACAGAAAATTTAAATTAAATGAAGGAGGAAAAAAAAAGTTACTTTTATGCGCCAAGAGTGATCGAGATGTTGTTTTTTTATACCTATCCAAAATGAGTAGCTTATAAAAAGATTAGATTTTTAACTTAGTTGAGATAATCATGTGATTATTTAAATTTAAAATTTAAAATAATTAAAAGAGATAAAATTATTATTGAAAAATTTATAAATGTTATAAATTATAAAAATTAATATTGTAAATAAATATTTAAGATTATTATAATTTTTGTTCTTAATTAAAAAAGTGTCTCGCAATGATCCTTTTTTTATAAAAATTCTCAATAATCTAATACAATGATCCTTTTTATAAAAATTCTCAATAATCTAATACAAAAATCCAGAAAATTTAAATTAAATGAAGGAGGAAAAAAAAAGTTACTTTTATGCGCCAAGAGTGATCGAGATGTTGTTTTTCTATACGTGGTTATCCAAAATGAGTAGCGTATAAAAAGATTAGATTTTTAACTTAGTTGAGAAAATCATGTGATTATTTAAATTTAAAATTTAAAATAATTAAAAGAGATAAAATTGTTATTGAAAAATTTATAAATGTTATAAATTATAAAAATTAATATTGTAAATAAATATTTAAGATTATTATAATTTTTGTTCTTAATTAAAAAAGTGTCTCGCAATGATCCTTTTTTTATAAAAAATCTCAATAATCTAATACAATGATCATTTTTATAAAAATTCTCAATAATCTAATACAAAAATCTATTCAATTTGTATATCGATAATCTAATACAAAAACCTTCAAGATTATGTACATTTAAAATCTTCAAAATTCTTTGTTAAACTTTGTGATTAAAGTTTAAAAAATAAATTAAAAATAATAATTAAAATTTAAAATTTAAAATTTAAAAATAATTATGAGAAGATAATATTTGAATTATTATTTTGATATTAAAATAGGAAAAATTGATTTTTTTAAACAGAATGACTGAGAATGCAGGGATTTTGAAATAGACGATTTTGGTGAAGAGAGAGATTGTGTAGAAGGATATAATTGTGACACGTGTCCCATTATATTCTCACAAATATAGAGTATTAAGATTAAGATATTTATGTAAATTATTTCAATTTTATTTTTTAATAAAATCCTACATATTAGATACACTCGTCTAAAATTAACACTCTAAACCTTAATTGCAGGGGAGCCGCATCAGCTGCCCACCTCTGCCGCTCATCGCCCCACCTTCGACGGTTGCCGTCCAAAAAAATTAAAAAAACAAATAAACTTAGAAATTAAAAAAAATTACATTTTTTCGACTAGTTAGTGTCACGCTGATTTGCCGACCATAGAGTATATCGTCGACTATAATCTGTTGACGAAAAACACCCCTATCGACAATATTTTATCTTTTTTTTTTAATTCAGAATTTTCGACAAGAAATTATCGAAAGTAAACATTATGATCGATAAATTGTTGTTGCAAGCGGAAACACGGGTTTGAGCAACGACTCTAGGTGGGTGGAGGAGGGGGCAGTGACTCTCCATGGCTGACGTGCAGAAAAAAAAAGGGGTAGGTAGCGGGAGGCGGGAGGCCGACCGAGTGAATGGAGGAGGGAGGAAGGGACGTCGACGGTGACAGAGGCTTGGGTGGGCAGCCTATGGGCGAGGGAGGAGGAGTTGTAGAAATTTAAAAAAAAAATGAAGGACAACATGGGCGGCGGCGAAGGGTTGCAGTGGTAGGGTTTGGGGGAGGAAGAAAAAAGTTGGGAAAGAAAGTGGAATAAATTATACGTAGTTTTTTTGGGGTATATGCAGTGTTTTCATAACTGGAACGGTGACCAAACCGAACAAGTCACCGGTTCACGGTTCAACTAATTGAACCGCCGGTCCAACCGATAAAATAATTTATATATATATATTTTTCCATACTATTCATGTGTCATTAAAAAATATATATATAAACATAAATTTGGAAAACAAAATGTGGGTTGTTCAATGCAAACCTCACATTTACCAAAATAATAGGCAGCTATGCCAATTTACATTCCTATATAAATTTGAATTAGGGTTTCATTCTGACTTCTCCAAATAGGCACTCCCAAAGCAAATACAACATAGTGCATACAGCATCATTTCTTTCATGAATTTTAAGAACATCAAAGCTGCTTGTCCTCACTAATAAAAAAACTGTCGTCGGCTGAAAATTTAAGCAGGTAAATAATCTCTATTATTTTTGGGGAACTGGATAATATGAAGTATATTATACTCTAGATATTGTTTTTATAGTTAAAAATTTATCAATTCATCGCAATCCATAGTTTTGATCGATTTTGGTTCTTAAATTGCTACTAAGAGAATGAAATTGTGAAATGGGAGCTTGGAGAATGTTCGGAGAACACCGTCGCGCCGTTTTTACCGGTTTTAGCCGATCCGATCGGTTTTTGACCGATTTTAACCGGTCCAACCATAAAAATGGGTTTTAGGCATTTTCTGGACCGGAATCGTAGTCGATTCATGGTCGAACCGATCGATCCTGTCCGGTCCGATCTTAACATCATTGGTATATATATCAAATGAGTTTTAGAAAAAAAAAAAAGGTACAACAATTTTTTTGAGTGGAACTAACATATACCATTTTAAGGTGTACAAGAGAAATATTTAACAAGGCTGGAGGGGTATATAGTGAGACCCTAATTAAATAGCAAATGGGCCACACCTATTACATTATTTACGCCCAAATATATTGCTGAAAATATTGAAGTGAGTCATTCACCTTCTTCTAATATTTTTCTCTTTTTTCTCATTTTTCCAATTAACTTCACAAAATTATCGACCTACCTATGCTTAGTTTAAATAAATCTCATTTTTACCTATAAAAATTGTATATACCACATATCTTTCATCACTACAAGAAAATTGACTTTTAGTGACAGAAATCATGTTATTATAGCTTCTCTAACTAAAAACCTTTAATGACATGAATTGACTTTTAGTGAGAGGTCATGTCATTAATTATCAATTTTCTGACACTATAAACTTTTAGCTAGAGAAGCAATAGTGAGAAGATTTTGTTACTAAAAATCAGTTTTCTTGTAATGCATTTTAAGTGTAACTAATCAATTTAATGTGTATAATGCGTGAAATTTTATTAAATTGAACAAAATAAACACATGAATTTTAAGTAATTCATACCTTACTAATAAATTGTATTCCAAATTTTTGTTTGAATTTTAAATACCCATGTACTCAGATTTATTAATTTCACATTTACCTTTTAAATAAATTGAATCTAAGCATAAAAATTTAATGCAACATTAAAGGAGCGATTGGATCTGAAGCAGTAGTAATGTACATGAGTCATATGACTATATGTATTACTGTATTTACATAGAACGTGATAACAAAGTTGGTAGTTTTAAATTAATCTTATTTAGCGAAATAACTTATGTATATTAGTTTTAATTGTTTACCCTTTATATTTATAAGACGCTGCTCTTATGTAACGGACTCATGTATAATCAATTATCAAGATTACTTTCAAAAAAAGGACCCGCCTTTAATCAATTATCAAGATTACTGATTGTTGTGTCAAAAAAATGATCGGATGTAATAATGAATCCAATGTGCTAGATTATAACCTTCGAGTGAGGTTTGTGCGGATGAATCCTTACAAAGCTTCTGTGAGGTTTATCTCAAATCCTCCTAGACTAGACGAGTGCTACTCGTCTTGTGAAGATCAGTTAGATTCTACTCTACTATTGTACTCGTCTGTTGGGCAGATCAGTCGAGGTACTTAGTCGATAGAAGTCTTCTGAAGGACTCAGCTGTTGGGCGTATCAGCTGGTGGAGTCAGGCAAGTTAACTCAGACCAGATCAGATGAGTTGGAGGAGTCCAAACAGATGAGATGGGTGTTGCGAAGGACAAGACGAGTTGGGAAGACCAGACAAGTAGAGGTCTGACCAGACTAGTTGAGTTCTGTTAGCAGGGTTAATTTTTGGCTAAGTATGGAGTCGTCTTGTCTTGCGAAAACAAGTGAAGGGCAAGGAGGTCAATTCAGATTGGGTCACGCGAGAAGTGTGAGTTTGTTACATGGTTGTAACAGAATCCACGTGGCAATCCTCACACGTTCCATGCACGCTGCAATCATCCTTGGCAGCCTATAAATACCCCATTACTTGTAATTGTAATTCTTGACGCGTACGAGCATTCGTTTTGAGAGTTGAGAGTTCACGAGCGAAGTGAGGATAAATCCCTTTCCGAGTGATGAGTGTTTGTAAACATCTCTTATACTAATCAAATTGAAGTCGTGTGTCCAGTGGATGTAGATCACATTGATCGAACCACTTAAATCTTCTTGTGCTCTGTTTTTCGTTTTCGTTTATATTTGTGAATTGCCATGCTTTCGTTGGATTGAATATTGGTCGATTATTTTGCTTGTGATTGGAGACGTCTAATCGGAGTCGAATATCATTGACAATCGTAACAATTGGCGCCGTCTGTGGGAATCGGAAACGAGAGGAATCGATTGTCAACCATTAATCAATTGCCAGATCGAAGATGGAGAATTCGACCAAGTATAATATTGAGAAGTTCTCAGGCACGGGTGACTTTGGGCTGTGGAGAGTCAAGATGCAGGCTCTCCTAGAACAGCAAGGCTTGTTCGACGTGCTCGAAGAGTCTACAGCCCCAGCTGGTGAATCTGCAACAGTTGCTGCTGAAAGGAGCAAGATGCTCAGGAAAGCTCGAAGTAATATTCTGCTCTGCCTTGGTGATAAGGTTCTGAGAGAAGTTGCTAAAGAGAAAACCGCGAAAGAGGTCTGGGACAAGCTAGGTAAACTTTACATGGTTAAAACCTTAGCTAACCGTCTCTATTCGAAACAGAAGCTGTATGCCTTCAGAATGGTGGATGACAAACCCATTCCGGATCAGCTTGATGAGTTCAATAGAATTCTTGATGATCTAGAGAATTTAGATGTCAAGTTAGAGGAAGAGGATAAGGCTCTGATTCTATTGAGTGCTCTCCCTAAGTCCTTTGAAATCTTAAAGGACACCATCCTGTATGGTAGGAAGGAAAGTATTACATTGGAGGATGTAATGCTGGCTGTCAAGTCCAAGCTGCTGCACAACAAGACGTCTCAAGCAGACAAGGTCAGTAGCGGAGAAGGATTGGCAATCAGAGGTGGCCAGAAGCGATCTGGTGCCAAGAAGGGGTCTAGTCAACCCAAAGGAGCTGATAAGGGAAAATCAGCTGTGTCCAATCAAGGTGAGGCAGTGTGCTACCATTGCAACAAGCCTGGGCACTATAAGAATGCTTGTCACAAATACAAGCAGTTCTTGAGGAAATCTGGTGCCAATACCTCTAATGACAAGAATCAAGCTAATCAGACTCAAGTTGAGAAGGAGCAAGAAGGCTATGAGTCTGCTCAAGCGCTAACCATCACATCCTCTACAGAACAGCAAGCATGGATCCTTGATTCAGGGTGTTCTTTCCATATGACTCCAAGACGAGATTGGTTTCATGACTTCAAGCAACAGAAGGGCGGTTCTGTTCTGCTTGGGAATGATCACACTTGCAAAGTTGTTGGAGAAGGTAGTGTTCACCTGAAGATGTTCGATGGGGTAGTAAGAATACTCAAGAGTGTTAGGTACGTACCTGAACTCAAGAGGAATTTGATCTCACTTGGGATGTTGAATTCTATGGGCTATAAATTCCAGTCGGCTGATGGAGAGCTCAGTGTGTCAAAAGGGGAGCTGACTGTCCTGAAAGGTGAGAGAAGGAGTGATCTCTACTTTCTTAAGGGAGAAACAGTAGCTGGTAGATCAGATGTAGCGGAGGTGCAAGACAACTCGATGTTGTGGCACAAAAGACTAGCTCACGTAGGCGAGAAGGGTCTAGTGGAGCTGTCTAAGCAAGGTCTGCTTGGCAAAGACAAGATCACTCAACTCGACTTGTGTGAGTCTTGTATTCTTGGTAAGTCCAAGAGACTTAAGTTTGGTAAGGGTGTTCACTCTACCAATGGGATCATGGACTACGTCCATTCTGATCTATGGGGGCCAGCGAGGAATCAGACGAGGTCTGGTGGAAAATACTTCTTGTCTATCATAGACGACTACTCAAGAAAAGTGTGGGTGTCTATTCTCAAGTCGAAGTCAGAAGCATTTGAGAAATTCAAGGAATGGCTCATTGAATGTGAAAATGTCACAGGCAAGACTCTCAAACATTTGAGAACTGATAATGGTCTGGAGTACCTATCAGACGAGTTCAATGCGTTCTGCAAATCGAAGGGAATAGTACGGCATAGGACTGTGCCAGGGACCCCTCAGCAAAACGGAGTAGCTGAGAGGATGAACCAGACACTACTTGAGAGAGTCAGGTGTATGTTGAACTCGTCTTGTCTGCCAAAGGTGTTTTGGGGAGAGGCAGTGTCTACTGCAGCCTACTTGATAAACAAGAGTCCTTCCTCGGCTGTGCAATACAAAACCCCAGAGGAGTTATGGTCTGGACGTGCAGCCGATTACAATCATTTGAAGGTATTTGGATGTCAAGCTTATGCTCATGTCAAGCAAGATAAGCTTGAGCCTCGAGCATTGCGATGCGTGTTTGTTGGGTATCCTTCTGGCGTGAAAGGATACAGGTTATGGTGCCTCGAAGCTGGGATGCAGAAATGTATAATCAGTAGAGATGTTACGTTTGATGAGAGTCGGATGCCTCTATCAGAACAGACTAGTACGAGTACTAGTGCAGCTGATAACCAACCAGACGAGACACAAGTCGAGGTGGAGCAAGTTGACTCCACAAGACCAGTTGGAGATGATATTGATCCAGATGAGGAGGGCGATCCTCAAGGCGAGAATGATCTTCAACATTATCAGCTGGCGCGGGACAGAACCAGACGAGAAGTCCACCCACCTCAGAGGTACGGTCAAGCTGACATAGTCTCATTTGCATTATGTGCAGCTCTTGAGGTGGAGTCTCTGGAGCCAAAGTCTTATTCAGAAGCCATTAGCTGCCACGACAAGGAGAAGTGGATTGTTGCTATGGAGGAGGAGCTGCTTTCTTTGAACAAGAACCAGACATGGGAGATTGTTCAGAGGCCCAAGAACAAGAAGTTGGTTGGGTGCAAGTGGATCTATAAAAAGAAGGTGGAGGCTCAGAGGGGTGGCAGACTTAGATACAAGGCGAGGCTTGTAGCTAAGGGATTTACACAGAAAGAAGGTATCGATTTCAATGAAATCTTCTCACCTGTTGTGAAGCATTGTAGCATCAGAATCTTGTTAGCTATGGTCGCTCAATTCGAATTGGAGCTACATCAGATGGATGTGACCACAGCTTTCTTACATGGATCTCTAGACGAGAGGATCTACATGAAGCTACCAGAAGGGTTGGACATAGAAGAAGGGGAAGACAAGGTCTGTCTATTGAAGAAGTCCCTCTATGGCCTCAAACAAAGCCCTAGACAATGGTACTTGAGATTTGATGAGTACATTTGCTCAGCTGGTTTTACAAGGAGCTTGTACGACAGCTGTGTCTATTTCAGACGGGTTGGGACTGGTGTTACCTATCTTCTGTTGTATGTTGATGACATGTTAATAGCAGGCGAGTCTATTGACAGTGTTAATCAAGTTAAGGAGATCCTCAAACGGGAGTTTGAGATGAAAGATCTTGGTGAAACCAAAGTGATTCTTGGGATGGAGATCAGTAGACTAGACGGGTCTATTCTGCTGAGTCAGCCTACTTATCTGCAGAAGGTGTTAGAGAGGTTCAGAATGCATAAGGCAAAGACTGTCTCTACTCCTATTGGTCAACATCATCGATTGTCCAATCAGATGAGTCCCAGGAACAGCCAAGAGCGAACTCAGATGAGCAAGATACCTTATGCCAGTGCTGTAGGGAGTTTAATGTATGCTATGGTGTGTTGTAGGCCAGACTTGACTCATGCTATGAGTGTGATCAGCAGATATATGAGTGATCCAGGCTTAAGCCATTGGGAAACGGTTAAGTGGGTTATGAGATATGTTCTGGGATCAGCACAGACGGGTCTGAAATTTCAGAAGATGCCAAGTGAGGGGGATGCACTTGTGGGATACGTGGATGCAGATTACGCAGCCAATGTTGACACTCGAAAATCTTTAACAGGATATGTGTTCACTCTATTTGGTACGGCTGTGTCTTGGAGGTCTATTCATCAATCCGTAGTTGCATTGTCTACTACTGAAGCGGAGTACGTGGCCTTGACTGAGGCAGTTAAGGAAAGCATGTGGCTGAAAGGGATTCTTAAGGAATTTGGTTTATCTCAGAACAGTGTGACTGTCTTCTGTGATAATCAAAGCGCAATTCATCTCGCAAAGCATCAGGGGTATCATGAACGAACCAAGCACATTGATGTGAAACTGTACTTTGTGAGAGACATTGTGGAGAAGGGGAGCGTCCAAGTGGTTAAGATAGCTACTGAGGAGAACCCTGCTGATGCATTTACTAAGGCGTTACCAAAGGAGAAGTTTGGTTTATGTCTTAGGTCAGTTGGTTTGCATTAGTGACCTCTGCGGAGAAGGCTACTAGTCTGGTGGCGGCAGATTAGTAGTAGAATCTGTCCTTTGAGAAGGATAGATCGGAGCTGCTTAGTTCAAGGTGGAGATTTTGAGCTAAAGGTGGAGAATTGTGAGGTTTATCTCAAATCCTCCTAGACTAGACGAGTGCTACTCGTCTTGTGAAGATCAGTTAGATTCTACTCTACTATTGTACTCGTCTGTTGGGCAGATCAGTCGAGGTACTTAGTCGATAGAAGTCTTCTGAAGGACTCAGCTGTTGGGCGTATCAGCTGGTGGAGTCAGGCAAGTTAACTCAGACCAGATCAGATGAGTTGGAGGAGTCCAAACAGATGAGATGGGTGTTGCGAAGGACAAGACGAGTTGGGAAGACCAGACAAGTAGAGGTCTGACCAGACTAGTTGAGTTCTGTTAGCAGGGTTAATTTTTGGCTAAGTATGGAGTCGTCTTGTCTTGCGAAAACAAGTGAAGGGCAAGGAGGTCAATTCAGATTGGGTCACGCGAGAAGTGTGAGTTTGTTACATGGTTGTAACAGAATCCACGTGGCAATCCTCACACGTTCCATGCACGCTGCAATCATCCTTGGCAGCCTATAAATACCCCATTACTTGTAATTGTAATTCTTGACGCGTACGAGCATTCGTTTTGAGAGTTGAGAGTTCACGAGCGAAGTGAGGATAAATCCCTTTCCGAGTGATGAGTGTTTGTAAACATCTCTTATACTAATCAAATTGAAGTCGTGTGTCCAGTGGATGTAGATCACATTGATCGAACCACTTAAATCTTCTTGTGCTCTGTTTTTCGTTTTCGTTTATATTTGTGAATTGCCATGCTTTCGTTGGATTGAATATTGGTCGATTATTTTGCTTGTGATTGGAGACGTCTAATCGGAGTCGAATATCATTGACAATCGTAACAGCTTCCGTAGACCTGTAAAAAAGACGTCGGAGGAAATTCCGGCATGAAATCTCCGACGCTCAAGTCAGATATTATTCTCGGGAGAATCAAGGTGTAACTACCCAAGTTAAGGGGAAGCTCTCTCAGAAATAATATAATATCAAGAGTGTTGAGTTCTCAATTGATGTAGATGAATATTCTCAAGTGTTTTCGTGTGTGTAATTGTGTTAATCTATTCAGTAATGATAATAATACTTCTAAAATCGTACCTTAGGGAAAAGATTGTCTTTTCCCCCTTTTTCTCAACTACCTAGCCCTGAACTCGGTCCAAGGTCCATCATCTATTTCCACGACGTCCAGTCCTAAATTCACGGAATCCCTCAGAATTCGAGGCTCGCCTTCATTTGACTAAGCTTCAGTCCATGCAACCTTGAGCTTGGGCTGATAATATGGGCCGAGCGCTAGGCCTATCATTCCTTGGTGGAGATGGACCTGTAAGCTATTCTCCCATTCATCTTTCAAGGAACTTGATCCAATCTTTTGCTCTTGTTAAGTTGGGCCTACCTTTATCACAATTGGGCTTCTAAAAGGCCCATCGAGTTATTAACAAAACATATAGCCAAGGGTGTATTAATCACCTTATGAAATGAGTACGAATACTTAGTGAGGATAACTTATCATCTATCCACGTGTCGTCAGCTTATATAGGGCGACATATTTTGACCGCATCACTAATTATAAAAAAAGACTTGTGTGACACTAATTTTACGAAGAATCTACTATTAATATAAAATTAAGAAAATAAATGGATTGAGTTGAATTAATAACTTGTCATTTAAAAATGTATGGATGGCCTAAGTAGAATTGTGTACTCTACAGCCTACGGATAAACGCTTAGTGGTATTTGGATTGGAATTGAGCTGAATTCAATATTTATTAAAAGGGTTGGTCGGCTATGGACTCGAGCAGGGGCGGAACCAGGATTCGAGGGTGAGGGGGGCCAAAAAATACAATTTTAACACTAACATATTTTTTATAAGAAAATATAATTTTTTTTTTTTATATTTGCATCAATTATATCAATATCCATCATTAAATATTTCAAAATATATAAATATGACATTAATATATTGAAAGTTGAACGTCTCACTTGCATATTATGCATATGTGTGCGCATGTGAATTTTGTCAATTTTTTTAATGTAGATTAAGTGGAGTTTAACAAATTCAAATAAAGAAGCAATATACCATGATAAAAAAAAATTGCACAAAAAAATGGAAAAAGAAATTGTACGTAGAACTAAAATTTATATAATTATGTTCAAAATTACTTAAACTTTATCCGTTGTTGGAATACAAAGGATAGTGATATCCAATTATCAATTTAATTTAGCATCTATTCAAATATTTTATTTTAAGACTTTTTAAATTTATGTAATTTGGATTGAATTTATTCTCTGACTTAGTTCTTGAAGGCCCAATTAATAATATAACACATTAATTAAGTATGAGCCCAACCCAATAAATATAAATATAGTCTATTATATATTATTTAATATTAAAAATATAGTAGTAAAAAAAAAATAGAGGGGGGCCATGGCCACCCCCAAGATGTACATAGATCGCCCCTGGACTCGAGTGCATGTTGTGCACCCTGGTCCATGTTGCACTTTTCAATTTACTGACTTACAATTTTTGGTAAATGGTGTTGCACTTTTCAATTATTAAACTGTATAATAATATTTTTAGTAATAATTGAAAAATGCAACACCATTTAACAAAAAGTGTAAGTCAGTAAACTGAAAAATGCACATGGACTAGGGTGCACAGCATGCACTCGAGTGCATACTAGACTTTCACCTTATTAAAATTTATGTCAAAAAATAAAAATGATGAGTTTGAACGAGACAAATCAAATGTATTTCAAGTATTCAATCCTAAAATTAAACAACCTTTTTTTTGAAAGATAAAATTAAACAACCTCAAAAGGCAGTTGAGACTTGAGAGGACTTCATTTAAAAATAAAAGACGCACTACACACATAGTAGCAACTAGCAAGCATATCACACGCAAACACCTCTCGTCTCTATTAAATTTTCTCTGAATTTCTATTTCCCTCCCCTTTTTTTACATCTTCCTCACACCTATTCCATCTCTCTCTCTTTTTTTTTTTTTTTTAGCAAAAAAACTCATTTATTCTCATTTATTTAGTAGTTGGAAATGATATTCGGTACGCCATCCATATAGATCGGAGGGTAGACGTGAGGACTCTAAACAGACCTCACAGCTGTAACCAGATTTTGTACAGAGTAATTTTTTTATTTTCTGACAGTAGTAATTCCTTCGTTATATTCATTTCTACTTATATTTTAAATACTTCAAATTTCCACATTTTTTAGAGTAAAATTTAATAATTAGGCTCCAACATTTCTAATTAAATAATGGCATAATGCGGCTCTTTTGTTGCTTTTAACTTTTTCTTTTTGTAGTTTTAGGTATCATTTTTACATTTCTTCCTAAATTTACCATATTATATATGTAAATATTGCATTTCAAAAATAAATCATTTCATACGATTTTTTTAATAATAATTGAGGTAAGTTATTTTTCTTTTTTCTTTTTTTTTTTAATTTTTACAATTTTTTTTAATTTTTCCTAACTTTTCTCTCTTTTATAATAATTAAAAGTAAATTAAAAAAAACATGTTCCTTAATTTAATAATAATAATAAAAAGACAGTAATTTTATGAAATTGAGAAAGTATGATTTAAAAATTAAAAGTGCGGAAGATATTAAAAATGGTTGATTTTTTATTTTATTGAAACATTATCAGTTAAATAAATATGTATTTATTTTCATTTCTCACACCTCTAAATTTTCATTTGTGCGGTTATACCGTATGACTAGTGTCCATCCATAACTTCTTTTTCTTTATGGAAACTATATATATAGAGATAGTTAATAGATCACAATTAGACTAACCATACTATCCTACTATCCAATTGTTATTCATTAGATAACAATAGTCTATATATATTAGTGAATTTCTTAATCTATGATATATCAAATCTTTCTAAAATATTTTAAAAAATAACTACAAAAATAATGCAAACTATAATATATTATGTCTTGAAGAATACTCCCATTTAAATTTGTGTAACATGTACCTTTATTAAAATTTACAATAGGAATACCATTAATTCTAACATACCCCATTTTTGAAAAGATTTATAACTTCCTACTCCTCCTCCTCCAAAAAAAATTATAACAAAAGACATCCCAAAAATAACATTAAATTAAAAAAAAAAAACAGAAGAAATGTGATATTATAGTTACGTACGTATATTTATTTTTATTATGTAATAATAATTATTATATGTGTCATTTCATGCATGCTATTATTTTCATGTAATATTAATTATATGGGTTAATATTGTTTAAAAAATTATATATATATTTTTTTGATAGGTAAATGTATTTATTTATTTATTAAAATGGGTACAAGTAATACCCAAAACTGTTTACAGAGTAACAAAAGCTGAGAGAGTTAATAGAGTAGAAATCATTATTCTAAGGGCTTCTTCAAGTAATGCATCTAAGACGATCCACAATCCAGTCCTTGAACGAGAATCTACTCCGATTAGGATATTAATTATATTAATTACGTAAAATTTGATATTAATTAAGTACAAATCTTATATAATTGTATTGGGAATGATTCTTATATTAGTAATATTAATGTATATTTATTTTGATTATAGTAATAATAATTATTATATGTGTCATTTCATGCATGTTATTATTTTCATGTAATATTAATTATATGGGTTAATATTTTTAAAAAAATTATATTAATTACGTAAAATTTGATATTAATTAAGTACAAATCTTATATAATTGTATTGTGAATGATATAGTGTTTAGTGATGGAGCCAGAAAATCTCGGTTGGGGAGCCCAATTAATATTACTTTAAATATAAATTGGGGAGTATGTATTTATTATACTCATAGAAATTTTACATGATAAAATTGTCAATACATTTCATTAAATTAAATTGAACAAGCTTACTTTCATTTTGTTTTGAAGTTTTAATAGTTCGATTCAAAATGAAGCGAAACAATTTAAAAATTGTTAAACTATTAAATTTAAAAAACATTTTATTTCTTCAGTTGTAAATGTATTTTAATTAATACATTAATGTGGATTTAGTGGTTGGTGGATAAAGTAGGAATATTTTGAGTGATTTGGTGAGTTATAAAGTGAATTCGGTGATCTAGGTAAAATGTATGTAAAAAATGAATGACAATTTTAAAAATAAAACAATATTGAGAGGGTATTAATTTTATTGAGTACTAGTAATTCACCCGTGCGTTGCACGTATAGTATTTACTTTCTATATTGTAAATTTTTTTATCATATTTTCTAAAAGAAAATTAAAAAAAAAAAAGGTAATGATAAATTTATTTATACAATTATATAAAGTGTCAATTTCATTATCTTTTTTAGTTTATCTTTTTATGAATGTATTTATTGAAATATATATCTCATTTCATTCATATTAATACAACATATAATTCTTATATTAATATTAATTTGAAAAATAGCATTGCGTAAAAAAACGATTTATTTCAAGGGTTGGTCTGCTATGGACTCGAGTGCATGCTGTGCACCCTAGTCCATGTGCACTTTTTGGTAAATGGTGTTGCACTTTTCAATTATTAAACTGTATAATAATATTTTTAGTAATAATTGAAATGTGTAACACCATTTATCAAAAAGTGTAAGTCAATAAATTGAAAAGTGCACATGGACTAGGGTGCACAGTATGCACTCGAGTGCATACTAGTCTTTACCTTATTTCAATATGCTTCCAAAGCATAATCAATTAACCAAATGAATGTGATTTAATTACTATAAAATTGAAAATCAAATAATAAATTGATAAATTAATATAGCTTGATCTTTTTCTTTTAAAGCAATTCAACTAATTAAGATAAAAATTCAAACTAATCCAATAAATAGTACTCCAATTAAATAAAATATAACTTAAAAATAATACAAATGAATAGAGAAATTAGACAATTTTAATTATACCCTAGATTAAACTCAGAGTAACATTGATTTAAAACAGTATTTTTAAAAAAATGACATTTTGATAATATCAATACTTTTTCATTTTAATGAAATTGTTATATAATGAAGTGGACTCGGTTGATGAAGTTACACCTGCATTCATTCGTAACAAAAGGTCCAAACATTACATACGACTGAGATAGAACTACGATGTGCTAGGTCCTTCCCACACCAAAACATATTTGTTCCCTTTGGAATCCAATAAAGGACCTCTATTGTACACCACCAAAGAGTGATTGAGCCTAAGGGAAACACCAGTAACATGCCAAGGCTCAACATCATGATAGATGTATGTTTAAAACTCAAACCTGTTTCCAGGAATCACCCAAACGGTAAAGCATGTGATCAAAACCAAACAGATTCCTGATTGTTAGGCACTGTTGACCCAGTTTCAAAGAAGATGATGACCCAACCTTCATAGGCTTCAACCTGTTAAAAAAATATCATTATGTAAATTTCATATCAATTCGTTCATAATTTCCCGGACCATTTCCTTCATGAACCTACACATTTATAACAATTTTTTTCTTTTAGAAAGTGGAAAAGAAATGTGGAGCTTATTTATTTGTAAGAAACAAACAACATAAAAGCAATGAAGTGTTTCCAGACATCTCAATTCATCAAATTCCAAACCAAACACATTTCTCATTTCAATCAATGAACAAAAGTAGTTTAAGGAATGAATATTGTTGAGATTTTGGAACGTAAAGAACCATTTTTCTATTAAAAAAATCCGAAGATTTCCCATATATAGTCAAGTATACAATAATTGAGAGAAAATGAGAATGCAATAATCAAAGCCAAAATGAGATATTCTCCTAAAACTTTGTATTGCACAATCCAAATATCTTTGAAGGACATGCGTAAATCAAGTCCAAAAAAGCATATACACATCAGAGAGCCAAACGAAGAGATCATTTCAAATGAAAGGTTTCTAGCAAACACCTATAATATCCACTAATAATCAGAGAAAATCCCCTCAGCCTGTAAATTTGTTTCCATTGTGAAAAGGTTTGATAAAAAAACTTAAAGAAAGCAAGAATCTGGAGTTCTTTTGCATGTGGGTAAATACCTGAAGGCCACCCAGAGAATACAAATACCTTTGCATAAGCAGGAGGATAGTTGGAATGATATTACCTCTGAGATCATATGAAAGCTGCATTGATTCTGCAGAAACTCCAAACTGTGGCACTGTTCATGGATACCCAAATCAATGAGTAAGGAGTATATTGTATACCAATATAATTTTTCACAATGTTGAATTATTAAAAAATATGTGAAGAAAATTCAAGAAGATTCTGCATAGCTACAGAAATGCTGGCTCGTACGAAGCATTGTCACTAAATTGAATTTTTCATATTCTCCAAAGTGATGTTTCATCTTTTATGTGGAGTATAATATTAATTTGATTTTTAAATTTGAATTATCACTTCAATATAGGGTTTTGCACTTGGTTGTAGAGCTCATTTACTTTACTATCTTTTTCAAAATGGTGTTCTCGGTATTTTCGTGCAAAACACGATCAGTTGTGTCTTTTCTATCAGAAACCTGTATTGTGAATTTAAAAAGGAGAAGCATAGTTAACCTGATTTTTAGTTAAAGCACAGGTTGAATAGATAGACCAAGTGAGGAGTGACCTCGACACCATTGGGTAGCAAATTTCCATGAACAGTGTGAGATAGCTTCAAGTATGCAAGCTCATTCAGTCATTTGCTCCGATATCTGTGAAATAAGACATTGTTAAAATATCTATATAAAATCAAGCCTATATTAAAAACAGAAAGACAATCATATATCACAACTCTACCTTGTTTAGAGGCATGGCCAGAGAAAGAAAATTTATATGCATATCCAGGGAGAGAGGATACATCATTAAATGAAAGGAGATTATTAATGATTTATAAAACTTGGTATGCCACAACCTATAGCTAACAATTGTACGATTTATTTAATCAGCAAATAGAAGCATCATTTGCATGAACCATTTTTCCACTTCTTCACCATAACAATATCTATGATGCTTCTTTGACCTAGATATAAGCAAGTAAATGGATGATATTAAATGGTCAATAAACTCATCACTACCCACACAGCTGACAATTCTTCCAAAAAAAATTAGCTATTATAGCCCACAAAACTGATGAAACAAAAAAATGTGTTTCATAATAGTAATTACAAATCAAATGCCAAAAACAATAGTTGGAATCGTAAGAAACTTAACAATGAATTATAAATAAAACAGGATTTCATTTTCAAATTAATTAACATTGCTCAGAAGCCAAGTGTAACAAAAAGATTTCACTGAAGAATCAACACTGGGTTGACTCTTCTTACCTGTCAGCAACAAAATTCTACTCCTGGTTGAACTTAAGAAAGTTTGAAATGCATTACAATATATGTAAACCTCATATTCAAATTCATATTTTTTCCGACAATACGTATACAAACGCCCACATTATTCAATTAAGATCCAATACTTTGAGCAATATGCTCCATTTTTAACCCAATTGTCCACGACTCTTCTCTAAAAAAATACTAAATCCTAAACAAAGAAAGAAAATGGTGTTCCTTATACTCTGTTTCAAAATCCACAAAACACACAAGAAAAAACAAAATTGTACTCCTAAACCTAAAATTGAATTTAGAACACCCATCAACTATCTTGGATCTGAAATTCAGAAATAATGGAAATCATACTCACCGCTGCTGTCTACGTCTCCATATTCCATAGAAAGGCGATGTCAATAAAACTTTAACGATTTACTACAACGAAACTTCATAGATTTTGACTGCCTCCTTTTCTCCAATCAAAATAGAATACAAAAAAATTTGTCGTCGTCTTCTCTTCTGCAGCCAATCAGATTTCATGATCTGGGCATGGCCGGCCGGCCGCCGGCGTTGCAAGGAGAGAAGAGGGTGGCTACGCGATTTCACTGTATGAAAATCGCACGCAGTGACGGACTAACGGTGTATCAAAGAGAAGAAGAACTATTATGAGAAAATCATACACTAAACCGGAGGTGAATCCAAAAGGACAGAAAGAAGAGTGAGATTGAAAATTCTTATTTTTCAGAACAAACATTTATAAAGGCCAAAAAATTGTGAGATTGAAAATCTTTTTGCAAAATTAAAGATGAAGAACCAAACAAAAATTCACTATTTTTGCAAAATAAAATCGAGAAAAGTAACCTGAACCCATTTGCTTTCTCCTCGAGTCATTAACGATGAAACCTTTGCAGAAACCTTCCTACCTGCAAAAAAAATTGGCCCATTAGGGCACACTTAGAATTGAGAAAAAAAATAAAATCTTTGAAATGAAAAATAGGAAAATTAAAAATCAAGTACTATTAGAAATTATTGAAAATGAAAGAGGAGATGGAGCTGCTTGGGGTTGGAAGGGAGGAGTAGGAACTGTAGGATGATTGAGGCGTAATGCATAAGCAAAAAAGGGAACTACAACTGGACCCCACAATAAAAATATTTTATTATTTCAGTAATTTGGGCGGGAACTTCTCGAAGAAGCTACTATTGTGTTATTATATATATATAGATTTCCATATTAAGAGTATGTAAATAATCTTGTGATAAAAAATTGGTTCGCACACTTTTTTTTTCTCCCACCGCCGCCTAAGTGCATGGTATGCCACGTCAATAATTAATTTTCTTTTATACTTGATTTAAATTTTAGCTCACATTAATATTTAAGCAACAACAATTAAAAAACTAAAATGTGGGAAATAAATTTGAAATATTTAGGATCCATCCGATTCAAGAACAAAACTTTTTGGTGCAATGATATATTTAAAATGTACTGTATTAATTATATCACTAATTTTTTTACTTAATTATTTCATTAAAAAATATTAAATATTTTATTAAAAATAATTATAATTATACCGTACGTATCACTGATACATATAAGTGTGAGTTTCGATTGAATTTTTTTTATTAAAAGTAACTCAGTTCACATGGCAAAAAGATAAATATAAAAGGTTTTTTTTTTTTGAGGGTTGTATAAACATAAAAGTTAATTAAATAGTTACGAAAATACTTTAGGATTTTTTTTGATGGAAAGTTAAATACCCATCCCTTTTTTCCCCTCCCATGACTCGAACCATCCTTTTTTTCCCCTCCCCATGACTCGAACCCAGGACCTAAGGCCTAGGTAGTGGTGCTCTAACCACTTGAGCTATCCCACTTTGTCAAAATACTTGAGGATTAGTCATTAGTCAAATCAATAAATATAATGTTTCCATTTTCAAATCGCAAGTGTAATAGAAATTTAACGAATGTTAAAGATAGGAGGAGGCATGGTTATTGCTCATGAGTTCGGCATTGGCTACGTACTACTAGCTTAGTGTTTGTAAAGTTAGTTAAGATTGTTAGTTAGTTTCTTATATTTTCAACTACTCTTTTTACTCTTTATATATACTCCTCAATATACTTTTTACTCTCTTAATTGAGAGAGTATTCTTACTTTACATGGTATCAGCATAACTTCTGGGCTATTTCTTCTCCCCCTCATCTTTCTCGTTTCTTCCTCGTCGATCTCTATGGCTGATTCTCCGTCCACCACATCGGTGTTTGACGCTACGTTAACTCTTCATGCTATGACGCATCTCGTTTCAATCAAACTAAAGCCAACCAACTATCTTATATGGTATGGCCAAGTCTTCCCTCTTCTTGTTACTCAGAAATTTCTCCCATATGTTGATGGTTCGGAACCGGCGCCGCCCTCCACCATCACCACCGCCGGTGTCTCTACACCCAACCCTCTTTACGCTTCTTGGTATTCAAGAGATAAAATTTTAAGTGTTTTCTTGAGTTCCACTCTTATCGAAGAAGCCATGACCGTCACGGTTGGAGGCTCGTCATCCTTGGAAATTTGGCAAGCCCTCACCACTGCCTTCAATCAGCCCTCAAAGGCTCGTGAATTGCCCATCAAGGATGAATTACAAACGATCAGAAAAGGATCAAGATCCGTCTCTGAGTATGGTGCAATCTTCAAGAATCTATGCGATCAACTTGCCTCTATGGGTTGCATCATTGATAATACAAATAAGTCTCACTGGTTTCTCCGCGGTTTAAGGTCTGAGTTTCATAGTTTCTCCACTTCCCAGATCAATCTCTTCACTCTTCCCTCTTCCCTCCTTTTCTGATCTGCTCGCCAAAGCCGAATCACATGATTTGTTTACAAGATCGTTGGACTCTACTTCGTCCTCGTCTCAAGCTCCTGTTTTTTTTGCTTGCTCCTCGGCTCCTCCTAGTTCTGGATGAGGAAATTATTCTCGCCTGACCAATGGCCAACCTCAGCCTTCCTCTTGTGGCCGCGGTCGGAATCGTTTTTCACCACGGTGTCAGATTTGTCGCTTTGATGACCACTTTGCAAATTCTTGTCCCCAATGTTATGATTCTCAATCTCAGTTTGCTCATCAAGCAAATGATGTTGATTCCTTCTCGGACGTCTCTATTTTCTCGTCCCTCGTGTCAGCCTGACTGGTTTGTCGACACTGGCGCATCCTCACACATGATCTCCTCCTCGACCTCCCTTGATTCCTCGTCGCCGTACACAGGATCCGACAAGGTGGTCGTCGCTATTGGTAACATCCTTCTCATTACTCATACTGGTACTCACCACTACAATTCCCATTTATTCTTTTCTGATGTTCTAGTCGTCCCATCTATTACTAAAAATCTTCTATCTGTTAGTAAGCTAACCAGTGATTTCCCTAGGTGCGGTTCTAGCTTAGGGCAGACTTGATCATGACTTATATGTTTTGGATAAATGTCAGTCTGTTTTTGCTACTTCCTTACATGCTCGCACGTCTTGTGGCTCTTTCGAATTGTGACACAATAGACTAGATCATGTTCCTATTGATATTGTAAACTTGCTTAAAAATAAATGATATATTTCTGTTACTTCTTTGCTTCCTCGCCCTATTCTATGCTCGCCCTATCAAAAGGCTAAAAGTTCTAGGATACCTTTCTCTTTAAATGAAAAACGAGCATCCCATGTTCTTGATCTAATTCACTGTGACTTACCATCTCCTGTTAAATCAAATGATTGTTTCTCATATTATGTTGTGTTTATAGACGATTACTCTCGTTTCACTTGGTTCTATCCTCTTCGTAAAAAAATTATTTTTTTCTCTATATTTGTTATCTTCAAAGCCATGGTTGAAAATCAACTTACTTGTAAAATAATACGTTTTCAATCCGATGGTGGAACTGAATTCACTAATCATAAACTTCGTGATTTATTCCACTCTTTGGGTATTGTTCACACTATGTCTTGCCCATATACTCCGGCTCAAAACGGCTGAGCAAAACGTCTCCTTATGAATTACTCTTTTCCTCTCCACCTTCTTCCTTGTGTCTTTTTTATACGATGGAGATGGGAGTGGTGTTAATATCTCCACGACGGCAAGGGTAACTTCGTACGGTGTATGGCGTCTATTGTTTCGGGGCTTTACCGGGTGGATGGGGGTGAAGCCATGAGGCTGGTCGAAGCTCTCTCTTTGATAAAGTATATGGTGGTTTGAAGCGAGTCGAGGTTAAGGTGGATGCTAAAGTGATTGTGGATGATTTGCACTCGAAAGAGATTTCATATTCAGTTTTTTGGAACTTTATTTTGAAATGTAAGCGAATTTAACTTTTTTTTTTTGCACCTTAAAGTATGTCAATAGTGTGACCAATTCTAAAACACACAATCTAGCTAGAGCTCCTAAGAACTTTTTAAGTCCTCATAAATATAATGACCTTCGAATATTGTGGTGACATCCCTACTAGCATTTACAACTGCCTTTATAATAAATTACTTTAAAAAAAAATCATGACAGTCTGATTAAATGGATGCTGGTTTTGAACTTTGTCAGTTGATATATTTTTTTCTTTCGATTTTGTAAATTAGGATCCAATCGTTTTTTCTAAGAAGACGGTTATATATATACTATATTCGTTTTACAATTGTTTGCACACTTACTTTATTTATCTGTTCCACAATTATTTACACACCATTAAAAATTAAATTATTTATAAACTTCACCCTCACAAAATGTACTCCCTTCGTCCAATTTTAAAATGCACACTTCTCCGGGCACGAGTTTTAATGAACATTGATTAGTTTATTCATAAAGTAGATAAGTTGAGGGTATGATAGGGTATTGTGGGGTCCATTTGTAAATAAATGATTGTTTATGAATAAAATGAATGACAAAGTGGGTAAATAAGCGATGATAGAAGAGTGGAGATAAAGTGGTATGAATAATATTGTTTCCAAAAAGGGGTATGTGCATAATAAAATTGAACAACCAAAAAAGAAAAGTGAGAATAATGAAATTGAAATGAGGGAGTATTACTTTACACTTATTGCAACCACTCCTTTTACTTTATTCATATAAATTTGTAAAATTACTCTTTAACACTTTACTCATTATTAATTTTTTTTTTTTAAAGTGTACCCATTTAAAGGTGCAAACACTTTATGAATCGGACAAAGTATTTATTTTTATTTTTTTCTGCTATTGTTAGAAAAAAAAAATAGCTACAATTTAACTGCCTAGGTAGAAATAATATTTTCATCAAAACTAATTTTGTGAGCAAAAGAGAAAATACTTTTGTTACAATGTTAGAGAACCCTTTCTTAGGGTAAGCATTGATTATGTGAAAATTAGTTGAGAGAAGTGGTCAAATAAATAAACATCAATTGTATCACCATCATGGTTTCAAAAGACCACCAATAAATTAATGGATGAGGTATGCCCACTTTGGCCTTGGTACACACAAATTCTTTGTTGATCATTGTATTTTAATTTATATTTCATTATTATCATATATCCCCATGGACCATATATATATTTCATATGGTGGTCCAATTGCAGATTATACAACTTGTTCCACTTAATTTATTAATTTTGACTTGTAAAAAAATATAGTAATTTTTTAGATTATCAAGAAGTATTCAAGTCTTTTTTTTTTTTAAATTTGCCCTTTTTTTAAAATTAAAATTCACCATTTTTTAAAAAATGTAATGTAGTATAATTCCACATGCATGGTTACATTCAATTATAAACTTTCATAGATTATCAAAAGGGAAAATTGCATTTTTTTTTTGTCCCATTAACCATAGACACGTTGGGCTTTGATCAATGATTTTTGGACTTGATTCCACTCGATGAGTTTTTACGCAGTTTTGATCCTACACGAATTTGTATTGCAAATTTGATCCCAACTTTCGTCAAAAGTTAACTTGACTGTTAAATCCCATTGCGGATTTGGTTCCATAAAAAATTCGAAAAGTAAATCTTAGCATATTTGCAGGTTTGGTCTCACACGATTAAAAACTACTCCATTCCATATTATCTTACATTTATTTTTTCCAAGGTTGAATTTACATGTATATTGAGACCATAAATTTGTGAAAATATTGATAAACAAATCATGAAAAATTAATAACAAATTTTTAATACATAAATTTAATAAAATAATTTGAATAAATTTTATAACTGTGATGAATTTACATAAAATATAGAATAATATACAATATTATTTCATATGATATTTATCGACATTTTTTCAAGAAAAAAATTTCAATATTCTCTCGATACTTTACCGATATTAGACTCGATATTATTAATGGATACCGATATTTATTGATTTAAAAAAAATAAAAATATTGTGGAATATCCTTCATCCCAATATCGATATCGGCGACAACAAAAATTGGATATATCGAGGATATATCAGGAAAATTACTTGATATTTTCGTCGATATATCCAATTTTCGTGGTCACCAATATCGATATTGAAAATAAAGATATTTCAATGATATTATAAAAAAATGAAAATATCGATAAATATCGGTATGCAATAACAATATCAAGCCCCTAATATCAAGTGTCTCATTGTTCAAAATTGAAAATATCGATAAATATTAATTTTTTAAAAATGTCAATAAATATCATATGAAATAACATTGTATATTACTCTATATTCTATTTAAATTTATCACAAATGTAAGATTTGTTCAAATTATTTTATCTAATTTTATGAATTAAATGTTATTAAATTTTCACGATTTTTTAAATTTACAATTATCGATATTCGATATTGATATTTTAAAAAATTTAAAGTCTCGATATTTCTATAAATACTAATATTTTAAATCTTTATTTTCAATATCGATGACCATGCATGAATATTGGATATATCGATGAAAATATCAAGTAATTTCCCTGTTATATTCTCGATATATCCAATTTTTATCATCGCCGATATCGATATTGGGATGAAGAATATTCCTTTTTTTTTTTTTTGAAAAATCAATAAATATCAGTATCCATTAATAATATCGAGTATTAGTAAAAATATGGATAGATGATTGAAAAGGGTGTGTGGGTAGTGACTGGTAAGTGGGGGAACAGTACAACTCGTGTTTCACCCTAACTGACTCTCCATTTGCATCCCTAGGTAATGGAAAACAATCAAGTTTTAAGATAACTCATTTTATTTAACATTAAGTTAAATTTTACACATTAATTTAATATAAAGTTCAATATTCTTTACTAAAAAAAAATAGAAATACTATTTATCATAATTTTAAAAATCAATTTTCAAAAGAATCAAAACCACTCAAAATTCAAAGTAATTATCATCGGGTATGTGATGTTTGTTTCAGAACTTTAATGATTTTTTAAATTTGAATTTTATGTTATAAGATTTATATATATATATATATGTGTTTAGAGGTTTATAATTGTAAGATTTATGAGTATATAATGTATAATTTTAAATTTTGAATTCTAAAATCTAAATATAAAACAGCTGGTGTTAAATTTCAAAATCTCCAATCTAAATTTTAAATCTCAAAATAAACATAAACACATTTCGTTGATCGGTGTATAAGAAATTTCGAGAATGCAAATAATCATGCCCCTCATTCATTCATTTTGTCCGTAGTTTTGATAATGAGAAAATTGTGTTTTTTGTCCCATTAACCATGGACACGTTGAGCTTTGATCATTGACTTTTGAATTTGGTCCCACTCGATGTATTTTTACGCAATTTTGGTTATGCCGTTAACTTGGTCGTTAAATGTCGTTCCAAATGTGGTCCCATAGGATTCAACAGTTAACTTTGTCACATTTTAGCCATTTTGGAGGGAAAAAAACCTAACCCTTGTTGCATTTATGGTCCCATACGATATAAACCTGTTGTGATCTTGTTGTTTTGTACTGCTCCCATGCTGTTATGGGTTTATTAACTCGGTTACGGGTATCTCTCCCCACCTATTTTGATTTTTGTTGGACTTGATGAAAACTGGTCATCCTCGTGTTTTAGGGATATGGAAGGTTGTAGCGCGAGTCGTAATGTGCAACAATTTATTCTTTTTTTAAACAGGTTTGCTATCTTTTTAGACTGAAACACTTCAAGGTATGCTGGTATACTCGAGAATCTTTTCACTCTCTCAAGATTGAATTTGGAGAAAATGACTTTTTTAGAAGAATTTCTCTATACCCTCATATATAAAAAGTGATAATGTTTGAGCAAAAAATAATAGTGTTTAAGTAAAAAAGTGACAGTCACTTTTGTTAAAAATATTATCACTTTTTACTTAAACATTATCACTTTTTTTACAAATCAAAATCTGAAAGGGGTCCGTCTCACATAAAAAGATCCGTGAGACGGTCTCACACAAGTTTTTGCCATTGTGAAATAAATAACTAACCATTCGATATCACTTATATACTTCTTCAATCTTCAAGATCTTCTAATCTTTGAGACTTCTACTCTTCTCATCTTGAGCAAGCGCATGTTATTTCAGATATGATCTTAGCTGATATACATACAACTGACCCGTATGACTTAAGACTTAGTATAAAAATGTTTATATAAACTCAATTTTATTCTATCAGATTACAACATTAACTTACTACTACTAATTACAGAGTACATGTTTTTGCCATCAAAACTACTACATAGATCATTAAATTTTTAGGGATGGATGAATACTCCAACAAATGGTATTTTCCATCCATTTTGCACTTATTGGTAACATTTTAAAAATGTAGTATAAATTGTAATGGGGAGTTCTAAAATGCACCTAAGAATAAAAAAATTAAAAAATATACTCTAGCATACTTACTTTATCTGCTATTTATTGTATCTACTTTATTATACCTAAACAAATAATATTTTTTTAAACTCGTGTTAAAAGAAACATGAATACTTTATATGGACTGAGGGAGTAGATATTTTTTTAGCCATACTTGGTGCAATTTTTAATATCACATCACTTATCAACTATACTACTATACTTATAAATTAATACCACAATATTTACATGCACAAATTCGTCAAATTGTGTGAAAAAAATAATATTTTATTACTTTATAAGTTTAGCGATATCAGTTGATAAATAATGTGACATTACAAAATGCAAAAAATCGCACCTGTCATGAGGTGCAACTTGTGCATACAAGAATTACCAACAAATATGAGTATATTTTAAATTAAAATACACACTTTTAATATATAAATTATTCACGAGTAAATCAAGCATCGAATTCGAACACGTATTAATCTTAGTTGGACAATTATGCATCTCTCCCCTTGATGCATTTATTTTATTCTTTCTCACTCAATTTAATGTGAGAGAATAATGGTAGGTATGTTTAAGGAGGCCAATTTAGAAAGGCATGGTGAAAATGTGTAACACCCGCCAATTTTTCAATCACCATAAGTTATTAAAAATACATAAAATACTATTTTCTTTAATATAAGTAAAATATAATAAATATATGTAAAGACTTGCATAAAACATATATTATTCATATGATTAAACGTTTAATATATATATATATATAATATTTATATATATAATTTGTGTATCTATTTTAAATAAAGTATTATAAGTATATTGTATACGTATATGTGTGGTTTAATTTAAAAGATAAAGATATTTTAAGATTTTAATTATACTAATAGTTTTTTATTTGAAAAATAGTACAAGCCCCACTAATTTTGAAAACATTTCTTAAGTATCTCAATTCAGTTGACAATTTGAATTTTATTTAGGAGACTAATTTCCTACCTGATTTTTTTTTTTTGAAAGTAAAGACAGCTCTACAATGTTATTCTAGTAAGGAGTCTCGAGCTATCTTTCTAACCCATGTAGGGATCTCTGCTCCTATCCAAGCGTGAGGATGAGGAGAGTTGATTGCAAATTTGGCCAACTTGTGTGCTGGCATCGTCTTAGCTCTTGGGAGGTAACAAATTCCTTGAGCTTGTCCGGTGGCCAGAATGTTTCTGAGTTCTTGGATGGAATCCTCTTCCGGCCCAAAGTAATGCGGTGTCTCCTGGCGGCCCGCCGCCACAGCCTCCTTTGAGTCTGTGAAGATGTGAAGTGCTCCCGTGTATAATCTTCGCACAGCTTCCACCCCCACAATCGCTGCCCGTACTTCCGCCCCGAGTACTGAGCCGGGCGGCCGAATTTTGGAGTACCCAGCTGCCACTATTCTGTTCATGTCGTCAAGGAGGCCGTATCCCACCGTGAAGTTACCCTTGTCTTCGTCGAAGCAGGCATCGACTATCAATTTACTACCCTCGTAATCGCCCATGTTGTGCGTTTCACCATGCCCGAGGGAGTTTGGTGTAATGTGAGATATGGCACTGTTTGCTTCTTGATAATCCTTTAGAAATTGGTCTACCTATCCTGTTGATAGGGAGGGGGCAGTGCTATCTCTCGCGATTTGTCGAGAAGGCTCATGTTTGATGGCACACCTATCGCGCCATATTGCCCATAATCTCTTGCAAAATAAGGGGAGTTCCTTGGAGTCAAGTCGATCCATCATCTCTCCTAGGATGTCTACCATCTGGAGGTTTTTCTTGTTCTTCAGCAGACCCCACATGTCACAGTCCTTCCAAACCTGTCGCACGGCCTGACAATGTAGTAAGGCGTGGGTTTCGTCTGCAGAGGGGTGCCCACATAGGAAGCAGGCCGGGCTGATCGGTACATGCCTCTTCGCCAGGTTCGCTTCCGTTTGCAAAATTCCCTACGCCACCTTCCAAACAAAAATCTTGATTCCACTGGGCCTTTCGAATGTCATGGTTGGATGGGCCAGCAGTAGTTGTCCCTGTCGAAGATAGTGTCATCGCCCTTTTGTATCTTGACGATGTGGTGTAGGTTCCTTTTTTCTCCCATCTCCAGTATCGAGCATCTTGTGTGCCATTTCCCCCAATGGGTATCTTTCTGATTGCCTCACATTCAAATGGTAGGAAGTTGTTGTTCAGCTTTTGTGTGTCCCATTCGCCTTCCGGTGTTAGCAATTCCGCTACTTTGACATTCCCCCCAAATGAGACGCTGGACTTAATTTTTCCTTCCACGAATGAGGGGATCCATGCATCCCATCTTGTGTTAATCCTCGTTCCATCCCCCACCTTCCAAAGCAGACCCTCTTGGAGTAAGGGTTTGCTCCAGCAGAGGGAGCGCCAAATATATGAGGCATTTGTTCCTGCGGTTGCGTCCATCGGGTCAGAAAATTTATAATACCGTTGTTTAAAGACTCTTGCAACTAGTGAGTCCGGGAACGCAATCAGCCGCTATAGTTGCTTGGCCAGCAGCGATCGGTTATACTCAACAAACTTCTTGAAACCCAGCCCGCCGCATTCTTTATCACAGCATAAGGACTGCCAATCCTTCCAGTGGATTTTTCTCGAGGCGTTTGTCGCCCCCCACCAGAATCTGGCGCACAGCCGTTCAATCTCATCGCATATTGTGGTCGGGATACGGAAGCATTGCATGGCATAAGTAGGGATTGCTTGTATGACAGCTTTGATGAGGGTTTCTTTGCCTCCTTCTGAGAAGTGGCGGAATTTCCAATTGTCAATTTTTGTGGCTACTCTGTCCCGAAGATATCCGAACTGCATCCGCTTACCTCGGAGGGTGAAGGTGGGCAGACCGAGGTAAACATCGTGTCCTTGGCAAACGGAGATGTTAAGGCAGTCCTTAACAGTGTCAATATTGCTAACCTGGGTTTTGGCGCTAAATGTGAGGGCCGATTTGTCGAGATTAACTGACTGGCCTGAGGCCTTTTCATACTGTTAGAGGCATTCCTTGATGTAGGTGCAATCTCCATGGGAGGCTCGAAAGAAGACAAGACTGTCATCCACAAAGAAGAGGTGGGTGATCATTGGGGCCCCTCTTGCTACTGTTATTCCTTTAATGTTGCCCATATTAGCAGCCTGCGTAATCTTAGAAAACAGACCTTGAGAGCAGATGACAAATAGGTACGGTGACAATGGGTCCCCCTGCCGTAGGCCCCTACACGGGGTGATAGCTCCACATATTTCTCCATTAACTCTGAAGGAGTAGGTTACCGATTGGACGCAGTTCATGATCAGGGAGATCCATCTCTCCTCGAACCCCATTCTGTGCATTAGAGCCTTCAAGTAGCTCCACTCAACACGGTCGTAGGCCTTGCTCATGTCGAGTTTTAAAGTCGCATACCCGCCTTTGCTATTGTTGTTCCTTAGCCAGTGCATGCTCTCAAACCCCAATAGTACATTGTCAGAAATGAGTCTCCCCGGAATAAAGGCGCTTTGGTGGGGATCAATAATCTTACCAAGCACTGGTCTGAGGTGATTAGTAATAGCCCGCGCCACTATCTTGTAGGTAACGTTGCACAGGCTTATCGGGCGGAACTCTTTCATGTTTGTCGGGTTGATGCACTTAGGGATAAGAGATATTACTGTGTTGTTCCATTGGTTGAGGTCGGCTCCATTATTTAGGACTCGGAGCGCAGCTTCAGTAACTCCAGGCCCCACTGTGTCCCAAGCTTTCTGATAAAAGAGTGCGTTGAACCCGTCTGGGCCAGGGGCTTTGGATGGGTGCATATCGAATAAAGCTTTTCGTACCTCCTCCCCATGGAAGGGGGCTGCTAGGATGGAGTTCATAGTTGGGGTGACAAGGTGCGGGACCGACCTGGTAACAGTTTCGATGTCGTCGTTGCTAGGCTCCGTTGAACTGAACAAGTCTGTATAATATTCTGTGATGAGCTGCACTATATCCTCTTGACTGCTGTACCATTGGCCTGTGGAACTCCGGAGGCCTCTGATGGTGTTTTTCCGCTTTCTCTCTGTTGCCGATCGGTGGAAGAAGGTTGTGTTGCGGTCTCCACATGAGAGCCACTCGTTTCTCGACCTTTGGTGCCAGTATACCTCTTCCTTGTTGAGTAGTTTATCCAGTTTGGACTCTATTTTTGCAACCTCCCGTCTGTCCCATAATTCATAGTTTCTGTCAAGGGCAGAGTTTAGCTCTTTTCTGGTGTTGTTGATTTCTCGGCTTAACAAGCCTACGTTGCTGCGGGCCCACTCAGAGAGCCCTTGTTGTATCATCATGATTTTTGACCCCAGGTTTGCTTCTGTCCTTGTTGTGTCCCATATAGATTTGAGGCTGTCTTGGAAGGATTCCTCGAGTAGCCAGGTGTTTTCGAACATAAACTTGCCTGGTCGTCTTCTTTGGTGTCGCGGTGCAGCTGCTTGTTCCTCCCCTCTAAAGGTTGTTCTGATCGCTCTATGGTCCGATCCATAGTATTCAAGGTGCAGCGTTTCCGCGCCACTGTGGTCGTCTATCCAGTCCGAGCAAGCAAAAAACCGATCCAGACGTTCCATGATGAGGTCCGACCCAGTTCTTTTGTTAACCCAGGTGTAGTTTGGGCCTCTAAATCCGAGGTCAGCCATACCCAATTCCGCCATCACGTTGCGAAAATATTCCATTTGGGAGCCCGTTCTCACGTTACCCCCTGCTTTCTCAGAGCCATTCATAACTTCATTGAAGTCGCCCCCCATGAGCCAACCTTTACAATATGGGAGATGTTGATCTTTCAGTTTTCTAAGTAAATCCCACGAGTGACGTCTATGGGTTTTTTTCGGGTTACCATAAAAGCCAGTGAAGCGCCAATAAGATCCATCCGTGTTAACAATGCAATCAATATGACCAATAGACCACGACAAGACCGAAACTAAAGTATTATTGAAACAAATCATGGCAAGACCACCACTTTTCCCTCGGGCGTCAACAGTAAAACAATTATTGAAACCTAACATGTGTTTCCACTTATTACATATCACAACATTCACCTTAGTTTCAGAGATAAAAAGAAGATCGGGGTTCTGTTCCGCTATTAGGCGTTTAAGGTTTCGGAGTGCCCGTGTGCCCCCTAATCCACGGGCATTCCAGCATATGCAACTCATTTGTGTCGGCGGGGCTGGTTCTCGCCAGCCTCCGCCGCTGCTTGGTCCTGCAACTCCGAAGTGGAGTCCACGCAGAGTTTCTTGTGCTCACTGCCACCCCTAGCCTCTTCCTTCCAATTTCGCTTTCGTCCTTCCCCTGGGTCTACAAGATCTTCCATGGTCATGCCATCTTCCATGTCAGCCGATTGGGCCTCTTCATCCTCGGGTGGGGGTTCATTGTTCTCCACATAAGCCATTACCTCGCTCGGGACGATGCTGCGCTGCCCCTCCGCTCTTAGCCACGGTCCATAAGGTCGGCCAGCGTCGAAGGCCTTTTCAGTCCAACAATCTCTGTCCACGTGGTCTAGCCGGCCACAAATGAAGCAGAAGTCAAGGAGTCGTTCGTAGCGAAAGAAGACCGCCATTCTCCTTCCTCCGACACTTATGGCGGTTCCCCTGCAGAGGGGAATACAGATATCTAGCATCACTCTTTCTCGGAGGCAGCGTCCAAATGCCGTGCCATCCGCTGAGCAGTCTACCTCGAGCACGGGCCTTATGGCTGAACCCAGAAGTACCCCAACGTGACGAGTCATGGCTCTGATCTGGAGGCCGTGGATCTGCACCCAGATAGGCACAAAGACAAGGTTGAAATCAGAGGGTCGCTCATCCCCCCTTAGCCGGTTCAATATGAAGATGGTACCTTTGAAGTTCCACGGCTGTCGGTTATAGATCCGATCACAAGTTTCTCCATCTATAAAGTCAAAGAGGAATAGCCCTTCCTCAATCATGGTCACCTTGAGTGTGGAGGAGATTCTCCATACTCGCTTCAGGGCAAGTTCAACTTCCGCCGGCCCCATGTTTTTCTTTATCGCAAATTTGCCCACCAGGGAGGTGCTTTGGTCCACAAACTTGGTTTCGTCGAGGATGAATTCCGCACTCTCTGCATCCGTGAGGGAGAATTTCTCCCAAAGTTTGTTGAGTTCGTCAGCCATTTCTGGAGATATTGAGTAGGGAGGATCTGTTTGGGTATTGTAGTGTGTGTAGATCTGTGGGGGAGGAGGCGGCGAATGCCGCAATTTATAGGGTTTAGGTTTAGCGTGGGGAGGGAGGAGATCCCCTTTGAGAAGGAAGAAGATTATAGTCCATAATGTTTGGGCGATCAGATCCCCACGAATCGGGGTGATTGGAGCCATAGGAGGCCGCTGTAATTCCATGGAATCAAAGATCTGATTAGATCTGAGTTGATCGGGGATTGCCGGAAATCAGATCGGGAATCGCCTTCTCATTTAATTTCCTACCTGATTAACTCTCTTAATTTCAGACTACTTTTCAATCCCAGATTATTCTCAAAGTCCCAAATTTCTCTCCAAATCTCAAACTATTCTCAACTAATTTTGTTTTTGCTCTTCTATTATATCATACGGTAGTTTTTCCAAGAAACCTCCCAACGAAAAATCTTTATTCCTAAACACTTTAAACCTAGCACAAATAGTGATCGAGTCGTTATCATTCACATCGTGGTGTGTCGCTGAAGTGGAAGGCGCCGCATTCGACCTCTCCAGTTTTTACCGAGAACGGTATCTATTTCTTCATAAATCCTAATATTCAATTCTTCTACATTCAGAAATTAGATTGGCTAGTTATACTGTTGATTATCTTTTGCCCAAATCTATTTCTTCCTAAATCCTAATATTCAATTCTTCTACATTCAGAAATTAGATTGACTAGTTATACTGTTGATTATCATTTGCCCAAATGAGTAAGTATAGTTTTACATTCTAGGATTCGAATGATGATTGATTCACTGATTGTCCAATAACAATTTAATTATTTAACTTTTTTTCTATTTTCAAATAAATTATTTTACGTGGCCTATTTCCAACTAAAACATCAAGCCATATTTTTGGGATTTCAAGGCCAAGCTATTATTTATACGTAAAGAGTTTATTGTACTGTATTTTGGCTATTATTCCAGATCCTCTTAAAACCTTAAGAATTCAATTGTTTAACGTAAAATCTTGGATAGTGCCATTTAAGATATAAAAGTCGGCTACTGTTTTGAATTGTTATAAACTGTGAGGGAAATTCCTTAATATTATTATTATTATTAATTATTTTATAACTTTACAATGTTGTTCCTATTAATTTTTAATTGTAGTATTTAATTTTGTAGTCACTTGTGTATCGAAATATTAATTACTAATTATCAATTTAATAATAATATTTACATTAATTATTCTTTCACTTAATGATTAATTAAATTATCAAAACACCAACTTAAATATTATTTCTACTGTAACTTTTATTAGAAAATAACTCTAGGACCCATTAATTTATTAGTAATGATTCTAAGACAATATGGTTGGCTTTGTCAACAAGCTTATGAAATTGTATGCATGTTTGTGAGTTATGATTTTATTCATATGTTATATTTAACTGTGACAAAGTTAATCCCACTGAGTTAGTTTACTCATCCCAATCAAAACATTTTACAGATTGAAGGAGTTGAAGTGGAGGGACGGTGGATGCATTTCATGTCATTAAGCATTCAAAATTTAAACTATTTTCATTTTAGAAATGTTCACATCCATTTTTTTTGAACAAGTTTTTGTACTCATTAGTTGAAGTTACATTTTAATATGAATTTTTTAAAAATGTTTGAGTATTTATTTACCAAAATAATTCCGCTGCCAATTTTTATAAAAATATGCATCGTTTAGTATTTTCATCTAGGCCCCTAAAATCAGGATGTGACAAAAAAATGTTACATTTTTATCTTATTAATTACTACTAGAATTTGTTTTAATTCTTTGAAAATAGAAATGAAGTAACTAAATTGGTACGAAGGGCTATTATAGAAGATGCTCTTACATGGTTGGAATCTCACTATTATATTTTATATTCATTAATTTTTTATTCACAGCTACACCAATCATATATCTAAAAAAACTCAATTAATTTGTTTTCCTACTTGCTGGTGGGAATTCATGTATATAAATAGACTAAATAGTTACCAGGAAACATCTACTAAATTACTGATTCACCATTTATATATTTAAAAAAGACAATTTGACCTCTTCCCTGTTTACCAAATGTCAAACTCAAATTTGGAAAAAAAAAAACTAAATGTAATGCAAATCACAAGATTAAGACTTAACTTTCATAATTCAACTGTGTCTGAATTATTCCCAAAAATTAGTAAACAGTTTTGCCATTATTCAAACACTAGACAAGACAATGTAGAGTTGTGGATTTTGGTCAATTCTTGCAACTATCTGAAGATGACCCAATTGGAACTACTCTCAATTCTTAATCCCAATAGTCAACTAATCTCTCCGCGTATGTAAAAACTTTCTAGTCTTCATCATACATACTTCATACTTGCATTTCTTCAAAATCAGGAAAATTAATATGCATATCTTGTTTAAAATCTGTGTTTTCTGGGTTGTTATTTCGTTAAGAACATCTTTAGCTGCTGATTATCGGTACGAAGAACGCGGGCCGAAAAAGTGCAGAGAGGAGGGCCCGAACATAACTTTCCCTTTCCATATTTCGGGCCTGCAAAATTCTTACTGTGGGTACCCTGCCTTAGGGTTCATGCTCAATTGCAGTGAAAATGGTTTTCCTGTTGTTCAATTGGGTGAATCTCAGTATGCAATTGAAGATATTTTCTACGAATCTCGATCTTTTCGGTTATTCAATTCAGATTTTATAAACTTAAATAGCAGCAGCAGCTGTGTTCCAAGACTCAAAAACACAAGTGTTGTTGCAACAAGCAAGTTTGAGTTTGGTAATAACGTGAAGAATCTTCACTTGTTTTCCAACTGCACTGATAAAATCTCAAAGAATCTTGCCTTTTGTGATGAGAAAGAAGTCATGGGGGGTTTGGGCTTATATGAAGGGGATGCACACTTTGCAGATGCATTGGAAGGGTGTGGAATCAACATGGTTGCACCTGTTGAAAAATATGAATTAGGTGGAACTATAGGAATTGGTGATGTGATTCAAGATTTGAGAAGGGGTTTTGTAATGAATTGGATTTCTAGCGATTGTAGTGATTGCAAACTGAGTGGTGGATATTGCGGTTTCAATGAGACGGAGTTCGTTTTTAAGTGCTTCTGCCCCGATAGGCCTCATTCGAGGAGTTGCAAACCTGGTAATTTACTTCATCCCTGAATTCCAGATTGTGTGTTCTTTTTTCTAACTGCAGTATTACATATATTGTTGTTCAAGTTTAGCTGAATGAGAAGTAGTCAACAAAGTATTATAGTATGAACATGGTTCATAGTAGTCCATAATGTGAAATTGAACGTATAAGTTCATGCCTTAACCAATTTGGATTAGTCTAAAAATCCAAATTCATAATATGAATAGTGGTTTATATCATCAATCATGTTCAATGCATAATATGAATAATAATTCATATCATTAGAGGTAGTTTTCTTTCAGAAATCTGTTCCAAGAATCATATTGGGAACACTGAATATTGTTCTCAGAAGACAAATGTTTTTATGAATCTAGTTTACTGATGTTTAACAGTGAACTTATTATAGTATTATTGTTAGTGATTTGAGAAAAATAATCATGCTATATGTATGTATAATCATGCTATAAAAATACAATACTTGGGCTTATTGCTGTGTAGATTATAGATGTTTTTGTTGCCCTCTTACCTCAAAGCACTGAAGTGTTTGCTATGTTGCAGATAAAGTTGGTTCCAAGTTTAAATTAATCAC
Organism: Galeopsis tetrahit; assembly: GCA_963675135.1. Classification (NCBI taxonomy): domain Eukaryota; kingdom Viridiplantae; phylum Streptophyta; class Magnoliopsida; order Lamiales; family Lamiaceae; genus Galeopsis; species Galeopsis tetrahit. The sequence continues at coordinate 67,013,718 of OY776122.1, read as the reverse complement.
AGGTAAAAATATATAAAATTTCACAGATTTTCCATACTAGCAATTTTTCATTCACCATCAGAAATCCTAGTATTTCACACCATAGTCACTATATATATATACTTGTAGCTATATCTGGAGGTGCAGTCTTCCTCCTTCTGTGCCTTTTGATCTCACTCATAATCTGGCGATGCAAGAAACGGTTCGTTCGTCCTTACCTTACAAGAAACATATCTTGTGATCCCTTCTCCAAATCAGACATTGAAGGCGGCAATTCCTACTTCGGTGTTCCTATTTACTCTTACAAAGAACTTCTAGAAGCCACCAATAACTTCGATTCCAAAAAAGAACTTGGAGATGGAGGCTTTGGAACTGTCTACCTTGGTAAGAAATAGTTATTCAATTTAAGAAATATGTTGCATTGATGTAAAGGCCTGTAGAGTAACAGAAATCCTTCCTTGTTGTGACTAGGAAAACTCCCTGATGGAAGAGAAGTTGCAGTAAAGCGTCTGTACGAGCGCAACTATAGAAGAGTCGAGCAATTCATGAATGAAGTCGAGATTCTTACCAAGTTAAGGCACAAGAATCTCGTCTCATTATACGGTTGTACTTCTAGAAGAAGCAGAGAACTTTTGCTCGTTTATGAGTACATTTCCAATGGGACAGTAGCCGATCATCTCCATGGTGAACGAGCCAAGGAAGCCCCCCTGACATGGGCTGTTCGTATAAAGATCGCCATAGAAACAGCGAGTGCGTTGGCTTATCTCCACAAATCAGACATAATCCATCGCGATGTTAAAACGAACAACATCTTACTCGATGACAACTTCTGTGTCAAAGTAGCTGATTTCGGGCTTTCAAGGCTTTTCCCGAATGATGTCACTCATATCTCGACCGCTCCTCAGGGGACTCCAGGGTACGTTGATCCCGACTATCACCAATGCTACCAGCTGAACGATAAGAGCGACGTTTACAGCTTTGGCGTCGTTTTGATAGAGCTCGTCTCATCAATGCCAGCTGTTGATATTAGTAGGCACACTAGTGAGATCAACTTGGCAAACTTAGCTGTAAATAGGATCCAGAGAAGCGCGTTTGATGAACTGATTGACGCGTCTCTTGGATACAAGACGGATGCTGATGTGTCAAGAATGGCTACTTTGGTGGCTGAGCTGGCGTTCCGGTGTTTGCAGCTTGAAAAGGACATGAGACCTTCCATGGATGAGGTTTTGTATGTTCTCAAGGAGATTCAGGGGGGTGATGAGGTGGCATTCGAGACGAAGAAAGAGGGTATTTTTGTCAACGGGAAGATCCCTCCTTCGCCTGAAACAGACGATGTTACACTATTGAAGAATGTGAAGTTTGAGTCCTCACCTAATGCTGTGACTGATAGGTGGATTAGTAGCTCTTCTACAACGAGTTCTTATCACACGAAATCTGTGGAATTATAGTCATTTTCTCTCCATATACTTGTGTACATATATATGTGTATTTATACAATCTACATATCCTTGTAAAAGGATATTGCTTCATCGACTTAGGTCCAGTTTGGTATGGTAAATTAACGCAAAATATATGTGTAATCAAATTTAAGATAGATGTCTAATCAGGTCTAACATAAAATTTATATTCAACGCGTAAAAACATACTCAATTGTGTACATACTAAATGATCGAAAAATACACTATTTGCGATTCAATTTGGACAAGTTGATATATCTCGGTTTGACTATAGATATCTTAACATATTTACTAAACAAGATCTTAGTGTTTTCTTGGGCTGTCCGATTTTCTGGAGAGGTTTAACTATTGGTATTATTTTCTGCAAACTCAGCAACAGAGCTGGTTATTTTTCTAATAATCTTGGTTTTTATTTTTACTCATAACTCGAACTCATAGGTCAATCCAAATCCTTGGTTTGAGTTATGTTCTAAAAAATAAAATACAAAATTACTGTGTTATTTTTCAACTTTAAAATTACCCCCATCAGGCAACAACAGTTATTCAAACTATTGCTGTCAAAAAATAGAAAATAGATAATTCCTCAGTCACATACAGGTTTTTACACTTTCCGTTTTCTTTTTTTTCCTGTTACCCTTAAAATGAAAAATTCTCCATAAATAATGTTCAAAATTTTACACAAAATGACATTATTTTTTGACCCACACAATCCTATTTGTTTATTTACTTTATACATAAAAATTTACAAAATTATCCATCAATAACCTACTCATTACTTAACTTTTTAAAAAATTGTGACCTCTCACCTTTGAAAACTATTCCAGGAGGGAGGGAGTAGTTATTCAAACTATGATTTGTTCAAAGGCAAAATATCCCTACCTAACATGTTTATGGAGAAAACTCAACAATGATCCCAACCCCAAATTTCTCGACAATTATGGCATTTATAGCTGTGGTCTACGTTATTTCAGTAGAGTTTATTAACAAAGTAGGACATTACATAAGTGTTTTAAACAAAGTAAGACAAAACTTTATACTAAAACAATCAAGGACAAAATGCATTAGATTTAGACGTATATGCCCCTGTTTTCAAATTAAGTAGGATTTTCGAATTCAATAAATTAAGTTAAGCAAAATTAGGAAAGTCAAATAATTTAAATTTCAATTAAGCTGTGATTTATTTTGCCTAGAATCTCGGGCTGTTTTTCTTCCAGAAACATATTACCAAATTTCCATTAGCTTATCTCGATTGCATATTCACGCGGTGCCTTGATCTTCTGAGAGTATTTCGAAGCTTCGAAGGTTGAAACTTGAAATTGTTGTCTTTACCATTTTAATTCCAGGTTTTGTTTACTGCATGTTTCATATTTGATGATCAATGATATTAAAAAATGCAATGGATTAAAGTATATATTTGCTAATTGTTTTAAATATATCCGTTTTCTGTGTTTTTTCGATTTTCAGTTGTTTTTATGATGAGTATAGTTCTGTATAAATATGGGTGTTTTTCTTTATGAATTTTTTTGTTCAAAATGCTCTGTTTTGGTATGAGTAGTACTGTAGATATTTGGTTAGGGCTTTGCATATTCATAAAGAAATCGAAATCTGCAATGCATAATAGGGATGCTGAGTGCGGTCCTGAAGCGTTTTGTGTTGATTAAAACAATAGATTGAAAATTGAAGTGCTCACCCGCGTATACACTTTATATTGTTACAATTAAGCTAGTTATTTCTTGGGATGTTGAAGAAGTAGTCTTTTGCACTTGAAATTTGCACAATTTTGTATTATTAATTTCAAAATGATGGTTTATATACAAATACAAGTTGTTAAACGTTTTAAAACAAAATTCTACATTTATATGCACTTACTGTAAGAATCATGAATGCTTCTGGATATATGAAAAAATTGGAATATGCTACTTGTTATTGTATATATATCTATAACAAATGTTTCCATTTGACTGTTTTTCTGTATAAACATATGAAGATGGCAAGAGGTAAAAAAGGTGTGATACAAATTAAGGAAGGGGGAAGAAATAGCAAAAAGAAGAAATCCAACAAAGCTGTTAGAGGATCTGCAAGTAAGGGTTTATTAGTAGATTACATTTAGATATGGTTGTTGTGCAGCTGTACTTTAAAGAAAGATTCAGAATAATTATCTGATGTATTTACTATATTATAGAATTTTGTTTATGTGTATGATTATTGATTTGTTTTCAGTTTCTTTTAAGGAAAAAAGAATAAAAATGTAACCCTTAAGGTCATAAATGACAAGGGAAAAGGTACCACAGTATAACATTTTTATACAATACTTATACAGTCTGGTATATTATGAAATATACATATATAACTAACTTAACCTTGTTATTCAATAACAGGAAAAAAACAAAAAGTTATGCGATGCATGGTATTATCGGATGATTCAGGTTATGTTTATATGTTTGTAATGATTTTTTGTTATACGAAGAGTTGATAAATACATGAAACTGTATTACATTTATTAATATTAATACATATATCGTTAGATTTTGAGAGTGATCCGGAGATGGAGGTGGATAGAGATGAAGACTCAATGTCTGTTTCTGGAGGTAAATTTAATTATAGTTTTAATCTCGGTTGTTGTTTTTATTTTTATGTGTATTTAGTTCCATATCTTAATTATCATTTAATATTATATGGGTTGACGTGAGCAATTCGTAATTCAGATTCTGATATCGGAGAATGTAGCAGAAACAAACGTAGACAGACGAAGTTGAATATAAGAAAAAAGAAAAATAAAGGCAAGTGATGTATATTACACCATTTTATTTTGTTTTTGTAATTATGCACAACTTTTTTAACTCAAATTTGATGATCAACAGTTGCTGTGGGTGATAGAGGTGGAGAGTACTATTTCCGTTCAAATATGCGTACCTGCTTCAAAGAAATGCTGTGTTTCAGGTTTACAGATATGCATTATCAAGAAATGAAACTGACACCTTTCTGGTTCTTAATGGAAGCAATTTTAAAAAATGGATGTGATGAGATGGTCATTAAATGTACTAAGTATGAGGAAGATGTGAGACAAATTGTATCAAAATATGACAAGGTCTCTGGTGGGTTTTTAATTGGGGGAGAGGAGTTGGATTTGAGTAGAAGTGATGCAGAGTTAATCTTGGGATTAACATCAGGTAACGAGAAGTTGCCATTTCGAGTTGATAATTATAGGCACCCCGCATGGATCAGAAGATGCTTCGATGAGAGGTTCTTGAACAGAAAGCATTTGCCATCTTTATACCGTCCACTGATAAAGAACAAGATTCAAGAAATTCAGCATCGCACTGATAAGGAATCGTTACAGGATGTTGCGAGACTTTTGAGCTGTTATGTTATGTGTGGTATTCTATGTCCGGTTAAGAGTGGTGCTTTACCATGGTATTTGACATTATATTTGGAAGATTTTTATGATGTATGCAGGTATGATTGGAGTACGTTTGTAGTTGAATATCTGAAATATCATGTTAAGAAAAGTAAGGATACGAAGTCCGGTGGTTGTGCTGTATTATTACCGGTAAGCATTGACTTCTCTATTATATTGTAACCAGTAAATTTGTGTGCAACATTGATATATACTTACAGAGCATAATTTTTTTTGTTATGCAGTTTTGGCTTTGTGAACACTCATCCTTAATAGATCCGTTGAACGAGAGAGCTTTCCCAAGATTTTTGAAGTGGGATTTAAACGCTCTTAATGCTGTTCTAGACAGGGGAATTTTGAACAAACATTCTAAGGTAATACGAAGGTTGCATATTTTACTATCACAAATATTATTGAAATACTTAATATTAAGAATTTGTTGAATATATTATATGCAGTTTACACTGTCAACCAAGTGTTTGAAGATAAATTCTTGGGAGGAAGAAAAGTACAATACACTCAATCCATTCAGGGATAATGAACGGTCAAATAGGATAGCAAGTGTTGACAGTAATCTTGGAGATTTTATAAATGCTCATGGACAATCATGCGCAACAGCTGAAGTAAATGCAAATGCTGAGTCTGTAGACAGGCAAGGAGTTTTGCCGGATAAAGAGCCTGTTGTAAATTTGGATATTGGATCGAGTTCAAAATTGAAGGGTGTAAGCATGGAGGACGGTCCTTCGTTTGATATAGGATTTAATAATAATAATGAACTGGCTGGTATGGACGTTGAGAGAACTGTAATGAGGGTTTGCAGTGATTTGAAAAAATCGTTTGTTGAAGATCAGAATGAAGTTGGTGTGAGTAAAGAAGGGGTAAGTATTCCAGTCGATAAGGTAGTAGAAGATAAGGTTGAGACCAGTATGGATGATATTGTTCATTTGAGAACGTGCAATGAGAAGCTAGAACTTGAAATAAAGATGCTCAAGGAAGACTTTGAGAAGGAGAGAGCTACATATGCACTAGACACGAAGGCGAAAAATGACATTATTATAGGACTGGAGTTTGAAATAGAAGTGCTAAAGGGGGAGATAGGAATGCTAAACAGGCCTTTGGGAAAACTCACAGAAGATGAGTTAATGTTAGAAGAACTAGATAGAGTTGAAAAAGAAGAGTTGGCTAAAAATTCAAGTAGTATTGTTGGGGAGGAGAATGTTTTGACAGCAGGACCTGTTGTTGCTACAGAATTTTTGGCAACAGCTTCGGTTAGTAATGTTCAGTTGGGGAGTGAATGCGAAAGGGAAATTAATTATGAGAGTCCACAAAGACCAACTGTTAAAGATGGAAGAAGGAATAAGTTTATTCGCTCTCCTAGTTCTATGGTTGATCGAATCAAAGGGAGAACTGTTGCAAATAACAGGAAGCCTATTCTGATGTCTCCTCAAGTTCTCACCAAGGAATTAGATTTGGTACATGAGTTAAGTGACACTGAAGATTTGAAAGAGGAGGGCGAAAAAATAGACCATACAGGACAAAAGATGATAAAGACTCCATTCAACGGTTCCCTGCAGACTGTTAAGAATGCTCCTTCAGGGTTGAAGCATCAATTGTTTAACGAGCTTTATGATTATGGAGCGAGGTAATTTGAAACTTTAATTATATACAGCTTTGCATATTTAGGATGTGTCTTTTTATCTAAATGTGTGTTTATTAAAATATTTTTGATGTATTTGTTTATACATTTTCAGCCATTCAGTGTACGTCGGGAATGGTCCATTAACTCATGTCACAGTTCAAATGCTGATAAACTTACTAAATGAGATGACAGTTGACAATCAGGTTAATAAAATTAGATCATTCAGTAAAGTGTCTGTTGGTTCTTATAAAAATCGATGCATGGTCTGACATCATATGTTAGTTATCATATTTTTTTGTTGTTTATAAAATAAACAGGTTATAGATGCATGGTCTGATTGCACACGTTCAAGTGCATTGGAACAATATCCTTCTTCCGGCGGTGTCACGATATTGACTTCATCATGTTGGGTAATAAACTACTTAAATCATCCAATTATTTTCTTATTTTAGAGTTTCAGTTCATAATTTTTTGTTTTTTTTTAGTCAATGATTTCAAGGCGCGATATCTCCCAGCAACTAATATTTGGGAGTATGATTGAAAGAGTTCTTGAACAAAGTTTTGATAAAAACACACTCCTCTTCCCTATTATCATAACCGATGTTGGTAGAAGAACGAGATCAAATGTTACAGGGCACTGGACACTATTGAAATTGGACGTGAGGAGTAGACAATGGACGTTCTATAACTCACTTCGTCCAAGGAAGCTTACATCTCCTGATCCATACTTGAAAGAGGCTATGCACGTGGTATGTTTTTCTTTTCTTATAATTAAATTGTAAAACTTATTTTATATGTACAATATCCACTGTTATTAATATAGATTTATCATTCATTTGTCAAAATTAATAGGTTAAGTATGTCGAGGCGAAGTTGACGACGGTGTTCATCAAATCAGCACCTAATCATCCATTTTTAAAGATTAAATCATCAAATCCTATTCAATCTGAGATTATGCAGCAGGTACCTGGTTCATTAGATTGTGGGATTATAGTTTGTAAATTACTTGAATGCTTTATAAAAGGTGAAGAACCCCCACAAGGTGCTTACAATGCCGATGCTGCAAGTGCTATGCGTGTCCGGATGGTGGGGACATTTCTGAATCCGTTTATTTACAATTAGTTATGTGTGTTTATTTTAAACAATGTTTGAAGTTGATTGTACTAATCTTCTACGAATTCAACTCCCTGTCACTCAGTCGGTTTGATATTTTGGTTTATTAGATGTTGACAACGTTTTGTGTTCATAACTTATGAATTGAATGACATTGTTCATTTTAATCTAGGAATTGTCTTGATTTTTCTATTAGTAAAATATATGAATATATTCATTGATATTATTACATAAATTATGTTGGGATATGAATCCTAGAACAAGTCCTAAATGATGAATAAAAGATAAATGATAAAGTTTTGATAAGCCAAAAGAAGACTTGAATATTTTCTAAGTGTTGACTAATCTAGTCTAGTTGAGTTGAAGTCATCTTGTACAGATCAGTAGAATTCAAAAGACAAGTACTAGTTGTGTTATTAAAAGATAAGTACGATTTATAAGTACTTCATATATGTTAGATTATTACTGAGCTATTTAAATGTTGTATAGAGCTCATGTTTCTATATGTAATAGATAGATTCGTTGTATAGTTTGTAAGTTGACTAAGCTTGTATTATAAAAGCTTAATGTAATGTAATAGTCTTGTTAAGATTAGATGTTATGACTAGATTAGTTCTATGAAGTCTACTACTGAAGAAGACCTGCGCAAGACAAGAAGAGTTGAAGTCTACTGAAGAAGTCTACTGCACAAGACAAGTAGAAGACGCAGTCTACTACTACTGGACAAGACAGGTGCGCAACAAGACAAGTGCTGAAGGAAGCTGAAATATTCTAAGTGCTGAAGACAAGACGAGTCAAGACAGTTTAACAGAATTGAAGGTTCGTATTTCTGAAGATAAGAAGTTGGTTACAACTTAATTAACAGAATTAACCGTCGTATTAAGAGATACTTATTCAGAAACGGTTGAAGAGTTTGTTGAAGGAAGTTATCAAGAAAGTTTGTTGGATAACTAACTTATCTTGATAAAGTGAAGTCTATAAATACTTGAAGGCATTCAACGATTAAAAAAAAAAACTGAGAGATTACTGAAAATCAAACTACTGTGCGTATAATGAAGAAATTCAAAGCAAGGAAGCTCGCAGAGTTCAAAGCAAAAGTTTGAAGTTCAAGAAGAAGCCCAGACAAGAAGAGACTACTCAAGAAGGCTTATTGAAGATACAGAGAAGTTTTATTTATTGTTTCAAGTTGCTAGATACTTGTAAATCGCTAGTAAGATCGAAGATATATCTGGAGGTATAATCGAGAAGATCTAAGTCTTATTTCTTGGGACTTAAAGCCACAAGAACACATTACTCCATTGGACGAGTTAATGAGAATTTCACAACTGGGTTTGTGAGAGTGGATGTAGACAAGTTGTCGAACCACTATAAATTGTTTGTGTTTGATTTACTTTACAGTTTTGATTGTTCAAATTGATTAATTGGTTTAACTACTTAACTGATCTAGACTAGTTGAGTATAGAACAGAGTTCTCGAATTAAGTTGAGTATAAACTTTAATTGGGCTCATTGATAAAATTTCGTATTCCGCACATTGTAATTCTGATATATCGAAAGATTTTAGAAAAGTCTATTCACCCCCCTCTAGACATTTTCTTTAGCTTCCCTCGATATTAACTCAACTTGGGACCTACAAGTGGTATCAGAGCAGTAGTTTACGAACTGTTGTTTCTTGATAACCGACTCAAGACTTAGGGTGAAGTCTTGGTCCTTGACTGTTCTTGTATACGTGTTCTTGATCATATTCTTGTATCATCTGTGTTTCGTGCTCCCTGTTCTTGACTTATCTGTTGTTCTTGATCATAACTCTACTTAGCACTTATTTCTTGAAATCATGTCTCTTGAGATCAGCGCCAACAAACTACCTAAGTTTCAGGTACAGGATTACGACTATTGGAAGCTAAGGATGGAAGCCATCTTCAGCTCCACTCATGACTTAATGATCTCAGTCATCACTGAAGGTCCGATAGTGACCATGATCCCAAACACTGCTGCCCTTGACGCAAATCAACCCGTGGGTACTCTCGTCAAGAAACCAAGGTCAGAACTTACCTCTGAAGAAATGAGACAGAATAATTTGGATAGCTTGGCCAAGAATTACATCTTACACACTCTTCCTAACGAGTATCTGGGAAAAGTGTTAAAATGTAAAACTGCCAAAGAAATGTGGGATCGCTTAGCTATCATTTGTGAAGGGACATCCCTAATCAAAGAAAGCAAGCTTTCCACTGCAGTCCAAAGATTCGAATCATTTCATATGAAAGCTGGTGAAACAATAGACCAGTTGGATACTCGTTTTACTAAAATCATGAATGACTTGGAAGTCCTTGGTAAATCTTATACTCCACGTGAAATCAATCTTAGGATTCTCAAAAGCCTTGATAGTCGATGGAAAATGGTAAAAATGCTTGTTAAGAATACCCAAGATATAGACGTATGGACAGCAGAGACTATGTTTCAAACTCTAAAGGCTCATGAGTTTGATCTAGACGAAGATGAACCCATAGTAAGTAGTGACAGAGAACATGCTGTATCTAAGAACGTTGCTTTTAAGGCTAGTTCGTCTAAGATAGACAGGTCTAAGACTAAGACTAGGTCTGCTTCTGTTAAAGACGAGATAGATACTGATCTTAGCCTGAAGGATCAGGTAAGCCTCATGGTTATAAAGTTTGATAGGCTGAATAAACGTTTCGGAAGATATAAGAAGTTCTATAGAGAGCATAGAGGGTCTGCTTCTAAGAACTTGTCTGAGACCAGACGAGACCGAAACTCGTCCGAAAGGAAAGACGAAGTCTCGAAAGGTAACAGACAAGATAGAGAGTCTGATGGTAGGAAGATTACTCGTTCTGATAGACGAGATAAACGAAGGAACAACTCTCCTATTAAAAAGGCTACTAATGATCTTGTGTGCTATAACTGTGAGAAACCAGGTCACTACATATATGAATGTCCAGACCTGAGTACTGATGATCGAGAAGAACGCAAAGCACGAAGGGAAAGAAGATACAACCGTGGTAAGAAGGCAATGATGGCCAATAATGACTCTGACTCTGACTCAGACGAGTTGCCATCATCCTCATCTAGCTACCCGTCTGAACCAGATCACGATGAAGCATTCATAGTTGATGATGGTCTATGCTTCATGGCTAAAATCGACCAAGAGGTATCATCTGTTACATCCTTTCAATCGTGTGATGAATCAGATTCTGATGAAAGTGACACTGCCAGTAGCCAAGTAGGGAGTAGTCTTCAGCACTCTACTAGTGCAGTTGAAGACGACCTCCTACTTGCCAACAAGGCATTCATTGAAGTCAGTGACGAAAACATCACCTTAAGACAAGAAATCATTGATCTTAAGGAAGCTCAGTCTAAAGTAGATCCTAATATAACAGTCCTAAATGAACGCTTGCAAGAAGAGTTGAGACAACTCAGAGAGAAGTGTGCATTGACAGACAAGTTGTATCAAGACCTACTTAAGACACACGCTACTGAGAAACATGAATTCAATGTTTTACAAAGTAAGCTCAAAAAGCTTGAAGAACGTAATAAGTTCTTAGAAACCGAGGTTGTCACATTAGACCTTAAACTTACTGACCTGGTTAACTCATCTAAGGTTAACCTTGAATTGTCAGATAGGTATAGGGCTCCTGCTGACAAGACAGGCATAGGTGCTGAGACACCCAGCTCGTCTACTCAAGTTCCTAAGAACCCTACTATTTTCATCTCAAGCTCTTTGACTAATGATAAAGGAAAAGAACCATTGATATACAATATTGACACTCCATCAAAAGGTACTGTACCAAAACAAGCTCGAGTTAACATTCCAATTACCAAAGGTGGTAAAAAGAAAGTTAACAACAAGTCTGTTTCGTTTAAAACAAGTCAACAAAGGACTAAGAATCGTGGACGACCAAATCAGGTCAGATACGAGGACTGGTATCCTGAGGAGACTAGTACTAGACAAGTACAGACTAGACGACAAGAGTCTAGACCTCCTTTCATAAGGCAGTCTCAACGCTACTCGTCTAGACCTAGACAGGAAGGTCCAAAATATCGTATACAACCTGTTCTATATCCTCCACCTTTGTCATATGATATCAAAGGAGAAGAAAGACCTAAACATGTCTATAAACCGTATGGACCTAATGCATATAAACCTTACTCTGACTATCATAGACAAGTGCCTGCTTAAGTAGAGATTAAGTCAAAAGGCTATCTCCAAAGAGTAGACCCGAACTCGACTGATAGGCCAGATAAGGACAACAAGGTCTTATTTTGCAACAAATATGGTCGAAAGCTTAGAAGGTCAAACTTGTTCAGGACTCCAATGTACATTTGGATTCCATTGAACTCGACTAACCCCCAAGGACCCCAATAAACAAGGAGGGTACCTAAATTATGTATTATCATCTATTGCAGGGTCGACTCGATCTATACAAGAAAGGTGGCTCAACAGGAGAAACTTGGTACATAGACAGTGGTTGTTCGCACCACATGACTGGTACCAAGACTCTCTTATCAAGCTACCATGAGCAAGAAGGACCAAAAGTGATATTTGGTGATAGCTCCATTGCTGTTACTAAAGGATTTGGTTACATTCGGAATGGTGACATAGAAATTCAAGACGTTTCTTATGTTGAAGGCTTGAAATACAATTTACTCTCTGTTTCACAATTTTGTGATCGTGGATACAAGGTGCAGTTCAAGAGTCAGAAATGTGAAATCATCGACAAGAAAACACACACAGTCCTACTAGTCGGCATTAGACAAGGAAGTGTGTACATAGTGAACTGGAACAGTTGTCCGAGGGACACCTGTCTACTTACTAAGAATCCTAAAGAACTTGGCTGGCTCTGGCATAGACGCCTTTGTCATCTAAACTTTAAGGTTCTTAATAAGATAGCCAGAGACTACCTTGTGGAAGATATTCCCAATGAAGTCTACTATAAGACACATGTATGCACGTCCTGTCAAAAAGGTAAACAGGTGAAGGGTTCTTTTAAATCTATTCCATCCCTCTCAACCAGTAGAGTTCTTGAACTTCTACATATGGACTTACATGGCCCTATAACTCCTCCAACTTTGAACGGTAGAAGGTACACACTTGTTGTGGTAGACGACTATTCTAAGTTCACTTGGGTAGTCTTCTTACACAAGAAGAGTGATACACAAACACTTTTGCCCGATCTATTGAAGAAGTTACAGGTTGAGAAGAATCAGTCAATTGTCAAGATCCGTAGTGACAAGGGCACTGAATTCATTAACTGCTATATTAAAGAATTTTGTTCTAAGCGTGGCATCCAGCACCTTACTAGTGCAGCAAGGACACCACAACAAAATGGAGTAGCAGAGCGAAGGAACAGAACTCTTAAGGAGGCCTGCAGGACCATGCTGACAGAGTATAATACGCCTCAGAAATTTTGGGCAGAAGCTATCAACACTGCATGCCACTCACAAAACAGAAGTGCTATCAATAAAGCACTAGGTAAGACACCCTATGAGGTATGGAAAGGTAGAAAACCCAGAGTTTCATATTTTCATATATTTGGATGCAAGTGTTTCATCCATAACAATGGGAAAAGCAAGTTGAATGCATTCGATGCTAAATCAGACGAGGGGATATTCTTAGGATACTCCTCGACTAGCAAAGCATTTAGAGTATTCAACTACTCAACTCTTTGTGTGGAAGAAACACCACATGTGGTTTTCGAAGAATCTCAACAGGACTCGTCTACCAACAAGATCGGTGAGAAAGCTACTGAGCCAACTGTCGAATCTGACAAAGACTCAGAGGTATATGAATCCGTTCAAGCTTACAATCCATTTATAAAAGCTCTCGAGTCAGACGACCAGAAGAAGGTGAGTGCTCAAGGTAACTCTGCTAGACCAGTTGACATACCTAAACTAGTCGACTCGTCTACTCCCATTAAATCTTCTGATGATGATGATGTTGACATGCATGATGCTGTACATGATATAGATGATAGTATCATTGTTAAGAATAAAAATACATGGAAATCAGCGCATAATACTGAAAATATTATTGGTGACTCCACTGTTGGTGTTAAGACTAGACGACAACTCTTTGAGTCGCAAGAACAATCTAGTCCATCTCTGTTTTGCTGGTGTTGTTTCCTCTCATCTATCGAGCCTAAAACCATTAATGAGGCATTGGCTGATAGTAATTGGATCACTGCTATGCAAGACGAGTTGAATCAGTTTGTTCGAAACGACGTTTGGGAACTTGTCGATAGACCAAAACATCATAATGTAGTTGGCACTCGATGGATTTTCAAGAATAAGAAAGATGAGAATGATGTAGTTGTTCGTAATAAGGCTAGACTAGTCGCCCAAGGCTATTCACAAGCTGAAGGCATAGATTATGATGAAACATATGCTCCTGTTGCTAGACTAGAAGCCATTCAATTGTTTCTTGCATATGCTGCTTACATGAAATTTACTGTATATCAAATGGATGTTAAAAGTGCATTTCTTAATGGTATTCTTGTGGAAGAAGTATATGTTGAACAACCCCCAGGTTTCGAAGTCAAAGGTAATCAGGTATACAGATTAAAGAAGGCCCTATATGGACTAAAGCAAGCTCCAAGAGCCTGGTACGATACCCTTTCTCAATTTCTATTAGAAAATGGTTTTACTAAGGCAAGGTAGATAGAACCTTGTTCAGAAGACAAGAAGGGAAAGACATTTTACTCGTCCAAATTTACGTAGATGACATCATTTTTGGATCACCTAATAAAAAGCTGAGTGAAAGTTTTTCAACGCTCATGCAAAGTAAATTTGAGATGTCTATGATGGGTGAAATGAATTACTTTCTTGGACTTCAAGTAAAACAGACCCCTGAAGGGATTTTCATAAATCAAGCAAAATATACTCGTAATCTACTAGACAAGTATGGTATTAAGACATGTAAATCTTCTGGAGTACCTATGCAACCTACTTACAGGATGGATCCAGACGAGAATGGTAAATGTACTGATCAAACTCATTACCGTGGTCTTATTGGATCACTACTCTACTTGACTGCTAGTAGACCTGATATTGCATTTTCTGTTGGTGTCTGTGCTCGTTTTCAAGCCAATCCAAAAGAGAGTCATATGGAAACCACTAAAAGGATATTGAAATATTTGAAAGGAACCATCAATCGTGGTATATGGTATCCTTCAAATGATGATTTATCTCTAAGTGGCTACTCTGATTCTGATTTTGGTGGTTGTAGAATAGATAGAAAATCTACATCTGGTTCTTGTCAATTCTTAGGCACAAAACTCATTTCATGGTTTTCGAAAAAGCAGACAAGTGTTGCTACCTCTACTACTGAAGCCGAGTACATGGCTGCTGGTAGTTGTTGTAGTCAATTATTATGGCTTATTCAACAGCTTAGAGATTATAATATTTGTGAATCAAATGTTCCTATATTCTGTGACAGTAATAGTGCAATTGCCATTACACAAAATCCTGTTCTGCACACACGTTGTAAGCATGTTGATGTGAAACATCATTTCATACGTGATCATGTAGAAAAGAAGGATATTCGCATGGAAAAGATTCATACTGATTTTCAAAGAGCTGATATTTTTACAAAACCATTAGCTGAAGCACGATTTCATGAATTATGCATTAGTCTAGGACTAATTGATCTTGATCCTACTAGTATGTAGTAATGTACTAACGAGACAGGTACAGTCCTAAGAAGAAAGGAGAAATGTACAGGTTACCACAAAAGAACAGAGCACTCGTCTACTCACGCAACAGACAGGTATACAAGGTCAGACAAGTTGACCAAACAACCCGATGAGGAAGCTGGTAAAGCTGAGGGTAATACTAAGGGAATAAACATTTAAGGGGGAATCTTTGATTTCTTAAAGATCCTTATGTTGACTCTTTAGTTTGGTAACAGTCATCTTGTTTGAACCTTGATCATTGATTTAAATTAATATTCGGCATATAAATTCTACTCGACTATCTGTCGTACTAAAGAAGACAGGTACATAAAGCTGTTCGACATTCAGACAGATACGCATAGTCGAAGGGGGAACTCATCTGGTGGACATAAGACTACTCGTCTTGTGCCATTGAACCTACTCGCCTTATGAAGCTTAGTCCTACTCATCTGGTGGACATAAGACTACTCGTCTTGGATGGACTCGAACAGACAAGCTAAGTTTTCTTTAATTTAAATAGGATGTGTTAAAAGTGTTTACTCGAAACAAATTAAACAATGTCGAAGTAATGTGATTATGTTAAAATGTGGAAATCCTAGAATTGGATTTATACACCACTAGTTAATGAGGTGTACATATTCAATTCATGCCAAAAACACGACCTAAATAGGTCAGATGAATACACTCTTTAAGTTTGCACATAAGAAAGGCGGATTTCAATTTGTACAAAATCAATTCACATTTTTTTCTCGGTTCCGTAACTGAATGCCAAAGGTCTTCACCGTTGGATCTAATCCTTCAATCTTGGCCGTTGGATCAAATTCTGTTTTAAACAAAAACCAACACTTGCACACGTCTTGCCTCACGTTTCATAACTTCTCTACTACTTGCTAACAGTGATTCTCTGCATAATCTACCTTCTTATTCGTTTCAAATCATTCAACATGTCTATTCGGTCTATTTTCGATGTTAATACCAACATTCAGGCACAGTTTGATCTAGGCAGATACATCAATGACAACAAGGTGCATGTTGAACCGTCCCTGTTCTTTGGTGGACATCACATAGTTGGTAATGAAGAAATTCTGACCAAGTGCACTAGATGCGGGCTAAAACCCTATTTAGAGGCATTTCCTAAGGTTGTTCTGGAAGAGGAGGTTCTGGAATTCTATGCTAATGCTAGCAGAAGAGGAGATGTCATCGAATCTTTTATTGGTTCAAATCGTGTGGAAATCACACGTGAAGCTCTTTTTGAAAGACTGAGGTTGCCCATCGGAACGATTGATGTGGAAAAGTATGCGGAAGGGCAAGAGATGAGATATTTAAGCATTTTCTGCGGAAGGAAGATGAAACTGAAACCTGATGGTAAAGCTATTACAGCTAAGAAGGGTGAGCTCCTAGAAAAATATCGCACTCTACTGGACATAGCTAGCAAGATGCTTCTATGTGCCACTGGATCTTTTGACTCAGTCACACAAGTAAAAACAAGAATTATGGCCGCCATCTACGATGGAATTACCGAGGGTAATTGGTTTAAGTTAATAGCTGACAGGATGATGCACTTTGAAAGAAGTGTTAGGGTGGATATTGATACCCGAAATTGGGTGGTCTCTCAAGCAGTTGGATATGGAAACAAGCTGAGTATATTACTCCCAATGTTGATGCCCAACAAGACTAATTGGAGCAAGGGAAAGCCATTTCATCCGTTGAAGTTCTATCTAAAGAAAGAGGCTCTGAAGAAGCAGGTTGCTGGAAGGCCGGCTGCTACTAGGCAGGTTCAATTTGATGAATCTGAAGTGTTGCCGTATGCGGATTCGGATAGTTCTTCACAAGCCGGGTCTAAGGAAGCTGAGTCTAGTGCAGACGACTCAGAGAAGACTCAATCGGATGAAGAGACGACTCAAGAGGAGGAGTCGAGTGACCAAGTACCTGAGATGTATACTCTTGTGAGAGTTGGAACCCCACCTCCACCAGAAGAGTCGAGTCACCAGGTTGGTACCTCTTCACAAGCTTTGTCAATTCCTTCTCTCTCTCTCTCTACTGTTCGAACCAAGGCTAGATCACATCGATCTAGGCCTCGTCCTTTACCCCCAACCTCTCATGTACTGGCGGCATTACCGCTTAGAGCCAGTCATCCCCAAATCACTTCTAAACAAGATACAACTGATACTCCTACAGTTGTCATACCTGACCAAGCCACATTAAAGCCCATTGAAACCAGTGCCTTCACTCCCTCTCCCTCACCAGAATATGGTGAACCCCCCAACCCATCTACTTCAGACAAGACGACAGTTGCCACTGCAACAGCTGAGTTGGAGACCCCATCTACTCAGGACCCGTCTGTTGTTAGATTTGAATCCCTGGTGTATTATTCGATGTGTCTACGAGAGAAGCGAATTCGTGCCCGAATGTCTAAGAATTTAAGAAGGACGCTCTCGACTATAGAAGTAGACTATGAATCCGAACAGTTTGAAAAGTTAGTCCGGATTTGCACATGGTTCGCATTGAAGAAGTCGTCTACAGATGATTTGTTTGAAGTCATTCAAGGCAAAGGCGGAATCTCCAATTTTATGGATTGGGAGATGGAACAGAAAGAAAATAGTGGAGTTAAGGATCACTCCGAACTATTCCCGCGCAAAGCCTTGGTTGATCTAGTCAAGAAGCTTTTGAACATTCCAGATGGTGTTATTGAGGATGTGTTTGCTTTTGACGTTGGAACTCAGACTGATCTAGTTGAAGAAGAAATCAAGCCAGAAGTAGCTGAGATAGCAGTCCAGACTTCAGAACAGTTGGAAGAAATTGTTCATAGTGATGAAGATGAAGTCGACTCACTCATGATTGGAAAAGAAGATGATGAGTTTTTGGATGCTGAGATGTTTGATGAAGAAGAACTCAAGGCAGTTGATCATATTGTTGGAACTTCCAGTTCGACTCAAGCTATGCCAGACAGCTTTCTGGGTGATTTAAAGACTGATCTGAGAAGTGTTGTTCACACTGCTATAGATGAATTCTTGAACTTGAAAATGAAGGATGTGCTAATTGCACAGAATCAGTCACTTGTTGACCAATCCAGAGACTTGTTTATTGGTGAAATCAACAAGATGGACGTAACTTTCCGAGAAGAGTTGTTTGCTCAAGTTGAAGATTTTCTGAAGAAACAGGTTGATAGTTCAGAAAAGAGATCAATCTTGTTTGCTCGATCGTTAGCTGAAGAGTCAAGTAAAATGGAAAGACTCTACAGTGTTAAAGTTTCCATTGCTGATGAACAGAGAAGGGAAGCACAAGATCAGTTGGTGCGTTCTCGGGCTGTTCTACATGAACTGACTGAACAAAATACTCTTCTTAGACAGACGGCTACTCAACTGAAGGATGAACTAGTTTCCTGTACACAGAAGTTGGAACTAGTTACTGAACGCTTAAACAAGATGAGCAATGCGGAATCGCATCAGAAGCACATTGAGTCAGCTGCTGAAGCTATGAAGGAAGCTTTGAAAGAAGAAATGACTCGCTTTACTTCTCTTTTCACTCTTAAGGCAAGTGATGAAGCCAAAAAGGGGGAAGAGACCAGTCTAGTTGAAGTTGCTAAGTCTGCTAGTGCTGAACCGGAGATGAAAGATGCTGCTACTGCAATTGAAGAACTAAGAAGGCCTAAAAGAGGCAGATTAGTGAAGAAGGCAGATCTAGAGCAAGCCTTAGTGAAGAAGGCAGATCTAGAGCAAGCTGAAACTGAAAAGCAGATGAGATTAGAGAAAGGTAAAGGTGTTGCATCGTCTCCTGAAGCTGAGATTCAGACTAGACGAGTTAAGAGGAAGTTGAGTATTGAAGAACATACTGCTGCTGCTGTAGTTGAGAAGAAACAAAGAATTGCAGATGATGAGATTCATTATGCAAGCAAGAAGAAAATTACGAAGCATATTGAAAGACTACAGAAGTTGAAAGCTGATGAAGACAAGATGGAAGACAAGTTCATTGATCACTTCATAGATAATGAGCATAGAGCTGAATGGATTGAAGTGAAGAGTCAATGGGAACTTGATCATTGGATCATCAGGAAGTATGGTGATGCTGAAAGCCAAGATGAATTATACTCTTTATTTGACAGGTTCATGGAAGGACAATACAGGAAGTTATGGCATTTAATCCTAAGGATTTCTGCTGGTGCTAATTTCAATATTCTTGTTCCTGAATTTCCAAAATGGAAATGTCCCATGACAAGCTCAGGAAAAAGGGTTGATGTTAATCAAATCAAGAAGTTTGAAGAAGAGCTGCTGGATAAAGAGAAGATTGAAGATGAAGATCATATATGTCTAATTCACAAGAGACTCCTAGATGCATTCTGCGTTCCAAACCCGGAAGGAGGTACTCTTTCAGATTAGTTGTTTGTTTTAGTTGTTTTTGCTCTGATATTTTGTTATTTTGGAAGTATTTGTAATATCTACTGATCTATTTCTGAATGAATGAAAAAGATACAGTACTATTTGATGTTTAAAGACAAGATAACTACTTAACTAGTCTACTAATAAGAAAAGATTCAAGTAGTTTTGGCTTCATCAAAAAGGGGGAAATTGTTGGGATATGAATCCTAGAACAAGTCCTAAATGATGAATAAAAGATAAATGATAAAGTTTTGATAAGCCAAAAGAAGACTTGAATATTTTCTAAGTGTTGACTAATCTAGTCTAGTTGAGTTGAAGTCATCTTGTACAGATCAGTAGAATTCAAAAGACAAGTACTAGTTGTGTTATTAAAAGATAAGTACGATTTATAAGTACTTCATATATGTTAGATTATTACTGAGCTATTTAAATGTTGTATAGAGCTCATGTTTCTATATGTAATAGATAGATTCGTTGTATAGTTTGTAAGTTGACTAAGCTTGTATTATAAAAGCTTAATGTAATGTAATAGTCTTGTTAAGATTAGATGTTATGACTAGATTAGTTCTATGAAGTCTACTACTGAAGAAGACCTGCGCAAGACAAGAAGAGTTGAAGTCTACTGAAGAAGTCTACTGCACAAGACAAGTAGAAGACGCAGTCTACTACTACTGGACAAGACAGGTGCGCAACAAGACAAGTGCTGAAGGAAGCTGAAATATTCTAAGTGCTGAAGACAAGACGAGTCAAGACAGTTTAACAGAATTGAAGGTTCGTATTTCTGAAATATATGCATTGGAAGAGTGTGGAACCAACTTGGTTGCACCTGTAGAAAAAAATGAATTAGGTGGAAATAAAGGAATTAGTGATGTGATTCAAGATTTGAGAAGGGGTTTTGTAATGAATTGGACTTCTAGCGATTGCAGTGATTGCAGACAGAGTGGTGGATATTGCGGTTTCAACGAGACCGAATTCGTTTTTAAGTGCTTCTGCCCCGATAGGCCTCATTCGAGGAGTTGTACCCCAGCCCAACACGGTAAGAATTATCACATGAACTATATTTTTTCTTTTACTTCACTAATTGTGACTGATTACATATGAATTTGTTTCAGGGAAATTCAGATTATTAAAATTAATTCTAGGATCAG
This sequence comes from Galeopsis tetrahit, assembly GCA_963675135.1. Lineage (NCBI taxonomy): Eukaryota > Viridiplantae > Streptophyta > Magnoliopsida > Lamiales > Lamiaceae > Galeopsis > Galeopsis tetrahit. The sequence goes on along the minus strand of OY776122.1, from coordinate 66,992,928 downwards.
GTAATCTTATTATATATCTAAATAACATTTGAGGAGGATTCAATTTTTTGTGTTTATTAAAGTTTATGAAATGATCTGTTTCACCACAGGTTTTGGGGCAGTTCTAGTGGTCACCTCTATACTAGCCTTATTCATTTTACAGTGTAACAAGACAAAGAAGAACTCAGTTAACAACAAGAACATTGAACTCTTGATGAAGCAGCATGGAGATCTTGCACCACGAAGATACAAGTACTCGGAACTCAAGAAAATGACCAAGTCATTCAGTGACGAGCTAGGAAAAGGAGGTTATGGCCGTGTCTATAAGGCAACGTCACGAGGTCGTCTCATGGCAGTCAAAGTCCTGAATAAATCGAAAGATCATGGGGAAGACTTCCTCAACGAGGTTGCGTCTATTTGTAGGACTTCTCATGTTAACATTGTCACTCTCCTAGGATTTTGCATCGAGGGTTCTAAAAGAGCTCTAGTTTATGAGTTCATGCCAAACGGCTCACTCGACAAGTTCATAGCTGCTAACACTTGTTTATCAGAAGCAGAATGGGAAAAATTGTTGGTGATTTCGGTGGGAGTTGCTCGAGGGCTGGAATACTTACACAGAGGCTGTCAAATGCAGATACTGCACCTCGATATAAAGCCTCACAACATTCTTCTCGACAGAGATTTCAGCCCAAAAATCTCGGATTTCGGGCTAGCTAAACTACGTCCGAACAGAGACAGCATAACATCAATGTTGGGGACAAGAGGGACTGTAGGTTACATAGCACCAGAAGTATTTTGTAGAAACTACGGAAAAGTGTCTCACAAATCTGATGTCTACAGCTATGGAATGATGGTGTTGGACATAGTCGGAGAAAAGGGAAACAACGATCCAGGAACACATGATGGGACAAGTGAATTATACTTCCCACATTGGATCTATAAACATCTTGATCAATGGAAGGGTGATAAGGACATAGATGATGTAACAGTAACAGAGGATGATGAATGGCGATGGACCAAGAGAAAACTTACGATCGTTGGTTTGTGGTGCATACAAACAGATCCAAACGACAGGCCATCAATGGGGAAGGTGGTAGAAATGTTGGAAGGGAAACATGAATCATTGTCAATCCCACCCAAGCCCTATTTATCTACACCCCCTACCATACACCCCCCCTATGCTTCTTTTTCTGACTCATCATCTGTATAATGCCTCTAAATGCTTCAGTTTATGTGCAATCATCATTGAGTAATGAGATTTAATGCTACTTTTATAATTATTTTTGAGTTATTTAGATCCCTACATTACACTTTTGTAATTCTGATACTTCCCTCTCTTGTTCAGCATCAATGTAATTTGCTACATGACCATTTTCAGTGAACAAAGCAATCATTTTGTCACAATTTTGTACCTGCCAGTCCCACCCAATATCAATTGATCGTCAACATATAAGGAGGGCAAAATTTGACAACTTGTTTCATCTACAGACAAGCCTTTTCCATACATATATGATATTTTTATTTGCAGTTTTGGGATTTGAACATATATATGATACATCCCACATCGAAAGAAAACAAACTTGGCAGCTGCTTTATAATCCTAACAAAGCCTTAAACTCATCGCCGAGCTTGTTAACTCAAGCCTGTAACCCAAGTGGGGGCACTAAGGTGATTGGACTTTGGGTCGGCCCATTTTGCTGGGTCTATGGCGGCTGAATTCTGGCCCGCCCGTTCCAAGCTGGGAATTGGGCTATGTGGTCCATGCGAAAGCTTGGGCTTCATGGCCCCTAGAGTGGCGGGCACGGCGCCAGGCTGGCTCCACAGAGCAGCGACAACCGCCCTTTCTCGGCAGTGGAAGGATAACGGGCCGGTTGCCGTCTAGGCCCAATTTAGTCAAATGGGCTGTCCTCAAATTGGACAATAATCTTTTTTTTTTTTTTCTCCTTATTATTTAGAATTAGATACGATTTTCTTTTTTACATATAAAAAAGATATATACATGAGCATAAAATCGGGATATAAAATTTAATCGAACAGAGCATAAAATCGGGAGATTACCAAGCCTAACTAGTCCTGACAGGAGTGGGATTTAGCCAACTAACCTGGAAACAATTGCCAATGTCCCTGTTATACCTGCAAGAGTGATGCGAAGATGAAGACCCAGAAGAGAGAGTGAAGAAGATGAATAGAACGATGTCGTATTGTAATAGGATTTGAATTGTATTTTGTAATTGAATTGTAAAATCGCATTGTAATAGATAATAAAGTCGTGAGTGCGACTTATGTACATTTACGGCATGGGTCGGGTATATAAACCCGTAATTTGCCCATGAACCACCCATTATGTACTTTTTACGCAATCAATGAAATAACCACTTTCTCTCTTCCCAAATTCTTCTGAAATTCCCTCCATTTCTGCGAATCTCATTCTCGATCTATACATCGTATAGCTCGAGTGTTTCAGTGGCCTCAGAGCCAGATTCATCACGTGAAAAGCTGGCGCAATCAACTATGGTAACAAATACAGAAAGGATCAATTCACTGGAGTTTTCGATGGGTACTGTGGAAACTCACATGGCTGCAATTGAAGGAAAATTCACTGAATTAAGGAAAGAGCAATCGGACGGAAAGAGCGAACTACTCATTAGGTTCGATCAACAAGCAAAGGAGGCTGAATTGTTGAGACAACAACTGGCTGAATTGTTCAAATGTTTAAATTCAAACAGAGGCAAATCTCCTGTGGTGGAAGAAGGAGTAGAATGCTCGAAAACAATGGAGAATGGTGAGGACATTCCTAAAAGCCCAACGGTTAACTCAAATGGCAGAGTTGAGGCTGGATTATTGCCTACACCACCACCACACACTAGAATACCAGAATTTGGCAATTTTGGTGCTTCAAAAGGCTTAGATGTTCACTCAAATAGTCGATCTAATGCTGAAGCTATACCAAGGATAGTAACACAGCAAGGTGGAAGGTATGAACCTCATTTCCCTAGGATGCAATCAATTGAGAAGGAAAATGAGATACCTAATCATCAAAAATCATCTAATACTGTTGTTACTACTAGATCTACTGATTGTCACAATGCAAACAGAAAACCTAGGATAGATTTTCCTAAGTTCAAAGGTGATAATCCTAGATCTTGGATCAGGAAATGCCATAAGTATTTTGGATTTAATCCTATGACAGATCAGGAAAAAATCTCATTAGCAGCTATTAACATGGAGGAAGAGGCTGATAATTGGTACATTGATTATATTGATGGGAGAGAAGATCTAAGTTGGCATGAGTTCCTTGAATTAGTGAATCAGAGGTTCACTAATCCAGAGGATGAAAATGTAGTTGCAAAATTTCACAAGTTGGAACAGACTTCAAGTGTGATGAAGTATGTTAAGGAGTTTGAAGAAATCAAATCTTATGTGTGTGCTGAACATCCATTTTTGACTGAGAGTTATGTCAAGAGTTTCATTGGGGGATTGAAAGAGGAGATAGGACATTCAGTACAAAATTTTAAGCCTGCTCAATTCACTCAAGCAGTGCAGTTGGCTGTGAGGCAGGAGCAAGTGATCAATAGTAGAGATAAGGTGTATAAATCTGGGTATAAGTCGACCTGGAACCCCTCTGTGAAGACTCAGTGGCAGAATGAGGGAAAGAATAGGGATAAGTTCTCTACTTATCCAAATTCTTTTGAACAAGGGAAAGGTTATGATAAAAACAACACTCCTAATGTTCATAAGACACTACCTGCTCGAAGATTGACACCAGCTGAGATGGATGCTAGAAGGAAGCAGAATTTGTGCTTCAACTGTGATGAAACCTTTCACATTGGGCATAAATGTAAGAAGGTTTTTGTGATCTTAATGCAAGAAGAGGAGAATGAAGATGAGATGTTACTTGAAGAACTCTCTGAAGTTGGTGTGGAGCCATTAGTCTCCTTGAATGTTTTAGCAGGGCATCAACATCCAGACACTATTAAGGTCATTGGCAGGGTAGGGAATCAGGAATTTTCAATTCTAATTGATTCTGGAAGTACACACAGCTTCTTGGATCCCAATGCTGCTAAAAGATTGGGTTGTTTGGTGGAATACACCAATTCTTTGTTGGTCACCATAGCTGATGGGAGCAGAATTGACTGTAATTCTAAATGCTCAAGACTTGAATGGATAATGGGGAACTGCAAATTTACTGCACCTGTGAGAGTCCTTAAACTGGGAAGTTGTGATATGGTGATTGGTGTAGATATATTGAGTCAGTTGGGGCCTGTAACCTTTGATTTCAGGCTACATCAAATGCAGTTTCAGAGAGATGGAAGAACTGTGATTTTACAAGGAGTTGGAGATGAGGAGGTCAAAATAACCTTGATCTCAGGGAAGAAACTTAAGAAGATGGTGAGAAGGGGTCAATATGAAGATGTGGGATATCTTTGTTACCTAAAAGGAGACTCAGAATTTGATAAATGCAAGATAGCTCCTGAACTTGAAATGGTAATTGAAGAATTTCAAGATGTGTTCCAACCACCTACTGAGTTACCACCACAAAGGTTGCTGGATCACAAGATTGCAATCAAAGATGGGGAAAAACCTACTAAGCAACACCCTTATAGGTACCCATATTTACAAAGGCAAGAAATAGAGAAGCTGGTGAATGAAATGTTGTTGAGTGGGGTGATTCAACCTAGTAATTCACCATATTCTTCCCCTGTTTTATTGGTGAAGAAAAAAGATGGCACATGGAGGTTCTGTGTGGATTATAGGAAGTTGAATTCTTTGACAATTAAAGACAGCTACCCTATACCACTTATCGAGGATTTATTGGATGAGTTGGGTCATGCTAAGGTGTTTTCAAAAATTGATCTCAGGGCTGGTTATCATCAGATCAGAGTGCACCCTCCTGATATTCATAAAACTGCTTTTGCAACAGTATCAGGCCTATACGAGTTTGTAGTAATGCCATTTGGGCTTACCAATGCCCCTGCCACATTTCAGGCTTTGATGAACAAGGTATTTGCCCCTTTTCTCAGGCAATTTGTCCTTGTATTTTTTGATGATATCCTTATCTACAGTAAGGATATGGAGGAGCATATATGCCACTTAAGACAAGTACTACAAATATTGATGGACAATACTTTGAAAGCAAAGGCATCTAAGTGTGTTTTTGGGGTTAACCAAGTGGAGTACTTAGGGCATATTATTTCTGACATGGGTGTGCAAGCTGATCCACAGAAGATTAATGTGATGAAGGATTGGCCAGTACCAAAAAATGTGAAGGATTTGAGGGGATTCTTAGGACTGACAGGTTACTATAGAAAGTTTATCAGGCATTTTGGTGTAATTGCCAAGCCTCTTACTTTCTTAACCAAGAAGGATCAGTTTAATTGGAATCCAGAGGCTGATTCAGCTTTTCAGAAATTGAAGGTTGCTATGATTTCAGCTCCCATTTTGCAACTTCCTGATTTCAATAAGGAATTTGTAGTGGAGACAGATGCTTGCTATGGAGGTTTGGGAGCTGTTTTACTTCAGGAGAAACATCCTATTGCCTTTTTGAGCAAAGCATTGGGGCCTAAGAACTTGGGCTTATCTATCTATGAGAAAGAATTTTTGGCAATTCTTTTGGCTGTGGATAAATGGAGAAACTACCTCATCCATGCACCCTTTTTGATCAGAACTGATCATCAGAGTTTGAAATTTTTACTGGAGCAAAAAATTTCAACTCCATTACAGCACAAGTACCTTACCAAGTTATTGGGTTTTGACTATAGAATTTAGTACAGGGCTGGCCATGAGAATGTGGTGGCAGATGCTCTTTCAAGAAGGCCACATTCTCCAGCTGAGTGTGCAGCTGTGACAATTCTAAAACCTAAGTGGGTGGAGGAAATACAAGAGAGCTATGAAGGAGATGATCTGGTTTCTCAGGTGATGATAGAGTGTCTCTCTTTCCCATTTAACATGTCACTATATTCCTACAAGGGTGGATTAGTGAGGTATAAGGGGAGATTGTATGTTGGATTGGCTAATGGTTTGAGAACTAAGATAGTTACTCACATCCATGAATCTTCTTTTGGAGGACATTCTGGTGAGGATGCTACTTACCATAAACTTAAAGCTATATTTTGGTGGCCAAATCTCAGAGGCACTGTTCATGAGGTAATTTCTGAGTGCCATACTTGTCAAATTTGCAAGCATGAGCTATTGAAAACTCCGGGGTTGCTGCAGCCTTTGCCTATCCCATCCCAAGCTTGGGATGACATTTCTATGGATTTCATAGAGCAATTACCTAAGTCAGCTCATAAGGATACTATATGGGTAATTGTGGACAGGTTTACTAAATACAGTCATTTTGTGGCCCTGTCCCATCCTTTTACTGCCTCTGAACTTGCTCAGGTGTTCATTGAAACTATCTATAAACTACATGGTCTTCCATCTACCATTGTTTCTGATAGAGGGGCAGTTTTCACTGGCCAATTTTGGCAACAGTTATTGAAATCTTTGGGGATCCAACAACTTCTTAGTACAGCCTACCACCCTCAAACAGATGGCCAAACCGAGAGGGTGAATCAATGTCTTGAGGCTTACTTAAGGTGCATGTGTGGTCAAAATCCTAAGCAGTGGGCTTCTTGGTTGCCTCTAGCTGAATTATGGTATAATACCAGCTTCCACACAGCCATCAAAAGATCACCTTTTGAAGCTTTGTATGGTTATGCACCAAGAATGTTGGCTTTTGGGCCTTATCTACAGGGTACAGTACAGGGAGTGGATGATCTTATCACTACCAAACAACAAGCTTTACATCAATTAAAGCAGTTACTAAACCAAGCTCAAGATCGTATGCGTGTCAATGCTAATAAAAACAGGATTGATAGGGAGTTTCAAGTGGGAGATTGGGTGTATTTGAAGCTCAGACCATACAGACAACTCTCACTGAGGAAGAGTCATTTATGGAAGTTGAGCCCTAAATTTGCAGGGCCTTTTCAGGTCCTTAAACGGGTGGGATTGGTTGCCTATACGCTGGCACTGCCAGCAACATCTAAGATACATCCTACTTTTCATGTATCTCTACTGAAGCGAAAAATTGGGATGGGTGATAGAGTGTCAGCCATTTTACCTGAGTTCGATGCGGATGGGCGCGTCATTCTTGTACCTTTGAAGGTTTTAGCTCGTCGTTTAGTTCGCCGGGGTTCTTCTCCTGCTGCAGAGGTTCTGATTAGGTGGGCTCACTTACCAGATGAGGAGGCAACGTGGGAGGACTTTGCTGATATGCAACATCGATTTCCTTTTCTGTTTGCTTGAGGACAAGCAAAGTTTTGAGGAGGGGGTATTGTTATACCTGCAAGAGTGATGCGAAGATGAAGACCCAGAAGAGAGAGTGAAGAAGATGAATAGAACGATGTCGTATTGTAATAGGATTTGAATTGTATTTTGTAATTGAATTGTAAAATCGCATTGTAATAGATAATAAAGTCGTGAGTGCGACTTATGTACATTTACGGCATGGGTCGGGTATATAAACCCGTAATTTGCCCATGAACCACCCATTATGTACTTTTTACGCAATCAATGAAATAACCACTTTCTCTCTTCCCAAATTCTTCTGAAATTCCCTCCATTTCTGCGAATCTCATTCTCGATCTATACATCGTATAGCTCGAGTGTTTCAGTCCCATAACTGATTGTGGCGGTTACAGAAAGGCTGAAGACGCCAAATGGTGTAGAATCAATCAGAATAATACATGAGCTTTGTGTATAAGTGTGCAGTGAACAAATTCATCAGTTTTTTCCTTTTTGAGATAGAGTCAATTAGAAATTTAGAGTTCATTCATAATTTCTGGAAAATTGATCTTTGTACCTTGTAAAAATAGATTTGTGATAGGGAAAATATTGTGCTCTGATCTTCCGTGGACGGTTTGATCGATCTAAGCAAAATCTTTGTGTTCTTTCATTCTAGTTCTTTATTTCTTCGTTTGTGCATTTTGTCATGCACCTGGAGTGCGTAATTGTTTTTTGGTTTCTGCAAGTAGTGCAAACAGAGTGTAAGCACTTGCAGAAAGTGAAAAAACAACAACTACATTTCTGCACATGCAACGAATTTCATGGAATGAAAACGTTACCGTAATGGAAAATGCGGCTCGCAAATTGCTCAGTGTTGATCAAAGAAAAATATTTCCCAATCACAAGAGTTAGAACAAGCTTAGCTATCAAAAGTGTGCAAGATGAAAATGAAGAGGGAGTTGGGCTTTAATTTGGCAGAGCCCAAAACCACAAGCTTAGCTATCAAGTTCATAGTCTAATGGGTGAGACTATTTAAACCTCCATTTCGGTTTTAGAACACTCCCCCGATTGATGCACCCCCTGAAATTTGTTAGAACAGATGCAACCTTTGAAATTGTTTTAATTACCCTTTTTCCATTTTATCTATATAATACAAATTTACTTACAACATCCTCCCTCAAAACTTAATTCTCTCCTAATTTTTTCTTGCCGCCACCGCCGCCCCCTTCCTTCCTGTCTCTTCACGGCCGTGACCGCCTCCTACTCCCTCAGCCGCGGCCGCGACGGCCTTTCCCTCCCTCCCCTCGGCCGCGGTCGCCTCCTTCTTCCTCAGGCGCGGCCGCGACGGCCTTCCCCTGGGCCGCGGTCGCCTCCTTCTCCCTCAGGTGCGGCCGAGACGGCCTTCCCCCCTCCCCTCTGGTAAATTTCAGTCGTAGGGGGAGGCTGGATAAAACTTAGGTTTAGGGTTTAAAGGTGAGGGTTTAGGGTTTAGTAGTTTAATATAATTTAAAGGGTATTTTTGAATTTTTATATCATTATTTTATTATTAAATTCATAGGGGAGTGTTATAAACCGAAATCGAAATGGAGGTGAAAATAGTCACCCTAGCCTAATATGCATGCACTTAAAAACAAAGTGCACTGCTTATTTATATTATGTTTAATTAATGTCGGTTAATCATTAATATCCGATGCAGCTAATAAAATGCGAACTCTTTACAATCGAATCAAACGTCACGTTTAATAATTTTGACGATATGTATACATATGGCTCAAATTGACAATTGCTACCAAAATTATCAATTTATCACTAAATTTGAATTAAACATGCAGTAAAATTATCAATAATCATTAAACCCAAATTTTAACAAAATAAAAGTATTCTAAGAAAATATTCTTAATGTTATCTTTGTATTTATATTTTATTAAATATTTATTTATTATCATATATATAATTTCATGTTGATAAATTTCTATATGCAATGAGTGTATAAATACAATTGAATTTTAATATTCAATTTATTCAATTTAATTTTTAACTCAACTTTTATCTCATTTCATTGGAGCTCAATCAATTGTATAAGTACAACCAATTGTATGAAGTATACTCATTTCATATTTATATTTAAACTAAATTAATTAAATATAATAAAAAGTTATATATTTAATACAAAATATAAAAAAACAAAATCAATGAAACAAGACACCAAGTCCAAATTGCATAAAATATCAATTACATACGGAGTATTATAAATTTATGTTTTTATCCTATTGTATTTGTAATTTAAATTTATAATATGTATATTTAGTTTCTTATTATATTTTGTAATTTAAATTATTAGTGTTGTCTTACAATTAAATTATATGCTTTCAATTTTTAAATATTTCATGGTTAATCATAAAATTTAAAATTGATTTATTACTTTGTCCATCCATCAAAACTCAAATGTGTGCTTATTTTTTTTTATATATATTTAAAAAAAATATATGTTTTTATATATGAAGAAAGATATGTGAGGTAACGAGTCAATATTGTTAATAAAGTAGACAAAATGCTAAAAATTTTAACTATTTAAATAGAATAAACATATTTTTTGTGGACTAAAAATATAACTAACACACTTTTAATGGACTGAGTGAGTATTTAATTTAAATAATAATTATAAAATAGTGAATTCTAAATAATACATCAATAAACAAAAGGAAAAAAAAAAACAGCGGTTGCCTTTATTTTTTATTTTTTGAGTTGATGGCGCTTACACAAAATTCTCCTAAGAGGATTGGGATATATATATAAATATTTTTTTTGAACGAAATATGATTTTAAAAAAAATTCTCTAATTTCAAATTTATTATGCTCATTTTTCGGTTATTTATCTTTTAAAAAATTGATTAGTTTATTTACAAAGTAGTGTATAATGGAATATTGTGAAGTTCATTTGTGAATAAATAAGTAGTAATTGTTTATAAATTAATTAAGAACAATTTAAGTAAATAAGTTATAATTAAAGATAGAGATAAAAGAGTGGATAATATTATTTAAAAAATAATATTAATAAAATTGGAAAATTATTTTAAAAAAAAGTAAAAATAATAAAATCAAACGAATCACTCCATCCTCACACCAGTTGTTACTGAGAAACAAAAAGTTGTATATGTATATGAATTATGAAATAACTCGACCGGCGCCACCCGCAAGTAGTAGTAATAATAATAATAATATATTATTATTATTATTATTTGAAAAGGTTACGTAGTAGTAACAAATTACAACTTTTATTCCACTCAAAATATTAAGTTGGAAAACGTGCATGAAAAAAAGTTTATCAGTATTCTTCCGACAGCAAGTAGAAATGTAAGGCCATAATCTAATTTACATGATCTCAACTTTCTCTTTTTGTCTTGAGACCAAATGATTATCCCCGGACCTTACTATAAATTAATTTCAAACTCTTCTTTCTTCCTACAAAAATATTGAAAGTCGATTCCACGTTCAAAGGGCTTCCACCAATTCACACCTTTTTTGTGGCTTTCTTCCATCGCTTTCTTTAATTTTACAATTCCCCAAGCAACTATAAGACTACTCAACACTTGAGCATATATATTGTGCTATATAATATTTTTAATATTAAAGTTAATAGTAGTATTAATTAAGAAGTGCGTATGGAAAAGTTAGGAATTTAAGTTGGAGTGTGTTGTTAGGGCCGGATTCTGTGCATTTTCTATGTTCCTCATCAATTCGAACATGTTAGGAGGTATAGATTTGATAGTATATACTGTATGAATTTGTAAACTAATTTATCTACTTTTGAATGACACGAGTTTTTACTCTTTAGAATATAATTCCGTCACCCTGGCTAATAATTTGTTTATTTAATTGCAATGTGTATTTTAAATATAAAAATATTTAAGAGCCGATTTTTCTAAAATATAAAATAAAAGAATTATGTATATTTTTAATAAAGAAGTATCGGTATGAACTGATATAAAATAAAATTAGCTAGAAATAATTCTAGATATAATGTAAAATAAAATTATGGGTGGACGATTGTCCCCATCCCTTAAATTCATATCCCCCATTTTAACTTTAGATTTAATAAAGGAAACTGATACCTTCCTTTTTCAGTAGATAATAATAGTAAGCACTTTAGAACGCATTGTTAATTTGAAATGAGTTCGAAAATTGCGCGCAGAAAATTGTTAGAATTCGTGGGAGCATGGGAACCGCCGATCCGGAAGAAAATCACTAATCATTATTTTTGCATTTAAATTAGTATTATGAAGGGAATTATTTCACTTTTTATTTTTATTTTTACTAGTATTATAGTGCCACTCAAATTCAAAGTACTGTAGCAACTACATTGCATACCTTCTTATCTATATCTCTCTACGTATATAAAAACAACCAATTCTGACTGCTGGTTAATTCCAGTCTAAATTGCTAAAAAAAAAAATTAGCAGCAAAGGCCCAATTGTTTTAGTTTTTATATTATATCACTCTTTTCAATTTTTTTATTCTATTCACAGTCCAATTACAAATTAATTATTAAAAAATATTTGTAATTAATTTATGTATATGTGTACATATACTTTTGTTTCTCAAGATTATATATAGATTTTAATTATAAGTTAAAATTTGTATGAGATAGTTTTATAAATCTATTTCGTAAAATTTTAATTAATTACTTTATTTCGTCATAAGCTTCAATCTTTTCATTTAGATGTCTCACAAAAAAAATTCTCATTTTATTTGTGTATACATTGTGACTCCACCTCTTTTACTCTTAAATTATTATACACTTTCATTTTATTCCATCTCTTCAATCATATCAATTTTACTGCACCTCATTTTATATTAATGTTTTTCAAATTCTGTGATAATTAGACGGATGGAGTAATATTCCATCAATAATTATAAGTGAAAATAGATTTTAAAAAATGTAATTGAAGCTTCATTCACAAGATGAAATCAATGATATGATTTCACATAGTATTATTGTTCTTCAAATTCTGTAAAATTCAACCATTGAAAATTTTAAATCGTACGAATGTATTCTATAAATAATTCACTACAAAATACTTTAAAAATGGCATTGGGGAAGGCATCGGATCTGCCGTCCCCACAGATGAAGGCAACGGCAAAGGGGACGGCAGTGTGTCGATGCCAATATGGTCGATGCCATTTAAATGGCATTGAATTTTGGGAAAACCGATGCCTTTTGGCATCGGCAGGTCGCCGTTACCAAATGGCATCGGGGCCCACTGCCGATGCCATTTTGCATCGGGGAAAGCGCCGTTACCAAATGGCATCGGGGCACTGCCGTTACCAAATGGCATCGGGCCCACTGCCGATGCCATTTTGCCGATGCCTTTTTATTAAAATTTAAAAAAGACGAATCTGGGTTTCGAACCCAGGTCGATAGGCCACCAACACCCACCCCCACCGCTGGGCCACCCCATTTTCGCAAATTCTGGCCATTTTCGCGATTTCTGGGGTTCGAACTCGTGACCTCGCGGTCACGAAGGCTTTTGAGCGCCCCCTGTGTGCCGTTTAGGCTAGGAGCTTTTAGTCGACATGTTGTGAATGCAATTAATATATATTCAATTTAATTTGAGTTTTTAATTCTTTAATTAATTCAATTCATTCTAACTTTAATTGTTGCTTATTAAATTATTTATCAAAGCATATCATAATTATTTCTAAATTATGTTTTTCAAATTAACTAAATTATGTTTTTCAAATTAAATAATTTATTTACGGTATCAATTATTCACACTATTTAAATTTATTCTAATCTTCAATTTACAACATTTAAATTCATTCTAATTTTTTATTTCACAACATTATAATTACATACAACATTGAATATAATTATTTTCACTTATACATTTAAATTTATTCTAATCACATCATTTAAATTCATTCTAGTTTTCAATTCACAACATTAAATATATATAATTATTTTCACTTATCCATTTAAAAATATGAATTCACTTATCCATATAATTAAAAAAAAAAATCATCTATTATAAAATTATTCTCTAGTTCATTTTCAATTAAAATAACATCATATCACAAACAACATTAATTATAATCATAATTAGCATGTTCACGTCAATTAAAATAAAAATTAATCCTCAACGTCAATGTAATATAATAACATCACACGTAACAAAGTAATATAAAAATGTATCACTCCTCATCACCACCACCATCATCCTCAGTATCATCCCGATCCTGAACCTGGCTACTATCATGAACGTTGTGCGACGGCCTCGGCGGCCTCGGCTCTCCACCTATCCCACCCATCTGTCCCATCATCAATGCAAGCTGGTCCTGAAACTCCTTGCGTAAGCGCTCCTCCTGCCGCCGCATTTGTTCCAGTAAGCGCTGCTCTCTATCTTCATTGACTCTCCGTTCTTCAGCAATAGCATTGTTTATGTCTTCCTGGGTGAATCGTCCATAAGTCGTACCACTTGATGTCTCGCCAGGACCGGAGGAGACCCGTCTGTTCTTGCCTACTTGTCCAAGGCCCCTAACACGTCCATGAGACCTGCCGACCTTCTTCACGTACAGTTCAGACATATCGGGTAAAGGTGGGGCCTGGGAACCATCCTCTGAACTAGGTTCATCTGACGGATCTCTTGTAGTATTATTGGTGAACTCGTCATGTATCTCGTCCTATACGTGCACATTTAAAAGTGGGTTAATACATTTTCAAGTACAATTAAATATATATATTTGTTATATAATGTAATGTATATATATATAACTTACAAGTATATCACCCATATAGCCACAAGTGTATGTCCCGTTTTCGTAACGGTGGTAATATTCAACTATCTCCCAGTCGTATGCAGGGCGTCCCGTCCTCTCCTCCTGTATTTTGAATCGAAGACATATACGAATAAATAAACTAAATAATTAACTAAAATTAATTATATATAATTGACCACAAATACTTACAATGCGCCGTGCGACCTCTGCTGCTCCACGAGCTCCGCCTTTATGAGTACCATGGCCAGTACCCGGACCTCCAGACTCGGATAAGCGGTTCTTACGAGCCTGCTCGCTCTTCTTAATTGTTTCGGGATTGTTCCAGTGACGAACTAAGGAGTTCCAAACATTCACATCACACAACGGCCTCTTGTTATCCCTCACCCACGCTTTCTTGATTTTTGATAACATGTTAGTGTACCGAGATGCAGCTCTTTGAAGAAAGAGTTTGTACACCTCTGTAGAAGATGTGGCTTCAGGGTCCCACCTGACCTCGGTCTGCAAAAAAAAATTAATTAACGAAGTAATATAACAAAATAACTAAATGTAAAGTTATTTGTATACCTGGAATGTATCCCACCACCGCTGTACCGTGCCGGGTGATACCGTAGCCCAGGTGTGTGCACCAAGCTCCATATTCCGGTACATTATCGATCTGATCGTCCTCGAAATTAAATTTGAAGGCATCAACCTGTTACAAGTATTTTATAATAATAAAAAAATTATTAATAAACATGTTATACATACGTTTAATGAAATTTAAATATAATATACTTACGTATCAAGGTAGATAAACAGTCGGATGCGACTGTCGGGTGCATCAGTCGACATGCTGGCCTGTGTCCCGACAGACGGATGTCTAACTGGCGAATGTATCGGTGGAGGGGATTGTTCCTGTGGATGTGGAACCATATGAGGCAACTGAGGCACCTGAGTGTAATAGGAATTAGGGTTCATTCCGGGCATCTGGGGCAACATTATCCCAGTCATATCGGGCATATACAAACCCTGTGGTGTCTGCACAGTCGGTGTCTCATCCACCGGCTCTCCTCTACCTCTACCTCTACCTCGCCCATGTCCAGAAGAATCCTGTCCAGAAGAACCCTGACCAGAGCCATATTCAGAACCATGTCGACGACCACTCATCTGTCAAAATGAACATTAAAACATTATTAACATTGAACATTGTAACAATTAAAAAACATTATATATGAACATCACTGTAACGATTAACACTAAAATATAAATAAGGAATATAATTAAGGAATTAATATTTAGATAACATTGTCTAACAATTAATATTTAGATAACATAGTCTAACAATTAACTATACATCCAACTACGAATTGAATAATACATGTCAATCGACGTCTACAAACACACAAACAACCAACGTCTCATTTCCAACTCTATTAAAATCAATTAATATAATTCTAATTATATTCTAATAATTATTCTAACACCCTAATTAACAAATAAATTCATATAGACATATAACACAAATATAATTCTAACACTCTAATTAAAAAATAAATTCATATAATTTAATTATTAAAACATACGTACATATAAATACATGCTTATAAACACAACATAATTAATTAACAATTTATAAATTCTTACAATTAACACATGCATGCATAAAAATTAACAATTCTAACAATTTTATATATACATACAACATATATGCATATATATACATACATATACTAAAACTATATATACACATATAACTTCAAATTTAACCAATGAAAACGAAAAAAATTACCGTAGAAATGCTCCCGTCGAAGTGTAGAACACAAATGGCCAAAAACCGAGTTCGATCCGCAAACGAAGGTGATTTTTGAGTGGGGATGGCCAAAAACTCGAAGCTTCAATTTGGGGGAGGGGGGTTGCGGCTGTAACGTTCTGGAAGAGAGGGGGTTTGGCCAATTTATATTTAATTAGGGCATCGGGGAAGGCATCGGGCCCACTGTCGATGCCATTTTGCATCGGGGGGCCGTTACCAAATGGCATCGGGGCCCACTGCCGATGCCATTTTGCATCGGGCATTAAATGCCGTCCCCTTTTCGCATCGGTCGGCCTGTCGATGCCATTTGCCGATGCCTTTTGGGAAATATTTTGTAGTGATTAATTAAAATTTATTAATAATCAATCGTGTGCAACTCACGGGAGAATTGTAAAAAATGGTTAATTCATGTTCTTAAAAGGTGTCAATATCTCTCGTCTATATTTTATTTATTCAAAAAAAAAAAACCCACGTTTAAAACTTGTGTCTCATGGCTGAACCGAGTAAATCGTCGGTTTTATAGTGTCAAAAATGTATTTTGATCGAATTGATCTCAGTTTTTAGGGTTGAAAACATTGTCTTGCACGTAGTTTGAACAAATGAAAGTAAGCTGGGACATATATAATCGATCGCAGGACTATATGAGTGTTTTAAAACTCTATAAACTGCTTCTAGAATCACTTATTTTTAAAGTTTCATCTCACAGCTTTTTAAAAATAAGTGATTCTAGAAGCAGTTTGTAGAGTTTCAAAACACACCCTATGTTCTACAATGTGACGATTGCAGATATACTGGCCAATGACCAAGCTTCTTGGTGTGCTGGATCATTTAATGACTCTTACGGTCGCATTTAATACAAGCATCCTTCAAAGCTTCTTCTACCGCTGACACTTGACAAGGTCGTACCTCTCTCGAGCTTCTTTCGTCCTCAAGGTCGTTTCTGGATTGAGCTTGATGTTTTCTTTATCTAGTTGACCCTTGAACGTCCTAACCTGTGGGATCGCCTTTGGACCGACCTCGGTTGAGTACCAGATGTCCGACTCGGTTGGAATAACCATTTACACCCATGTAAAAGAAAAACACTAGTGTAGACTCAACATTTACACCCTATTTAAAATAAAAATATCATTGTATGTTTATCAGTATTAATACTTTTTGAATATACAATGATTATTTTCATCAATTGAACTAACACTTTTGCGATTGAAATTCACGAAAAAAAAAAGTATTGGTACCAAATTCTTCAATTTCAGCTTGTAAATTAATGGATTTAATACTCCTAATAGTCGTGGTTATATGAATTATTTTTTATGTTCAAAAAAAATTGATGAACTCGAGTTGCCCGAAAGTCACTTACATTAACTTAGATCTCTTAACTCAGTCTTTTAAAATTACCCTATATTAATCAAATTACAGTACCTACTAATATCCACATTCATAATAAGTACTCCTTTTTTACACAAACATATATGTCAGCTCAAAGGGTATTCTATCTTTTATAAAAAAAATAAAAAAAAGTGCAAGTTTTTGTTCTTCTTTCTTTTGACAAAAGCAACAGCATAATAAAGATCAAATTAAACATTAATAATAAAGTACCCGAATTGAGGATTAGTGTTTTATTGCTATTAGGGAACAATGATAGTATTTGAAACTTTAATTAATTTTATTTTTATTATCAGTGGTAAAACTTAAAAGTAGGGACAATGGGTAGTTTTTGCCCGGAGAACCTGAGAGGAAGGAAACAAGCGTCTTTACCCTTGAGATGAGCATTAAAAAAAAAGTGCTTGTAATGATTTATACATTTTTAAAACAATAATTTAATTCATAAGCAAAATTAAATAGTTTTCTCCTAAAAACGTGGATTTTCTTCTTCTTCTTCCGTTTTGATGTTCTCAATTTTGAATTTAAAAAAATGGGAAGTATGAAATAAAAAGTACGGAATATATGAACATAAAATATGCAGTTTTTTTTTTTTAAAGTTATGTAGAGATTCTCTCATTCTGAGTCCCATCAAATTTAGAGTGTTGATACATATTAGGGGAGGGAACCTTAATTACCCTTGTATTTGAAACAAGATTACTAACATTACATAAGATTAATTAATATCGTTCCATGCACAAAAATTGAATTAAATTGTATGTTTGAATTTGATAGATTGAATTTTAAAATTTTAATATGATAAATTACCCTTAAATTGGTTGGAATGACCAAATGAGTGATTAAAAAGATTTTAATTTTGAAATTCCAATGACTTCTATGTTAGTGTTTGTTTTAGGATTAAAGTAGGATAAAATTTAACTTTATAGTATAGAATTATAGGTATTTATATGATTAACTTTGTAGGATTTATAGGTATTTTATAGGATGAGTTTTTAAAATTTTAATTCTAAATCTCAAAATAGAATATGGATTCGAATTTTACGTTTCAAAACAAACATCCCTTAATGTTGTTTTCAAATTTGGGGTAATGGGTCAAATTAACATCTGGCCTTATACCGTTATACGTGAGGATCAAATGGAACTTCAAACTTTTTTAAAATTTGAGAAACTTGAGGCTAGACGGAGGAAGTATATGATATGACATCAATTACTATACATAATCAAGTACTCTCTTTTTGTTCGTTTATAAAAAAAATTTTATTACTTTTTGACACATAAATTAAAAAGAGTTATTAAAATATATTTATCAAAAGGATCAATATGAGAAGGGTAGGAGGAAGTACAATTAAATTAATATGTCGAACATTTTTCAAATATTTATTTTCAGTTTCATTATGTCCCAATACAATTACTTGTTTACTATAATTAAAATATTTATTGATATCGAGACATATTTATGAGGCATGATACTTGAGAAATAATTTAAATTTAAAAACTAAATAAAAAATTTATAAACTACTATTTACGAAGATAAAATATATATATATATATATATACACATACACAAATAAATGCGTCAAATTAAAAAAAAAATATATTTTTTTTTTAAATTTTCCCTCGTTATTAATTAGTAAATATTGTGATGTAAAAATTTCAATATACTTCAAGCGTATAAATAAATAAAAAAATATAATATATAAATGAAAAATCGTAGATACGCCACCATAAAGTATGAAACATGAACCTCTAAAAAAGCGAAGTTGACCTTTTTTCTACTTGGTCAATATATATACCCATTGTTTTTATTCTTGAAAAATATTTATATACCCCTATATAATATGTATACATAATTATGAGTAAATGATAGATAGTAGCAATATAAAATTCAATTTGTTAAATTTGTGTATATTCAACTCAAAGTGTTCAATATGGAGTATGTACAATATATATAGATGTAGACTCACATTCTAGAGTCTTCCATCATCTAACAACTATTAGTTAGAGCAACTACCTTTCTTCTAGATCCTACTTATTGGCATGTGAGAAGCATGTGTTGCATGTGCATGTGTGTGTTAAGCATAATTCTAGGGTTTAGGGTTTGCATGCTTGTGTAGTGCATGCTCATGTTATGCTTGCTTTGCTATACTTCAACATGCCCCCAAAGAATGTGGACCACCACGCGATGTAAGCTCAAACCAATCAAGCAAATGCAGAAAACGAGTTGGGGCAATAGGCTTGGTTAAGAGGTCTGCAGGCTGCTCTTCAGTAGGTATAAAGCGTACATCAAGAAAGCCATTTCGTACCTTCTCCCTCAAGAAGTGGACATCTATCTCAATGTGCTTTGTACGCGAATGAAAAGTTGGGCTGAAAGCAAGTGTGATGGCCCCTTGATTGTCACACCACAGCAAACAAGGAGTAGTAATGGGAATGTGTAGTTCTGTGCATAAGCTAGCAATCCACATGATGTTTGTGGTAGCACTGGCCAAAGCTCGATATTCTGCTTCAGTACTGCTACGAGCCACCACTGATTGCTTCCTAGAACTCCAGGAGATCAGGTTGTTGCCAAGTTTGATGCAAAATCCAGAGGTGCTGCGTCTATCATCAATGCTTGAAGCATAATCAGCATCCACGAACCCTTGTATCATGTAATCTGAAACGGGAAAAAAAAAGATACCATGAGTAAGAGAGCCTTTGAGGTATCTAAGAACCCTCTTACAAGCTTTCCACTGATTTTGTGTAGGATTTTGCAAGAATTGAGACAACTTGTTCACACTGAAGGAGATGCCAGGTCTGGTTAGGGTGAGGTACTGAAGAGCTCCAACAATGCTCCTGTATAATGTGGGATTATCAAAAATAGGGCTATCTAATGTGGAAAGTTTAGAAGAATGACATATAGGAGAAGGACATGGTTTGCAGGTAGAAAGATGTGCTTTGGAGATGATATCTCTGGCATATTTGGTTTGTGTGAGTTTGATATGAGAGGAGGTGGAGTGAGCTTCAATGCCCAAGAAGTAGTTGATCTCCCCAAGATGTTTGAGAGAGAACTGAGAGTGTAGATCATTAATGAGATTCTGAACAAATGTGGAGTTATCACCAGTGATCAAAATGTCATCTACATAGACAAGCAAGAGTGTAGTGTGTCCATGTAGAAATCTGTGGAACAGGCAGTGATCAGAATATGAGTGAGTAAACCCTTGCTGAACCAGAAAAGCCTTGAGAGTATCATACCAGGCCTTAGGTGCCTGTTTCAGACCATACAAGGCCTTTTTAAGCTTGCAAACATACTGAGGGCGTTGTGAGTTAATGAATCCTTCAGGCTGAGCAATGTAGACTGTCTCATGGAGAACTCCCTTAAGAAAAGCATTGTTGATATCAACCTGTTGTATAGCCCACCCTTTGGATACTGCAATGGTGAATACAATTCTGAGTGTAACTGGCTTAATCACAGGACTGAATGTACTGAAGTAGTCAATTCCATCTTGCTGTTGAAACCCCCTAGCCACCAATCTAGCTTTGTACCTTTCCACAGAGCCATCCTTATTGTATTTTACCCTGAAGAGCCACTTGGTAGTAATAGGGTGGATATCAGAAGAAGGAGGCACCAGAGTCCATGTCCCATTCTGTATTAAAGCATCATATTCCAACTGCATTGCATCTTTCCACTTTGGACTGAGAATAGCTTCTGAAACAGTGTTAGGCTCAGGGATAGGGAGTGTAGAGAGGAGGGCTTTGGGCTTGTATATGCCAGATTTTGATCTGGTTTGCATTGGATGAGATGTAAAAGAAGGGACAACTGGAGTAGATATAGAGATAGAAGATGGATTGAGCATATATCTGGAAGAACTAGATGAAGAGCAGTCATGATGAGTAGATGATGAGCTGGTTTGAACATTGTTGGGTGATGGAGAGTTGGTATATGAGGGGGTGGAAATATGGGAAGCAGATTCATGATTAGATTGGGGAGATGGAGATGGAGATGGATGATGTGAGAGATGATCAAGATTAGTTGGTATCTGTGCTGAGAACTTGAAGAGAGGTTTAATACATGGATGTGTTTGAGTGGACTGAGAGAACTGTGGAAATTCTTCTTCATTAAACTGAACTGAAGCTGAAATGAAGATCTTTCCAGACTCATGTAGACATTTGTATCCTTTATGAGAATGACTGTATCCCAAAAAAATGCACTTTGAGCTTCTGAATTGAAGCTTAGATGAGTTATAGGGCCTGAGGAAAGGGAAGCATGCACATCCAAAGACTCTTAGGGAGTGATAATCTGGAGATCTCTTGTGAAGGAGCTCAAATGGGGAGTTTTGATGTATCACTGGAGAAGGAAGCATGTTGATCAAATGAGCTGCAGTAGAGAATGCATGCCACCAAAATGCCATAGAAAGCTTGGATCTAGCAAGCATTGCTAGCCCAAATTTTGTAATGTGTTGATGTTTTCTCTCAACCAATCCATTCTGAGGATATGTGTAAGCACAAGAGAGCCTAACTTGAATGCCAAGAGGCTTTACTAGCTTAGCTACTGGTAGAAATTCAGTGCCCATGTCATGTTGAATAGCCTTGATAGGCACCCCAAAGGACCTCTCTACTGTGTTCATGAATTGTGAGAATACATTTACCACCTCAGACTTTGCCATAAGAGGAAACACCCAAACATATCTTGTGTAATCATCCACTAAAGATAGATAATATTTATATCCCTCAATGGAAATACTAGAAGCAGGTCCCCAGACATCCATATGTATTAACTCAAAAGCATGGGAAGTGTGATGATGCACAGAAGAAAAATGTTTCATATGTAACTTGCCAAGTTTACATTCATCACAAAAACCAATGTGGGATTCCTTACAAGTGATATTCAAGCTCCTCAAGACAGTAGAGAGAGCTGAATCACCAGGATGACCCAATCTACAATGCCATAATATCCATATGGACTTATTTTTACTAACAACATCACCATTCCTAGTTTTATTGACAACAACAGCTGAGAAGTTTTCTTTATTCCAGGGGGAGCTTGAAGCTTTATGAATGTCCAAGCCTCCAAAATCCAGAGTGTATAAACCATCTTTAAGCACCCCTCTCAAGAGTATCTTGTTGGACTTGAGATCCTTAACAATACAACAGTCAGCATGGAAAACAATTACTGCATCATTATCCTTAAGAAACTGTGAAATGCTCATAAGATTCTTAGTAATGGCAGGGACATGCAATACATTATTCATGACCAAATCTGGAGCACCAGTAACAGGTATAGAAAGAGATCCAGTGCTAACAATAGGGGTAGATTCACCATTACCAACAACAAGAGCATTCATACCTTGGTAAGGAGAGTTAACTTGCAGATTAGCTAGTTGAGATGTCACATGGTGAGTTGCACCACTATCAACACACCATGTAGAATTCTGAGGCTGATAATTGTTGGTAGAAGATGAGGCACCAAAATCCATGTGATTGGTAAGAGCAATAGGAGATGGAGTAGGTTGATAATGAGACACAGAGGGATAGTAAGCAGGAGATTGGTTTGGAGGGGAAACAGATGGATAGTAGGCATGTGAGTGATTTGGATTGGTGTAGGTGAGATGAGCCTGAAAGGAGGGAGGTCGAATGTTGGAGTTCTGTGATCTGTGCTGAGTAGTTTCAAGGCCAGTGAATGATTGATCAAACCTCTTATAACATTTAGCTGCCACATGATATTTTCTACCACACAACTAACATACAATTCGAGGTTTTGGAAACACCTTGCCTTTGTGTGATTGTCTAGAATTAGCACCACTGTCTCTAAACACAAGATGAGCAGATGGAGTAGAAATGTTACCTCCAGATAGCTGAATTGAGTGTGAGGTGTGAGAGATCAATCTCACTTCATACGCCTGCAGAATAGATTGCACCTCTGCTATGGAAGGGATTGTGCCTCTTGTTGTCAGATTGACCACCACAGCATCATAAGCAGCACCCAAGCCTCCAAGGATATACAACACCAAATCTGTATCATTTACCACCTGTCCAGCATGATGCAATCCATCAGCAATAGATCTCATCTTCAGAATGTAGGCATCAATGCTGAGGTCTCCTTTCTGCAATGTTTGAAGATGTAATCGCAGTATCATAGCTTTTGCACCAGATTGTGACTGAAACAATGATTCAAAAACCAACCATAGCTGATAAGAGTGCTCACACCTACTGACATGACCAAGCATTGGGTCAAAAACTGAGCTTAACAACCAACTCAGAAGAAATTGGTCTTTCCTCTGCCAAGATATAGACTCAGATGTGGACTCAGCTGAGTTAGTAGAAACTGTCTTGCAAAGAAGCACATCCTCAAAGCAATGCGCTCGAACTGATGCTAGAACCTGATTTCTCTAGAATGGATAATTGTCATTATCCAATCTAATAGACAAAGTAATGAATCGAGGAAGAGAAGGAGCTGAATTAGATTGAGTAGCCATAGATTCAGATGAAAGCGGAAGCAGAAACAACGGATCGAAGCTGAATTGAGTAGAATCAGAGGAGTAACTCAGAACATGAAGGTTACACGATGAACAGAGCAGTTTCAGAAGATGAATGTTTGAATATGTGAAGGAGATGTGAAGAAGATGTGTACTGGAGATCGAAAACTGAGAAGCAATGTAGTTATTCGATGAACAGAACGGTTATTGGTGATGAAGATTTGAAGATATGAAGAAGATGTGAAGAGGATGTGAAGAGGATGTGAAGAACAAGTGTAGTTGCAAAATCAGAAACAAAATCAAGGAGTAGGCCTTATGATACCATGTTAAATTTATGTATATTCAACTCAAAGTGTTCAATATGGAGTATGTACAATATATATAGATGTAGACTCACATTCTAGAGTCTTCCATCATCTAACAACTATTAGTTAGAGCAACTACCTTTCTTCTAGATCCTACTTAATTATTGGCATGTGAGAAGCATGTGTTGCATGTGTGTGTGTTAAGCATAATTCTAGGGTTTAGGGTTTGCATGCTCATGTTATGCTTGCTTTGCTATACTTCAACACAATTGTTTGCACCTTAGTTTTGAACGTAAAATCTAGAGAGGAGCACACTTCTAAGTCTCAAGCCTACACTATTAGGCCAATTCCTTAAAATTACCGAACGAGTATAATATAATCTTTGAACTGATTTTTAGATAAGATGCAACTGTTTTATGCTATAAGCCTATAAGGACTTACAACTCGTTCATACCATTAATTTTAATTATGCTTAAAACAACTGCACATATATTATAAAAGAAATATATTTTATCTAGTAAAACTTTGCTCACTTTTTTCTATACATATTTTTAAAAAAAATTATATTTTAATTACAAAAAATATATGTGGAATAACGAGTAAAGAATATTGTTGATAGATATTCAATCTTATTAATAAAGTAAAAAAATTACTCAAAAGTTAATTATTTAAATAGAATAAATATATACTTTGTGGACTAAAAAATAGAACTGATCGTGTTACGGGACGGAGGGAGTATAGTTTTTACTAAAAATTTGAGACATAAAATGGAAAGGCATATTTAAAATAAGAGTGATACTTTGATGCAATTGATTGCACCCATACAATTGAAATTTAGCTTGAATGAATTGAGTCAAATGTTGAGATTAAAGATTAAATTGAGTAAATTGAACATTAAAATCCAAGTGTATTTATACACTCAATTGTATAAAAGAATTTACCTTAAAATAGTGGATACCAATTTCTCATTTATATTAATATAACTATATATATATATATATATATATATATATATATATACATTTTTGACAAATGTGGTATTAAATTGTGAGTACAAGTGTGCAAGGGGTATTGAATTGTGAGTACAACTATACAAGAGGTACTCAAAAATGACATGAGTGACTAATAGAACTAGACGGTGTTACAGTTTTGCAGGTAAACATCCTATGAGTGTTTGCAAACTCAAGTGAAAGAGATAAAATCATTTTTTTAAAGTTGCCTTTTAACAACTTTAACTTTTGAAAAGTGCTTCTAATCGATTGATTTGTAAACATTCCCTTAATAGATAGACAATCTCAATCATAAAAGGAACAACAACAAAAAATATGAATATTTAGCTCCCAACCATTTCATGAACATAATTTGATGCTTTAAAAACCTCAGCTGCTGTTTAAGATGACGCATATATACAAAAAAAGGGAGGGGGGGAAAGTACAGATATGCATACGCGTGAGCACGTTTCATGTCAAACATAGAGCATCCAATTTATTCCGTTAATTTCTTTTGGAAGTATACTACGTAATAAATGAGAGAGATGGGCACAAAATTGTTTTTACTAGAGTAATACTACTGTATTTGTCTTGAATAAATTAAATATATTGTTCAGAATGCAATTATTATCCCATGTTTTCATGTCCATCGATCTGTCCGGTCCCAAACTCCCCAACGGTCCTAATTTTGCACTCTCCCATCTCTACGTGAATAGTTTCCGCTATTTTTATGTGAATTTGATTTAAAAATGATTTCGTATGTTAAATATATTATCGTATAATATTGAGCTACATTAATCATATAGCTATACGTAAAATGTTTTTTGTGATTTATCTCTATTTTAGTGCAAATATTAAAGACATACTCGATTGTTGTCCCTAACATTAATCGCGTATTCATACTTAATTTTAGACATTTTAAATACACCCTAACTTACCTAACCTAGTTAAAATTAAATTTGTTCAAAAAGTTATTTTTTCTTTAAAGGAAATTTATTTTAAAAGTTAAAAATACATCTAATATGATTTTGTATCCTACAAAATGTCATTAATTAAACTTTCTAAATGTTAAAATTTTCATTCAAGTCGAATTTTCTTTTAATTGTTTATTTTGAAATTTTTATTAGATCGATCTAGTCTAAATTTATTTATTTATTTCATTTTCAAAATGACAGGTTAATTTAAAGTGAAAGATATTTTTTTAAAACATAAACACTCATATATATTGCACAATGATATACGTGTCATATTTTCAAGTGCAATATCTTCCAAGTCACATTGCTTCTACTTGTTCCTTTTTCTAAATGTTGTTCCTCTCCCACAAGTCACAACATTTATGTAGTTTTGTCATGATTTTTATCATTACACTCTTCAAATTTATTTATTTTTGTATTTTTTTATAATTGTTCCTGAATTTATTTAATCAAATTACATTTTATTCATACAATAATACATTACAAGTGTTACTGGATTAAGGATATATACACGTTAATGTAACATATCTTTGTCTTTATAGTAACACATATCTAGAAGAGTGTTTTTTTTAATTTGCTTTTACACGATTTTTTTAGAAATATTTATTTAATCCGATTCAACCTGTACAAAATTTATAATTTTTTTTCCTTCTAAAAATGTACTAACATTGCATGTGTCTCTTAAAAAAATTAATATTTGAAATCTGGTATAATTATTTCAAATGTATTTATTTTTTTACCTTTTTTTATTTAATTTAACTATATTTAACCACGTCCAATGTATTAGAATTTAGAATCCACTAAAATAAAATTCTTAAAAAAGGATGCCTCATTGGGGGCTTAACGCAATTCATCCATAATTACACTGTTTATTAATACCTTCCGCCATCTCTTCACTCTACTCACGCTTTCCAACCGTCTCTGCAAAAACTCACAACGCCAATGGCGGTTGCGATACGGAATCCCAACTCTCTAACAACTTTCGTCCTCCTCTTCCTCCTCCCCTTCGCCGCCGCTGTCACCGTCACAAACCCCGACACCCAACCTCTCCTCCTCCTCAAATCCACCGCCGACCCGAATAACACCGTTCTCACCTCCTGGAACTCCTCTACCGATCCATGCACTGCTTCATGGGTCGGAGTCTCCTGCCTCCGCAACCGCGTAACCCGTTTAGTCCTCGAACAACTCCACTTAAATGGCAGCTTCCCACGTTCCCTCACTCTCCTCACCCAACTCCGGGTCCTCAGCCTCAAGAAAAACGGGTTTTCCGGTCAGCTTCCGGACCTTTCCAACCTCACCAGCCTTAATCTCGTCTTCCTTTCTCACAATTCTTTCTCCGGCGGTTTCCCCCTCTCGTTAACTTCGCTTTCGAAGCTTTACCGCCTTGACCTCTCCTACAATAACTTCTCCGGAAGTATACCGTTGAGTGTCAACAATTTGACCCAGCTGTTGACGTTGAGGCTCGAGGAAAACGGGTTATCGGGTTCTATTCCGGGTTTTAGGTTACCCAATTTGCAGGACTTTAATGTATCGGGAAACAGGTTAACGGGGGAGATACCCGTTTCCCTTTCGAATTTCACGGCGTCGTCGTTTGGGAACAACAATGTTTTGTGCGGGCCGCCGTTGGAAAAATGTAAGACGGTTTCTGCTTCGCCGATGAGCCCGAAGACGACGACGGTTGCGTCGTCTCCGACGGCAATGCCTACGCTGACAGAGCCGCCTATTACGACAGGAAGTACTCACCGGAGTAAAATTAGCTCGCTGGCGATAATGGGCATAATAATCGGCGACGTTTTAGTGTTGGGGTTAGTTTCTTTGCTCCTTTATTGCTATTTCTGGAGAAGTTACTCCAACGAATTAGAATCAGGAAGTACCTCAATGAGTGTTCAGAAAACAGTTTACTCATCGAGCCCGTACCCGAACCCGGCCCATTCCGGATTCGAGAGAGGAAGGATTGTGTTCTTCGAAGAGGGGAGGAGGTTTGAGCTGGAGGATTTGCTAAGGGCGTCGGCGGAGATGCTTGGGAAAGGCGGATTGGGAACGGCTTATAAGGCGATTTTGGATGATGGGAATGTGGTGGCGGTGAAGAGGTTGAAGGATCTGAGTGTGAACGGGAAGAAAGAGTTTGAGCAGCAAATGGAGGTTTTAGGGAAGCTTAAGCATCCAAATTTGGTGGAGTTGAAGGCTTACTATTTCGCCAGAGACGAGAAGTTGTTGGTTTATGATTACATGCCTAATGGTAACTTATTCTGGCTGCTCCATGGTAAGTATTTCCACTTTGATGAATTATTTCAGCTCATTTTGGAATGATGATGATGATAATTAAAATGTTTATGCTGTTTTACTCTCTGATTTGTTTGCATAATTTAGGTGTGGTAACTGGTAAACATCATTTGTTGATTTCATATTGATTCTTTGAATTCTAATTTCTATAGAATTGCAGTGGTTTTTTATTCAATTCTTTCAAATAACTAATTAAATACACAAGCTCAAGAACACCATGGTAATAATTGAGAGATTTTGATGACATCTTTGTGCAGTTTACTTGGTTATATTAAGTACACGATTGTTCTTGTTCATTAATATATGATGCTGCTGGCAGTCCTTGTATGTGATGTGAATGTGAATGTGAATGTGGTATTTGAAAACATCTTCATCATAATATGGGTGATATAATTGTCATTAATCTTTACAGGCAACAGAGGGCCCGGTAGAACTCCATTAGACTGGACCACTCGATTAAAAATTGCCGCCGGTGCAGCTCGAGGATTAGCCTTCATTCACAACTCATGCAAGCCCCTCAAGCTCATGCACGGCAACATCAAATCCACAAACGTTCTCATCGATAAGGATTGCAATGCACGAGTTTCCGATTTTGGCCTCTCTGTTTTCACACCACATTCATTTAAATTGAACAGCTACCGTGCCCCTGAAGCATCATCCGACAGTCGAAAGCTAACTCAAAAATCCGACGTATACTCCTTTGGCGTCCTCTTACTCGAGCTACTCACAGGAAAATGTCCCTCAATGTCAGACAACAACGAGCCAGGGTTTATTGATCTGCCGAGGTGGGTGCAGTCGGTTGTGAGAGAAGAGTGGACGGCTGAGGTGTTCGATTTGGAGCTTATGAGGTATAAGGATATTGAAGAGGAAATGGTGGGGTTATTGCAGATAGGAATGTCTTGTGCTCAAGCTTCGCCGGATCAGAGGCCGAACCTCGACCAAGTTGTGAAAATGATAGACGAGTTGTCGCCGTTCCACCAGAATCTAGACTCTGTTTCGGATTCTCCAGCTGTTTCTGAAGAGGCTGCAGGCAATGCTAGCGGTTAAGTTTTTTTTGTAAATCCTAATAGTGAGTCTGTTGTTAATCATAGCATTTGTGAGCAATACTTAAGAGCTAATGTGCACAACATATTTTATAGCTAGTTGTACTCTTTTATCATATGCATTGCCAAAACTTCATTTAGCATCAATTTTGTGTATTTTATATGAATATGAGTACATGCGTTGATTATATGAAGCACCAGTATGTTGGAGTAAATGTTATTTTGACAAAATAGAGTAATATCTGCAATAAAATAATTACTAGTATTTTACTTTATAGACAATATTAAAATAAAAATAACGCATATACTACTCGGTACAAAGATTTAATGTCTAAAATTAAATCTTTACAACAAAGTAAGCTCTCAGAAGAGACTAGAGACTGTGCCTTTTCTCATCAATTTTCCCCCCAAAAAATGAACAATTAAAAAATATTGGGGTCAATTCCCCCAAGAAGTGTATAATCCAAAATAATCACCCCTACCCACCCCTTTACACACTTCTACCTATTGAAGTGCATGATCCTAGGTGCAAAAAACAACAACCTTTTCAATGTATCTTCAGTAAATTTTCTTGCAAACAAGAAACACACATTGGTTTTCCTCCCATTGTACTCACAACTATTACCACTCCTGAGTTTGTCCAAGAACTCGGGAGTTACATCCGTCCTGATGAACTTGGACGGGTGGGGACCGCCCCTCGACCAGTCAACCCAAGTCAAGGTCCGGTTCGAGTTCCTCTCCCCGAATTTCAAGTTCATCAATGTTGGCAAGTAGTGCTCATCTGCATAACATGAACCTTTACAATGTTTCTGAAAAATAGGGAAATATTTAGTGTCTGCAATGACCTCAATGGCAAGATCTCTATCCATCTGAAACCATTGGGACCCTTTTCTCCAATGATCAAGCTTGACGGTGGGGCCCATTTTGTGGCTGTATCGGCCTCGCCCGACAGCTCCTGGTAGATCGTAAGACTCGACGAAGTTCTTGGAAGAGTTGATTAGGTAAGAGTAGATGGTGGAGAAGTTGTGGAGTGGGATGCAAGATTCAGAGAGGAGAACAAAGTATTGGTTTGAGAAATCAAGAAGAGCATTTCCGAGTAATCTGCGCTCTGCTTCGATCATGTTTACATCTCCCCATTGAACTCCCTGCATTTGATTTCATCAGAGTTTAATGTCAGATGACATCCGATTATAATTTAAAATGTAAGATGGATATATGTATGCATGTGTAAAGATTGTGCACAGAGAGCAAACAAGTCAATTCTTAACCAATCAAGGATTTTATTTAGAGTCTAGGACCAACTAATTCGGGAATCAATCCAATTATGACAAATTGGCTAAACATGGTGGTATAAATCGGGTTAACCCAAGGAATTGAAATCTGTAGTTTTCAAGATGAGTATGCAAAATTGTTGGTTGATTATTGTTGCAACAAAAACGGTTGGGTAGGACAACAGCAATTGCTTCACTGAAAGTTAATTAGCAAGTGGGGCCATATTTTCTGGAAAATATCGGCAACTAGTTAAATGCCTTATTGAAATAGACGGGCCCTGCTGCAGACCATAAGTTAACATCAAGATAATGACACTCATTAAATCAAAATTATTCCAACAATTAACATAAGTATGTATTCCTAACAAGTTGACTAAGTCTCATTTTGAACCGTTGTATTCAAGTCAAATTTTGGAAGGGACACAGAAATATCACATTTTTCATATCGGAAATCTGTTACGTGTTAGATATGATAATCACCAAATAACCTTGCCGACCTTTACTTATAAACTTGATGTGATGTATAACTCAAAAACAAACAGGTGGAAATTCTCTTACAGAAACGGCAAATGATAAAAAAATGAATTTACATTTGAATAAATATTTAAATGTAATTTATCATTTAAATATTTACATTTGAATTATTTTAATTGGTGATACCCTCACTCACATAGAGAGGTTTATTTGAGAGGCGAGGTTTGGTCAAATGAACGAGCAAAAAAATGAGTTTGACTCGTAAATGTAATTAAAAGAAAATTCTTAAATATGAGTTTAAACCAGCTCACATTAGAATTTCAGCATTGATAATATGTATGGTGTTTCATCTGAATTTATGATATGTATGTATAATAAATGAGCATAAGAATTTTCCTATGAGATAAATATTTAAACGAGGGAGTTTCATAGTAGTAAAATAAATACTCCAGTAGCATTCAATATTTTGGTAAAGTTTAGTAGCTGTTCACATTCTATTAAAGGGCTATTAATTGGCGTGACTGATGAATGTCTGGAGTGTGGACCACAAATTAAAATGGCAAAAAGGATTAAATTTGTTAAGTTAAACAAGGGAATTAAATTGGACAATTAAAACAATTCTATCTAACAATTAACAAACACAGTGTGTAACAGCTTACAATTATATCTTTCCAGGCAGGGAATTAATTAAACAATAAATAAATAAATAAATTACTAACCTTACTGGGAATCCTCCTGCCGTGGAAAACCGATTCACGCGGCTCCGATCCATTGTACGACGGATCCGAGTGCACGTAAATCGTGTACAACCCCTGGTGCCCTTTAAAGAATTTCTCCCAGAGTGGGGCTAAAATCACCGGGCCTCTCGTCAAATACATGAAGGCTATTTTGGGAACACGTTGAAATGGATATTCTTTCATTTTAGGCCTCATTGAGGCTCTCCATAGAAGCTCTCGATCGTCCATTCCATGCATTGGCTTTGAAGTTGAAGCATTTGTGACCGTTGGATTAGGAGGGGGCGGCTGTTTCTGTTGTTGTTGTAGTGATTCTGATGTGAAAATGGAGACCTGGCCGTTTGTTACTTTGAGATTGAGTGAGAAGCTTTTGTAATGAAAACAGAGGATTATTCCGAATGATAATCCGATTGCGAAGAAGAATACATTTGAGATGAGGTTTAAGAGAGGGAATGGTGTGTTTATTAGTTTTCCGGTGAGGGAAAATGGGTTTTGGATTTGATTCTTCATTGTCGCGGCGGCGTGGCGGCGGCGGGGAGTTTGTTATTGGGGAAAATGGTGGTGGGTGAGAAATAGAGGGGGAGAGTATGAATATAAAGGGTTGGGGTTGGGGATGTGAAAATAATAAAATTCAAAGGCACCTCTCATACCGTGTCCCTTCACATGTAGGTTAATTAATTACCTCGAATTTTCCAAATGTGTCTTGTTTAAAATTCAGATTTGTTTAACTTAATCAATTTTGTAGAGATAAATCAGATAATTCGTTACATAAAGAAAGGTGTATTTTGAATTTTACACGATAAAACAACATTTATGATATTTAAAATTTTAAACTTTATATATAAAGTTGCTTTCAAAAAAAAAAACTTTATATATAAAGTTTACTCCGATATATTTTATTGAATAGATGAACACCAGCCAGAATATTAATAAAAATAAATATTTATAATATATTAATTAATTAAATTTAATAACACATTTATTAATTTATTAATATAATTTAATAATTGAGTAATTTTTCAAATAAATATATTTCTTTTAAAACTATTAATATTAAAGATAGTAAATAGTTACCATATATTTGACATATTTTCATAATTATTTAAAATTAATTTAACATTAATTATGATAACACCGGTATAATACCATGACATTTAAATAGACATTTTATAAAAATATAACACATCATGCAAAATCAAGGAGAAGACGACACAAAATTGAAGAGAAGACAACACATGTGAGTAAAAAAAAAAACTCTCCATTAATATATAGTGAGATAAAAGCAATAATAATGGGTATTAAGTAAAAGTATTTTTAAAAAATTACACAATTTTAATATACTCCATCTACCCCCAAAAATAAAATTATCATTTATTGAATTTAAAATTCTGAGTTTTACATTTAAAATTTCAAATATACCTTTATTTATTAAAAACATAAACAATAATGACAAAATAAATAGATGTATTAAGGAGGAGAATTTTAAACAATGTACACACTCTTAATATATAAAAGTGACTATAATTTAGAATAAATTAAAATTGAAATAATTAACTGTCTTTGCTGAGATAAAGTGAATATAAGTTACTAGTAAATATAATTTCATCCGCTACACTTTAAACTTTAAACAAATCAATTAAACACCATTTATTGTAGCTAAGGTCTTCGATTCCTTATAAAAAAACGAGTTGATAGAGTCAATATTTTTTATTTATTTTTTTTATGTTAATGTTGAAATGTGTAAGTCATTATAATTAAAAAGTGCACAATATTACTGAAAAGTGTAAGTTGCTATAATTGAAAAGTGAAACACAGTTTTTAATGAAAAGTGTAAGTTATTATAATTAAAAAGTACGATACAATATTACTGAAAAATGTACATCTATATAATTAAAATGTGCAATATAACATTACTAAAAAGTGTATGTCAATATAACTTAATTAAAATATTATTTTAAAAAGTGTAAGTCATTATAATTAAAAAGGATAACAAAAAACTCAATAAATTATATAGACTTCAATTATATAGGAGACCTACACTTTATTGTATTTCAAACTCTAGATTGCAGCTATAAAGTTTCTAATGTGCTTTTATTTAGTAAATACAAAAACAATCTACTTTAATTTTAATATGCATTAAATGTAAGTATTTAGACAATTTACACACTTTTAATAAAAAGAAACTATAATTTAGAACAAATTAAAAAGAAAAACACGGTATCTTCGTAGAAGATATGAAGTATAATAATTTATCAAAACCAGAAAGTTCATCGCTCAAATTAATTGAATATGCAAATAATTGCTGATTATAACACAAAAACTTATATTAAATATTTTATTTATTAAAATAAAATGAAATATAAAAAATGCACACATGTAAAATAATAAATTTTTAAAAACTATTTCACTTCCGCATATTTTATGTATAAAATATTTCACAATTAGTGTTACTCTAATTACTCCAATATATCGAAACCACAAAGTTCACTTGACCTGTGCTGTAGGTGAACTACCTAATTTTTTTTCTCCAAGTTTTAATTAAATTAACGCGTAGCTAGTTGTTCAGATTACTAAAAAAATTCATGTTATTGATTTGTCTAATTCATCGAATCTCGTAGATGTAATCGATGAACTAAATCAAAGAATAATGACAAGTTGTATTCATTTGAGAGGTTGAATAAGTGATAATGGTAATTTATAAAAATAAATAAATAAAATATAAATTGATACTCCATAATATAGCAGGAGATTTCAATTAATTAAAGGACTTTCTATTTGACTTAACTTTAATACGATGGTAAGTGAACACATTTATGAGAATAATATTTAATGAATATTTAATAGTAGCATTATTAATTAGTTTGAATGCAGACAAACTGTCGGTTGAAGTAATAGATTATTACAATGTTATAAGATACTCCAATGAACTTGGATTGGTGCATAAGGCTAATCGTTTGTTGCCTGGTTCTTGTCACGTTCATGGAATTTTTCGGAGTATAATTTATACATACAATATATATAGGATATTTTAACTTTTAATATATTGCCAAACTAATAATTTCATAAAACTCGCACACAATTAAATTAATATTTTGCACCGAGAAAAATTAATTAATGAAGTCATATGTCTCATATTTACTTTGTGTTCTACCGTGGATGAATAGTATGAAGAAGCATAACATCGACATGTTTTAAAATTTTAATGATCCAATAGAGTATAATACCAAATGAAACACAAAAATTGAAATAGAATAATTGAAACCTCAAGAAAAATGCCATACAATACAACTGGCCTGAAAGCAAGACGACACTACAATCAAATCAATGATTGTAGTGTCGTCTTGTTTTCAGGCCAGTTGTATTGTATGGCATTTTTCTTGAGGTTTCAAGACGACACTACAATTATTGATTTGATAAAATTCAAATAAGAAATATGAATCAACGTGGAAAGAGGAAAAAATTCTCTCTCTAAAAAACCCTAGCCCCATTTCACCAGCCGCCCCCCACCGCCTCCTCCCACTCCTACTCCTACTTCTACTCCCATCTTTTCAGGTTTGAAGGTATATAGAGTGACGAAGGGTTTTTTGCTGCCGGCGTGCTCGCCGCCGCCGCCGTGTCAAGGGGTGTACCACCACTACTGCCCACCTTTCCTACACCATCTATGTTCGAAATGGGTACAGATCTGTCTAGATCTACCTAGAAATCACCGTAACGTTGTCGCATCCGTCGCCTTCCACCGCCGCCTCCGTCGCCTACCACCGCCACTACAACCGCCTTCCTTTAGGTTTTTTCTCTTCAGTCCATGATCTAACTTAGTTTATGTAGCCTTCTTCTAGTGAATAGTAGGGTTCAACAGGTAGATTAGTCCTAACGGAGCCACGGTGACCGTTTGGTTAATTTATCGGTTGTTCTTTTTTTTTTTATGGTTTTAGATAGATTTATTTTTATGTTTTGTTAGTGTTATGTTCCTAGTTTTTTATTTTCTGTTGCCGTCGGTTTGATCCGACTCCTCTACGCTATATGCGGTCTGCTGCCCTTCTATGGGACCCCCTTTTTCCCTCGTTTGGGACCCCGTCTTCCCCACTTGTGGGACCTGTTGGAGATTGAGACTTCAATGTCTCTTGAGAATTTTCGGTGCTTGGTGATCCTTTGACTGTATATTTTATCTCTATTTTTTTGATATGTTGAGACCTTAGTGTGGGGTGTCTCGTATTGAAGAATGAAGATCTGTGCTCTTTTGGTGGACAAAGGTTTCACTCGTTTTCCTCTTCCTCGCGATTGGTTGGGGCAACGATGTCGAGTTGATTCGATGTGGTTTTGAAGATCTAGAGCTTAGAATTGTTTCATGTATTGATGTGTATTGATGATCTTGTAAACCTTCAAAAAAAAAAAAAAAACAATTATTGATTTGATTCCTCTATTTCACTTTTCATATTTTACTTAGTGTTCCATCCTATTGAATTGTTAACTTATATCGTCCCCAATATTATATGATGGTGATTGTTTTTTAATACGATACATGTCAATTATTCATAAAATAAAATAAGATGTGAAACACTAAAATTTATAACTAGTAATTTCATTTTGCACAACAGAACTCTTTTTGGCGTGATCGACGTTTAAGACCAAAAGAATGGGAGGACATTTATTTGTTTTTATAAAAGCTTAAAATAACTATATTTGAGAGAATATATCAAATAAAATCGTGCAATTTTATACTTCCATCTAATATGTTAAGGTCTCATGTACACTCAAGTGTACGATGTATTTGAGTGGACCTTGACTAGTCAACTATTGACCGATCAACGGTCAAACTTTAATTTATTATTTTTTCGATAGATTTTTTTTTTTTTGAAAAAGTGTGTGTTAGTATATTGAAAATTGCATCGTTGTTTTTTTAATGAAAAGTGTATGTTACTATATTGAAAAGTGCAACATTGTTTTTAATTGTTTTTAATGAAAAATGTATGTTATTATAACTGAAAAATGTATGATATTATAATTGAAAAGTGTATGATGTATTAATGAAAAGTGTAAGTTATATATTAATGAAAAGTGTATGTTATTATAACTGAAAAGTGTATGGTCTATTAATGAAAAATTTATGTTCTATTAATGAAAAATGCAAGTTATATATTAATGAAAAATGTATGTTATTATAACTGAAAAACAAATGATATTATAACTAAAAAGTGTATGTTAATATAGGTGACAATATTATTCAAAAATGTAAATTTTCTGTATAAATAAATTTTAAAAAAATCGAAATTTTTTTGACCGTTGACCGGTCAAGGTCAACGGTTGACCAATCAATGTACATTCAAGTACACCGTGTACTTGAGTTCACAAGAAACTCACCCTTAAAATATACCCTTAATTAATCGTTCTAAAAAAAAGTGTAATTAATTTACATTTTTAATGTAAAACATATGAATAAGAGAGAGTTGCTAATACTAAATAAAAATCAAATACTACATTAGTACTCCCTCCATTCATAGATAAGTGAACATTTGGCCTTTCTAGCCTTTTTTTTTACATGACTTTTTAGTTTTTTTTTTTTACACAATTTCTCTCAATTTTATATATTAATTTTAAAAAATGTTCATAATTTCTATCTTACATTTATTAATTATGAAATATTTCTTCTTCCATTAATTTTGGTCACATGTAAGTCTTCATTTTAAATTACCATCTTTGTTTTAAACTGTTGACGTCCATCATGAAAACAATGTACTTAAAAGTGGTATTATTCCAAATTTTGATTTTTAGTATTTCAATTGAAGCAAATGTGGTTATTTATTACTATCACTATCACTAATTATCGTTTATAATTTTATTACTATATTTGTTCTTTTTTTCCTTAAACAATTACTAACATTTTAGATAATATTCATTTGTATACACACATATTTATATATTGACTCTATCACTGAAGACGAGAAAGAAAAATAAAACTCCATTGAAGACAAGGAAGTAAGATAAAACACATCTAATTTTTTGAAACGATAAAACACAGCTAGTTGATGCAAACGTTTATAGTAATTATTTTACAACTTTGTTTTTAATAAACACACGCAATGGTACAAATATTCTTTCTAAAAAAAAAGAACGATACAAATATTCTTTCTAAAAAAAAAAAAGGAAAAAGGATGATATAAATGATCAACACGTTTCTTGTAATTTCACATAAGTTTGAGATTTCGTAAAACACAACGCGTATTCTTGTGTAATAATTAATTGTCAAATGTGGTGGATTTTCGAAGTCTCCAATGTCCTATTACTTGTCACAACTTTATGACTAAAAATAAAATTCCAAAATATACTTGTTAGTAAAGTATTACGTGCAATTTGTTCACTTTACATTTATTATTTGTAAAAAACAATATTATTATTACATGATGTTTTCTTCACATTATGAGTGAAGTTGTTTACAGTAGAAATCGAATCCATAACGTATGGACGTAAATTTTGAGGCTCTGATACCATTAAAGAATTATATCTCATCAAAAGTCTGAACTTATATTGAATTGTAAAATTAATTCTTATATGTGAAATGATCCCTAATTATCAACTTTTTGCAATGAATTGAAGGACACATTGACGTATATATCAAATTGGTCGTCATTTCAAACTGGTCAATTCAGTAACTTTAATTACTTACAACTTCACAAATTTCAATTTGAGTAATTCATTGAGATCAATTTCAAAATCGTTTTCTTCCCAAATAAATTTGTTAATATCTCGCCGAATTCCCCGTCAAAAAAAAAAAAATCTCGCCGAATTGAAGGTCAAATTAAATATCAAAATTTTCGTCTACACAAGCCTATGAGTCATCTATTAATCCCCTGAAAACTGTGATTATTATAAAAGGTCAAAACTTATTATTAGTGATTAAATAAAAGTCAAATAAGCATCAATAGAAAAGACTAGAATGGTCATAAGGCATAACTCATAAAGCTAGAAAAGTCCGCTGCGGTGGCTAATTAAGTAGAGGAGTTAGGGGCACCAGAAGCCATTAACACCAGAAAGATACTGAGTCGTTAGTTCGTTACATAAATAAATCTCACCAACCCCTCAACAATCAAGATAAAGTCCAACTTGTTTTCTTCGTTACTCAATCTTTGAAAAAAAACAAATTAATGCAATTTAAAAATATATAAACAAATTTATAAGTTAATTTTTTTTAGTATGTATAATAAAGAATATTAAAAAAAAAAAAAAAAAAGACAAATATCATTTTAATTGTTTGATAGTCAATGATTTTAATATTCAACACATGCTATTGCTTCCCATTTTCTTTAGGCGACCCCTCCAACTTTGTTAGGGGAGTGTTTGCAAATGCTAGTATGTGTTTAAAAACACTTATTTTTTTAAAATATAATCACTTTTGAAGTGTTTGACAACACAATTAAGTTATTAAAAGACCTACTTTTAATAACTTCTATGTGCTTCTTATCATTGTAGTAACCAATTTTACATTTTGGCCCTCACAATTTAAATAATATTTTATGTTTACCCATTACTTATTCAAATGTAATAAGGGTATTTTTGTAAAATTATAAAGAAACTATTTATTTTGCAAACATCACAATATATACAAAATTGATTAAAAATGTTTAATTTTAAAAGACTATCCACTTTTAATTTTATTACAAAAATCAATTTTAATCACTTTAAATCAATTGCTATTATTTGCAAACACACCCTAAATATACTCTCTCGGTACATGCACTTCTCTAAAGTGACAAATGTTAGATATACTCCTCTAAATTACCCTCTTCTTTTGATAGATGTACCCCTAAATCCTAATTTCCCCCTTCTTACTCCCACTCCTTCCTCTTTTCTCTAATTTTTTTTGGTCTGCAGCAACAGGGCGGCACCGCCATGCCTTCCCCCACCCAAACTCGCCCCTATGCTGTCCCGCCCAAGTCGTTGCCGCCCCTCCTTCTTCCTTTTTTTTTTTTTTTATTATTATTTTTGCTTCAATTGTGGCGGCGACACCCTTCCTTCACCTAGAGGGGCCGTCGCTGCCTTCTCCACCTCCCCGTAAGCAGATTTCATATTTTTTTATTTAAATTTTCAACAAAAAGGGCTAAAAAATAAACACTATCGTCGATAAAATGTTGTCAACGATAGTGTTTATTTTTGTCAATTTTATTTTGTTTATCCACAAAATTTTGTCGATGAAATGATTTTTTCGACACATTATTGTCGACCATATACCTTGTTTTCAATAAATTAGTGTCCATTTACACTGATTTGTCGAAAAAATATATATTTTTAAAAGATTTATAAGTTTTTTTTTTGTAAATTTATGAGTTTTTTTGGAAATGTTTGGGTGCATCGGAGGTGGAGGTGGCGACGGTGCAGCTGCTGAAAAATTAGGATTAAAATTAAGGCTAGGGTTAGATTTTTAATTTTGGAAGGGGTGTATCTATCTAATGAATATTTTATTTTAAGGGTAAATTAGGCATTTTACATATATATTTAATTAATAAATGAGAAGGAGGTATATTTAACAAAGCTGGAAGGGTATATAGCCTGCGCCTTCCTTTATTGGGACGCCGAGTTGCGAAAGTTGGGCTATATTTGGGCTGCCATTTTGCTGAAATAGTTTGGGCTCATTTCCATTTTGTTCTGGGCGCGGCTAAAGGCACCCGGCTTTCCTATGAGTACACCCACTAAATTTTTTTTTGTCACAGAGAGTACATGAAATGTCGTTTATACCCCTCCTGCACATTTTTAAAAAAAGGACGGATGAGTACACCCACCGTTTCTATTTCACAACGAAACCATCCCCTCCACTACCACCAAAGCAAGTAACATTCTTTAACAAAAAAAACTCAAAAAGCACAACAAATCAACAAAAATAATATAAAAAAAAAATCTTAAGATGTTCGAAAATATTAACCGAACAAAGTTTAGATGTACGGAAATTTTTACCCA
The DNA here is from genome assembly GCA_963675135.1 of Galeopsis tetrahit. NCBI lineage: Eukaryota > Viridiplantae > Streptophyta > Magnoliopsida > Lamiales > Lamiaceae > Galeopsis > Galeopsis tetrahit. Next base: position 66,952,269 of record OY776122.1, on the reverse strand, counting down.
ACAAACTTATTATGTTTGAAAAAATATTCAAAACAACTTACATTTGTTCTAAAAAAAAAATCGAACAAAATGTTCGAAAATTTTTCCAAAACAAAAACAGATTGCTCGAATTTGTTTTCAAGACAAACATAGATTGGTCGAATTTGTTTCCAAAACAAACATAGATGGTTCGAAAATAATCCCAAAACATCCAAAAACCCTAATTTTTTCACAAACCTAAATTTTCTAATTTTCAGAAATCTAAACTTACTTGGAACGGCCGACGAGGAAGGAGGCGACGAACTGGCGGCGTTGATGGTGGGGGCGTCGATGAGAACGGGCAGAGTGGGGGACGACGTCGATGCGAACGGGCGGCGTTGATGGTGGGGGCGTCGATGCGAACAGGGCGACGTGGCGAGCGGCGTCGGTGTGAACAGGCTTGGCGGGCGGCGTCGCGGCGTGGTGAAGAGGCTGCGACGGGCGTCGCGGCGTGAGTGGGGAGGGAGAAGGTGCGACCGCGAAGGGGAGAGGGAGGGGCTGCGGCGTGGGCCGCCGCGACGATGTGGAGGTGTAGGCGGCGCTGCTGCTGCGCCTAGTGACGGAGCCAGAAAATTATGATTGGGGGGCCCGATTTGTATAAGAAGTTTTGGTAGTTTCGACTTAAAATGAAGCGAAACAATTTAAAAATTGCTTAATTATTAATACCGTTAAAAAAAATTTAAATCATTTTCTTTCTTCAGTTATAATTTAATCATGAAGCGAAACAATATAATACTTTTAAATATAAATCTACAAAAAATTTAAAACACTATTTTAAAAAAAAAAATCAATAATATTGTTCAATTTTAAGGATATTTTTGTGAGTTTAGCAAAAATTTAGACAATAATCTCAAACACATCATCAATCTATTGACTCTATCTATTAAAAAAATATTTTTTAAAGTATTATGAAATAAATTTAAGAAGAAAATACATGAAAAAGAGAAAAAAAAAATCTTCCTCCTAAACTTTGTAGGTAAGCATTCATTTTTTGTTCCGTCTAAATTTAATATGTATATCTTAAAATGAAAATAATATTTTTATTTATATATAATAAAAATAATTACCAAAATAATACATATATAATTATTTTAAAAAAAATTTAGCATATATATATATATAAAAAAAAAAAAGTGGTGGGGGCCACTGGGCCCAGTGTGGCTCCGTCCTTGGCTGTGCCGCGACGAAGATGGCAAAAATGGAGGTGGGTGTCCTGGACTGAATGTGAGAAGAGAAAGAAAAAATTATGGTTTTAATGGAAGAAGGGTATATTTGAAATTTCCAGGTGGGTGTACTCATCCGTTTTGTGTGTACTCATCGCATGGGTGTACTCATAGGAAAGCCGGGTGCCTTTAGCCGCACCCTTTTGTTCTTCATAAATCTGCCGCTTCTATTGGGCTTCTTAATACGCTGATATTAAGGTTTAATTAAAAGCAGCTCCATCTTTATTTGATAGTTGATACTTCCCCATATTAGCTCACTCCCCCTAAAATATCGATACTAGATGCAATATCCATGAATTTTCCAAACAATCATTTTCTCCCTAATTTCTCATTTTCTCTGCAATTTTTCGTTAAAGATCAAGTGTTAAAATATTTAAGAGTTTAGTTAAAAAATATATAAATAATGGATTTATTTTTTTTGGTTCTACCCGTTTTCAGATTATTGCTGTTTTTTCCGGTTCAGATCAAAATTTTCGATTAAATTTTAAAAATAGAAATTAGTGTTGATGCTGAGTGTTTGTGACTAATTACTAAGATAAAATATTTAATATAGAAGGCAAAAAAATAGATGATGTTTATATTGTTAAAAATTTGAGAAGTGATATAGTTGCTCCTTTATTGGTGCAGCCAGTGAATATTGAAGCGAACCTTACTAAAAAGAACAAACCTAATAGTTATAATTATAAATTTATAACATGTACTAAAATCATGAAATAATAATATTGCAGATTAATGGAGCCATTTAATTCTCAAATACTGTAGTAACAAAAAGAAAATAAAAGGGCATATTTCTCAATTCACCCGAAAAAAAGTTTATAAACTTTAATCCTGCTTTACGCTTATGACTAAAATGTGGGCTTATCGAAACTTTAATCCAGCCCAATAAAAATAAGGCTACGGTTATTGAGGACACCCACCGACTAAACACACACCATGAGATGAGGACTAGGGGTGTGCACCGGTCCAGAACCGGACCGGACCAAGACCGGAATTAAAAAAATTTACGGACCGGAGACCGGATCGTAATTAATCCAGACCGGACCGGTAAATTCTGGTCCGGGTTTGGACCGGTTGGACCGAATTTTTTTTTAATTTTTTTTTTTTAAGTTTATGGAAGCAGAACAAAATTGATAAATTTGTGTATGAAAATTAAAGTGTTTGCTCTTCATTACGCCAATGTGAATTTTATTTACATTATTATTAATGATTTTTTTACTCTAAAATAAATTAAATATGTTTGTTAAATTATATATTTACAAAAAATGTAATAGATCTCAACACATTTTCACCAATTACTTGGATTTGAAAAATAATTGAGAGTGCATTAGTAAAAAATAAAAATAAATAAAAATATTCCGGTCCAAACCGGAAAATTTCGGTCTTGGACCGGACCGGAAGACCGGAATCCAAAATTTGCCGAACCGGAGACCGGACCGGAATCTAACCGGTCGGTCCGATCCGGTTCCGGTCATTTTTCCGATCCGATTTTTTTTTTGAACACTCCTAATGAGGACAACCACAATGAAAACTAAAAAATACGCTTCCCCATCTTAAAACCTTTCATTTATTAATTTCTCAATTCTTATTAGGTCACCCACTCCATTTTCTTTTCTTTTTCACCCTCGTTTCTTCCGCCATCCCTCTTCCCACCATTCACCTCCATGCCGATGTTGCCGTTAAAGGAGGACGACGACTCGACGTCGCCGCTGTCGGCTTTGGAGAATTGCCATCTTCGCCGTCGTCGTTGGTCTGTTCAAACCACCACTCGTCGCCATTCGTTGCGCTGTCGTTGTCTCTGTTTGAAGGCCGCCGCTGCACTGCTCCAGGTTCCATTTACATCAAAAAATTTATTAGGGTTAGGATTTTTACAGATCCAAGTAATGTATAACAATTTGGAATATTTTTTTTCCGAATTTTTTGAATTTGTCCGAAATTTTTTGCCGAATTTAGTTATGTTTTTCGAATTCTTTTTTCGAAACTCGGTGTCTGGTTTTTTTCTTCGAACATTTAATCTCTTTTCAATTTATTTTTTCGATTTTTTTAATCTTACATATTTCTCTAATGTTTTATGGAAATTTTGGTCTTACAAAAAAATTAATTTCTAGAATTTTGTGTTGTGTTAAGAGTTTTTTTTTTCTTCTGAAATTTTGTGATTTTATGAGAATTGGTAGTTTTCATCTTTGTTGATTTTTTTTTTTATATTACGGTGATGGTGGGAGACGATTCTGATGTTAAATGAAATGAGTGGGTGTACTCATCTGTCAATTTTTTTTCAAAATTTCATGAGAGGGTATATTGAACATTTCACGTACCCTTTAGTTGATTTTTTTGTTAGATGGGTGTCCTCAATAACCCTGTGTGTATATAACCGTGGCCTACAAATAAAATAAGAGTACGTAAACGACAACGTTTAGCAAGGAGAAAACATGGAGTATTTTGCAGCACGATTATTTGCGCTCACGGAATTTATGAGTATACTTACTGTTTTTTTTTTCACTTATAAATGATAATTAGCAAAATCATTAGGGTCTCCTATATACAATTACCAATTTTTTTTTTATTGAAAACATATACAATTAGTGATTATTCATTTGTACAAGATGAAATTCTCTCCAAGTTGAGAGCCGGGCTTGATTTTGCTGGAATCCGCGACTGAAATTCTGCTTTTGGGATCTGATTTAATTCTCCGAATATTTGCTTCTTGATGGGGAATAATGCAATCCCATGATCCGCGTCTGATCCTCCCCTCTCCTTCCCCTTATTTGAATCCCAATTTCGGCATTGACACCATCATACTCAACCACACCATGGAGAACTTGAACATTGCTTCTGAGAATGAAGATGATGAAACCTTCTTAGGGGGTTTTAACCACCCGCAGTCGATCCCGACTGCCGCCCCCCGACTCAGCCTGATAGGACGATTCCTCACCGACCCTCATTTATCCTTCAACCTCACCAAAAACAGGCTTGCCAGTCTATGGAGACCGTCTCGAGGAATGACGGTTAATGATGTTGGAGAGGGCCGGTTCATCTGCCAATTCGCCCACGCCATGGATCTCACCAGAATTGCGAACGGGGGCCCATGGCACTTGGGCAATGACTTGATAATATTACATCACCTGGAAGTGGGTGATATCCCCACCCAAATTCAACTGAAAATGATCCCGTTCTGGGTGCAGGTCCATGATGTGCCAGTGGGATACTTTAGTGAGGAGTTTGGCCAGATGATGGGGACCTTTATTGGCCGTTTTTTGGAGTACGACAAGTCCAACAGGGGTGCATCATGGTTACGGTTCATGAGGATACGAGTGGAATTGGATGTCACTACCCCATTGAAACGACATAAGAAACTACGCCTTGAAAATGGCGTTTCTGTTAAGGTCAATTTTAAATATGAACGGCTGAAGCACTTTTGCTTCTATTATGGTCATCACGACCACACTCTCAGTCTCTGCGCAGCCCATTACGACCTGGTGGATAAACCGAAGGTCTTTGACTGGGGACCTGATATCGTCGCTCAGGATCGTCGGAAGCCGGTGCTGGCCGGCGACAAGTGGCTACGGAAATCCGTCGATGACGCTAGTCCATCAATGCCTGCGGCGAATGAGGACATTAATGGCAATAATGGGAGAGGCGCGAAATCAGGGCAGTCAATGACACAGGAAGTAACGGCTTTGCAGGCTCTCAAAAAGGTTACAAGGAAAGAGGTAATTGGGGGCACAGTTGGCACGACACTAATTACTAATCCCGCGTACTCAGAATCTCCATACATTGATGAGGGAGAGATTGAAGCTGAAGAGGCGTTACTGGAGCTGAGGAAAAGGAAGAGACTCACCACCCTACATGGCATCAACTTTTCTTCGGAAATGGAGACGAATGGTCATTTTTTATCGGCTGGTCCCGGCTCGGAGGCCAGCCGAGAACCATGAAAATCCTAAGTTGGAACTGTAGAGGCTTGGGTCACCCGTCTACAGTTCCGGCACTGTGCGAACTCGTTCGATTTCGTAGGCCTGATTTTTTCTGTCTGAAACATTGTCTCATGGTGTCAAGCTTGAAAGTATTCGTGTTCGTCTTAATTTTAATTGTTGTTTTACGGTGGATTGTACTGGCCGTAGTGGTGGCCTAGCTATTTTATGGAATAATAATATACGGTGATCGATTTTGAATTACTCTCAGAACCACATTAATGTTGACATTTCTGATGACTTGGGGGAATGGCGCCTCACGGGGTATTATGGTTTTCCGGAGAGGAATAGAAGACACCTCTCGTGGGACCTTTTACGCACCCTCTCGAACACAAATGGGTTGCCGTGGGTCTGTATTGGCGATTTCAACGACCTATTACAACCCGAGGATAAAAGAGGACGGGTCCCACACCCGCAATTCTTGTATAGAGGATTCCGAGATGCTATTGATGATTGTCAGCTCACGGACATACCCCTAAGGGGGTATAACTTATAAGTTTACCTGGAGTCGAGGTAGAGACCAAAACACCGCGGTGGAGGAGAGATTGGACAGAGCTATGGGCACCCCTTCTTGGCATCAACGATTTCCGAGAGCAGAATTATTAAACTTGGTGGCCCCGGTGTCCGATCACAATCCTATCTTCCTCAACACCACGCCGACGGCGACTAGAAATCGGAGATGGGGATTCCGCTTTGAGAACCGTTGGTTTGAGGAACCTGACCTTGGTACAGTTACCCAGAACAGTTGGAAGGACTCCCAAGACCTGGAGATTATGCACCGGCTAGCCAATATGGGGGAAATCCTATCCGTTTGGGGGCATAAGAAAGACACCAGATTTCGTAAAAAAAAAAGGAGCTGGAAAGCAGGTTGATCAATCTGCAAGGGAATATGAGCAACAGTGGCAGAGCTATGTACAAAGTGACTAGGGAAGCCTTAGGATCAATTCTGAAACAGGAGGAGATCTATTGGCGGCAGAGGGCGAAACTGTTTTGGCTCCGTGACGGGGACCTAAACACGAGATTTTTTCACCAATCTGCATCGGCCCGGAGGAAGCGCAACCGCATATGTAAGCTTCAGAATAATGAGGGTGAATGGGTGGATTCTCAACAGGGGCTGTGTGACATTGTCAGAAATTATTACGAAGCTCTGTTTGTCGCGAATCAGGATAGGAGGGGTGCAGCCGAATTCCTAGAGGCAGTGGAACCGAGCCTAACTGAGGAGCAGAATGAGACACTAATTCGAGCTTTCTCTAAAGAGGAATTCGATTGTGCCATTAAACAGATGCATGGCGACAAGGCACCAGGGCCAGACGGCTTCAACCCGGCGTTCTACCAAAAATATTGGAATATGCTGGGTATGGACATTTTTACAGCGGGCTCCGGATGGTTACAATTGGAAGAATTTCCGCATGGCATAGCCGATACGAACGTCGTCCTAATTCCCAAGGTCAATTCCCCCCAATCGGTACGTGATCTCAGGTCCATATCACTCTGTAATGTCGTTTACAAGATCATATCGAAAGTTCTAAGCAACAGGTTGAAAGATGTCCTCCCAGGGCTGATTGACCGAGCTCAGTCGGCTTTTGTATCGGGTAGGGGCATACAGGATAATATCTTGATCGCTTTCGAGACCTTACATGCGATGAAGAATAGGAGATCAGGTGGTAGTGGCGACGTAGCTATCAAGATTGACATCAGTAAAGCATATGATAGAATTGATTGGGTTTTCTTGGAAGCAATTCTAAGGAAACTGGGTTTTCAAGACAAATGGGTGCGTTGGATGCTACTATGTGTGTGATCAGTCAGATATTCAGTGATTGTAAACGAGGATGTGGTGGGCCCTATAATACCGGGTAGGGGCCTTCGCCAGGGCGACCCGTTGTCTCCGTACCTCTTTATTCTATGCTCTGAAGGTTTTTCCACCGCTCTAAACAAAGCTTGCGCGGGGGGACATTTACACGGCAACAAAATATGCAGACGCGCCCCCGAAATTTCGCATCTCCTATTTGCCGATGACAGTTTGATGTTCTGTAGAGCGACAATAGAGGAATGCACCCGCCTCAAACACATTCTCGATGAGTACGAAACAAGCTCGGGTCAGGCTGTGAACTACACCAAGTCTGGAGTCTTCTTTAGTAAAAATGTTGCTGATGTTCGAAGGAATGGGATAAAAGAGATATTGGGAATCCAGAATCCGATCAATACTGGGAGGTATTTAGGGCTCCCCTCACTCATTGGGAGGAAAAAAAGAGAGATTTTCTCGTATGTTAAGGAGCACTTAAGGGGGAAACTTCAAGGGTGGCGAGCCAAAAAACTATCGAAAGCTGGGAAGGAGATCCTCATAAAGGCCGCAGCTCAAGCACTCCCCACCTTTTGTATGTCCACTTTCTTGCTTCCGACCACCCTCCTAACGGAGATGGAAGTCATGATTAACAAATTCTGGTGGGGTAATTCCACAGATGTGGCCAAGGGGATTAACTGGATGAAGTGGGAGCGCCTTTGCGTGGATAAGGCGCATGGGGGCAGGGGGTTCCGGGATTTTCACAATTTTAACCTCGCTATGTTGGGCAAAATGGGTTGGAGATTGGTCTCGGATCAGGATTCTTTGGTGTGCAAAGTTCTCAAAGCTAGATATTTTCCTAGAGGGGATTTTCTGGCTTCTGAATTGGGTTGGAACCTTAGCTACACTTGGTCGAGTATTCACGCTAGTCAGCAACTGATCAGAGCAGGTGCCAAGTGGAAAATAGGGTCGGGCGATACCATCAGAGTCTGGAATACGCCCTGGGTTAACGATGGGGTAGAGTTCAAGGTCCGATCTGATGGTATCGAGGAGTTGGAGGATCTTCGGGTGTCGGCTTTGTTTGATGCAGAATCCAGAACCTGGGATAGGGTTTTGATTCAGGAGTTACTTCCCTTAGACGTCCCAAGAATATTGAGCACGCCGATACCTCCAGTTGGTGCCTCGGATAAAATTACTTGGCACCCGGCGATACGAGGTATGTACACCGTAAAGTCTGCCTACCAATATCTTATGCAATCAGCTGAGAACCTAGAATATCATGTGGACGGGGAGTGGAAAGCACTGTGGAGACTCCCGATCCCTCCTCGGGTAAAGGATTTCCTTTGGAGAACGGCACGGGACTGTCTCCCGACGAAACTGAAGCTCTACTCGCGGAGGATATTAACGGATACGGAGTGTGCCCTGTGCGAGGGGGGAATTGACGAGACATGGCACCTGCTCACCGAATGCCCGTATTCCAGACACTGTTGGACAGCAGCAGGATTGATGAGAACGATTGATGAATGCGCGAGTCAAGTGGCAAATACGACAGCTCTGGTGTTACGCATGGTCAGCAGCCAAAGCAAAACAATAGCAACTACATTTGGGATGACATCGTGGCAAATATGGAAAGAGAGAAACTCAGTGGTGTGGGGAAATAATTGCAATTCCCCTGCTATGGTTGTCCACCTTTCTGCTGGCTTTAGGCTGGAATGGAGAAACTCGATGGCTGCTTTTGACAGGAGAGGGGGCGACAGTAGGCCAGATTCATGCCTCGCTTGGCATGCTCCGCCTGAGGGATGTCGTAAACTAAACGTAGATGCGGCTTTTTTTCGAGACTCGCTGCACTCTGGGGTGGGAATGGTGCTCCACAACGATGAAGGGCTTTTCGAGAGGGCTAAAACATTGGCAGTAGAGGGTTGTCTAGATGTGGAAGTCGGAGAAGCCTTGGGCTTCTTCGAAGCTCTATCTTGGGTAAAAGAACTAGGAATGCAAAACGGTATCGTCGAGGGTGATGCAAAGCTTGTGGTGGACGCTATTACATCTTCAGACCCCATCGACTCGGTTTTTGGTGATTACGTTAAAGCATGCAGAAGTTTATTGGCGGAGATGCCGAATGTTTCGGTTGCCTTCGTAAGGAGGGAAGCCAATGGAGTTGCACACATTTTTGCTAGAGAATCCCGAAATTATCTTTCTCACTGCACATGGGTAGATCCACCAAGTTTTGTGGTTGGACTCCCTAGCAAACCAAGCTCTTGTAAAAACGGAAGCTAATCTTCCGTTGCCTCGAAAAAAAAAAAAAAAAAAAAATAAATGAGTATGAAATGTCAGTTCTACCCCTTTTAAATAAAAAAAAAACTCGTGATAAGACACTCACATTATTTTTAAGCTAGAATTGTAATCGTCGTCTAGAACGAAAAGTTTTCAAAAAGAAAAATCGTGCAAGTTTCAGTTCTATCCGATCGTAATCTTAATTTTGGTCGCATATTAATGCAGTATCTTTTTCGATGGTGCTATACTGCTGCTATATACTCATTTATAATTTTTATTGTTTTCAAACCTGGTTTTTTTGGTAATATCTATAGTTTGTTTTAGATAATGTTTATGGAGTTGTTTGTTTTTTATTATATTATACTTATCATAGTTTAAATAATATTGGCTGAGAATGCAAATGTGATTTTTTTTTTTTTTTTGGGTTGAAGAAATTTGAACATTTCAACTCTGATTTGTTAAAAAATTGATCATATTTCAGAAATAATTTTCGGACATATACTATAATATCGAACACAGATTATTTCAGAAGATTATGATATTTCGGAAAAGAAATTTAAACTTATGTTCGAAAAAAATACCTGAACAACATTGTTCGAAAAAAATATATGAACAACATGACAATATTAAAAAAAATATGAATACACTGAAAAAGTTTGAAAAATAAAGAACTGGTAAAAATGAAGGTAAAACTTGATTAGGAAAATAGTATTTTGAATTTTTTGTGAAGGGTATACCCTAGATGTTCAAATCTAGTGAGTGTCCTAATTAAAACAGTGGGTACAAATAACTGTGTCCTTTTGAAGTTGAGTAGTGGCTTTGTTGTGTACTTATGTTATCCATAGACCATATTATTCTAATTGTTGCGTTATATATAGAGAAGTAATTGTAATTTTTTTTTTTTGAGGATTACATAGGATGAGAAATTACGAACAACCCTAAATATTCCTATGAATTAGAGAAAAAATATACTCCATCTCAATCGTACGAAATGGTAGAGTTTACGGTTTCCTGAGCCAATCTGTGCGCCCGTTTATTGTTGCCTCTAGGTATGTAGACGAATTTGCACACTACAAATTCTTGAGCTTCCTTAAAGATCGTAGTAGCAATACTCAGTTCCAGACTCCCACCCAAGTACAGTTTCGTACTAAGCGCAATAGCTTGTTGTGAGTCCGATTTAATAATAAGTCTATTCCAGCTTCGCGACTTAGCTTCAGCAATAGCCCTTTCAATTGCTAACAATTCGACTTCTAGTGCACTCCGTTGTGGTTGCACCTTTCGGGAAAAAGTAATATAATCACATCCATTTTGATCACAACCCACACCTCCAATCCCATACCTTCTTTGTTCAGCATTAAAAGCCCCATCAACCTCAAAAATTGCCACTTCCTCTGTTTCCAATTCATCCTTCTCCTCGGGTGTTTTTGAACATGTTCTCCCATTTTCTTGCTACCCAGCTGGGTCTATTGATAAGATTCAAGGTAATTCAAGATCGTCTCCCCCGTTGTTTGTCGACACTGACGTCGGGCTTTGCTTTCATCGTGCAAGGCATTGCATCTATCCCTCCATACGCCCCATGCCACCATGATTACTTCCTCCAAACCAGCTCTTGCCCTCACTTCCTGTACCTTCCTAAAAAATGAGGCAACTGAAAGACAATTCCATTTCTTGATAAAGAGCCACCACTCACTGCTCTTCCAAAATTTTCTCACCCCAATACATGTGAAAATAACATGCATTGTACTTGGCATGAATCCACCACAAAAACCGCAACACATATTATCTCCAATCTTTCTCTTTGCCAAGTTGCTTTCTGTTGCAATAAAATCCCAGAACAGCTTCCAACCAAAAATTCTAACCTTTGGGGGGAGATTAAGATTCCAAAAGCTCTTCCACCACGCTGCTTCCGCTTCCCATTCAGAGCATGAGGCCCTGCCCTTATTCCTCTCCTCGTCGTCTCGAATATCCCAATATCCCGACTTAACTGTATAATTTCCTTTTGGTTCATGAGCCCAGAAACATTTGTCCTCGTCGTCTTCGCGACCTACTGTCATGCGTAAAATGCCTTCGGCTTCAAAGGGCCAAAAGGCTTGTCGAACTAGATCTTCCTTCCATTCTCTGTTAGCATCCAAGAAAGCTGCCACTCCATGCCCCGTAACAATATTCGATCGAATAAAACCTTCATGTAATCCATTCACCCATGCATGTTTAAACATTTGAACTTTGTCTCCCTTACCCAGCAGCCATCGAGATCCTCTCCTTAGGACATTTCTACTAGAGAGTAGGGATCTCCACATGAAAGATGGGTTTGATCCTAAATCCGCGTCCATAACATCAGAATGTTTGAAATAACGGGCCTTTAGTACTCGAGCCACCAGGGAATGTGGTTTTTCGATAATTCGCCATACTTGCTTGGCAAGAAGAGCCTCATTGAAGCTTGACATCCTTCTAAAACCCATTCCCCCTCTCTCTTTAGGTCGACATAAATTATCCCAATTCATCCAGTGTATGCGATTGTGCCCCTCCACTTGTCCCCACCAAAAATTAGCAGTTAAAGATTCCAATTCTTTGCAAATATATTTTGGTAGTTTGAATCACGCCATTGCGTATGTTGGTATGGCCTGTAGTACTGACTTAATCAGGATTTCCCTTCCCCCTTCGGAGAAATCTTTGTTTTTTCAATCATCAATTCGTTTCCTCATTCTATCCACCAGATATGAAAATTGGATCCCCTTCACTCTAACAGAGAATGTGGGCAGTCTCAGATACATATGATGTCCCTGTGAGGATCGAATTTGCATGATATTCATGATCTCTTGTTTGTTTTCTTCCTGAGTATTAGGACTGAACAAAATGGATGATTTGCTCAAATTAACCTGCTGCCCTGATGCTATCTCATAATTTCAAAGAATCTCAACAATATTCTTTCCGCTTTCATCACTTACTTTGAAAAAAAACACACTATCATCCGCAAAAAATAAATGAGTGATCATTGGAGCTCCTCTTGCCACTTTAATCCCTTCCAATCTTTTTTCACTCACTCTCGCATGGAAGCAAGATGATAAGGCTTGTGCACAAATGACAAACAAGAACGGGGACAAAGGGTCTCCCTGTCGAAGCCCCCTTGTTGGCCTAACCTCTCCAACTACATTCTGATTCACATAGAAGGCATATTTGACTGAAGTAATGCAATTCATAATCAATTCCACAAATTTATCTGAGAAGCCCAACTTATACACCTGACCTTTTAAGAAGTCTCATTCGATCCTATCGTATGCCTTACTCATGTCCAATTTAGCCACCGCGTATCCTCCTCTACTCTTGTTACTTCGAAGCCAATGCATAAATTCATAACTAAGTGATACATAGTCAAAAATTTGCCTACCTTGAATGAATGCACTTTAATTTTCATCAATAATACTCGGGAACACCGTTTTAAGACGATTCGAAATCACTTTTGCCACTATGCGATAATTAACATTGCTGAGACTAATCGGTCTATAATCGTTCACCGTTGAGGGCCCTTTATTTTTTGGTATAAGAGTGATGAGAGTTTTGTTCCCCTCCCCTATACTAGCCCCCCCATTTAATATACCGAGAATCTCCCTGGTTACGTCTTTTCCCACAATTTCCCAGCATTCTTGATAGAATCTTGTGTTAAAGCCATCCAGACTTGGAGCTTTGTTTTGATTCATATCAAACACTGCTTCTTTAATTTCACTGCCCAAAAATTCACGATCCAAGATTGTATTCATAGTTTGGGTCACGGTTAAGGCTGAGTGCTTTGTGATCTCCTCAATCTGTGTCGACAACGGGCTTGTGGATGTATACAACCTTGTAAAAGCTGAGACCAAAATATTTGTAACTCCCTCACGTGATGTATGTCAGACCCCCTGTTCATCTTTCAATTTCAACATTGCGTTTCTTTCTGATGCTCTCTTATGAAAGTAAGTTGTATTTCTATCACCACACAACATCCAATTTACCCTCGATCGTTGATGACATACTTCTTCTTATAGGACATACAATTTCTCTAACTGATTTTCCAATTCACAACTTTCCTCATCTCTTTCTTGTTCATCCTGCATCTTGATTTGATTCGAGAGGGTATGTATGCGCTTCTCAATATTTCCAACACTATCTTGTGCCCATTTATGGAGAGCCTTGCCTACCAGGATTAGCCTACTTGGCAAATCCATTGAAGGATGACACCCTACCCAAATATTCTGCATCTCTATATTAAAGGAAGGTTCCATCAACCATGCATTTTCAAACCTAAACAATTTATTTCCAATTCTCCTCCAATCGAATTTTTTAACTGTGTCAATCAATGAAATAACTCTATGATCGGAGCCAAAGAATGATAAATGTTCCACTTTAATTATTTCAAATAAATTCCTCCAGGTGTTTGTTGCCACAAAAAAAATCAATCATTTCCTTAATAGTAAAAGGATGCCTTCTTTTATTTGTCCAAGTGAACCTAGGTCCCATGAAACCTAAGTCCATGAGGCCTAAGTTCTCCAAAGTATTACAGAGATATTCCATGTTTTGACGAATAACCCCATTCAAGTTCCCCCATTTTTTTATCTTGATACGTCAAAAATTGGTTAAAATCCCCTCCCACCAACCATGGAAGATTCAGATCATGTGTTTCATGAACTCGTTTAAGGATGTCAAAAGAAATTTTACGCAAGTTTCCATCCGGATTCCCTTGAAACCCAGAAAAATACCAAGCCAGATTATTCCAGTTTATCACAACATCAATATGACCAAATGAAAAAGATTTAATACACACATCAATCTCACTTTTAGCAAAAATGATCAGCCCCCCTTTCATTCCATTTGGTTCAACAAAAAAACAGGACTGAAAATTAAGTAAAGCTCTCCAAGATTGGACTATTCTAGCAGGAGCTTTTGATTCCATAACAAAAAGCAAAGAAGGGTTATTTATGGCTACTACCCGCCTAATCTTGTGGAACGCACTTGGCCCCCTCAGTCCACGTGTGTTCCAAGAGACAATCTTCATATGGTCTCGCGGAGATGGGACTCACCCGACCCCGCCTTTGTTGAACTCGTGGCATCCTCATCGCTTTTATACCTCTTACTTCCCCTACGAGTTCCTTTCACCTCTTCAGTAACCTCCTCGTCCCTGCCAGTGTTCATCTTCAGAGAGACATAGCTTGGTCTTTCCCGTTTCCTCTGCCCTTTCTCATTCATCTTCCCCTGGTAGCTCTCTACCACTCCATTTTATGCATGTTTTGTTTCATCCTGTATTCCAACCTTGCCTTTCAGCTTTAGTTCCACCATCGGCCTTTTCCCAGCTCCCATGCCTTCCCTACGTTGCCTTTGTTTGCTTGCATCAGATCCATATGTATAGTAGTACTCCCTCTCCAGAGCTTCCACAACCCTCTAGCACTCCCCAGACTTTTCTCCCCGATTCTGCTCTTCATCCACCAAAATCGAGTCCACAAAGTAATTTGCCTCCTCCTCTTTACGATATGTGTAGGAAGGCGTATGAGTGCCCGTAAGCTCCAACCCCCCCCCCCCCCAGAGTTGAGTTCGGGACGATAGCGAGCGCCGATGAAGTTGATGCCACATTTCTACCAATGTGCACATCTTGCGCCTGCGACGGACTTAAGGGGTTTGCTTTCAGGAATTCATACAGGTCCGAATCCAATCCCTTCTGACCTTCAGCGCGTAACCAGAGTGGATAATTCTTTGCCTCGTTAAACTCATTACCAAATTCATTGTACCTCTCAGGGAAGTCTTTTTCAACATGTGTAATGACCCCACAGTGGTAGCAAAAATCCCCCAACTTCTCATATCTAAGAGGTAAGGTAATAAACTCACCTTTGATATCAATATGAGTGTTCCTGTAAAGAGGCTTGTGAATATCAAGCAGCACACGAACCCTCAGACATCGTCCCCATGCAATAACTCCTTCTGGGCAGTCAAGTTCTATGACGTCTCCAAACTTCATTCCCAGCCTGAAAGTAATCTGGCGAGTCATGGCATAAATCGGCAGACCATGAACTTGTATCCACAGAGGAAGATGGTTTATGATCAGATCCTTTGATTGTTCGTCGCCTCGAAGCTTTGATACAACGAGCATTGGGCCATTCACAAACCATGGCTATCGATAGAAGACCTTGCTGTAGTCGGTCTCCTTTTCAAATTTAAACATGAAGTAGCCTTCCCCCATTGGGGACATCCTCACTATTCCTTCTGATCTCCATATCTTCTTCAGAGTTGCCAGAGTTTCTTTGATGCTATTTTGCTTTCGGATGGAAAAGCGTCCAAGGAGAGCGTTACGAGGAAAGATGAGTTCCTCATCAGCAACTTTGAGTGGGACTTCCTCTATTTCAGTAAGGGTAACTTTTCTCAAGGGTTCATGGAGGTTTTCAGCCATGATAGGATTTTCAAGAAGAAACAAGAAGAAAAAGGTAAAGGGCACCGATGATCGGTGAAACGGAAGAGAGCCATTTATATGCATCCCGGCCGCCCAACTGACCAATCCCAATTCAGATTGCACCGCACGGCACACACAAACTAAGAAACTCAGGCTGTAAATTACGGGGGAGATGAATCGCCTCATCGGGAGATGCAGGATTCCGACACAGAAGATAAAAGATTAACCACGCTTAATCTCGAAAGTAAAAACTCAGAATTTTATTGGTGCAGACATATTAAACTTAATACGCCACATTGCTTGGGAAAGATTTTTGGATATAAATGCAATGATTGAGATTTGGGACAGAGAAAAACCTAGCTTCAGAATGTTCTTGACAGACATCGAGAATCGCACCTTCAAAAGGTGAAAATCGCCCCTAGACTTTCTTAATCGCCTTAATCTGGCGCGTGCTCTCCCAACATCTTAAAAATTACTGAAGTAATTGTAATTTATTACAACTAATAATATACTTGGAAAGGCATGCACTTAGTCTGAGTTGTGTTGAGCTCGAAACACGACTCGACTCGACACGATTGAGCTTAAAATTTGAACTCGATTCGATAAGAAACTCGATAAATTCGAGCTCAACTCGATTCGATTATCTATATAATTTTTAAAATTAATCGTATAACATATTTTTTTCTAAAATAAACTCGAGCTCGACTCAATTACTTATATATATATAAATTATATATTAATGATAAAATAGTAAACATTGTTTAAGCCCGATTAGACTCGTGAGCCTTTCGAGCCGAGTATTTATGAGCCAGTCAACCCTTATGAACTATAAAAGGTGCATTTTTGAAACAAAGTAACTGCTAATGCAGCGGTTACTCTAACTCTTGTACTTAGGAGGAGGTCAGGTTCGAATCCTGCTACCATCAATTTTCATTAATAAAATTATCAACGTTTTTTTAAAACTTTTCAGTAAATAAAACACCACTTTTCATAACAAAATTACCACTTTTTAATAATAATGGTTACCACTTTTCAATAACAAAATTTCAACTTTTCAATAATAATGATTACCACTTTTCAATAAGAAAAAATTATACTTTTCAATAATAAAATTATCACTTTTCAATAATAATGGTTACCACTTTTCAATAATAATGATTGCCACTTTTCAATAATAAAATTATTACTTTTCAATAATAATGGTTACCACTTTTTAATAACAAAATTTCCACTTTTCAATAATAATGATTACCACTTTTTAATAATAATAATTTTTTTTTGAACGGTAAAATCAGTCACTATATTATCGAGTATAAGGGGTTCTCAACCCATAAATGTACAAAGTTTTATCCCACCATACAAACACCTTAAAAGTCTCTCAAGAAGTACACCACCAGAAAACTCCCCATACAAACGCCTTAATTGTCACTCAAAAAGTACACCACCAGAAGCTCCCCTCTTACTCCCTAATACATGATTCGGTTGTAAATTGCATAAGATTTCATGTGTTTTAGTGATAAACTTTGAGGGTTTTTCATGCATTTTTACACTAATATGCTTGATTTGATTGAGAAAGGTGTTTGAGCTCGTTTTGTAGGAATATGATGTGAATTAGGCATTAAAATTGTAAAAAGGAGTGTTCAATCATCATTTTCACTCACTAAAATGAAGAGAGGATTGCACCATTGGATTCGTCTCGAAAAATGGAGTGGAATGGAAAAAAGAATCAAGTCAATCGGAGGTCGGAAGCTCGAGATATGAAGGGATGAAGACGGAGGACGGAAGTTGGGCTGAAGTATCCGCCCGACCGGGCCGACACGCCCGCCCGACCGGGCCACAGTATCTGCACCCAACATTTTGTTAAGTTCACCCACTGCGCATATTTTTGCAAATTTCAACTTACGAAAGTTCCGCCCGGCCGGGCCACTCAGCCACCCGGCCGGGCCACCTGCTTCCAGCCCATTTTGCGCACCCACATTTTTGATAAGTTCACCCCCGCGCGTATTTTTGGCCCAAATCAACTTACGAAGTTTTGGCCCGGCCGGGCCACCTGTTTCCAACTCATTTTCGGGGGTTTTGCCCAAATTTCTACATTTTTGAAGGGCCTAATTGCAAAATTCACCCAAGACTTCCACCCCAACTATAAATAGACCAAATTTGAGTTTTAAAAGGGAGTCTTACTCCTTTGGGTTAATTGCAAATTAAATCACCACCTTTCACTTAATTGGAATTTAATCTAAACTTTTGAATAATTGCAAATAAAATCACCACCTTTCAATATTGTTGCAATTTAGACTTCTAGACAACTTCATTTATGCTCAAAGTTGACGTTTTGAGATTAAATCGAAATAAAAAACAATGTTGTTTCATTAAGAAGGTGTCACATCAGCTAGCCATGTTAGATTTGGACACAAATGAGACTATTAAGAAGTTTAAATTGCAACAATATTCAAAGGTGGTGATTTTTTTTGCAATTATTCAAAAGTTTAGATTAAATTGCAATTCAGAGAAAGGTGGTGATTTAATTTGCAATTAACCCTACTCCTTTTACAAGCAATTCCACACACACATTCACATAGTTGTAGGTGTTCTTCATTTTTAGTTTAGAGTTTTCATTAGATTAGATAGAATAGTGGTTTTTACTTAGAATCAAGCTACGATTATCATCGGGCATCGTCTATTACCTCGTTTGGTAGCTACAATTCCATGATCAAGGTGATATTACTCTATTTTGCAATTCAATTTGGTATTTTCTTAAATTCTCATTTCTATTGCTATTATACTATGAGTTTGATGATAATTGTTGTTGTAGCCATGGGATTCTCTTCTAGAACCATGGGCTAAGCTATTATTGCCTTGGGTGTGAATGTTTTGATGGGTGTTTAGTGTAATTATAGATTAATTGCATGATTAGCTTAGGATTTGGGTGTTTATGTTTCTAGTGTTGTAATTTTGATGATTCATTTGGTTGATCAACCCTATTAGCAAGCATGTTCGATTATGTTTATTGCAACGAGAGTTGGGTAGCATGATTGGGAGTGTGAGTGTGAGCTTTGATCAATTGAATAGAAGTTAATTAGTAATTAGCTCACCCGAGAGGGGGGTTAATGGCTAGACCGACAACCTTAGACACTAAACGAGTAGAGGTCGTCTAGGAGTTTGGTGAGAGGGCGTTTCATAAGCATTAGTAACCGTGTTGAAAGTGCTTATGCAACACTATCTTAGGAGCTTATGGTATTTGGTTAGATCCTATAATTGCTAATCAATGCACGATGTTGACCTATGCCTTTCGAGGGGGTTTGCACACTTATGTGATAGCCTTTAGCTTGATCCAAATTTGTCGTAAAATCATGCAATTAATCCACAATTTAGTGCAATTAATCCACAATTTACACTAAATTCTCATCAAAACATCAACACCCAAAGCAATTGGAGATTAGCCCATGTCTAAATTAACAACTAGAATAAAACTCATGTAAATTAAACTACAAAACATGAATGAAAATGAAATTACTAAATTAAATTTGCAATAAATGGAAAAATATCACCTTAAGTCTTCAATGCCACAACCAATAAAATGAAATTCTAAATTTAAAATTAGCTAAGAAATTAAATTTAATCTAATCTAATGAGTGAAAGTGTGGGAGAGGAGAGGATTTCCTCCCCCAATGGAGTGCTCTGTCTTTCGCGTGCCCCCTTCTGTGTTGTGCGTGTGTCTTCCTTTTCATTTGATGCAATGGAATGAATGAATTAATTAATTCTTCAATTTCATGTGGGCTCTCGAAAATTGCTTCCTTCAATTAATGGGCTTTTGAAAATGGGCTTCAAATTACTCTCTTCTTTTATTCATAAGCCCAACAACAATTTCTTTTCTTCTTGTTGAATTATTCCTTTCGATCGACTTCAAAATATAATCGAGATACGTGTTTTGCTCCAAAATACTCATTTTTCCTATAAAAATAGCAAACAACACCCTTTCTCCAAATCAAAAGCAATGAGTCAAATTAGTGTAAATAATGTATGAAATCCTATAAAATTATGGAAATTAAGCACATGAATTTCACGCAATTATCACACTAATCATCCCCCCAAACTTAAAGTGTTGCTCGTCCCCGAGCAACGAAAGAAAATAGAACAAGTGGGAGAATTGCTTTTAAAAGGGAGTCTTACTCCTTTTACAAGCAATTCCACACACACATTCACATAGTTGTAGGTGTTCTTCATTTTTAGTTTAGATTTTTCATTAGATTAGATAGAATAGTGGTTTTTACTTAGAATCAAGCTACGATTATCATCGGGCATCGTCTATTACCTCGTTTTGTAGCTACAATTCCATGATCAAGGTGATATTACTCTATTTTGCAATTCAATTTGGTATTTTCTTAAATTCTCATTTCTATTGCTATTATACTATGAGTTTGATGATAATTGTTGTTGTAGCCATGGGATTCTCTTCTAGAACCATGGGCTAAGCTATTATTGCCTTGGGTGTGAATGTTTTGATGGGTGTTTAGTGTAATTATGGATTAATTGCATGATTAGCTTAGGATTTGGGTGTTTATGTTTCTAGTGTTGTAATTTTGATGATTCATTTGGTTGATCAACCCTATTAGCAAGCATGTTCGATTATGTTTATTGCAACGAGAGTTGGGTAGCATGATTGGGAGTGTGAGTGTGAGCTTTGATCAATTGAATAGAAGTTAATTAGTAATTAGCTCACCCGAGAGGGGGGTTAATGGCTAGACCGACAACCTTAGACACTAAACGAGTAGAGGTCGTCTAGGAGTTTGGTGAGAGGGCGTTTCATAAGCATTAGTAACCGTGTTGAAAGTGCTTATGCAACACTATCTTATGAGCTTATGGTATTTGGTTAGATCCTATAATTGCTAATCAATGCACGATGTTGACCTATGCCTTTCGAGGGGGTTTGCACACTTATGTGATAGCCTTTAGCTTAACCCAAATTCGTAGTAAAATCATGTAATTGGTTCACTAGTTCACTTAATTGCTCACAAAATGGAAACACCCGAGGCAATACCCTTCTCTTGCACTTTCAATCGAAAGTTAGATAGCTTGTTATTTCTTATCACTAGTTATCATCACTTTAGTTAATTTAGTTTAATATTTTTGTGCTTATTCCCGAAAATCCAAACATAATCATTTAATTACTACAATAGCATGATAACTTGCAACTTTAGGGATTCATTCTCACTCAATTAAATCCTTGGAACGAAATTCTACTTGGTATACTTATCATACTACTAACGAACCCATACGCTTGTGGGGATCGTATAGTTGCAAAAAGTGCAAAAATACGAACCAAGTCAATGGCGCCGCTGCCGGGGATTTAAGCGAGTGTTGTTAGTGAGACTTAGAGTTTGTTAAGTGTTATTGATAGTATCATTTCTTTTTCGTTATTTTGTTTTTCGTTTCTCTTTGTGGGCTTTGATACCTTGTTATTTTGTAGGTGTGCACTTCATTGACTAGATGGATGGATATAATCAATACCCGTTGAATCATTGCTATGATCAACGTGGCATGATTTATCCTCCACAATATGGAAATGTGAGCTACGATGATTGGAGGAACTTTGATCACCATTATCAAATGCAACAATTTCCCTCCTCTTATCGAGATTGGAAGAATGAAGAAGAATCACCTCCCCCTTCTCAAGGATATTATCCTCATCCTCAACCACAAGCATATTACCCACCTCCTCCACCACATCAATACCTTCCACCGCAACATCCTTATCCTCCACCTCCACATCAATAACCTCCTCCTCAACACCCATATCACCCATATCCATATCCTCCCCCACCACCTTAAGAGGTGTATCGTCCACCTCCTCCTCCACTTATGGAAGAGCTTCGTCAAGTACACTCTCAAGAATTGAGAGAAATGTGTGTTGTTCTTCTAGAAAGATTCAAGAACCTCACGGGGTATGATTTTTTGGAAGAATATGATGCACACAATCAAGACTCAAGAGAAATTGACAGCTGGCCAGTTCTTCTAGAAAAATTCAAGAACTGCATGGGATACGATTTTTTGAAAAAAGATGATGCACACAATAGATTTGAATTCCATGGAGGTTCGAAAGGAGATTGTTATGATAGTGAGAGGAGCTTTGATTATGATTATCAAATGCAACAAGATCCCTCTCATTATCAAGAGTGGGAAAGCAATGGGTTTTGGCCACAGGGTAGGACTACTATCGAAAAGCTCCTTATTGCAAACATGAAAGAGAGATTGGATGCAAAAAGACATCCACGTGAAGACATGAGCACGGGAAGGAGCTTAATGGTGATTGAAGAAGATGATAAAGAGGAATGTCCTTTGATGGACATGAGCTACAAGGAACAAGAAAATCAAGAAGCATCACAAGATGAGTTGGAGAGCGAAATGAGCATTTCTAAACCTTTAAACTCTTCAATTTGCACTTTATTTGATATTAATGCTTCTATTGATTTTATTTTGCCTCTTGATCACTTTGATTCAAAGAAAGAAGTTGAGAAGTGTTTAGGTATCCTTGAGAAAAAGGGAGAGCAATGGAAGAAGACGATGTGGAAAGAGCAAGAGGAACCTTCATTAATGAGAGCATGCAAGAAAAATATGGATGATTGGTCTACCTTCCATAAGAGTCTTCTTGACTTTGAGGCTAAAAGATTGAAATACAATGGCAATGAGGCCCGATATCCATGGCCTTTTCGATGAGCTCATTTAGTTTCGTCCGGCTTGAAGACGTTAAACTTAGCGCTAAATGGGAGGCAACCCATTTTTACTTGCTTTCTTTCATTTCTTGTTCATTTTTTATGCTTTGTTAGTTTAGTTTGATTTGTTTGTGAGTTTTCATGTTAGTTGGAGAAGCTTGGATCGAATGGACAAGTGGATCGAAAGTGGTGCCTCGTGCTTTGAAGAAGGTGTAGCTATAGCAATCGAAAGAGGTACGCAATTCCTAAGTTTGGAGTGGGTAGTGGAATTTATATTCTTGTTCATGACATTGATTGCTTAGCTACTCTTGTTTTTAATTGTTGGGATAGTGGCCCATGTGTGTAGATTTGTATGGTTAGCAATTGGTGTCAATATCATTGTAAAACTATTTTTCCAAACTTTTAATTGCTTGGCAATGAAAAAGTTTGGGGGGGTATGTTCGTTTTTACATTTTCTATTGACACCAATGTGTACTTTTGTGTGTGTGTGCAATTTGAGCTTTAGTGATCATTGAGACACATTTGATGGTGATTTGTTGTGAATTTGATTCCTTGAATGTGTACATAATTGGAATGAATCATCTTGTTTTTGTTGTTGTCATCTTGTTGCCTATGGATGTTTTGCATGCACAATGAGGAATGTGTGGTGATGATTGATGAATGTTTGAGTTTTGAATGAACCGGTGAGAGTTGAGCTTTGAACCGAGCATTAATCCGGTTATTTCATTTTTGAGTGGATCAATTCATTGCTTGCTTTTCTAGAACTTGCCCAAGTTCTTGCTTGATATCATGTTTTTGTGATACTTTGAGATATGATGTAGGCCATCTTTCGTACTACAAGTCATTTAGCTAAATTTTTCCCAATAACCGAAGAGATTTTCCGTAGTTAGCCCGTTTGAGCTTGATTTCCCATTCTCTTGGCAACCTACAATGTTTAACCACTTAGCTTTTTGAGCCTTTGATGTTCAAATCTAGTGGAGAATAAAAAGAAAGTGGTAAAACATGTGCTTTAGTGCCTTTGGTTTGAAAAGAAAAATTGGCAAAGTTGTGAAAAGAGAGAAAAGAGATGGAAGTGAAAAGAAAATTTGAGAAAGAAAAGAGGGACAATGAGCCCCAAGAGCTTGAAAAGAAAATAACTTGGCTAGAAAAAGATGAGGAGATGAATGCATTTGAGGAACTTATATGAAAAGTGAGAATGAAGGTTGTAAACCTTAAGAGCACGAGCTTGAATTGTTGAATAACAACTTTCGTTCTCCACTAGACGAGTCACTTCTTCCATATTCATCATACTCCGTCCAAAAAGCAAATGTTACGTCATTGGTTAAGACCTATTGATCTCATAGTTGAACATGTTTGTGGTGGAAAGATGGTAGAGCTTGGGCAAGCTTATGGCAATTGCAATGCATGATTTGATTGATGAGTATTTATTGTCCTTAATTTGTTTGAGTGTTTGAGAGAAACACTATATCTTGTGAGTTGAACTTGAACATTTTGATATTGTCATCACCATCAATTGTTGTTGTATGTTGAGCATGTGTGGGTAATTAGTTTGATTTTCAATAGTGAACTTGTGATCATTTTGAGAATGTATCTTGAGGAAGAAGAATTCATTTCATTTCATTTGATACGTGGGATCTTTCATTGATTATCTATTTGCAATCGTACAACCTCTTGTTTTAATTCTTTCGTTACTCGGGGACGAGCAACAGTGTAAGTTTGGGGGGGTGATTCGGTTGTAAATTGCATAAGATTTCATGTGTTTTAGTGATAAACTTTGAGGGTTTTTCATGCATTTTTACACTAATATGCTTGATTTGATTGAGAAAGGTGTTTGAGCTCGTTTTGTAGGAATATGATGTGAATTAGGCATTAAAATTGTAAAAAGGAGTGTTCAATCATCATTTTCACTCACTAAAATGAAGAGAGGATTGCACCATTGGATTCGTCTCGAAAAATGGAGTGGAATGGAAAAAAGAATCAAGTCAATCGGAGGTCGGAAGCTCGAGATATGAAGGGATGAAGACGGAGGACGGAAGTTGGGCTGAAGTATCCGCCCGACCGGGCCGACCCGCCCGCCCGACCGGGCCACAGTATCTGCACCCAACATTTTGTTAAGTTCACCCACTGCGCATATTTTTGCAAATTTCAACTTACGAAAGTTCCGCCCGGCCGGGCCACTCAGCCACCCGGCCGGGCCACCTGCTTCCAGCCCATTTTGCGCACCCACAGTTTTGATAAGTTCACCCCCGCGCGTATTTTTGGCCCAAATCAACTTACGAAGTTTTGGCCCGGCCGGGCCACCTGTTTCCAACTCATTTTCGGGGGTTTTGCCCAAATTTCTACATTTTTTAAGGGCCTAATTGCAAAATTCACCCAAGACTTCCACCCCAACTATAAATAGACCAAATTTGAGTTTTAAAAGGGAGTCTTACTCCTTTTACAAGCAATTCCACACACACATTCACATAATTGTAGGTGTTCTTCATTTTTAGTTTAGATTTTTCATTAGATTAGATAGAATAGTGGTTTTTACTTAGAATCAAGCTACGATTATCATCGGGCATCGTCTATTACCTCGTTTTGTAGCTACAATTCCATGATCAAGGTGATATTACTCTATTTTGCAATTCAATTTGGTATTTTCTTAAATTCTCATTTCTATTGCTATTATACTATGAGTTTGATGATAATTGTTGTTGTAGCCATGGGATTCTCTTCTAGAACCATGGGCTAAGCTATTATTGCCTTGGGTGTGAATGTTTTGATGGGTGTTTAGTGTAATTATGGATTAATTGCATGATTAGCTTAGGATTTGGGTGTTTATGTTTCTAGTGTTGTAATTTTGATGATTCATTTGGTTGATCAACCCTATTAGCAAGCATGTTCGATTATGTTTATTGCAACGAGAGTTGGGTAGCATGATTGGGAGTGTGAGTGTGAGCTTTGATCAATTGAATAGAAGTTAATTAGTAATTAGCTCACCCGAGAGGGGGGTTAATGGCTAGACCGACAACCTTAGACACTAAACGAGTAGAGGTCGTCTAGGAGTTTGGTGAGAGGGCGTTTCATAAGCATTAGTAACCGTGTTGAAAGTGCTTATGCAACACTATCTTAGGAGCTTATGGTATTTGGTTAGATCCTATAATTGCTAATCAATGCACGATGTTGACCTATGCCTTTCGAGGGGGTTTGCACACTTATGTGATAGCCTTTAGCTTAACCCAAATTCGTAGTAAAATCATGTAATTGGTTCACTAGTTCACTTAATTGCTCACAAAATGGAAACACCCGAGGCAATACCCTTCTCTTGCACTTTCAATCGAAAGTTAGATAGCTTGTTACTCCCTCCATCCATGAAAAGTAGTCCCATTAGAGTGGGGCACGTGTTTTAAGAAAAAAGTAGATAAAGTAGATAAAGTAAGGGTATTGTAGGGTATTGTGGGGTCCATTGTGAATAAAGTGATTGTTTGTGAATAAAGTTGATGGCAATTTGAGTAATTAAGTGATGGTTGAAGGGTGATAGTTTCCATAAAGGGTATGGGACTACATTTTATGGACAAAAAATATAGGACAAATGGGACTACTTTTCGTGGACGGAGGGAGTATTTCTTATCACTAGTTATCATCACTTTAGTTAATTTAGTTTAATATTTTTGTGCATATTCCCGAAAATCCAAACATAATCATTTAGTTACTACAATAGCATGATAACTTGCAACTTTAGGGATTCATTCTCACTCAATTAAATCCTTGGAACGAAATTCTACTTGGTATACTTATCATACTACTAACGAACCCATACGCTTGTGGGGATCGTATAGTTGCAAAAAGTGCAAAAATACGAACCAAGTCAATACATAACAGAGGGTTGCAAATCCATGCGGCAATAGAGGAATTTTGTAGCAGGTTCTGCCCTCCCATACACCCCCAAAGTTTCATCTTGATGTTCTCCAGAGCCCTCTTAACTGTTTGCTGCTCTCTCCTGAACCTATTCATGTTTCGAGTGTTTCAAATCTCCCAAATGACACATGCCCACAAACTTGACATGAATTTTTTTCTAGTTTTGTTATGATCCAATGCCTCGGTAATTTGTAATGAGTGTATTCCCAGGTTTGAGTGTGGTACCATACTCACCTTGAGCCAAGTGTAGCACCCCTGCCAAACAGACGTCGCGAAGCTGCACTCCAACAATATGTGATCGTTGCTTTCGGTTGCTGTCTCACAGAGTTTGCACTTTGCTTCTACTTCTGAAAATTGCACTCCTCGTTTCATTAGATTGTCTGTCGTCGCGAGTCTCCTCTTCAGCGCCTTCCACACTATTGTTTGCACCCTCCTTGGTGCCAAATTCTTCCATAATGCCTCGAACTCCGGCTTCACTTCTGTCTCCACACCTGCTGTTTGCATTTCAGAAACCAACAGATTGTATGCTTTGCTTGTACAGTATACGCCATTTGGGGCTAGAGTCCAGCTCCACACGTCCTCAAAACATTGCTTAGGGTTGAACCTGTTCAACAACTCAGACAAATCCATTAAAGACTCCCTCTCACTCACGTCAAGATCTCTCCTCCACTCCCACTTCCAAACTCATTCACCCCCCTCCCAACTCCCCATACTGCTGATCATTCCTATCTGCTGTTTACTAATACTAAACAGCTCAGAAAATCTATCCCTAAGACACCCTCCTCCCTCAACCCACTCTGAACTCCAGAATTTTGTAGACTTCCCATTACCCACCACTCTACAAATATTGTTGCTATCACCCCTCCCTCCTAATATCACATAAATCTTTTTTAATTCCTTCCACCAACTAGAGACTCCTGCCCTATTCCCCCCTCTACTTCTACTCGAAAATTCTTCCATCCCCAAGCCCCCATATTTCGAAACCAATACCCTCACCCAAAGACTTTTTTCTTCCGTAAGAAAATGCCATATCCATTTTCCTAAGAGTGCGATATTAAACGAGCTCAATTCTCTAATCCCCAACCCCCCATTCTTTTTATCCACACACATATCATCCCAACTCACCCAAGAGATTTTTCTTGACTCTCCCTCCCCCCCTCCCCAAAGGAAATTTCGTTGAAGCTTTTTTATATCACTCAAGACAGATTTTGGTAGTTTAAAGAATGACAGGTAATACGTAGGTACCGCGGATAGCACAACCTGGACTAGAGTGACTCTCCCACCCATCGAGATGTGTTTATCCTTCCAAATCGCCAATTTCCCTTGAATTTTTTTTATCATCCCAGCCCACGAGGATGTCTTGTGGTGATTCAGACCCACGTTAAGTCCCAGATAGGCCATAGGCAGGCAGCCTACTTTTCAATAATAATAGTTACCACTTTTCAATAACAAAATTACCACTTTTCAATAAGAAAGAACTACACTTTTCGGTAACAAAATTACCACTTTTTAATAAGAAATAACTACACTTTTCAATAATAATAGTAACCACTTTTCAATAATAAAATTACCACTTTTCAATAACAATAGTTACCACTTTTCAGTAACAAAATTACCACTTTTCAATAATAAAAAACTACATTTTCAATAATAATAGTAACCACTTTTCAGTAATAAAATTAGGGAAAATTGCATTTTTAGTCCTGTAAGAATATTTCTAAATCACTTTTAGTCCTGATATTTGAAAGTGGTCATTTTTTATGCAATATTGATCCTGTAAGTTAAATTTTGGATGGAACCGTTAGTTTAAAAAATAATATTAATATAAATAAATAAATTATACTCCATATAATCAAATATATTCTTAAATTATAATTTAATTGGAAAATATATATAGAATTTGGTATAATATGAAAATACAAAAAATACTTTTTTTTTCAAAATCAAATACTCCGTAATAATTTATGTAGAAACTGATTTTTTTATATAGATTTGGAATATAATTAAAAAAATACAAGTAAAATTTTCAAATCAAATAATAATTTAATGTAAATTATGAAATTACTCTAAATAATTTTTGAATAAAAATTAATAAAACTAAAAAAAAACAGTTATATAAAATGTGGAGTATAATTTAAAGATAATTTATATAAAATCTGAATATTAAATTATTATCAAATAGAATTAAAAAATATTGATTACAAATATTTAAAATGTAAATTCAGAAAACAAAAATTAAATTAAAAACTAAACATAATACAGTAATAAATATAAAGCAAAATATATATACACAGACTGTATATGTATATATCTTCCCCTCCAGGACGTGGTCTTCTTCTCGCCGGCGAGCGCCCCAGCCCCGATCGCCGCCAACGCCGCCAATGTGGTTCCATTCTCGTCACCACCTTGCCTTCATCCATCACCACATCTCAACCTGCCACCGTTAACCCCATATTCTTCCGAAATCTCATAAAAATCTGGCTACAAAAATTTCGAATCCGATCACGAAATTCATAGAGGCTACCCACTCTAGCCTCGTGTCAATTCTAAGAATCAAAGCCCCTTATCAATTTTAAATTTCAATATATCCTTCATCTCCAATTTGTGAAGTTTAATCGAATTTTGTTTTCAATTTTTTACTGTTTTTTTAACTATGTTTTTCTGATTTTTTATATTTGTGTTATTGTTTAGGATTGGGCCTTGTGGCGTGGTGCGACATTGAATGGTGCTTCCGGCGACGGGGTGTGGTGATCGAGGGTGGTCGTGAGATTTGAGATTTTGGTCCGATGTTATGGCTCGTGAGTTTGTTTTCTGTCTTTGGGAATTTCCGGCGAATGGATGGAGTAGGGGATGATGGGTTGGGACAGCGTACATGGGAGTAGCTGTGGTGATTGGGATGTTGTTGGTCCTGAAAGGAGTATATAACAAGTGTATGGGGGGGGGGAATACACTTGTATGCAATTCTTTTCTAACTTTGATTAAACCAGAGGTCAGCAAGGTTGTCTTGGACAACTCTGCTGAAGAAGATTAACTCTTCTGAGATAATCAGACTACTAAGTACTATTGAGTACTTAGTTGATTGACTATCTAGGGGAGTTATATGTGCGGAATTATGGTTGGCCCTTTAAGTTTAGACTCCTTTAATTTCTGAAATCACTTAGTCAATGCAACACAGTTCAGTTTAGCTTCAGGGAACTTGTCCAAATCAGTTTTTCACAGTCTTTGAATATGTATCTTTGAAAGATCAGTTTTGTGTGCAGTGTTGAAGGAATGTAAGTACTTGTAAAGTAAATCAACACAAGAGTTTATAGTGGTTCAGAGACTCAAGCTCCTACATCCACTTTCCCTGATTTAACAGGATAATTCCTTCACTCTTGGAATTAACTTGTTTTATAGTGCCAAGGTGCACTTGATCAAGAACACCACTCCTTGGTGAATTGATCCCTAGGATGTCTAGAGTCCTAGTACCCTCTTCTCAACTCAGAACTGAACTGTTCTTCTCTCAACAGTCAGCTCCTACCACTTCTACTACAACAATCTTCTCACTTTCACTCTTGAAAGGGGTAAGGATTGAAGTAAGGTTCCAACTAATGAGATATCCTTTACAATGAAGATCAGTGTATAAGGATAGGATATCTCTCTAAGCTTGTGTATAAGTATACAATTGAGTTCAGCTTAGAAGAAGTGTATAAAGACTAAGATAGTCTCTTTGAAAGCTTGAGAGCACTTGTCAACTTGTAGGATTGTTGGATTTTCTTGTCAAGGTTGAGGTGCTTTCAAATGGTCTTCACACTTCTGTATTTATAGACAAGATGGAGGATTTGCCCGTTGGAGAGGCAGCCCCAAATTGCTATAAATGTCTTCCTTGAGTTCTTCAAACTGGAAGACAGATTCTTGATAGTGACATGTCCTCATTTGGGTAATAAACGGCTGTAACAGTTTTGTCTTCATTCTGCAGCACTTTTCCCAATGTTTGACTTCTTGTTAGGACTTGGACATGGCTTCTGAAGGTTGATCCAATGATAGGACAACATTCCTTATCATCTGGACAACTCTCCTTATCACTATCAGTAGTTTTGCTTTTCAGCATGGTTGGCTTGCTCTTCTTCAGATGACTTGGCTCATTCCCTTTATTTCTCTTGTGTATGGTCTTAGCTCATTCCTTTGAGGACCTTTAGGGACATGTTGTCTCAATCTCTTCAGCATAGTTGTCTTCAGGCTTTCAGAGCACTTCATCTTGATCAATTTAGCTGAGACAACTCCTCTGGACAACTCTTCTGATCAGCATGGTTGGTCTTTTTTGTATCAGAGCACTTTCTACTTTAGAGTTGGCTTATCTGGACAACTCTCCTGACCAAAACCTTTGAGTAGTCTTGTCCTTTTGAGCTAGGTAGGTTTGTTCTTGCATATGGCTAGCTTCTTTGGACAACTCTCCTGATCAGAGCTTTATGAACATTTTCTCTGGACAACTCTCCTGATAAAATCATCTTCATTTGACTTGTCCTTTTGAGCTTTACAATCTTGTTTTTGTATAAGAACATCTTCTGTGGACAACTCTCCTGATAAGAGCATCTTAGATTTCATAGAGTGTTCTTACTCTTAAGTGATTGTTCCAGAATTTGAGCCTTGGGGGGACTTGATCTTGATCATCTTCAAAGCATAGGTTCCCCCTCAAATTGTGCATCTAATTGTCTAAGAGCTGCCTAACAATTCAGCTTCTCATCTAGCCTTATGCTATATGTTCTAACATTTCTAGAACATATTCATTTATAACTTAGGCATGTCTCAGGGGGTTTTTGGTATTCAATCAAAACATAGCTCATTTTATTCCCAACAGTTTCCCCCTTTTTGATGATGCCAAAACCTATACAACTTAAGCAAAAGTGACTTGTCTACACCTATTTCATGTATCTTCAGAAGACATGACTGAGGTCAATATTCCTGAAAAATAATGTGTTAGTGTATTCACTGTTTTTGTTGCAAGTAGGTTTCAAGATAGGCATAGAGAGATTTTCTGTAAAAGTGTATCTTGATTCAAAAGTAGTTCAACTATCATTCATATAAGAGATCATTACAGGCATGTTGATAGTTGAATTTAACATATCAGAGCATGAATCATCAACACTAAATACAATAGAGCATTATATTCTAACTCTACTAAGCATATCAGAGCATAAGCACAAAAATCAGAGCACCAATCTTGTATCAGAGCAATCCATAATCAGATCAGAGCGAACAGATTAACACATCAGCAAACTTGACCATATTTCAGCATAGTTGATCATTCAAGTAAGGTCAGAAGACTTAGCCATTTCAAAGATCATCCTCAGGAGGTGGCAGCATTCCATACTGTGCCCACACTCTTCTTTTTAGTGCCATGGCTTCTTGGTTGGTTCCCTTAGGTCCAAGAGCCATCTTGTTCAGCTTAAGGATCTCAGTGAATTCCCTCAGAATTCTTGCTTGGTCAATCCATCCTTCAAGCTTTGGAGGCATGTAAATGATTGGCTTGGGAGCTGTGAGTTCAAATCTTGCAATGTCAGCAGCTGCAAGTAGTTGTTGATACAACTCTCTGTAGTATTCCAACATGAACTCAGTGAAGGCAGAGTTTGCATCTCCTCCATTCCATCTGTCAATGACATAATAGTCATAGACAAACTCCCTTTTGGCTTCTTCCCATGTGTCATTCAGTTGAATTGGCACCCATTTATCCAAGTGTGGATATTTGGTGTCCATTGGGATTAGAAGCTGAGGCTTCATCTTGCTGTATGTTGCTCTTCTCCTTCTTGGTTTCTGAAAGTTTGCTCTTCTTTCATCTCTTGCTCTGTTGGCTTCTTCCATCAGATCCATTTTCTCTTGGGCCCTCATCATGGCCAGTTTTTGTTGTGTTTCAGGATCTTTGCCATATCCTTCATGAAACAGTTTTGATGGATCAAGAGCTAGGACTGTTATCTTCTTCTTAGGTTCAGGTCCAAATCCTTCAGCAAACAACTCTTCAATGTCTTCAGAGGACTTGGTACCTTCAGCAGTTTTTCCAGTTTCAGAAGGTTTGTCCTCTTCAGTGGATTTGGGCTCTTCAGCAGTTTTGGCTTTCTTTGATGTAGGCTCATCCTCATCAATTCTGAATTCAGGTGGAAGATCAAGGCTGCTAGGAAAGTCAGTGAATTTCTCAATTTGTCTCTTCTTTCCTTGGGCCTTCTTGATCTTTCCTCTGGTTTGGACACCTTCAGCATCTTTGTCCAAACCTGACACTTCACCACCTGGTCTTTGCTGTTTCCTTGCCCTTTCTTCTTGAGCTGAGGCCATTGAATTCTTCAATGCCAATGCTAACTGCTCCTCTTCATCCAAATCTTCCAAGTTCAGCATTTCTGGCTCTTTTCCCTTTCCTTCAGGGACTTTGTCTTTCCCTTTCACTGGACTCCCAATCACCAAGGCACCTTTTGCTCTAGCTCTTTCCCTTTCCCCCTTTTTGGCAGCATCAAAGCACTGGGGCTTTAGGTCACTCATGGTTGAGGCCATCAGGGATTGGGCCTGGTTTAGGGACTTCATCTCTTCCAACAGATATACATTCTCATCATGTATATTTTGCATCCTATCACTGCTCAAGCTAAGGAAGGCTAGAACAGGCTTCATCTTTTGTTGGACAACCTCCTCCAAGGTTGCTTTGAGAGATGTATCCAGTTTGTCTTTTAAGAGCTCAGTGAGGTTGGCCACTGCACCTTCAGCAATGTTGGCCAACACTTCTTGGGAAAATTTTTCTGAGGCAGCTTTGACCATAGCTAGCCTTTGCTCTTCAGCTCTTCTCTTTTGTAGTGCTGTCTTCTTTCCAAGAGCTTGCTTGACAGTTAGCCTGAGAGCTTTGACATTAGCATTGTGATTGTCTCTCAGCAGCTTCTGTTCTTTCTTGACCTCCTCTGAGATGGCTTCCATGGTTGATTTGGCACTTTGAACTTCAGTGGAGATGGTTTGGAGACCAGATTCTACACCACTGATTCTTGCCTCAAGAGTTGGGAGCACAACATCTTCAGAGCCAGTGAGCCTCATTTCTACAGATGCTAGAGTCCTTCCTTGCTCATTCAATGCTCCTGAAGTTTCAGCATGAGCAGATTGGACTTGATGAGCCAAGGAGTCCAACTTCTCTGATTGCATTCCAAGTAAGGCTTGAGCTGAGCCTGTGTCAACTTGGATAGGGGCATCTGTGAGGAACTCATCTGCAAAAATTTGGTCAAGAGATATACCTGCAACATCAGATAAATCAAACAAGTTAGGAAATAAGCACTCATCACCCTCAATTTCTTTTGCATAAGACTCTGATACATCAGCAGTCTTCTTCTCATTTTCAACTTTTTCTTTTCTCCCTTCTGTAATAATGATCTCACTCAAGGAATCAGGCCTCCTCTCATCAAGGGATTCTTGAAGTTCAGATTTGACTTCAAGAATAACCTGTCCTTCCTCACTTATTCCACCCTCATTTGGTGGTACACTCACTATCTTAGTGATGACTACCTCTCTTTCATCCTCAACTCCCTCTGATTTTTCAACTAATCTTTCCTTTTCAACTCCTTCTCCTAAACCTGCAACATCTCCACCTTCATCAAGGTTCAGAGATGGCAGTTGTGGGGAGATCACAGTGCTCATATCAGCAGCCACTGAGTCATCCTGAATGATTAAGGGCTGATCAATGTCCAACTCTTCTGACACTGAATAGGCCTTAATCAAACTAGCCTCTAGTACAGGAACCTCAACATCTGTAGGCTGTGCCTTGGGTTCAGAAGAACCTTCATTGGCAGATGTGTCTTTGGTTGTGTTACCACCCTTGGTCAACACCTCTGAAGGTACAGAGCCTTTCCTATGATAGGTTTTGGGAGGATTGGAAAGTCTATCTGCTACAGAAGACTTGGGTTGAAAGGGTTCAGGGAGGTTGGCTTGAGGGGTTTCAGGAAGGTTGGGATTTGAAGGGTTTGAGGGATCATCAGGGGAATCATCATCATTAGAACCACTGTCAGGGTGTTTGATTCCCTTGGCTTTTCTTTCTTTCTCCTCTTCAATCTTATTGGCTACCAACTTTGCAAAAATCTCCTCATCAATGAGGAATCTTGTCTTTGAAACTCCAGCAAAGTGTAGCAATCTGTTCTCCTCTATTTGCCACCAGTTTGCACCTTTATCTTGGATGACTTGTGATATCTCCATCATAGATTTATCTTTTACATCAACAAGCATCCTCAAATCATGAAAGGCCTTCTGAATTCTTGGAAATTCAGCAAGTTGTGGATACAAACTGTCCACAGTAGCCTTGGCTCCTCCTCTGAGCATACTTTCAAAAGTATATTCCTCCTCATCTCCACTTGAATGGGGACTTTGGGTTATAGGGGAGTTGGCTCTGGGTTCTCCTAATGTGGCTTTAGGGAGATTAAGTTCAGGGATCTTGGCCTCAGATGGGTTGGGTACAGTAGAAGGATCTTCAGTTGCTTTAGAGAGCAATGGATCTGAAGGGGCTTTACTCAGGGGGGTTGGCTCATGAAGTGCATGCTCTAAGAGCTTTGAATAGTTGAGCATGGATGAGTCAAGGGGAGACAGGAGTCTTGTCTCATCTACTGCTAAGTCAGCAAGCACATCTATGCCACTTCTTTGTTCATTCCCTTCAGGAGAGTATCTCTTAGTGAGATTTACAGGGGTAATGGGTTGGTTGGAAGGGGTAACATGGGTTTCAGGGGAGTTGGGCTCAAGATATAGAGTTTCAGGGAGGTTGGCCTCTATGGGTTGACCTTCAGGGACTTTGGATTCTGGAGTTCCAGAACCAGATGAATTGGTCCTTGACATGGATTTGGCCCTGCTTTCAGCTCTGCTTTCCCTTAGAGCCAATTGAAGAGACCTCTCTTCTTGCAGCTCCAACACCTTTTCAGTAGGTTTGGCCCTTCTCTTGCTGGCCCTGCTACTTCCACTTCCTTCCTTCTCAGGGACAACTTCCCTGATTCTCTTATCACCCTTAGACTTTTGTCTAGTCTCATTGTACTTTTGCCTGAGTTCTTCTGAATGATCAGATGGCACTTGTACACCTTCTCTAGCAACTTCTTCAATTTCAGCTGAAGCATCTGAGTTCTCTTCTGAGATTCTCTGAGACATTTTCCTTGTCTTTACAGCCCTGGCCTTTGTCCTCTTTTTCATCTTAGGCTTCTCTTCCTCCTGTTCTTCAGCAGGCTTGGCCAGTAGCATCCTTCTTTTCTCAGTTTTCTTACTGAGCTTTCTGAACAGGATCTTTTGGGCTGGGAGGGGCTTTGCAAAGGTCTGCATCTGGGAATAGTGGGAAAACCTCTCAATCAACAAGCTTGCCCTGGTGCAATACTTGATTTTCCCTTCTAGCACCACCTTGTTGTGGGCTTTCACTTTAAATTTAGCCTTCTCCTTCATCATCTCAGACATGATGAAGGTCCTCCAATCAAACTTGATGCCCTTATCACTGGCATCAATAATGGCAGCCATGATTCTGATCCTTGGCTGGCTGACCTGCTCTAGGCTTCCAGTGTTGCTTAGGAGGCTCTTAGCAACTACCTCAAACAGATTGAGAAACTCTGGCTTGAGAGTTTTCTTGTTTTGAGTTGAGGAGAGAGGGCCTGGAATTAATAACCACTCTTGGGCTATTTCCTCTTCATGTCCAGTGCCATACACTTCTGGATTCCTTCCCTCATAAGGCAATCCAAAGGCTCCTTCCAGATCCTCTGAGGAGAATTTCACTCTGTGGAATCTCTCCTCCTCCTCTCCTTCTGCAGTGTAAGCTAACCTGGTTGAGACTTCTCCATCTTCAGGTTTGCCTCTCCACTTCAGGAAGGCAAAGAATTCTGCCATGTAACTCTCCAAGCAAGAGCTTGGTCTTTCTTTCAAGAACTTTTGGAGACCAGCTCTTCTCAACCATCTTAGGGTTGGAGTAATCTCAGGTTCTTCACTTTCAAAAGAAATAATAGGCTCAAAGTGAAGATTGGTTTTGTGGCTTAGATAGGCAAAATCTAGGTCTAGATCCTTGTTGGAGAAATTAACAAGCATCTCAGGTCTAACCTTGGGGGCCATTTGAAATTTGCAGAAAAAAGTTTGATGAAGAGTGAGAGAGTTTGAAGAACTTTTGAGTTAGGGTTTCGAATGCTTGGGGAAGAAGTGTTTGTGGGTATCTTAAGACTTGTGAATATTCTAAAAAGAATGTTTGTCAATGAGTTGGTAAGGTCTTGATACAATTCAAAGGTGGACAAAAATGGAAATCCAAAATGGACGGCTAGGATTGATTTCAGGGGAGTTGTCCATTTTTGATCCAATGGTCAAAAACCAATGAAACAGTGAAATAACTGTTTTATTCAAAACGTGGGTGGTTTTAAATGTTTGTTTAAGGCTGGGGTTTTTTCGAGATAGATCATGTCCCAAAAAGTTTAATGCAAACAAGAGTTATATCTTGGCATTTAATGCATGGAAAGTGACCTTTTGGGTGGGAGACAAATTAAATCCCAAAAAGGTGAAAACTGTATTTCAAAGGGACAGATTTCGAAATAGGTATTGATCACCAAAAATAGGTGCTTATCAAACCAAGGAATTTGTTTGATAGCCAGGACAACTTATCTGACCCTACATGGACAAGTGTCCTGAAGAAAGGTGGACAAAGGTCCTGAATGTTAATGGACAAGTGTCCTGAAGAGGTAAGGTCATGTTTCTGAATTTCAGTAGACTTGACCAAGTCTGCTGAAGTTTGATTTTGTTTCCCCCTTAATCAATGAGCTTCTTTGGACTTATTTGTCCAACTTCCCTGGATCAAGTAATCCCAACTCTGCTGATAGCTCCAGAAATCTTGCCTCTGCAAGTGGCTTGGTTAATATATCAGCTTTTTGATGGTCTGTGTGAATTTTCACTAGCTTGATATCCTTCTTCTCCACATGGTCTCTAATGAAGTGGTGCTTGATGTCCACATGCTTGCATCTTGTGTGTAAGACAGGATTTTGTGATATAGCAATGGCACTATTGTTATCACAAAATATTGGCACTTCAGTAGAGTTGACTTTGTAGTCTCTTAGTTGTTGTCTTAACCATAGGATTTGAGCACAACAACTTCCAGCAGCAACATATTCAGCTTCAGTGGTGGAAGTGGCCACTGTGTTCTGCTTCTTGGAGAACCATGAAATAAGCTTGTTGCCTAAGAATTGACAAGTTCCTGAAGTGGACTTTCTGTCAATCCTACATCCTCCATAATCAGCATCTGAGTAGCCAGTTAGCTCAATATTGTCATCAGCAGGGTACCAAAGGCCTAGATTCTCAGTGCCTTTGAGGTACCTCAAAATCCTCTTTGCAGCCTCAAGGTGGCTTTTCTTAGGATTTGCTTGAAATCTGGCACAAACACCTACTGCAAAGGTGATATCAGGTCTGCTGGCAGTGAGATAGAGGAGTGAACCAATTATTCCTCTATACTCAGTAGAGTTGGTTGAAATACCACTCTCATCAGGATCCATCTTCCAATTTGTGTTCATTGGGATCCTTACTGGCTTGCTAGTTGTACACCCAAATTTTTTGATCATCTCTCTGGTGTACTTAGCTTGGTTGATGAAGATTCCTTCTTTAGATTGCTTGACTTGTAGACCCAAAAAGAAGTTCATCAACCCCATCATTGACATCTCAAATTTGCTTTGCATGAGCTTGGAGAATTTCTCACACAGCTTCTCATTAGGAGATCCAAAAATTATGTCATCCACATAAATTTGGACAAGCAAGATGTCCTCTCCTTCAGAGATTCTGAAGAGAGTTCTGTCCACAGTTCCCTTGGTGAATCCATGATCCAAGAGGAATTGTGACAGTGTATCATACCAAGCCCTAGGGGCTTGTTTGAGTCCATATAGAGCCTTTTTGAGTCTGTAAACTTGGTTTCCAACTTCAAAACCTGGTGGTTGCTCCACATAGACTTCTTCTTTCAAGACTCCATTCAGAAAGGCACTCTTGACATCCATTTGGTATACTTTGAACCTCTTGTGGGCTGCATAGGCTAGAAAGAGCCTTATTGCTTCTAGCCTTGCCACAGGTGCAAATGTCTCATCATAGTCAATGCCTTCATGTTGGCAGTATCCTTTTGCCACTAGTCTTGCTTTGTTTCTGACAATCACATCATTTTCATTCTTCTTGTTCTTGAACACCCACTTTGTTCCAATAACATCTTGATGTGAAGGTCTATCCACCAGCTCCCATACTTCATTTCTGGTGAATTGGTTTAGTTCTTCCTGCATGGCTGTGATCCAATTGGCATCTTGAAGTGCTTCCTCAACATCACTTGGTTCTTGTTCTGACAAGAAACAACAGAAAAGAGCACTTTCACCATGGAATCTTCTTGTTTTGACTCCAATACTTGGGTCACCAAGTATTAGATCAGTAGGATGGTCAGATAACCAAGTCCTTCTTTTTCTGATCTCTTCAGTAGAGTTGTCCTCTACTGAAGTTGAGTCATTTTGATCATAGAATTCAGGATAATTTAATGCAGGATCTAATTCAGGATCATAATCAGGGATGTTGTCCTCAATGTCAGGGACATTGGCATTTTCAACATTTTGAGTTCCCCCTTGATTATTTGATCCATTGACTACCTTAGCAGGAACTGCTTCTTCATTGGTAGTTGTTACCTGGATGTGAACTGGGATTGGTTCATTCAGTTCACCATTTCCATCTGTGGGATTTGTTTCAGGAAGGTTGCCTTCAGGATGGTTGTCCAGTATTGTGTGTTCAGGTAGATTGGGTTGGACAACATCTATGAATTCAGTGTCTTTGTCTTTTAGGCTTAATCTGGTTGTCCTCTGTGTGATTTCTTCAGGTTCCAAATGGTCATTCCTGATCTCAAAGATAGATTCATCAAACACAACATGAGGTGTTTCTTCCACTATAAGGGATTTCTTGTTGTAGACTCTGAAAGCTCTGCTGATTTGAGAGTATCCAAGGAATACTCCCTCATCAGCTTTGCTGTCAAAGGCTTTCAACTGTTCTTTCCCATTATTGTGAATGAAACATTTACAACCAAATATATGAAAGTATGACACTTTAGGCATTCTTCCTTTCCATAGTTCATAGGGGGTTTTGCCTTGCCCCTTAGTGATCAAACATCTATTTTGAGTATGGCATGCAATGTTTATAGCTTCAGCCCAAAACCTCTTAGGTAAATTTGAGTCAGCAATTAGAGTTCTAGCAGCTTCTTTTAAAGTTCTATTCCTTCTTTCTGCAACTCCATTTTGTTGGGGAGTTCTAGCTGCTGAGGTTTCATGAGCTATTCCATTTGATGTGCAGTACTCATTGATGTATGAATTAATGAACTCAGTGCCTTTATCAGATCTTATCTTGATAATGCTAAGGCTTTTCTCATTTGACAATCTCTTGAGAAGTTCAGGTAGTTTGACTTGTGTTTCCTTCTTATTAAGGAGAAATACTACCCATGTGAACCTAGAGAAGTCATCTACTACCACTAATGTGTATTTTCTACCATTTATGCTTGAAGGGGTAATTGGTCCAAACAGATCCATATGTAGAAGTTCAAGTACCCTTTCAGTGGATATGACTGGTTTTCCTTTGAATGAGGCTTTAATCTGTTTTCCTTCTTGACATGGTTTACACACATGTTCTTTAATGAAAACCTCATTAGGTAGTCCTTTAACTAATGTATTTCTAGCAAGTTTATTCATAGATTTGAAGTTCAGGTGGTTTAGCCTTTTATGCCATAACCAACTTTGTTCACTAGAACTTTTAGCAATAAAACATGCAACATCAGTAGACTTGTCCCAGTCTGCAAAATACACATTTCCCTTCCTAGTTCCAGTCAATAGAGTTTGTTGAGTTTTATCTTTAATTAGACACTTTCCACTTGAGAACTCAACATTAAAATCTTTATCACAGAATTGACTGATACTCAGGAGGTTATATTTGAGACCAGCTACATAAGATACATTGGTTACTTTGATGTTACCAATCATCAAAGTACCATAACCTTTTGTTGTTGCTTGTGAGCTGTCTCCAAAGGTGACATTTGGGCCTTCTTTTTCAATAAAATCAGAGAGGAGTTCCTTGTTTCCAGTCATGTGCCTTGAGCATCCACTGTCAAGGTACCATGCTGTCTTTTTGTTCATGCTCCTCTTCTTGTGGCCCAATGGTACCTGCAATTAGATAGATTTAGGTACCCTTTGAGTTTTTGGGTCCTGAGAGGTTAGCTGTACCTTTGGGAACCCAAACTTGCCTAATAACCCTGATTGATTCAAGGTGGCTAAGTTGATTTCTTAGTGCATCAACATACACTATCCTTCCCTTAAATGCCTTTGGGAAAGTATGTGTGAATGTGTTAACTCTGTAAATTTCAGATGAGTTGTCCATTCTTCTGAATTTAAGAGTTCTTTGTGCAGCTTGTTGAAATCTTTGAGGAAAGGTTTTCTTATGACCATTACCCTTTGGCATGAGGGGTTTTGGTTGTCTCATTTTATTCTGCCTTAGAGGATGGTTTTCCTTAGGTCTATTCAGCTGAGGCTTTCTCAGATGAGTTGGCCTAGGCTGATTATACCTTGGATAATTCCTCTGAACATTGTTCAGGAGAGTTGCCCTGCCATTGGGTCTACTCTGCTGACCAATATTCCTCTTGTGTTCAGGAGCTTTGGCCATTTCCTTAGGTTTTGGCCTATTCTCCTGAATCACTTGAGTAGGCATTTCATTCAATTTGCCCTTTCCTTTGTTCAGTGGCTGAATTACTTCATTTTCAGCTTGTTGTGCCACTGACTTAACAAAGATTCTCTTAGTGTTACTTGTGGATGCAACACTAAGACAAGGTGAAGATTCAAATGGATCAAAACCTAATCCACTTCTTTGAGCCATAGGTCTTTGATAACTTTGAATTTCCTCTATTGCTCTAGAGGATTTGTTCAAAGCAGACATCTTTAATTTCAGGCTCTCTTCACTTGATTTAAGAATATCATACTCATGTGAGAGATTTTCAAATTTGGCATTTAGGATTTTAAGTTCAAATTCTTTTCTATTCTGAGAGAGAAGTTGATCATCAATCTCCTTTTGTTGGTCAACTATCCTGAGATTTGCTTCCTCAAGCTTTCTCAAGGCTTGTTGATACAACTCAGTAGACTTGACATCAACAGCTACCTCAGAGTTTTTAGAAAGTGCAATAGCCAATCTTTCATTTTCTTTCACACAATTATCATGAAATTCTTGTAATCTAGTGAAATCTTCCATCAACTTTCCCAAGGAAAGTTTCAGGTTAACCTCACTAGTGTTTTGTGAGATGAATGATGGTGAACTAGAAGTAGAGGATACCTCATCATCCTCAAGAGCCATGTTGCAAACATCATCTTCATCATCACTGTTGGAGAATAGTCCATCAGAAGAGTTGAAGCTTTCAGCACTATCAGATTCTTCACCAGCCATCATGGCCTTTCTATTGGTGAACTTTCTGTCTCTTTTAGCTTGTCTCTCTCTTCTTTCTTTAGAGCTCAATTCAGGGCAGTCATATTGGAAGTGCCCTTTCTTTTTGCAGTTGTAACACAGATCTTCATCATCATCCTTCTTGGATTCATCTCTTCTTTTAGATGATGAGGGTTCAGCTCTACTGGATCTTCTCCTATCAGAGGACTTGTCCTCTGATCTTTTCTCTTCAGGCTTTTTGTCCTCAGCCTGATCTTCAGGGGAGTTGTATCTTCTCCTGAATTTGTTGTCTTGGTAGAATTTCTTGTATCTACCAAACCTTGTGTTGAGCTTGTCAAACCTTCTAGCCATCAAGGCTAGTTCTTCCTTCATTTCAGTCTTAGAGACTGACTTTGATGATCTGGGAGTGGGTTGCATTTCTGGTTCAGCAACTTTGGCTTTGAATGCCACTCCCTTGGTAGGATTTGAAGGTTCCTCAACAGGCTTTCTTCTATTGAGGTCAAACTCATAGGCTTTAAGTTCTGAGAATATTTGTTGCATGGGCATAGTGGAGAGATCTTTGGTATTCTGCATCATCACAGCATAGACATCCCACTTTTGAGTGAGACTTCTCAAAATCTTTAATCCAACCTCTCTCTTGGTGTAGACCTTGCCCAATGAGTTTATTTCATTCATCACATCAGTGAATCTACCAGCAAATTTGTCAATGGACTCTTCAGACTCCATTGAGAATTGTTCAAACTTCTGCACAGCAACTTGGAGCTTGTTCTCCTTGATTTTTTCAGTGCCCTCACACATTTCAGCAAGGGTATCCCAAATTTCTTTGGCTGTTGTGCAGTGGTAGACTCTTCCCATGATTGCATCTGGAATTGTTTGATAAAGGGTATTCATGGCAAGATACTTCAGATTATCTTTCCTCTTTTCATCAGCAGTGAAGTCATCCTCATCCTTGGGAATCAGTTCCCTTACATCAGCTTTTTGTGCATCTGTTACCCTGGGGTTAGTTTGAGTAAACACAAAAGGTCCTCTTGTGATTACTCTTAACATGTCTGTATGAAGAGATGCAAGATGAGCCCTCATTCTAATTTTCCAGAATTCATAATTGTCTATTGAAAACATGGGCAGTTTGTGATGAGAAATGTGATTGACTGGATTTGTGGCCATGTTGTCTAATCCTTGAACAGCAGGTGGAGGAACAGCATTGTTGTTGGCCATATCTCACAAATAATCAGTTAGTTACTAAATGATGGATTTCAGAAAGAGATCAGTTCAGTGACCACACAAATGTGAGAGTTTTGAAAA
This sequence comes from Galeopsis tetrahit, assembly GCA_963675135.1. Taxonomy (NCBI): domain Eukaryota; kingdom Viridiplantae; phylum Streptophyta; class Magnoliopsida; order Lamiales; family Lamiaceae; genus Galeopsis; species Galeopsis tetrahit. Next base: position 66,909,280 of record OY776122.1, on the reverse strand, counting down.
TCAAGATGGATTTTCAGAAGCAGTGGTCTTTGAACCCCTGCTCTGATACCACTTGTTGGTCCTGAAAGGAGTATATAACAAGTGTATGGGGGGGGAATACACTTGTATGCAATTCTTTTCTAACTTTGATTAAACCAGAGGTCAGCAAGGTTGTCTTGGACAACTCTGCTGAAGAAGATTAACTCTTCTGAGATAATCAGACTACTAAGTACTATTGAGTACTTAGTTGATTGACTATCTAGGGGAGTTATATGTGCGGAATTATGGTTGGCCCTTTAAGTTTAGACTCCTTTAATTTCTGAAATCACTTAGTCAATGCAACACAGTTCAGTTTAGCTTCAGGGAACTTGTCCAAATCAGTTTTTCACAGTCTTTGAATATGTATCTTTGAAAGATCAGTTTTGTGTGCAGTGTTGAAGGAATGTAAGTACTTGTAAAGTAAATCAACACAAGAGTTTATAGTGGTTCAGAGACTCAAGCTCCTACATCCACTTTCCCTGATTTAACAGGATAATTCCTTCACTCTTGGAATTAACTTGTTTTATAGTGCCAAGGTGCACTTGATCAAGAACACCACTCCTTGGTGAATTGATCCCTAGGATGTCTAGAGTCCTAGTACCTTCTTCTCAACTCAGAACTGAACTGTTCTTCTCTCAACAGTCAGCTCCTACCACTTCTACTACAACAATCTTCTCACTTTCACTCTTGAAAGGGGTAAGGATTGAAGTAAGGTTCCAACTAATGAGATATCCTTTACAATGAAGATCAGTGTATAAGGATAGGATATCTCTCTAAGCTTGTGTATAAGTATACAATTGAGTTCAGCTTAGAAGAAGTGTATAAAGACTAAGATAGTCTCTTTGAAAGCTTGAGAGCACTTGTCAACTTGTAGGATTGTTGGATTTTCTTGTCAAGGTTGAGGTGCTTTCAAATGGTCTTCACACTTCTGTATTTATAGACAAGATGGAGGATTTGCCCGTTGGAGAGGCAGCCCCAAATTGCTATAAATGTCTTCCTTGAGTTCTTCAAACTGGAAGACAGATTCTTGATAGTGGCATGTCCTCATTTGGGTAATAAACGGCTGTAACAGTTTTGTCTTCATTCTGCAGCACTTTTCCCAATGTTTGACTTCTTGTTAGGACTTGGACATGGCTTCTGAAGGTTGATCCAATGATAGGACAACATTCCTTATCATCTGGACAACTCTCCTTATCACTATCAGTAGTTTTGCTTTTCAGCATGGTTGGCTTGCTCTTCTTCAGATGACTTGGCTCATTCCCTTTATTTCTCTTGTGTATGGTCTTAGCTCATTCCTTTGAGGACCTTTAGGGACATGTTGTCTCAATCTCTTCAGCATAGTTGTCTTCAGGCTTTCAGAGCACTTCATCTTGATCAATTTAGCTGAGACAACTCCTCTGGACAACTCTTCTGATCAGCATGGTTGGTCTTTTTTGTATCAGAGCACTTTCTACTTTAGAGTTGGCTTATCTGGACAACTCTCCTGACCAAAACCTTTGAGTAGTCTTGTCCTTTTGAGCTAGGTAGGTTTGTTCTTGCATATGGCTAGCTTCTTTGGACAACTCTCCTGATCAGAGCTTTATGAACATTTTCTCTGGACAACTCTCCTGATAAAATCATCTTCATTTGACTTGTCCTTTTGAGCTTTACAATCTTGTTTTTGTATAAGAACATCTTCTGTGGACAACTCTCCTGATAAGAGCATCTTAGATTTCATAGAGTGTTCTTACTCTTAAGTGATTGTTCCAGAATTTGAGCCTTGGGGGAACTTGATCTTGATCATCTTCAAAGCATAGGTTCCCCCTCAAATTGTGCATCTAATTGTCTAAGAGCTGCCTAACAATTCAGCTTCTCATCTAGCCTTATGCTATATGTTCTAACATTTCTAGAACATATTCATTTATAACTTAGGCATGTCTCAGGGGGTTTTTGGTATTCAATCAAAACATAGCTCATTTTATTCCCAACAGATGTCGCCGGAAATTTCTGCCGGGAGGGAGACGCCGGAAAGTTCGAGGGGGGCTAAAATTTTAATAATTTAAACATTTGTATTATAATTATAAATTATTTAATTGATTTTAATAAAAAAAAATTGTTGTTAACGGAACGTTAGGCTTACTCATAATTTCTGTTAACAATTAACAGAAGTATTTTATAGGATTAAAAGTGTAGATAAAAGGATCAAAAGTGATTTGAACCTATTTTTACAGGACTAAAATTGCAATTTTCCCAATAAAATTATCACTTTTTACCACTTTTCAAAAATAAAAGTTACCACTTTTCAATAAAAAAGAACAACACTATTCAAAATAATTAAAAATCCAACTCCTATCCAAATTCCATTCTAATGTATCGAATAATTTCGCAAAGAACGAAACAATTTTTTATACCTGTTCTTGAATAGACAAAGAAGCAAGGGTTTTAAGTAGGGGTGGGAATGGGCCAGGCCAGGTCAGGCCTTAAGAAAAAAAGTCTGGGTCTGGTATATAATATTGAGTTTATTAACAATAGGAGCTAAAATCCATACCCCTACTACAATTAAAACCAAAAAATTCTAGTAAAGCAATTAAAGCCAAATTCCTACTTGATATACCTAATGTGCCCTTAATAATTCATTTAAAACCTTAAATACATATTAATATTTTAAAATCCCTCATAAATGGTGGAACCACTAACTCAATCATAATTCCCAAAATCTCAAGATCTTTTATTCCCAATTAAATGCGATTCCCCTCAATTTTCCCATTTCCATCAATACGAACGAATCCCTCATAAAACACGTTCGCCTTTCCGGTGGCGATCGCCACCGCCGGAGATTTATCGAAAAATCCACTACAATACGCGCTGGAGCTTGTGAGGAAGACGAAATCTGACGTAACAGAGGAGTACATGAGATCGTTGGCGGATCTGATGGTGATACTAGGGCGGCCACAATTTTTAGTGGTGCGGTCTTATTTGGTGTCTGATCTGACGCACGCAGGGTTCGGCGACGTAGACTTCGGGTGGGGAAAGGCGGCGTACGGAGGTGCGGCGAAAGGCGGCGTTGGTGCCGCAGCCTCCATCTTCGCCGTTGGCGATCGATCTGTTTTTGCAGTTGTTGTGGCGACCGATCTATTTTTGCATTTCGTAATCGCGATTTAGAGGTGAGTGGTCATCTTCTTCCATTGCAAGTCATGACTTCATACCTGCAATTTTGGTCTAAAAAAAGGGGCAACATTATTGGTCGTCTTCTTCCCTCACAAATCGACTTTTATTGTTGTTTTGTTTGTGAATTCGGTGTTCGTGTCGTCGATTTCGTTAACACTGAGTCTCATTTCGGCTTTGAAAATTTTGATTTGTGAGTTTTAATTTGAGGATCAAGTTTCGTGAATTGGAGCTCTCTCTCACGCACTTAAAGCTTTGTCGGCGATTTTGTTCGGTGTTTAATTCGCCGATGATTCATCCTTGATTGGTGTTGCGGATTGTTGTTGTTGTCCATTAATTCCGGTGATTTGTGGATTGAGAATTCAGTGTGAGTTTTGTGCTGTCGATAAGTTCCTCTTTTCATCGTATGCGAAGTCGATTCACCTTCGATTTTGAGGAATTCAACATGCAATTTTCGTTGCATACATAAACCCAATTTATTGCATATATTTATATGTATATGGAATTACTTAAGTGTTATGCAATTTTTATGTTGTTATATGCAATTAGATTTTGCAATTTTCATGTTGCTTTATGCAATTATAAAATTACTAGTAAATGCACTACACCAAATTTCAATTTCATAATGTGTAAAGAAATATACAGATCATAAATAACTAGTATGTATGTGTAAAAAAATATTATTAACAATATGAATATGCGCTTAAAAGAATTATGAATGCAGTTGATTAATTACCGTTAAAATTATGAAATATTTTAAGATATTTGGATGAAGAAATAATTTGATTAGTAAAACCATAATTTTTTAATTTTTTAAGATATTTGGATGAAGAAATAATTTGATTAGTAAAACCATAATTAATATACTAGAACATCTTATTACAATATATTATTCTTTTACGTATTATGAAGTATTTTAAGTTACAACATGTAATTTTCGTTGCATATATAATCCTTGAATTAATTGATTGCTGGAAAATTAATAAAAAAATTTTGAATTTTAGAAAAATAATAAAAATTCTCATTAAACATAAAAAGTGTTTGAAATTAAAATTTTAATTAATGGGCACGATTAGTAAAGTCTTTCAGATTTTGCATATTTGTTTTGTTGACTTTACAAAATTAAAGATATTTAAATTAAATTTTTATTAGGAATTTAAAATTTAAAATAATGTTGATTAATTCAGAAATGTCAATGCAATTGCAATTGAATGCACAAAACTTTTTGGAAAGGTCGGGGATTAAGGAAGGTAATACTCTTGAAATGCGGGAAACTATTGTTGATTAGCAATTTAAAATTTAAATTAATTTAACTAATTCAACATTATCAATATATAATTAATGAAAGGGCATATGTGTCCACTACAATTCGATTTTGGCTCTAATTGCTTTAACAAAAGTCAATTTGATTAATTAGCCTAAACACTTAGTGAAATGTCTCTATGGGCAACTCCCCCTATAATATTTGAGCCCAAGTCTGGCCTATGACCTCTAATAGACTTTTTTTAAAGGCTTGACTTGACCTTTTTAATAAATAGGCCTGGCCCGAAAGCCTTTTAAAAGCATTTTTAAGTGTATTTCAAAATAAAATAAAATAAAATACATAAATTGAATTACCAATATCACCGAATCATAAAAAACTATAACAAATGTTCAAAAAAATAATAATATCAAAATGTTATTTTCAACAATTACAAAGAAAAATAAATCAATTCTTCAACATAATCTCATCTTCAATTCTTCAAGATAATCTAAAGCAAATAATCTCATCTTCAATTCTTCAAGATAATATTAATAATATTATATATATATTATATATATATATATATAAATTAATTTAAATAGGCCGGTCTGTTGGGCCTAAAAGGCCTGTAAAAAAGCTTAGGCCTGGTCTCTTTAATTAAATGGGCTTGTAAAAAAGCTTGAGCCCGACTTGTTTATTAAACGAGCTGAGCCGAGCTTTAGTAGGCCGAGTCGTAGCCCCTGTCGGGTAGCCTGGCCCATTCCCACCCCTAGTTTTAAGGTACCAGGAGAAGAGAAAGAACATAAAATTCGAGAAAACGATTCGTGTGGATGGATCCGCCGTGCATAGAGGGGTCCACCAAGGCAACAGTCTATCGGGAGAGGATCCTTGAGTGGGAGCAGGTGGCCGAAACTGAGGAAGGCGACAGCAAGACAAAACATAGTGAACGGTGTGGATATTTTTTAAAGTTTACATATTCTCTCAAATAAAGAATAAAAAATTGTTAGAGGGTGTTTCTTTTGGGCTTTGTGTGGTTTTAAAAACCAGATTTTTGAAATCCTGGTTTTTTAAATCCGGATGAATAGTAATATGAGTGTTTCTTTTGGGTTTTGGAATAGTGAAAGATTTAACTTTATGTCAAATCAAATTGTAAGATTGAATGAGTTTGTATTATTATATTATTGTTTGGTGAGATTATAATGATTAGTTGATTAAATATATTATATTATTGTATTATTATATTATTATAGTATTATTATATTATTGTTGAAAAAGAATATAATGATTGGAGTAATATTATATACATATAACTTTATGTCAAATCAATATGTTTGATAAGGGTGGTTTTGAGTGGATTTTGAAAACCGATTTTTAAATCCCGAAGTAAAACGGGTTTTGGATCTTGAAATCCAAAACCTGGTTTTTAAAACCAAAAGTAAACATCCCCTTAAAGAAAAAAAGCATAAAAAAAGCGGTTAAAAAAAGCATAAAAAAGCGGTTTAAAAAAAAGCAAAAAAAAAAAAAAAAATGTTGACTTTCCCCTACTGGAATAGTTAGAGACTCAACTCGATTTTAATTTTTTTCGAATAAAGCATGAGTAGCTCGTGAGTTAGTTCGACTCACTCACATTGGGAGACATGTCTTAAATATCGAGCATATTGATAATTGATGCGCAGATGTGGTCTTTCTCTCTTCAAAATCATATGATACCTTTGTAAATGTAATTTGGGTGGAAATTCAAATTAATGACCCGCACCCGCCACCACGTAATTCGAAAATTATTCCGCAAACAAATGCACACAAATCAACCCGGCTACAATTTTCCGAGCTCTAATTTCTCAAATCAATTCATTCAACAATGGACGCCAGCAAAGATTTTCCATAATTTAGTATACAAGGAACGAAGAAGAGCGCATCATGTATTTGCTGCTGGACTCATTCAATGTAATTTTCGTTCAACCTAGAGCTTCATTAATATTCAGATTTCTTCTAGTATTTTATTACGATTCTGGTATTGCCGACCCGATTAATTATATTTATTCCCAAATTTGCTATTTCCGGGGGAATTTAATTTAAGCGATCGGTGCATTGGACTTTATTCATAATATGTAGATCGTTTTGTATTGAATTTCGTGATTTTGAATCAAATGTGTTGCTTAGATTAGGTTTTGCAATGCAGATTCGTAGACAAGAGGGTGCCCAGATATTTGGTACGAATGCTATTCAGATAGATAGGCGAAGTTTATAGAGGGAAAAGGTAAAGGATAATCGTAGAAAAGTTTAACATTGATGACGGGGGGCTCAGAAATGGAGGAACCACCGGCAGCCATGTTGCGGCGCAATCCATATGAAGTGCTTGGTGTTTCAATGGATTCCTCTGATCAGGAGATTAGAACTGCTTATAGAACGCTTGCTCTTAGGTGCGCTTTCATCATCTTCTTCCTCCTCTTGAGTTGTTGTTTTGAAGATATATTTAGCTCCAATGCATTTTTAGTATTTAATATGCAAATTGTTAATTATTGTGATATGTGGCCTACTTCAGATTACTAGAAACCTGTGGTTTGTAATGAGATTTCCACTGTCATTAATCTGCTACTTGGATGTTTATGAACTATTCATTGCAAGGGCTAGTAATGGATTTTGATTATACTTCGGCCAACGAATTAAATAGATATTTGATCCTTCTATCAACAACGTTGTTTCAATTTGAAGATTAAAATGTGTTGAATATTGAATTGAGACTTTATACATTACATATGAAATTTTAAGCCCTACATAGACATACAACCCAAATTTGCACAAATAAACTGCTGAAAGAAGATCTTTTAAAATATTTAAATTTTGGGATAATTCTTGAGATTGACAGGTATCACCCAGACAAGAATGCTAACAATCCTGAAACATCTGAGCTATTCAAGGAGGTTGCATATTCATATAGCATTTTGTCAAATCCAGAAAGGAGAAAGTTGTATGATAATGCTGGATTTGAGGTAGTTCTATCAGCAACTACATTCATATAGCCTTTTGAAGCATCTCTCTCTCTCTTGCCTGAGTGTGATATTCTTACATTTCGTATTAATGAATAAGGCCCTTGATGCTGAAGGAATGGATCTGGAGCTTGATCTGTCCAACCTTGGAACTGTCAACACAATGTTTGCAGCTATATTCAGGTAATAGTCTAATTTTAAGATCCTTTATTAGTGTGATTTACTTGCAAGTTGTTATGTACATTTTGTTTGGAACAGCAAGATGGGCATCCCTATTAAGACCACAGTTTCAGCCAATGTTCTTGAAGAGGCCCTGAACGGAAGTTTCACAATAAGACCACTTAAAATTGGAACTTCAATCAATGGCAAGGTACCATCTCAATTAGCACGATATAACTGTTTAATTTTATTGCTGAACTACTTTTTTGGTTTTTTTTTTTTAAAAAATAAAATCTATTTGATCAATATAGGTGGAAAGGCAGAGTGCTCACTTCTATGGTGTATCTGTTAATGATGAGCAAGCAGAGGCAGGGATTGTAATTAGAGTTACTTCAGCTGCGCAAAGCAAATTTAAGGTGTGTATTAATATTGTTAAATTTGAGTCAAAATCTGGCATCAATATATTTTTTAGTATCTACTTATTTGACTTATTGAAAGAACGAAAAAATATTACCAACTACTTCATTTGCTTTCTCAATTGATGTGTTTAGGCATTAACAAATTAGTTTGATACTAATGGTATCATGGTGTGTGATTTTCAGCTCTTGTACTTTCAGAATGATGCAACTGAGGCATATGGGTTGGCATTACAGGTAATTGATTTAGTTCCAGTTATGTCTTTTAAGTAATTTGTTGTTACATATTCTCATTCATAAAATAAGTGCCTGACACACTTGTGTAATATTATTTATAATATGAAATGTCCTCAGTTAGATACTTCTGTTTACCTTCTAAACTTAAGTTGTGGCTATTTTGGATTCTTATATTTTTACCTTAATGAAGTTGTTCTGATGCTAAACACGTAGGAAGAAAGTGAGAAAACAGGAAATATTACGTCAGCTGGAATGTACTTCTTGCATTTTCAAGTCTACAGAATGGATTCATCTGCAATTGCGGTATGAGTTTATCATCACTAAAAGGACTTGTCAACAATTTCTTGTTAATAAAAAAAATAACACATGAGTTTGGTGGTGTAGTATGCAATGACTAAGGAGCCAGAAGCTGCTCTCTTCAAAAGACTGGAAGGCCTTCAACCCTGTGAGATCTCAGAACTAAAATCCGGCTGCCATGTATTCGCCGTTTATGGTTGGTATTGCTTTTACCTTGAATTATTCTTATGGCTTATACTAATTATTGCATATAAATAGCTAAGTATTCCATGAGCCTCATTCGCCCGCCGTTTCTTGCAGGAGATAATTTTTTCAAGCCTGCTATATATACGATCGAGGCTCTTTGTGCGGAATCATATAATGATACAAGTAATAAGCTTATGGCCATTGAAGCCAAGATTCTGAGAAAGAGAAATGAACTACACCAATTTGAGACAGAGTTTAGGATGGTATCCCTTGTTCCTTGTTCTCTCTGTTATGAAAGTTTTTGGTAGCTTTCACCTTTGTATATAATTTTCTCCCTAATTTCAGGCCTTGGTACATTTCCAAGAAGTCATGAAAAGATATAGCGAAGAAAAGCAATCTGTAAGCTTACATCCTTACAATAAATTGTTCAGGAAAAGTTTTTTATTTCAAAATATCTCACTTTTTTTAATTGATTTTCGTCTTGTTAACTCTCAAAATTCAACTTTTTAGTTATTTGACCAACTCCAACAAGTTAGTAACTGGTTTGTAAAGTTAACAGGACGAAATTATAAAAACAATTGAAAAAAATGCCACATGATCATTTCAGAATTGTGTATTTAGTAATGTTGGCTTGCTATATATACAATCGAGGCTCTTTTTGGTAGCCTAGGATTGATCATTTCAGAATTGTGTATTTAGTAATGTAGGCTTGCAATCTGTTTGATATTTACTATTGATTCTCATGATCATTTACGCCACACCTGAACAGGTGGACGAGCTGCTAAAACAACGAGAGATCATCCACTCTAGTTTTACGGTAACAGGGCCCGCTTCTTATCCTAGTGGGACTGGATACTTTAGCTACACCTCTAGAAGCAAATCATTTGGCGATGATTATAACTTTGTGAGAGAAGACGAAGGTTCCGAGTCTAAGGAAAAATATATGAGTAAGAAATGGTTCAGTCTAAAAAATTTCCGTACTTCATAAGTAGTTGAAATTCATTCATGCAAGCCTTTATGCATTGTAGATTTCTGTATGTACAAGGAAAGGCTTATCTCTTATATATATTTTGTGTATAAATTAAAGATGGCAGGATGTTCCTTACCAGTTCAATTCTTTTGTCACGCTTTTCGTATACCTTTATATGATTTACTTTTTAGATCAATAACACATGTCGATATGATGTATACATTTAGTTTGTTGGTGTTTTTGCAGATTTTTTATAACTGTAAACAGAATTTCATATGATTCTGTTGAGAGTAATTGATGTTTGAAGTGAAAAATTGAAAAGATTCGTTTGAAAATAAGAGTAACATGTATGTGATGTATCCAAGGTTTTTTGAAAAGAAAGGTGACCATGTTTTCCGGTTTAGAATAATCATTTCTTTATGTACGACCTAGTTCCTCATGTGCATGTCTATAATGTTTTTAGATTCAAGCAAATACTGTATAGTTTAATCAATATTTAGAATCTTTTGTTTGGCCGATGTTAACTAACTGGGTATTCATTAATTAGTTGATTAGTCCCCTTAAATATTTCTTATAATTATCTCTTTGAAATCTTAAGAGGCACCTTATAAGTATATTTATTGTCCCACATAAGTACAATTTGCTCATAAAATATATATGGTGCTGGTGTGTACGTACAGCTGTCTATAGAAGTGGTCCACATGGTAAGTCTTTATGAGAGACACGTCGTATACATACTTATAACCTTTCTACTTTCTACACATCTATATATATATATTTTGTTTAACCCCATCTTCAAAGAAAGCAAGCAAATATTTACATGCTAAGTAATTGTTATATAGTATACAAAATGTCATCACTGCACATATAAAATATTACTATTATACATACAAATTATCGTTGTTTAAAAAATTACATTTTACTATACTAACATTCAATATACACTGCATTGACACTTGAAAAGTCATTTAAAATCTATAGTTATGGTATAATACGACTGATATATTGTTATACATATGATACAATGAATCATTTACGATCGTTTATCATAAAAACTTAAAAAAAATCAAAAAACAATACTATAATATCTCTTAAAAAAATAAAATCAAAAGTGATATATAATTTATTTTAAAACCGTTTCTTTTTTCCTTGAATGACAATAATTAAATTGAAACAAAAAAGACTAAATTAATTGTAACAAAGAAGGAGGTCTTGCTTGAGATTGTTGATACGATAGAATATTTGTTTATACAATAATACAAATTTGTGAAGTCTAAAGACAAATACTATTTCTATAATATACTCACAAAAGTTGGTGATTTTTATTACTTGATCTGGTGTCTATGTGCATGTGTTTCTGTTATGCGGTGCTTATGTTGCCGACTAAGTGCACTTCATTATCCAAGTGTCAACCCAAAGCATACCACTATATGTTCCCCTTTAAAAGTTCTTCTAGAAAAAACATTCCAAAATATATGTCATTTTTTATTCTTTATAAGAAATATCAAATGTTCTTTGTCCCCTTAATTTTATTTTTTTGATAGGTATGATAAATTGCAATAAAATAATCATAATAAGATATATTAGTCATCACAAATAATTATTACTATTAAATCAGCCTAGGCCCCTAATCGATTTGATTTTGCTTCTCTAGGTGCTTTTAGTAAAAAATCAGCCTAGACACCTTCTATTTTATTTTTTTAAGTTTAGGACTTCAATTTGGACAATCGTACACACTTTTTCAAGATAAAAAGAAGCTCTAAGTAATACTGTCATGATGTTCAATGTTTTTTTTTTCTCTTTTTTCCTTTTTATCAAATTCTATTAATTAAGGGTGAAAACTGTGTTTATATAAAAAAAATTAAAAAAATTAAAAATAAAATCAAGGTGGCCTCCTAGGCGCTAGGCAGTGCAAATCCGTCAAGTGGAACGAAAAGAGTATTAATTAAACTACACTGGCTACACTATAATCTAGCTAGGGTTAGGATCACTGTGAATTACTTTTGAATCTGGTATTAAACTATACTAGCTACAACATTATAAATTTATAATCTATATGAGGGTCAAAGGTTAGATTAGTACTAATTACAAAAATTAGTAGACATGGGATTAATATAAAATACACATAAATGGAGGAGTCACATCACATGACTTAAAGCTAACTCCACCCGACCTACTTCTTTATGTGTTTTTAAATTTGTCACTCGGAATATATATTTAGAATTTACCCCCACATAGTTTGGGAATATTTTTAATATATATACTTTGAACGTATCCAACAAAGGGATTGCAACTTGAGAAATAAGTCACATTGGGATTATGCTTTTTGGATCCTTCCAAAGTATAGGGTGTAAATGGGAACAAAGATGATTAGAAAGTTAATGTGATGTTGAATTATGATAAGATCATGTCTGAAATAATCTTGTGTTAAAACCCATTTAATCACCTCTCATTGGCTTAATTGTCTTGATTAACACAAATTAGTGGGCCACACTAAGATTTAGAAAATCTCTCATGATCATATCGGCATCACCCTCTCAACAAGAAATACAAAGCATGATTAAAGTCACTTGAAAAGTATTTTGTTTATAAGGTGGTGGAAACCATTAAAAAGGAAACCCCATTAAGGACATTTGTTGATTACTCCATTTGTTCCAAAAAACAATTTTGTTACTTTTGTGACTTTTTTTTTTTTAAGATATACTCTACATCGCTTTTAATTTTTCAAAAAATATTAATGATGTTTTTCTTATTTTGTGATTCTCTTATTTTTTGTGATATTCATTTAACAAAATATTAGAATAATTTTTTTTTCTTTGTTTGAGGGTATAATAGTCATGTTATACAAATAATCATTATTTTTTTTAAATTTGTTTGAAATCAAAAAATTGACTGAAAATGGAATAGAAAGGAGTAATTAACAAGCCTTGAAAAGTCGATTAGACAAGCTAATTAATTTAGACACACTACATCCAATTCTAATTACAACATTTTCCACTAGATCGATGTCTATCCACATATATCAATATAAGATACAACCAAAATTGTTTCAAGAATTAGGGTGAAACTCTCTATAACCATAACTCTCCAATTGTTTATCTCTAATTTATTTTCACTGTAGATTATACGGAAAAGTAACTTACGAATTACAAGAAGTTCGTTATGCAAATCGTTGCTAACAGAAAAATCGTTATGTAAAGGGGTTGGTCCGCTATGGACTCGAGTGCATGTTGTGCACCCTAGTCCATGTTGCACTTTTCAGTTTTACCGACTTACACTTTTTGGTAAATGGTGTTGCACTTTTCAATTATTAACTGTATAATAATATTTTTAGTATAATAATTGAAAAGTGCAACACCATTTACCAAAAAATGTAAGTCAATAAAACTGAAAAGTGCAACATGGACTAGGGTGCACAACATGCACTCGAGTGCATACTAGACTTTACCTATGTAAAGTCCGTTTTCCTTATTCCCCTGAATTTTAGTAGAGAAACTCTCAGTTGACAAAATACAACTGATCCTAAGTTATCTGAACAAAGTCCATTGATCTCAACTCATCCGAGCCCAAGTCTACTGAGACAGTGGCGGATGTAGTGTAGAACATGGGGTACAGTTGTACCTCCAAATCGATTTTTTTTTATTATTTAAGGTAAAAAAATTTAAAAATTAAAATAACAGCATAAAAATAGGTAACTACATCCCCACCATTCTCCAACTTAAACTTGAACTCCAGTCATTTCTCAAATTTTCATTTAAAGTCCAATATAAATTTAATTTCTCCTCTCAATAGATTGAGGACCAATAATAATTTTATTTCTCCTTTAGATGGAGGTATAATAAAGATTTAATTTTCCCTCTTAGTAAATGGAGGCCAATACAAATTTAATTTTTTTTCTTTTAATAGATGGAGGTCCAAAAAAAAAGGTCAAATATCATAGGAATAGATCATTTTTTTAAATACGAGAATTCATCGGTTCTCAGTTGTAATTAATGTTATATAAAAATTTTAAGTTACCACTATGATTTTTATTATTAAACACTCTCTTCGTCTATAAAAATATATTTCTTTGGTTGAATACATATTTTAAGAATAATTCATATTTATGGTATAAAATAGGTATGTGAATTAAAGAGTAGAGAATATTGTCGGTAGATCATTAATTTTGTTAATAAAATAGAAAAAAATACTTAAAATTTAACTATTTAAATAGAATGAACTTATTTTTTATAAACGAAAAAATAAGATTGGACATATTTTTAGTGGACGGAAGAAGTAGTATTTTATTTAATATATTCCGTAGAATCCGTACCCCGAATTTGAAATTCTGGATCCGCCACTGTACTGAGATCAAGCAATCTGAACCTGATGAACTCGATCCACTGAACCAACTAATTTGATCTCAACTCATATATTGTTCGAGACTCAACATTGTGAAATTGCTAATCGCTTCGTGTATTTAACTCATCACACCATTTTTTTATGGATGATTGTATTCATCGTTTTAATTTAGATATTTTAGGGATGAATATATTCTGTTTGTAACAAAAAGATGAGCGCAAATGAAATATATGTGTACCCAATTAAAAAAATCATACACATATCGACAGAGTTTTGTAATTGTCAACAAAGTTCTCAGGACTAGACCAGATCGATCATTTCAATCAATCAATAAAATATAGATGATAAATTCGATATTTTTACTACTCCTTCCTATTCAAAATATATGTCATTCGAAAATAGTTAACTTCTCATTTTACCCTTAATCAATGTTTGTAATTCTCATTAAAAAAAATACATGTATGTAAATATTTATTAATTTTAAGGGTAAATTTGGAATAAATACAATTAATTTGCATTGAAAAGTGCAAAACGATTTATATTTTGCAAAGAAAACGAAAGTTCAAAACGACTTATATTAAAAATAGGAGGGAGTATTTAGTACTCCGTATGTTTTTACTTGGTATATTTGATCAAAATATTTATTTCATTCTGAATTATTCGAAGATGCACACAAATCACGTAAGAGAGGTGATGTTTTAGGCTATTTATTTCAGTAATTAGATTTAGCCTATTCTTTCTTATTGACTATATGATTTTTTATTTTTTTTACATTCAAAATTTGCATGGTTTAATACTTATCTAATTAACTCACTTTATATTGTATATATATAGTTAAACCGATAATTAATAGTAAATCTCGCTACAAGAAAATCATATCATTATTCTCAAATTTTTATTAAATATTTTAGTTAGAGAAATTATAATTACAAAATATTTCATTAGTTACTGGTTAATATGATAAGTTATTTATTAATTATAAACATATAACAAGGGTTGCTAGTTTGTCTGAATAACGAGGGACCAATCACATGTACTTCCCTGCCCTGAAAGAATGAATCTAACCTTAAACTATATATGCTCTGACACCCTACCTTAGCTTGTCTCGAGCGTCGCATGCTTCAATTTTAAATGTCACGGAATTTTTGTTGGCATGCGCTGATTCCTTATTCAATTAGGGCATACTTGTTTTGGAACTACCATCGGACTGAGTACGTTTTTTTTTTTTTTACTGATAAAATGTATATTTCACACGAGTGCATGGGGTACTCAACCCATTATCAAAGATTTAATTAATTAATTAATTGTAAAGCTAAAATCCCCCCTCTAAAAAAACCCTAGTCCCCCATCCTCAACCCCATGACCGCCGCATACACCTCCTCCCACCTTTCCTTTTTCCTCTCTTCTTTATAGAAAATATGTAGATCGATCAATGCTCTTTCAGATCTGTTCGAGGGCATCTCAGGAATCTACTGACAAGTGACATCGCCCATCTGTCGCCTTGCGCCGTCTTGGTTCGGTAGCTAACCAGATCCGTCGTCGCCGGAGTTGCTCAGATCCGCCGTCATCCGTCCGATTTCATGTAGATTTTTCTAAAAGTTAGTAGGGATCAATGGAAGATTTGTCCTAACGGAGCTACGGTGACCTTTTGGAGGAGTGTCCTGTTGATCCTAGTATAGTTCTTTGTTTTATTTTTTATATTTTCCCACTCTTAGTTTTATCATTTCTGCTGGCTTTTGAGCCTTGTATCCTTCTGTGGATCCATGTATCCCTATGTGGAGCTTTGTGTGCTTGACTTTTTTGAGTAGGCCTTTGGCCTTAGGATCTTGGTATTTGGTGGAGCTTTATCTCTATTTTTTTGTCTCTTTCTTTTGATAGGAGAGCACCTTAGTGCGGGGTTGTTTTCGTAGTGAAAGTAGAGATCCGATCATCATTACGGGACAAAGGGTACACTCGTTTATTCTCTTCCTCGCGGTTGGAGGGGCAACGATACCATTGAATTTCGACTGGTTTGAAGATCATGAGTTTGAGCTTGTAATAGTATTGTATTATGTTTTGATCTTGTAAACTCTAAAAAAAAAAAAAAAAAAAAAAATGGGGTACTCAACCCGTATAATTTACATCACAGATTTACAACAACCACCCAATCAAAATGTCATTTTAGTTTAGGGCATCTCCAATGGGGGTAGAAGTCTCATGTGGATTTCTACTCCTAACTCAAATTGAGGGTAGAAGGGGTTGGGGGAGAGATGATGTGGAGGAGAGAGGAGAAATGGGGTAGAAGTTCTTCTACCCCATTTCAAGTGGTCCCCAACTTCTATTTCTTATTTTTTTCATTTTAATTTCTTATTTATTTACTTCTTATTAATTTATGTTTTATTTTGTTTTGTTTTCTTTTCAGGTTTTTACATTTATTTTATTTTAATTTATTAAGAATTTAATTATTTTGTATTTACAAATTACAATTGATAGAGTATTTTTTATCTCGTATTTTTGGTGTTATTTCAATAATATTTTGTTAGGAAATATATTAATATTATTTATTTTTATAACTTAAATTTTATAGTTAATATTTATTGTGATTTTTAATTGTAGAAGTTAAATTATAAATAAAAATAGTTAATAAATAAATATGAATAAAATAAAATAGAAATTTAATTGTGGGATCTATGAATAATTTTGAGGTAGAAAGCATTGGAAGGGAAATGAATTATTTGTGGCAGGAGTAAGAAACTAATGAAGTGTCACCTATGTGGCAAATTTCTACCCAAAAATTTCTCACTTGCATTGGAGATGCCCTTAGAAGACATCATCATTCCTATACTGCAAATTGGACAGATTCCAAATTTTACATTCGAATTTCAACATTCAACTTTATCTTTTTCTAAAAATACAATATATTATAATAATATCATATATTATTACACAGTTGATTTGACATAAAATTACATTATACTTATAATACAATATCACACACTCTTACACAATTAATTTGACATAAAGTTACACCTTATCCTACCCAACATCCCAAAACAAACATACACAATTACTATTTATCAAGATTTCTCCATCCAAGATTTTCCCATCTACATCTCCCCCATCCTACATAATCACAAAATAAACACCGGTACCCCCTTAATGTTTCCCGCTATCATGTTTATTACTCTCTCCATTGTTTCTTTTTTACAATTTAAAAAAAAATATTATATCAGTTCTATTATAAGTTTCTCATTTTCCTTTTATTGACGTTTTACTATAAGTTTCTCATTCTATTTTTAACAAATTATTTTTTCTCTCTCAATCACATTACTTGTAATTTATCTATTATTTTATCATAATTCATTTCATACTCATCTATTATTTTATATCTCACCATCACATCACCTGCTGTACTACATTTATTATTTTATTATATTTCTTAATCAAAATATCCAAAAGAAATGAAAAATTTATAGTAAAATATTATTTATTTATATACTATAAAGTATATAAAATAAAATAGATAAAATAGAGAAGAAATAAAATAATTGTGGTGAGATATATTTAAAAAAAATTAAAAATAAATACACTTTATGTGGACAGGGAGAGAATATACTCTATTCAAATTCATTATATTTTTTTAACACAAGTTTTAATGAATATTAATTAATTTATGTATAAAATAGATAGATTGAGGTATTTACGATAGAGTATTTTGAGATTTATTTAAAAATAAAATGATTATTTATTAATAAAGTGGATGATAATTTAAATAATCTAGTAATGTTTGAAGATCTGAGATATTATTTAGAAAAAGGAATGATTATAATGAAGTGAAAAAAAAAAAGAACTTAAGAAATATTTGTATTGAAAACATTAATTTACATATAAAATAAACCTCGCTAGTATAACTTGGTTCGTGTCAAAATTGTGCATAAAACGGAAAAATTGTAGCAAATTCAAACTTTGAATTTACGTTGGAATTTGCAATGGTAAAAATCATTGCAAATCGAGCGCTGGAATTTAAGGCTTACAACAGTCGAGGTGTAGTGGTACCTGCGTCAATTGGCAACAATTATTATCATCTTAAATTCAAATGTCGGATTTATGATTTTTTTTATTTTTTTGTCGCAAATCCCATCTAAACTACATTGTTTCCTTCTCAATGTGAAATTTGTTGTAATTTGTAATAAAAAGGAAAAAACGTTGCTTATTTGTTAAACTTTGTTTACTTGACTGCATAGTTGTTAACCGTGGCAAAACTTTCATTGTTAATTTTTTTTAGTGTAAAAAATATAAGAATATATAGAAAACAATGATTAGAAGGGACATTGATAAGGTAGACAGGGTGGGACATGCATGGAGTTGTGATGAAGACTTTGGAAGCCACCACATTTTTTGATTAATTGATCATCTCTCTCTCTATAGTCTATACACCCTTTCTTTTCTTAATCTATCTCTGTCATATGATGTAGTAGTTAGTAAGATTCGGAAGATCTTTCCCATATTAATTTATTTATAATAAAGCAAAGTTTTAACAAATAATACATACATTTCAACGTCAATCACGCACACATCCTAAACAATAATTCATCACCAAGTAAATGGTCGCCACCTCACACGGCCCCACATTGTGTTTTATTAAAATTTAAGAATAAAGTGATATTTACTTTACACCGAAGTCAAATTCAATAAAATTAATTTTTAAGAGTGAAAAAGTAACAGCATGTAGTGTAAATAAGTGTGTAGTTTGAAAGTAAGAGATTTGACTATAGTTTTCTTATTTGTAAATAACAGTGAAACATCTAAAAGATTTGACTACAATTTTCTTATTTTTAAATAATTGTGGAACGAAGGTAGTATATATATATATATATTATTTAAAAATCAACAAAATGTAGGGTCAAATTAATATTGTTACTTTAATTTATACAGATAAGAATATATATTGATAAAATTAAAATATGAAATTGAAAACACTAAATAAAATAGTTAAACTTAAATAATACTCCTATATTGAAATTGATAAAAAGAATTGATGATAAATATTTAAGATTTAGCAAAATCATTTACTAGATGATTTTTTGTTTGACATTAATCGGTAGGTATGTGGGTTCGATGATGATGTAAGCTCCACTACTAGTTTGGAGATTTGGACGTCGGCGAATGGGGTCCTCGTTGTCGCCGGAATGGCGCTTTCCCCCGCTGCCACCCTTTGATCACTTCAAAAGTGATAACCTAACCTAAGAGATCAAGTTTGTACAGAGAAAAATAATTTGAAAGTGATGATTGTGCAAAGCGTGTTAAAGTAGGGGATAATTTTGGAATTTCAGAACTCCATTTGTCCCTATGAGTAATTGGATTTGAAGTTTGTACACTCCCTCGTCTTACAATTATTTGTATACTTGTCTTATTTATTTATCCGACAATTGTTTACTCATTTAAAAAAAAACTCCATAAAGTTAACTATCACAATATTCACATAAAAAATAGGGTTAATTCTAAATAAATACACAACCTTTAGTCCCAATATCGATTTAATCACGACATTTACAATTATTGTAAAAAATCACAACCTTTCATTGTGTTGCAATTAGATACACATTTTTTTTCTCCGGCCAACAATTGATGATGTGGTTTGCCAGAGCTTGCCACGTCAGATTACACATATTCTTTTTTATTTTTTTTATTCTCTACATCAAATTACATTTTATATAAATAAAAATAAAATTTTATAGAAATAAAACTCCCGCTTCTTCTTCTTCTTCTGCGTCTTTCTAACTTCTCAAACTCAATCAAGTTCTTGTAACCTTAAAAATTAAAATTATAAGGATAGAACCTGTTAGGTAAAAATTAAAAAAAAAAATTGTAAAAAATCCTAAAAAAAAAAAAAAAATTTAGGTACTAAATAAACTGTTGATAGGTCAAGCATATGACATTCAACCCTTGAATGGTAGAAGGGTGTAGAAGATGAGGAAGAAAGGTCCGGAGGAAAATTCTAGAAATTCTACAAAATTGACAAGACATAAAATACAAATGACTTTGCTCTGTATATAATGTAGTGGGCCACAACAACAAAAGACGAACTTGATTGAGTTTGAAAAGTAAGAAAGACAAAGACAAACTGATTTTGAGAAGGAGGGAAGAAGAACTTAATTGAGTTTGAAAAGAAGAAAATTTGAGTTTGAGAAACGGGGAGAAGAAGCAGAAGAGGCGGGAGTTTTATTTTTATTTCTATAAAGTGTAATCTGATGCGGAAAAAAAAAAGAATACATGTAATCTGACGTGGCAAGCTCCGGCAAACCACATCATCAATTGTTGACCGGAGAAAAAAAATGTATATCTAATTGCAACACGATGAAAGGTTAGGATTTTTTACAATAATCGTAAAGATCGTGATTAAATTGATATTAAGATCAAAGGTGGTGTATTTATTTAAAATTAACCCTAAAAAATATAAATATAACTTCTCACCCCTCTACTCATTAGTCATTAAACATTTTTATTTGTTTGTGTAACATAAATTTGATGCAAACAATTGTGGAAGAAATGGAGTATCTATTTGTAAAAAACTCTTCAATTTAATTTGTAACGATGACTAATAAAACCCTTCTTAGATCTCAATATATTTAGGGTCACTTTTTCTTTTTTGAAATTTCCCAGTCGCTCCCAAATTAAATCAATTAAACTTTTTTTCCGTGGGTCTCGAACCAAGCTTCTACGAGGAAAGTCCATCGACTTTAGACGGTGTCCAACATTTTCCGGTGAAAAATAAATTGTACTCCCTCCTTCCATGTAATTTTTTTTGTCATGGTTTTAAGTAATATTGTTTATTTATATATAAAGTAAATAATAATATATAGAAAAAATAGAATAATATAAATAAAATAGAGTAGATAAAATAAGTGTGATGAGATATATTTTTTTTAAAAAGAATACATAAACACTTACATTGACAATTCAAAAAGAAAAATCGAAACACTTACGTGGAGGGGTGAGAGGGAGAGAGAGTTAATGGGTTTCACGATTGGTCATTGGGGCTGCTCCCTGCACTATGTCTGATTTAATATATATAGTACAGTACAGTATAAAGGTAGGTCATTGAAACACTTGTGATTACGAAGGGGCAGCTAAGCTGAATTATGCCTAGCTACTTATGTACTATAACTATTTTAGCTAAAGCACTCTATTTTAGTACCCCATCATTTTTTTATTACGTACTATTAGGGAATATATATATTAATTAAAGTAGCTAGCTAGTACTGTTCATATCATTTTGGGGAACACGTTAGTTTTGTGGGGTGCAATTGTTTAAACATTCTTGAATCCCAATCTACAGACATGCCTCGTTCCATCTCTACCTTCTTTTTAATTTGCTATTCAAATAGTAATTAGCTTTTTAATTAGGAGAATTAAGGAGATCGAGTTAACTTATTCACTTGCATACAAACCTAATGAAATAGCGCGCGTGTGTGTGTGTGTTTTTTTTTAGAAAACATTTTGATGTCTAATTGAAACGGATAAATTTCTCAACATCCAAGTCATTATAGGCTGCGATTGATTTGGTTTTTATTAATTTGTTTATCTCATAAGTTGAAGAAGTTTTTGTAGAAAAATATAAGAGTGTGTAATTGAATATGAAAGTAACGTACAATGATTATGGTTGAAGTGCCTTTTTTTTTCTCCTTTTTCGGATGCTGTGCATTTCTAGTTTCTATGATCAGACTCAGATATTTCAATAGGTGTAGATTGAATCACAAATAATGTATATTTTGGTCATTTGGGTAGAAATCATAGCTAGAATTTCAAATTGAATCACAAATAATGTATGTTTTGGTCATTTGGGTAGAATTTTTATTTCAGTTTTGCGTATGTTCTCTCTTGGGTCCGATTATCTAACTATCTTAGCTAATCTACACTATCAGACTGATAGTTTAATTGATATCAACTATTTAATGGTAACAAGAAAGAGCTAGCTAGCAACATATTATTTGTTGCACATAAAATTAATTAGATTGATAGTTGAAGTGCAACCAACCCTAGAATGTTCACATGCACCACACGTCATATGCATATATTCTTTCTTTGTTAATTTCACTTTGGTTGCAACAAAAACAGCAAATTAAATTCACTCATGTCCTTGTACATGTATATATTCTGATTCTTGCATTATTGTAGTACTGGACTGACAAATTGAATCAAGAATCCAAGGGTAGTCTAGGAACTTCCCAAAAGTACTAGTGCAAAATAATTTATACTATATCAAAAAGACAAAGTAGAGGCTATTAGTTCATTCGGTGTGTTTCTTGTCGATCAATTTAACCTTTTAAACCCTTTTGAACTTGTATAAATACCCCCAAACATGCACCAACTCCCTTAAACTATACTCTCACTAGATCTATTAATTCAATTTTCTCTATTATAACATGGGTGAAGTAGAGTTTCAACAAAACAAATCATGCACAAGCTTAAAACTCTTCGGTTTCAACGTCACACAAGACACCAAATCCGGTGACTTTCCGGCCCCCGACGGCCGGAAATACGAGTGCCAATATTGTTACCGAGAATTCGCTAACTCACAAGCGTTGGGGGGCCACCAAAACGCGCACAAGAAGGAAAGGCAGCAGCTCAAGCGTGCACAAATGCAAGCCACCCGAAACGCCGCCGTTTCCTTCATGCGAAACCCAATGGTCTCCGCCTTCGCCCCTCCGCCGCACCTCCTCGGCTCTCCGCCGTGGGCTTATCAGCCGTTCCAGGTGTCGCACGGCTGCGTGTTTCCGGCTACCACTAGCGGAAGAGGCGTACCGGAGCCTACCCAACAGCCAGCTGTGAAGGCCCATAGTGGAAGATTTGACGGGCCCTCATTGAGTAGATTTTCCAGAGTTGATGATGGGCCGGGCTTCGATGACGCATTCGGGCTCGATTTACACCTAAGCTTAGCCCCCGCCGCACCCTAAATCTCAACCATTAAAATTTATTGTTACAAATCCGATGGTTGTAATTTAATCCGTAATTAGGGTTTGATTTAGGTTTTGACTAATCAGCTACATAGGATAGGAAGACGCTGTTGCTCATTTCTTCCATCTTTGTACATTTTCAGATTTTATTTATTATTTATTTCAACGGAAATTAATTTTCTCACAACCGCGGTTAATTTACTTTGTCATATTTAAGTTGGATGTGAGCGCTTCGATATCATAAAAAAATTTCGTCTCATCTAAAAGTCTAAATTTGTGGAGAGATGAAAAATTAAAAAAAAAAAATTGTTTTAACTTGGATCATCATGTATATATTGATTTAATTTGTTTTTTTCCTATTACGAGCGTGTATCAAATTGAATTGTAATTGATATTAGTAAGTTGAAATATATATTGAATAAAATTTAGAGTCTTAACTTGAAACTTCAGAACGGACGACTTTGTTAATTATTTGGTTGATGTTGCGTAGATCTATTTTTATTTTTTAGTGGAGTACTACTAAATTATTAGGTTATACGAAGTATATTCTATGTCAAACAACGAAATGGCGAAAACCAGATATATATATGAACATGACTGAAACATATACTAATAAAAAATGAACTAATTCTGGCAAATGAGCATGGTTTTGAAATGTAATGAAATTTATTAATAAATGTGCTGTAATTAATTATAGTGATTAATATTTAAAATACCATAGTTAATTAATTAGTAATTAATGGATGTGGAGTATCATTTATGTGTAAAAAAAAATAATTGTATGTATAAAATAATCTTATACCAAAATTTTATAGAAGAATGACTAAAATACCAAAATTCGCACATCTCATATACACTCAACTCCCTCTAATCTGTATAATTGTATTGTTGTAATTAAGTAGAGTACAAATCTTAAAATTTGTTCTCTAATTCTTAATCAAATTACTGTTTGAGACCGAGAAATTACGTAGTAATATATGAATTTATAATATGTATCTACTTGAAGATACATGTATTCCCTCGATTTTACAATATTTTTTTCAGGACGTTCCACATTAAATTAATTATTCTATTTTTAACATATTATTTTATCTTGATATTTCAATCACATCACTTGTACCAAATTTATTATTTAATCGATCGTATTGTATTGCATACTCATCTATTTTTTATTTTTTTTAATCGCACACTTATATAATGTATATATGTAGTATTATATTATTATATTTTTTAATCAAAAGATACAAAAGAAAGTAGAAATATATGGTGTAATATTTGGGGATTATATAATAAGGGAAGCAGTGTGCAGACTGTACAGTTGAGGGAATTCTTAATTAACCCATTTTTGGTTTGTAAGTATAGTGCCAAATTTGACAATTTTCACAAATATAGATTACTCATACATTACGTGTCGTGGGACCGTTCACATGCAGACCAGTTCTTTTGGCTTTAGGATTATTAAAATCTTAATTAATTAGTACTCCAGTAGTTCATATAAATTATGTAATGGCTTACTTAATTCCCTTGTCATCTAATCAATGTATATATACAATAATTAAATGGAGTTAGGGGCGCGGCCGCGGCGATCACCCTCCTTAAATATTTAATTAAATTTTCTTCATCTCATGCATGTGTGTAATTTTCATTTTTTTTTTACTTAGACTTTTATTTATAAGAGAGTTTGATCATCTCCTTTTAATTAAAATTATACTACTATTATAGCTAGTATGAAGTAATATTATTTCAAACTCGATTCTGTTTTCAAACTTGTACCACATTAAAAATGAGTGGAGGAGAGACTATGATAATTAAAATAAGAATAAGATAGGGAAAATAAGTTGGTCTCTAGCTACGGTATTATTGTATTAAGGATGGTCGTGAGTACTTAATTAAAATCAAAATAATTGTGTGAAAAGCTAGCCATTTGATCGAACTGGCGTGTTTCCAACTCAAATCACCAATTAATATATACATAGTCAACAAGTCACTATTGGGTAAAAGTCAACATCATATAACATTTAATTAGTTTTGATTTGAGTCTCTCTTAACGAGAAGTATATATGCACCAAGAAATATAATCTTAGAAATGGATCATCGGCAAAATCGATATTTTAGCTATTTCCCGGTTGGATAAGGAAATAAAATCACATATTCTAATTTTAATTTTAGTGTTTTACATTTTATTTTACTACTAAATGAATGATTGACACGTGTCATATTAAAACACAATCAACCGTCCTATATTATTGCGCTACAAGATAATTGACTTTTAATGATAGAATCATGTCATTATAGCTTCTATGAGCTAAACATGTTTAATAACATAAATTAAGAATTAATGAGGAGACTTGTCATTAAAAGTAAATTTTCATGTCATTAAAGATCTTTAACTAGATAAGCTAAAGTGAGAGGATTCTGTCACTAAAAAAAAATTATTTTTTATTTTGTAGTGTTGAAAACGACATCTGTCAAAAATTTAGTAGGGTGGAACAGGAAAGGTGAAATAGATGAATCAAATTAGTATTCTTTCCACCGGGATTCTAGAACAGGAGGCCCTCGTGTGGGTTCCATAGTCGGGAAAAGGTTGGATTTAAGTGTGTATATCAATCAATAGGGGTTGGAATAGTAAAGCCTAGGTGTAACCACGAAAACAAGATAATGCAGTTCCAAGATAGCTACACTAAAAGCTGTCCACAACTTAATTAGTTATTATTAAAAGGTTAAAATTGATGGTGAAAAGAGACAACACAATATCCTTAAAAATTTCAACTTCTTTTCGGTGCAAATTAATGGGAAAGGGAGGCTTAAAATTATAGGTATGTGTCCCAAAGTCGGCGCTTCGCATGCCCTTTCTTGTTACCTTTGGACATTCACATCCACCAAACTCATCATCACTGCAGCTTCATACATCATTTTCATTACAATATCATCATGAACATAGAAATTAAATATTTATAATAAGTCCTTATACACAATATTATCTAATACCATGAGAAATTGAGTTGGAAGGTAATCGAGTCCAGTTGAACATGAGTTTATAGAGCTTAATTTATTCTCATTGCACAATTGGTATATAATTATAGAAATAAATAATTCGTTCTAAATTTGGGGTGATTGTGTAATTTAGAGTATATTTATATATATAATTGAGTATAAATTACTAATAAAGATGAAGAGGACAAGTAATGACTGAAATAAAGGGGGCCCTATATATGAATTAATTATACTCCGTATAAGTTATTGTCAAAGGAAGACACTAGAGAATAAAATAGTATGGATTAATTGGATTGGATGCTTTTCTTGTACATTTTTGAAGTTATGGATGACAATGAGTCCATCTTGGGTGAAAAAGAGAAAAATGAAGATTTGGAATCATAGATTTGAAAACTTGTGCACTAAACCTAAAAAGTGGTAGCTGGCTTTTTGACATATTTGTACATGAATGTTGGAATTAAAAACATAAGATTTCTTACAAACTTAAAGTTGATACAAACAAGTTTAAAATCAATCCCATTCCCACAACTTTGCCTCATCATACAAACAAAATTAAAATAAAAAATAAAATTTATATATAGCTGTTGGTTGGGACCCTATGCATATTTTTCCTTCATGAGTGCATTGATTTTGATATAGACAGCCACTTAATTTCATGTACTCAATCAACAACACTTTGTGGTGGGTGGGACATAGAGAAGTACTCACCTTCCAATGTAGTTTAATGTACATATGTACAAGTACTAAAAGGGTAAAGGGGCCAATCTTATTCTGAAATTTCTGAGTTTAATTAGCTTTTGTTTGACATTACTACAAACATATTTGGTGAGTGAGACCAAGTCCCTCAAAGTGTGGCAGTCATGCCCATCCCCCCTCTTCAAAGATATGTGAATTATACGAGCTTTACGATCGATGGCCACTCCCCTCGTATTTGTGTGTCGTGAACACGTCTTAATGTGTCAATTGTTGATGTATCACATACATTAGGAGAACAATTAATTTTAAATTTGATGTTTGTGAGCACATTAAAACATGTTCAATGTGGGCAAACGATCAATTTACTATGTAAATGTAAAACATATTGTTCAAAATAATACTAATTTTTATCAATAACTCTTTAAATATGGTTAATTATATAGTGTAATGTATGTCAATACATTCCACTTAGTAATTAGTGCAGTATCTATCATCAATTATGAATAATTGAATGACTAAATTAGGGGATTTTTATAAGTTGAGGTATGCAAGTAGCTAGTGTTCTTTTTTTGGGATCTATGAATAGGTCCGAGTAATGATGGCCAAGATTCTTGTTTTGGAGTATACAAATTAACCAATGAATCAGTTTCTTAGTTGTCTATTAATCCCATTAAACTAAAGGCTCCACCTCATAATGATGCTTCTTTTAATACTTAATATAGTCTTTTTTCTTTAGTCAAAATATATACAAATTAATTAACTTTAATTACTTGAATAGAGCACTTATTAAACTGATGATTCGAAAGCCGCCCCATTAATTCCAAGTTATAATAAATATAGAAGATGCAGACGTAGCATTTTGCAAGCAACAAATCTAACATGGAGAAGTTGATCAGTTTGTGCAGGGGAAGACTCATGTGTTTTTCAATCGTGGGATCTAATATTGTTTAGTGATAATTAAACACTACATTTTATACTCCATAAAATAACTACTACTGTCTCGACCTCTTATGCAATAATATACATTTTATATAAAATAATACTATTTCGAAAACTCTTCTGCACTAATATTGTTTATTTAGTGACAAACAGTGATACATTTTTTTCGTAAAATAATTATTATTGTTTCAACTTTCAAGTGATATTTTTGCTCTAACTCGCGTATGTACAAATACACAATTGTAGAATTTCATGGAAAGATTCTCATCAATTGAGACCAAGAATGAAAGTAATTCTCTTGATTGAAGAAACCAACATTTACAAAGAGATGAATTGAAACTGTAATCTAATACCAAAGCCCTAATTAACATTTATAGGCTTTAAGAGAAAATAACTGCTAATAACTAACTAACAAACTAAAAACCTAAATAAAGACATGTGGCAGAGAGTGTATTTACCAATACTGGAAGTATTGGGTTTAATCAGGAAGTGTATTTCCTAAAACAGTGGGTTTATTAGGAGAACCTTTATACCCCTCAAATGAGAATGTATATCTAACATTCCCATTTTGGCCTTATGATTAATGAAAGCAGCTGGTGGCATTGGTTTGGTGAGGATATCGGCCAAATTCTCTTGAGTAGGTATGTGAATGAGAGTGAGCAAGCCTTCCTTGATCTTTTCCCTAGTGAAATGATAATCCAAAGCAATGTGTTTTGTTCTTTGGTGAAGGCAAGGGTTGTGAGCAATGGAGAATGCACTCTGGTTGTCTATGTACATATTTGAAGGAGTGGTGTGTTGAATCTTCAAGTCATCAAGGATGTAATGCACCCATTGCAGCTCACAGGTGGTGGAGGCCAAGGCTCTGTATTCTGCCTCAGCATATGACCTGCTAACAGTACTTTGTTTCTTGGATTTCCAAGATATCAGAGAATTGCCAAAATAAATGTTGTAACCAGTTATACTTCTTCTAGTTTGGAGGCATCTCCCCCAATCATAATCAGAAAATGCATGTAACTTAAAAACATTACTTCTAGGATAAAAAAAGGCCAGTGCTAGGGTTACCTTTGACATACCTTAGAATCCTATGAACAACAGTGAGATGAGAAGCAGTAGGTGCTTGCATGTATTGGCTAACAGTTTGAACTGCATAAGAAATATCAGGCCTTGTGACAGTTAAGTAAAGAAGTTTACCCACCAATTTTATATACTGTTCAGGGTGTTGGAGAGGGGGTGATTGTGGATCAAAGCTAATTTTGGAGTCCATAGGAGTAGAACAAGGTTTGCTCCCTAAATATCCAGAATCTTGAAGTAAATCCAGTGTGTACTTTCTCTGGGATAAAGTCATGTCAGTGTTATTCCTAGCAACTTCAATGCCCAAAATATACCTTAAAACACCTAGATCTTTTATGGTAAACTTGTTATGAAGATGTCTTTTAATAGATTTAATGATACTAAGATTAGTGTCTGTCACAATGAGATCATCAACATAACAAAGAATAACAGTAAAATCATGGCCATTGTGTTTAGTGAACAAAGATGTGTCAACTTTGGATTGGGTGAAGCCAATGGAGAGTAAAGAAGAATTTAATTTGGTGAACCACTGTTTAAATGCTTGTTTTAGTCCATAAAGACTTTTGTTCAATTTACAAACCCTTTTGTCATTTGGGGAACAATATCCAGGCGGAGGCATCATGTATATTTCCTCCTCTAAATCACCATGCAAAAAAGGCATTATTAACATCTAATTGATGAATGTGCCAATTTTTGGAAACAACAACAACAAGCAAAATTCTTACAGCGGTTATTTTGGCAAAAGGAGAAAAGGTGTCAAAGTAGTCAATGCCTTCTTGTTGTGTGAAGCCTTTGGCTACTAATATAGCCTTTTTTATATCTGTCTAAAGAGCCATCAAAGTTATATTTAACTTTGTAAATCCATCTACACCCAATGCAATTCTTGTTCTGGGGTAAGTTAACAAGAGTCCATGTATTGTTCTTTACTAGAGCATATAATTCATTTTTCATAGCATTCACCCAATTTTTGTCTTGAGCAGCTATTTTATATGTTTTGGGCTCTTGTATATGAGAAATGGAGGCAGTAAAATGTCTGAAATGAGGAGACAACTTAGATATGGATAAGTAATCTTGTATGGGATACAATTTACCATTGCAAGAGAGATTGAGCTTGGCATGATCCACAGAAGCAGGTAAAGTAGTTTCATAAAGTTGTAAGTAAGCAGACTGAGATTTGACCCTAGTAGGTCTAGAAGCAGACTCAGTTATAGTAGTATTGTGATCAGAGACATCAATTTCAGAAATGAGAGTATTAGGGATATTTTTAGCATGAGCATTGGGAATGTGATCATCATTATCACTAAAATCACCATACTCAGTGGAAACAGGTATAGTCTTAGGGGGAAGAATGGTTTTGTTAGCAAAGGGAAACACATTCTCAAAGAATTTAACATTTCTGGATACAAAAAGAGTGTCAGTGTCAATGTTAAGGAGTTTGTACCCCTTTGTTCCAAAAGGGTAGCCAAGAAAAATGCATTTAGAAGCTCTTGGTGCAAATTTGTTCCTGTGAGAAAGCAAAGTGTTGGCAAAACAAAGGCAATCAAAAGTTCTAAAAAGAGAATAATCAGGTTTTTTATTATACAGTAACTCAAAAGGAGATTTTTGGTGTAAAATGTAAGATGGAATCCTATTTATAATGTAGGCAACAATTTTGATACATTCACTCCAGTACTTAAGAGGCAAAGAAGATTGAAACATAAGAGCTCTAGCAACTTGAAGTAAGTGCTGGTGTTTTCTTTCTACTATACCATTTTGTTGAGGTGTTTCAACACAAGAAGTTTGATGGATAATTCCCAAGTTATGATAGAAATCAGTGAGAAAAAATTCAGTGCCATTATCACTCCTTAAGGTTTGAATTTTAACATGAAATTGTGTCAAGACCATGTTATAGAAATTTTGCAAAGAAAGCTTAACATCACCTTTAACAGCTAAGAGATATATTCAAGTGCATCTACTAAAGTCATCAACAATTGTAAGAAAATATCTATGTCCAGAAGCAGAAATAGTAGAGAAAGGGCCCCAAACATCACAGTGTATTAATTGAAAAGCATGAGTAGATACAAAGGTACTAATAGGAAAAGACCTTTTCTTCTGTTTAGCTAAAGGAAAAATGAAACAAGGATCATGTAAAGAAGCAGCTTTTACATTGAGTTCAGGAATGTTTAACAAGCATTTCATAGAAGTGTGTCCAAGTCTCTTATGCCACAAGTCAGAGGTAAAAACAGTGTCAACAAAAGAACTAAAATGTGCAGTATATCCTAAGGCAGAATTGCTAGTGTGAGGTGCAGTTTGCAAGAGATAAAGGCCCCTAACTTGGTCAGCAATACCAATCACCATCTTGGTGGTATTGTCCTGCAAAATACAATGAGATGAAAGAAAAAACACAGAACAATTGAAATATCTTGTTAAGTGACTAATGGATAAAAGATTAAATGTGGAATCAGTGACATAAAGCACATTGTACAAAGTCAAGTGATCATTGATAACAATATTACACATATGAGTAGCAATAGAAATAGCATTATTGGGTAAATAAATCCTAAAATTGGCTATGGATGGAGGGGTAGTAAACATGGAAAAATCAAAGATCATATGGTCCGTAGCCCCAGTATCCAAAATTCAAGTGAAAACATTACTATTTTTGGGGTAGATAGTAGAAAACATACCTGAATCATTTGAGTTATTGGGCTCATCAATTTGGGAAGCAGAAGCCCCTGCCACAGAATGAGAAACATCCCTGTTTTCTCCAGTACTCTGCATCTTAGAGAAGCTCACAAATTTGTTATAGAGATCTTGATCAAAAAGAGGGTTGGAAACCATGGAGCTATCTTTGATGGAGAGGTTGACAGATTTGGGAAGGTCTTTGTTGGTGAGGCCTCTAGGACCCCTCCAACCAGGTGGGAAACCTATAATCTGGAAGCATCTATCAATAGTGTGACCAATGCCATCACAGTGGCTACATTTGAGGGGCTTTCTCTTGTCCTTATTGAATCTGGTATTTCTAGTGGCCATGGCAATAGAGTCAGGAAGGATGGGGTCAGGGACAGTGTTTAGGGTTCTTTGAGATTCTTCTTGGAGCAAGAGACCATAGATTTTAGAAAGTGGAGGGAAGGGTGATTGCAACAAGAATTGGCTTCTAATAGAACTATAGGATTCATGAAGGCCAATCAAGAATTTCATAACAACATCTTGTTCTTGAGTGGTGGTCATAAGTTTGGGCAAATCACATGTGCAACCATCCATGGCACCACGAGAACATTTAAGAACATGCCTAAAGTTAAGATACTCATCCCATAAGGATTTGAATTGATTGTGATACGAGACCAAGGTCTGAGAACCTTGATTTATAGTGCTAAGTGATTTCTCTAAGTGATAAAATCTAGTACCATCAGATTGAGCATAACAAATCTTTAATCCATCCCAAACATCCTTAGCATTAGAAAAGTAATCTAGGGTTCGCTTAATCTCAGGTATAATGGAATTCAAAATCCACATCAAAACTAAATCATTAGCTCTTACCCAAGCAGCGTGAACAGCCGGATCGTCCTCTTCAGTGGGAACGACCCATTGATCAATCGAACTTTGTTCTTGACGCTGAGACCCCGTTTGACGGCATGGCTCCATGTGTCGTCGAGCGGCTCAAGGGCGATGGCAACAGCGGGGTTGTCATTCTGGTGAAGGGCAAGATGAGAGAATGGGTTGAGTGCAGGATCCAAAGAATCAGGATAGTAACTGTAGGCGCCATTGATGAATCGAGGCAACGAAAAGGGGAAGAAACTCAAGAGGATTTGGGAGAGTCAGGAACGATAATCTGACATATATGAACCAAAAACTGATACCATGTAGAATTTCATGGAAAGATTCTCATCAATTGAGATCAAGAATGAAAGTAATTCTCTTGATTGAAGAAACCAACATTTACAAAGAGATGAATTGAAACTGTAATCTAATACCAAAGCCCTAATTAACATTTATAGGCTTTAAGAGAAAATAACTGCTAATAACTAACTAACAAACTAAAAACCTAAATAAAGACATGTGGCAGAGAGTGTATTTACCAATACTGGAAGTATTGGATTTAATCAGGAAGTGTATTTCCTAAAACAGTGGGTTTATTAGGAGAACCTTTATAACAATTCGTCCCTGCAAAAGTTGTTCATTTATTTTATGTACATTGGTTAAAGAATATAATATTATATGTATAGTGGTCTGTTGATGTAGAGTGATGAAAAATAAAGAAAAAAGATAGACAAAGATAAAAATAAGAAAATATAGAGAGAGATAATGACAATAAAAAGTAGATAATATAAAAGAAAAGAAACATGGGACCATAAGCTCACATGTCGAGCCAGAGGTCGGAGCGCCATTAAAACCTTACCTAGGAAAACCCTCCTTAGGAACAAAACCCAGGTAAAAAAAAAGGTACGCTCTTTTAAGGATCAATGTCTATAAAAAACAGAGTACAAATCATTGTGTGGGAATGGGAGTAAAAAGTTTGGGGGATAACCCCTCCAAACTCAGTCAAGGCCTGTCTTGACCTTAGCGTCTACCGCCTGATTGGTCTCTTTGAAGACATGTGAGTATATAATGTGCATGTCCTGCGTAAGAGGGTTTATCTAGCTCCAAAGACCCTGCAGACGCCAACTAATGGAAGGCTTGGAACTCTTAAAAGTGTTAATTGTGATGACCGAGTCCGATTCAATTCAAAGGAAGTGACAGCCCTGATCATGTGCATACTTGATGGCCATAAGAGCAGCAGCCAGCTCAACTTCAAGGGGAAGGCCCCAGCCCACCTTAGTGGCAATTGCAGCCATGAAGAATTCCCTGAACGTCCTATAGATCGCCCCTGCATGAAGATTATCCGGGGAATTGAAGAAGAAGCACTGTCGTCCGTGTTAACCTTATGCCAACCCGGATCCGGCGGAAACCATATCACACGAGAACCCTGTCTCGTCGGTCTATGTCTGCTCGAGACACCAAGAGCCCTAGCAGTCAGCAGATCCCGAACCGTGTCGTCAGAATAGCCCCCAACTATGCTACCTGCCTCCCTAATGCCATAAATGATTTGCGCCATACATCTTATGACAGATGGCGAAACTCCGTGGAAAATCACTCTATTCCGCAGTGTTCAAATGACCCAAATAGCAGTGACGAAGTCCGCCCGCCAAACCTCTAGAGACTGCGGACTCAACTGAACACTAGTGGCCTGAAGGAATACGTCTAGGAAGTTGATCCCCGTGTGAATCGTGACCCCAAACATGTTAGTCAAGTTGCTTAGAATCTCCAAAGTGAACGTACAATGGGCGAGCAGATGGTCAAACGACTCAAAATCTCTGCGACACAAAACACAAATCGACGAACCTTGAACCCCAAAATATGAAAGTCATTCCGTCGTGGGCAGCTTTCCCAAACCGCTCTCCAAGTCGCAGTGAAACGACACATGGGAATGAAAGAGCCCCAAATTCATAACGCCCCACTGATCTTGAGCAGTGGTGATCTAGCAAATCATATATCATGCCAGAAGAGAGTTCTCCTAAAAGTGAGTCCTCCCAAATGCGTTTGTCAGGTCTCCTAATGAATGTTGCCAAAAAAATGATACTTTATACTCCCTCCGTCCCGCTATAAGTTTCACATTTCTTTTGGTTGTTTTGATTAAGAAATATGATAAAATAATAGATAAAGTATAAGTGATATGATGGTGAGAGAGAAAATAATAGATGAGTGTGAGATGAAGTATGATAAAATAATAGATAAAGTATAAGTGATGTGATTGGGAGAGAGAAAATCATATGCCAAAAATGGAAAAAAATGAAATGAGAAACTTATTATGGGACATCCATAAAAGGAAAGTGGAAAACTTATAGTGGGACGGAGGGAGTATAACTTTATGTGGAGTAATTTTTGAAAGGGAAAAGGATATTAGTTAGTGATATAGCATCATTGAATTAACTAATACTTTATTAATCACTCATCAATTGATTAAAATAGCGACTATGATAACAATGGACTCAACCATATGATCCAAAATAGGTTGGATCATTATAGGTGAGCTAAAGAAAATTCCCAAGTGCATGGGGTGCACAAGATGCACCTAGGAGTTTGCCTTATAAGAAATCAAGCGTATTGATACTAAAAAAATAACATGAAAGAAAATTTTAAGAAAAAAATTTGACGTTACATCAAATTTTGCAATGTTACAAGGTCCAAGACCATGTATGGGGTTGACGCTTGCCCACTGCCGAAAGATCAAGGAAGTTGGTGACCTGATGACAGGGGAGTCGACGATTGAAGCCCCGATAAACGTTGATCGTAACTATAATAGTACTAAGGTAGCAAAAAATTTGACCCGCACGAAAGGTACTTGTAGGCAAAATCTTCATACATTTGGATCGGACGACTAATACAAATTGAATTGAATTTTGATTAAAGATTTTTTAATTAAAAAAACCTGAAATATATAATGAAAAATATTTAGTTCATAAAAAAAGTACAACTTTGCTAAATGAAAAGTATTAGCACTTTTTCAATATACAACTAATACATTTTATCATATTTGATATCTTTCATTACATTCTTTGAATAATATTAAAATCCTATTTGACTGATTTTTAATCAAAATTTGTGGGAATCAATTCAGATTAGAATTGTGTGTAATGAAGTTTTGTGGCAGACATATATTTGACATGTACACCGGAAGAAGAATGAGGTCGTACATGCATTAGCTAAGTTTCTCTTCGCTATCTTACTATCGGAGTGAAGCAAAAATCCTGTTTTGAATTCAGGAGTTGGCTCGTGAATTTTCGTTGATATGAACTTACTAATAGCTTTGTTTCTAAAGAAATTCTAAAGGATAGAAGTAAATCTTTTTTATGGTTTAGGATGATATATGGAGACTATATAATAAGGATGAAATCAATTATAAAATTACAAAAATTTATATGAAACGGTGTTATACATAATATGTGATATTCTTACAAATTTTTATAATACTTATATACAAAAACTAACACAAAAACGTGTAAAAATATCACAAATAATGCAAAACTCCCTCTATAAATTTTATTCAATGTAGATCCAAATAAAATTAATTTTTAAAAAATGGATAGTCTTTATTCTGCTGGGCCGGGGTTATTAGACTAATTGGTCCTGCTTACTTCATGTAATGAATATTTATAAATTGAATGAATGAGCGGTCGATTCATAAACTAGCATTTTGGATTTATAAATTAAATTAGTAATTTCGAAGAAATAATAATATTTAAGGAAGATTTTACATAGTGTTGGAGTATGGAGCCTGAATTAACCTAATTGCTTGGAGTGGGAAATAAGTTTGTTCCTAATGGGCTTGGAGTGGGAAGCAAGTTTGTTCCTAATGGGCTTAGGGTTAATTAGGGCAAATTTTCTATTATAAATATATGTTCTCTCTTTATAATCAGTGCGCATCCAATAGTGAAATACCTAGCTTGGCATCGCCCCCAGACGTAGTCGAACGACGAACTGGGTGAACAAATTCTTGTGTTGATGATTGTGTTATTTCTTCATTTTATTTCTTGTTTATTTTTCGTCTGCCCTTGGGGGAATTAATTTCCCAACAAGTGGTATCAGAGCCCGGGTTTAGTCACTATTTATTTCTTAGTATGCTCTATGGTTGCAGCGTAGTCTGATCTTCCACATCATAAAAGATTGTTTAGAGAGGTTCGGGGGTCTCTTTTGAGACGGTTGTTTAAGGGCGGAGAAATGGTATGTCAAATACTTTGAGGCAATGAAGTATGACATGGAGAAATTTGATGGAAGAATTAGTTTTAGCTTGTGGCAAGTGCAAGTTAAGGATATGCTGATACAATCTGGTGTACACAAGGTGAAGTTAATCAAGGTGGAGCGGTGGCGGCAAAATTGCTCCGAAAAAGTTGCTAACGTTGTGATAGTACCTCTGATTGAGGAAATGAACATCCTTATGGCATGTCCAACTGTCATAAAAAAGGATGTGATGACGTTAGCTGGACCACATGTGCATTGGTTTAGCAAGGATGCAAGGTGTGTAGTGAAAGATGTCGATGGCTGAAGGACTTCTAGGAATGTCAAACGTTAGAAGTTGCACCATAAATTTCAGCAGGTATTTTTCGACATGTGCCGAAGGAAATTCTTAGAATGGGTGATTCTAAGTGTTCTACTCATATGGTGGAGTAGGTATTCTCTATGATGAGACTGTTGGTTCTTTGGTTTAAGAATCATGTTTGTCGGTGAAGACAATGGAGTTTTCTTTTATTTTATCAAGTTAGAGTTTGTTGGACTTGTGCTAAAATAAAAGGAGTTTAAGGTTTGACAATGCCAGGCGGATACGGGAGGAAAATCAAGAATATATGATTACATGAAGGATTCAGTCTTCAAGTGGAAGATTGTTGGAGTGTGGAGCCTGAATTAACCTAATGGGCTTGGAGTGGGAAGCAAGTTTGTTCCTAATGGGCATAGGTTAATTAGGGCAAGTTTTCTATTATAAATAGATGTTCTCTCTTTATAATCAGTGCGCATCCAATAGTGAAATACCTAGCTTGGCATCGCCCCCAGACGTAGTCGAACGACGAACTGGGTGATAAATTCTTGTGTTGGTGATTGTGTTATTTATTCATTTTATTTCTTGTTTATTTTTCGTCAATCCTTGGGGAAATTAATTTCCCAACACATAGTTCGTTTAAATTTTAAATATAGTCATATATTTTGGTTTTCTTAAAATATGATTCATTGCCCTGGATCTATGTTACATCAACTTCCCGTCAAAAAAAAAAAATGTTACATCAACTTCTTTATGGCAATATGTAAGATTTAAATCCTAAGCTTTTATATTTTCTATCGAGTAAAGAACGAAAAAAAGAAAAAGTCCCAATAACTGCAGGAGATTTTGTCTCCTGAAAAAGATCTGTAAATATCGCAGTTGCAAATGGGCCTGTGAGGTTAATAGGCCTAGGCCCACCTTCATGAGAGGTCTGGCCCAAATATTTAATAGGCGTGGGGTATATACCCCCTCCAGCTTTATTAGATACACTCCCCTGATACGTACTCCCCTTAAAGTAAATCTAAGATAGATGCACTTTCCCAAATTACCTATTATACCCCTTTATCTTAAAAATAAGTATGATAAATACATATCCTATAAAAACCCTAATTTTCCTCATTTCTTCCCCCAACCCTCTCGTCTTCTTCCCTCATTCCCCCTCATTTCTACCAGCGCCGCGGCGCCGCCCACCTCCAGCCTCCAGTGCCGCCCGCTTGCCAGCGCTGCCCCAAGCCGCCCGCTTTCCTTCCTTCTTTTTTTTTCTTTTCCATTTCTGCAACTAGTGGCGGCGCCGCCTCCTCCCCCACCCAAATCGTCGTATCCACCTTCTCCCCCGACTCCTCTTCCCTCCTTCCTTCATCATCTTTTAGTCTTTTACCCTTTTACCCGAAAACAGGTAGGTTTTTTTTTTTTCATTTCTACAAGCGGTGGCGCCGCCCCTCTCGCCCAGCGATTCCGCCTCCCTCCTCTCTCCCCACCCGACCTTCCCAACCGTAAGTCGTCGCACCTTCGGTAGCTTTTTTCCCTTTTATCTACAGTACAAGTACGCTTTCTTTCTTCTTCTTTTTTTTTTTTAAATAATTTTGGACAAGAAATATCGACCAAAAAAATTATTGTTGTCGACCATATTGTTTTAAGTCGACATTTCTTGTCCAAATTTTTTTTTAAAATTTTTCAATACAATGTTGTCGACAAGGGTGTTTTTTGTCTACACGGTCGATCAACCAGTGTCGATCGACACTGGTTGATCGAAAAAATCTAATTTATTTTTTGAATTTTCTGAATATATTTTGAATGGGTGACGCCGGAGGTTGTGGCGATGGCAGCTGGCTTCCGGAGGGGGTTGCAAAATTAGGGTTAGTGTTTTATATAAAATTAGGCTTAGTGTTTTAAGTAAGGGAGGTGTATGTATTTATAACATTTTACTAAAAGGATAAATATGGCATTTTACATGCATATTTAATTAATAAATGGAAGGGGAGTGTATCTAACAAAGCTGGAGGGGTATATACCCCACGCCTATTTTATACGATCCACAAGTTATATGTAGTGGGTTGATCTCAAGTTTGACTTGGGCAGGGCTACACACAAATGTTACTCGTAGTGTAATTATTACTGGGGCGCAGCTAAATGCACCCAAGGATACTATGAGTACATCCATCGAATTTATTTTTAACACAAGGGGTATGTGAAATTATATTTGTACCTTTTCTGCAATTTTTTTTTAAATGGATGGATGAGTACACCCATCCATTTCATTTCACAAACTATTCATCATTTCTCACCCAAATCACCACCAAAACAACCCCAAGTTTGATAAAAAAAATCATAAAAACTCAAAATTTCAACAACAAAAATAAAATTTTAATATGTTCGAAAATTTTACCCAAACAATGTTGAGATGTCCGAAATTTTTTAACGAACAAACTCAATATGTTCGAAATTTTTTTGAAAACAAATTAAATTTGTCCGAAAAAAAAGATCGAACAACTTGTTCGAAAATTTTTCCAAAACAAACGCAGATTGTTCGAAAAAAAATTCAGAACAAAGTAAATATGTTCGAAAAAAAATTCAACTCCAACAAACACAATTTGTTCGAAAAACATTTCAAAACAAAGTCAATATGTTCGAAAATTTTACATGAACAAACTTAGGTTGTTCGAAAATTTCTACAAAACAAACAGAAATTTTTTCGAAAGAAATTCCCGAACAACATACAAAAACCCTAATTTTAAAAAACCTAATTTTCAACTTACCTGAAGCGGCGCGGCGGCAGCGAGAGGCACGAACGGAGGGAGGCCGGCCGCGAACGGCTGCGAGGGGGGGAGGAACTGCGGTCGCGAAGGGGAGGGGTGAAAATGCGTGCGATCACGAACGGCCGGGAGGGGAGAGGGAAGGGCTGCGACCGCGAACGGCCATGAAGGGGAGGGGCGGTGGCGGACGATTCGCCCTTCTCCAGCAGCGGCGGCGGACGATTCGCCTTCTTCAGCGACGGCGGCGTTCGTTCGAAGAAGAAAGTGGGCGGCAACGTGGGGAGTGAAGCGGCGCTGTCGCCGCGTGGGGAGGGGAGTGAAGGAGCGATGCTGCGTGGGGAGGGGAGGAGCGGCGCCGCTAGGGAGTGAGGAGTGGTGGGCGGCAGCGTCGATTGGGAGGGAGGGGGGTGGGTGCACCCTTTTTGTGTGTGAGAATGTAAGAAATGGAGGAATAAAGATTTAATTAGGGTTTGAAATGATAGGGTTATTTTTTAGATTTCCACGTGGGTGTCCTCATCCGTTTTGTGTGTCCTCATCCCGTGGGTGTACTCATAGTATATCCGGGTGCATTTAGCAGCGCCCTTATTACTGTAATTGAAGATATACAGTGGGTTGGGTTCATTATAATTCGAAATTAGGGAATGAACCCATTTGAGGCCCAATTAATGTGACTATAAAAGTTGGTACGAGTACACATTAAAATTAGTTTTGGGTACGTGTCTATATGCAACACCAGCTTTGTTAAGGACACTCCCCTTCAGTTTATTAATTTAATAATGATTTAAAAAACTTAAAATACATTTTAATTAAAATATCACTATTAAACACACCTCACCTACTAACCATACTCTCCTTTCAAAATTTACTAACCACACCCTCCTTTCAAAATTTAAACTCTAATCTTAATTACAGCCGTCATCACTACCACTAAAATCTCATAAATTCAAAAAAAAAAATTGGAAATTTCAAAAAAAAAAAAATTAATTATAATTTTCGACAAACAAGGGTCGAACATATACATTTTCGTCGACGAAAATGTATATGTTCAACCCTAATTAGTCGAAAATAAAAAATAAAAAATCATTCCTAATGCTCCTACAGTTTAAATATTGGGAGACTTGGGATGGTGGTGGGGGAGAGCAAGGACGGAGCCACATAGGGCCCCGCGGGGCAATGGGCATCCCATCATTTTTATTATTTTTTGTATATTTCTTCCGTTTTATTATTAATATTTGTACATTTTCTTTATTTGAGGAGTTTCAAGATTATTTGTACACTCAAAATATGAAAATAATCTACAAAATTAATATTCTCACTACATCATTTTATTTTTAAAATTATCACCCATTTTAATTTACATTTTTCCCTATATTTCACTAAATTCTTTTTAACACATCAGTAAATTCCTTTTATACCTCACTAAATTCGAAAATACTCTTCATTTATTTGATCACACACCTCACTAAATTCACATTTCTTAAAAAGTGAAATTGTCAACGTATGCAAGTCATTATGGGACGGAGGGAATATATTTTAAGTTATATACATTGTGAAGGATATAAAATAGAATTGTTCCTTTTGTAACTACTTTTATAACTTCTTAGTTAGTGGTTAGTTAGTAACTACTAGTTGTTACTTAGTCTATAAATATAGATTATGGTCTTTTGTATTCTTCACATACATTTATCTAATAATGACTAATATCTCAGCGGGATTGCATGTTAAATTTTAACACCGTTTCACCTATTATGAGTTGGAACAATCAAAATTAATTTTCTTCGAAACATAATAAAAATCGTTAAAT
Organism: Galeopsis tetrahit; assembly: GCA_963675135.1. Classification (NCBI taxonomy): domain Eukaryota; kingdom Viridiplantae; phylum Streptophyta; class Magnoliopsida; order Lamiales; family Lamiaceae; genus Galeopsis; species Galeopsis tetrahit. Next base: position 66,868,039 of record OY776122.1, on the reverse strand, counting down.
TTAAATTAATGAAATGAGATATTATAAAATTTATAATGAATTATATATAATATTATTTTATCTTTGTAGTTGGGTAAATCGGGCCCCCAATCTAAAATTTCTGACTCCGTCACTGGGGGAGGGAGGGTCGGCGGCAGAGGCGATCGGCGACAGCGGTAGGGGGCGGCTGCGGCAAGGGGTAGCGACTTTTATTTAATGAGTTCACCCCTAAATTATTTTTTTAATACATTTATCAGTAATGCCTTAACCAATAATAAAATTTCACATAATCGGTAATACCACAAACAATAACCAATAATACCACAATTAATAATCAATAATACCACACACCCCCCAATTTTTTTTACCACATTTATCAGTAATGTCTTAACCAATAATAAAATTTCACATAATCCGTAATAGTAATACCACAAACAATAACTAGTAATACAAATATCAATAATCAATAATATCACTAACAAAATAATATTTAAAAAAAAAGTGAAAGAAAGTGCAGATCTAGGTGGGTGTATTGAAGAAGAAAATAGTGGAGCACATTACCAGGCCCAATTGAAGGGAACCCTGGCCCAATGTGAGGACACCCCTAAGTTGTGCAAGTGGGGGTTCGTGACCTCCATGGCCAACGGGAAGGCGACGGCGTGCAGGTGGGGGGCCGGTCGTGACCTCTCTCCTTGGCCGACGTTGTGTAGAGCATAAATAAATAAATAAAATGGAAGAAGAAGAGGCAACCGTGGCGGACGACCTCCATGGCCGGCGCTGTACGCGAGTGGGGGTGGGAGAGAGGCAACCGTGGCAGCCGACCTCCATGGCCGACGGGAGAAGAAATTAAAAAACAAAGGGAGGGGAGGGCGGCCCTGTGCGTGAACGGGAGAGGAAAAGGTAGAGAAAAATTTGAAATTTAAATTGAGGGCACGTACACTCGCGCGTATATAAGAATTTGCCTAAATTAAATCATATAATTAAGGAATAAGCAATAAATTAAAGATATTACAGTTGATTTATGCTATAAGATCTGATGGGCTCATGTTAATTTGGCCCAACGGGCCTTGTACTGCCCGATTGACTTGATCATTTTATTTTCTTAATCATGATTTCGATATTATTACTTGGGAGGGGCCGACGGGGCGGCGAATGGACAGGGAGGGGTGCGATCGGCCGCGACCGCTTGAATGGGAGGGGTTGCGGCCGCGAACGGCCACGAAAGGGAGGGAGAGGGGTTGTGGTCGGGAAAGGGAGGGAGAGGGGTTGCGGTCGCGAAGGGGAGGGGAGGGAGACGGGTTGCGGCCGCGAACGACCGCGAATGGGAGGGAGACGGGTTACGGACGCGAAGGGGAGGGAGACGGGTTGCGGACGCGAACGACCGTGAAGAAGGTGGGCGACGGAGTCACGAAGAAGGTGGGCGGCGGCGTGGATGAGGCGCAGTAGGTGCAGCGTGGCTGGTGCTGTCGCGGCGGCGTGGGGAAGGAGGCGATGCATCGTCGTGGGGGAGGAGAGGGAGGTTGGTGTACCTGATTCATGTTTTCTACTACTCTAAAATACACAACCGCAAGTATACGTTGTATATCGTAGTGAAGTAAGTATACAAGGTCGATCCCACAAGGAGGTGTAGCGTAAAAGTGTATTTTGTCGATTAAGTTCTAAATAGACGATGATCGAAAGTTTGAAGTGTTGATTACCCTAAGATTGTCTACTAAATGTCACCAATAAACAATAAAGAGTAACAAGGAAATTCGATCAAAGTTCATGTAATTCACGAAAATAAAAGAAAATACGGATGAAACTCAAGTAAGAGAAAATAGGTTCCACGGCACATGCAATACTAATGAATCCATCTATGATTAACAATCTACTCAAGTGGTGTTGTGTTTTTTCTATAAGATTGATCACAAGGTAATGGGTTAGAAGTCTTTTCAATCCAACTAACTCAAGAATAATACAATCCAATCTAGTATCTCTACCTAAATTGCATCATAAAACCCAATTAAACCCCTAAGATCATCACACATCCTCCTAATCATTGATCATCTCTCGATTTCACAATAAAACTAGGTCAAATGCTTGCAATCAATTAATCAAAAGAGATTTCTTAATCAAATTTCAATTAACTAAGATTAACACATCACTATTGTACACTAATGACATGTTTGGAAGTGAAGATCAAGCATTCAAATAGAATTAAGCCACACAAACACCAATTAAGCAAAATACTAATTCATAAACTTCATCAAAAATATTTACAATGCCCTAGAACCAAAAATGTTCTAGCCAACAATCAACATAATCTAATTAACACAAAATAATGAAATAAACAAATAAAAAGAGAGAGAATGAGAAAGCTTAGTCTAATGGATGATGGGTAATTGAATTCCAAAGCTATTGATGTCTTCCTTGCTTGATTTGGTGGAGAATTGAAGAAATGGATGATGATTACCTTCAAGTGTGTGTTTGTATGTGTAAGAATTCTTGTGGAAGGGGGTAAAATATGTTTGAATTCAAGAATGAGGGTATTTATAGTGTTGGGGTAGGGTTTAGGGGTGAGAATTGCAATTGAGTCCTTGAAAATAGGGAAAAATACACAAAAGACGCCGAAAAAAAGTTCTGTCTCGAGCACGTCCGGCCCGAGCCTTGAGCTCGGTCGTGCTCGGCAATTTGTGATGCAGGGACAGCTCGGCCGTGGCATTGCTTGACCTCCTATCTTCTGTCTCGAGCTCGGCCGTGCTCGGCGGATTGGGCATGGGAAGGTGCTCGGTCGTGCTTCCTTCTCGACTGTGCTCTGCTCGCTTCGTCCATCTTCTGTCTCGAGCATGGCGTGCTCGTGCACCCAGCTTGGTCGATCCCTCCTGGCTCCGAGATTTTCGGTTTCGAGCACGTCTTGCTCGAGCCTCGTGCTCGGCCGTTCCTTTCCTCCACCCTCTCTTGTTTTGTGATATCTTTTGCTACGGATGTCCGATCGACTCGATTCTTTTTGCTATTTCACTTCATTTTTCGAGACGAACCCAATGGTGTGCCTTATCTCTTTGATCCAGTAAAATGTGGTAAGTGTTTTGCTCCCAAAATCCTTCGTTTTTCCTACAAAATCGACAAAACACCACATTTCTCTTATTTTGACCAAAACCATCATATTCAACCCATAAATCAATGAAATCAACATCAAAATGAGCTTCACATGTGCATCTAAATTGTGTAAATTCCACCTGAATCAGTACCGAGAGAAATGGAGAAATGAGAGAAAATTAGGGTTTTAAGGTATTCAAGGGTATTTTGGGATTTTCCACGTGGGTCCTCAATTTACGGTGTGTGTACTCATCCGGTGGGTGTGTGTGTATAACCGCGCCCTTATTATTGATGATGTTGAACTTATGAGTTATTTATAATTCTATTTGGACTTTACTAAAATATCATAATGGTTATAACTATTATGAATTATGCATAGTTATAATGGTTATGATTATTTATAAATTATGCATATTTAATATATTAGTAATGTGTTTTGTTGTATATATAAATATTATATGTGGTGAATATATATATAATTTTGCTAGAATTTGTTCTTAAAAATTTATGTCATGAGGGCTCCCATTTTATATTTATGAATCAGTTCATGAATTGACCTGACTCAATCAATCGGGTGCGCCTAAAGGCACCCAAGGATACTATGAGGACACCCACGCGATGAGAACATACACAAAACGGATGAGGACACCCACGTGGAAATCTAAAAAATAACCTCCACATTTCAAACCCTAATTAAATCCTTTTACCTTACTTCTTCCATTTCACATTTTCTCACAAGGGTGCACCCACCTCCCCCTCCCTCCCAATCGCCGCCGCCCACCACCAGCCACGCCGCCACAGCCCTCCCCGTCTTGTTCGCAGCACCCCCCACTCACGCCGCGACGCCCACCTTTTCCCTCCCCACTCACGTCGCGACGCCCACCTTTTCCCTCCCCACACACGCCGCGACTCCCACTTTTTCCCTCACTACTCACGCCGCGACGCCCACCTTTTCCCTCCCCACTCACGCCGCGACGCCCACCTTCTCCCTCCCCACTCACGCCGCGACGCCCGTCCGCAGTGACGCCGCCCGCCAAGCCTGTTCGCACCGACACCGCCCGTTCGCATCGACGCCCCCACCATCAACGTCGTCCGTTCGCATCGACGCCCCCACCATCAACGCCGCTCGTTCACATCGATGCCCCCACCATCAACACCGCTAGTTCGTCGCCTCCTTCCTCGTCCGCCGTTTCAAGTAAGTTTAGATTTCTAAAAATTAGGAAATTTAGGTTTGTGAAAAAAATAGGGTTTTTGGATGTTCTGGGATTAGTTTCGAACAATCTATGTTTGTTTTGGAAACAAATTCGAACAATCTATGTTTGTTTTGGAAACAAATTCGAACAATCTGTTTTTGTTTTGGAAAAAATTTCGAACAAATGTAAGTTGTTTTGAATATTTTTTCGAACATAATAAGTTTGTTGGGTAAAAAATTTCGTACATCTAAACTTTGTTTGGTTAATATTTTCGAACATGTTTGTTTTGGAATTTTTTTCGAACAGTTGGTGTTTTAGATTTATTTTTGTTGCAATTTTGAAGTTTTTTTTGTTGAAGAATGGTGTTTGTTTTGGTGGTGGTGGTGGAGATAATTCTGGGAAATAGAATGAGTGGGTGTACTCATCTTCGTTTTTTTCATAAATTTTACCCTATATTAGGACAGGATTTAGTAGGATTGCACTGTTTACCATTTGAAATTTGAAATTAATTTGTATGTTTGGATTAATGGATTGAATTGTTGGATAAAATCAATGTTTTATATCAAATGTCAAAACTACCCTTTTTTTGTGTGTGGATGACTTTTTTATTTCAAAATTTGAGGACATTTTTGGTAATTTACGTCCTCCTCATATTAATGAGTGAAACTTGATAATTTAACTTACCTCCCTTCACCAGATTAGAAATCCAGCAAGAAGGGGATTAAGTGGGAAATTGGTCTCGGGCTTGGCTTATTCTCGGGCTTATTACCCTCAAACCAAACATTAGATTATCTGGTATAAAATAGTCTATCCATACTAATCTTTCAAACCAAACAAAGTCTAGGGGTATATGGAACATTTCACATGTTCTAAAAGATTAAAAAAATGTTTGGTGGGTGTACTCATAGGAAATTCGGGTGCATTTAGCCGCGCCCCAATCCATAAACAGTACTTGACTCAATGATCTAAGCCGGGCGGCCCAAATTATTACTAGCTGTGGTTAAGATATAAATATTTAGCAAACATTCAAAGTTATATTATCTCATCTTATATCTTCGACATTGAATAAATTTGATAAGATAAATTTTAAAGAAACTGTTTGTTATTCTTAAAACCAAAATTAAGAATAATAAATTAATTTGATAAAGCTATTAAATCATCAAAATGATGGTGGTGCTATTTGCACTCCAAAATTGCTAAATACAATCACAACTTGGTCAAACTTAACCAAATTTTCTTTAAAATAATACAGTACAAGCAAATCAACACCTCAAAACTCCTAAAAAAATCCTCAACTTAAAAAAAACAACATAATTGAAGCACGCTCTCAACATTTTTCTCCACAGTTTGAAAAAATGATGTGGAGTAGAGTTTCAAAAAATAAAACAGCAATAATAATTCTGAAAAAAATACCAACACAAAATTAAAGAATAATTGCAAAAAATCAGAATTCGAGGAGGTGCAAATTGGAATAATCCCGCCTCTGGTTTCTCATGTCTTCATAAAACCTCTGAATAAACCTCTCAGCTCTCTCATCCACCGTCGGATCATCTTCGCTCCACGAATCAACGGCCACCAATTCTCTTTCAAAACAGGGCAATTGGTACGTGTCTTTTTTCCCATGGCCAAAACACCTGGAAATGGACAACACATTCTTGAAGCTAATTCTCCCATTTCTTGGCTCAAACAGAGGGGTGCTACAAGGAGAGAACTCGTACTCCTTAACATAATTGTAATAATTATATTTGATGGGCTTGAATTTGTTCAATTTCCTAGTTTTTTTGAGGAATATGATGACCTTTGGGACTATGGGTTTCTTCAATTTGGCCAACAAAATGGACATTTTGAGAAGACCGTGAAGAAGGGGTGGGTTTTTTTTGGGCATTGTGATGAAGAATGTTTTTTCTTGTTAAGTGTGAGGGAGTTGATGCACATTTTATTGATGAAGAATAGGAAAAAACTTTTGAAGAATATGCGGATTTGAAGGGAGCTAGGCTGTAAAAGGGTCAGTGGGGCTTTAGAAATATTTTATGGGGATCGGCTAGTAGCCGTTATTCACCCACTTGTCTCAGATTCAAATTTATGTTTTTCTATAATAAATTTTATTTTCTTTAGGTTATTAATATTATTATTATTATTATTATTATATAGGTCTAATCACACTAACTCTATTGTGATTTTAGAAATATTGTGCAAAATTATTTTGTGATTTGAAATTTGTATGAAACCACCTGCAATTTATTAAATTAAGTAAATTATTTTTTTTAAGATTCGAGTTCAAGATTTTATTAATTTTCTCTATTTCATGTTAGGTCTTAAAATTTTAATATTTAAAAAGATAAGATAGTGGAAATAAGGGAGATTGATTAAATTGTTAAACTCAATTCTGAAAAAATTGAAGAACTTGTTCCTTATATATACAATGTGATTTTATTTTATCTAGCTGTCTGTTTAAGATGGTGTTGTAATCTTGAAAAAAAAAAAATAGATAGATAGAGATGTGGTAAGTTGTAACAATTGAACTAGTGATACAATTTGTGTATCACTTACTGATTTTATTGATTAATTCAGTGCAATTTGATCGTTTCGAATAAACCCCTGATAAATAAATAAATACAGGTAACCAAGTTCAAATTAAAAAATCTAAAAGAAACTATAAAATAAAACCAAAACACCATTTTAAGTGACAAGATTCCGAAGGTTTTTAAATTGTAAATTTTTAGAAAAATCCTGGTACTACCAACTTAATCGATTTTGACCAATATGACCAACTCGCTTTTCATCATGGGTATTTTTATTTTATTATTTCCATTTCCGACATATTGGATCGATTTTGATTAGGCCAATCAATTTGAGGGAATTTTAGAAGTATTATTTTTCTGGTGTCACGACTGTGCACGACATATAAGTTAGTAATAAATATTAAAAGAGTTTATTTTAATAAGGATTGCTAGATTTATTTTCTTATAAATATTAGTTTTGAATTCTTACTGTATTATTTATCATCATAAGTTTTCCTTTTATTGCCTACTCTAATATTCTATGGAATTTTCATTTTCTTCTCCAAAACCAAAAAAATAATGCACGCGCTGGTGATGCGATGGACTTGTGACGAGGACGGATGGTGCCCGACGAGTCTATGACGGGGACCGTTGGATCTAGATTCGACCAGAGGCTCTACAGTTTAGGGATGTCCTCATCGTCGCTGGTCTGTATGGCAACACGGCGGCACTGGGCTTCACGACAGCGCAAATCCTTCCCTCATCTTAGTCCGAACAAAAAACGGGAAACATTGATAGTAGGGAGGTTCTCCATAATAAACTGGGCCATTCGTCCAGTTTGAATTCACATATAATATATAGACAAATAAAAGAGAAATGATGGATGAGAATTGAGATCATCTAATTGTGGTTAAGAGAGATGATATATGGTTCAATAGAAAGAGAAATGATTATTCTTTGAAATGTTCCAAGGGCTTAAAGAAATTTTTTACCCATAATTTTGTATTGGAATGGGAGTTTAAATTTATATTGGTGAGTAAAAATAATCTCTAACTTGTAACCCACCTCTCATCCTTAAAAACTTTTACATCAAACTAAATTGCATTAAATTAGGAGTAACAACGATTTTAATTAAATAATTATATCAATTTTAGTCTTACCAAAGGAAAGTTATGACATAGTAGTTGTTTTATTTTAATGCCAAGTTTGGTAATAACCACCATAATCCTTTGTTTTCTAGAGTTGGGTGTAGGATAATCCCAGATGTGGTTTCTTTGTTTCGAGACATACTCTTATCTTTTAAATTATGTGTTCACATCATTCAATTGATTAATGTTTACCACAGGATACCTCTCCTATTGATTCAAGAAATCTCTTTTACATGTAATTTGTTCCTGAATGTCGAGGCCCTTTTTGAATGCGAACCAAGTTTAGTATATGACTATATGTACGCTTATTTTACAATTAACATCTTATCTTATAGTCGCACCAATCAATACACTTTAATCTTGTATTTGATTCTAGTTTAAATTCATTTCTTATATTCTCTTGTAATAGAGTTTCGTGAGAAAGATGAGAGTCATTGTAGACTTGAAAGAGTGTAGGAGGGAGGGTTGAGTGTCAAAAGAGAAGAATTCTGTGTGATTGTAAAAATTTATCATATAGTGATTTCTTTGGTGGATCGTGGTTTTTCTCCGATTTTGAAGTTTCCACGTTAAATTCTTTTGTTGTTGATTGTGTTATTTCTTCATTTTATTTCTTGTTTATTTTTGGGGAATTAATTTTCCACCACTTTGTTCTTCTGAAAACTTAAAGCACCAAAATCGTGTTAGGTTGAAAAGTCACAAGACTCACAAGAATGACTTTCGAAACACACTTTCAAAAAAATAAAAATAAATAATTACATCTTATCTTATACGGAGTAGTAAAACAACTAATAAAATTAAATTAATATATTTTAATAAAACAATTAATACTGTTAAAATATACAAAATATAAATTATTTTCAAGTGACATTAGTTTAATGATTCTTTTATTAGATTGAATATATATACCCTGTTCTTTCAATTTTTATCTGTTTCTTTTGATGAATATGTATGATCAATTTATTTTTATGAAACATTAAAACCTTTTGAATTGATTAATGATTCTTTTAAGAAATAAATGCAAATATTGAGCATTAAGTTGTGTGTTTAGTTTAACTGAATATTTGTTCATTAATAAATAAGCAATTTATTTTACTGTCATGTGCATTATTTCAAAAATGAAAAAACAAAATGGAGCACCAACCTATTAGAGACACAATTAAATATAAGTGTTACGGAGTATATATTAGTATTAACACTACAAGAAATTGTTAAATTGTCTACATAATTTTTCAACGAAAATAATTTTGTCTTTAAATTGAGAATTTCCTACGGATCTTTATAAATTATTTTACACATTTTCACCATGGAATTACCAAGAAAAAATCTGATGGTGATTTACCTATAAAATAATCCGTAGGCAAAACCGCATTTCCCTACCGAAATGATTGTAGGTAAAAAAATTTGAGAATTTTTATTTACCAACGAAAACTTTCCTAGCTATTTACATGTATAAATTATCTAATTGTATTACGTACAAAATTAGCTAGAAACTTAAAAAATATTGATTTACCTACAAAATAATTCGTAGGCAAAACCGCATTTCCCTACCGAAACGGTTGTAGGTAAAAAAATTTGAGAATTTTTATTTACCAACGAAAAATTTCCTAGTTATTTATATGTATAAATTATCTAATTGTATTACGTACAAAATTAGCTAGGAACTTAAAAAATATTGATTTACCTACAAAATAATTCGTAGGCAAAACCGCATTTCCCTACCGAAACGATTGTAGGTAAAAAAAATTGAGAATTTTTATTTACCAACGAAAACTTTCCTAGCTATTTACATGTATAAATTATCTAATTGTATTATATTACGTACAAAATTAGTTAGGAACTTAAAAAATATTGATTTACCTACAATATAATTTGTAGGCAAAACCGCATTTCCCAACAGAAACGGTTGTAGGTGGTTTTTTTTTTATTTACCAACATAAATTTTTCTAGCTATTTATATATATAAATTATCTAATTGTATTAGAGAATTTTTATAAAAAGGGTCATTACTAGAGACATTTTTTTAATAAAGAACAACAATTATAATAATTTCAAATAAAAACAAAATTGAATGTAAATAACCATTATGCCCTTAGATTTAAATATGAAGACTAATTTAATATCTAATTAATCAATTCGTAATATCCCCTATTTTTCGCCCTGTCTTCAACAACATTGACATCAATCAAATTTTTTTCCGTTTCAAGATCACTGCGTTTCAATTAATTATTGGGTTATAAACTAATAAGGTCATTTCACTACTAGTTTTTTCTAATAAAACCTACACCATAAATTCTTGTCTAATAGAGTCAAAATTAAAAATCTTAGACAACTTTACCCTTTTACTAATTTGACACAATTCGAAATATTTAATTCAAATTACAGGGTCAACTAATTACCATAATTATAGATTAAGAGATTCTCGAAAAAGCGAGATTTAAGCAACTTCCAAATTTTTAAAAAATTCCTAAATAGTAGGTATTCTAATTAATGCGTTTCACTTGCTTAGCTTCGAGAATTCTGCAGAATATTGAATATGAATTTGCAGTCTACAATACAGATAGGTATGCATGTTATATATGCATGTACATAAAAAGACATGTGGACAGGTGTCAAACATAAGATGCAGATTGAATATGCATTTGCAGTCTACAATACAGATAGGTATGCATGTTATATATGCACCGAAATGTGCATAAACACCTTGTACATACAATTGATAAGTAAAAAAAAAAGGGTTAAAAAGTAAATAGTCATCCAAATTTACACAGGAAAACTCAATAAAATATAGAATTACCCTTAATTTTATATGAATTTACTCAATAAAATATAACATTACCATTAAGTTTCTAATCAAGTATGCACAACTATATATGCACTAACGTATGCATAAAAAAAAAATGAACACATCCAATGAAGTTCATAATGCATATGCCAGTGAAGTGAGTGTTGAATAAGTAAATATAGTTAATAATGAATAAGAAGACCATGTTAAAGCTTATTTCCCTTGATGAACCATTCACAGCTCGAGTTTGCAGCCTCGTTGCATATTGCATATACATACCTGGGTTCATTTTTTCTATACTTGTACTTAAAGTTGAGTTTTGAAACCTTGACGATATCAACATCCTGTTCAACGCAAATATATTGGAAACCCAATTAATGGATGCACTAAAATACGTAATATACATAAGTGAAAATAAATCAAAAATTGAATTTACGATATGAATATTGCTGGTTGAACAAGAACTGCATATATCCGATGAAATTAATGATCGGTTTGATGAGATGAACAATAATCGAAAGATAAACAACAAAAGATAAGAATTGGATACGTACTTTGCAAGCGATTCTTGATATAATATGAATATGACCGATCTAATTCTGATCTCAGGCGAATCAGAGAAATTGAATCAGGCTCATCGGAAATTGGAATGCATCTCAGGCGAATCGGAGAAATAAAATCAGGCTCATCGAAAATTGGAATGCGAATTTGGAAAACAAATTACGGTGCATAGCAAGAGTCTTTTGGAATACTTTTTGAATATCAAAATTGGAAAGTGGTTGAATTATGGAAAACATATCCTAAATTTTAGGATTTTGACTCTGCAAAATTTTTGAAATTTAAAATATGCAGTTATTTTTTTATTGACAAAAATAGTTTAAATAATTAGATTAAGGGTATAAAGGTATTTTTAGCTTTATTTTGACTTTATTAGAAAAATATACACGTTGGAGATTCTATTAGCTTAATGGATTATAATAGTGGATTTATTAGACAATAATCTCTAATTTGAATATATACTTTTAACACTTTGACAAGGAGGATGGTTAATTTCTACTAATTTGGGTATTACTTACTTTTTTTACACAAGCCTATGTCTAAATATGGACTTTTCATTATTTTTTTTAAAAATGCTCGTCATTTATCTACATGGAAGTACAATTCAACACGAAATTTAAAAAATATCAGTAACATGGTATGAATGTTTTAAAAACTACTCGTATATAATATTCATATCGAACCAAATACCAAGTCAATACTGAATTTCCCATACAGTTCGGCCTGAATTTTATTTTTTTTATCATAATGAATTTGTTTGGATCGATTCAGATATGAATGAAGATCGGAGATGTATAATTTTATACTCAAGAGAAAATTCAAAATAATTATTTTATTCATTTATTTTTATGTCTAACATAAAAAAAAGTCTTCAAACTACACTGTGATAAGTTGCGTGTGTTATCACAAACTATAAATAAATTGTTTCCTTTATATTATTATCAACAAATTATTATATAGTTACATAATGTTAATATTTTACCTCTACAGTCTACAGTTAAAAAAAAAAAAAGCATTATGTCAACAAATAAATTGTTGATAATTTTTTTTTTCGTCATCTAATAACATTTTCAAGTTTCCCACTTACACATTTTTTTACCCTTTTTCACTAATTAGTAGTATTAATTTTGAGGGTCTCAGGAATAATTTTCATTTCTTTTTATTGTCATGTTTTTTTTTTAAATGTATTGAATACATAAAAATATTTACTTGATATTGAGTATTTTTTTTTTTTGGCTTAAATAGTTTAGAGTAATACTTTTTTTATATACTCATTTTTTTTAAAGAGTTATCTTTTTTAGTCCATTCCAAATATTATTTTATGATTTCAGGATAATTAGATTTTTATAATATCTCAATTTATTATTTGAAATATTTATTTGCAATTTAATATTTTGTAAAATAAGTGAAGTATATAATATAATTGTATTTGAAAATCATTAGCTATTTAATATAACAATACATACAGAATAAAATAATAATTTAACTTCAAATCATATTTTAATTCGGTTATTCAACTTGGTACAATTCAGTAATATTAATTGAACAATATTCATTCATTTAGAAAATAACGGTTTGATTCGATTCATAAAAGGTCAAAAGGTCAACAAACATTTTTCAATTCGATTATTTTTGGATATGGAATTCAATTTGGACCCAACAATCTACATACTCCGTACACAATTGTAGATGTAACTATTAAAAAAAAAGTGAGGCGTGAGATTGAGATACTCTTTGGCTTTGATATGCAACATGAGTTACATGTTAATCTATATTCCGCCTAACAATCATTTTTTGCATTGTAATCATGCCTCCTTTATAAAGATAAGAAATTATTAGTCGCCATAACAATTAAAAGTGAAAATGGTGATTTTGTCATAGGGAAATAAAACAGAGTAAAAAAAAGACAAAGTTACTACATACAGTAGTCAGGATTAGTTGATTTAGAGAATTTGAGCAAAAAACGACATTGAAGCTCATAATGTACATTACTGAATCACACAACACCAAATCAAATGACAGATTAAAACAGATGACTTAATAATCAAGTTAATACTCCTACAATGTAAATTAAATTCATAAAAATTTACAGATGAGCATCATTAAATCACATAGATTTCTGGAAATATATATTGCAGTTAAGGTAGTAAGCCTATCTCCAAGTATTGTCATTCTCCCTTGATTTCAGAACAAAATCATCAGCCAACAAGCAAAGTAAGAATCAAAAGACAAAAACAATGTATTGAAAATGAAGAAAAACACAGCATCATTCTCACTACTCAAATCAGAAACAAAGCTGGGATTTTTATATCACCACCACTACCAGAGAGCAAATTCAACAAGTTTGAAATAAGTTCCAAGCCAAGCAGCAGATGCATATCCGAGAAATGAAGAAAACGATGTTTCCAGACCAAAACGACGACGATACAAAAGCACAAACTAGTTCATTTCTGGGGAGAGGAAAAGATAGTATAATGGCATTGCTTTCAGCATTCATATCTAAGGAGCATAACAACACTCTTCAATGCCATTAATTAACCAAAACAAGAAGAAGAAACTATGAACTTAAACATGCTTCACACAAACACACAGTATTGCATAACATTACTAATTGCTATCATGATCAGCAGCAACCTATGTCCCAAAACACAAAAATCAAATTCATTGAGTCCAACAACAATGTTGCAATAGAAACAAACTTAATAACCAAAATATGCAGAACAAGAAATGACACGAATGGTCACCAAACATCCAAAAACAAATTAATGTGCAGCACCAATCGCAGAAGGAGCAAAAAAATAATGGGGTCTAATCAATAGGACAAAACCACCAAGTATTGATGTTAGTTTGAAATGAAATTTATGAGCTTGGATTTCACAAAGGACATATAGTGTCAATTGGGAAACAAAATTAAACAAGAAAGAAAAAATCCCTCACCTACTTTTCCACTATGTTGAAGTTTATTCCATCAATAGAACATGTATATGAACAATTATAATCAGGACTAAACCTAAACCAAGAAAAAAAAAAATTAGAATTCCCAAAGCTAATAAGACCTTTTCCCAGAGGATTTTCCGAATGAATTGACAATGTTGGTGCAATCGGCGGTCACTATAACAGTACATCCTTCAAGGAGAAAGAAGCCCATTTCCAAATCCGTCGAAACTGCAAATTAAATCATCAAATTCAACACTCAGCTCCAAATGAAAATGAAAAATTATATCAAAATGTATATCGAAAGAAGAGGATTTTGAAATTAAACGCAGAGATTTCACCTCCTCTTCTTCCTTATGGAGCAGACTCAACAACCTTATACATATCTGCTGTAACTTCCGTCAACCACAATCCTGGAAATAGGGTCTGCCGAAAATCAAAGAAAATGAGAAGGGATTCAATGTAACAGTTGATATACCCAAATTAAAGGATCGCATATTTAATCGGCAAATTAAAGTTTAAGTCAATGTCGATTCTGAATTTTCATAAACTTACATCCAATTGTTTCTGAACAAATCGAGCTCTCTTTTTCGGTCGGCGCGGCGGCCGGTGACCAACCATCGCGTAGAAATCCTCTTCGATATCATTTTTCGAAAGCGCCACTGAGAACTTCGCCCTCTCTCTCTTCTCGCCGCTGGCCGCCGCGCCGTTGCCGTCACTCCTATTAATCGGCGACTTCGCCGCCGGCCGCATCTGAGAGAAGCCTGAATTTGGTCTGGGCGCATCCACCCTCAAGCCTTTCCCGCCGGCGCCATCAGTGGCGCCACTTACCGGCGCCTTACAGGCAGCTCGCCTGGTTCTCAAATTCCACGGACAGTAAGCGTCGCCATCCAATGACGGCGGCGGAGGTGGCGGGGGAGGAGGAGGCGGAGAAATAGAGACCTGAAGGCCGTCCTTAAATATGGCGTCCTTCATCTTATCCGCCGCCGTCTGGAGATCGAGCATCACTTTCTGGCGCGTAGCTGCAATCCCGTCGTCGTCTTCATCGGTGAATCCCCGGTGGGGAGGAGTGGGACCGAGCACTCTGGTGGATCCATGGGGAAACTGAAAAGGCAAGTCGTTGGTGTTGTCTCTCTCTCTGTCCCTATCCCGGTCTCTGGTGGTGCGGCGCTGTTGAATTGGGTGATGTTGATCGGTGTTGAAGCGGTGGAGGGGGGAGATTTGGCCGTCGGAGTTGACCTTCATGCAGCGGAGAAATCGCTGATTGCCCCAGCGCAAACCGCAGGGCATCGTGAAATTGTGCAACGCCTTTGATCTCTCTGTCCCCATAGCCATGAATGAAGATTACAATTCCATACCCACACTCGAAACCAAAATCTTGTAATTGAAGAGGAGGAAGCAGGGGAGGGTTTGTTTGCTAAACTTTTCTTTAATTTTGTTTTCGGTAGCGTTTTGTTTTGCGGAAATTCGCCGGGAAGGGGAACCTGCGGGCATTTTATACGGAGGCGGAGGGTCTTTTCGTCCTTTTGATTTGGGTCGCTCTAATTTTTTGAGTTGGCTCATTATAGTGCAGCTGCGCGCGGGGGAGAGAGAGACGCAGATTTAATAGTCGTCACACGACTTTCACTTACTCTCTCTCTCTCTCTCTATGGGTTTCATATATAAAAGCGCTTGGGGTTAATTTCTTCTGCCAACGACGTCGCTTCCTTTTAATTCTAGTAATAGATTATATTACTCCCTCCGTCCATGAAATGAAATATAGTCTTATTTGTCTTATATTTTTTGTCCATTAAATGTAGTTTTATACAATTTATGGAAACTATCACCATATTCAATCATCACTTAATTACTCAATTTGTCATCAACTTTATTAACAAATAATTACTTTATTTACAAATGGACCCACGATACTCTATAATACACTTACTTTATCTACATTTTTCTTAAAATTTGTGTCCCACCCCAATAGAACTACATTTGATGAAAGAAGGGAGTAACATTTTCCTGGATTACGAATGGAAGACCAGATCCTACTTGATTCTAAAATTTGTTGCACCCATTGTACTACAAGTATATACATCTAAATTATTTATAAACTTATTACTCCTTTCGTACCACAAAAAAAATTCAGCTTGTCATATAAAAGACGATCTCTTATTAATTTGCACACTTTATAAAATGGAACATTTTTATAATTTTCACCTTCAAAATATATTTATATTTATCCATATATCATTACTTTTAAGACTTATATATACACTCAACTTACATTTTTCTTTACTTTTATTCACAAAAGTTAACAAATTCAAATTTAAAATTCTACTCATTAAACATTTTTCTTAAAAATTTTGTACTCCTAACATTCTCAATATAATTTACTTTAAACACTTTAAAATAACCATCCACTAATTAATTTAATATAAAGTAAAATTATACTCCTACAATATCAAAATCCTAAAAAATTATCAAAAATTTCAAATACCAAAATTTCAATAACATCCCAGCCCACCTAAGTACCTAACTATTAAAGAAACATACCCTTAGGTCCACTTCCAATTGTTTAACCAAGTTGTCAAGAGTTTTAAATCAGGAAGGCCACTGCTTCTTTTTCACAGTTAGTTTTTTTTTTTTTTTTTTTTTCAATTCTAATTTTTTGTTTGTTTTCTTTTTCCATTTTTATGCCCCTTTTATTGTTTCTTTTCTTCTTCAGTTTTTCCCCCATAAATTCTATTCGTAAATTAATACCTTTCAAAATACGAACTAATATCTTTTGAAATACAAACTAATGCCTTTTCAGAAAATTAAATTTAATAAATGCACAAAAACTTTTTAATTTTAGCATACAACTTAATTCCTTTTATAATACGAACTAATACCTTTGTAAAATGTGAACACGAACTATTACCTTTCAGAATGAATTGAATAAAAGAAAAAAAAAAATAACTTCAATTCAAAGAGGGTGGGAGTTCTTATTGTGAGAAGCATTTCAGTAATGCCCTTAATGGGGAATCAACACAAAGAGAGTGAGTGTTCTTGCTGGATGAATTCTAACAATGCACAACACTACAAACAGAATACGGAAAACTGACCTAATTGTGCCAAAATATTATGCCTTCAGCTCCGACAACAAATCGATAAAAATAACAAATAAAGTTTCAGTTTAGCAAAATGATAAATATAATAACCGATTTTTAAAGCCCCAATTGTCGTCGATAAAATGTAATCTTAAAGCTTCTTAATTAGATCACAAAAATAAGATTATTGTAATTTTGAAGCCTCAGAACCTAGGAAAATAAGATGACAGACTTTTGAAGCTTTCAGATGAAGAATAATTCGTCCATCTTCTAAAGTTAGGGGCTTAAGTTCGTACTAAATACTCCCTCAGTCCTGTAAAATTTTGCTCAGATAAATTTTGTTTATTCTATTTAAATAGTTAAGTTTTGAGTTTTTTTTTTTTTTTTTTAACTTTATTAACAAGATTTGAGTATCTACAAGTTATCCCACATTTATTTTTTATAATTAAAATATGATTTTTTTTAAAATGTATAAAAAGAAGTGAGCAAAATTTTACTAGACAGATATGTAAATAATTATACGTGGCACAAGTCCAAACATATAAGTCTGTTGGAGGCCCAATATCAAAGACACTCTTAATTAAAAGGTGCCCTAATAACCTAAAATTACCAAAATAATTCTAGGTATGAAAAACTTATAAATTCTATCTTTTTTATGTGGTAAATCACATTTTTTTCTTACATGTATTAACATCTAGTCATCTATTCTTTCTTACATGCCCCACTCCTTATCGTATAACGGTATGCCCGAATTCAGGAGGAGGTTGGGTCGGATCCAGATTCATGGATCACAAATCCGTGAAACGTGTTCATAGAATACTTTGCCCTTGAACTTCTCTATAATACTCCGTATAAATTAGATATCAACACACTTGTAACAGAGATTGATAACAAGCAAGTTTATGTAACATAATATACACCTTAAAAATATAAGACCCAATTTAATAGTAGGATGAATTGAAAAGTAAATGCTTCTACACATTAATTTTGTACATTAGAAAATTCAAGGTTCACTTTAGTTGTATCCCAAGAAATTTGAAAGTATAAAATTTATCTATAATTAATTATATATCTTTACAGTACAAGAAAACAATTAATTGGTTACAGAATATTTTGTAAGCAATAATTTCAATTTTGTAGGCATTTATATTTACCTACGGAATACCAACGAAAACCATTCGTGTGGAATTCGCTCGTAGGTAATTTGGTTGCCCACGAAAATTTAATCCGTAGACAATTATTTACCATATTTTCGTAGCAAATCCATAACATTTCGATAGATAATACCGTAATATCAGTGTTTTCATAATCGGACCGGTGATCAAACCGGATTAGGCACCGGACCGCCGGTTCAACCGGTAAAATAATATTTATATACATTTTTTTAATATTCTTTATGTTACATTAAAAAAAAAACATCTATTAAAAATTATATTAAAATAAACAAACTAAAGTAAAGAAATAACAAATATTAAATTAAAATATCTTATCATTCATATATTTTCCATAATTCATAGTATTTCATAAGACTCAAATTAAAATATGAGATTTATGTCCCACATCTATAAAGAGTGAAAAAAACAAGAAAAAATAATAATATAACAACAACAATGTTAGTAACAAACTAACATATGAGATTAATGTCCCACATCAAATAAGAAGTAGAAGAGACATAAGAAAAAAAACAATAAAAGTGGAATTTTAGCAACAAATATATGAGATTTTTGTCCAACAACCAATAAGGAGTGAAAGAAACTCTTAGAGATTTATATCCCACGGTGTTATGGGATTTTGTGATTTTTGTACCACAAAAGTTCAAATATTATTAAAAGTTCAAATATTAATAAAAATAGAAAATTTGGATTTTTCCCGGTTTTGGACCGGTTTCATTCGGTCTGACTGTGAAAACGATTTTGAGCCATCTTCTGGTCTGACCATGAAAACGATTTTGAGCCATCTTCTGGACTGGGTCGGGGAAAATGGGTTTGAGCCATCTTCTGGACTGGGTCCGTGACCGGTTCGATTCACGGTTGAACCGGCCGATCCGACAATGACCGGTTCGATTCACGGTTGAACCGGCCGATCCGACGAAACATTTCGTGGGTAATTTCCTAGACAAATTTGACAACAAACATTTTAGTGGGAAAAAAATTAATATATATTTTTTAATTTTTTTATTAATAAATTATTTTTTTGGCATTAGCCTACAACATAAATTCATTCAAAATTGGACCGTGTTAAAATATATAAACATTTTTAAAATACAAACTTAGGTGCACATTAGACCCCTTTTATAATGTTTTTCTCTCATGTTTCTTGTACATTTTTAAAATACAAACTTAGGTGCACATTAAACCCCTTTTATGGTGCAAAAAAAAAAAAAAAAAAAACCCCTTTTATAATGTTTTTCACTCATGTTTCTTGTACTCCTTATTCGATGTGGGACAAAAAATTTATGTTTGTTGATTACTAACTTACTAATACTACTATTTTTATTTTGTTTTTTCTACTCTTTCGATGTGGGACATAATAGGGGATTTCACCAATAATGTCTTTTGACTCTTTTCACATAGAGTTTTTTTAAATAAGAACAAGGTTCAAATTAAAGTCAAAATCCAACTTAAATGTACCATCTTACCCTTAATATTTAAAATTGTGTTTTAATATAATATTAAGTCAACTAATTTTAAAATTTGAATGCAAATCTTTCTCTCTTTCTCAAACCATTATTATACATCCTCAATTTTACTTTCTCCAAATCTCTGATATTCAAGTATTTCCCAAATCTCTCATATTTAATTAAGTTTTCCCCAAATATCTGATATTCAAGTATTTCCCAAATCTCTCATATTTAATTAAGTTTTCCCCAAATATCTGATATTGAAGTTTTCCTCAAATCTCTGATATTCAAGTCTTCCCCAAATCTCTAATATTCAATTTCATTTTCAAACTTGAAGATCTGTAGAAAAATCGTCAAAAAATTAGATCTTTTCTTTAGAAAAATCTCTGACTTGATTATGCAGAAAAATCTCTGACTTGATTATGCAGAAAAATCTCTGACTTGATTATGCAGAAAAATCTCTGACTATAATGTAGAAAAAAAAAATACTAAAGTTGCATGCATTAACATATTAATAATGCAGAAATGTGCAGTAAATTATGTGCATTTGCAAATAACATTATGCAGAAAAACGACTTTAATGCAAATTAGATCTGCATTAATAAAATCAGTTTATTAATGTGGGTCACATACTAGTGACCTGATTCAAGACTTCTAGAAACGTTGAAGACTGATTATCATGAACCAACTTGGTTTTTCCATCGAATTCGATCTTGAGTATCACGAAATAATCCATTGATTGATAATCTGTTATTTATCAGAAAACCCTAGAATAATAACAAAATAACATGTACAAACGACTAACAATCAATCTGCATCTCTGTGTTTGGCCAAATATATGAGCATAGAATACTTTTGAAACTGGAATCAATGATTTAACACCGTAATTGAAATCGTAAAAATCAGTCACTTGCACCGCGTCTATGTTGTCACGTCGCCGCGAATGAGATTGGGTGGGGGTTCGTTCGTGGACGACGACGACATGGAAGATCTGCCATCGACAATGCTTTTGTTTTCCATTCGGGGGGTTTAATCGTATTCGGCGCCTATGTTCGTGGGGAAGACAAATCGACGTTTGTGGGTGGAATTAAAGAAAGTCAAAAAATTCAATATAATGGCCACGATATTGATGCGTGATTTGAAAAATGAATAAATATTGAATCAATGGAAGATGGTTGAAGAAAAGACGATATATAAGGAATGATGGTTGAAGAAAAGGCGAGATATAAGGAATTAATATGAAGAATTCATTAATTAAATAAGACTGATTAACACGAACCAACTTGGTCTTCCCATTGAATTCGATCTTGAGAATCACGAAATACTCCATCGATTGAGAATCTGCTACTTATCAAGAAAGATGAAAATCAAATGAGAAAAACATGTAGAAACGATTAAAAATTAGACTGCATCCGTGAGTTGCGCAAATATATGCAGATATAATAAGAGATTTTTTAGGGCATCAGTGAATTAAGAACACAACCTTAAACTTCAACATCGATTAATTGTATTGAATTAACAATACACAATGTCGAAGTTGTTTTGCGGTAGAGTTTTATTTAGGAAAGTATGAATCAATAGTTAAAGATTATTCTGTAATGCTAAATATTGATCCCGAATAAGGGAGGTCAAATTGCAACAGCTACTTAAAAGTTTGTCTATTTGCTTCATTTTAGATTCAAAAAACCATAATTATCCTTATTCATTCAAATTGGTTTAATTTTTCGAAAAAGCTACTATATCAAATATTTAGTCTTGGCAAAAATTTCGCGTTTCATTTAATTCATCAATATTAGGTTACAGAATTTGATATTAATTCAGATAGTTATTATTGCCACAATTATCGCCTTTCATTAAATTCCTCAATTCTGTGAATTTTCAATTTTTGATTTCGAAAAGCTTCTGCAGAATCGATCCAAACACGAGTTTCGAAATTCGAAATGCCGCCGAAGTTCGACCCTTATTGAGATGACAACAATGGAGTTCCATTCTTGTTGTTGCTCAACGACTTTGCTTGCGACGGCACAATGGAGTCCCGTTTTTCGGCAATTTCGCAAGCATCGGCCTCCGAAAACCTCCCTCATCTGCCTTCCCAAACAACTGCTTCCTTAAAACTTCGTGTAAATGCCCAAACAGCTCCTTATTCAACGATTCAAATGTCAAATCCAATCTCTCCAATTCCTCCATGGCATTCTTATTATACATGAAAAGGTCGTAATACAGATCGAAACTATCGCTCGATGTATTTTTAACCAGATTCAACAGAGTCTCGTACCCTTTCGTGTTAATCGGGGTACTCTGTAACCTGCAATTTCTCCAGAATCAAATATTGTGAATATGCACCAAATACAGCAGTGACATTTATCATGCACTTGCAGTATGTATGCCATATGCGTTCATAATGGCACCAAATATTGTGGTATGTTACCGAGTGTGTATATATATGCCTATTACAATGCATATGTAGTAGGCACCGATTATGCATATCGTTTACATATTCAACTCCCTATGCATTGTGTGGATTGGGCTACAGAAGTTTGGGGTGATGGAGAACTTCATATAATATTAAGGGTAATGTTATATTTTATTTAGTTTTCTTATGTAAACTTGGATGATGAATTACTAGTCAACCCTTTATTTTCTACCTATCAAATGTACGAACAACGTTCTATGCACATATCCGTGCATATGTAGTGTGCATACGCACAGGCATACCAGATACATATGTAAAACTTTGTGCATTGTCCGGATCGTTCTCGAGAAGTTTGGGGTGATGGAGAACTTTATATAAGATTTAGTTAATGCTATATTTTTTTGAGTATTCTTATGTAAACTTGGATGATTATTTACTTTTTCAACCATTTTGTTTGCTACTTATCAAATGTATGAACAACATGCAGATGATCCCATACCTGATGCGGTGAATCGAAGTACTAGTCGCCGAAAAATGCAGATAACGATGAACAATCGATGGAACAAAATCAATATTCTGCAGAATTCTCGAAGCTAAGCAAGTGAAACGCATTAATTAGAATACCTACTATTTAGGAATTTTTAAAAAATTTGGAAGTTGCTTAAATCTCGCTTTTTCGAGAATCTCTTAATCTATAATTATGGTAATTAGTTGACCCTGTAATTTGAATTAAATATTTCGAATTGTGTCAAATTAGTAAAAGGGTAAAGATGTCTAAGATTTTTAATTTTGACTCTATTAGACAAGAATTTATGGTGTAGGTTTTATTAGAAAAAACTAGTAGTGAAATGACCTTATTAGTTTATAACCCAAGAGATTAATGTCTAATAAGTCCACTATTATAATCCATTAAACTAATAGAATCTCCAACGTGTATATTTTTATAATAGAGTCAAAATAAAGCTAAAAATACCTTTATACCCTTAATCTAATTATTTAAACTATTTTTGCCAATAAAAAAATAACTGCATATTTTAAATTTCAAAAATTTTGCAGAGTCAAAATCCTAAAATTTAGGATATGTTTTCCATAATTCAACCACTTTCCAATTTTGATATTCAA
Organism: Galeopsis tetrahit; assembly: GCA_963675135.1. Classification (NCBI taxonomy): domain Eukaryota; kingdom Viridiplantae; phylum Streptophyta; class Magnoliopsida; order Lamiales; family Lamiaceae; genus Galeopsis; species Galeopsis tetrahit. Next base: position 66,844,640 of record OY776122.1, on the reverse strand, counting down.
AAAGTATTCCAAAAGACTCTTGCTATGCACCGTAATTTGTTTCCCAAATTCGCATTCCAATTTTCGATGAGCCTGATTTTATTTCTCCGATTCGCCTGAGATGCATTCCAATTTCCGATGAGCTTGATTCAATTTCTCTGATTCGCCTGAGATCAGAATTAGATCGGTCATATTCATATTATATCAAGAATCGCCTGCAAAGTACGTATCCAATTCTTATCTTTTGTTGTTTATCTTTCGATTATTGTTAATCTCATCAAATCGATCATTAATTTCATCGGATATATGCAGTTCTTGTTCAACCAGCAATATTCATATCGTAAATTCAATTTTTGATTTATTTTCACTTATGTATATTACGTATTTTAGTGCATCCATTAATCGGGTTTCCAATATATTTGCGTTGAACAGGATGTCGATATCGTCAAGGTTTCAAAACTCAACTTTAAGTACAAGTATAGAAAAAATGGACCCAGGTATGTATATGCAGTATGCAACGAGGCTGCAAACTCGAGCTGTGAATGGTTCATCAAGGGAAATAAGCTTTAACACGGTCTTCTTATGCATTATTAACTATATTTACTTATTCAACACTCACTTCACTGGCATATGCATTATGAACTTCATTGGATGTGTTCATTCTTTTTTTTTTTTATGCATACGTTAGTGCATATATAGTTGTGCATACTTGATTAGAAACTTAAGGGTAATGTTATATTTTATTGAGTAAATTCATATAAAATTAAGAGTAATGCTATATTTTATTGAGTTTTCCTGTGTAAACTTGGATGACTATTTACTTTTCAACCCTTTTTTTTTTACTTATCAATTGTATGTACAAGGTGTTTATGCACATTTCGGTGCATATATAACATGCATACCTATCTGTATTGTAGACTGCAAATGCATATTCAATCTGCATCTTATGTTTGACACCTGTCCACATGTCTTTTTATGTACATTAATTTACCCACTATGAAATCCATATTTTCCAGTATTGTCTACAACAAATACTTTGAATTGGAGTTTGATTTTCAATATCTCAGAACCATTATTGACCAGAAAACCATTCAAATCAAACATGCAGATGATCGCATACCTGATGCGGTGAATCGTCTTCCTCGTCGTCGGAAAACGCAAATAAGGATGAAACAATCGCGGGAAGTAAATGTAGAGTGCAGAAATCTCGAAGATCAAGCAAGTGAAACGAATTAATGAGGATACCTACTTTTTAGAAAAAAATTAAATTTTTGGAAGCTGCTTAAATTTCGCATTTTCGAGATGCTCTCTTAATCTATAATTATGGTATTTAGTTGACCTGTTAATTTGAATTAAGAAATTCAAATTGTCTCAAATTAGTAAAAGGGTATAATTGTCTTAGATTTTTCAATTTGACTCTATTAGACAAGAAAATATGTTGTAGGTTTTATTAGATAAAACTAGTAGTGAAATGACCTTATTAATAATTTACCCTTCAAATTATATTTCGTCTTATCGATATCACTCAAAACTTATATCTAATATAAGTACATATAATTAACTTCAAAACAATCGAACGTATAATATATTGAAGAAATACCTGTGTAAAATATTTCACTGATGAAATATGTCTAATTAAAGCATTTTAAAAATAAATTGCGGGTCATAAATTCGGATCCGAGTTGTTCTGATGATTTGCAGGTCGCAACAGGTGGTTTACTACATGATCAAAATATTTTTATTACAAGGTCAAAGTATTACCACTACAAGGACAAACGTTTACTACTATATGTCTAATATGTCTAAAAATATTCCGACAAATTCACCCAAAAAACTAAAGGGAGGTTTGTTTTGGGATGGAAAATCCGGATTTGAAATTTTGAAATCTCACTCATATTCTAGTTTGGAATTTAGATTTAGGATTTTAAAATATTACCCTATAAATACATATAAACCCTACAAAAGTCAATACTATAAATACCTACAAGGGACCTTCTACATGTAGTCAGAGTGTCGTATGGTGTCGTATGACTACCGTAGTCAATTTAATCTGAACCATTAAAAATCAAATCTAAAGGCTTAAATCTGATGACCTGTTACCTTTTGAAATTTGTGTTGAAAATATTCAACGTATGTGTCGTATGGTGTCATATGGTGTCATATTTATAATTAATTAAAATATATAATTTTGAATTTACAGTTTCACCCTTAATTTAATAAAAAAATTATTATATTAATTAATTTAATTAAAATATATAATGGTAAAAGTTGTAAAACTACTTATTTGCCCTTATATTATTATTAAAATTAATAAGAAAAACAAATTAAATTAAATAAAAGAAGTTATAATGTATAACATAATACGTAGGTTTTATTTTAACACAACACTCCGTCGCAGCCCTTCCGCCGCCGACGAGCAGCTGCCATTCTACCGCTGACGCGCCGCTTTCCTGCTGCCGCCGACGATCATGTCCTCCCCTCTTAGTTTTCTTAATTTGTAAGTTTAATATTATTGTGGGATAGGTGAATTACCACGAATGAGTTGCTTATGTATATCTTCATATTTTTTCTTACTTTTGTCATTTGTTATGAGTGTTTGAATTAACATTGTGAAATTGTTAAAATTTTGGTTGAGTTGTTGAATAGTAATTGTTTTTTAAATTGCCTCAAATCAAATAGAAACATAACTGCTCAACAAGTGTTTGACAAAATGCTTCAAAGAAAATTTGAAACAGAATTTAGCAAAGGAAGTGGCTATTGAATGCACATTCCTAACCATAATCGTTGTTTGAATCCTCTAACAATAGTACCTGTAATTATGTATGCAATTTCTTATTTTCTTCAACGAATTTACTGATTGCGGGTAATAATCACAGTTCTTTATAATGAAGATCAAGTTATAATGGTGATAGGAAATAGTGATTATGATATAAATTTGGTATATCAAAATAAGGAAAATTATAAAATATGGAAATTTAAATTTGATTAATTAGGATTTGGTGGTGTATCCCATTTATCCCATTAAGAGATCGTGTCAAATATGGAAATTTTAATTTTTTTATGATATAATTAATTTACCATAAATAACGCATCCTTATATTTATTTTAAAAAATAAAAATAATTTCGAAAACTTGGCTCGAGCACGGTCCAGGAGCCATGCAACGTTGCACGGGCAATAATCAATAAACTGTGCAAATCGTAAAACGTTCTGTAAGTCCGCTCATGCACGATCCAAGAGTCGTGCAACTCTGCACATGCAATGATCTATTGACCGTGCAAAATCAAAAAACCTCCTCTACATTCCGTTATAATATCACACGGGTCGTTATCTCGTTTTCGTGTACTGTTCAATGAACATAGCTACCGAAAAGCAAATAATCACTCTACACCATTTATAATAATGGTCACGAAAGTTGTTCGACACTTATACAAAATGTACTGTGTCGCCAGTGACGATAACGACCTACGTTCCGTTAGAATGTCATAGGGGTCGTTCTCGTGTTTATCGGGGTATTCAACACACGTTATACGCGGATATCCATGTTTTACACATGACTCGTATAAAATATCAGATCGATATAGGAGAATGGTCGGTTAGGTGTGGTTAGTGATGGTAACGACATTCGTTCCGTTATAAGGTCACACGGGTTGTTATCTCGTTTTCGTGTATCAAATATGAAACTTATTCCCTCTGATGTCATCATTTTACAACTTAACAAGTTTGTAAGAATAGGACGACATGGTTTTACTAAATTTAACGTGTTCGAAAATGACGCATGGTCTGATTAATAAACAACACATGATTTATATAACCTAGTAATTAGTGATTGAGTGAAATGGTCGATTATTAATCAGTGGTGTACTGTCCAATGAACATAGTTACCGCAAAGCAAATAATCACTCTACACCATTTATAATAATGGTCACGAAAGTTGTTCGACACTTATACAAAACGTACCGTGTCGCCAGTGACGATAACGACCTACGTTCCGTTAGAATGTCATAGGGGTCGTTCTCGTGTTTATCGGGGTATTCAACACACGTTATACGCGGATATCCATGTTTTACACATGACTCGTATAAAATATCATATGGATATAGGAGAATGGTCAGTTAGGTGTGGTTAGTGATGGTAACGACCTTCGTTCTGTTATAAGGTCACACGGGTTGTTATCTCGTTTTCGTGTATCAAATATGAAGCTTATTTCCTCTGATGTCATCATTTTACAACTTAACAAGTTTGTAAGAATAGGACGACATGGTTTTACTAAATTTAACGTGTTCGAAAACGATGCATGGTCTGATTAATAAACAACACATGATTTATATAACCTAGTAATTAGTGATTGAGTGAAATTGTCGATTATTAATCAGTGGTGTACTGTCCAATGAACATAGCTACCGAAAAGCAAATAATCACTCTACACCATTTATAATAATGGTCACGGAAGTTGTTCGACACTAGTACACAACGTACTGTGTCGCCATTGATGATAACGACAAACGTTCCGTTAGAATGTCACATGAGTCGTTCTCGTGTTTATGTTGTTTTAATGAGAACAATGAGAACGATTATATCAAAATACGACACCCCAATGGCATTCATTCTAATATATATGGTCAACATGAATTTTATGTTGTTTTTAGGCCGCAATATTTTAAATGAGTATTATTACTCTTTTTCTCTAAATTTCAAGACATATATTTTACGTTGGTTTTAGACCGTAATATTTTAAATAGGTATTATTAGTAATCTTGATGCAAAAAGAATAATTTAAAAAAGTCAATTTTATCACCATATATTGGTGTAGATAATCTACAATCAAATTTCACCTAAATAAAATTTTACAACATACATCAAGTTGAAATGACTACATTCTACAATTTAATCAACGCCTGACCAAAAATAATAACAACAAAGATGAAATTCTAATATAAATTTAGTATGAAAACATTCATAATCTGTTCATGAACAAAAAAAACGTCTACATTGTTTGTGGACTACATGATTCTATTACAAGAAGTCATGGATCAAAATGACGACAAAAAATGTCAAGTGCTAGTTTCTTCCTCAATTCCGGCATGTCATTGCTACAAATTGTACTAACCAGTGTTTTCATAACCGAACCGGTGACCAAACCGGACAGGCCAGCGGTTCACGGTCCAACCGGTTGGACCGGTTGGATCGGCGGTCCAACCGGTAAAATAATTTTATATGTATTTTTTTAATATTCTTTGTTACATTTAAAAAAATACATGCATTTATAAAAATTATATTAAAATAACAAATATTAAATTAAATATTAATATCTCTAGTAAAAGAAAAATGAGAGGAAGCAAACAAATATATAAAATTTTCATCCCACATCGAATAAGTAGTATAAGAAATATGTGAAAAAAGCATTATAAAATTAATAGTGTAACCAATCCCATGAACTTCATTATGTCCTAGTGTTAGAAATAACTAAATATATAAACTTCATTATGACCCACATCGAAAAAGAAGAAAAAATATGAGAGAAAAGTTTTATAAAACTAATAGGGTTAGAAATAACTAAATATATGAACTTCATTATATCCCACATCGAAAAAGTAGAAGAACTATGAGAATTTTTTCTTATAAAAGTAGTTTTGTTATAGTAATAAACAAATTTAAAAGTTTTATGTCCCACATCGAATAAGGTAGAAAAAGTATAAATTATTTTTCTTATAAAAGTAGTTTTGTTATATTAACAAACAAACTTAAAAGTTTATGTCCCACATCGAATAAGGTAGAAGAAATATGAGAAATTTTTCTTATAAAAGTAGTTTTGTTATAATGACAAACAAACTAAAAAGTTTTTGTCCCACATCGAATAAAGGTGGATGAAACATGAGTGGAAAACATTATAAAAGGGGTTGAATGTGCACCTAATTTCTTATTATAAAAAGTAAAAAATTTAAAAAAAAAAAAAAAGAAAAGAAAATGGGTTGGACTGGTTTTTTTCGGTTTACCGGTTTTGGGCAGTCAAACCGGTTTTTGACCGGTTTTGACCGGTTGAACCACTAAAACGGGTTTTAGCCATTGATCGGACCGGATCCGTGACCGGTTCACGGTTGGACCGGTCGAACCGGCCGGTCTGATCCGGTTTTAAAATCATTGGTACTAACATCTTCATGGAGCGCCAAACGCTCAATTTACTTTATTGTGAACATACCACAATCATATCTGCATCAAAAGGAGTTTTAGTATAACAAATATATTTTAAAGAACAAACACTACAAAATTATAACATTCTTACCCATTAACCTGTTGACCACATGGTATACTCTTTATTTCAAAAACCTCGATGTCATTTTTTTCATCCACTTTTGATCGTATCAACTTAGGAAGGATCTTTGCAAAGGTTCTCATCATGCCATATCTACAACGGCTACTCATACTATCATAAATTTCAATCACTCCGGATTTCATATCAACTTTCTGTGCAAGCCAATGCTCGAGACAATTAAAAGGGATATATAAGAATCTGCAATCCTTCCAAGACTTTCCTAACACTGGTGAGTCCCCCACGACATATCGAAGTAAATGTTTTACGCTCTTCTCTTCACAATAATCGTCAAAAAATGATTCTCTTATTAACAATTTATCGTAAATATACACAAATTTGATATTAGTTCAACAATTACAGAAAAAAAATTAGAGGCAGAGAGATTAACAAAATAAGTCGCAACTAACAAAAATATTTAATCTTTGGTGGCAAAAATACATTAAAGAAAACATTTAATATCTATCTTAATGGATCATGTTCTAATCAAGTATGGAATTGATTAGCAGCGCTATACTAAAAGATTCAACTTCATAATAGATAGATATTCCCTAAGCATTCGTTATAACATCTCACATCCATATCCTAACCACAAAAAGTCATTCTTCAAAACGCTCAAAACCAATAGCAAGGTTCTTGCCTTGAACTAACATTTAAAAGAATAATCACTAATTTCATAGTCCAAGATATTAGCAAAGTCTCTAGTTGCAGGAAACTATTACAAAACTTTTTCTATGCATGTTTTTCACTTAAATTTTTGCAATATAATACTAAGAGAAAAAGTAAAAGTTTGAAATTTAAAGAAACAAAAATAACAAGTAAATTTCATTTGACCAGTCATAAAATTTGGCATCACAACCTTCTTATTATGAGTTGTTCTATTGAAGTAAAAATATAAAACCAAAGGGCAACAAACGTCTTGATACAAGTTCCAGTAACTATAGACAACTTTCTGAATTATCAAAGACTTATTAATTGACAAGAGAGAGCAACAAACATAAAAGAACATGATATATGTTTGGTTAGTCATGTTTATGGAATCAGTGTCATAACTCAAAATAGAGAAGACGTTCAGTGGTAAAGTGAACAACTAATAAACCACTTTTTCGCTGCCATATAGATACTAGTAACATTTTTCTTCTTATTATTATTCATTTATCACAATAAGGAGTATACTAGGCATATCTTTCAACAACTGATGATGCTTTAAACAAAGGTACATATATATAAATGAACAAATATTCCAATTTTTGACTGGAAATCTAACTCATTATCCAACAAATAAGTTTTTGTAATTATCCCAACAAAAAGATAACAAAAGAAAAGGGGAGGAAAGACACTTGCTCTCCAACAAACAATCTACGTGGGGAATAAAACTCCCTTATCACGTATTTGGTTTGACAGTGTTACCACTACATCCCATTAGATTGTCAAGCTTCGAATCCTAGAATGTATGGTTCTAGGTAGGTGGTTTTATAAGTATGGCTTGTTTATGGTGGATGCACAATGGTAAATTCACAGACTACACACAAAGCTTGATTCTAGAAAACGAAGACTGAAATTTTTTCAATGGTCAAATCTGCATGACTGAATAAAACTGCATTCTCAACTCCCCACCAAGACAAACAGCTTCAAGGTTGACTAAACATATGAAGAACATTGTTGAAGAGAAGGAGCAAATAATATCAGTACTAACTGTCCAATAAACACCTACATACCTGTGACATCCTTTGCTCATTTCGAGCAATCTCACCAATCTGAGTTTGATGTCCTTGTGTCAAGCCACCTTGAGCAATATCCTTTGCCCGAATTGCATCAATCTCTTACTTCATGTGAGCAATCTATGATTTATCTATTTATATTTCTATTTTATGGTAATTAAGTTAAGTTATTCTCTAGGATGTATAAAAAATGTTCTAATCAATAACAATTTTAAACTATTCTACTCAATAACAACCATAAGCATTATAAGTTCTTATCCTAGCTTTCACTAATTATGACAAGAATTAATTTGTTTTAGTGGTGTTTTGCACATGCGCGAATGGTGAGTGAGTTGAAAAATGGAAAAAACTGAATCCCAGGAGTATTTTGATCAATAATGTTGAAAATGTGTTTCTTAAGTCAATTCAATGAGTCAATGACTGCCTCATGCATTGTAAGATTTGAGAAACAAGAACGGAGGGGAATGGGAAAATTCAATGAGTCAATGTCTTTCCAGTCAAGCGGGAATAATAAACTAACAATTATCAAAAAATTAAGCATCTAAGTTATGAGTTAAGAACACCTACATGAACTATAACACACCTGTAATTAATTTGTTAACAACACAACTTCAACCCAAACCCATTCTATTACAAAACCAACCCAAATTCCAATGAAAACAGAGCAAGTAAACTTGAACATTGGGGAATGAGAAATCCACTCGAAATTGAACAATGAAGCAAAGAAATAGGAAAAATGACGAAATTGAAGGTTTCGGCTTACTTGGAAATTGATCAACAGATGTTAGGCCCCTACGAAGGGCAAAACCTAGACGGGGGACGCGATTGCGAATCGACGACAGTGGGGCGGCCGGAAACTTGTGAGTTGTCTCCAAAGGTGACATTTGGGCCTTCTTTTTCAGTGAAATCAGTGAGGAGTTCTTTGTTTCCAGTCATGTGCCTTGAGTATCCACTATCAAGGTACCATGCTGACTTTTTGTTCATACTCCTCATCTTCTTATGGCCCTTAGGTACCTGCAATTAGCAAGCTTTAGGTACCCTTTTAATTTTGGGTCCTGAGAGGTTAGATGTACCTTTAGGAACCCAAACTTGCCTAATTACCCTGATTGATTCATGGTGGCTAAGTTGTTTTCCTTGTGCATCAACATACACTGTCTTTCCCTTAAATGCCTTTGGGAAAGTATGTGTGAAAGTGTTGACTCTGTAAGTTTCAGGAGAGTTGTCAAATCTCCTGAACTTATGAGTTCTTTGTGCAGCTTGAGGAAATCTTTGAGGGAAGGCATATTTATGACCATTACCCTTTGGCATGAAGGGTTTTGGTTGTCTCATTTTATTTTGCCTTTGAGGATAATTGTCCTTAGGTCTGTTCAGCTGAGGCTTCCTCAGAAGAGTTGGCCTAGGCTGATCATACCTTGGATATCTCCTCTGAATATTGTTCAGGAGAGTTGCCCTTCCATTGGGTCTACTCTACTGTCCAATATTCCTCTTGTGTTCAGGAGCTTTGGCCTTTTCCTTAGGTTTGGGCCTAGTCTCCTGAACCATTAGAGTGGGCATTTCATTCATTTTGCCCTTCCCTAAGTTCAGTGGATGAATTACTTCAATTTCAGCTTGTTGTGCCACTGATTTAACAAAGATTTTCTTAGTGTTACTTGTGGAAGCAACACTAAGACAAGGTGAAGATTCAAATGGATCAAAACCTAATCCACTTCTTTGAGCCATAGGTCTTTGATAACTTTGAATTTCCTTATTGCTCTAGAGGATTTGTTCAAAGCAGACATCTTTAATTTCAGGCTCTCTTCACTTGATTTAAGAATATCATACTCATGTGAGAGGTTTTCAAATTTTGCTTGAAGAATTTTTAGTTCAAAATCTTTTCTCTTCTGAGAAAGCAGTTGATCATCAATTTGTTTTTGTTGGTCAACTATCCTGAGATTTGCTTCCTCAAGCTCTCTCAAGACTTGTTGATACAACTCAGTGGATTTAATATCAACTACTGTCTCAGTAGGTTTTGAAAGCTCAACTAAAAGCCTTTCATTTTCTCTCACACAGTTGTCATGAAATTCTTGTAACCTAGTGAAATCTTCCATCAATTTCCCAAAGGAAAGTTTCAAGTTGACTTCACTAGTGTTCTGTGATAGAAATGATGGTGAGCTAGAAGTAGAGGATACCTCATCATCCTCAATGGCCATGTTGCTCACAACATCATCATCATCACTGTTTGAGAACAGTCCATCAGAAGAGTTGAAGCTTTCAACACTATCAGATTCATCACCAGCCATCATGGCTTTTCTGTTGGTGAATTTTCTATCTCTTTTGGCTTGCCTCTCTCTTATCTCCTTGGAGCTGAGTTCAGGGCAATCATACTGGAAGTGCCCTTTCTTCTTGCTGTAGCACAGATCCTCATCATCATCTTTCTTAGCATCATCTCTTCTTCTAGATGAGGAAGGTTCAGCTCTGTTGGACTTTCTCCTATCAGAGGACTTGTCCTCTGATCTTTTCTCTTCAGGCTTCTTGTCCTCAGCTTGTGCTTCAAGAGAGTTGTACCTTCTCCTGAATTTGTTATCTTGGTAGAATTTCTTGTATCTACCAAACCTTGAGTTGAGTTTATCAAACCTCCTAGCCATGAGGGCCATCTCTTCCTTCATTTCAGCCTTAGAGACTGACTTTGATGATCTTGGAGTGGGCTGCATTTCTGGTTCAGCAGTTTTGGCTTTGAATGCCACTCCCTTGGTTGGTAGAGAGGATTCCTCAGCTGGCTTCCTTCTGTTGAGGTCAAACTCATAAGCTTTGAGTTCAGAGAAGATTTGTTGCATGGGCATGGTGGAGAGATCTTTGGTGTTCTGCATCATTACAGCATATACATCCCACTTTTGAGTGAGACTTCTCAAGATCTTTAGTCCAACTTCTCTCTTGGAGTACACCTTGCCCAAGGAGTTGATTTCATTCATCACATCAATGAATCTACCAGCAAACTTGTCAATGGACTCATCTGACTCCATTGTGAATTGTTCAAACTTCTGCACAGCCACTTGGAGCTTGTTCTCCTTTATCTTTTCAGTACCCTCACACATTTCAGCAAGAGTATCCCATATTTCTTTGGCAGTTGTGCAGTGATAGACTCTTCCCATGATTGCATCTAGAATTGTTTGATAGAGGGTGTTCATAGCTAGATAATTCAGATTATCTTTTCTTTTCTCCTCTGAGGTGAAGTCATCTTCATCTTTAGGAATTACATCCCTTATGTCTACTCTTTGCTCATCAGTCAATCTGGGGTTGAGCTGGGTAAACACATAAGGTCCTCTTGTAATCACCCTTAACATGTCAGTATGAAGAGATGCAAGATGAGCTCTCATTCTGATTTTCCAGAAGTCATAATTGTCAATTGAGAACATGGGCAATTTGTGATGTGATATATTGTTGACTGGATTGGTGGCCATATTGTTCAATCATTGAACAACAGGAGGTGAAACAACATTGTTGTCGGCCATATCTCAAAACAAGATGGGTTAGATACAGGTATATGAGATTTTAGATAAGATCAGTTCAGTGACCACACCAAATATGTGATTTTGAAAATCAAGATGGATTTTCAAAAGCAGTGGTCTTTGAACCCCTGCTCTGATACCACTTGTTGGTCCTGAAAGGAGTATATAACAAGTGTATGGGGGGGGGGGGGGAATACACTTGTATGCAATTTCTTTTCAAACTTGATCAAACCAGAGTTCAGCAAGGTTGTCCTGGACAAATCTGCTGATATGATTAACTCTTCTAAGATAATCAAACTACTAAGTACTATTGAGTACTTAGTTGAATAACTATCTAGGGGAGTTATATGTGCGAAATTAGTGGTTGGCCCTTTAGTTTAAAATCCTTTTATATTCTGAAATCACTTAAGCAGTTTATCATAGTCTATCAGGGAACTTGTCCAAATCAGGTTTTGCACAGTTTGTGATATGAATCTTTGAAAGTTCAGTTTTGTGTGCAGTGTTGAATGTATGAAAGTACTTTGAATGTAAATCAACACAGTGGTTTATAGTGGTTCAGAGACTCAAGCTCCTACATCCACTTTCCCTGATTTAACAGGATAATTCCTTCACTCTTGGAATTAACTTATTTTATAGTGCCAAGGTGCACTTGATCAAGAACACCACTCCTTGGTGAATTAATCCCTAGGATGTCTAGAGTCCTAGTACCCTCTTCTCAACTCAGAACTGAACTGTTCTTCTCTCAACAGTCAGCCCCTACCACTTCTACTACTACAACCTTCTCACTTTCTCACTTGAAAGGGGTAAGGGTTGAAGTAAGGTTCCAACTAATGAGATATCATTTACAATGAAGATCAGTGTATAAGGATAGGATATCTCTTCTAAGATTTGTATGGATATACAATAGGATTCAGCTTAGATGAAGTGTTTGAAGACTAAGATAGTCTCTTTGAAAGCTTGAAAGCACTTTGACTTGTAGGATAGTTGGATATTCTTGTCAAGGTTGAGGTCTAGTGGATGCTTTCAAATGGTCTTCACACTTCTGTATTTATAGACAAATTTGAGGATTTGCCCGTTGGAGAGGCAGCCTCAAATGTCTATAAATGTCTTCCTTGAAATCTTCAAACTGGAAGACAGATTCTGATAGTGACATGTCCTTGTTTTTGGAAATAAACGGCTGTAACAACTTTGTCTTCATTCTGAGCACTTTTCCCAATTTCTGACTTCAAGATTTACTTGGTCAAACATGGACATCTCTTGTTATCAACATTCCTGAGATAAGGACAACCTTCTTTATCCCTAGGACAACTCTACTTATCAGTTTCAGCAGAGTTCATTTATCAGCAGTGTTGGCTTTTTAGCTCTTTCAGATGATTTGACTATTTCTCCTTCCATGACTTCTTAGTGTAGTTCTTTGGATGTATATGTCTTGGAAAAGATGAACTTGACCTCTTCAGCATAGTTGTCTTGGAGACAGATTCTAGTTCAAGTGTACTGAGACAACTCTTCTGAACCATTCTGGTTGGACAATTCTTCTGAGCTTTGTGATGCAGTAGTTGGTGCTTTGATGTTGCATCTTAATTCATGTTTGACATTGATTCAGTTGTCTTTTGACTGAATATACTTGATCAGCATACTTGTCCTTCATCAGTCTTGAGGTCATTCCAGAAACTGAGCCTTGAGGGGACTATTGCAGATTTAAGCTATTAAGTAAGTGTTCCCCTTCAACTAGTACATTTATTCTTCTAAGAGCTGCCTAACATATCAGCTTCTCTTCTTGTCTTAGTCTACATGTTCCAACAGTCCTGAAACATGTTCATTACAAATGACTTATCTACTTGGCATGTCTCAAGGGGGTTTTGGTATACTCATCAAAACTCATTTTATTCCCAACAGCTACATTACATAAACTAATAGGACGAAAGTCAGAGGGTAGTGACGCATTTTTCTTTTTAGGAATTAAGGCTATTAGTGTATGGTTAAGACTCATAGGTGACACACCATCATTCAAAACTCCAAGAACAGATGTCAAGACAGACTGGCCAACTACATCCCAAAACTTTTGAAAGAAAATAGCAGACATACCATCAGGGCTTGGGGCCTTCGTAGGATGCATTTGTGATAGAGCTTTAACTACCTCCATCTCCGTGAACGGCATAGATAACAAAGCATTCATGTCCTCAAAAACTCTGCAGTCCACAGCTCCAATCGCCTCCTCCATATCCAAATTCTCAGCCGCCGAAAAAAGCCCCTTGAAATAATTAAGAAACACCCCTCTAATCTGCCTAGCCTGCCCATATCTCACCCCATCAGGCCCCACAATTTCGTGAATGTAATTCCGACGTTTCCGGACACTAGCAATACGACGGAAGAAATTAACGTTCTTGTTAGGGATGGCAAAATGATCTACCCCGAAGTCGACCCGCCCTGCTCTGAGAGGTTTAGATCCGCCCTGCCCTGCCCCATCCTTAAAACAGGGCAAATCTGCCCCGCCCCGCACGCAGGGCAGGCATGGATATATATATTATAAAAATCTGCCCTGCCCTGCCCTGAATATTAAAAAAAAAAATTATATTAATATATATTAATATAAAAATTATTTTTGATTATTTTGTTTGTTGTTAAGTATTTTGGATATGACTTACTGAATTTCTAATGTTTAATTTTAATGTTTAATTTAATTGTAGATTTTTAATATTTATTTTATTGTTTAATTTAATTTAATCTTCATATTTTACTTGGACTTTTGGAGTGCATGGGGCAGGGCAGGGCAGGGCACGAAATGTTGCCCCGCAGCAGGTCGCAGGGCAGGGCAGGGCAGATACTTATGAACGCAGGGCAGATTTGGATATTTAACTATCTGCCCTGCTCTGCCCCATTGCCATCCCTAGTTCTTGTCTCCCTCCCGCAGCCAATTCACCCGGGACCTTTGTAGCCAATATAATTCTTCTTTCCTAGCCAATGCTGCTATCCTATTTTCCAAGGCCCGAGCCTCCTGCACACACTCCATAGTCTGCCTGGCACCTCAAAGCCTCCTTGCATTTCCCAATTTCCTTGGGAATATTTCCAAAAAAATTGGAGTCCCACTCCCCCAGCGCCCTGCTGCAAGCACCAATGTTCTCTACCAATCCTCCAATCGATCCAGCCCTACAGCTCCTCCACTTGTCCCGAACAATATGTGAACAGTCTTCCTCCTGGAGCCAAGAAGTTTCGAAACGGAATCGGTGGGCAGTCTGTTCCTCATCCATCTCGCGGCGATTATGCTCCCACTAAATCAAGACAGGTTAGTGATCAGACATCAGTCTCGTGAGGTAACGTACCCGACATCTGGGAAACAACCGAACCCACTCAGCATTCGCCACTGCCCTATCCAACCTTTCTTGAATATTCCTATCACCTGGTTGCATGTTCGACCATGTAAAGTTGTGGCCTTCGTAGCCCACATCCACCAATCCACAGTCCTCCAAACAATCTCGGAACTCAAGCATTCGACCCTCAACTCTCGGAAGGCCTCCACTTTTCATAAACCCATACAAAATCTCATTAAAATCACCTACACATAACCATGGTAACCTTTGTTCCCCAGCTAATCTATCCAAAAGCCTCCACGTCTTCCATTTTTGGCCGTCCTCAGGAAAACCATACACCCCGGACAACCGCCAACAGTGATCCTCCCCAATTATCGCGTCAATATGATTGCTTGAATATGACTTCACCGTGACCGAAATATCATCCCTCCAGAGGAGGCCCAGGCCACCCCATCGCCCATTCCGACTCCTATCACAGTCCACTCCCAAACATCCTTCAAACCCTAGTTTCCTCGCCACCCCTTGCAACTCCGAAATCAACAACCTCGTCTCACACAAAAACACCAAAACGGGACCTTTCGAAAGAATTTCTTTCTTTAAAACTGGAACTTTCCGCGGGTTCCCAAGCCCACGGCAGTTCCATAGGAGGCAACTTATTGCTTCCGGCGGGGTTGCTCCGAAGCAACCACCGTCGATATCTCAGAAATAGAACAATCACTTCCCGTTTCCTCCACCTCCTCCAATCGCAGCCGCTTCTGCCCTTCAGTAACACTAGCCTCCAAGGGAACATCAGGCCCTGCGAACCCCCTCTTCGATCTAGCAAACGACACGGGCGATGCATCACCTAATTTATCGTCTGCCGTACGAGCAGCCCGCTTCCAGGAAAAGGGTTTCTTCGTTACAATCGGTTCAACAACAAGGGGGCCAGGATTTTGGATTGATGGGAGACTCACAAAGGGCCTAGGACAGTCAGAATGGGTTATGGAGGTACTCGGGGATAGAGAATCCGGGAGACGACTACCACCACACTCTAGGGTTTGCATTGCGAGTGACGTACATAAAGTATGGAAAATCTGGGCTATGGGAATATTGGTTTGGATTTGAGTAGTAAATATGGATTGGGCAAGGGCTTGAGGTGTAAAGGGGTTAAGGAGAGAGGGAGTAGTAGGTGTGGGTAGTGTAGATGTGTAAGGGGGTATATAAGTAGGAGCTTCATGGTTAGAGGGTTTATGGGAGACAGATGAGATAGTAGAAATTGGTGGACCCTTACAGTGACTCGCAGGATCCGAAAGCAAAGTATGAACATCAGTTGTGGGTGAACCATCAGGTACATGGGAGGCGGGCGGCTGAGCAACAACTATTATCTGAGGAATCGCTGCTCTAGGTCGACGCAAGGGGGGAGCTTTTAGCTCTGGACCAAATTCCAACAGTTGGCCATCAAGAGCCTCATCCCTATCCAATTTAGAGCAGAATTTCGAGAAGTGGTCCATAATACCACATCCATAACAATAGATCGGTAAGTTCTCGACTGGAATTGTATCTTAACCGGTCCTTGACCGAAGTTTACCGAGACATCCCGACGGATGGGTTTGGTGATGTCCATCTCCACTTTAAATCGAAGAAACATACATGGCTCATGCTCCAGGATCTTCTCAAAAGCAACCAGCGTTCCAATCTTAGCAGCTAGTAATCTAAGGGACCGCTCCGTACAGAAGGCAAGCGGGACATCTGAAACCCTAACCCAGAAGGACGCATGTGCAATACGTAGAGTAGATGGTTGCTCAAATCCCGTAAGAGCCTTCACAACAAACAAATGACCGTCAAAATGCCAAGGCTGATTCTGCAACACCCACTCCCGATCGGCCGCCAATTCAAAAGAAAAGACGATCACCCCCGCACTCCACTCCCTAGTAGTCATTCTACCCTTGGCCCTGAACGCTTTCTTCATAACCTCAATTAGGGAAAAACTATTAACCGGCTTCTCCGCACATATCTTCCCCGCGAAGCAAACCGGCGCCGTCACACTAGAAACCCTATCCAGACCCACTTCAACCCCCAAATCTAAGACCTCATCATCACCGATACCACCCTCACTACTAGACGCCATTGCCGATAAAAGGATATGGAGAGACGATCAGAACCTGTAAACACCAGAGAAAATAAAACACAAAACTCGTTAAAGACACCGTACAGCGTAAATAAGGCAGCCAAACCCAATCCCAAAACTAATCCACCGAAGTCCGGCCGAGAGATATTGGAAGAAAACAGAAAGGAAACAGATTCGGAACAAGAAACAAGATTGTAAGCCAAGAAATCGGGGCCAAAAACCCTAACTCTATCTCAAAAAAGAGAAACCCTTCACATCGGATCACCCACATATAATTGCTATTAAAATTGACAATTCAATATAATTATTATTTATAAAAAAATTACATTTGAGTACAAATTTATTAAATAATTACATTTATCCTCGTTCGTTAGTTAATAATTGGCCAACTGACGAAAGACGAAAGGATCAATTTTAATTGAAAAAAATAATTGAGTGACAAATTTTGATGGTAATGAAATCTGAAAAGAGTTAAATTGTAGTGAAAAATAATGAGATATTTATTCCAATAAAAGTTACTCCGTTCATCCCAATGAAATATATTCATTCTCCCTTTAACTAATTACTAATCCGTATGGAGTAAGTGAAAAAAAAAAGGTTCAATTGAATTTGTTCATTTAATCACTGCGCTGATTGGAAGGTTTAGAGCAGGTAGCACTAATGAATGACGCCATGAAAATACAGGCTTTGCAAAAGACAACAAATTAAGCCCCCTTCACAAATTAGACATGAGCAAGGCTTATGATAGAGTAGAATGGGTGTTTCTGGAGGCGGTGATGAAAAGAATGGGTTTCTCTACGCTTTGGATTGGGCTTATTATGAGATGTGTTACTTCGGTCCACTATTCTTTTAAGATTAATGGAGAAGTATCAGGGAATGTTACTCCATCTAGGGGCTTGAGACAAGGGGACCCCCTGTCCCCATACTTATTTGTTATTTGTGCACATGCCCTCTCTTCATTGATACATAAAGGAACAAGGGAAAAGAAGTTTTCAGGTGTCACCATTTCTAGAGGAGCTCCAGTTGTATCGCACATGTTCTTTGCAGACGACAGTTTGATGTTTTTTAGAACTTCTAAACAGGAGTGTGAAAATGTCAAGGCTTGCCTTAGCTTGTATGAGGCTGCTTCGGGGCAAATGATTAACTACGAAAAGTCAGCTGTCACCTTCAGTAATGGTACTTCAAATGCTGACAAAGAGAATGTGAAACAAGTTCTCAATATTAGGCTGTCTCAGGGACATGAACTATACCTTGGTTTACCTACGTTTTCTGCGTGCCAAAAGAAACTACAATTTAACTACCTTGTGGATCGTGTTGTGGCCCGACTGGATTCTTGGAAATGTAATGCTTTCTCTGACGGGGGTAAGGAGGTTCTGATTAAAGTTGTTCTCCAAGCTATCCCATCCTATGCTATGACGTGTTTTAGGATTCCTGTCTCTGTCTGTAATTTGATTGACAGAATTTTGGCGGATTTTTGGTGGGGTAGGAATGAGAGCTCGAGAAGACTGCATTGGAAGAATTGGAACGCTCTATGTACCCCTAAAATGGAAGGGGGATTGGGATTCAGACGAATGGTGGCCTTCAATCAGGCATTACTGGCTAAACAAACGTGGAGGATGATAGCTCAACCTGACTCCTTGGTGGCCCGTTTATTCAAAGCCAGGTATTTTTAATTTGGTGATATTCTGGATGCTGGAATTGGGTCTAATCCTTCGTATATTTGGAGATCATTATATTGGAGTATGTCTTTAATTAGAGATAATGTGAGATGGAAAGTGGGGAATGGGAGGGATATTCATGTTTTCAAGGATGCTTAGGTTGAGGGGCTGAAGTCGGGGAAAATTATGTCCCGTGTTGCTAGTGGATCTCTGGTTAGCCGTTTTATTAGGGATGATCGAACCTGGAATGAGGTTTTAATTCGACAAGCTTTCCTTCCTTTTGAAGCTGATGCAATCATGAATACACCAATTTTGGAAGAGGGAAGGAGAGATTTTAGGCAATGGATAGCAGGACAGAATGGCATGTATTCGGTGGCCTCGGGCTATAGTATTGTTAACGAAGTAAAACGAGAGATTGGGCCATCAAGTGGGAGGGCTGGTAAGGTATTCTGGAGTAAGATATGGCGGTTGAAAATCCCCCCCAAGGTCCGGATTTTTGCGTGGAAAATGGCTAATGAAATTGTCGCGACGGAAGGTAACCTTGTAAAACATCACGTACCAACCGAGGCTTGGTGTCAAATGTGTGGATACTCATTTGCGTCTACGTCTCATGTGCTATTTTTTTGTCCCTCTGTGAATAAGGTTTGGAAAGACTTGGGTATTTGGCCTTATTTTAAATTGAGAAACAATATGAGCATTATTGATTTATTGGACAACCCAGACATTACTAAGTTGAACATGGGCCTTGATTGGATTATTATGTTCGCATGGGCAGTATGGAAAGAACGATGTAACTGGGTTCATCAAGCTGACAAGAAGAAGGGGCATAGATTTCACATTCGGCTTTTATCGTTGAATTGGGCTACTCGTTTCCTAGAAGATTACCAATCTAAGACTTGTATGATAATTGAGAGAGATGACCCCTGATTCTTTGCTCAGGGGGACGCCCGATGGATGCTATTTGTGGATGCAGCATTCAACCCTGCAAATGATGTCTATGCTATTGGGTACGTTATTGGATCTATTAAGGGGGAAGTGTTTGCCGCGGGCTATAGAAGAATCGCTAAAGTGAACTCGGTGCTGGAAGCTGAATTGGATGCAATTAGGGTTGGAATTGATAAATGTATTATGTTGCAAATCCCCAAAATCCGTATATTTACTGATTCAGTCGATGCTGATAAGTCTATCAATGATTTGGGTATCAATTCAGATATAGGGGGCTCGTGTATTGCGGATATACATAGTCGATTGAGTTACTTCCTAGTGTGGGAAGTGTGCAAGATCTCAAGGACATTCAACTGCATAGCTCATAACCTGGCACAATCGACTGTTAACTCTCCTTTTTCTCAAGATTGGACTGGAGTAGATATTCCAACATGGATTCAGGATCAAATTTTAAGCTTCTTGTAAAATTTCCGTCTCGATCCTGAGTAGGGGTGGGAATGGGCCAGGCTACCCGACAGGGGCCTACGGCTCGGCCTATTAAAGCTCGGCTCGGCTCGGCTCGTTTAATAAACAAGCCAGGCTCAAGCTTTTTTAGAAGCCTATTTAACTAAATAGGCCGGGCTCAATCTTTTTCGTAAGCCTTTTTTAAGCCCAACAGGCCGGCCTATATAACTTCACACACACATATATATATATATATTATAAGTATATACTTATATAATATGTGATTTTCAAATAAATAAATAAGTAAGAAAATTTAGTATAGTTGAAAAAATATTTGAATATTTTTTTTTTGGAACATTCTATTACTTCCATTTCTTATTTTGAGATTTAAAGAGTTAATTTTTATAATTTGATAATAATATTGTTGTACATTTTTTTTTAAAAAAATACGCTAATAAGATTAATAGGCCTTTAGAAGGCTTTCGGGCCAGGCCTATTTATTAAAAAGGCCAGGCTCGAGCCTTAAAAAAAGCCTATGACAGACCATGGGCCAGGCTCGAGCCTAAGAAATATATAACAGGCCAGACTTTTTTTCTTAAAGCCTACCAAGGCCTGGCCCATTCCCACCCCTAATCCTGAGACTATGTTTTCAAAAAAAAAAAACTCCAATCAATGAACATTGCTCATGCCCTTGGGTCCAATTTTCTTAGGGGAAAAATAAAAAAGTCAAATAAATTAAAAGATGTTCTTATGTAACACATCTTCCATGCGAATAAGTAACAGGGTGTCGAAAAGAAGAATTTTGTTAGGTAAGATCTTATGTCCTTTATATAATTAGGAATTATAGTTTAAGTCGCAGATGTATTGATTTCATAAGAATGGACTAATTTCTCATATTTTACCTTAGTCGCTTAGTGGGATACCTTACCTTACATATTGATTATTTTTTTAACAACAACTGCTATGAGTTATGACTAAAATAATGTAATGCAAATAATGCATTCACATAAAAAAATAGCCTTAGTTTATATGCTGAATGACGGCCCTTAGATTGGGTTTTTGTTTAAGTATAAATGAAGAGTCACTATTTATTTAGGTTAATTAGCTCTTCTCCTGTAGATTCAATTCCTGAGTTCATTTTAAAAAATGGGTAGGATCAACAATAAGTAAATATTAAGCAGAAAATATTAAACTTAATTGTTATAGCCGAAATGGTTGGAGACATACTATTTTACCTTAGGGGATGTTTACTTTGGGCTTTGGGTGGTTTTAAAAACTGGATTTTTGAAATCCCGATAAATAGTAATATGAGTATTTCTTTTGGGTTTTGGTGAGATTATAATAATTAGTTAATTGTGTAATGATTAAATGTATTATATTATTGTATTATTATATTATTATAGTATTATTGAGAAAGAATATAATGATTGGACTAATATTATATAGATATAACTTTATGTCAAACCAATATGTTTGATAGAGGTGATTTTGAGTGGATTTTGAAAACCGATTTTTAAATCCCGAAGTAAAACGGGTTTTGGATCTTGAAATCCAAAACCTGGTTTTTAAAACCAAAAGTAAACATACCCTTAAGGTCAAGTGTTCAACTTTAACACTCAAATCTAACATTTTTTCATGTATATTTTTTCTATAATAAAGTGCATGTTGTAAATAAGAAAAAGTGTAACATGCATTTTACAACAAATAAGACTGTTTTTTTTAGTTATAAAAGTGCAATACTAAGTAATAAGAAGTGTTATAATAACAAAAAAAAGTTATATTGAGTTACACTTTTCATTTATATTATGTTGTATTTTTCATAATATTATGTTGCACTTTTTTAGTCATAGAAATATTGTGTTGCACTTTTCAATAAGAGTGGCTTACACTTTTTAGTAATATTATGTTGCACTTTTCAGTTATAGTTACTTATACTTTTTAATAATATTGTGTTGCACTTTTCAGTTATAGTTACTTACACTTTTCAATAATACTGTGCTGCACTTTTCAGTTATATGCATTTACACTTTTCAGTTATAGTGACTTACACTTTTAGTAATATTGTGTTACACTTTTCAGTTATATGCACTTACACTTTTAGTAATATTGTGTTGCACTTTTCAGTTATGGTGACATACACTTTTTAATAATATTGTGTTATACTTTTTAGTTATAGTGGTTTAAATTTTTTAGAAATATTGTGTTTTACTTTTCAGTTATATTAATTTGCACTTTTTAATAATATTGTGTTATATTTTTCAGTTATACTGACTTATATTTTTTTTACTTTTAGTAATATTTTGTTGAATTCTTTACTGAATAATTTTTTTTTTCATTTAAAAGGTTTAGTCACTATAATTGAAAAGTGTGAACCACTTTTTCTTAAATAATTTGATGGTGAAATTTAATATTTTTTGTGAATTGTTTATTATTTTATTATATAAAATTAAGAAAGTTATTTATTTAATGAGTATGATAGTAGTGTAAATGTGGAATATGTGTTTGTAAATACGAATTAAATAGTTCAAACTATATTCGCATTGCATATTTTATTAATTTTTTATCATTTTATTATAACATGTGCAAATGAAAATCTATATTTTATTAAGATTTGTAGTAGTTTAAGTGGTTTGTTTTTAGCTTTATAACCCTAAGGTTTGCAAAAAATGAATATTTTTTAAAATAAAATTCGAAAGTTTTGTCAATTTTTTTAATTTTTTTTTGTTGAAATTTACCTTTTTTTTAAAAATTGTTTCTTTTTTATATTTCTTACCGAAATTTAGCTTCCTTTTTTTTTTTTTCTGAAAAATTCGGGTTCTTTTTTTTTTTTTTTTTAAATGCAGTATTGCCTTTTATTATAAAGAAAAAAAATCTGAAAATATGAATATCTTTCGAAATGTACCCAAAAAAATCATTTATATGACTAAAAAAAAAAGAGTTCAACTGAATTTATTCATTCAATCACTGCGCTGATTGGAAGGTGCATAGCAGATAGCACTAATGAATGACGCCATGAAAATACTGGCTTTGCAAAAGAAAACAAATTAAGCCCTCTTCACATAAAACTAACTCCAATCAATGAACATTGCTCATGCCCTTGGGTCCAAATTTCTTAGGAGAAAAATAAAAAGTCAAATAAATTAAAAGATCCCAACAAAATCAGAGTCACAACTCACATGTAATGCAAAATATGTAACAAATTATACATCTCTCATCCATATCACGTGTGTCCTATGCTCTTCTTTGCCAATATATACTCTCACATTCTTTCACAAAAATTCATTCACACACACTATTCATAAACCATGTTCTTCTCTTTTCCTTTCCCTCCATTGTTCTTATCTTCTTTTTCAAGATTTTTTCTGGCCTTCTTTATTATCTCTGCACTTTTTCTTGATTCGTCTTCTACTGCTAGTGATGTTAATAAAAAGATAGGTAAAGGCTACCGATTGGTCTCCATTGAAGAGACCTCCAATGGTGGCCTTGTGGGCCTTCTTCAAGTCAAGCAGAAAAACAACATTTATGGCCCTGATATTCCCCTCTTGCAGCTCTTTGTCAAGTATGTTTTTTTATTTTTTTTCTTTAGCTCTTTTCTTCTAATTCTTCATGAATAATACTCGAATTCAGTTTTTTCTCTCTCTATTTTTTGCAGGCATGAAACAGAGCAGCGTTTGAGGGTTCACATTACAGATGCACAAAAGCAAAGATGGGAGGTTCCGTACAATCTTTTACCAAGGGAGGAAGCCCCTTCATTTAAACAAACACTTGGTGGGCGAAAAGACGCAACCACATTCACAGCTTCAGAATACTCAGGAACAGAGCTTATTTTTGCATACAAAGCAGACCCATTTAGTTTTTCCATCAAGAGAAAATCAAACGGTGAGATTCTCTTCGATTCAAGCACAGATGATTCAGACCCATACAGTGGTTTGGTGTTCAAAGATCAATATCTTGAACTCTCAACAAAATTGCCTAAAGACGCGTCTCTATATGGGCTGGGAGAAATCACACAGCCACATGGGATTAAATTTATCCCTGATGATGTTTACACTTTGTACACTACTGATGTTTCTGCAATTAATCTCAACACTGATTTGTACGGCTCACACCCTGTTTACATGGACCTGAGAAACGTCGGAGGAGAGGCTTCCGCTCATGCCGTTTTGCTGCTCAACAGTAACGGAATGGATGTTTTTTACAGAGGCAATTCTTTGACTTATAAAGTCATTGGGGGTGTTTTCGACCTTTACTTCTTTTCCGGCCCGACGCCGTTGGTTGTTGTTGATCAATATACCGCCCTCATTGGCCGGCCGGCGGCCATGCCTTACTGGGCTTTCGGTAAGTTTCCAAGATTTTGTTTTTTCCTTTGTTTGTTCCCAATTTAATTTATTTTGTTTGTTGCTTGTTACTTGTTGAGTGATGAAATTATAATCTTAGTCTTGTGTGTACAAATTAGAGTCACATTTCACTTTTAAACATAATGGTAGGTTACACCATGTGTCAAGTAGTGATTTTTAGGTGATAATTGAACTTATTGGAGCCAAGCGAATAAAGGTACTTTTGTTCATCATAAAATGTATAGGTAAAACATTCAATGTCGATTAAAGTTTGGGAAAGATGGTTTTGGCAGCTACAACTACACTAGATTTTTTTCAAGATATTATGACCATAATAGCTCTCTCTACCATTTTAGATGTACATTAATTACCTTTAGCAAAATGTAACCATTTGCAAATAGGACCACAGAGAAATTGTCCTCCTTTCTCTACAGCTAATTGGGGGGCACCAAAACTAGGTCCAGTTTGATTGTGAAGTATCAAGATAAATTGTACAAGTTCTATTTGAGATTTTAGAATTTGATTGGGTATGAACTAGCTATACTTTAGTGTTAGTATAAAAGCACTTTCCAGAAAAAAGTTAGGCCATACTAATGATTACACGATATGATATAACAATTCCAATGACGTGTAAATATAATAAGCACCCTTTTTCCTTTTTTTCTTACAAGTCATAATCATACGCCTCACCGCAATAGATGCATTATCTTGATTTTCAAGAATCTTTTTTAAATCTATATTTGAGATGCATACTGTATAGTAATAATTTAATATTCTGGCTTATTTTATGTGTTCATTCTTTCTAATTTTCTTTAAGCCAGAACACACGGGATGCTATTTTGTTTTGTCCATCCTATTGGGTGCAGTATCCATTATTTTATTCACACATTATTAAACGAATATGCCATTTTATAGCTGCAAATTTTCCCCAACAGCAGAGGCATTTGGACCTTGTGAAAAATGACAATAAAATTGGCCTAAACAATAGAGATTTACATAGTATAGAGTGCCAAACAAAAAATACTGACCAATGTGAATAAATCATATATTAATATGTAGTGTAGTCCATCTCAAAAATCCTCAAGTCCCACGTAGGAACATGTGTTTACTGTTTAGTGCCTCGTGTAGACTCTGTTTTTTTTAACTTTAACAATAACTAAAGTTCAGTTGTTTTTCATAATATACAGAAAATTACAGCTGAACCACCTTATCTTCTAGTGAATCATCCTTTTTATATGTTGGCTATGAAGCTAAAAGAAACTTATTTATCTATAGTTTCATTGCAATGAGCATGTAAACAAATAAAAATGAAATTATAATAATCAATGAGCATGTAATAAAGGATGAAAAAATCTCACCTATTTTATTTCACAATTCTACAGGATTCCATCAATGTAGATGGGGATACCACAATTTATCAGTAGTGGAAGATGTAGTTGACAACTACCAGAAGGCGAAAATCCCACTCGATGTTATCTGGACTGACGATGATCACATGGACGGACGCAAGGACTTCACCCTTAACCCTGTCAACTTTCCTCGTCCAAAGCTTCTAGCTTTCTTGGACAAGATTCATGCTATGGGAATGAAGTACGTTGTCATAGTTGACCCTGGTATCGGTGTTAACAACAGTTATGGCGTTTACCAACGAGGCCTCGCTAATGATGTCTTCATCAAGTACCAAGGCAAGCCTTTTCTAGCTCAAGTCTGGCCCGGAGCAGTCAACTTCCCCGATTTCTTGAACCCGAAAACAGTTGAATGGTGGGGCGATGAAGTCCGAAGATTTCATGAACTCGTACCCGTTGATGGCCTTTGGATCGATATGAATGAAGTGTCCAATTTTTGCAATGGTTTGTGTACCATTCCCGTGGACAGGATCTGCCCTAATGGAACCGGGCCAGGATGGATTTGCTGTCTTGATTGCAAGAATGTAACCCAGACGAAGTGGGATGATCCACCATACAAGATCAACGCGTCGGGCATACAAGCTCCGATAGGGTACAAAACTATAGTAACTAGTGCAGTCCATTATAATGGAGTCTTGGAGTATGATGCACATAGTCTCTATGGTTTCTCTCAATCTATTGCAACTCACAAGGCTCTTCAAGGGCTCGAGGGGAAACGACCGTTTATCCTATCTCGATCCACGTACGTTGGGTCAGGTAAGTACGCTGCACATTGGACAGGGGACAATAAGGGAACATGGGAAGATTTGAGGTACTCGATTTCTACCATGTTGAACTTTGGCATATTTGGTGTTCCAATGGTGGGGTCCGATATTTGTGGGTTCTACCCGGCTCCAACTGAAGAACTTTGCAACCGTTGGATCGAGGTTGGTGCTTTCTACCCGTTTTCGAGAGATCATGCAAATTTTGCCTCACCGAGACAAGAGCTTTATCAGTGGGAATCAGTGGCGGAGTCTGCGAGGAATGCTTTGGGTATGAGGTATAAGCTTCTTCCTTATCTCTATACACTGAGTTACGAGGCGCATACGACTGGCGCACCAATTGCCCGTCCGTTATTCTTTACGTTCACAAATGAGACTAAGTTATATGGATTGAGCACTCAATTTTTGCTTGGGAGAGGGCTCATGGTGTCTCCGGTTCTAGAGTCAAACAAAACGGAGGTTGAAGCTATGTTTCCTCCCGGTAGTTGGTACAATATGTTTGATAAGAGTAAGGTGGTCGTCTCGAAAGAGACGAGGGCCGTTGTTCTTGATGCACCTTTGCATGTGGTCAACGTACATTTGTATCAAAACTCCATCATTCCAATGCAACAGGGTGGAACGATCTCTAAACAAGCGAGAATGACGCCGTTTACCCTTGTGGTTGCTTTCCCTCTAGGGGCAAAAGAGGGAGAATCCAAGGGAAGTCTTTTTCTTGATGATGATGAGCTTCCTGAGATGAGACTTGGGAATGGACGCTCAACGTACGTCGATTTCTATGCGACAGTTAGTAAGGGGAGCGTGAAAGTGTGGTCCGATGTTCAAGAGAGTAAGTTTGCGTTGGAAAAGGGTTGGACCATTGAGAAGGTTATTGTGCTTGGATTAGGTGGAGGCGGCGGGGGAGCCGTTAATGCTGTAGTTGGAAATGAAGGTGTTTCTGTGTTTGGATTAGGTGTAGGTGTAGGCGGGGGAGGCGTTGATGTTGTAGTTGGAAATACGGAGGTTTCAGTGCTTGGAGGCGGGGGAGCCGTTGATGTTGTAGTTGAAAATGTGGGTGTAGATACTTCTAAGGTGGAGGTTACCACAACGGATCATGAATATGTGGGGACAATGGAGGAAGATGATGGAGTGAAGACGAAGAATGTGATGGTGGAGATTGGAGGGCTGGAATTGGCTGTGGGGAAGAAGTTTGTTATGTCCTGGAAAATGGGAATCAAAGCTTGAAATTAAAACAAGTGTATTTTGAGATTATTTTCATATGCTTATTTTGTAGTCTTACATGTTATAAAAGTGATATCTTTTCTTGATCCGCACAAAATGAGGATTATCAGTCAATGGACGCTACTGAATCTTGATATTTAAAATTCACATGTAGAGTAAAACCAACCAACTTGGATCATCGTGCTTTCTTAAGAAATACACTACATTTTTAAAATGGTACTCCCATGAATTTTTTTAGATGTGTTTTATAACACATGTATTAAGGTTATTTTTTTTACTCTTTGATCGTTGTATTGTATGGGAGAAGAACCTTTTGTGATAAAAACATCAAAACGATGTGGATACAGTGAATAAGTAAAGGACTAAAATGACATGGATTATTAAAACTTCAGAATATATATTATCTGCGATGCATTAATTAGATCACTTCTGTGTAATTTATGTTTATGTTTTCGAACTTATTTTAATATTTCATGTTCTTTCACGTGAGCTTGACGCCACTAGATATACAAAATTGATTCAAAATAGTTCTGTTATTTTTCTTGAAAAGTACAATTCTTGACAAATCATTAAATTATATTGAAGTTTATAATAATAATATAATTTGTTATCTTAATACTCTATATTTGTGAGAATATAATCTCTCTCTTCACCAAAATCGTATATTTCAAAATCTCTGCATTCTCAGACATTCTGATTAAAAAAATCAATTTTTCCTATTTTAATCTCAAAATAATAATTTACATATTATCTATTATCTACTCATAATTATTATTTTTAAATTTGAAATCATAATTATTATTTTTTATTTTATTTTTTTAAACTTTAATCGCAACATTATTTATTTTTTAAAATTTAATCACAATTCAAATCAATAAATCTGGTTTTTTTTTAATCACATTATATATATTTTTTTAATCACGATATTTTTTTAATCAAATCTTAATTTTAATTTTATCTTAATTTTAATATATGATTGATATATTTCAATCTCTATTTTCTCAAATTCATTCTATTTCAAAATTGATTTTTTCTTATTAATATAACAATTATTAATATTTTATTAATCTTAATTATTAATTTTAACTCGACGTAAGATTTTTTTAAAATCATTTTAATCTTATCTTCTAAATGCCCACTTTTAAATATTAATTTTTAATATTAAAATTTAAATATACTTCATGAAACAGAATTTCAACGTAAAAATATGTTATTAACAAATCCAATTTTGAATATTCAAATTTAAAATTATCATTAATTTTCGCCCACCTTCTACCTTAATTATCGTACATTCAAATCATAATTCCAACTATATATAAAGCATATGCATAAATCATTTGTTAATCATAATTTCATCACTCATTTCTCTCGAGTTTACGGGTATGACGATGTTTTTATAGAAATTTTTATTTTCTCTAATCTCTAATGTGTACTCATGTTTTGCAGATGATTTTCATCTTCGTTTTTTCATTTGAAACATCTTATGCAAGTTCAAGATCTACAATGATGTAAATTTTAAAAGTCATGTGTAATTAATGCACAAGAAATCCATTTAGAGATGTACTCCCTCTCTCCCACTATAAGTTTCCCACTTTCCTTTTTTGGATGTTCCACTATAAGTTTCCCATTCCATTTTTGGCAAATTATTTTCTCTCTCCCAATCACATCATTTCTACTTTATCTATTATTTTATCATACTTCATCTCTTACTAATCTATTATTTTCTCTCTCACCATCACATCACTTCTACTATATCTATTATTTTATCATATTTCTTAATCTAAACAACCAAAAGAAAGGGGAAACTTATACCGGGACGGAGGGAGTACTTTATTGATTTTTTTTATTTATTTTTTCGAAAAATTCTTAGTGATGTACTTTATATTCCAAGATCATGTAATTAATTTTTAGAGATGTAGGAGTACATTTTATTCCAAGATCATGTTATTTCTTTTTCTATACTATAGAATTTATCAATTTGTATATTACTTTTTTTTTAATATTTTATTTTATATTTATTTCTTTGAGAAAATTATATCTAAAAATCTGAGTTTATAATTTCGAATGTTTCATTTTATCGTATTATGAGATGAAAATAATGTTTCATTTTATAAGTTAAAAAAAATACAACTTAATAGGTTTGTATACTTATTTTTAAATAAATTAAATATTTTCTTGCAAATTATTAACTACGATACAAATTGTAAAATCAAATTAGGATCAATATTATTGTTAGGTTCTCAATATTCTTAGGTTCCTATTTGTCCGACTTCAAAAAAAAAAAAGAAGGTTTCTATTTGTCCGACTTCAAAAAAAAAAAAAAAAGAAGGTTCATATTTGTCCGACTTCAAAAAAAGAGAAGGTTCCTATTTGTCCGACTTCAAAAAAAAAAGAGAAGGTTCCTATTTGTCCGACTTAAAAAAAAAAAAAAAAAAAGAAGGTTCCTATTTGTCCGACTTCAAAAAAAGAAAGGTTCAATTTTTATATAATAAATTTTGAATTTTATGTTAACTTAAATGTAATTTATATATTTTATGCAAATATTTTTTTATAATATACATGTAAGTGCATATATTTATTTTGTTAAAGTTTTTTTAATTGCACCAATCATCAAGAATGAAGTGCAAATAAATTATATATATTTGACTTTATAAAAGATGAATTATTGCCGTAATTTTAATTGCACCAATCATCAAGAATGAAGTGCAAATAAATTATATATATTTAACTTTATAAAAGATGAATTATTGCCGTAAATTTATAAGTTAAAAAAAATACAACTTAATAGGTTTGTATACTTATTTTAAATAAATTAAATATTTTATTGCAAATTATTAACTACAATATCCTAAAATCAAATTAAGATCAATATTATTGTTAGGTTCCCAATATTCTTAGGTTCCTACCGACTTCAAAAAAAAAAGAAGGTTCCTATTTATCGGAATTCAAAAAAAGAAAGGTTCGATTTTTATATAATAAATTTTGAATTAAAAGAAAGGTTCGATTTTTATATAATAAATTTTGAATTTTATATTAACAAATGTAATTTATATATTTTATGTAAATATTTTTTTATAATATACATTGGAAGTGCATATATTTATTTTGTTAAAGTTTTTTTAACTACACCAATTATCAAGAATGAAGTGCAAAAAAAAATTATATATATTTATATTTGACTTTATAAAAGATGAATTATTGCCGTAAATTATATATATTTGACTTTTAAGATGAATTATTGTCGGGATGAATGTATATATAATTTTCTTGAGATATAATAGAGTGTGAATGTATTCTAAAATAATTTTAAAAACTTTCAAAGATATAGAGAATATTGTGGAGGATTTTAGAATTTTTAGTAATTGACTAGAATAATTTAAGAAATTCCAACAAAGTTTGATTAGTTAATTGAAATGTCGAATAAATATGCCCTGTTATAATTATACAATTATTTGTTATAATATAATCGTTTTTAATAATTTATTTATTTTTTATAAATTTATTTATATTTTGTTATTGTTTATATAATAATTTATTATATTTAAAGATATCATTGTATTTGTTTTAAGTGGATATTTATTTTGGAATGGAAAATTTCAACCATGTTCTACTTTAGAATTTAGATTTATAATTTTAAAAACTTACCCTACAAATATCTATAAATCCTACAAAAGTCAACTCTATAAATATCTACAAACTCTATATAAATACATATAATAACATATATAAACACATATAATTCTATACAAGTTAAATTATATCCTACTTAAATTCCAAAATAAACACAAAATATATACTCCTAAGTCATTAAAAATTCAAAATCTACTAGATTTTGAAATCCAAATTTCAAAATTCTTAAAATTCCAAAACAAACATCCACTTAGGGGGGTGTATTGGTTGTGGATTTTGTAGGATTTTTTTGGACTTTCAAAGTCTTATTCAATTTGGATTTTAAAAAGTCTTTAAAAATTCTGAGGTATTCAACCGTCTATGAATTTTATTACTTTATGAATTTTGTTGAATTCTCCTCCAAAAATATAAATAAATTGTACTATCCAAAATCTCTTCTAAAAACAAGAGATTTCAACGGATTCTCTCATAGAACTCTAAAGACTAAAAATTAGGAATGACAATATTGATTCGACCCGTGGGTACCCACCCCACCCGCGAGCTTTGGATCAGGCCAGATTCGCTCCGTATTGAGTATGAGTCGGGGTCTTATGCCCGACCCACGGGTATCTGCCCCGCCCCGAATTAATATATAAACTTTATATATATTATTGGTAAAATATTTTATATAATATATATAATATTAATTAAAAAAATATTAAAAATAACTCTTTAACTCTTTGCATTAATATCGGAGTTTATGAAAATATATGTAAATTAATAAAAAAATATATTCCACAATCCTGTCAAGTTTATGGATTTTATAAATCCACGTAATTTTTAAAATCCAAAAAAATTCAATAGAATCTCAATTGAATACACCCTCCTTATTTTTGTAGTTTTGTAGAATTGTGAAGCTTTTAGAAATTTGTAATTTTATATATATTTTTATTAATAAAATTATTTATAATGCCCTTATTTATTAATGCATATGTTATTAATATATTAAAAAATATTACTCTATAATATATAAAAATATAAATATAATAATATAGATTCAAATTTGTAGAAATGTATATGTTATAAATATATTAGAATAAAAAAAAGTTTAACTCTCACATACTTTGACATGAAAAGAAAAGATATAAAAATTAATATAGTATTTAAAGTTATTATTTTAATAAATCGACTCTAATATAATATTATTATTTTAATAAATTGACCCCGCGTAAAACGCGGGTATAGGACTAGTTCTAAATATTTCTAAGAACCTTCATGAGCACAGAATCCGGATGGGCAGATCTAATCAAGATGGGCCGAACTCGTGACAAACGGCCTAAGTATACTTTGGGCTTGGAATGATCTTCGATTTATTTTTATATTTGAGATAGGAAATTGGGTATGAGAATGACTTTTCTTGAAGAGTTTGTTAAAAAAAAAAATTCCAAATTGTCAAACTCAAAATTAGAATTAATAAACCAAAAAATTGTTTAGATCACCTCATTTATTTAAATAAATAAATTTAAAAAAAAAAAGCTCAGTTCTATGGGCCGCAAGCGTGCTTACTTTTGGAATTCCTTCATATTTGATTGTGGGCCTTCGAAATACAATTAAAAGAAAAAGGGAATGAGATTGAGATGTTGTCATAATTGTTCGATTCGTCCATGATGTTTTCATGTAATATTCTGAATTTTTAACGAGAAACAGGAGAGATGGAGGTAGGGGTGGGAATGGATCAGGCTTAGGTAGACTTTACAAAAATAAGTTTGGTCTGTTGAATATTTTTTAGGTCCAAGTCTGGCCCATGACCTATTATAGGCTTTTTTTTAAGGCTTAGTCTGGCTTTTTTAATAAGTAGGTCTGACCCGAAAGCCTTTTAAAGGCCTTTTTAGTCCTATTAGTGTATTTAAAAAAAAAAAAAAATTCTACAACACTTGTATTTAATCAAATCATAAAAAATCCACGAATTATATTGATAGGTCGGCATGTTGGGCTTGAAAGGCCTACGAAAAAGCTCAAGCCCGGCCTATTTAATTAAATAGGCTTTCAAAAAAGCTTGAGCCCGGCTTGTTTATTAAACGAGTCAAGCCGAGCCGAGCTTTAATAGGCCGAGTCTTAGGCCCCTGTCGGGTAGCCTGGCCCATTCCCACCCCTAGATGTAGTATTTTGGGTGCTTGCTTAGTTTTATGTTTTGGTTTCTGTTCTGTTGTTCACGTCTAGTTGTCCATGTTGGGACTTTGCTGTAGTTGTGTTTTTTTGGTGGCTGGGCTCTTTGAGATAGAAGAGCCCTGGTGCTTTGGTAGGGTACTCGGTGGAACTTTGTCTATTTATTCTGTTTTCTATTCTTGATTTGAGAACACCTTGTGGGGTTGTCTCATTTAAAGAATGAAGACCTGGACACCTGATAAGGTAAAGGGAAACTCGTCTTTCCTTTTCACGTGATTGGAGTGGACAGCGATATCCGTTGGTTTGAAGATCAAGATTTTAGGCTTGTGATTTGTAACTTTATTTTATGATCTTGTAAACCCTCCATCAAAAAAAAAAATTCTGAATTTTTTAACACTCATCACCGTACTACATATATTATCAAAAAAATTTTAATATTTCATATCGATTGTTTAAATAGTAAGACCAAGGATGAAAATATCGGTATCGGTGAAAATATCGAAACCTTAAATTTATGAAAATATCGACGGATATATTGATATCGAATATCAATAAATTTTAAATATTGTAAAAATTTAATAACAAGCCTTTAGTACATAAAATCAACAAAATAATTTGAATACATTTTATATCAATGATAAATTTATATAAAATATAATATACAATGTTATTTCGTATGACATTTATCGATATTTTTCAAAATTTATCGACATTTTTTCGATATTTTACCGATATTAGGCTTGATATTGTTATTGTCTACCGATATTTATCGATATTTTCAATTTTTTACAAATATCGTGGAAATATCGATTTTTCCCAATATCGATATCGGTGACCCGAAAAATGGATATATCGATATATCGGGGATATTTCCGGATATTTTCATCCTCGAGTAAGAGAGAGTAAAATATTAAAAGTAACAAAAGTGATACGATTTCTGTCATAAGGGTACATTATTTGCAAATGTTGATGGACTTTGATTAAACTTTAATAAGTTTTTACTTCAATAGTTGCCAAAAAATATAAAATAAATAAAGAAGGGGGAGGTTTTAATATTTATGACTATAATAATATTTCACTTTTTTTTTTGTGTCAAGATGATTCCGATCAACTAGACGTCTCCAACTAATTAGAACACTTGAATATAGAAAAAATAACTGCTCTAGGATAGTAATTCAGAAAAGTAATCAACAAGACAAACAGCACACAAGGATTTAAGTGGTTCGATCAATGTGATCTACATCCACTGGACCAGACTAGTACTTCTTTGATTGATAAAGAATGTTTACACACTCATTCACTCGGAATTGGATATTTCCTCACTTCACTCGTGAACTCACACAACTCAAAGAATACAATAACATACTAAATCTCTCATCCAAAAATCAACCTTTACAATGTACACAAACAAGAGTTTATAAAGACCAAAAGTAGTTGCTGATGTTAGGAACTGTTTTGAGTAGTTATCAACCGTTTGCAACCGCTTGTAACAACCCATGTGATCTGTTATTGCCCAACTGAAATGGTAGTTATGCC
Organism: Galeopsis tetrahit; assembly: GCA_963675135.1. Lineage (NCBI taxonomy): Eukaryota > Viridiplantae > Streptophyta > Magnoliopsida > Lamiales > Lamiaceae > Galeopsis > Galeopsis tetrahit. The sequence continues at coordinate 66,809,651 of OY776122.1, read as the reverse complement.
CTCAAGTAGATGTAACTGTAAAACTGTTAGTTAAACTAACTAACTTCGAACCAGAAGACTTGCCCATAAAGATCAGATCACTACTTAGTGTTCTGATACCCAACTCTTCTGCTCTGATGATCAAAAGCTAACTCTGTTGATAGACTCCATACTGTGTTGATCTTAACTGCACTGACCAAGTACTGTGCTGACCCAAGTACTGTGCTGAACTCTAAGCATCACCTTCTCATCTGATTGAAACCCTTCAACTCATCTGATAAGGCCTAAGTCATCTTATCTGATCCTATCAGCTCAGTAGTTTACTGTGCTGATTTTGAGATTATGAGATAACACTCACAATTCTCCACCTTTAGCTCATAATCGAACTAATCTCCACCAAAACAAAAACACCAACAATATTCTCCTCAAAGAATAGCCTCCACTACCGATCTTCTGCCACAAGAACAGTAGCCTTCTCCTCAGAGGAATTAATGCAGTCCAATAAGTCTAAGATACAAGCCAAACTTCTCTTTTGGCAATGCCTTAGTGAACGCATCAGCAGGGTTCTCCTCTGTAGCAATCTTCACTACCTGGACCACCCCCTTCTCTACAATATCTCTTACAAAGTACAGCTTTACATCTATATGTTTAGTTCTCTCATGATACCCCTGATGCTTTGCAAGATGTATTGCACTTTGGTTATCACAGAAGACAGTCACACTTCTTTGTGATATACCAAACTCCTTCAAGATCCCCCTAAGCCACATGCTCTCCTTTACTGCTTCAGTCAAGGCTACATATTCTGATTCTGTAGTAGATAATGCAACTACGGACTGATGTATTGACCTCCATGATATAGCTGTACCAAATAAGGTGAATACATACCCTGTCAAGTGACTTGGATGTATTTTTGCACACTTTTTACAACTATACGATCCCCACAAGCGTATGGGTTCGTTAGTAGTACGATAAGTATACCAAGTAAAATTTCGTTCCAAGGACCTAATTGAGTGCTAGTGAATCCCTAAAGTTACGAGTATGCATGTTATTGTAGTAACTACACGTGTTTGTTTGGATTTTTGGAAATAAGAACAAAAATATTAAACTAGATTAACTAAAGTAATGAAAACTAGTGACAAAAATAACAAGTTATCTAACTTTCGTTGGAAAGTGCAAGGGAAGGGTATTGCCTCGGGTGTTTCCGTTTTGTGGGTAATTCAATGAGTTAACGAACCAATTGCATGAATTAAACTATGGTTTTGGATTAAGCTAAAGGCTATCACTCGTGTGTGTAGACCAATCCCTTGTGAGGCTTAGGTGAACACGTGCATCGATTAGCAATTATATAGTCTAATCAATACCATAAGCTCCTAAGATAGTGTCTCATAAACACGTTCAACACGGTTACTAATGTTTATGAGACGCCCTCTCACTAATCTAATAGACGACCTCTAATCGACTAGTGTCTAGTGTCGTCGATCTAAGCAATCAACCCCCGGTCGGTGTAGCTAATTACTATGTTAATTCTCATTGATTAATTCAAGCTCATACACACACTCTTAATCATGCAACCCAATACGGTCGTTGAAGTCGACAAAACTAACAATGCTAGCTAATAGGGTGAATTAATCAATTGAATCATGAAAATTACAACACTAGAAACATATACACCCAATTCCTAAGCTAATCATGCAATTAATCTATAATTACACTAAACACCCATCAAAACATTCACACCCAAGGCAATAAGAGCTTAGCCCATGGTTCTAGAAGAGAATTCCATGGTTAAAACAACTAATAACATCAAACTCATAGTAGAATAACAAGAGATTGAAGAAATTAAGAAAATACCAAAATAAATTGCAAAATAGATTAATATCACCTTGATCATGAAAATGTAGCTACAAAACGATGTAATAGACGATGCCCGATGATAATCGTAGCTTGATTTGAAGTAAAAACCACTAATCTATCTAATTTAATGAAGAATCTAAACTAAAAATGAAGAACACCTACAACTATGTGAATGTGTGTGTGGAATTGCTTGTAAAAGAAGTAAGAGACTCCCTTTTAAAACTCAAATTTGGTCTATTTATAGTTGGGGTAGAAGTCTTGAATTAATTTTACAATTAGGCCCTTGAAATATGGAGAAAATGGGCCCAAAACCCCGAAAATGATGTGACCCGGCCGGGTGGCTCCCACCCGGGCATGCCACACGGCCAAAAGACGAAGCAAATACAATTTCAGCCTTGCCCGGGTCGAAACCACCCGGCCGGGTGGGTTTCACCCGGGCGAAACTCGAACCTCTTCACATTCTGCCCTTGCCCGGGTCGAAGTGACCCGCCCGGGTCGTTTCTACCCGGGTATGCTTTTTCGTCTCTTCGTATCTCGAGCTTCCGACCTCCGATTGACTCGATTCTTTTTTTCATTCCACTCCGTTTTTCGAGACGAATCCAACCGTGCACTCCTCTTCCTGATCCAGTAAAGTATGGTTGGTGTTTTGCTCCAAATTCCATCGTATTTCCTACAAAATCGACAAAACACAACTTTTCTCTCATTTCGACTTAAACAATCATATTCAATGTATAATTCAATGAAATCAACATCAAATGAGCTTCAAATATGCATCCAAATAGTGTAAATTCCACCCGAATCAACTCCCCCAAACTTAAAGTGTTGCTCGTCCTCGAGCAACGAAAGAATTACAACGTGAGGGTGAAATTTACAACTAGATGATCAATGAAAGATCCCATGTATCAAATGACATGAAATGAATTCTTCTTCCTCAAGATACATTCTCAAAAATGATCACAAGTTCAATATTGAAAATCAAACTAATTACCTCACACATGCTCAACATACAATAACAAGTGATGGTGATGACAATATCCAAATGCTTCAAGTTCAACTTACAAGATATAGTGTTTCTCTCAAACACTCAAACAAATTAAGGACAATAGACACTCATCAATCAAATCATGCATTGCAATTACCATAAGCTTGCCCAAGCTCTACCATCTTTCCACCACAAACATGTTCAACTATGAGATCAATAGGTCTTAACCAAGGACGTAACGTTGGCTCTTTGGACGGGGTATGATGAATATGGAGGAAGTGACTTGTCTAGTGGAGAACGAAAGTTGTTCTTCAACACATCAAGCTTATGCTCATAAGGTTTATACACCTTCATTCTCACTTTTCATTTAACTTTCTCACAAGCAATCATCTCCTCATCTTTTTGTAGAAAATTTCTTTTCTTTTTAAGCTCTTGGGGCTCATTGTCCCTCTTTTCTTTCTCAATTATTTTCTTTTCACTTCCATCTCTTTTTTTCTCTTTTCACAACTTTGCCAATTTTCTCTTCAAACCAAAGGCACTAAAGCACATGTTTTACCACTTTCTTTTTATTCTCCACTAGATTTGGATATCAAAGGCTCAAAAGGCTAAGTTGTTAAACATTGTAGGTTGCCAAGAAAATGGGAAATCAAGCTCAAACGGGCTAACTACGGAATATTACTTTGGTTATTGGGAAAATTTTGGCTAAGTGACGTGTAGTACGAAAGATGGCCTACATCATATCTCAAAGTATCACACAAGCATGATTTCAAGCAAGAACTTGGGCAAGTTCTAGAAAAGCAAGCAATGAATTGATTCACTCACAAATGAAATAAACCGGATTAATGCTCGGTTCAAAGCTCAACTCTCACCGGTTCATTCAAGACTCAAACATTCATCAATCACCACCACACATAACTCATTGTGCATGTAAAACATCCATAGGCAACAAGATGACAACAACACAAACAAGATGATTCATTCCAATCATGTACACATTCAAGGAATCAAATTCACAACAAATCACCATCAAATGTGTCTCAATGATCATTTAAGTTCAAATTACACACATACACAAGAATACACATTGGTGTCAATAGAAAATGTAAAAACGAACATACCCCCCCAAACTTTTTCATTGCAAAGCAATTAAAAGCTTGGAAAAATAGTGTTGCATTGATATTGCCACCAAGTGCTAACCATACAAATCTACACACATGGGCCACTATCCCAACAATTAACACTAAGAGTAGCTAAGCAATCAATGTCATGAACAAGAATATAAATTCCACTACCCCCCCCCAAACTTAGTAATTGCTATGCAATTCCTAAGAATTGGGGTGGGCGTACCTCTTACGATTGCTATAGCTACACCTTCTTCTAAGCACAAAGTTCCACTTTCAATCCACTTGTCCATTCGATCCAAGCTTCTCCAACTACATCAAAACTCACAAACACATCAAACTAAACTAACAAAGCAAATAAAATGAACAAAATTGAAATAAAGCAAGTAAAAATGGGTTGCCTCCCATTTAGCGCTAGGTTTAACGTCCTATGCCGGACGGAACTTAACAAGTTCATACTTCCCTTTCTTTGAATGGAGGATGATAGTGCTTGACATTGTGCTCATCGGTGATGAACACTTCATCCTCCTCACTTTCCAACGCAATGCCTCCTCCATAGACCAATTTCTTCATGACCAACATTTTTCGTTCTTTGAGCTTCATCTTTCCAAGGACTTCCATCACTCCCAAGGTGCCCCATACCACCGTATTTCCAATTTCAAATCCCTTCTCAATCTTTCTCTCCTTTGAACTCTTTCTTCTTCCCTCTTCATCTTCACTACCCTCAAGGAACTTATCAAAACTCTTCTCCTTATAAAACTCCCTCAAACTTGAGTTTTGCTCAAGTTTGGGAGTTTGCTTCAATTTGTTATCATCTCCCGGATCTTTCAATGGGATTTTTGGTAATGGCTCTTGCACATAAATGTCACATTCTTGGATGGAGGGGGATTCCTTCTTTCTTGGGGAACTCTCAATTGAGCCATACTTGGAGAAAATCACTTTCTCTCCATTCACCTCCAATGTTACCTCCCCTTTTCTCAAATTGATGTTTGCTCCCCCCGTGGCAAGAAACGGCCTCCCAAGAATCAATGGAATATTTGCATCTTCTTTCATATCTAACACCACGAAGTCGGCCGGAATGATGAACTTGTCAATCTTCACCAATACATCTTCAATGATCCCTTTAGGATGTGTGATGGAACGATCCGCTAATTGGAGAGTAATTGATGTGGGCACTACTTCTCCAAGTCCCAAACGCTTGAAGATTGAAAGTGGCATCAAATTGATGCTAGCTCCCAAATCACAAAGAGCTTTCATCATGGGACCATCACCAATCTCACATGGGAGAGTGAAACTACCCGGATCCTTGAGCTTTTCGGGAGGAGTTCGTTGAAGGATGGCACTACACTCTTCGGTCAACTTGATCTTCTCATCATCCACTAGTTTCTTCTTGTTTGCTATTGCATCCTTTAGAAACTTCATGTAATGAGGTACTTGCTCTAAAGCATCCGAAAGTGGAAGATCAATGTGGATTTTCTTGAAGATATCCAAAAACTTCCCAAACTTCTCATCCATTTTCTTCATGTATCTTCCCGGGTATGGAAGTGGCTCATATGTAATGGGCACCCCCCATTTATCACAAGGTACCTCAAGCTTCTTCTTCTTCAAATCTTTTGCAATTCTCCACTTTGGAATTCTTGGAGCAAGCTCTTCACTTCCAACTTTCTCTATCCTCTTCTTTTCCTCTTCCTCCTTTTCTTTTGCCTTCAACACTTCACCATCTTCCAATTAAATTGAAGAAACTCCATAATGTTCACCACTTGAAATTGTAATAGCATTACAATGCTCACGTGGGTTTACCTCGGTGTTTGAGGGCAATTTACCCTTTATATGTTGAGATCCAATGGAAGTTTCCAATTGTCCCAATTGGAATTCCATTGATTTTTGATTACTCAAGAGTTGAGCAAGGATGGACTCGGTTGCTTCGACTTTCTTCTCAATTGTTTCAAATCTCTTGTCACTCATATCCATCCTCTTCATGAGGTGTGCAAGAAGCTCATCCGTGGAGGACTTTCCTTCTCCACTTGGGAGTTTTGCTCCGGGATCAAATCCGGGAGGATATTGAATAGCACCTTTAGGATTCGAATATGACAAATTCTCATTCCTCCGAAAATTCGGGTTTTGAGGGGCTTGGTATTGAGGGGATGGTCCCCCTTGACCTTGAGATGATGAAGATTGCCCTTGGAATCGGTTTTGGGGAGGAGCTTGATATCCTTGACCACGATTTTGATATGGTGGTTGGCCTTGATATTGTCGATTCCCTTGAAAATTTTGTGGATATCCTTGTTGACCCATGTATTGCACTTCTTCCATATGTCCCAATTGAGGATCTTCTTGCACAAAAGATAAATGATTATCTCTTGTTTGAGATAAAACATTTACCTTTTCAATGAGTGTAGACATCATTGCTCTTATGCTATCATTAGCATCCACTTGGGCTACCCAATTTTGTGCTCCACGGTCTACTCTCGTCTTGAAAGTATTGCTTGTTATCCCTTCTATGATGTCATTGATCTCTTCCACCGATTTCATCCAAATTGAACCCCCCGCACAAGCATCAATGTGGTGTTGATCTTCCAATCGCAACCCACCAACGAACCAACATGTTGTTTGTTCTATTGGGAAACCATGATGGGGGCATGTGATGAGAAGACTCGTAAATCTTTCCCATGCTTCTTTGATTCCCTCATTTGGACCTTGTTTGAACGTAGAGATCTTTTGCTTGGCTTCCATCGTCTTTGAAGGAGGGTAGTACTTCAATAGGAATCTTTTCTTCAAATCTTCCCACATCCTCACTTCTCCGGTGGGAATGCTTGATTGTAGCCAAGCTTTTGCTTTCCCCGACAATGTAAACGGAAATAGCCTCATCTTTTTAGCATCTTTCGACACTCCATTTTGCTTGAGAGTGTCGGCTATCTCCAAGAATTGAGCAAGATGTTCATTCGGGTCTTCCTCAAATCCTTCCTCCGTCCTTCCTTCAAATTGTCTCTCCCTCAACATCCTTAATAGAGAGGCACTAATCTCGAAGTTGTTCGCCTCCACCCTTGGTCTTGCCAACCCATCGTAATGTTCCCTAGGTTGAGGCTCAAAATATTCCCTCATTGGCCTTCCATGGTAAACACGTTGAGGCTCTTCCATATGTGGAGGAGGAGGGATGTATTCCTCTTGAATTTGTTGAGGTGGAGGATATTGGTAAGGAGGAGGATATGGGTGTTGATGTAGTGGATAGTAGGCTTGTTGTGGAGGTGGATAAGGATAAGGATTGTATCCTTGATATGGAAAGAGGTTTTGAGGTGGATATTGTGGATTGGGAAATTGGAGATTTGGTGGTGGGTTTGGGTTTTAAGGTGGATTCCCTCCAACTTGATGATTCTCCCTTTGAAGCTCATCTTCTCCATTCGGTGGAGAATTCATCTCTTCAATGTTTTCCATCTCAAGTGGTTCTTCTATGACTCTTTGACGGTTTCTACTTCGATTCCTTCTTCTTGCGTGTGCTTCGATCTCAAGGTCTAATGGTTCAAGGTTTCCTCCACGTGATCTTGTGATCATGCACCTACAAAAGGAAAATGTCAAAGCCCACAAAGATGAACAAAAACAACTAAACAAAAAGAAATGCTACTACCAATAACACTTAACAAACTCTAAGTTTCACTAATAACACTCGCTTAAATCCCCGGCAGCGGCGCCATTGACTTGGATGTATTTTTGCACACTTTTTACAACTATACGATCCCCACAAGCGTATGGGTTCGTTAGTAGTACGATAAGTATACCAAGTAAAATTTCGTTCCAAGGACCTAATTGAGTGCTAGTGAATCCCTAAAGTTACGAGTATGCATGCTATTGTAGTAACTACACGTGTTTGTTTGGATTTTTGGGAATAAGAACAAAAATATTAAACTAGATTAACTAAAGTAATGAAAACTAGTGACAAAAATAACAAGTTATCTAACTTTCGTTGGAAAGTGCAAGGGAAGGGTATTGCCTCGGGTGTTTCCGTTTTGTGGGTAATTCAATGAGTTAACGAACCAATTGCATGAATTAAACTATGGTTTTGGATTAAGCTAAAGGCTATCACTCGTGTGTGTAGACCAATCCCTTGTGAGGCTTAGGTGAACACGTGCATCGATTAGCAATTATATAGTCTAATCAATACCATAAGCTCCTAAGATAGTGTCTCATAAACACGTTCAACACGGTTACTAATGTTTATGAGACGCCCTCTCACTAATCTAATAGACGACCTCTAATCGACTAGTGTCTAGTGTCGTCGATCTAAGCAATCAACCCCCGGTCGGTGTAGCTAATTACTATGTTAATTCTCATTGATTAATTCAAGCTCATACACACACTCTTAATCATGCAACCCAATACGGTCGTTAAAGTCGACAAAACTAACAATGCTAGCTAATAGGGTGAATTAATCAATTGAATCATGAAAATTACAACACTAGAAACATATACACCCAATTCCTAAGCTAATCATGCAATTAATCTATAATTACACTAAACACCCATCAAAACATTCACACCCAAGGCAATAAGAGCTTAGCCCATGGTTCTAGAAGAGAATTTCATGGTTAAAACAACTAATAACATCAAACTCATAGTAGAATAACAAGAGATTGAAGAAATTAAGAAAATACCAAAATAAATTGCAAAATAGATTAATATCACCTTGATCATGAAAATGTAGCTACAAAACGATGTAATAGACGATGCCCGATGATAATCGTAGCTTGATTTGAAGTAAAAACCACTAATCTATCTAATTTAATGAAGAATCTAAACTAAAAATGAAGAACACCTACAACTATGTGAATGTGTGTGTGGAATTGCTTGTAAAAGGAGTAAGAGACTCCCTTTTAAAACTCAAATTTGGTCTATTTATAGTTGGGGTAGAAGTCTTGAATTAATTTTGCAATTAGGCCCTTGAAATATGGAGAAAATGGGCCCAAAACCCCGAAAATGATGTGACCCGGCCGGGTGGCTCCCACCCGGGCATGCCACCCGGCCAAAAGACGAAGCAAATACAATTTCAGCCTTGCCCGGGTCGAAACCACCCGGCCGGGTGGGTTTCACCCGGGCGAAACTCGAACCTCTTCACATTCTGCCCTTGCCCGGGTCGAAGTGACCCGCCCGGGTCGTTTCTACCCGGGTATGCTTTTTCGTCTCTTCGTATCTCGAGCTTCCGACCTCCGATTGACTCGATTCTTTTTTTCATTCCACTCCGTTTTTCGAGACGAATCCAACCGTGCACTCCTATTCCTGATCCAGTAAAGTATGGTTTGTGTTTTGCTCCAAATTCCATCGTATTTCCTACAAAATCGACAAAACACAACCTTTCTCTCATTTCGACTTAAACAATCATATTCAATGTATAATTCAATGAAATCAACATCAAATGAGCTTCAAATATGCATCCAAATAGTGTAAATTCCACCCGAATCATCAAGGACTTTCTTGTGTCTACATTGGCTGCATAGTCGGCATCAACATATCCCACAAGTGCTTCTCCCTCATCTGATATCTTCTGAAATTTCAGACCTTTCTCAGCTGATCCTAGAACATATCTCATGACCCACTTAACTGTCTCCCAATGACTCAAGCCTGGATCACTCATGTATCTGCTGATTACACTCATTGCATGAGTTAAATCTGGTCTACAACACACCATAGCATACATTAAACTCCCTACTGCACTGGCATAAGGAACCTTACTCATATGAGCTCTTTCTTGGCTGTTCTTGGGATACATCTGATTGGATAGCTTCTGATGCTGACCAATGGGTGTAGAAACTGACTTAGCTTTATTCATCCTGAATCTCTAACGCCTTCCTCAGATAGGTAGGCTGACTAAGCTGAATTGATCCCTCAACTCTACTGATCTCCATCCCAAGAATCACTTTAGCTTCACCAAGATCTTTCATCTCAAACTCCCTTTTGAGAATCTCCTTAACTTGATTGATACTGTTAATAGACTCCCCAGCTATTAACATATCATCTACATACAGCAGAAGATAGGTAACTGAACTCCCAACCCTCCTGAAGTAAACACAGCTGTCATACAAGCTTCTTGCAAAACCAACTGAGCAAATGTACTCATCAAACCTTAAGTACCACTGTCTAGGGCTTTGTTTGAGTCCATAGAGTGATTTTCTGAGTAAGCACACTTTGTCGTCTCCATCTTCTATGTCCAACCCTTTTGGTATTTTCATGTAGATCTTCTCATCTAAAGTCCCATGAAGAAATGTTGTGGTCACATCCATCTGATGCAGCTCCAATTCATATTGAGCAACCATAGCCAACAAGATTCTGATGCTACAATGCTTTACAACAGGTGAGAAGATTTCATTAAAGTCAATACCTTCTTTCTGTGTAAATCCTTTAGCTACAAGTCTTGCTTTGTACCTAATCTTGCCACCTCTCTGAGCCTCCACCTTTTTCTTGTAGATCCACTTACACCCAACAAGTTTCTTGTTCTTAGGCCTCTCAACAATCTCCCAAGGCTGGTTCTTGTTCAGAGATAACAGTTCTTCCTCCATAGCAACTAACCACTTCTCTTTGTCATGGCAGTTTATGGCTTCTATGTAAGTTCTAGGCTCCAAAGACTCCACCTCAAGAGCTGCACATAATGCAAATGATACTATGTCAGCTTGAACATACCTCTGAGGTGGGTGGACTTCTCTTCTTGATCTGTCCCTAGTCAGTTGATAGTTATGAAGCTCAGTATCACTATGAGTATTCTCCTCCTCATCTGGATCAATCTGATCTTCAGTTAGTGTTCTGATGTCATCATGCTCCACCTCCACCTGTGTCTCATCTGGTTTGTTGTGTGCTGTACTGGAGCTTGCCTCCTCTTTCAATGGCATTCTATTCTCATCAAAAGTTACATCTCTGCTGATAATACACTTCTGCATTCCAGCTTCCAGGCACCACAATCTGTATCCTTTCACACCTGAAGGATATCCAATGAACACACATTTCAAGGCTCGAGGCTCAAGCTTATCTTGCTTGACATGGGCATATGCTGAACAACCATAAACTTTCAAATTACTGTACTCAGCTGCATGGCCAGACCATAACTCTTCTGGGGTTTTAAATTGCACAACTGAGGAAGGGCTTCTGTTTATCAAGTAGGCTGCTGTTGACACTGCTTCTCCCCAAAATACTTTAGGCAATCCAGAGCTGCTCAACATGCATCTAACTCTCTCAAGTAAAGTCTGGTTCATTCTCTCAGCTACTCCATTCTGCTGAGGTGTACCTGGTACTGTTCTATGCCTCACTATACCCTTCTTCTTGCAGAAAACATTGAACTCTTCTGATATGAACTCCAGCCCATTATCAGTTCTCAAATGCTTGAGATTCTTTGCAGAAATATTCTCCACCTCAGTGAGACATTCCTTAAATTTTTCAAATGCTTCTGACTTGGATTTCAGGATAGTAATCCATACCTTTCTTGAGTAGTCATCTATGATAGACATGAAGTATCTCCCACCACTTCTGGTCTGATTCCTAGCTGGCCCCCATAAATCTGAATGGACATAGTCCAAAATTCATTTGGTAGAGTGTGAACTCTTCCCAAACTTCAATCTCTTGGATTTCCCAAGAATGCAGTGCTCACACAAATCAAGCTTTGTGATCTTGTCACCACATAGCAATCCTTGCTTACTTAGCTCAAGTAGGCCCTTCTCTCCTACATAACCTAGTCTTCTGTGCCACAACATTGATTTGTCTTGCACCCTTGCCACATCTGATCTGCCAATAACTGTTCCCCCCTTAAGAAAGTAGAGATCATTTCTTCTCTCTCCTTTAAGAACAGTAAGCTTCCCCTTTGAAACTCTGAGCTCTCCATCTTCAGACTGGAATTTATAGCCCAATGAATCCAGCATACCAAGAGATATCAAATTTCTCTTGAGTTCAGGAACATACCTGACCCTCTTGAGAATCCTCACTACTCCATCATAGGGGTGGCAATTTTTGACACGACACGATAGCACGATACGAATCCGACACGAAAATTGCGGGTTAGTGTTTGACCTTATTGGGTTCGTGTCGTTATCGGGTCGACCTGATAACGACACGAAAATTTCGTGTCGGGTTCGTGTCAACCCGTTAAGCACGATAAAATTAACAGGTAACCCATTAACCTGTTAACAACCCGTTAACCTGATATGACACGACACGATAATGACACGTATCTGATAATAACACGATAATGACACGATAATTTTTTTATATTTATATAAATATATTATTTTTTATATATTTAATACAATTTTAAATTGATTTATTTTCTTATCGTGTCGTTATCGTGTTACGTGTCGTTATCGTGTCGTGTCACATCGACACGAAAATTATCGGGTTCGTGTCGTGTCGACACAGATTCTTATCGTGTCGTGTTCGTGTTTGGGCTTATCGTGTCGTGTCACTGTCGTGTCGACACGAAACACGACACGATAGCACGATTTGCCAGCTCTACTCCATCATACATCTTCAAGTGTACTGTACCTTCACCTCTGACTTTGCAAGTGTGATCATTCCCTAACAACACAGAACCTCCATTCTGATGCTTAAATTCATGAAACCACTCTCTTCTTGGAGTCATGTGGAAAGAACACCCTGAATCTAAAATCCAATCTTGCTGCTCTTTAGTGGAAGTGATGGATAGGGACTGAGCTGACTCATAGCCTTTCTGCTCCTTATCATCTTGGGTTTGATTTGCTTGATTCTTATCAACAGGGTTCTTAGGACCAGATTTTCTCATAAGTTGTTTGTACTTGTAACAAGTACTCTTAAAGTGCCCAGGTTTGTTGCAGTGGTGGCACACTACTTCCCCTTGATTTGACACTGCTGATTTACCCTTATCAGCTCCCTTGGGTTGACTAGACCCCTTCTTGGAGGCAGATTTCTTCTGTCCTCCCTTAATTGCCAATCCTTCCCCACTGCTACTTTTATCTCCTTGAGATGTTTTGTTATGTAACAGCTTGGACTTGACAGCCAAGATCACATCCTCCAATGTGATTGCTTCCTTTCTACCATACAAGATGGCGTCCTTTAGGATTTCAAAGGACTTAGGCAGAGCACTCAACAAGATCAGAGCCTTATCCTTTTCCTCTAACTTGACATCCAAATTCTCCAGATCATCAAGAATCTTGTTGAACTCATCTAGCTGCTCCGTAATGGGTTTGTCATCTCCCATTCTAAAGGCATACAACTTCTGCTTCGAATAGAGTCGGTTAGCAAGAGTTTTCACCATATATAGCTTCTCAAGCTTATCCCAAACCTCCTTCGCTGACTTCTCTTTAGCAACCTCCCTCAAGACCTTATCTCCAAGGCAGAGTAGGATCGTGCTTCGAGCTTTCCTGAGCAACTTGCTCCTTTCAGCCGCAGCTGTTGCAGATTCTTCTGCAATCTCTTCGGATTCTTCGAGAGCCTCGAATAATCCTTGCTGTTCAAGGAGGGCCTGCATTTTGACCTTCCACAACTCAAAATCTCCAGTGCCTGTAAACTTCTCTATGTTGTACTTGGTAGAATTCCCCATCTTAGATCTGCAGCTACTTCGGTTTCCCACAGACGGCGCCAATTGTCAAGATGATTCCGATCAGCTAGACGTCTCCAAATAATTAGAACACTTGAATATAGAAGAAATAACTGCTCTAGGATAGTAATTTAGAAAAGTAATCAACGAGACAAACAGCACACAAGAATTTAAGTGGTTCGATCAATGTGATCTACATCCACTGGACCAGACTAGTACTTCTTTGATTGATAAAGAATGTTTACACACTCATTCACTCGGAATTGGATATTTCCTCACTGCACTCGTGAACTCACACAACTCAAAGAATACAATAACATACTAAATCTCTCATCCAAAAATCAACCTTTACAATGTACACAAACAAGAGTTTATAAAGACCAAAAGTAGTTGCTGCTGTTAGGAACTGTTTTGAGTAGTTATCAACCGTTTGCAACCGCTTGTAACAACCCACGTGCTCTGTTATTGCCCAACTGAAATGGTAGTTATGCCCTCAAGTAGATGTAACTGTAAAACTGTTAGTTAAACTAACTAACTTCGAACCAGAAGACTTGCCCATAAAGATCAGATCACTACTTAGTGTTCTGATACCCAACTCTTCTGCTCTGATGATCAATAGCTAACTCTACTGATAGACTCCATACTGTGCTGATCTTAACTGCACTGACCAAGTACTGTGCTGACCCAAGTACTGTGCTGAACTCTAAGCATCACCTTCTCATTTGATTGAAACCCTTCAACTCATCTGATAAGGCCTAAGTCACCTTATCTGATCCTATCAGCTCAGTAGTTTACTGTGCTGATTTTGAGATTATGAGATAACACTCACATTTTGCATTAGAAAGCATTTTGTAGGATGGAAATAAAAGAGATTTTTACATATTTCGGACATAAAATGCTAAATTTGCGCCGGGCACTCCATCGCAAGTCATGTTTTTAAATTTGCAACGAGCTTTGTCACCGCAAACCATCAAGGATCATTAATTCCTAATGAAAGTTGGGGTGTTCAGATTGATTTGACGCTCTGTAATGAGCACTGAAATTATAAATTCGCTGTAAAATTTCATTAAAACGTTGATGTTTCATTTAAATCATGGGCTCGTTACAAATTTCGAGGCTAGCTAGAGTTTAACCAACATCCTCACAATTCGGGTCGGGTATGGGATCCGTCACAAATCTTCATGTTCTATTTTAGGGTGAATGATGTTTAAAATATATTAAAGGATACTAAATATTTTTTAATTATACTCCCTTGCTCCACACTTACTTTCTCATTTTTGTGTGTTCTATAATAAAATTTTCATTCAATTTTATTATTTTCTTTTTTAATCACATCACTTATCTATTTTTTTTTATCATGGAGAATATTAAATAGTGTATTATTTGATTTATAGGTATTCAATTCAATTATAATTTCTTTAGACCGTATTGCAAAAACCTAAAATTTCAAAACCTTTTTTGAAATTTCAAATCTCCAAACCCTTTTCAAAATCTAAATCCAAATTACATCAATCGGAGTTTATGGACATTATTTTTGTCTAATTTGGATAATGATGAAGCTCACAAAATTATCTTTTTTAAAGTGTAACGAGTTTTAAAACAAATAAGTTTATGCTACTAACGAATGATAGAAAATTCAGAATATTAACAGAAATATTTTCATCTGTTACTCTTAACTATTTTTCTGGCACTAAAATGTCGCTTTTCTTTAGCATTATTTCCCCCAATGCACATCATAACTTAAAGTGGCGTAAACGTAAAATTCGGGCAATATTACTGTTTTGAGAAACATATTTCTCAGATAAAATATAAATAAAAAAGTGGAAAAATATCTAAGAAGATAGTTTTGGTAGGATGAAACAGACTAGACTGAAAATGTTCATCTATGCCCAGAGAAGTCCATATCCGCCGTAAAAAAGGTCACTGACTCCGTTTTGTGGGGCCAAAAATCGTGGACTTGCTGCTTTATAATGAAAAATGGGTTAACAGAGGGGAGGGACCACAATTGCATATATGCCAAATACGCCTCCTCCATAATTTAATTTCATGGCCACCCCTTATTTGTGTCTTTTCCACCAACTTGTGTACATGTTAATCGAGATCCAATTGTTCTCTAGTTATATCTTTAAATCTTGTAATGCGATGTGGCTAGCTTGGGCCGGGTAGAAATTTAAATTAATTAAATATAACTTATAACCATTAGTTTAATTTGCATATATTTTTTTATTAGGTCTCTCAAAGGTGAAGTGTCTAGTAAATCTAATAAAGTTCACAAAATCGCTACGTTCTATCCTCACGTTTATTTACTTCTTAAAAAATGGACTGTACAAAATCAAGCTTTTAAACCAAAAATACTATCAAGGTCTATGGATAAGGTGTATCGGGTACTCACATTTTTTTAAAACAAATATTAATTGTTTTTACAGAATAATATTAAATGTTTTAACATAACATTATTAGTTGTTTTCATTAAATAATACAGTATTTAGTTGTTTTCATTAAACATGATGAATTGATCAATATTAGTTGTTGTTTTCACTAAATTAATAATACTTTCATACATTCATAAATAGATGACTTTTTAGCTTCTTTTTTTGTGGAACTAAGAAGTGATGTATTTATAAGTTTATCCCTAATTAATGAATCATTCTTTTACCCATTTCATTATTTTAGCTTTTCATAAAAAAAAATAAAAAAATCACACATCCTATTATATTAGCTTTCCATAAAAATTTAACAATGAAAAGTTAAAAAATACGAGTATTTTCTAAATTTAAAAAGAAGGTACGGTGTGCCAAAAAATAAAACTAAAGCGTGTCATTTAATCGCGTATGTTGCTAAAAAAAAAATCCTTATTTATAAACAGAAAGAGTATTTAACAATGCACCAGGTGCATAAGGACTTAGATTCACATATATACTTAAACGAGGAAAGCTGTTCACATGGAAAGGTTCATAGACCTTAATAAGCCGCAATTGTAAAGAATATTAGACCAAGTTCTAGACCTGTTGTCAGTATTGCATATTGTTAGTACTATTTAGAGTGTGGATCTCTAAATCAAATTTGGTTTCTATCCAAAATTATATGTTTGTGCTCCTTAATTATTTTGCAGTTGTCTTTTGTCATCATTTGTAGTGTGTTGCATAGATGAACTTTTTGAGCAGCTCCATGTGCATGTTTACTCAAATTAGAATTCCAATCATTCAAGATCTAGCTACACTGAATTGAAATTCTCTCGTCATATTAAAGTATTTAACTACAATGCAAGATTAATTAATTTTATTATTTAAAAAAAAAAAAATAAGTTGCATATTAGCTGTCTCTGGGATCCTTTTAAAGCTTCATGGAGTATACGCTTTTCTAGTTCTTTGCATTTGAGTTGAAGAGTTTTCGAAATACCGCAAGTCATGGTAATACTAATAAGACCTAATACTATAAAATTTCGTACCCTAATTCAAATTAGTAATTGGTTTTGGAATCCACTTGATACAAAGCCATTCAAAAAATTCCTTCAGTACAGATAAAACCTAAATCACACAAATAAGAAAAGAAGAAAGAAGAAAGGTCCAATATATAAATTTTATTTCCAGCAACTTCAACCAATTAAGGACCTTGAACTTAATTACTTAATTTCATCGAATGCAAGCCGAGTCTCGTAGATATATCATTTGATTAAATTCACCTAAGAGAGTAAATCTTCCACTAATTAATACTATATACTCCATTTCATTTCAAATACTATGTGATTTCTAGGAGACGCAGTGACTTTATATAATTAAAAGTAACATACATACACATATATAGAGTAATAAAAACATGCAAATTAATAAGTGTACATGATATCATTGTCGCATATGATACTGTTATTTGAATTTACAGCACATGTCAGTACGTACTGTAGGGAAACAACGGAAATGTTGTTAAAACCAGCTACTCTAGTACGTACGTAGTAGTAGTAGTAATTGTTAGTTATTGAGCAGATCTTGGGAAAGCAGAATTAGGTGCAAAACTACTCGTTCTCTTCACAAATCTCCCTTTCATCCTAGGCCTCTTCTCCGCATTCAGTTTTCGAACCTCGTACCTTATTTTCTTTGAAAACAACCTCGTCCGCCGCTTCTCCCGGTACCTCATTACCCTCGCTTCTCTCCCTCCGTCCCCTCTCCCCGCCCACGCCGCCCTCTCCACCCCGTATACTTGCATTGCACCACTCGCACCCTGCAGCAATATTTAATAAATATTAATATGAACTAATAACAAAATGGAGAAATTAATAAACGTAAAAAGGAAAAAAATGTACCGAACATTCAGGCCACGAGTCGCCGGAATTAAACTCTGGCCGTTCTCCGGTAGTCCACGGGGACTTATGGTCGTTCCAAGCTGACATGACTCCTTTATAATCAAGCTTCAAGAAGGTCTTATTGGAATCGTCTAGTTGAGTTTGTGCTTTCTTTTCTTCCTCTTCTTCACATGAACCAAAGTCCAAATTAAGCTCAAAAGTTTCTCTTCCCACATCGAAATCCACATGACTTTGGTGGTGGTGATTTACTCTAATTTCTTCATCTTCAAGTTTAACCATCAATCTGGATTCCTGTTTCCCATAATCCAAAAGCCCCAATTCCTCCATATCAAACGACTCATCTTCCAGCCCTTTCCCCAGTAAGCTCTCCACATCGGCAGCAAAATCCTGGAGATCCAATTCCGAAGGAAGCAAATGATTCAACTCGGGGCTAAAATACGACGCCGTTTTGGAATGATCATTCATCCCAGACCGGCTATTTTCGGCTTCATCCACCTGATCACTTTTCACACCAAACTCAAACGGGTCGAATATCGGGACCCGATACAGAAGCTGCACCTCGTTTTCCTCTTCTTCGCTGCCCAATATTTCAGGCACGAGATGTAGAGGATTAGCGACGGCTTTTCCGTGTTTCTTGTGGCGCGGAGTTCGTGGTTTTCTAGTGAAACCCTGCTCCCACGACGGCACGGACAAGTCCAATCTGGCGGGTTTCGATTCATCGTCGAATGAATTGAGACGAACCCTTTCGTGGCGACGAGCTAAAGGGTTCGCCGAGTGGACAGACGAATCACACGATTGGCACAAAAATGCATCATCAGCGCCGCAATACCATCGAGCTCGCTTTTTCACGCAGTTATCGCACGCTCTCGCTGACCTGCCTCCCACAGCGTTAGCTAATTTTCTGTCCGAAACCATGGTTTTGATAATTAATTAAACAAGGTTTGAAAATGTTGAGAAATCGTGCACAGAGTTGAAAGTTGAGTGCAATTATTTGGAGTTTGAGTTGGGGAGTAGTGTCCCACACTGCAGAAAAGCACTTTAAGAGTATTATTGAATCGTGTAAGCCCTTTCTTGGTTGCACTTTTTCTGAGCTTTGCTTTTCACTCTTTTTATTACCTCAATTACAGTATCAGGGCCGTTGATCATAATCTAAATTCTGTGCCCCACCTGGTGTGATGTACACTGTTGCGACATGTAGTCTAATCTATCATTAATCATAACGAGTATCATTTTATTTTTAGATTATTAATTGCCTTATAAATTTCTACACATTGATGAGTATATTAATTAATTCAATTATTTTATATTAGTTTTTTATTTTTTACATTACGTATTTGGATTCGCTAGGTTAGCTCTCTAATTTTGATTGATTAAGTCATTATTCCTTGGTTCCACGTTGTGCTATGTATTAATAAAAAAAAAAATTGCATCCTTCCATTTATTTATTAGATTAAATTATCTAATTATATTTTATTTTGCTTAAATCATAAAATCATCGTATAGTTTTGCTTAAAAAAATTCAAATGTAAATCCTTTTTAGCTTTTCTAAAGCTGAACAAAAAAGTAACCTATTAGTGAATAGTGCACTACTACATATTGGTCTTGGAGAGCTATTTTACCCAAATATGTAGTAGTGATGGAGTAGTAAATATCAGATGAAGAGCAGGATAAAAAATAAGGTTTAGTAATCCTCAAAATTTGAAGGCAAGATATTATATATATAATTCTTTTTTATACTAAAACTTATCATGAATTCGTCATATAAATGAGTCGTTGTTAATTAATATTGTAAATTTTGAATCCGTGATTCATGATAAATTTATTGTAAATCTAATAGTTTGGGATTAAAGTTTTTTTAGTCCAATTACTACCATTTTAGTCATGGAATATACATTTTAATTTTGATCCCATAAGTTGACAAAATTTTGAATTCAGTCCAATTACTACCATTTTAGGTAAATGAACCGGTCAAATTCTTAGCTCGTGTGTAATTCAAATCAATCGTGAATAATCGTGAATTTTCTCATGTGTAGAAAAATGCAGAAAAAGTGAATTTGACCGGTTCATTTACCGGCAATAGTAGGTAATTTGATTGAATTAAAAAAAATTATCAACTTATGAGACCAAAATCAAAATGTGTATTCCATCAAGATCAAATTCAAAATTACTTCAACTTATAGGACTAAAAAAACTTTAATCCCTTTACTCAAATTTAAATACGTTGCCGTTGGGGTACAATTTTATTAATTAATACCCGAATATACTTGACTTGACACATGAGATAAACTTAAACTCTTTACTAAAATTTGTAAACATATTTTATATATTACTACTAGATACAACCGGAAATTAAAAAAAAAAAAAGAAATCCCTTTCGATATAGAATAGAAATGATCGATGCATTGGAGTTGCGGGGGCCCTTTAATTATCTCATATTAGTTGGGACAGAAAATTAAATCCTAATATCTTATTGGTTGGGACATAAAATGTAATCCTAGTATCTAGGTGCTGATTGGTTGCATGTCCGATTACTGGATTTTCGTGGGGCCCACAGGGGGAGAATTAAATTGCCTTATACTCCTCTCGACTCTCCGAAAGGTTGAAGTAGACCTTTTCACTAGGATTTGTCTCCTTTTAATAATACCCTCTTTCAACTTCAGCATAGTGGATCTTGGTCCCCTCCTCCATTCTATTCATCTTCAAAATACATATATACAGTACTCTATTAGGAGTAATAAATAAGTTAATATTTAATTGATTCCAATCTCATAGTTAATATGAATTGTATATGAAAAAATTGTGCATGGTATTTATCAAACTGATCATACATGTATATAGATTATAGTTAAGTACTTAAGTTGATGTTGTTGGATTGGATGTCACATTAACGTATTCCAGATTTTGTAAACACGAGAGCTAGCTAGAATATAACGTAACATTTCTAACCAAATAAATCAAGGGAAAAATTCAATATCTATTGCTCTACTCCATCTAACAGCAAGAGTAAGGGCATGTTTTGAAACTCTACAAACTGCTTCTAGAATCACTTATTTTTAAAGCTTACTCTCACAAGCTTTTGAAAAAAAATGATTCTGGAAGCAGTTTGTAGAGTTTCAAAACACGCCCTAAAAACAAACAATTTAATTCCATAAAAAAACAAATAAATTAAAAAATAATAAACTCGTTGAGAATGTTGTACAGTTTTAAAAAATGTACCTTTTGATTAATTTGCCCATAAAGTCTTACATGATGAGCATGGTCCAGTTGTACTTATGTCCCAACAAGAATTGTCCATTTCTTTAAGTTAAACTTTCTTTTCCGAATGTGAAATTACCATGCTCATAACAATTACAGCATTTTTGATTGAATATAAGCACATTTTACAACAATAAAATTTAATTATTTAATTGGAATGTTAATTACTTCGAGATCCAGACGATAATTAAATGTCCAAAGTTTTGTTTAAATTGTAAATACTTTAACTGCAAATTAAATCAACATGTTTTAATTTAATCTAAAATTTTAGATATGAACAAATAAATTATCAATTTTAAACATTGTTATAAATTACTCTTCCGAACAGCTCCTTTGCACCCGGATCCGACGTTTCTGGATTAGATTAGATTAATAAATAAATGTTGTTTCATTAGGGCCAAGGGGTACCACATTAGAAGCGGGCGCAAATAGCTGTTATTCGCGCCGAGTCGAACCGATTATTTGAAGTTCGAGCTCGGCTCGAAAACAATGACGAGTCAAAAATCGAGCTCTACTCAACTTGTCAACGAGCATAACGAACTTATCGAGTCGAGCCTAAAGAGCCTAATGATTTTTAAAAAAAAACAGATATCGAATCGAACAAGTCGAGCTCGAACCAGCTCGTTAGTAAATTGAGTATTTAACGAGCTTCGCTCGTTTAGCTAAACGAGTCGAGTCAAGTCGAGTTAAGGCTCAGTTCAAATAACAAACACTAGGGCGCAAATGAAGTTGCCAAAAAATATAATTTACAAGCATATTTAAATTTTGCAATTATATAAGGATTTAGAATAGAAGACAAATAAGCGAAAATTGGTTTGAATTAATTTTTTACGCTTTTTTTATTTTAACTTCTGCTGAGTTTTTGTCATTTTTCTTTATATTAATTGAAATGTATGTTCTTGAAATATTTTAATTATTTTTAGTGTTTTCATTTAAATGTACGTTGCACCTTTTAATTTAAATTTATGAATTTTATTTGGATATTTATTTGACAATAATTTGTTTTCCCTTTGAGTAGGTTGGAGGGTGCAAATCTTGTAACTTCTAATTCTAAAAAAAGGCTGTGTCATAATTGAAATTAGTATCAAAATTTTGTGGGGTGGATAGCAGCGTCCATGCTTTAATTCTAAAAAAAGTACCAGACATTTTGATACTAATTTCAATTATGACACAACCTTTTAAATTATTGCAATTTAATCAATATACAACGTACATTTTCATCACAGATTTTTCGATGAATGACGGTACGTTACTGTTCAATTCGAAGAGCTCTCTATATGATCGGAATCGTATTAGAGATAGTAAATGGTGCCCTGCACGTTGCGTGAAAAATCACGTAAAAATTTAAAAATTAACACAACGATACTAGCTTATATTCAAAGAAAAAATGCATGGACAAGTTTTTGACTAATTAACTCTGAATTAAATTAATTAAACTTCAAAGTCTCTTTTGGTAGATATGTTGAGATATTTATTGTTATGTTCGAATATCTCAAATCAATCCAAATTAAATATATAGTAAATGATGTATTGTTTGATTATTTAATATGCACACAATTAATTGCGTTTTTACATGCTGTGTATATATACATTTTATTTTAGATTGTATCGTGGTTTGATAGAAACTACCAAACTCATCCAAGATATACTAAAATATGCAAATCTTCAATTTTTTTTATTTTTATTTTGAGGGTAGAACTTGCAAATCCTGAATTTATAATTTCAACATACTAGCTAGCTACCTCATCCACATAGATTTAGCCGTAATTTTGGAATTCGTTTACATGTATAACTGTTGTGGATTTGGTTAATTTACAATAAATGCTGGTGGATATATGGATCAAGACAAAATACTAAGATAAGACATGTTAGATGTATGGTCACATAGTCATAGTGGATAAAAACGATGTTGTAATCATCCATTTTATACCTTATATACCTGCTTTATAATTTCCTCAACAAAAATAATATTGGCTGAAAATCAACCAAAATGTGATATGACTCATGAGTATATCTCCCCCGCATTGAGGTTATCTTGTATTTTAGAGCATAAGATAAATAAAAATCACTTCTACTCTTTCATTAAAAAAATTATGTATTTACATGTATTTTAGCACACATATATTTTACTTGTCCAATATACAAATTAAAAGGAATATATATATTATTGATGTTATATTTAAATTGAACATGTAATTTTTAAACAACAAATAATCTAAAAATATATATATTTGACGCAACTCTATAAAATATTATTCAATTCCAAATCAATTTTATTGTAAAGTAAAATTGTGGATTATATATTAATTTACAAATTTTCAAGGTTTAAAATATCGGTATCGGTGAAAATATGGAAACCTTAAATTTGTGGAAATATCGATAGATATATCGATATCGATAAATTTTAAAAATTGTAAAAAATTAATAACAAAATTTTAATACATAAATTTAACAAAACAGTTTAAACACACTTATATCCGTGATGAATTTATAAAAAATTAAAATAATATACAATATTATTTCATATGCTATTTTTTAAAATTTATCAACATTTTTTGATATTTGTTCGATATTTTACCGTTATTAGCGTCGATATTGTTATTGTCTCATCTAATTCGATATTTGTTCGATATTTTACCGAGCGTCGATATTGTTATTGTCTCATCTAAAAGTCCGAACTTGTAGAGAGGGTGCTCACTCGTGGGCCAACACCTCTTACCCTTTTTTGGGGAGGAGGCCCATCGAGTGGACAATTTAAATGGGTGGAGTGCTTTCAACAGGAATCGAACCCAGGTCGTTTGCCCGGTTTGCTCTGATACCATGAAAGAATTCCGTCTCATCTAAAAGTCTGAACTTGTAGAGAGGGTGGGAATTAATTCTTGTATATTAATTCCTAACAGAAAAAATATCTACATATTTTCATCCATGCAAATTTCCAAAGTTTTTGTAAACAACATTTGTTGTATTCTTGCATTGTCTTTCATTTAAAATTGAGACAAAGAATCTTCAACCTTCTTTTACTTTTGACTTTTGAGACGACAACGTATAACTGATCTTGTGTAAAAACTGCTTTAAAA
Organism: Galeopsis tetrahit; assembly: GCA_963675135.1. Lineage (NCBI taxonomy): Eukaryota > Viridiplantae > Streptophyta > Magnoliopsida > Lamiales > Lamiaceae > Galeopsis > Galeopsis tetrahit. The sequence goes on along the minus strand of OY776122.1, from coordinate 66,785,545 downwards.
AGAGACACGTCTATTATCGACAAATCGACATTTACTTTTATATATCGTCATCGTAAAAGACACAAGAAAAACATTATCTCCTCTAAAATATAACGAGCAGTGTTGATCAAAATTATTCAACATCATTCGTGAAATGATTACCTTACAGTCAAAATTGTTTTAATACTTTTTATGAAAATTATCATTTTATTTTTGGCAAATTCTTCTATGCAATTAAATGTATAGATACATTTGAATTTTAATGTTCAATTTATCAAATTTAATCTTTAAGCTCAACATTTGACCAAATTCATTAAAGTTCAATTCCAATTGTATATGTGTAATCAATTGCACCCAAATATCACTATTTATCTTCGAGTTTAACTAAGATAAGGGACAATCCTATAGACCCAACTAGAAATAAAGACAAAAAATTATAGTATTAGAATTAATGTCAAATTCACAACCAAATAACGTATTATGTCCTTTATGCTTATAAGACACTAATAATTGAAATTAAAATTAAAATTAGATTTTAAATTTTAAATTAATTTAATATAAAATTAGATTTTAAATTTTAAATCATAATATCTCATAACAGAATCATTCCATCATTCAATACCCAAATCCCATATGCTATACGCAATAATTCGATACCCTTCCATCAATCTTCGATATCTCATACCTAATCAATAATTCAATTCCCAAATCCCATATGCTATACGCAATAATTCGATACCCAAATCCCATATGCTATACGCAACAATTCGATACCCAAAATTCATATGATATACGCGATCACTGCCCCAAAATACATAAAATCTGGCGATCATGATCGAAATTCCCAAAATACAGAAAGTTTGATCTGCAATATCTCATCCGATAATCATTCCATTATCAAGGTATGCAATTTTATTCGGTCTTGTCTTAATGCAATAATCAATAATTCGTCTAGTTCATGGTTCTTTCAAATTCATAAAGTCCGATCTTCGATATTTTCTACATCGTCACTATTTTTATATTATGCGATTTAGGGCTTTATTGAAGGAGTTAATTGGAGAAGCTAATTTACAGAATCAGAGATGGAATATGCTGTGATTTTAAAGTTCGAATTCGAGGATAAAACCAAGTTGATCTGTGTTCAACAATTTTCAAAGTTCGAAGACATTGTTAATGAAATAATCGGTATGTGGCCCATATTATCGAATTCTAAGATAGGCATGTGTTATTCTGTTGGTTGCATAAAGAATTGTTCTTTATCATCTGATTCTGATTTGGTTAGTTTAGTTGAATTTTGCCAGATTTCATCGTAAAAATTAGTTGAAGTTTCTGTTTCTTCTACACAGTCTAAGAATTTAGAACTTGATATGCATAATTCAAAAAGTTTGGGCGTTAGTTTGGCAATCAGTGATGATCGTGTTAATGCTTCTGCATCCCAGACTCAATTGTCAAATATACCTGATAATCGTGTTGACATTGCTTTCAATCATAGCCCTCAAAATTCTTGTTCAACATAATTTACTAGATTGGGTAGTTTACCAAAATTTGATATATGCCCTAAGGAGAAGACTAAAGCTTATTTGTCTGATAATTGGGGTAATATAATGAACGTGGGTGCAGTCTTTGGTGGTGGTGCACCTGAGTTTAGGATCGAGTTGATTAAGTATTCGGCCAAGCTCAATTTCAAGTTTAGATATGTTAAGAACTGCCCTAGGTACATATATGCTGAGTGCAATCAGAAGGTGTCATCTAGTTGTGAGTGGTTTATAAAAGGAAAACATTTACCTATGAATCCAGGGTTTATTGTTTCCAAAGCCAATCTAGTACATAATTGTGTCGGTAACCTTCTAAACGAGAAAAAAAACAGGTTCAGCACAAAAATCATCAAAGACATTCTGTTGCAAAATGTGAAGTTCAATCCTACAATTACTGGAAAAAAGGTACTCGAACATATTAATGATGATTATGGATTTGAAGTTCCTTATTGGAAGGCGTGGCATGGAGTTGAGGCTGCAAGAAACGACATATTTGGAAGCTATGATGAGTCGTACGATCAATTACGATGGTATGGTGATGCAATTAAACGTACCAATCCTGGAAGTATAGTGGACATAGAGACCAACAATATCACCAACCACTTTGAAAGAATTTTCATATCATTCAATGCTTGCAAGGAAGACTTTAAAAGTTGTAGGTCAATGCTTTTCATAGACGGTACATTTATGAAGGGAATGTCAAAAGGGGTATTGCTTGATGCAACTGCAAAGGACGGGAACAACAGTAAAAATTCTATAAATATTTTTATGTAATATCTGTTCCAGATATGCTCTTTTTATATTTATATATATTGTGAATGCATATTATTAGTGAATTTGTATGGTTTAATATTTTGCATCCACTGAATGTGTACTTATTATATTTTTTATATGTTTTTAGGATTGTTTCCTGTTGCATTTGCTATTGTATCTTCCGAGAGTCGTAACAACTGGGCTTGGTTTTTAGCTAAACTTCGTGATCTTATCACTCACCCAAAAAGGGTAATTTACATTTCTGACAGAAATGTAGGATTGATGTCCGCCTTTTACGATGTATGGAATGATCCTGCCCATTTTTATTGCCTGTATCATTTGTTGTCAAACCTTAAGGGTAGGTACGATGGTGGATGGAATACTCAACATCGTGAAAATATGGCTGGGTTGTTCAAAGAGTGTGCATATGCACCCACGATCACCATATTCAAAGAGAAACTTGAGCTGTTTACGAAAGTGGGGGGTCGAATTGCTGAAAAATGGCTTGAAGATTTACCTTATGCAAGATGGGCAGTCTCACACTCTCCGCATCTTAAAGGTACGGGGAAATGACATCGAATGCAGCTGAGTCATTTAACTCTTGGATACGTGAAGCTAGATCTCTTCCTATAACTCATATGATTGACTCTATAAGGAAAAAGATTTCTGGGATGTTCGTAGAGAGGCGGGAATCCAGCAATAAGTGGACAGGTCTACTGGTTCCTAGTAAAGAGGCTCTTTGGCATGAATTGAGAAATATCAGTGCCTCATGGACTGTCTCGTTGTATCCGAACGGTCAGTTTGAGGTATCTTCAAAAACATTTGTCACTGTTGATTTTCAATATAATATATGTACATGTTTTGAATGGCAAATCAAAGGGTTTCCATGTGCCCATGCAGTGGTTGTGATTAAGAAGCACTGCACATCCATTCATAATGTTGTTGAGGAGTGTTTTTTCACATCTAAATACAAACAATGTTATGAGGTGGACTTGTTCCCTGTTCCCCAAACAGAAAGATTTGAGATTGAATCTGCTGCAGAATCTGAAAAAATACTTCCTCCAATCCTTCTGAAGCTCCCAGGTAGACCTAAGCAGAAGAGGATCACGTCCTACAGTGAATTTCCGAAAGTTAAATCTACAATTTGTAAGAGGTGCGGTAAAAAGGGTAGGCACGATTCTTTGACATGTGCCGGAGTTTTTGGAACTGATAAAACTAATATTGCAGAGTAGTTTAGTTGCAGTACCTTGTTTATTATGTTTAGTTATTTGATTCATTATGATCCTGGTGTACTGGTGCTTCAACACCTTTCTTGTTTTCTGACATTCAAATTTCTTAATAAAATATCAATTTAATATACTGAGGTATACATTTTCTCATTGTCCTTCTATATTTAATTTTTGTAATGTGATACTTGGTTAATCATATTGATTAAGGTGGACTGATCATGTAGTTTGCATTCATCAATTACATTATTATATATTCAGACTGTATTAAATATCAATATTTTATATTATTTTGCAGACTGTTTTTTTATTAACCACAAATGATCTTTTGTTCATATATTAAAGAAATTTTATTATGTATTATGTAGTACTAAATTTAATTTCATACATTTTTAATAGTGGTTAAGTAATATTGTGAACAATTTGTAATAACTAATACTAGTTTAGCAAGATATATTCCAAATATATTTTGTTATATTTTGTCATATTGTTTTTTTTTTGTTTAGAGGATATTTTTTTTTCATACGATTTCCAGTCTTAGCTTATATACAACGTATATTTACACATATGCACTATATGTTTAACATATATATCAATATATGCAGTAATTATATATGTATACATTAATTAGTTATGTTAGGGCCAGATATAGTTAAATTCAGCCATAATATAATGTTCTCTATACCATCGAATAAAATCATGGAATATCATAATAATGAATCTCATATTAAAATAATGCATACAAATATAAAATTAATATTAAAAATATAATTTATCAATCATAATTATGGGCAGTTATTACCAGTTACATTTCATGGATAGTTACAATTAGACCTGTCAAAATCAGCCCGGCCCGATGGGCCGGCCCGGCCCACCCGACATACAGGCCAGGCTGGGCCTAATTTATAATGGCCCGAAAACAACCGGGCCGATTTGGCCCGGCCCGGATGGGCTACCGGGTCGATCGGGCTCAGGCCGGGCTTAGCCCGATTTTTCGGGCCGGCCCGATTCTCCATTTTATTTTGTTTAAAACCTAAATACAAAAGAACAGTGCGTGATATTCATTCTGCATTTCAAATCAAAGTTTGCAAATCCCAAATAATTCAAGAAAGAAAGTGAAAACCTAATACAGTTGGTGAGATCTGCCACTCCCACCGTCCACGGCCACCTCTCCAGCCACGCCGCCGTCCACGCACGAATCTGCATCCCGCCGCCCCCAACTCTTTCCTACTATTAATCTCAATCCTCTTCGTCCCAACTTTTTTATGATAAATCACAATAGCCCATCTACTGTGCGTTCGCCGCCCTCACGCTCAAATACTATGCTCGTTCGACATAGCACACATGCCACAACCTCATAGTTGCCGCCTCCAGCGCCCGAAGAAGATGAACAGAAATGTTCTGATTTGTGTTTTATTTGGGCTTTATAATTTTTATATATTGGAGATGGCCCATACTCTACCAAATTACTTAATTATATTCAATAAAATTAAATATTTAATTTTTTTTAAACGGGCCATTTTGGCCCGGTGGCCCGACAGCCCGACCAGGGCCAGGCTGGGCCTCACATATCTAGGCCCGATATGAACCGGGCCGGGCTGGCCCGACCCGACAAAAATGCATGGCCCAGCGGGCCGGTTCCGGGCTGGCCCGGCCCATTTGACAGCCCTAGTTACAATCCACAAGTTTTAATTCAATCATCATTAATATAATATTATTAATTTTAAATATATCCACTACTCCCCACAATTATTTCACGTAATCCAAACCAACTATTTATATTTGACCTTTTCAAACATAGTGATATTCAATGTTAATTTTTTTCTATAAATAATATTATAATTACAATTTCTAAAATAAATTGTTTATGTTTGATACCCACTTTTGCATAATATGTACACGTCAATGTTATAATAACCCTTTTTATATATAACATCTATAAACAAATTATTCACGTAGTAATCATAAATATAGAAAATCGTGGTGTATTTTGCATTTATATAGCACATATTACAATGTGCATTTTTTTTTTTTGCATATTCGTGTGCATATATTCCACTACGATCCGTTCCACGTTACTGAAGTAATTACAGCGTATGTATTTATGTTTTTTTTTTTTTTTTGCTACGGTTTTCCATCCAGATTGTTTAATATTGTCTATTCAGGTGCATAAACCGTTTTTTTAGTTACCCTAAACATAACATTAAGGAATTTTAATTTAAAGGAGAAGTTACATTTACAATTAATATGACAATCATTAATATTTATTCTATATAATTATAAATTATTATATGTAACTGTTTGAACGCATTATTGTATATTTTTCTATAAAGCATTGCATATATTTATTATTGAATAATAATTTTTAAATATATACAGAGTTGAAAAAGTCTTAGTTAATATGTGTATAACACGTTCTGCACGTCTCCATAAACACTTTATTTATATCTCAAGTAGTGGCGAATTCTAAGGGTTTTTATATATAATTAAAATAAATTTAATCTATTAATTTTGCTATATATATATTGCATATCTATCCTATACTTGAATAATTACATACATACTCAAATTCATAAAAAAACGGGCATCCATGTTGAAATCCACCATTCCAGATGACATCACATCTGATCACATTTTGGAGAGGTTGCCGGGATCTGTCCTTAAACATTTGATAGGTTTGTCTAAATCTTTGTATGCCATAATATCTTCATGTTTGTTTATTGAAGCAAATCTGATGAAAATGAAAGAGGGTTTTTTCTTTTCATATATCCATAAGCAACGTGTTGCAGATCTGCCTATAACATACGAGTACTTTCCTAAGAGAAACCCATCGTCTTATAGAGACAATTCAGATAGTGATGACGACGAAGAAGTTTTAGGAACAGTAAATGGCTTGGTACTGTACTGTGATATACATGATGTCTATTCTTTGTCTAACCCCACTACCAAAAAGACTTTATTCATTCCTAATGACCCTATAACTTTTCACAATAATTTTAGTGTAGCATGGGTTTACTTTGGATTAGATTATGATAAGACCAATGATGATTATATAATAATGCGAGTTGCATATTTACGGTCTCTTCATGACAATCAAATTCAGGTTAAGTTATTTTCTAGAAATTCGAACAATTGGTCCACGATAAATCCTTTTCCAAGTGAATATCCTCCAATTTCGAATGCATGTTTCGTAGGCGGCCTCTTCCATTGGAATGTAAACCATGGTCACGGTGTTTATTCAATTGTAACTTTCGACTATAGGCACAACAATTATGGTGTTATTGAAGTTCCTCAATCTCTATGCGACACTTGGTGTTTGACTCTCGAAACTTTGGATGATAATAACTTGGCTCTTTACGGAAGTCGTCTATGTATTCCAAAGCAAGGCCCAGGTCATTACTTTTTTGAGATGCATATACTTTCTTACACAAATTCTGGTCATTCATGGTCCAAGTTCAACATTATAAAGGAAGAGCCTTTGCCCAAGTATTACAATCTTGTTCCAATTCAGTTCTTAAACAGTGAATGTACAAAATTAATGTTCATAATTGATCCCAATGGTAGTTTTTGTTCGTACGATGCTCGAAAGAATGTATTTATTGATTTGAATGATGTTGAGAGGGTTTATGGGGTTCAGCACACATACAAGTATGTTGAAAGTCTTGTTTCGCCTTGTCCAAATTATGAAGTGATCTGATATGAATGTACTCCTTTTAGATGGAAAAGTAGGTTTTTAAGTTTTAGCATATGTAAATACTTTTTTTTATATGTTTTAGCATATGTACATTTATTTTATATAGATTTAGCATATATACTTTTATTTTAAATTTTTTTTGCATATAGTCTAGTTATGTTTTTATTCATTTACATTATTATTAATGAAATTACGCCTTTTTCCTATTTTTTTTATAAAAAAATGTTCAACATTATTTACATGAATTACGCATATGAATACTATAAACACGTCAACAAGTCAGAAAATTTCATTATCTTCTTTCAATATATATGAATAAAAATACGAATTAATACTACATAACCACTCAATCAAATATATATGAATCGTTCAAATATAGTCAAATCAATCACTACCATTTCCGTTGTCTTATTTTCTTCATCACAGTTTTGCTAAACACCAACAAATATACAATAACACAAATAATTTGACACACTGAAAACCATTTACACATATTTTACTTGTCTCACTCTTCACCTTCAACTTTTTCTTCATTGTCATCAATTCAGCAGTCATTTTTTTTCTCAAGTTTCAATGCAGTGATCTCATCGTGCAGCTTCAAAGTAGTCACCTGTAAATCAATAACCTTTGATCTTTCTTCGTTTAATTTTTTCAACAGACCATGAATAATATTTATTGCTCTATCACATAAAGACTCATCAATCCACTCAAAATATTGACAAAAACCAGTGTTCTACACAATAAAACATAAAAAATATGAGAAATTATAATCATATCTATTTAGGTATAAATATCAGAAATTATATGAATATAATCAGTTCTTTTTAAAAAAACAATCATACTACACCGAAAATCTTACCGGGTACGATGCACAACCATAGAATCTTCTTCCAACGTTCCGATTCTTCCAAAATGTAACTACGTTTGCTCTCCGATTGCAATAGCATATAACCAGTTCCCTCTCACTCTGGTTGTATCGAGACATTTTTTAAAAAAATGAAATCACACTGTTTTTTTTATGTCAAAATTTTCGAATGTCTGTGATGGAAGGCCGCCGTCTTTATATATATATATATATATATATATATATATTGGACTGTAAACCCTAGTTTTATTTGACGTATATTTAAGCATAGCATTTAATTTTTTTATTATTTTTTTGTTTACTAACTATTTACATCTATATTGATACTATATTCCCTTTATATTAATTATTTCTCATAAATATCTTGACATACAATAAATGGCATATATATTGCAATTACGATCAAAATTCAAACTAACAACAATGAATCATATACAAAATTAAATTATGAGAAATTTTAACAGAATCTATATCATATTATATTGAAACATAAATAACTAATATTAAATAAATTATCATCATCTCTTTTAGACTATATAAGATAAATTAATCAATATTACAATAATGTTTTACCTAATATTAAATATAATAATATTAATATCCACTTTGAAGAAATATTGTAAAGTATTAAAAGAAGTCATTCAAAAAAACAAAGAAATAATCATCCAAAATAAAATTTAAACCAAAATATGCTAAACATGTTCATAGGCCTTACATTCATAACATATGAATGGTTAACCTAAATAACTTAAACCAGCAGAAGTAATACTGAAAAATATGTTCACAAAAAGTTAAATAAGTCTTCAGCAAAATACAACATCCAAAAGCATCAAACTCCATATCTAAAAGGGTTGACGAATGTCCCGACGATCCTCACACGCATCTTACTTGCCTCTTCCATATCAAAATTAACAGTCTGAGGGTCTTCACCTCTTAAGAAACACTCAATTAGCCTGCACACAACTATCCCACAGTCCAGTGTGCCATGCCCTTGCTGCATAATTCTTGATGCAGTAGGTTTCTTACACGGTCCCTTCAAAAATGGGTGATTTGGAGATGACATTTTGAACACGTACCTCAACCTTGTCTCCACATAGTTAACCTATAATTTATTACATCGGAAGTATAGTTAATAAATACAACAATCTCAGTAGCTAATTCATTTGTGATATAGTCAAAACAAACAAATATAAATTTAACCAACTAATAAGTTTAATGAAACAGTATACCACATAGACCTGCTAGAATAATATATAATAACTACAACAATGGGATATAGTCAGTACTTATTTCAGTTGTCTAGTAGTCAAAAGAAACAGATATAAATTTAATCAACTATTGATTTTAGTGAAAGAGTATACCACATATACGCATTCTTTTAGATGATGGTCAACGTTCCCATTTGTTCTCGGCTGCATTGAGTTGAAAAACATACACTCCTTCTTCTTAAGATCAAGCGTCAACAGGTTTCAATGCCCTTTAATGTTTGATCTCGTACGGTACCCAGCCTCAGTGATAATAATTGGGAATAACAGCATATCTTGACCGATACTTTCTTCTACAACTTTCTCAATAAGAGATTCAAAGATTTTTTGCTTTGATATATCACGTTTCTTTATCATACTCTGTTAACAAAAAAATGGCATTCAATGATACAACAAATCTATATAAAAATTATCACGTTTCTTTATCATACTCTGTTAACAAAAAAATGGCATTCAATGATACAACAAATCTATATAAAAATTAGTCTATAGGATTGTACTTCATAATGATAAAACTCATTATATTACAGTATCAATGTACATTACCCAACAAGCAGAAGTGAATATCGTTACACGTTTAGCTGTAGGACACTTTTGGCTAAGGGCCGATTGTACCATGTCCGACCATGCATCAATCACCTAAATAATAGTGTATTTCGTACTATTAGATTCAAAAATTTACATTATTAATAAACATACAAACTTATAAATAATTCAACTAATAATTACCTGATCATCCACAGTTTTGTTGTTTAGCAAATTAATAAGCATTCGAACCGTGACGTTAGTTAGTGGCCGATTCCCAACGTATACAGAATGACTGCATCATTAAACAAACAAGACATAAATATTATTCAATGAACAAATATAATGCATCTTTATACAAAACAATGTATAATGAATATAAGGTGGAAGAGTTATGTTGACGATGTGTAGAAGGTGTGGTAAATATGTTTTAAGGTGTTACTTACTTCGAACCATATTCTACGAGTTCTTTGTAGATTTGATCTTTCAACTGAACGGGGGCATTCTTAACTGTATCCAAAGTGTTGTCAAATGGATTCTTAACAACTTTCCTCTCTTTGGCATGTTTTTTGCCACCCAAAACCTGCTCAGGTTCATCATCACTAATCTCGTGAACCGAATTAAGCTCTTGAGTCAGTAGCTGAGGTGATAGCTGCACTGGCTTTCTTCCGTGTTCCTCAGTTCTTGTTTTCACACGTATTATCATGGACCTAGTATCTACGTATTCCTTACTCTTCTTTTTCCCTTTAACAACTGGACACGGAGTATTCTCAACTACATTTTCTGGTTCTACGTCCTGCTCAGCTCCTGATGCATGGCCTTTGTTACCGGACGATTCAAGATTCAAATCCTTCTCAATTTGTTCTACTTCTGCAACAAATTGCTCTTCTTCCAATAAACGGGATGGGGATGACAGACGTTTCATGTCCAGCTCTCTTCTCAACAACTCATTTTCAGATTCGAGATCCCCGATCATTTGATTCTTGACTCCCCTGTCCATTTTAAAAAAATCCCTTTCTCTATTAAACTCCTCTATAAGTCGTTTAAGTTCATTCTCAAAATTAACCCGTTTCGATTCTGCATCCTCTTTAAGCCTATTTATTTCAACCTCATTACTAATCCTCTTTGCTTCAGCATCCTCTTTAAGCTGTCTAATTTTAGTAAGTACAGTAAAAACTCTATAAATTAATAATGTTGGAACCACCAAAATTTATTAATTAAAAGAGGTATTAATTTATTTATAAATTAATGATTATTAATTTATATTTTAATTAATATTTTATTAATTTATAGAAACACTCTTTCAAACTTTCACTTCTAATTATTTATTGTATATCAAATGAAGGATCTAATTTAAAAGAATCCTTCAATCTTTCATATTATTATACTTCTTGTGTTCATTGTATCACTTTATGAACATTAAAAAATATTTTCAATATAAATATTCAAGATCAAAATATGCTAACACAAACAAATCATACACACAACATGACTTCTCATCTTACAAGTGTGAAAAAAATAACAATGACCGACGAGATTCGGAAAGCATCATGCAAGCACAACAAGGATAATCCAAGTCTCATTCAAAAGCAATTGCAAGAATGTGTTCTTAGTAACTATGGTGAAACTTTTAAGGAAAATTAGAGACGAGATTCAAGATGAAATTGATTTCAACAAAAAACAAAAGATAATTGAGTCATTTTTTAAGAAACATTCATAAATCATTCATGTAATAGGTAGTATATATGTAATTATTAATTTATATTTTATTTGGGGTCTATAGAAATTATAAAAAATGTATTATCTTATAATTTTAGCGAGTTTATTAATTTAGCACGCTATCCCCGAGTCGGGACCGGCCAAAAATATTATCTTAGCGAGTTTATTAATTTATCGAGTATTAATTTAAAGAGTTTTTACTGTAGTTCTTCCACTGCCTTCAACATCATCATTTCGAGATCCCATATTATCCAACCCACAGTTCACATCCTCAGTATTTGCATCCTGTTCAAACAACATACCCGTAAAATCATTATCTAAATCTGCAAAATTACGGTTCACATCGTTGCATACTGTCATCACAGTATTGTCAATATCCATTGCCCTTGGAGTATTTCCAATGTTGCAATCATCTCTAAGATCAAACGACGGTCCATTATCCAAGCTAACTTCTTTCATCCTTGATGTAGAACCAACCTCAAATGGTGTGGATGATGATTGTTGAAGGACACATTGATCCTTATCAGCAGAATCAACAACTGGATCATGTATAGCTGTTGCACTAGATTCACCAGGTCCAGTTGTCACATTAGCTCCATTACTCTCAACAACAGTTGCTCTAGTTGATCTCTCCGTTTGGACCGATTCTTTAAAATGGTATATAGCCTGAAACTGTTCTTCCTCCCAAGGCTCAGTTTTTAAACTTCCAGTATGTACTTGCAATCATTACCATTATATATATATAAATAGTAAAATTAGTTATACAAAATAGTGTAGCTCAGATTGTTTTTAAAAGCTATTACCTTGGTACGTTTGTACCACTTCTTCTTGTTTAAGGCATTCGTTAGCTTTCGCAAATCCCATTTTAGAAACCTTGGAAACGCATCCCTATTCATTGGTTTAACTAACGATGTATGCTCGCAAATTAAGAACTGCATAATTTGACAATATTCAAATACATATAATATAATTTTTTAAAGAAAAAGTTAAGTTGTTAGTTTTCAGTAAACGTAAGAATACGTACCGGTAAAATCATAGTACAACCACCTGGTTTCATGTCTTTACTTCTCCTAATATGATTTTTCAAATTATCCACTATGAATCCACTCCAATCATACGTGCAAACTTCAGACAAATTCTCTAAATATGCAGTCAAGTACCACAGTAATGCGCCACTTCTTACTGGACAGAATATACCACACATCACATAGCAGCAAAGTAGTCTAGCTACATCTTGAACAGATTCAGGATCATTCAACTCAGTTATCTCTTTTATCTTAGACTTTAACAATGGTTTATTCAGTGAAAGGTTCGGTGGCATGTTAACTAGTTCCTCTCTGAAGCACCTTCGAATCCATTCTGGACGAGCATAGTTTTCATTCCACAAAGGAACCTTCTCACTACCAGATGTAATACTAAATATTAGCTCCACATCTTTCTTTCTTATATTCAACTCATTAGAACCAAGTAACAAGCTGTCAGACTTGTCATCGAACCTCATTACAATCTCCTGAATATCTCTCTCAACCTTCTTGCAATTTTCAATTATCTCATCATTCCCATTCACCAATATTGAATTTAAGATGAACCAAAATGGCATCTTCTTCAGTTCATTATAATGCCTATCATTCAACTGCATCACACTTAAGTCCTTGAAACAAGTATGCATATTCGATCTACAATAGTTCTGACTATTTTTAACATCCCCATCATCTAACAAAGAAAATAAAAAATATATTTAGAATGACTTGTAACTCTTATTTCAACTAAAACATCAATATCATAAACAAAGTTAAACTATAAAATATCATACCAGATTTTTTACTTCGTGAACGTTTACATCTTTCTTTTATCTGTTTCTTGATTCGCATTTCCTCCTCACTGTCGGAATCTTCAGAAACAATTTAAAACTCATTAACACAATGAAACTCTGCATAAAGTTTTAATCACTATATAGAGACATCAACAGAATGTAAGCCACATCATATCTATCATATACCTTCCGATTCAGACTTCGATTCATCATCACTATCAACAACAACCTCCTCATCACTATCAGCAACAACCTCCTCATCACTTTCGAAATCTGCCAATATAAGTAAACAAAATTATATACATAGGTGGTTCTATAATCTGTTACATACAGTTAATGTAATCGCAAAATCACCTGAGTTAGAGGACATTATTACGTAACCAATAACTCTTTTTCCTGCATTGATAATTATACTATAAGGGACATTCCATTTATGCTAAGTAATGTTACACAACTAACTAAAATTCTGTTATAAACTTCCAAAAAAATAACAATCAAACCTTTACGCCTTACAACTTTAGCTTTTTTTGCATCGGTAAATGCTTCACACACAAAAAACAAGAACACTTGTTAGTTTTTATTAAACTGTAGTGACATTATTGTATTATAACAAGGTAACAATTGTGTAATGCTTATAGAATAATGTTGGTCAATGCTTTACATAATATAACAATGTTGAATGTTATTAGTATAATGTGTTGAATATAGTGCATTTATATTATATCTAATTTATATAAATGCATAAATAGCACACGAAATACGTCTACCTATCTTTGTCTTTCTGCCCTTTCTTTTGTCGTCTTTCTTAATCCTTTTCATGCTACCTCCACTCTCACCATCGTCATTGATGTGAATTCCACTTCTCTTCACCATTGGCATCTGCATTACATTAAAACTCAATTAATCTCTAATTCCATTTATAATATTTCTCCAGAACTTGACACGAATTTGATTGTCAATCAATACACTTCTATTACCAACACAAATCAATCTTCCTAAAGTAGAATATATATTATTTCTGGAAAATACAAGTATATTAACAATAAATTGGAATCTACTTTGTTGATCTTAGTAATAAGTATAAACTTGTTAGGGCTCATAAATAATCATCAATAACACATGCAAATAAACATCAAAATTTCCAAAGCCACTAACAGAGTGCTATTTTACTGTAAATTTTACAAATTTCCAAAGCCACTAACAGAGTGCTATTTCAAACTTTATACCCAAAACCCAAAAAAATCATCATCAAAGAAATCCAAAAAATAGATTCACGAGTTATGCACAAATTTAAAACCATCATCAAAGAACTGCAAAACTTGTTTCAAAGAACTGCAAAAATACACTAATAAGTCACACAAAAGTTGTGCAGAAAACCCCAAACCTTTTCAAATAGAAAAACAGAGTGCATGTCGTAGTTTAAAAATTTATTAACCAAAAAAACGATCATCACAAAACATAAAACGTTGTCGCGGATGTGCAAAAAACAACAAAATTCTCTTCATAATATACATACCTTGCTAAGGACGACGAAATCAAATGCTTATTCAACAAACCGAGACAATAATGTGCAGAAAACCCAAGTTCGTATCTCTCGAATCTTCTGAAAGAAGCTTTTCCAACTGAAAAAATACACTAATAAGTCATACACAAAAGTTGTGCAGAAAACCCCAAACCTTTTCAAATAGAAAAACAGAGTGCATGTCGAAGTTTAAAAATTTATTATCCAAAAACCAAAAAAACGATCAACACAAAACATCAAACGCTGTCGCGGATGTGCAAAAAACCACAAATTTCTCTTCATAATATACATACGTTGCTAATGACGACGAAATCAAACGCTTATTCAACAAACCGAGACCAAAATGTGCAGAAAACCCAAGTTCGTCTCTCCCGAAAGTTCTGAAAGAAGCTTCTCCAATACTCCAGCTCTGTTTTAGGAAGGTTTGAAATTTCGAACGCATTAATGACCGAGATTTCCGAGAATTTATGTATTTTACCAGCTCCTATTTTGAATTTAATATTTTATATTAATTGAATATGCAAATTTCGATTGGAATTATAAAGGAAGGTTAAAATTGTACTTTTATAAACCAAATTGTCGTTTTCCCTAACTTTTAAAATTTTTGTCTTTATTTTGATTTTCTATAGGTGAAATGTCCTATATACTAACTACCCCTTTATCTTCACCCTCAAGCCACCACTTAATTATTCAAATTGTCATTCAACTTTATTCATGATAATGAACCCCACAATACTCTTATTTTATCTAAAAAAAAAAAACTTGTGTCCAATTGATGATAACAAGACAGATTCTTATATGCAATTGAGTGTATAGATACACTCTGATTTTAATGTTCAATTTATTCAATTTAATCTTTGACCTCAACATTTCACCAAATTCATTGTAGTCCAGTTCCTTGACCCGGGTTTTATCCCTCTGAGGGTTTTTCCGAGCAGGATTTTCTTAACGACCCGACCTCTGGTTCAGCTTGTGAACTTATAACTTTTGAATTTTTTCCTTTTCTTTTAATATACAACTTTTATTCGTCAATTTCAATTGTATAGGTGCAATCAATTGCACACAAATATCACTCTGAAAACATATATTGTGAACTGGGGGAGTAAGATATGAACATATTTAATGGGTGGTTTGATATACCATACATAACCATATCGATACCATATTAAAAATTTCGGTATTGAAAAACTTGATAATAATACTATACATAAAATTTCGGTATATGAAAATTTTCATACCATATACCATACAAAAAAATTAATATACCTTAGCTAGACATGTTCATACGGTTAAAATCGCTGACTACGGTTAAAAATTGTCGGTTAAAAAAAATTAGTATCCCTCATTTTTTTAGAAAATAAATTACTACATAAGAGATGAGAGGTTGGTGTGAAAAAATGAGTTCATTATTTATAGAAAAATATTTAAACCGCTAACTACGGTTAAAAATCGTCGGTTTGAGTTTTTTTTTTTTTTTAAATCCCTCATTTTTTTTGTTTGTTTTTCCTCATTTTTTAAAAAATAAACTACTACATAAGAGATGAGAGGTTAGTGTGAAAAAATGAGGTACAATATTTCTAGAAAAATATTTGGAGGAGGGAGGCAAAACCACCAGCAAATTGAAACTGAAGTTGGTTCTGTCGGTTCCGATTTTAAGCACATGTCTATCATACGTATATCGATTCATGCATATTGAAAATATTAAATCACTATTTCATAACGAAATACTGCTATAGCAATTCATACCGAATATATTGAACTACCACTTCATAAAGAAATACCAAAAATGATTATTTGAGTTTTATTTTTTATAAGGTTTTAAGTTTTTTTTTAAAAAAATTTAAGAAATAATGTAAAACTGTTAATTTTATTATTTAAGTATTATTTTAATAAGGTTTTTGCTATTTCGGTATACACCATACACCATTTTATACTGAATATAAAAAAAATTGATAGAATAATTTTTCATACCGTTATTGTATTAAAAATTTCAATAGTTAAAAAAAAAAAATCGGTACAAAAAATTTAGTATACCAAAATTTTGATATTTTTTCGGACACCTATACATATTTTTTTAAAAAAATTTTTTTAAAGAAAGTGTACCCGTATTTACCATTGATTTATTTTCAAAATAATCCATGCATTCACACCATGTGGAATGTTTCGGCATGTATAATTTCTCAAAATACAGTATGAAGTTGAAATATTGGTTGATTTAGAATCATAAATCTACACTTCCGTTAAAAATAAAATAAAAAATTCCAACATCCTTCTCCAACTTATGTACTAAATCTACACATATACACATCACAATTCAATCAAATGCAATAACATATCAATAATCAATATGTTAAAGTCTCTATAAACTTTTATATTCCAAATCCCCAAAAGAGTCCCAATTATTTGTTATACCCACACGTAGTAAGAATATTGAACAACATAGTTAAATAAAAAAAAATGCAATGATTAAAATATTGAAGTATAGTTTTATAAATTTTTATATTATGTAGATAATTTGGTTGAGCACCAAACATCAATGACATAAATAATAAATATGCATGATGGTGCGGATTGTGAAAAAAAAAAAAAAAAACTTACATGAGAAGGACCGAGAGTTTTACTTAAATGTTTTATGGCAAAAATTTGTGTGAGACCGTCTCACGGATAAAGATCTATGAGACGGATCCCCTTTAACTCATATTTTAAAATTTTGGGTAGAATAATTTTTTTTTTCTTCATAATTTTTATTTATAAAAAAAGTGATAATGTTTAAGGGGAAATTCTTAATAAGGTCATTTCACTAAGACTTTTATTTAATAGGGAATAGATTTTTTGTTTTTATCCAATAGAGTCAAATTGACACTTAAAAGACAAAGTTGCCATTTTTCCATTTAAATAATTTTAAATTAATTAATAAGATCAAATCAATTTTATAAATGCATATTCTTGAAAAACACGATAATCTATCACCTTCCTTATTTCAAATATTCCTAAAATTAAGGCAATTCGAATTAATTAGCTGACTTTGTGTAGCTAAAATAGTTCTTTCCCTAAAAATCTGCATTTCGTTCGAGATTTTCAAGAAGATACAGAATTAAATTACACAAGACACATAATACAATTAAACCACAAAAAGACTAATAAATTCCTTGATTTTATAACATGACGAAGATTCTCCAAAAATTGTACAAGTAAGCATGATGTATAGTATGAAATACCCCGATCTCAAACAACGCATATGGGTATGAAATAAATTCTGCAGCTTAACATGCACAATGGACTGCACTTTTTTAATTCACAAGACGACAATTATGAAATATGCAGTCGGAGGGTCTAAACAAAAAGATGTACTAAATTCCTGAGAATGCATATGAGCAATTATGCATTTGTTCATGAAATAAAAAGATGTACTACGAAATGCATCATGATATGCAGGAAATACATGCATGTATACATGCATACGGTAATGTGCATATCTAATGTTCACCTCCATGTCAAGCTGTTGTATCCATGAAACTACTCATTTTTTCGCTGGTGTTAACACTTGCAGATTTTGCAGATTCGTGTTCTACCCAATTTGCAGAAATTGATCCTCAACTAACACGAACAAACTCCTACAAAAATCGTGATTGCAGATCTGAATTCTTCCAAGCGAAGATTAACAATTCCAGCAGTGAACGTTCACCAATGGACTCTAGAAACTCCAGTTTTAATGGCGTGAACAGCGGTCGATTTCGCACCAATCGCATCAACAATGGCAGATTTCGAACAAAGCTCATCAACAATGGCAGAAATTAGGACTAACCGTTTGTGATTTTTCCCAAATCGCATCAATGGCAGCATAGATTGAATCGTTTATGCAGCCCACCAACACACACAATGGTGAATTCTCCTTCGTTCCTCCCAAAATGCATCGATGTGTTCTTCCCAATTGCAGCGATTTCAGAATATTGTAACCGTTCCTTCAGCCCAGAAATCGATGATGACATTCACCCACGATCTTCCAAACAAAAACAGATTCGCGTTTTCACCAATTTGCAGCGATTGAATTAAATCGTAATCGCCCCCTCAGCCCAGAAACCGATGATGGAGATGACCCACGTCCTCAGTGGCGGACCCAGGATTTTAAATATGGGGGTACGATTAATGAATAATTTGAAAATATGTATGCATAATTATATCTTATATTTGAAATACAAACAATTAAATTAAATATGCAAATAAAAAAAATTGCACGTAGTTCAAATAAAATTAGAAGTACAATTACAACTAGATATGTCGGGTCTTCATATTTTGAAAGCTATTTATTACAATGTAATCGAGAATTTATAGAAACACGTTATTTCTCAATAAAAGTGACCAAACAACATGATATAATTGATCAATTTCACTAACTATTTTTACATATTTCATTAAAAAAAATATTATTTCCAACTCTATAGTACCGAAATAAAATGAGTGACATATATAATTAATTAATAGAAAATTAGCATGACAACTCACATCACTTTCAAAAAATTAATTATAAATGTAGGATAATTAATTTCATTAACATATTAAAAATATATACTAATCCATCAAGAAATATAAATTAACATAATAATCTACCACATTTAACACTAAAATATTAATTATGAGGTTATGAATTAAAAAGAAATAATTTATAGTAAAGGCATCCTATATTGGAAATTTGGAATTACCTTGAGGTTGAGAACTACACACTGAATGGGTGGGGAAGAAAATAATGGCCCAAACCAAACAAAACCTATAGTCATACAATATTTTTTTATACAGAATATATGAAACGAAATATTTGGGATTGGGGATACAGTTGTACCCCCATGTCCCTTAACTAGGTCCGCCACTGCACGTCCTTCCCAAATTGCAGCGACTCTTTCTTCCCAAATTAGCACTCTTTTCGAATTGGACTAGCACTACAAGAAAACTGCAATTTAGTCGCTAAAAAATTTGTCGCTAATTCTAATATTTTCGTCGCTAACGTAAGTTAGCGATGAAATAATTTTGTCGCAGGATTTGTTGCTATACGCCCGTCGCTAACGACAAAAAAAATTAATTTTGTCGCAAATGTTTGCAATGAAAATTTGAGTTTCTTCGCAAAATATTAGCGACGAAAATATAAGTTTCATCGCAAAATGTTAGCGACGAAAATATGAGTTTCATCACAAAATGTTTGCGAGGAAAATCAAACATTTGTCGCAAACACGTTAGCGACGGGTGTATAGCAAAAAATCCCGCGATAAAATTATTTCATCGCTAACTCACATTAGCGATAAAAATATTAAAATTTTTGTTGCTAATATTTGGCTATGATATCCGATTTACGAATCATTCTCTAAACCCACTTCCGTACTCGACCAACCCAACCCGCACCCACACCCGACCCGCCCCAACCCACACCCAACCCACCCCAACTGAACCAATTCAATCTTTCCCTAAACCCACCTCTACACTCGACCCGCCCCAACACTCAACCCGCCCCGCCCCAACCCGTACCCAACCCACACTCGCCCCAACCGACCCCAATTCAACCCAACCCAACCCAAGCCGACCCGACTCGACTCGAACCGCACCCACATACCCCCTCTCCCATTTTATTTAAATAAATATTTTATTTGGTCTTAGTGGGAATTGATCCCGGGTGGATGGGCGCCCATAGCTGGGCGCCTACCATTCGGGCAGACAGCTCTTTGGTTCATTTTTTTAATATTAATTATATATGTATTCAATTGTTACTAAATTAGTTATTTTTACTCATTTAATAATTTATTTCACATTTATTAATTGATTAATTTTTAACTTGTAACAACTATATATGTATATATACATGTGTATATATATTGTAATTTTTAAAACAATTTCAATTGTAAATAATCAATGTTACTTTAACAATTTAAAAAATATATATATATATTACAGTCAATCTTCATTCTCCCATCTTTAATTATGTCCATCTTCATTTTTATCATCATATTTATAAGTATTTTTATAAACATTCATACTGATTTATAAGACATAAAATTTGGAGAATTATTAAACATTTAATTATATAAATCGATTTTCTTGATTTAATAAGCATAGTTGATTTAATATTAGCCACGAAATATAGTTATCATTGTTGTTCTTATTATTAACAACAAAATAAAATAATTTGATAAAAGTGTAGCGATAAAATATTTTAATTTTGTTGCAAATATTAATTCCAAGAAATTAGCCACAAAAAATATATTTCATCGCAAAATAATAGCGACTAAATATAATTTTCATTGTTGTCCTAATTATTAACAACAAAACAAAAGAATTTGTTGCTAGTTTAGCGATGAAATATTTTTATTTCATCGCAAAAAGTAATTTCAATAAATTAGCCACAAAAAATTATATTTCATCATAAAATATTAGCGACAAAATATAATTTTCATGGTTGTTCTGATTATTAACAACAAAATGCAGCAATACGTTGCTAGTATAGCGATGAAATATTTTAATTTCATCGCAAAAATTAATTTCAATAAATTAGCCACAAAAATTTCTATTTCATCGTAAAATATTAGTGACGAAATATAATTTTCATTGTTGTTCTGATTATTAACAACAAAATGAAGCAATTTGTTGCTAATATAGCGATGAAATATATAAATTTTGTTGCAAAAATTAATTTCAAAAAATTAGCCACGAAAATTTCTATTTCATCGCAAAATATTAGCAACGAAATATAATTTTCATAGTTTTTCTGATTATTAACAACAAAATGAAGCAAATTGTTGCTAATATAGCGATGAAATATATAAATTTTGTTGTAAAAAATAATTTCAAGAAATTAGCCACGAAAATTTCTATTTCATCGCAAAATATTAGCGACGAAATATAATTTTCATTGGTGTTTTGATTATTAACAACAAAATGAAACAATTTGTTACTAATATAGCGATGAAATATATATATTTTGTTGCAAATATTAAATCTAACAATTTAGCAGCGAAAATTTATATTTCGTTGCTAAAAATTGATTTTAGCGATGAAATTTAGATTTGTCGCAAAATTTTTGTTGCTATTCCCCCAATTTCTTGTAGTGTAGGCAGCAACACGAACTTCCCAATCTGCAGAAAATCCAGAAATTTCAGAACTTCCCAATCTTGAAATTTCATATTTTTGAATCTGCATTCGATTTGCAGAAATGAATTTTAAGAATTCGATTTGGGAAAATCAAGAATTTGTCAATTTATGCTTATAATTCCCGAATTAATTGGCTGACCATAATTATGAATTTAAAATTTGAATTAAATGTTCAAATATAGAAATTAAGGAGGTATATGAATATTAAGGGTATTTAAGGGTTTTTTACACTAATTTGACCTTATTAGAAAATTTTAAAAGTTGTAGGTTTTACTTGCTTAATACTCTATAGAAGTGACTCTATTAGAGAATAATCTCAATGTTTAATTAAAAGGTGATAATGTTTGTAACAAAAGTGATAGTCACTTTTTACTTAAACATTATCACTTTTTAATTAACGCTATAACCTTTTTTACATGAGGGTTAAGGGAGACCCGTCTCACGAATCTCATACTGTGAGACGGTCTCACCCAAGACTAGTCCATGTTTTATATATCTCATACTCCCTCCATCCCACAATTGTTTGCACACTTGCCTTATTTGTGTGTTCCACAATTGTTTGCACACCTTAAAAAAGAAACTTTCACATAAACTCCACCTTCACAAAATTACATATATACACAAAATGTCATTAATTTTACATTTATTCTAACCACTCTTTTTACTTTATTCATATAAGTTTACAAATGTAACCACAAATTACCCACTTTGTAGTGCAAACACTTTCGGGACGGAAGGGAGGGAGTAATAGTCAAATGCATATCAGCATATGTATCATGAAGAAAAAATAGAACAGATGATGTGAATGAATATTTAATCATTACTTAACTGTTTAAAATTGCACTTGTCAAGAATTAAAAGAGTCAAATACATGTATCATGAAGATAATTGATTATTGATAAAAAAAAATGATTATTTGATATTCACAATCAAAGTTGAAAAAATTGTTTTTTCTTGAATAAATTAATTAACCATTATAATGTTGTCAGCCCATCATTCCCAATTCCAATTAGCCAGCTTTTTATTTATTTTATTTTTAAAGGGCAAGTAGGCTTTCAGTTGCATGAATAATTCCAATACATTTCAATCAGTTCAGATTCTAAGTATCCCACTATATATAGCCCAACCAAATGTGTCAAGATCTGATATCGAGCGTTAATCATCATTTCTTCGACACTTATATGACCATATTGCAATTTGTAATTGGAGCAGCTTTCATGTTTTATGGAGCCGCTCTTTCTTTTTAAAACCATTTCTTCAAAAGTTAAAAAATAATAGTCTATAGTATTCATAATATATTACATTTTTTTAAAAAATTATATGAATTAATAATATATATATATATATTTAAATTTATTTTTAAAATTAATAAAAAAATTAGATAAATGTGTTGTTCTCTTAATGAGAAGTGCATATATTAATTAAGAACAAAAGGAAAAATTAATTTTTTTTTTAATATACATGTTAGAAAGAATTCCATCTTACCTAAAATTTAGGGATGGCAATGGGATGGGTATGCCCCGTCTTGGAACCCGTCCCGCCAGAATATTTTTATACCCGAACCCGCCCCGTCCCGCTTGAAGACCCGCTAGATTTTACCCGCTCCGTCCCATATAATTTTTTAATTATTTTTAAATTAATTTTAACATATACAATATCTTTATTTTAATATTATATAATTCAAATTAAATATATAATTATTTAAAATAGCATTTCATATTCATTTTATACTTAAAAAAAACTATAAACTATTTTTAACAAACATGTACTCGTATACATTAAAATCCATATAAGTTTATATAAATAGAAACATATATGTCTGGGTTAGCGGGGTGGGTTTAGCAAAAATCACGATCTGTCCCATACCCGCTTAACCAGGTATATACCCGGTCCATGCGGGACGGGTTCAATGCAGGTCCGGATTTGGACTCGTCCCATTGTCATCCCTACTAAAATTTGAATTTGTAGAGAGATGGAAAATTAATTCATTTATATTAATTTTTTAATACTTTTTCTTATTCATGGTTGAATTATCATCTCTTACCATTTGGGGAGGAGAACTATTGAGTAAGCAATTTAAATTGGTAAAATTACTTTTAATAGGAATTTAACCCAAAACATGTGGGCGTGAACGACTCTAATAAATTGTTTAATTGTGTGTGGTAAATAATCTAGCTTAATGGGTTCGATCACTCTCACTCTATCTAAATGGAAATGGATTAGGGTCTGACTATTTACACCTCCATTTCGGTTTAGAACACTCCCCCGATTGATGCACACCCCCTAAAATATGTCAGGATGGATGCACACCTCCTTAAATTGTCTTAAATACCCTTTTATCTAAAAAAAAACTATCTACTAAACACACCCCACCAAAAACCCTATTTTTTTCTCTTTCTTTCCTCTTTCCTTCTTCTTCCTTTTCCCTTCCCCTTCCCCTTCCCCACCTCCATTGCCGTCCCCCACCCCCACCCCATTGCCGTCGCCCACCACCCTTGCCGGCCACCACCAACCTCTGCCCTCCCTCTCCCCCCTTCCCTCCCTCCTGGCCTGCCTCCCGCAGAAAGATAAAAAAAAAAAAAAAAAACCAGATCTCCTTATCCCCATCCCACCCACCTCTAGCCCCCACCCTCCAAGTCCCAACTGCCCCCAATTTCTCGGCTCGCACATGTATGCTGTTTTTTTTCTTTTCTTTTCTTCTTCTTCGACACACCAGAGTCGCTCTAATACATTCTCGTCGACACCAGAGTGTCACGAAAATGTATTTTGGTCGATCTAAAGTTGTCGAAACTTTTCAATTTTTTTTTATCTTTTTTCATCCAACAAATGTCGACCATATTCACGCTCGTCGACAACAGGGTGTCGACGAGAGTTTATATGGTCGACATTACACTATCGATTTTTTTTAAAAAAAATTCGACCAAACTTAGGTCGATCCTATGCATTATGGTCGACAAACCAGTGTCGACGAGGGTGAATATGGTCGACACTGGTTTGTCGAAATTTTTTTAAAAAAAATTGGAATTTTTCTAAGTTTCTGAATTTTTTTTTGTTTGGTGTTTGGCGTTTAGCGTTTGGGGTTTGGTGGTGGTGGCGGCGGCGACAGCGGCAGCAATGGTGGTGGTAGGGTAAAATTAGGTTTAGGGTTTAAATGTGAAGGAGGGGTGCAGTTAGTAACGAGGGTGCAGTTAGTAGTGTAATATGACTAAGAGGGCATTTTTGGTATTTTACATTATTATTATAATATAAAACTGAAAGGGGGAGTGTTCTAAACCGAAATGGAGGTGTAAATAGTCCCACCCAATGGATTATACTTCAAAAAAAAAAGTAGAAAACCTAGGCCCATTTCATATATCTGGACCCGACCTTCAACCCAGTTCAAAGTCGGCCCAAACGCATATTATGAGCCCGAGGCCCAGATAAAAAAAATAATCAGGCCGACCAATTTACAATCCGAAAGCGGCCATTTCGTTTCAGTTCTTATTTTCAGCTCTCTCAAATCAGAATTTCACCTGGGAAAATCTCCCTAAATTACAGAGGTACGAAATTCATAAACTATCTCTATATATTCTGGAAATAAAATTCGGGTGTATTGATTAATTTGATGAGTAGTTTATAAATTATTTGTTTTCCTCGAGCTTGCTATTTCTTCAGCTGGGTATTTCGAGTTTTATCTTTTCTTTGTTTTATTGAATGATTTATTTATCTTTTCTTGGTTTGTTGTTGTTGTTGGTTGTTGATGATTAGTGACCCAACATAAATTCTCGACCTGGACGTGATTTATATAACTGAAACAATTAATAAAAAAAATTGAGGTTTGGATCTTATTTCCCTTCGTAAAAAGGTAAAGTTGATTAATTTTGATTATGGTGTGGTGCAATGTGTTTCTTTTTTTATGATATTGAGTGCTATATGTGAGGAATTTTATACATAAAACTAAAAAATAGTTAAATAGCATATAATGGTGTTTAAGTTCATGATTCCCTTGCTTTAAATTCAAGGGTAAAATTAATTTCTCATGCAAGAGAACTTAAGTCACGGATTGTTTTTGAATTGGGAAGAAGTTAGGATCTATAAGATTATAAATAGGTGGAGATGGGGATTGAGAACATTATATTCTACTTGTGCATTTTGTGGTATGGCTTTACCATTCGTAATCGTGATGTTTACAACAGACATGCAAATAGTTGAAAGATAGTGTCTGAATGAGCAACTTGGTTATTGTAAATGGCTCCTGTTACGATAATGTTTGCTGTGGATCGACTGTTTGTGTTGCTTTCTAGGTTGCTATTGATTTATAGAGTGTGGTAATTCTTACATTAAGGGGGCGCTTGGTGCAAATTTTTAATGGCAATGGCAATGAGAATAGTCGAATAGTGAATTACAATGAGAATGATAGTTATGTTGTTAGTATTTTTGGAATAAGAGTAGTCAAAAAATGACTGTTGGTTGATGAATAGTGGAGTGATTGAGGGGAAATGATTATAGGAGGGGTGATTTTTAATCAAAAGGGGGTATTAATTAACTTATTTTTATTCATTAGCAGTTTAAATGGATTGTGCAGCTTTGTCCTTATGGCTGGGAGAAATCGGATGCCCCGTCATACAGTTAATTTCCGAGATGCTCCACGTTCGATTCCACATCGAGCGCCGGTACCCCTTCCTCCTCATCCGGTGGCAATGGAAGAGGAACTTGAGCTGCAACATCGTGACATACAAAGGCTCCTTGCTGAGAACAGAAATGTAATGGATGACAATGTGATGCTTCAAAGGGATTTGAGTGCTGTCAAAGATGAAATTCACAGATTAAATCAAGTTATTCACAAACTTCAGGCTGACAAAGAGGCTCAAAGAAGGGAGTTGATTGATAGAGGCCATAAATTAGAGGCTGAACTCCGTGCTGCTGAACCACTGAGAGCCGATGTTGCGCAATTAAGGGCTGAAGCCCAGAAACTAAGTGCTCAAAAGCAGGAGTTATCTTCCCAGGTTCAAAATCTCACCAAGGATGTTAATAGACTACAGAACGAGAATAAGCAAGTAGGCGCCATGAAGAATGACATTGATAAGATGCACAAAGACTTGGCTGATGCCAGGTATTATCAAGTTTAATTCTTACATAGATTTAGAGACACCTGGTTGTTATATTACTTATGCAAAGAGTTAATTTCATAACAAATCATGACCTTTGCACGTTTTTTCAATTACTTCATATGTTTATAAAATTCAAAATTCGATGTCCAGACTTTTTAAATTTTGCAATTATATCATGACTATTTTCTAGAAACTTATTTTGACGTAATAGCCGGAAAATCTGGAAAAAACTCATGATCTTTTGTTGTTGTTTCAAATTTAATCTTAAGCAAGTCTTGGATAAGACCGAGTATTACAAAAACATGCAAAAGTATCACGTCTAATGTATGAGACTGTCTCATACAAGTTTTGTGTTAAGTTTTTTGCAATTTCATACACTGCCACTAACTTTCCAGAAAATAGTCATGTGATAGAATTGCAATAATTGAATGGTCGTGTATCTATGAATTTTAAAAACATATGTTGCAACTGAAAAAACATGAGAATGTCTTCATTTGTTTTTACATTCTCAATTGTATCTATGCATTCATAAATGGTGGCTTTTTGGCTAGAAAATGTATTCTGAAAGTGATTGAGATGAGATTTACAAATATGTTTTGTTTCTGATCAAGTATTTTACTGTTACATCTAAATGCTATTCAGGAGAGTATACGATTATGAGAAGAAAGGAAACAGCGAGCTAGTGGAGCAAAATGGAGCCATGGAGAAAAACCTTATTGCCATGGCTCGAGAAATAGAGAACCTACGTGCTGAGCAGGTAACTGCTGACACGAGGGCAAGAGGTATGCATTCCTTCTCCACACACACAAGTACTAGGTGTATGTTTTTCCCAGAAAACTATGTTTTCTTACTTGAGGTAGCTTGACATTTTCCCAGGTGTTGGAGGATACGGGCTGGTGAATAGAAGCCCAGAAATGAGATATCCAGGTCCATATGGTGATGTGTACGGTCCTGGCCCTTGGGGTACATATGATAAGCATGGAGGTCCACGGAACTATGGTTAGGGAAGCGTCATAGTTCATAGGTAATATCATCTGGCCTTTCCATTTTCTTGCAGTATAATGGGAAGAGATTATTATTAATGATTTAGGATGATGCATATACGGAGTATTAATTAAAGAAATGTGAGAACTTGGTTTGATCAACTGATTTGGTGCTTTGTATTGTTCTGTTTCGATTTGAACTCTTACATTTTCTACTTTATTCTTAAAACATGTGCCCAAATCTATGGATGGAATAATATTTTCTTGCTCATTCTTTGTAGGAAAAATTGGGTTAATTTAGAATTTTGGTAAACGTGAAAGTTATTAGTAGAGTATTATTTAATGGTAGAAGCATTCAAGATTGTGTTTTCTTTTGTCTCGCAATACAGACAAGCTACAGAAACATGACAACTAATCTAGCCTAATCGTCATATTTTATTTATAAGGTGTGGGAATCACGTACGTTTTGTATGGAAAAATCTTATAGAATGAATTTATTTGAATTCATAAATAATTGTGCAATTATTAAGAATCCACCATGTGATCAAGTGTGTAAATATTTTTCATGTAAGTGAACAGTACAATTATTGATTTATTTATAAAATGTCTTTTTTTCTAGAAATCGGGAGTCCAGTGGTATCCCTACACTATGAAGCTTGCCAAATATTTGAAGAAGTTTACAAATTGGTGATGAGGGTAGTTTGCAAATTTCTTTTGTAGTTTGAAATCATCAATACTTTTACCATTTTTAGAGAAAAATCAATGTAACTTTGTTAAAAATATTATTTCAGGTATGATGTTAATTGATAAGTAGTGTTTGTTCTTTATGTACTGGATTGGATTAATGGATTAGTGGCAAATAATTTCCTTAACTCGTTGCACTCACTAATGCAATTTTAATATTCACACAAAAATGGAATGACCAATATTAGTTCACATAAAATATTCCCCAAGTTCTTTAGATAAGTTTACATTTTTAACACAGTGTAAATTTTTTAAAGGATCAAGGGAATATTAGTAGTTCATATAGTTGGTATGTTGAAAATTGTGAGTACTATTTTTTAATGTACAATACAAACCGTTTCTGCGGGAAAAAACAAGTATTTAATTAAGTAAATATATTATCAGTTGTGTACTTGTGTTTAACCATTAATAATAGTATTAATTGTGTTTAGGTATAACCAAGGATGAAAATATCGGTATCGGTGGAAATATCGAGACCTTAAATTTATGGAAATATAGACGGATATATCGATATCGAATATCGATATCGGTAAATTTTAAAAATTGTAAAAATTTAATAACAAGTCTTTAGTACATAAAATCAACAAAATAATTTGAATACATTTTATATCAATGATAAATTTATATAAAATATAATGGTAAGGTCTAGTATGCACTGCACCCTAGTCAATGTGCACTTTTCAATTTACTGACTTACACTTTTTGGTAATGGTGTTGCACGTTTCAATTATTACTCATTTACTAAAAAGTGTAAGTTAGTAAACTGAAAAGTGCACATGGATTAGGGTGCACAGCATGCACTCGAGTCCATAACAGACCAACCCAAATATAATATACAATGTTATTTCGTATGACACTTATCGATATTTTTTGAAATTTATCGATATTTTCTCGATATTTTACCGATATTAGGCCCGATATTGTTATTGTCTACCGATATTTATCGATATTTTCAATTTTTTTACAAATATCGTGGAAATATCGATTCTTCCCAATATCAATATCGGTGACCCCGAAAAATGAATATATCGAGGATATATCGGGGATATTTCCGAATATTTTCATTCATCCTAAGCACGGCCCTAAAGCCCCTATCCAAAATCCAAATGTGCCCTAGGGGTGCAACCGTGCAAGTTAGGTTAGGTATGGATAAAACGGTATTTAATTATTGAATTGGGAATTTAAACCTAAATGCTAAATCCGAGCTCCGTATTTACGAAAAGATTAAAGCCTTAAACTTGAAAAAATCAAATGAGATTGAAATAGGGTTAAAATCTGTGTTGAATGGATGACGCAAAAATCTTCTCACAAAAACTCACTTCCAAGTCTCTCTTAGTATGTGTTTTACTGTAAAAATATAAATAATATACTTCTTCAGTTCTAAAATACTTCACAAGTAGGTGAACACATTTTTTTTAAAAGTGTAATAATGAATAGAATTTTAAAAGATAATTTTGCTTTCATGTATAAAGTAAATACTTCCAAAGATTTTAAGTGTACATAATTTTTTCAAAAGTACTAATGAAATTTTATAGTACAAAATTGTGAATATAATAAGGGTATAAATAGTTTTCATTTCAAGAATGTAAAAAGTGAAACATCAAAAAATGGAGGGCATATATACTTGTTATAGAGAAGTTTAAATATATTTAACCGGATAATGTTTTGAACAAATGGCGTAATAACACAATTTAATTTAATAGATTAGAAAAAGGTTGCTACTTTTGGCGTGTTTATTTTTTAATGTAGCCTTGTTATTTATTTTAATTTGTAGTAGTAATTTACAAACCGAGTCAGAGTTTGACCTAAAAGTACAATCAGTTGAGAAAAAAAAAAAACGAAAGAAATGATGCATCTTCCAGATCAAATGACCAAAAACCCTAACGATGAAAGAAGATTGTTGGGAGTTCCAAAAGGCTATAATTGTACATACACACTGCATTAGAAACATTGCCGTTCAAAGCCCAGTCCCGGCGAGATGACGCCATTTTCCGTCGGGCGTGCAGATGCTCATATCATCAATCTTTATAAAATCCCCCACAAAAAACCCACTTTCGTCAACCACTTGCACGCCGTGCAGGTACCCAAATCTCGCAGCGGCGCCGCCGCTCTCGTCGGAAAATTCGACGGCCTCATCTTCCAGAACCGAGGTCGGAGAATCTTGCGCCAGTGGTACTTTCTGAGAGGGAACCCAATCAAGGCCCTGTTTGGTCCCCAAATAAATCTGAAATTCACGTTTCTTTCTGGTATAAGCCGCGGCCGCCTCTTCGGCGGTGTCGAAAGTCCCCAACCAAACACGCTTCTTCTTCAGCGGATCCCTAATTTCTGCAGCATATTTTCCCCATTTTCTCCTTCTCACTCCCACTAAATTAACCTTTTTGGGAGATTCCTTGGAAACGGAACCTGATTTCTTGATTCTTTTCCCACTTTGAAGAACAATTTCGTAGACTTTCCTCTTCGATTGCTTGGGTACGGGTGACTCAGATTCCGACGATGATGAATCGGTGGCGTCTGGGTCATGATACAAAACTCTGATTTTCTGGGAATTAGGTGAGAGTTTTTCCATCAAAACAAGAAATTAATTGAGGTGAAATTAATGACAGATAAGAATTTATTTCTTCTACATGTTTCGAAGAACGGGAAAAATAAAAAGAAAAGATGGGTATTTAATAGTGGAATAGTATGTACGGCTGAAATATTAAGAACCCTAATGGGCCGGGTCCAAATAGATCAATTACCAATAAAACTAAATGGGTTGTTTTTATTCTTTATTTCCATTTTAAAGAAGAAAACACATTCCTGTAAAAAAATACAGTATCTATGTTGAAATAGTAAAGTTTGCAGCGTACACTCAGCCATTGAATTAAAGTGTGAAAGTAGAATTTCAAACCTCTTTTTCAGTGTTCTGATTATTGGAGTGATGATTATTTGATTGATGAGACACTAATTAGTGTAATAATTATTTGAAATTTAAATGTAGATTTAACTAATTTGAGTGCATTTTACATTAAATTGATTAATTACAATTATATGAAAAATGTACTCGATCATCCCTAATTTAGATTGTGCATTTGTCAAAAATTGATGTTCCAATTTAGAGTGAACATTTCTTTATTCAACAATAAAACACTTTTTCACTTTAAATTATACTGTTTCAAACATCTCAAAATTACATCAAAAATCATTATTTTATTACTCAAAAGACTTTCATACTCTCTACTTTATATAACACTTTTAATATTAATAAAAGAGGTGTAGATGATAGGTTACCGATCTTTTCCAAGAGCATTCTGGTGAGGCAGAAAATTATCCCTAGGTCTGATTCTAAAAATGCATCATGGTTGAATCTTATGAATTGAGCGGGGGTTCTTTCATCCATCTAATGTGACCTTCTTCTTTTGTAACTTCCCTGGAGGATGCAGGAAAGCAGAATTATGGGAGACCTTCAACAAAATAGAAAAGACAAATGATTTGTTTATAGAAGAAAAGAGAAATAAGAGGGGAACAAGATTTGGTTTTGTCCATTTTGGAGGGAATGTGAGGGTGGACCAGATGACTTATGCTCTGAATAACATCTGGTTGTGGTCATATAAACTTAGGGCAAACCTATTCAAGTTTGCGAGAGTGGGGGAAATTCAGAAAATGGGCGCTGGTGACTCGAGAAAGATACAGAGTCATGATATAGACTCTAGGAGAAACAGACTCAGAGAGGAAGAGAGAACGTACGCAGATATGTCCGCGAACAGAAGAGAAAATGAGAAGGAGGAAGTGAGAGGTGATAACCACTGGAATACAGAAAAGGAAAACAAGATTGGCAACACAGAGAAGATAAGCACAAAGAGGCTTGAGGAAATGTTTCGAGGCATCACCTATAACTCTTCCATGGAAGACTGGGCATGGTTGATGGGGTGTTAGGTAGGCAAGATATGGGACAACCTATTTTGGCCCGTAGATGGTGATAGAATGTTGGAAGATTGCGATAAAGAATGGAAACTAGTTCTATTAGGTGGAGATATGATATTAATAAAACCAATAGGGGGAAATGATGTCAACAACCACAAGCCCGAGTCCCTAGAGTGGGGAAGGAGATGGTTCAAGGAAATAACTCCATGGAACGTAAACACAACATACTATCGAAGGGTTGTCTGGACAAGTAAGTACGATGTACCACTACAAGCATGGAATATAAATATCTTCGCAAAAGTGGCGGCCCGTTTAGGAACCATTATCAAAATCGATGATGATACCCTATGCCGAAACAAGTTGCAATGTGCAAGAATATTAGTCCATACGTCGGCCCCGAAAATTTTGCGAGTTCCCTCCAAGGTCTGTATTGATGGAAGGATTCATGCGATCAGAATCAAGGAAGAAGGTGAGGAATTTGATGAAGATATATTGGTATCAGGTACGAAGGCCAATAGTGAAGAGACCAAGGAGGTGAAGTTGATTGGAAGTGGAAAAGTCACCGGAAAATTTGAGAACGCGGGCACTATCCGGATTAGTTCTCGTAGAACCATCTAAAACGGGTTGCATTAAGCTTGATCTAAATAAGCCACAACACTCTGTTGGGCCGCAAACATGTGGGCTGAAAACCCATCGAGATAGGAGAATGGAAGCCAAATCGGCAAGTCTAACCAAGACAGTGGTCACGATCCAAGCCAAGAGGATCAAATAGTTATTTGTAGGGCTTGCGATACAGGGGTAATGGAGATGTCTCAGGAAGAGGACTCCAAATTCTCAAATGTGGGAGGGAATAGGAAAAAAAGGGTTTAAAGGTCGGAGAAAAAATGGCAACGCGAACAATCGAAGGCAGGAGTATGCTGGGAAGAAATCCGACAGTTACACTGTGTGGAGGAAATCCGAATATCCGAGGAGGCAAAGAGTATTTGGGAGCTAGGCAAGAAAATGGGTATCTTTGGAACGGATACACATGCAAACATAGTCGAGTACTTGAAAAAAATAGAAAGACGTGAACGAGGCAGGACAAAAAAGATTGCAAAGAAAGGAAATGGGGGAAATCAAGATAGTATCCAATAAAGGTGCTCAGTTTCAACATTCGAGGCATGGGGGGGGGGGGAGAAACGTAAAGAAATAAAATAAATGGTGGCAAAATATAAGATCGAGATTGTGTGCATCCAGGAAACAAAAGTTGAGGTAATGAATAAATTCTTGTGCAAATCCATTTGGGGACAAAATAATTTTTATTGGGCAAGTAGAGGGGCAGAGGGGAGGTCAGGCGGCATACGGACTATGTGGGATGCTGATGTATTCGTAAAAAGTAGTGAATGGCATTCGCGAGGCTTCCTGGTATTCAATGGGTACTGGAAAAGAGATGGCACTAATTGTTGTATAATCAACGTTTACGCTCCGTGTAATGAAAGAGAAAAAATAGAATTGTAGGAAAGCTTAGAAGTGGTGATTCAACAAAATAATGAGATGTGCATATGCATTGCGGGGGACTTCAATACAGTGAGAACAGTGGAGGAAAGAGCAGGAAGAGGAGATTGGGATGACAATCGAGATAGAGGAAGGTTTGACGAGTTCATTACCCGAAGTGATCTGCGCGACCTGTCTTTAATAGGGAGAAAGTTTACGTGGTATCGACTAGACGGCTCGTGCAAAAGTCGTTTGGACAGGATCCTTGTCAATGATACTTGGGATGAGAAATGGCCAAATCAAATATTGAAAGGATTGAGACAGTCTGTCTCGGACCATTGCCCCATTTACATGGTCACTCAATTCAAACACTGGGGGCCAAAGCTTTTTAGATTCTTCAATAGCTGGAGTAAACACCCCAGCTTCAAGGAATTTATTAAGGAAAGACGGAAATCATACGAGATTAGGGGCTGGAGTAGTTATGTCACCAAAGAGAAACTAAAAATGTTGAAGACCGACCTCCGTGTTTGGAGCAGAGAGGTGGTTGGTAACCTAGAACAAAGAATTGCAGGCAGTAGATTGGAAATCGAGAAATGGGACGTGGTGGATGGCATTTTTGGACTTGAGGATGAGGAGGTTGAGAAACGACGAGTGAGTTTTGCAAATCTGTTAAGAGACCTGCAGTGAAAAGATAGCTAAATGGCTCAAAGGGCAAAGCTTAACTGGTTAAAAGAGGGAGACTTGAATTCAAAACTCTTCCAAAAAGTGGTGAATGGTAGAAAAAAGGCAAACGAAATTAGTGGAATATACATTAACGATTATGGTGTGAAGAGGTGCAGATTGTTAAAAATGGTATCTTTCATTATTTCAGCAAACACTTCAAAGTTTAGGCAATAACGAGACCATGCATCCCTCCGGATATGGTACACAACAAACTTGACGAGTGCGACAATTCGGTACTCACAACCTGCTTTACTGAAGATAAAATCAAGAAAGTGGTAAGGGAGTGTGTCCGGGACCAGACGACTTCATGATGGGGTTCTTTACAGACAACTGGAAATTGGTAAAACAGACATCATCAAGATGCTGGACGAGTTCTACAAGAATGAGAAATTGGTGACGGGATTTAACCCCTCTTTCATTGTCCTTATTCCAAAGAAAGAGGCAGCAATTAAGATGGAGGATTTCCGTCCAATATCTCTGATTGGAAACTTATATAAGATCATCTCCAAACTCTCGGTGGACAGATTATCAAAAGTGATAGAGAAGGTGATCTCGGATAGCCAAACAACGTTCATCGGTGGAAGGCAAATTATGGACGGCATACTGGTGGCCCACGAAGCTATTGAGGAGGCAAAGAGAAAAAAAATATCAAGGTTATTTTTCAAAGTGGATTTGCAAAGGCATATCACTCGGTGGATTGGAAGTTTTTAGATAAGATGATAGAGTCGATGAACTTCTCGAATAAATGGAGACAGTGGGTAATGGAATGTGTAAAGTCCACGAGTACCTCGATTCTGGTAAATGGCAGCTCAACCAGTGAGTTCAAACTTGAGAAAGGTCTACGTCAAGTGGACCCACTGTCCCTTTTCCTATTTCTCATTGCCGCGGAGGGTCTCAATATCCTAGCAGAGAAAATAGTTGAAATCGAGGAGATAGAACCTGCCTGTATAGGAAATTCTCTATTGAAAGTACGTATTCTCCAATATGCGGACGACACGTTGTTCTTATGCAAGGGCCGATGGGAGGATGTTCGGAATATTAAATCCATTATACGGCTATTCTAGCTGGTGTTAGGGTTGAGCATGAATTTCGATAAATGTAGCTTGACGGAAATTTACATGAGTGAAGACGTGGTGGGCGAAATGTCTGAGTGTCTGGGCTGTATTACTAGAAGTCTGCCTATGCCATTTTTTGGCCTGAATATTGGACTCAATCAGCAGAAGGTTGCCTACTTGGAGGACTTAATACAGAAAATTCAAAAAAAAAAAAATATAGTTGTGTGGAATAATCGACAAATTTCGATGGGGGGTAGAGCCACGCTTGTTCAGTCGGTTCTCTCAGCGGTGCCGATTTATTATATGTCCTTTTATAGAATACCAAAAAAAGTGTTGAGTGAGATTATCAAAATCCAGATAGAATTTCTATAGGGAGGTGAGTCGAATAAAAGGAAAATCCCATGGGTTGAATGGTCCGACATTTACTCTGATAGATATAATGGTGGACTTGGAATACCTGATCTCAATTTATTTAATTTGACTTTGTTGGGGAAGTGGGTGTGGAGAATTTTGAGTGAGGGTGATAAAATTGTGGGTGTGAATTATATTATCTAAATATGGGGGGCTGGATGGTGGGGGAAACACAAATCAGAGGGCGGGTAGTAACAGGTCAGGGTCGAAATGGTGGAGAGACGTGGTGAGAATTTATGAAGGGAGGGATGGTGGAGGGGGAGTCAGGCGGGATATTGTGAAATAAGTAGGGAATGGGGAAGGGACTAGGTTTTGGAGTGATAGATGGGTGGATAGTGAGGGGCCTATTAAAGAGAAATATCACAGATTATACAATTTGAGTAATAAAAAAATGCTTTGATTTGTGAAATGGGGAAGTGGGGAGAGGATGGGTGGGAATGGGTATGGGAGTGGAGGGGTCTAAACACGAGAGAATGTAACTTATTACAAAAGTTAACTCTTAGTCTAAACAGGCAAAAAATCAGGCGAAAAGTCATAGATGTTTGGAGCTGGGATTGTGCTCCACGAGGGTTGTACTATACGAGCATGGCGTACATGAAGCTTCTACCATCAGATCCGATCGAGACGAGCGACAACCCAGAAAACAAGATGGCTTTTCGTGCATTATGGAAATCATACACTCCAAGACTTATACAAACCATAGTGTGGAAGGCACTTCGTGGATGCCTAGCTACCGCGGAGAATCTCAAGAGGAGAGGTGTTCCGATTGACCTGGAGGCAGCACGTTTCAGATTCTGCAAGGAACCATAGGAGACAAACAACCATATCCTACTAAAATGTCCGGAGACCGATGAGTTGTAGACAGGAAGTAAAGAATGGCTTCAGGTGAGCACGGCATCACATAAGGTATTAGCTAAAAATCTGGTTCATTTATGGGAGCTTCTCAACAGTGATAACATGAGGAGGAAAATGGTTGCTACTATATGGGTAGGAATAGTTTGGGAGATTTAGCACTCTAGAAATAGGATCATTTTTTTGGGTGGGGTGTTTGACAAGAAAAAATCATTGGAAAAATATAAAAAATAATTTGTGGACTTGGTTAGGTGGACGAAACTTAATTGCTCCAAACTCTTCAATCTCGGCGTGGTGTTGTGATCCGTATTTATACTTTCCTAGCTAAACTCGGGCATTCACGGGATGAATCCATAGTGAGAGTATGATGATTCATGTTTGTAATTGTATATGGGCTGAGTACCCTTTGTACTCAAAGCTATATAAAAGGAATGATTTTTACTTTTCAAAAAAATAAATAAACAACGTTTACACTAAATTACGCGTACACAGTAAATACTCAATCTAAATAGGGACGGAGGGAGTAGTATTTTATTATTTTGAAGGAAAACTAGTAATTTTTTAAAGCAAAAAACATCTACCATTTGTTTGCTAAAGTGAATTGAAAGAATAAATCTAGAAGCGAGCTAAGAACGAGAAGAAAAAAAATGATGGGCTCAATTTTTATTTTGAGGTTCATTGATTCGGGTGGAATTTACACGTTTTAGAGGCACATGTGAAGCGTATTTTGATGTGGATTTCATTGATTTATGCATTGATTATGATTGTTTGAGCCAAAATGAGAGAAAGGTTGTGTTTTTGTCAATTTTATAGGAAATACGATGGAATTTGGAGCACAACACCAACCATACTTTACTGGATCAGGAAGAGGAGTGCACCGTTGGATTCGTCTCGAAAAATGGAGTGGAATGAAAAAAAGAATCGAGTCAATCGGAGGTCGGAAGCTCGAGATACGAAGAGACGAAAAAAACATGCCCGGGTAGAATCGACACGGGCGGGTCAAAAACGACCCGGGCGAGTAAAAAACGACCTGAGCGGGTCAAAATCACCCGGGCAAGGGCAGATTTCGAGGATGTTCGTATTTGGCCTGGGTGAAACCCACCCGGCCGGGTGGTTTCGACCCGGGCAAGGCCCAAACATTGTGTTGCTTCGTATTTTGGCCGGGTGGCATGCCCGGGTGGAAGCCACCCGGCCGGGTGACAACATTTTCGGGGGTTTTTGGCCATTTTCTCCACTTTTGAGGGACCAACTTGCAATTTTGGCATCCAAACCCTTCCCCAACACTATATAAGACCTCATTCTTGAAACCCAACACACCTTTCCCCCAATCCACACATAATTACACATACTTGGAGGTGTTTTGGCCATAACTTCTTCATCTCTTCACCAATTCATGCAAGAGAAGAGGCATTAGCTTGGGAATTCCATTCCCTACCACATTCTAGACTAAGCTTTCTCTTTCTTTTCCTTTTTATTTAGTTATTTCATTTGGATTTTGTAATTTGATTATGTTAGTAGTTAGCTAAACAATTTGTGGTTCTAAGGCATTGTAGATACTTGGATTGAAGTTTATGATTAATTTCTTGCTTTAATTGGTGTTTGTCTCTTATTTGTGTGCTTAATTCCTTATTGCAAAGCATGTTGTTATTGGCCATGATGATTTGCTTAATTCATTGTTAATTGGGGTAAGATCGAGAGATTTATTCCGTTTAATCGTATGCAAGCATGCAACCCGGTATTATTATGATCTCGAAAGAGGATTAATTATCGGAGAGGGACTTGAATGATCCTAGGAGCTATTTTAGGCGGTATAACATTTGTGAGGTAGAAATATGAGCCTATGTTACATTGCGTCTTTGGTTAATTAGATCGAGTGATTAATTAATTCTTCTTGTGTGATCACCCTATATGAAATAACCTTAATGGCCATTTAAACGAGATCATAAACGGATATCTATGTATTACAATTGCCTTGGAACCCACCTTTCCTTCTTTGCGTTTTTATCCATTTTACCTTCGTTTTCTTGATTTGCATGTTATTTGATCGATTGCGTATTTACTCTTCATTACTTATTTGTGACACTTTGGTAGGTAATCTTAGAGTAATTCACACCACTCAATTTATCGATCACGTCTATTTAGAACTCGACTAGCAAACTACCCTTTTACGCTTAACCTTCTCGTGGGATCGACCTCGTGCTTATCACGCTACAATAGACGCTGTATACTTGCGGTTGTTTATTTAGTGTTGCATAACACGTGAATCAAGTTTATGGCGCCGTTGCCGGGGAGGTTTTTTAAGCTCTAGAGTGTAGGCTAGGAGAGTTTTAGTTTAGACATTTACTTGCTTTCTTTATTTGCAAAATTCCAAAAATATTTGTGTTTGTTACTTGAGCTTACTTGCAATTCTCACTCTCGTTTGCTTTTTGTGATAGACATGGTTTATGATCACACGATCTAAGAGGAACCAACAAGAAGTATTACCTTTAGATCCGGAGATCGAAGCCAATTGTCGAAAAAGGAACGCCGAAAGGAGAAGGATTGAGTTGGAAAGAATGAATCGAAGGGAAAATCCGATTGTTGAAGAGGTCGAGGAGGAAGTTGAGAATCAAGGGGTTGATGGATTTGAGGAACCGAATGAGAATGGGGGAAATCGACCACAAAGGGTACTAAGAGATCATTTCCGCCCAATTCCGAGGCCATATGGAGGAGCGGGTAGGGAACCCGTAGATGCTCATAACTTTGAGCTCAAACCGGCGCTAATCATGATGGTTCAAAACAACCAATTTGGAGGGTTGTCGAAGGAGGATCCTAACCTCCATTTATCTCAATTCTTAGAGATAAGTGGAACGGTTAAGATCAACCGTGTTCCTCAAGATTACATCCGTCTCCAATTGTTCCCATTTTCCCTCCGTGATCGTGCAAAACAATGGTACATGTCTCTTGATCTAAGGACGATCGAAAATTGGGCCGACCTTGTAGATGCCTTTCTTATGAAATATTTTCCTCCAAGCAAGACCATCAAGATACGAGGAGAGATTTCATCATTTATGCAAGATGAGGATGAGTCCTTAGCCGAAGCGTGGGAGCGCTTCAAAGATTTGATTAGAAGTTGCCCACAACATGGTTTCTCACGAGATCAACTCATTTGCTACTTCTACAATGGAATGGACCATCGCACGAGAGGGATGGTAGATGCTTCGGCAGGTGGAGGTTCTTTGTTGGGAAAGACAACGGAAGAAGGCTATGTGCTACTAGAGGAGATGGCAAAGAACGGAAACCAATGGCCATCCGAAAGAAGGCAAACCCGAAAAGTTGCTTCTACTAGAGAGTCGGATGATTTTGCCACCCTATTCAACAAGGTGGACAAATTGACTTCGATGATGGCGGCCAAGTCATTAATGGGACCTAGTGACGATCAATATGAAAAGGCCCATTACATGAACAATCAAACTTGAGGTTCATTCTTCACGGTCCACAATTAATTCAAGAGAAAACGAAGGCCACGGCTAAATGTCCCCCTCCTTTTTATGACATCACTCTCTAATTTTTTTTTAAGAAATATAAAAATATTGTATTACCCCTTTATCAATTAATTAAAATATAATTAATTAAAATTCTAATTGTACACCCCCACCACCTGCAGTCGAGTTGCTACCGAGTAGATCATATTTTGGGAAAAAAATGGGAAAAACATAATTTTCAAAGAAAAAACTATCTAAATCTATCACCAAAATCAGAAAGAAAATTCAAAAACTTGAATTCGAAAAAAAAAATCCGAAAAAAGATTGAAAAGTCAATTTTTTTCCCAAAAAAGATAAATAAAATTGAAAAAAATAATTCAAATCCACAACCCCAAATCCAATATCCAAAAAGACGGAGTTTCAGTTTTAATTTTTTACCTGAAACGGCGGTGGCGACGACAAGGATGGAGGCGGTGTCGGCGACAAGACTAGAGGCGGTGGCAGTGGTGGCGACAAGGTTGGAGACGCTGCGGTGGCTAGACTGGGGGTTGTATGAAGCAGATCTAATGGTATCATCATAAGGTTTATAGATCAAAACCAAAACATGAAACAAAAACCAAAAAAAGAAACCAAAATTTCAGATCTAATGGTATCATCATAAGGTTTAAAGATCTTTTTTCCTTAAAAAACTAGACATACCTTTCTTAAAAACTTGGCGGTGGCGTGTAAGCAAGAAGGCTAAGAGGCGGTGGTGTGCGCGAGTGAAGGCTAAGAAGCGACGATGTGTTTGCAAGACAGAGAGGCAAGAGAGGGGGGCAGTCGTGGTTGGGTGATGTGTTGTTGCCATGACTGAAGAGGGAAAAGATAGGGGGGAGGGAGGGGTGAAACTGAAAAAATTGGGGCAACAATGAAAAATTTAGGTTAAAGAAGGATAGGGTAATGTTGAAAAATGATAGGGGAGGGAACTCAACTGTAGTGGGTGAAGATAACAAATATGGGGGGGTAAATATCGGTGGTCGAAAAGAAAACAATTAGCCCATTATAGTTTCGGCCATTTCTTATGGTGTGGGTTATTTGCCCCTCCTGAAATGTGAGTTGCACTCTCCCTTTTCATTTATTATTTAAATATACATGTAAAAAAATCAATTTGTTCTTTTAATAAAATATCTCAGAATAGATACACTCTTCTAAAATTTAAACACAAACCCTACCCCTAATTACAGAGGAAGCAGTTGGCGACGGCAGCCACCGCCCCAAACAAATATAGAAATTAAAAGGGAAAAAAAACTTAGAAATCTAAAAATAAAAAATTACATTTTTTCGACAAATCAGTGTCGACCATAGAGTATATCGTCGACTATAATTTATCGACAAAAAACACCCTTTCGATTATCGAAAGAAAATTTAAAAAAAATTGAATTTTCGACAAGAAATTGTCGACCATAATTTTATGGTTGACAATTTCTTATCAAAAATGAAAAAAAAAATCTCACATGTTTCGCGAAACGAACATATGGGAAAAAATGTGGAAACGACGACCAACTTGAGGGGGTTCAAGGCCACGGAAGGCAGGGAGTAAAAGTTATGTTTAAAAGGCGGGTTGGGTTGAGTAATTCAAGTTCGTTTAAAAGGTGGGCCAGACCGCATGGATCGTGGGTTTTGGCGGGTTGGCCCGCAAGTAATTTTTTTTTAAAAAAAATATTTAATGAAGAAGTAATGTTTTCTTTTTTAATGCATAGTTATCATTAGTAGATTGAGAGAGTGTGTGGTGAGATGTTTATTCGCAAATTGACATTTACTACTAACAGTTGAGTTGATTTGTCAATTAAACTTTCATTGAATATTATATATTGATTTTGTCCTTTTGTCAATAAGAATTTAAACAATTTGAAGGTTTAAATTTTAGTTCGATTGATTTGTAAATTAACAAACAAGGGAAATTAGTTCCAGTAACATTTTCCACTTAAAATTTTGTTTAAATAGCCTTTGACTAACATTAATAAAAAGCCCCCTAAATTTCCCTCTCATAGACATCGCACAAAACCTCCATTTATTTAAAAAGAGGGTCATTTAAATAAAAAATTAAGAAGAGAGGCCTTTTAAATGAGATTTTATGTTGACTATTGCCATTTCAATAAAGATCCCATTAAACAAACAAAAAAAAAAGTATATTTCAGGTCTACTTTATGATTATAAGAGATTGAAATTATTGACGTCAACTTAGTGGATTTAATCAAAGATTATCCAAAATTATTCGTACTTTATTTTAATTATTTTTTAGTACTCCCTCCTTCCAATTTTATAATTCTCATTTGAATTGGACACGAGTTTTAAGGAAAATGATTGTTTATATAAAAAGTGAAAGATGAGGGTACGTGGAGATGAGTAGAAATAAAGTATATGGTGGGAGTAATATTTTCTTTTTGAAAAACGAAAATTATAAATTGTAAAGACAAAAAAAGAAAATGAGAATTATAAAATTAAACATAGGGGTTATTATTTATATATTGTTTAAAATTTATTATAATAACACATGTATAAAAGTATATAAAAAATGTATATAATGAAAAAGTCTGTGGACTAGCATGTAGCCTGCTATGGATTGGGTTGGGCTGAGTATTATTCAGCTCGTCCCCGTCGTGGACATGTCCGCCAAAACCCGCAAAATGACGGGTTGAGGTGGGTTGTGGACCGGTCCGCCCCATTAGCCCGTTTTGACAACCCGCAAATTGGGTCGTCCGGCCCGGCCCATCTGGCCAAGCGATGTTTGTGGGTTGGGTCGGGCCGACAAATGAATTTGTCAGGCCTATAAAATGTGAGCCCAACCTAGCCCATCCTAGCCCACTAGACTAGCGGGCCGGCCCAGCCCATGAAATAATTTTTAAAAAAAATATTTTTAGCAAAAATTATATATATAAATGTTTTATTGGTCACATACTCACATATAATTTTTATTTATACAAATAATAATAATGAAAAATATGCAATACTAAAGTATTAACTATACATAATTCATAAACGGTCATAATCAGTATAACATTACACTCTATAACAACTTCAAATAAAATTATAAATAATTCACAAGTTCAAATTTCAAAGTCAAAATAAAATAAAATAAAAACACAATAATATTTAAATATAAAATACTTTACTTATTTTAATTATCTATTTTTTTAAAGAAAAAATATTGATCGGGCCAAACGGGCTGTCCATGGGCCAACGGGCCAAATTCAGCCTAGCCCATTAGGCCCACCGGGTCAGGCCAAATAGGCCCAGTTCTATATGGGCCTCTAATTTTAGAGCCCAACCTATACTATGTTTCGGGTTGACCGAGCTAGCCCATCGGATCGTGCCCAAATTGTCGGCTCTAGCCGCGACGACTCCAACTCCGTCCCTGTTCTTAATAAGATATCGCTGACGCCACCTCTTCGCCGCCGCCTGTTGGTTATCAATCGTCTCCACCGAATTTAAGTTAAGGTAATTTTTGGGTTTTTCTATTTTGAGATTCTGTTTGAAAGAATTGATACTAGAATATTAAAAGATGAGAGAAATAAATTGATGAGAAAAAATATTAGATGAGTATGAGATTAAATATAATAAAATTATAAATAAAATATAAGTGATGTGATTGAGAAAGGGAAGGAGAAGTGAAAAAATAATATGAAAAAAAAATTGAATGAGAAACTTATTGTGGAATTTATAGTGGGATGGAGGGAGTATATAATAAAGAAATTAATTAATATATATATATATATATATAATTGATTTTAAAAATTACACAAGAGAATTACTTGTCAAAGTGGTGCTACTGGGCACCCATCCACCCGGGATCAATTCCCACCAAGATCAAATAAATGGTCATTTAAATAAAGTGGGTGTGGGTGGGTATGGGGGTCGGGTGTGTCGGTTCATGTCAGGTGGGTCGGATCAGGGCGGGTGTGGT
The DNA here is from genome assembly GCA_963675135.1 of Galeopsis tetrahit. Lineage (NCBI taxonomy): Eukaryota > Viridiplantae > Streptophyta > Magnoliopsida > Lamiales > Lamiaceae > Galeopsis > Galeopsis tetrahit. The sequence goes on along the minus strand of OY776122.1, from coordinate 66,740,877 downwards.
TCGGGTCGGGTCGGGTCAGGTGGGTCAGGGCGGGTGTGGGTTCGATTCGGGTCAGGTGTGGGTTTAGTTCGACCGCGTGGGTCGGGGTTCGATACCGGATGTGGCGGTCTCTAAATTAAAGACCGTTTTGAGACCGTCTCAAGGCCCGAAAAAAGTTTGGGCCGACCAATTGTTTGAGACTGTTTGTAGACCGCTACAATTTAGAGACCTAAAAAAAATCGGTCTATAATTTGAGACCGATACCTGAAAACGGTCTCAAAATATTTAAAACGAACCTAATAGTGACCAACCAAAAACAGTCTCAAAACGGTCTCTAATGCGTTTAGAGACCATTTTTACGATCTCTAATTGGTTGTTAATTGAGGTGTTTTTTGTAGTGTAATTTCATTATATCCCTTCTAAGGATTCTATTTCATGTGATAATTCGTAAGGATCAAATGAAGGGATAGAGTCCAAAATAGACTTATTTTTTATTTCAATTTTCTTAAATCAATTCAAATTCAAACTAATATAAAGAAACCTAAATTAAATATCAAAAATCGAAATTAACAACTAAATTATTAAAATATATTTCAATATATATATACCGTATGTAATGTTTCTTAGTAACGGTTGTTCTCGTGATTTGGAATAAATGAATTCATATCACCAGGTTGTACAAAAAGATCGTTTTTGTATCAATCCGAAGCTACAAAAGGGTTTCCGAGATTCAAAAGGTCCGTTGAGCGCCTCATAACTATGTCATAATAGATCTGAACACTTGCCCCGGATCGACTTTCAGATCATAATTGCTCTAGTAAAGAACTAAATAAAATAGATAAATGGGAGATAAAAAAGAAACAAACTAGTTCTATAAATATCTCTCAAAGGTTTACTAATTCTTTGACTGTTGACAGGCAGGTCTCTGTGTATGTGTTGTCCGGAAAGAGGAGGACTCAATGATTATTCGTTCGCCGGAACCAGAAGTAAATTTTTTGGTGGATAAAGATCCCATAAAAACTTCTTTCGAGGAATGGGCCAAACCCGGTCATTTCTCAAGAACAATAGCTAAAGGGCTTGATACTACCACTTGGATCTGGAACCTACATGTTGATGCTCACGATTTCGATAACCGTACCAGTGATTTGGAGGAGATCTCTCGAAAAGTCTTCAGTGCCCATTTTGGGCAACTCTCCATCATCTTTCTTTGGCTGAGCGACATGTATTTCCACGTTGCTCGTTTTTTCAATTATGAAGCGTGGCTAAGTGATCCAACTCACATTAGGCGAAGTGCCCCGGTGGCGGCGCTGGGCGAGGGAGGACGGCCGCCGCCGCCGCTTGTGAGCGTGCAGAAATGGAAAAAATAAAGGGAAGGTAGTGGCCAGCGCTGGCCGAATGGAAGGAAGAAGACGGTTGGTTGGGGAAAGAAAAGAGAAAAAGTAGGGTTTTATAGGGGTGTGCATTTATCATGCCAAATTTTAAGGAAAAAGGGTATAATAGGTAGTTTGGGGAGTGCATCTTATCTTACATTTGTTTTTTTAGCAGGGGCGGACTCAGGAATGGCGGTAGGGGAGGGGGCAAATAATGTTCGATAATAATATTAAAATATTCCATATTTATATCATTATTCACTGTTAAATATATTAAAGTACATAAATCTCTCAAAGCCTATAATTTATAATCATTTGAACTGAAAATGGAAAGAAACTAATGAATGGTGAATAAAAAAATTAAAATTTTGAGAAAGAATCTAAAGTTTTGAAGAATTGTGTATTTGTTTCTACTACAGTGTTGTGAACTTGTTAAGACGAAAAAAAGTAACTTAACTAGTGAAAAATAAATTATAATCTCTAATTCCAATCATTAAAATATTAGAAATTAAAATGAGTTGCATTTGCATTGTATGGTGTAATTGATCTACAATTTTAATTTGATTATAATGTGACAGATAAAAAATTCAATTAAACAATAAAAAATATATCAAAAAACACTTCAAATTTAATTGAATGATATGCATCAAATTATATAAGAATTTGTTAATTGAAATAGAGAGATATTTAGATTAATTTGTATAACTAAAATATAAGAATTGAAATATATTTTAATATTAATATTCGGACTAAGATTTGTGACTTAAAAGAAAAAATTGAGGGGTCCATGACCAATTGACCATTCCAGGAGTGTGTCCGGGTCCGCTCCTAATTTGAGGGGAGAAGTGCATCTAACATTGATGGAGTTGGCAAATACCCACGCCATTTTCTTATTTGCATTAGGCGATTTTAAGCCGGAGATGCTTCCACGTTTCCGGTCCACTTTTTCGGGCAACTCAGCCCAATTTAGTGAATGGATTGGTAAATCAGAATTTGTTCCTTTTCATAGGCCCATTACATAATAAGGGCCACAGCTAGATAGAATATTAATTATAAATATGATGTAGGCAAATAGCAAAACAAAAGAAAATAAATTTATATTGATACCTTACCGTAATTTTAGTATATTGAATCTTCGATAAAATAATATAAAATTATAAATTATATTATAAAATTATTATTCTATTAAGGTTTTGGTATTTTGGTATACCAATGTACAGTTTGATACCAAATACCAAAATATTACGGTATGATCGTTTTTCATACCGATATTGTACCGAAAATTTTGATAATTTTAATATTTTTTCGATACGAAAAGTTCGGTATACCAAAATTTTGGTATATTTATCCATCCCGTTTTTACGTAAGGTGGTATATATTGGAAAAGTTGTATACCTGGAAATTATGTACTCCCTCCGTCCCGTGATTACTTTCACATGTGAAGTGACACATAAAATAAGAAAAGTGAATTTAGTGGGAATTTTGAGGGGTAGTTTTGCAAACCTTTATGTATAAAGTAAAGAAATGAGTTGACTTTTGTGTAAGTGTGGAGAAAAAGTAATGGCATTTGTGTAAAATTGAGGATATTGTAAGGGTGAAATTTATAAAGGGTTTTCAATTTTAAATGCGTGAAAGTTATTGTGGGACGTTTCGAAAAGAAAAGTGTGAAAGTAATTGCAAGACGGAGTGAATATTATTTGAGTTTGTCCGCGTGTTTAGGGTGTATAGCGCACTCAACTCATTTAGAAAAAATCGGATTACAATGTTTTTCTTAAGTTTGAACTTATTAAAAAGTGATAGCATTATTAATTGAAAATTGTTGGTACAGTATTATTAAATGAAAAATGTTAGTAGTATTATTTATTAAATATTGTTATTTATTTTTTATTGAATAATAATATTGTGTACGGAAAAAGTGCTAGTATTATTACTACTACTAACACTTTTAGTACTATCACTTTTCAGTGTTATCATCTTACTAGCACTTTTACTAAAAGGAGTGTTATCAATTTTCAGTTAAGTTAATGTTAAAAACTCGTAACCCGCAAGATTCTCCACGCAGATTGAACGCAAGCAGCGAGACCCTTCATATGGGTTGGTTCAACCCCGTCGGAGTAAGTGAATAGATTCTTTATCTTGGACGTTTTAAAATAAATATTGTTTTAACAAATTTCATTGTATTTAATATCATAAAAACACTCATTTTTCCTTATTAAAGTTTATTTATTAATGTGTTTTTCACTTTCTTCATAAGGATAATTGTAGAAAATAAATTTAAATTGTCTCTTTAATTTAGAAAATGATAATGAGAAAATTGTATTTTTAGTCCCATTAATTATGCCTATATTAAGTTTTGATCGGTAGCTTTTTAATTTTGTCCCATTTAATTTTTTTATGCGAAATTAGTCATGTCGTTAACTTGTCCGCTAAATCCCATTGTGGACTTGGTTCGGATTGAGTATTAACTTTTGCATATGTTAACCATTTTGGAGGGAAAAAACCAAACCCTTATTGCAGTTTTAATCCCACATGATACAAATCTGCTTTATCTTTGGGGTGGGACTACTAACACCTACAAACCTCAAATGTTAAATACATCTTAATAAAATTTAAAAAATAATTTTTTATTACTAAATTCACCTCAATTCATTTTTATTTACCCTTCATCCCTCCAAACGAAATATAAATTGAAAAAATATATATATTATAAAAATCAACTAAATCTTCAAAATTACACTATAAATTTTAAAAATTAATTAAAAAAACAATAATAGAAAATATATATATATAATTATTTTAAAAAATCAACTAAGTATTAAAAAATTGAATGGAAAATTATTTAAAAAATATAAAACATTAAGAAAATCAACTAAAATTTAAAAATAATTAAATTGCGAATTTTAATTAAAAAAATAAAAATCAATTAAAACTAAAAAAATGTTTAAAAATAATTAAATTAAAAACCACAATTAAGGATTCAAATTTTTGAAAAACTAAATTAAAAAAAATGAACTCAATCTTTAAAAAAAAATCTTTTTAAAAAAAATCTTCAAAAATAAATTAATGCTAAATAGAATTTAAAAATATTAAAAAATTAACCAAATCTTCAAAACTAATTAAATTAATTAATTTTAAAGATTTATTTTAAATTTAATACATTTTGAAGATTTGGGTAATTTATTTTAAATATTTTTTAATTTTATTTATCATTTTCAGATTACTTCGAATTATTACTGTTTTAATTGATCTTTTTTATTTTATTTATGACGTCTAGTATAGGATAAAAGAGGCAACTGTAATACATTTAACGGCCACGTGAATTGCACGTTGTAAACCTCTATTAAATTTTGACGGATTTTGGGACAAGGTTCGCAATGAAATTTCGTATGGGGCCAATTTTGGAATAAAAAATAGTACAGGAGCAAAGTAAAACACTAATTATTTTAAAAATCGACGTAGACAGGGTTGATAGGACTGCAATTTTCTCAAATAATAATTATTTTAAAATATATTTTTTAAAAAACAATACTACTATTTAGGAGATTTAGGAGGGTGTATTCAATTAGATTCTATTGGATTTTTTTGGACTTTAAAAGTATGTGAATTTATAAAATACAAAGAGTCATGCAGAGTTTGACTGATTTTTTTTATGGGTTGGTCTGCTATGGACTCGAGTGCATGTTGTGCACCCTAGTCCATGTTGCTCTTTTCAGTTTACTGACTTACACTTTTTGGTAAATGGTGTTGCACTTTTCAATTATTAAAGAGAATATTTCTAAAAAGGGCCATTCTTAGAGACAGTTTTTTAATTAAGAACAAAAATTATAATAATTTTAAATAAGGTCAAAAACCTACATAAAAACCCCCCTTATACCCTTCCTCTTTAAAAACTACGGAGTATAATTATAAATGAAATTTAAATCCTACTTTCCCTATAATTTCGGGAGATTTTCATTTTCAGATTTGATTTCAATATCATCTAAATATTTTTATTTTGAAACAAATTCCCTCCACATATTCCATCCAAAAATGTCGATCTGTCTTCCCCACGAACATAGGCGCCGAAGACGATCAAACCCCCCGAATGGAAGAAAAAAGCATTGTCGATGGCAGATCTTCCTTCTCGTCGTCGTCCACGATCGAACCTCCCACCCAATCTCCTTCGCGGCGACGTGACAACACGGACGCGGTGCAAGTGACTGGTTCCATTTTTACGATTTTTTACAGATCGGTTGTGTTGCCCACGCTAAAGAGTACAATTAATTAACGCATTTGTTACAGAACGGTTGTGAGATGATTTCATGGTGTTTATAATAGTGAGTAACAATTTTTTATCATTTGTTTTTTCACTCTTTTGATCTTTTTTTCATGAAAGCATCTAAATATCATGTTACAGTGAAGGAGTACATTATTTCTTTGTGTTTATAATAGTGAGTAATTATTTTTAATCATTTGTTTATTTAGATGCGTGAGTATTTTCTTGAGAGTACATTGATTTTGTGTTTTTTTTTTTTTTCTCTTGTGGAAAGCGTCATGTGATTGAGTTGACCACGGGTTATAGGGGAATATTATTTTTGTACAAAAATAGTGCTTCTTTATTTTTAGATTGATTTTGTTTTTTTTAGGATAGATGGATATAGTGTTATCTTGGAGTTGCTTAGTGGGAGTAGAACGTTGTCACACTAGACGTTATTCATTAATTGATCACATCCTACATTAAATATTTAGTTAATTGAGAGTGATGAGATATTATCGTGCCTTCTTCCCCATCTTCAATCTCCGACAAACATATGTTGCATTCTCCATTTTCTTTCTGTAATAAAATCTGGGAGTGATAATTTTTGTAGTTGATAGTGATAATTAACTACTTGAGCAATTTTGAGAGGACTAGAAAATATGTCGCGCTGATTATCATGGTGTTTTTAATTAGAGTAGGTAGAATTTGTTCAATTTCAATTTAAGCTGAAAGTTTGTGCTTTGGTTATTTTCTATTTCTTTGGTATAGAGTGTATACTGTAAAGACGAATCTTTTCAAAAATGCAGATCTGATCGGCATAAATATATTTTTTATGCATAACAAACTTTGAATATGCAAATAGTATATTGTCTATTTCTACATTATTAATATTATTATGCAAATATTTTTTTATTTTTTCTGCATACTACACTTGTAAATTGCATATTTATATTCCGAACATTAAAACCATCAACGGCAAAATAATTTACTATATAATCAAATACCATCAAAAAAAAAATTATTTACATATCTAAACTTGGTAATGGAGATACAAGACTTTCAACATACTTATATGTATGTTGAATTTGATATACCCTATCAGTATCATAATATGCAACGAATATAAAGAAACTGATTGCAATATTTAAAAAATATGCAGAATTTATGTTTGTCCTTCTGCATAGTATTGTGTGTGCAAAAAATCTTATCTCGTTCTGCATAAAACGAAAGTTGTTTACATTCTCATATTCAGCTCAAAATAATCATAAATAATGTATAAAACGAAAGTTGTTTGCTGGCACCCTCACCAAAATATCAGTTACATGTAGTGGGGAAATTGAGATATAAACCAACTTTCTGGCACCCTCACCAAAATTTCAGTTACATGTAGTGGGGAAGTTGAGATATAAACCTTTATTTGGTAGTGGAGAATGTGTGACATTTAATGGAGTCAAGAATTTAATTTTAATTTCAATGTATTATAACATTATTACAAGATAATATAAATTTTTCTACACTAATGAAATAATAAATAAACATATTTTTCTACATTACATATTTTTCTTTATATGACATTTATTTTATGTTGAATTAATTATATATATAAAAATAATATTTTATTTTTTTAAATGTCAAATTTATAATATAAGGTTATTTTTTTCCTTTTATGCAATAAAGTTGCATAATTTAAATTTAGTATTTCATGTGTATCCTATTTAAATTATATTCATTTTTCATTAATATTATATAATATAATTACTTGATTTTGCTTATATAATGAAATAAATAAATACAAAAGTAATGACTCAATATATATAAAAGTGATGACTCAATTATTTTTCTGCAGATCAATTGACGTTAGCTTTAGGAAAGTTTTAATTTTGAATGTTTTAATTGATTAGCGCAATTTTTGAAGAGTTGATAGACAAACATTTAAATTTTAAAACTAATTGACTTTTTATATATTAAATTCGAAATTTAAATAGTAAGGGCATGATGGTACATTTATGTTACATTTTAATCTTAATTTGAAACTATTTTAAAACATGTTCTTATTTAAAAAATCACTAGGTGAAAAGACCTTATATGTGAAATCCCCAATTAAACTGTATATAATAATATTTTTAGTAATAATTGAAAAGTGCAACACCATTTACCAAAAAATGTAAGTGAGTAAACTAAAAAGTGCACATGGACTAGGGTGCACAGCATGCACTCGAGTGCATACTAGACTTTACCTTTTTTATTGATTTATATGGATTTTAGACTTAACAGTGAAATACTTTTTTTTATTAATTTACATAGATTTTCACAAGATGCAAAGAGTTTTTTTTAATATGAGTGTTTTTTTAAAAAATTAATATTATATATATATATATTATATAAAATATTTTATCAATAATATATATATATAAAGTATTTTACTATTAAAATATATATATATTTATATATTAATTCGGACGGGTCGGATACCCGCGGGTCGGGCATAAGACCCAAATCCGACCCATACTTAGTACGGGACGAATTTGATCTGATCCAAAGCTCGCGGGTGGGATGAGTATCCGCGGGTCGGGTCAATATTGTCATTTCTACTTCTGATCTTTCGTCTTAAGAGTTCTCTAAGGAAATCTCTTGTTTTTAGAAGAGATTTTAGATAGTGCAATTTATTTATATTTTTGGGGGATAATCCAACAAAATATATAGAGTATTAAAATTCATACACTGTTGAATACCTGAAGATTTTTAAAAACTTTTTAAAATCCGTATTGAATACCTCAGAATTTTAAAAGACTTTTTAAAATTCGAATTGAATACCCCCAAACTTTGAAAGTCCAAAAAAATCATACAGAATCTACAACCAATACACCCCTCTTAGTTTGGGACGAAGTGAATGTTGTTTTCATTTTCCTTTAAATAACAAAAAAAAAAAAAATCAACAAGTAAAAAACATTATGTTGATGTTAAAATAAGTGTTTTTTAAAACGATCCAACATACGTGGCGATATTATGTCAGTGTGGTACTAAATGATTTCCAATACTTATGATAACATCAGTATTTTTTCTTTCTTTTTTCACTAACTCCGCCTTACACTTGTTGCTCATAATATCTCTAGTGTAGTTTGAAGACATGGACAACATTCATTCATGCAGTTGCATATGAGTGTGAAGTTATTGAGCATAATCCAACAAGTTCCTATTTTCAAGGAGCTGAGAGCAGTTGGAGTCCAAAAATCTATATAAAGATCGGCTGCCTCAACACAAGAAAATCAAGAAGAAAAGCTAAATTAGATTACTAGTCTATTGAATGCAAGCTCGCTTCTAGTTAGAAATATTTTTATTTCTTATTGTAGATTGATACATTGTTGTATACCCTATCATTTTATGTATCTATCATGTTCATCTACTATATTATATGTATAGATCTATTAGTGAGATAATTTCATAGAATCATAGTAGATTTTCCAAATCTTGTAAAAGTTTGTAGTTTTTCAAACCTCTAAAATGTTGTAGTTTTGTGTCATTACTTTGTTATAGTGAACCGTGTAGATTTATTTATAATCTATGCAAATTTTGAATATCTTAATTTTCAAGGTGTATATTTATTTTCGATACACATTATGGTCTGAATTGTGTCATCACAATAAACAAATTAAGAAAGTGGTGGAGAAAATAAAGATATGTGTGTGGAGTTGGCTTGGAGGGAAAAATGCTTTGGTCCCCAATTCATCGATATCGGCATGGTTCTGTAATCCACATTCGTGTATCATTGAGTAATAGTTTCGAAACCCAATCATTGTCAAACAACTTTTAGATTTTATGTGTAAATATATGGGTTTAGTACCCTTATAATCGTGGTTAATGAAACACATTTTTACCATTAAAAAAAAAACAATAAACAACATCTCTGTTTACACTAACACACTTTCACATTATATTTTAATAGAAAAACATGCATCGACCGAGACATGTTCCAAATCCAACACTATGATCATGAGTTTGTTAAGATAATTCAATAGGGACCATTTAATAATTATACACATGCTATTCAATCATCTCAAATTACTATTACACCATGGTTTTCTTCTTCTTTCTCTGTGTGATTGAGATTTACACTTTAATATGTTGTAATCTGGCCCATGTAAATATTTATAAATTTAAATGTAATTTAATCCGACTCATTTCTAATTAAATCCCTTGATTTATAAATTATATATTTTTTAAAAGAAAATATATTAATGTGCCCTCGTCAATAAGTAATTGATGTAGGGGCAATCCTATACTCTTGTACATTTATTTTGCTTTACTTCATTTTAACTTTTAAATAATCATTTACAAAATTCATATATCAAAATTGTCCATATGATAGATAATAGTAATAGAAAATTAATATAAATAAATTAATTCTCCCCTACTTTAATTACAAGTTCGAACTTTTAAACCGAATTCTTTCCAATATAATAAGCTTTGAAAAGAAAAGCTTTAAAATTCAACAGAGCATTAAGCAAAGCAAGATTAGAAAGTTACCGCCCGAAAAGTTTTTTTTTTAATCAATATTTCCTTGACAAAACAGAATATTATGGAAGAAAGAATTAAGAAGGAGGGTTCCACTCCTTTTTTTTTCTTTTTAAATATCTTCTTACAAAAGTTAATTAATATGTAAACGTTTTTTAATACTTGTAGTCAACACAATTACATTATACAGTATTAATTTATTATCATGTTGATTTGAATATTCTTCTTCAGCAGACAAAACATTACAAAATTGTTTATGTTGGATTGACGTGAGGGTGCATTACAATAATTAAATGGAAACCTAAATTCTCAACCTAGCCTATGCTAAAATTTCACCGAATAAAAAAAATCACCACCTTTTCATTTTTTAATTATTATAATATACTATGTTTTAAAGATTTGTAATTCTATATGTGAAGAATATAAACAATTCAAGTTAACAAATCAAAGATTATTATTAGAGTAGTTAGAGGTGTAGTTCATTTTTTTTTAGTTATAACTCATTTGTTAGTTGTAACTCCTCTTTTGTAAATCTCCCTCTATATAAGTCTATATAAGAGGGGCGATGATAATCAATTTTAATTATGTAATTTCAATGTAATTTTTCTATATTCCTAAATTCTCTCAATATGCAATCTATCCAATCTCTTCTTATTATGAAATTTCACATGGTACCAGAACTGTGTATCGATTAATTTATGATCGATTAAACAAGTTTGTCGATCTAGGTACGCTTTCGCAATTCGGTTTGAATGAATTTCATGAGTCGTATACTCATTTCTTAAATTTCTTGAGTTGTATACTCATTTCTGTCAAATCTTTGATGGATTTGGATTTCTATCCTATTTTTTCTCTTTTCGAGATTTCTTCTTTACGAGTTTTATGCTCGTGAGTTTTGAATTCGATTTTATCTTGATTCGAATTCTTCTTTGAGTTCCTTGAGTTTTATACTCATTTCTTTGCGAACTATATGCTCGTGAGTTTTATATTCGATTTCATGTTGATTCGAAGTCGAATTCTTTAGAGTTTTATACTCAATCTAATCTTTTCACTTCGTGTCTATCAAGATTCTATCTTTACATTTTTTTTGGAATATTGGTGGAAATCTCACCATTGATTAGATGCATGGGTTGCATCATTTGTCTACTCTCTACATCAACGTTCAAATGTTCAATTTGTTGTTGGATTCTATTCTCGAAGGCAACCTCTTCATTGTTGATATAATTGCACCCACGTCGTGCTACTCGTAATGATTTGAAGTTTTTTTTTAACAAGTTCAAGATGTGCTTTATTACCATCCATGCTCATCTTATGGGAGGGTGTGAAGAATATAAACAAGTCAAGCCAACAAATGAAAGATTATTAGTTAGAGGAGTAGTTCATTTTGTTAGTTATAACTCATTTGTTAGTTGTAACTCCTCTTTTGTAAATCTCCCTCTATATAAGTGGGGTGATGATAATCAATTTTGATTATGTAATTTCAATGTAATTCTTCTATATTCCTAAATTCTCTCAATATGCACTCTATCCAATCTCTTCGTATTATGAAATTTCACACTATAAAAATAAACTTTTACAATTCGATTCATGTTACTAATTTTCACCTATTTTCGTTGATGTGGCAACCAGAGAATCCAACGAATTTGCCACTCGGACTTTTAAAATTTGCAATACCACAAAAATATTTTTATAAATTTAATTCTATATATCATTTTTGTTTGACTTTCTCTTGGCAACTTTATTCTAATACTTTCCCCATAATTAATTATGAAAGTGAGCCACGTGATTTATTTTGAAGATGAAGCAACAAATATATGAAAGCATCTAATTCCCAGTGTCAAAATGACCACCACCCATTCAATGTCAATTGTCATGGTCCCCTTCGGAAAAACATGCCAAGATTAAACGACTGACCTACCATGAAAACCGTCACAAATTGAATTGTAAATTATGTGTTGTTTAGTCATTTGATATACACACAACCATCTAGCTTAAGTCCAATTACTCATCTATGTTGAATTAATCTATCCTGCCAAATTGAGTTATAGGGATTTGTATTCAATTGAAATTTTATTGTATTTTTTTTAACTTTAAAAAGTACGCGTATTTATAAAATTCATAGAGTCCAATGTCCATGTAGAGTTTGACTGACTTTTTTTTATTGATTTATATGGATTTTCATAAACTTAACAGGATTGTGAAATATACTTTTTTTTTTTATTGATTTACATAGATTTTCATAAACTCCGATATTGACTAAAATAGTACTCCCTCCATTTTTTATTAAATGTCACTTTGCCTTTTTCAATATTTTTTAAATAAGTGTCATTCTACACTCTTTTCTTCAAGTTTGACAATTTTACCCTTGTACATTGTACTCCCTCCATTTTCTTTACCTTGATTTAAGTTTTTTTCCCTTTTGAACTTTTGAATATAGTACTATAACATAAATCATACATAAACCTTAATTATTGTATACATGAATATCATCTACAATATTGACCACATTCATTACTAAACATAAATTTAATATTAAAATTAGTTATCATTAATGAAGGGTAAAATGGTCCATAATTATATATCTTAATATGTTGAAAATTGTTAAAATGACACTTATTTAAAAGTGGAGGGAGTATTTTTTTAATGTGAAGTATTTTTTTAAAATTAATATTATATATATATATAATATTTTACCAATAAAAAATATATATATATATATATATATACTATATAAAGTTTATATATTAAATTTGGGCGGGTCGGATACTCGCAGGTCGGACATAAGACCCAGACCCGACCCATACGGGGTGGATCCGACTTGACCCAAAGCTTGCAGGTGGGGTGGGTACCCGCGGGTCGAGTCAATATTGTCATCCCTATCTTTCGTCTTTAGAGTTCTCAGAGAGAATCCGTTGAAATCTCTTAGAGATTTTGGATAGTGAAATTTATTTATATTTTTTTTTAGGAGAATTCAACAAAATTCATAGAGTATTAAAATCCATAGACGACGGTTGAATACCTAAAGACTTTTTAAAATCTGTATTAAATACCTCAAAATTTTTAAAGACTTTTGAAAAGTCGATTGAATACCTTCAGATTTTAAAATTTTAAAAAAATCTACAAAATCTACAACCAATAAACCCCTACCCCTAAGTGTCAATAATTGTGCACGGATTTAAATTTCGTTTAAATTTATTCTAATTCAATTGGAAATAAGTTGTTGTGTGAATTTTTAATTTGCCTTTAAAATCGATTCAAATTTGAATAGAAACATTACTCATACTTATTATTATGTGTAGTACAGCTACAGCTACGTGGAAGGAACGACACTAATATGTCCTTTCCTCAACTAACTTTACACACATTTTCCAGAAGATTTAAATATAATTCAGCTCATATGTTCCAAGTATTCAACCATAATTTGTACTCCACTAGAAGAATAATCATTCAGTTCAAAATATTAAAAGTCAGAGAAAAAAAACCTAATGAATACATACAGACTATGCTCAATATCGATCAAATAGGCTGAATAATTATTTTGGATGTAAATATGTATGAATTAATAATTTGGAAATAAGTTATTGGTCTTAGACTCTTAGTCCTATATTTTTGTTTCACTCGAATAATTTATACCTATGACTAGTCCTCCTCCTCAACTATTGACTCGAATGAATAATTAAGGTGAATGAAAAGTAGCCGCCTTAATAGTGAGAATTGATGCAGCCACCAAGAGAACAAATAAGACAACATTCCAAACACATTTTAACCATCCAAAAAGATGGAGTATTAAAATACGCAAATTTGAAGCATCTCACTAATTTAGATAAAATAAAACATACTAATAATTTAACCACCACCAGACACAAACATGGCTTGAAGCCCCCTTTGGACGGCTCAAATAGCTCAAGAAAACCCAAAGGATGTTTCAAACGATACAGATAATAAACTCATATAAAATCCTCAAAACTTATGCAAAATCTCCTAACACTCTTAGTAATATACTCTCCACTACATACTAGCTTCAAAACTTATGGGCATGCTATATTGAGGGCTGCTCCATTCATCAAATCTGCTCCATCTTCCATCCAATCAAGATCATCACAATCATCATCAAGTTCAAAATCCAAGTCAAAATCGGGCAACGGGAAAGGCTCATCATCCAGATCATCAAATCCACAAATCGGAATATCCAATCCACTAAATAGGTCGTCGTTGAAATCGAGGGAATCGAGCTCGAAATCCAAGCCAAGTTGTGCCAATGCCATCAATTCCTCGTCCATTACCCCATGATCAGCCAATTTCAGCTCCGAATGAGCTACTTCCTGATCAACAACATCGCAAACAGAAGATGGGGAAGTCAATGAGTTCAAACGAGCTACTTCCTGATCAACAACATCACAAACCAAAGACGGTGAAGTCAACGAGTTCATCTCGAGCACTGATAATGGAGACGTATGAGAAGTGAGGGAAACGGCACTTTCACTAGAGTCCACAGACACGGGAGCAACAGCCCGTTTCGTGTTTTCAACGGGTTCGGAGACGACCATAGAACTTCTTTTCCCAGCTGGAAATTCAGTAGTATTAACTAAAGATTCAAATTCTAATCGTTTTAATTCATAAGCTCTTGATGCCTCCTCAGCAGTATTGTAAGTGCCCAACCAAACCCTCTTATGCTCGATCGGATGGCGTATCTCCGCCGCCCATTTGCCCCATTTTCGTTGACGGATGCCTCTGTACTTCCCATTACACCCCTGACCCGGTTTGCTTTTGATTAGGGAGGAAAAACTCCTCTTCTTAGTGATTTTGTCACCATTTTTACTATCCAGAACGGACGAATTCTCCACAGAGCTTTCTCCGATTGGATAACGAACTTCACGAACAATTCGTTTCCTCCTTTTCACACTGGCTCTCTCATCATCGGATGAGTCAGTGGCATCCGGGTCGTCATAGATTATTCGGATCTTTTTCATGGGCTTGGGCTTAATTCTTGGGTTTTTACTAACATTTTCTGGATTGAAAGATAATGGTTTCCGAAGTTCAGGCATGTTTTTCCTTAGTTTTAATAACTAAGAATGAAACCCCTCAATAAGTATACCCAACAAAATTGAGTCTCACCAAAACAAAATGAATCAAAGAAAGAAAAAACTGTTTTTCTTTTTTAAAGAAAATAAAAGAGGGATTAAGGAATGAGTGTTTACGGTAGAGGCACTCTCAAGAACAAGAAAAGATGGAATAACCGGTTTATGTGATAACCCCCAAAACACTGAACAACTCCAGAACAAGTCCTGCAACACAAACATAAAAAAACCCACAAAAAATGTTTTAGATCAGCCAATAAAACCCACAAAACCACCCTTAAACCCTGCTAATCACACACAAAACACTAAGAACTCATACAGTAAATAAGATTCCCAAAACCACCCTTAAACCCCACCTAAATCACATAGAGCAGATAACTAAAAATGTTTCTACAGCCCATCAAATCAAACACATAACAGTTTAAAGTAGAAAGTTGGTACCTCTTAGACCTCAAACGCATCGAAAGAGTTGGGTAGAGAAAGAGCACAGAAGAGAGCTTCAATGGAGCCCCAAACACAAAACCCAAACCAGAACTCGCAGACATAAAAATCCCTTGCTCCAAGCCCCTTCTTTTCAGTAAACCCCCTTTCAAAACTTCAAATAAAAGAGCATCTAAAAACGGGAGAAAAAATCGGATCAGATGCAACTGTGTATAGAGATAAAGATAACTCTCCGAATATCTCTCTCTCTTTAAAAAAAAAAACACTCTCTAGACTGGAGTGAGTGTAGAAAAGGGATTAGGTATCAATGGTTATAATCTTTTGCCTGTATACAACATGACAAAGATCAGACTTATGAATTATCGAAAAAAAAAGTAATTGCAGGAACAACAGTGACACAGACCTCTTCTACAACAACTTGCAAGAAAGAAAAAGAAAAAAGAAAAAAAGGCTAATCTCTCTCTGTGCTGCAGAGGTGGTTGTGCGAGTGATATACAGTACAAAAAGTGGACTCTTTTTCCTCTTCTTTTTCTATAATTTCACACCAATAACATCAATTGGGCTGACCAACAACGCAAATCTCAAGAAAAAGGAAAATAAACAATTTTGTTTTTTTGTATAAAAAATAAAATAAAAAGATGTGACAAACATACGCACGCGGCATGGCTCTACAACATTTTTCTGCATACCTGCTGCCTTCTTCTCTCTCTCTCTCCGTGACTTTAACTTTTACCCTTTTGAGTCGCTTTCAGCAGCTTATTCGGATTCACTGTATTGTTTTCTCAAATTTTCTACGGCGTTTCAATTTGGTGTTACGGTCAAAACATTAGATGGGGGCATTTAGTGGTGGGGTGGTATTAATAAATAGGGTATGTACAGATTTTATGGCGTATATTTGGCATTCACAATTAATGTATCATCATCCGGTGAATGAATTTTGAGTTGCTGGCCTGTCCCTCATAGGAAAATTTAATTTAATTCTTTTTATTTATATCTGCGCTTATAATACCATTATGTTTTTTTTTTTACTTATAAATTTATTATGGATTAAAATTTTTTTTTTAGTCCAATTAAGTTATATTTTAATAAATGATATTTTCGTGAAATTTATTGAAATTAAGAATGAGTATTTACTGATAAATATACCCTTAAATAATAAAGGGAAAAAAAACATTTTCATATATATGACAAGGTTTTGTATAGAGAAAAGATTTACCAGGAGATTAGTTAATAAGAGTAAATTAGAAATTATGAGATTTTCTAAATTTAAAAGGGAGGACACGATTGGAATAAACTGAAAATTCAAAATTTAATGTACTAAATTAAAAAAAGTGATAATGACTAAATTCAAAAAGTGATAATTCGTGTGGACTAAATTAAAAAAATGTGGTAACTTAATGGATTAAAAAATTAATCCCAATTTATTATCCCTTGTGGCCTCATGAGATATTTTTTAATAAAATTATATTCATTTTGTTCCGTTATTAATTGAACATTCATTATTTGTATGAGTTTTAATATAACAATTGTCTATTAGTATTAAATTTAATAAAGTGACTTTTTAGTATGGATAGAATGAGTAATTCAACTTTATTGGAGGGAGAATATTTTATAGGGTGTAAAAACTAAAAAGTAATGAGATATAGTGCATATAAGATATGTTTTAAGAATTTTTTTTTAAAAGAGTAAGAAGTTGACTTTTTTAAATAAGGAAATATTTAATTAAAAATAAGATACTCCCTCCGTTTCATAAAGTTTGTCGTATTTCTCATTCTGTATAGGATTAAGGAACATATTTTTTTGATACATTTACCTCCCATTATTTTTTCCCTTTTTCTTCTTTTTCCTTTTCTTTTTCTCACCTTCCCTTTTCATCATTCCTCTGACCTTTCCAAAAAAATGTCATTAATATATATCCAAAAAAAGTAAGGGTAATTTAGGGAAATCATTGGTATAATTGGGAAAAGCTTAGAAAAGGCGACAAACTTTTTGAAACAAAATTTAAGTCCAAATTAGATAAACTTTATGAAACGGAGGGAGTAAGTGTTTTTTGATAAATGTTCAAATAATAATAGGATGAAGGAAGTAGCATATATTCATATTATGTCACAATTAGTAGATATGTTGAATTATCTATGGTTAGTTTAAATATCTCAATTTGTTCACATTGAATCTTTGATAGTGTCTTGTTTTGATCATTTAGTATACACTCAATTGAATATCTTGATGTATTGGTAAAAAATTATTTTACATCAATAATTATCAATTTAATTGACCATTTATCATCTACCCTATCAAATCGAGTCTTAAAAGATGAAAAAAAAATCGTTCAATTTCAAATGAAATCTTGCATCTAGCTTGGCCATCGATAATGTATCGTATATTTGGCACAGAGAAATTAATGCAAGACGATCGGGCCAGGACAAATTTAGAAGTTGTAGGTTTGTCGCCACTTTTAAATTTATTTTACTTCCTCTATTTTAAATATTGTTGTTTTTCATCTTTAAAAAAATGTTTTTTTTTTTTTACTTATGGAACATATTTTTTTGGGTTAATTGCAAATTAAATCACCACCTTTCCTTGGATTGCAATTTAATCTAAACTTTTGAATAATTGCAAATAAAATCACCACCTTTAAATATTGTTGCAATTTAAACTTTTTGATAGCTTCATTTGTGCCCAAATCTAACGTGGCTAGCTTATGTGACACCTCCTTAATGAAACAACATTGTTTTTTATTTCGATCTAATCTTGAAACGTCAAATTTGGGCACAAATGAGATTGTTTATAAGTCTAAAATGCAACAATATTTAAAGGTGGTGATTTTATTTGCAATTATTCAAAAGTTTAGATTAAATTGCAATTAAGTGAAAGGTGGTGATTTAATTTGCAATTAATCCTATTTATTTTTCCACTTTCTTTTCCATTTTCTTCCATCTACTTTCCTTTTCAGCTCTTCCACATGTCCTCTTTTCTTGTTACATCAATTTCATTTTCGGAGAAAGAATCAAATATCTAGTGGTCGGTCGTATTTCTTCTTATCTTTTCTTCTATTTTGTATGTGTATCGATTTTTTTAGTTAGTTCTTTGTTTTCAGTTTTTTGATCAAATATTTTCAATATTGAATTATCTTGATTTTTATTGATATTCATTAAATAAAACTCTTAAAAAACGGGTCTATTTTGATAGTTTGTCTATTTAAATCAAAAGTGGAATTATTTTTTCATTTTGTTGAGATTAATGCAATATTGGAATGTCATTTGATTCTGGTATCAGAAGTGTTCTTACTACCAGAAGTGTTCTTACTATCAGAACTATTCTTACTATAAGCACAGTAACTAGTCTTCTGATCTTGGAGTTCAGCAAAGTTGAGTAAGGTGTACTCAGCTGATAAGGTTTAGTAGTCTGATCTAGGTGTCAACTAATCTGATGTGAGTTTGGACAACTCGGCTGATGCAAGTCGTCTAAAGTCAGTTCAGGAGAGTTGGGTCTCAAGTCTGCTGAAGCCAACTCAGATGATCCCAAATCAGCTGAGACAAGTCTGCTGATATTCCAGTTTCAGAGTTAGTTTATTTTTGTTAGTTTGTTAGGTAGTTAGTTTGTTGGTGGTTGTTTCAACTTGCATTGTACATCTATAAATACATCATCTAGTGCATAGGTTGTGGGTTAGCAAATTCAAGAGTTTTGAGAGATATCAAGCTTAGTGAATACTTGTATGTAACTTTCATTTGTGATTAATGAAGAGAGTCTTCTATCCTCCGTGGACGTAGATCATTTGATCGAACCACGTAAATCCCTTGTTCTTTCTTGAGTTCTTTATTTGGATTCAATTCTTTGTGTTTCTAGTTATCTTGATTTATCATTTGTGAGTAGTTGCTTTGTGAATACAATTCCATAAAAATTAGCGTCGTCTGTGGGAAGTCGAAAGATAAATTCAAGAATCAAGAAATGGGCTATGTGAAGTTGGAAATAGTTAAATTCAATGGTAAGACAGATTTTGGTTTATGGAAAGCCAAGATGAAGGCTCTGCTGTCACACCATGGGCTGAAAGAGGTCCTTACTCCAATTGATCCTGCTGCTTCTGACGCAGACAAGGTAAAGAAGGAGGAGTTTATGGAAAAAGCTTACAACATTGTTGTTATGAGTTTGGGAGATAATGTTTTCAGAGAAATTACGAAGGAGAAGGATGTTGCTGCTGTATTTGAGACCCTTGATGATCTGTATTTGACACAGTCTTTGTCAAATCAGATGTTTATAGAAATGAAGCTCAATAATTTCAAGATGTCAGATGATAAAACCCTTGATGAGCAGTTAATAGAGTTCATGCAAGCAGTTGATGACCTTGAGAATGTTGGAATCACCTTGGAAGATCACAAGAAGTCTTTTCTACTGTTGGAGTCCTTACCACCTTCATATGATAGCTTCAAGGATGCTCTGCTGATTACCAAGGAGGGTAAGGCAAAATTCAAAGAAGTCTTGTCTATACTGAAAACTAAGAGTTTACATGTAGCAAACTCAACCAAGAAGACCAAGAATCAAGCTAAGGGTCTTAATATCAAACTTAAGAATGACAAGAAATGAGGGCAAGGCAAGAAGCAACATGTCAAGCCAAATCAGAAGAGGAATGTATATGTAGTTAAGAACAAAGCTTGCTACAAATGCCATAAAGAAGGACATTTCATAAAAGATTGTCTTGAACATAAGAAGTCTACTGATGCTGCTAAAGTTGATGTAGCAGAGGCAAAAGGATATGAAAGTGCTGAAGTTATGAGCATAACAGACAGCAAACTTGTTAATGAATGGGTGTTGGATTCTGGATGTTCATTTCACATGTGTCCTACCAAATCTTGGTTTCAAAACCTTGAGATGATGGATGGAGGATCAGTCTTGTTGGGTAATGATGAAAGTTGTACTGTGAGAGGAATTGGCACTGTGAGGGTGCAGATGTTTAATGATAAACATGTGATCCTGACCAATGTTAGATTTGTTCCAGATTTAAAGAGAAATCTTATATCTCTTGGCACACTAAATGCTTTGGGTTATGAATTCAAGACAGAAAGAGGATGTCTGTTGGTTACCAAAGCTAATAGAATAGTGATCATGGATTATATTCTTTAATTGGTGAGACAATCACAAGAGTTGTTGATGTTACCATGAGTTCTGATGATGTTATACTTTGGCATAAGAGGCTAGCACATGTGGGAGAGAAAGGTCTGATGAGTTATTCAAGAATGGGGCATTCCACAAGAAGACATTAAAAAACCTGGAGTTTTGTGAGCTGTGTATTCTTGACAAGTCCAAGAAGAAGTCATTCCAGAAGAGTGAGCACACCACAAAGGAGATGCTGGATTATGTTCATTCGGATGTATGGGGGCCATCAAGAACTGAAACCATTGGTGGAGGTAAAGTATTTCATGTTCCTTATAGATGACTATTCTAGAAAAGTTTGGGTGTTCATTCTCAAACAGAAGAGTTAGGCATTTACAAAATTCAAAGAATGGCTACTTGAGATAGAGAATAAGAAAGGAAAGTCCTTAAAACATTTAAGGACAGATAATGGTCTTGAGTATCTATCAGCTGAATTCAATGAATTTTGTAAAGAGAAGGGCATTACTTGACATATAACTGTCCCTCTTAATCCACAACAAAATGGATTAGTATAGAGAATTTATAGAATTATTCTAGAACGGGTCATATGCATGTTAATTAGCTGATGCTAAATTACCTAAAAGTTTTTGGGGAGAAGTTTTATGTACTGCATGTTACTTAATAAATAAAACCCCATCATTTGCTTTAGAAGGTAAAACCCCAGATGAGATCTGGTATGGCAAGTTGTCTGATTATTCAAAATTTAAAGTATTTGGATGTCAAGCCTATGCCCATATGAGACTAGATAAGCTTGAGTCAATGACTCTAAAATGTATATTCATTGGTTATCCAATAGGTGTCAAGGGCTATAGATTGTGGTGCATTGAACCAGGTCATAAAAAACTAATAATCAGCAGAGATGTTGATTTTAATGAGAAGGTAATGGGATATCCTCACAATGGAAATTCCCATGACCTAGATGGAAGAATTGTAAATGAGTCAGAAGAGAGTTTCTCAACTGAGGTGGAGTTTCCCACATCAGATGAGTTGGTCCCCGAGGAGGTGGCCAACCCTGCTTATTTGGGAGATGACACACCAGATGAGGTTGTTCTAGAACAGGTATCAGAAGATGATGCCATGGAGGACAACCCTGCTGATTTGAGGAATTACAGTCTTGCGAGAGATAGGCTCAGAAGGCAGATTCATCCCCCATCTAGGTTTGGCCAAGCTGATCTTGTGTCATATGCTCTGATCATAGCAGAAGAGGTGGAACATTATGAGCCAAGAAACTATAGGGAAGCTATCACCAGTCCTGAAAGAGAGCAGTGGATAGCAGCCATGTCAGAAGAGTTGCAGTCCTTAGTGAAGAATGAGACCTGGATCCTTGTGGAGAAGTCAGACAACCAGAAGTTGGTCAGCTGCAGATGGCTGTTCAAGAAGAAACTTGAAGTTGGATTTGGTGGTGCTAGAGAGCAAATCAGATTCAAGGCCAGGTTAGTGGCAAGGGGATTCACACAAAGAGAAGGCATAGACTTCAATGAGGTATTCTCTCCTGTTGTTAAACATTGTTCAATAAGATTACTTTTGTCTAAGGTTGCTCAAGATGATCTTGAGTTACATCATCTAGATGTTAAAACTGCATCTTTACATGGAGAACTAGCTGAAACAATATATATGCATCAACCAGAAGGGTTCATCATGCCTGAAACTGAAAGTAAGGTATGCTTGTTTAAGAAATCATTGTATGGGCTCAAGCAGAGTCCTAGAGAATGATATAGAAAGTTTGATACATTTATGCTTTCTATTGGTTTTTTAAGAAGCAAATATGATGGATGTGTATATATTGGTAAACAAGATTATCTAGAGAGCACCTATCTACTAATCTATGTAGATGATATGTTAATAGCTAGCTTAAGGAAATGTTCAATTAAAAATAAGATACTCCCTTCGTTTTATAAAGTTTGTCGTATTTCTCATTTTGTATAAAATTAAAGAACATATTTTTTTGATACATTTACACCCCTTATTTTTTTCCTTTTTCTTCTTTTTTCCTTTTCTTTTTCTCACCTTCCTTTTTTCATCATTCCTTTGACCTTTCCAAAAAAATGTCATTAATATATATCCAAAAAAAGTAGGGGTAATTTAGGGAAATCATTGGTATAATTAGGAAAAATTTAGGAAAAGCGACAATCTTTTTTAAACAAAATTTAAGTCCAAATGCGACAAACTTTATGAAACGGAGGGAGTACGTGTTTTTGATAAATGTTCAAATAATAATAGGATGAAGAAAACAACATATATTCATATTATGCCACAATTAGTAGATATATGTTGAATTATCTATGGTTAGTTTGAATATTTCAATTTGTTCACATTGAATCGTTGATAGTGTGTTGTTTTGATCATTTAGTATACACTCAATTGAATATCTTGATGTATTGGTACAAAAATATCTTACATCTATTATTATCAATCTAATTGACCATTTATCATCTACCCTATCAAATCGAGTCTTAAAAGATGAAAAAAAATCGTTCATTTTCAAATGATATCCTGCATCTAGCTTGGCCATCGGTAATGTAGCGTATATTTGGCACAGAGAAATTAATGCAAGACGATCGGGTCAGGACAAATTTAGAAGTTGTAGGTTTGTCGCCACTTTTAAATTTATTTTACTTCCTCTATTTTAAAATATTGTTGTTTTTCATCTTTAAAAAAATGTTTTTTTTACTTATGGAACATATTTTTTTTGACACATATACTGTCGTTAATATTTATTTTTCCACTTTCTTTTCCATTTTCTTCCATCTACTTTCCTTTTCAGCTCTTCCCCATGTCCTCTTTTTTTGTTACATCAATTTCTTTTTCGGAGAAAGAATCAAATATCTAGTGGCCGATCGTATTTCTTCTTATCTTTTCTTCTATTTTGCCTGTGTGTCGATTTTTTAGTTAGTTCTTTGTTTTCAGTTTTTTGATCAAATATTTTCAATATTGAATTAT
Source organism: Galeopsis tetrahit (assembly GCA_963675135.1). Lineage (NCBI taxonomy): Eukaryota > Viridiplantae > Streptophyta > Magnoliopsida > Lamiales > Lamiaceae > Galeopsis > Galeopsis tetrahit. The sequence continues at coordinate 66,717,172 of OY776122.1, read as the reverse complement.
CTTGATTTTTATTGATATTCATTAAATAAAACTCTTAAAAAACGAGTCTATTTTGATAGTTTGTCTATTTAAATCAAAAGTGGAATTCTTTTTCCATTTCATTCACTTGAATTTCTTCCGTTTCATTGATTTGGTTTGGATCCGTCTTTTCTTTCGAAAAAAAGTAAAGGGAAGGATTTTCGGTGAATCTCTCTTGTTCCTGTTTGAAAGAAAAAGAGAGAAAATAGAGATACATTCATATATTTTCAATAAAAAAATAAATTGTTGAAATTAAATATGGGTAGTTTAGGTGGATCCATAGTTTTTTTCTTTTTACATTTTAAAAATTAATTTCTTTTTATTATGGTTCAATTTTCAATTTTTTCTAATGAAAAAACTAAAAAATTGAACCAAATCGAACTAATAGTGTATATATATATATATAAATAAATATTATATATTACATACTTTATTTTATAATTTTATTTTAATTAATAAATACTAATAGATTAATATTATAGAAGTAGATTATGTTGACGTTCAATGACTAGGTTTTTTTTTTAACGTTGTGTTGTATTTCGTCTATTCGAATCATATTTCACATTATAGAGATTGTATTTTGTCTATTGAGATTGTATTTTATTTGTTTATAAATAACCGTGTAGGAAAAATGTGAGCAAAATTTTGATTCGGTTAAAACACAAAACTTATGACGAGATTGAGGGAGTATAATTTTGATACATAATATATATATATTTTTTTAAATGCGATTTAATTTACAAATTTTGCAATATTATGTAATATATCTATGACATTTCTCGACTTTCGTCTAATTTTACGTTAGGATTGAAGGATATCGATATTTTACGACATTTCTACGATACTTGAAAAAAAAGTACATTACTAGGGATGACAATGGGGTGGAACAGGGCACATATCTCAATATCCAAATCTGTCCTGCGCATATACGCATCCACCCTACCCTGTTCCATGCTCTGCTACGGAGCAACATTTTAAGCTTTGCTCAGGTACCTGCCCCACGCTCGATACGGGGCAACATTTTGAACCCCGCCCTGCCCCAAGTTTCATTTTATATATAAAATAAATTAAACATTAAATTTCACAGTTAAACTAAACATAAAAAATTACAAAATCATATTTAAAATGAACAACAAACTACATAATCAAATCAACGACAATTTCATGTTCAACATTAATAATAACTATTAAATAAAAATATTATATATATGTCTTTGAATTTAGGGCAGAGTAGAGTATGGCGAAACAAGACAATAAATATGTAAATTCATGTATGTCCTGCTTTGAACATGTAGCGGGACAGACTTGCCCCATTTTTTTAATGGAATAGAATAGGGGTAGTCCAAATCTCTAAAAACTGGACATACCTGCTTCAAAACAGATGATTTTGTCATCCATATACATTACACCTCAATATTTATATCACAATATTAAAATATAGGATACATCCACAATATTTTTATTCTTAGTGATAATTACATGTGACATAAACCACAATTGAGTCTACTTGATAGAGACCCATCCCAACATATAAATTAAACTTTTGAGAGACTCTTATAAATTATGCGTGTATATTAAAACTTGAGAAATTATGATTGTATAAAATTAAGTAGATTGGTTAAGATTTTCATAGAATAAATTGAAATATGTTTGAATTTTTTAACTTTTAATTTGATAAAAAATTAATAAAAATTTCAACAATTTAAATTAATTATATACTCCCCATCATTGCAAGATTGAAAAGTGCAAATTCAACTTGCCCCCTTTCTCTTTCTTTACATACCAGTCCATTTATTTCTAGAAGATCTATGAGACGCTATCTGCACCTCCAACTTTGGTAAGAACACTTCCCCTTCAATTTATTAATTTAATAATAGTGTAAAAAATCTAAAATATCACTACTAACTACATTTCCCTTTCAATATTAACTCTAATTGAAGATGGTGTCACCATGGCCAACTTCATCCAAAAAAAAAAAAATCTAAGATTTTTCTTTATAATTTTCGACAAGCGAGTGTCGAACATATACACTTTTGTCGATAAATTGTTATCGATGAGAGTGTATATTTTCAATTACCTGAGGGGGAAAGATTTTTTTTTTTACATGTTACGCAAGGTAGGGGGTGGAGAGAAATGATGGATGAGAATTTTTTTTATAAAAGTGAAAAACTGAAGACTGAGTATAAAAAAGGAAAGAAGAAGATGAAATTAGAGTTTTTGAGTAGAGTGTAGTTAGTAAGGTATTTTTTAAGTATAGATGTAATTTAGACAATTTACGAAAAGTGCATGAAAAGTGCATCTAACGTTCTTTTATTTAGAGGTGTACATTAATCGGAGAAGTACGGTTAACAAAGTTGGAGGGTGTAGATAGTCGTACCCCTGTGAGAATCGTGTGAATTAAGCATTTTTAAAGTTGATCAATTTAGATTTGTAATCCCTTAGGGGGTGTTTGTTTTGGGATTATAAAGGATAGGGAAAATTCGGATGGAAAAATTTTGATAAATAGTGATTGTGTATGTTTGTTTTGAAATGTTAAGTAGGATATGATGTAACTTTATGTCAAATCAATTGTGTGATGTTGTATTATAGGATGTAACTTTATGTCAAATTAATTAGTAAGAGTGAGTGATGTTTTATTATTATAATAGTAAAATATATACTAGATATTTTTAGGGGTGGATGTAATTGTATGTTGAAATTCAAATGTGAAATCTCAAACTAGAACAAGATGGGGACATAAACGTTCGGACGTGTGAGTCCCAAAACAAACATGCTTTTAAAAAAAAATATAGATTGGTAACTACTAATCAAATAAATATTATCGCAAAATGGCAAAGAAAAAATTTGAATCTCGATTCAAAAAGTCAAAATCAAATTATTTGGTAGGAAGGTGTGAGCGTCGTGATCTGGTCAAAGCGGTACGCACAAGCATGATTTACCATTTAAATTAGGGTCCGTCTATATACCACTTCATACTTGTTAAATATACCCCGATAAATGCAATTCTCCTTAATATCGATTATATTAGATTACTTTCCCTAAAATGTTTTGATTCGGGTGGATTTACACGTTTTAGAGGCACATGTTAAGCGTGTTTTGATGTGGATTTCATTGATTTATGCATTGAATATGATTGTTTAAGCCGAAATGAGAGAAATGTTGTGTTTTGTCGATTTTGTAGGAAATACGATGGAATTTGGAGCAAAACACCAACCATACTTTATTGGATCAGGAAGAGGATTGCACGGTTGGATTCGTCTCGAAAAACGGAGTGGAATAACCAAAAGAATCGAGTCAATCGGACACCCGAGGCGAAAGTTATGCACGAAACGAGAAAGGGCCGAAGTCGACCGAGCGAGCACGGCCGAGCACCATGCTCGAGCATGCCGTGCTCGAAACAGGGATTTTTGGGCCACGATGGAGCACGGCCGTGCACCGTGCACGACCGTGCTACCCCATTTTTGGTGCCTTTTGTCCATTTTCGGTGCCTTTTGTCCATTTTGGCCATTTTTTAGGGACTAACTTGCAATTCTTGCATCCAAACCCTACCCCAACACTATATAAGCCCCATTTCTTGAAATCCAAGACATTCTCCCCCAATTCCTCAAATTCCACACATAGTAACATATACTTGGAGGTGTTTTGGCTATTTCTCTCTCAATTCTTCATCAAATCAAGGAAGAAAGGAGGCATTAGCTTAGGAATTCTATTCCCTACCACATTCTAGACTAAGCTTTCTCTTTCCCTTTCTTTTTATTTAGTTATTTCATTTGGATTTTGTAATTTAAACAATTTGTGGTTATAAGGCATTGTAGAGATTTGGATTGATGTTTATGAGTAATTTCTTGCTTTAATTGGTGTTTATCTCTTATTTGCATGTTTAATTATCCATTGTAAAGCATGTTGTTAGTGGCCATGATGATTTGCTTGATCCATTGTTAATTGGGGTAGTATCGAGAGATTTATTCCATTTAATCGTATGCGAATATGCAACCCGGTATTATTATGATCTCGAGAGAGGATTAATTATCGGAGAGGGAATCAAATGATCTTATGAGCTATTTTAGATGGTGTAATATTTGTGATGTAGACATACGAGCTTATATTACATTGCGTCTTTGGATTAATTTGTATCGAGAGATCGATTAGTTCTTCTTTTGCGATCACCTTATATGAGATAACCTTAATAACCATTTAAACGAGATAACTCTCATAAACGGACGTCTAAATACTACAATTGCCTTGGAACCCACCTTTTCTTCTTTGCGTTTTTATCCATTTTACCTTCGTTTTATTGATTTGCATGGTATTTGATCGATTTCGTATTTACTCTTCATTACTTATTGGTGACACATTGTTAGGTAATCTTAGAGTAATTCACACCACTCAAATTATCGATCACGTCTACTTAGAACTCGACTAGCAAACTACCACTTTTACGCTTAGCCTTCTCGTGGGATCGACCTCGTGCTTATCACGCTACAATAGACGTCGTACACTTGCGGTTGTTTATTTAGTGTTGCATAACACGTGAATCAAGTTTATGGCGCCGTTGCCGGGGAGGTTTTTATAAGCTCTAGAGTGTAGGTTAATAGAGTTTTAGTTTAGACATTTTACTTGCTTTCTTTATTTGCAAAAATCCAAAAATATTTGTGTGTTTTACTTTGATTCCACTTGCGATTCTTACTTTCTTTTGAACTTTTGTCTAGACATGGCATATGATCACCCGAGCTAGGAGAAGATTTGAAGGTCAATGTTGTGAAAGAGGACCCCCAAGTGGAAGAGCATGAGTTGAAGATGGGCAAGAAGGCCAAGTTTGGGGGAGTTTTCTTCAAAAAACTCCCCCAAATCAAGAACAAGGATGACAAGGGGGTGACTTGATATTCCCGTCAAGGAAGAACCGTCCGGCATAGGACGTTAAAAATAGCGCTTCTTGGGAGGCAACCCAAGGTTTTATTGCTTTCATGTTTTTATTGCTTTAGTAGTTTTGATAGCTTGGTTTATTTTGTAGGTATGGATGAAGAACACTATGGATAGCAAGTCTTGGAGAATGAAGAAGAAGCAAAGCCAATTTTGGAGTGGAGGAAGCAAGTGTTGCAATGGTGATCTTTGAAGAAGCATTGGATGTGCAAGGAGGGAGGTAACAACTTGTAGCCCCAAACTTAGAATTTATACATAGTAAAATTCTAAGTTTGGGGGAGTTATTTTTTTTCTTTTATTTTTCTACTAGTTGTTACCCTTGCACCGGTTCGTCATTATACTTGTGTCACATTTTGCACCGGCGCACATTTGGTTTTCACATATTTATATTGGTTAAGTTGGTTTTGATCACATGTTGGGTAGTGGATCTTTGGTGAAATGTGAGCATGAATAATCATTGGAATCCATTGTTGAGTAGTTGTGGTGATGTCTATTTGCTTTGAATGTATGCATGATTGATGTTGGAATATGGTATCATGTTGTGTTCATATTTGTGAGCTTTGATAGCATGGATGCATGATGTGTTGTTATTTGGGAACATTTGATGAATGTGAGAGTTCTATTGAATAAACCGGTGAGAATTGAGCCATAAATCGAACATATAATCCGGTTTAGTTCATTTGAGAGTGGACTAGGTTATTGCTAGTAATCCTAGAACTTGCCTAAGTTCTTGTATGAAAGCATGATTGTGTGAAACTTTGTGATGTGATATAGGCCATCTTGTTCTAAAAGAGTCACTTAGCCAAAATTTCCCAAAACCAAAGTAATCTTCCATAGTTAGCCCTTTGAGCTTAATTCCTCATTTTCTTGGCAAACTACAATGTTAACCACTTAGCATTTTTGAGCCTTTGATACCTACATCTAGTGGGGATAAAAGACAAAGTGGAAAAACATGTACTTGAATGAATGTCTTTGGTGAAAGGAGAAAGTGGAAAAGTTGAAAGAAAAAGAGAAAGATGAAGAGAAAATCAAGGGGAAAGAAAAGAGGGACAAAGAGCCCCAAAAGCTTGAAAAGAAAAAAAAAGAGAGTGTTCAATGGTTTTGTGGTGTAGAATGTGCTTAAAAGAGAACAAATAAATTGTGGAAGTTAGAGTTTTTGAGTTGCAATCCGCGCAATTGTAACTTTATCTTGAGAAGTTTTTGAGATGTGTCTATGCGTCTTTATCTCTCACTCCCCACTAGTTTATGAGTTACTTCACCCAAATTTACCCTACCGTGACCAAAGAACCAATGTTACATCCTTGATTAAGTCCTATTGATCACATTGTTGAGCATTTGAGTGTGGTGAAAAGTAGAAGTTGGGCAAGCATATGGTGATTGCATAGCATAACTTGGTTGATGAGTGCATTAATATCCTCAATTTGTTTGTGTGTTTGAGAGAAACACTATATCATGTGAGTAGAGGACTTGAGCATTTGGATTGTGTTTCCCATTTACAATGTGTTGTGTGTTTGTGCATTCTTTGATTCACGAATGTGAATTGCAATAATGAGCCTATGATCTTCATTGAGAAATGCACTTTGAGAAAGAGATATCACTACATTCTTACTTTGCATGTGTGATTTGCATTGAATATTCCATTGTGATCATTCCACCCTCATTATTTTAAGTGCTTAGTTGTTTGAGGACAAACAACATTTTAAGTTTGGGGGAGTTTAATTCGGGTGGAATTTACACGTTTTAGAGGCACATGTTAAGCGTGTTTTGATGTGGATTTCATTGATTTATGCATTGAATATGATTGTTTAAGCCGAAATGAGAGAAAGGTTGTGTTTTGTCGATTTTGTAGGAAATACGATGGAATTTGGAGCAAAACACCAACCATACTTTATTGGATCAGGAAGAGGATTGCACGGTTGGATTCGTCTCGAAAAACGGAGTGGAATAACCAAAAGAATCGAGTCAATCGAACACCCGAGGCGAAAGTTATGCACGAAACGAGAAAGGGCCGAAGTCGACCGAGCGAGCACGGCCGAGCACCATGCTCGAGCATGCCGTGCTCGAAACAGGGATTTTTGGGCCACGATGGAGCACGGCCGTGCACCGTGCACGACCGTGCTACCCCATTTTTGGTGCCTTTTGTCCATTTTCGGTGGCTTTTGTCCATTTTGGCCATTTTTTAGGGACTAACTTGCAATTCTTGCATCCAAACCCTACCCCAACACTATATAAGCCCCATTTCTTGAAATCCAAGACATTCTCCCCCAATTCCTCAAATTCCACACATAGTAACACATACTTGGAGGTGTTTTGGCTATTTCTCTCTCAATTCTTCATCAAATCAAGGAAGAAAGGAGGCATTAGCTTGGGAATTCTATTCCCTACCACATTCTAGACTAAGCTTTCTCTTTCCCTTTCTTTTTATTTAGTTATTTCATTTGGATTTTGTAATTTAAACAATTTGTGGTTATAAGGCATTGTAGAGATTTGGATTGATGTTTATGAGTAATTTCTTGCTTTAATTGGTGTTTATCTCTTATTTGCATGTTTAATTATCCATTGTAAAACATGTTGTTAGTGGCCATGATGATTTGCTTGATCCATTGTTAATTGGGGTAGTATCGAGAGATTTATTCCATTTAATCGTATGCGAATATGCAACCCGGTATTATTATGATCTCGAGAGAGGATTAATTATTGGAGAGGGAATCAAATGATCTTATGAGCTATTTTAGATGGTGTAATATTTGTGATGTAGACATACGAGCTTATATTACATTGCGTCTTTGGATTAATTTGTATCGAGAGATCGATTAGTTCTTCTTTTGCGATCACCTTATATGAGATAACCTTAATAGCCATTTAAACGAGATAACTCTCATAAACGGACGTCTAAATACTACAATTGCCTTGGAACCCACCTTTTCTTCTTTGCGTTTTTATCCATTTTACCTTCGTTTTATTGATTTGCATGGTATTTGATCGATTTCGTATTTACTCTTCATTACTTATTGGTGACACATTGTTAGGTAATCTTAGAGTAATTCACACCACTCAAATTATCGATCACGTCTACTTAGAACTCGACTAGCAAACTACCACTTTTACGCTTAGCCTTCTCGTGGGATCGACCTCGTGCTTATCACGCTACAATAGACGCCGTACACTTGCGGTTGTTTATTTAGTGTTGCATAACACGTGAATCATGTTTAATATGTCATTTTCTTTAAGAAATATCAATGTTAAATATATTCTTCTAAAAACTTTAATTTTTTCCTCCTCCTCCCACCTTCTTCAGTTTTCATCTTCATCTTCCCACCTCCCACCACCGCAACCCCAACCCCCGCTGCTCGTAGTCGCGCACCCTCCGCTTCTTTTTTTCTTCTATAATTTATGTAAACTATTGGTGGTGGCGCCTCCCCTCCTTCGCCCAGCGACGCCGCCACCTCCTCCCTTACCGAAGGTCGCGCCCCTCCCACGCCGTCGTTCCCTCTTTCCTCCCCATTTTTCGTTTTTTTTTTAATTTCTATAATTCTATCAGCGGCGGCGCCGCCCCTCCCTCGCCAAGCGCCGCCCCCTCCTCCCTCGCACAGTCGACGTCGCTTATGCCTGAACCCTAATTGCAAGTTTTTTTTTTCGACACAGAGTGTTAAAAAATAAACACTCTCGTCGATAACAATTTGTCGACGCGAGTGATTCTTTTCGAGCCCTCTTTGTTGAAATATTTTAATTTTTTTTTTCGACGAAATCTTGTCTACGAGAGTGTGTTTTTTCGACCAAATATCAATGTTTTTTTTCTGTTGAATCTTTATTGGGCTTTTGATTGGGTATTATCGGAGATGACGACGGCAGGAGTCGGAGGCGGTGGCAGTCGTTAGGGTTGGTGGTGGCTACAAAAAATTAGGGTTGTGTTTTTAGGGTTTAGGGGGTGTATCTATCTAATGAATATATATATTTTAAGGATAAATTGAGTATTTTATATGTATATTTAATTAATAAATGGAAAAGGGGGTATATTTAACAAGTCTGGAGGGGTATATAGCCTGGTCCTTTAAATTAAGTGATTTGGGCCTCATCTAGATCCAAAGTATTTGGTCCAGATTTTTATCCTCCTTATTCGTACGGGCCCTGGCTATATACCCCTCCAGCTCTGTTAAGTATACTCTCCAAATTCATACACTCCCCCTTAAAGTGATATATGTTGAATGTACTCCCCCAAATTACCCAAATTACCCTCTTCTTCTTAAATGCACTCCCTATTAAAACCCTAATTCCCCTTTCTTCTTCTTCATTCTTTTAAAATCCAAAACAACTAAAACCCTAATTCCTCTCCCCCTCCACCACCTCTCCAAGCCGTCGACAATAGCACCACCTTCGCCTTAGCCGCCGGCCACAGCGCCGTCGCCCTCACCGCCGCCAGGTATTCGTTTTTTTTTTCTTCTTCTTCTGTAAACTCCTCCCTCCCACGGCCACCGTCGCCTCCCCTTTTCCCTCTCTTGGCCACAGTCGTCGCCCCCTCCTCCTTCACTCCCACCATCTGCAATTTTTTTCTCCTTTTTCAACAGCTTCTCCATTATTGTCGTCCCCTCCCTCCCTCTGTCGCCGCTTCCACCCTCTCACGGCGTCGCCGCCCCTCCTTCCCCAGCGACGCCGACGACCGTCAATCCTTTTTTTTTTCATTCTCCCAGCAACAACAACGATTCCTTCTCTTTTTTTTTTTAATTTTCGACAACTCTTGGTCTACAATATACACTATCGTCAATAAATAATTGTTGACGATAGTGTATATCGTAGACCAAGAGGTGTCGAAATTTTTTAATATTTTTTAAAAAATATTATCTTTCGACAGGAGTGATATCGTCGGCAAACCAGTGTCGACAGAAGTGTTTTTCGTCGGCAAACCAGTGTCGACAGGAGCGTCGGCAAACCAGTGTCGACAGGAGCGTTTTTCGTCGGTAAACCAGTGTCGACAAGAGTGTTTTTCGTCAACAAACCAGTGTCGAAAAATGATATATATTTTTTTTTAAAAATTAAGTTTTTTTTTTTTTAACTATTTTTGGTGTGCGGCGGTGGCGGCCGAAGATGCGTGACGGCGGCAGCTGCTCTCAAATTAGGGTTAGGGCTAATCTAAAATTTAATTTAAATTTGAAGGGTGTATCTATCTAATGAAAAATTCATTAAAGGGTAAATTAGGTATTTTATATGAATATTAAATTAATAAATGGAATGGGAGAGTATACTTAACAAAGCTTATATAGTCAGGGCCAGAAAATTCGTACGTGCCATTTGGGCCCAACGTAATTAAGTTATTTGGGCCTCATATGGCCGCAAAGTATTTGGTCCAGATTTTTATCTTCCTTATCCGTACGTGCCATTCGGCCCAAAGTGTTCGAGTCCTCTCGTTCTTGTGTCCTGTATTTACAATTTTTTTACTTGTATTTTCATTATTTTAAAACTTTTGTTGCGTGTACTTTCATTTGCACACTATTGCCCCGTGTTCCGAATTAAACCTTTTATTATTGATTTCGTGGGTACAAGATATAAATAATATAGTTGAAAAAAAAAAAAAAAAGTTCAAGGACCAAAAAAAGTACTACAATATACCGTAGTTTAAGTGTTGTTATTCCAATTGAGTCAAACTTGAAGTTTAAGACTCGAGCTCTTGTCGAGTTGAGTCAAACCGAGCAAAAAAAGGTATTCGATTTAACTCATAAATAAAGTTAACGAGCCTAATAAAATTACAAAAAAATTTAAATATCAAGTTGATGCGTCAAAAAAGAACGCACAAGGATTAGTAATCTCGCACCTGGGATTCGACGATAACATGCTGGATTATAGCTGAACTCTTCATCTCCAAAAGGCTTCAACACATGCAAAAAAACCCGCCGGAGAGATCTCCAGCGCGGGTCCTCAGACGCTCAAGTCAGAACCGGCGATCTCAAGAAAAGAATAAAGGGCAATCCGTATCGGAGAAAGCCCCTCAATAATATCAATATATAATTCCTATTTCTTAGGAGTAATTCAGGTGTATTTCGGCTTATATCAGTGTGTCGAAAAGTTCTGATTATGTAGTTACAAATAACCCGCGAAATGGCGTATAAATAGTAGTACCTTTGGGGAAGGGTTATCCATTTCCCCTCTTTCTCTCAACTGCCACAGTAGTGGGCTTAAGTCCAAGGTCAAATCTGTCTCCACCAGCTCGTCCGAGCTCCGAGAAAAGTGGGATACATGTGATATCCTCACACGTCCCTTACCCACGAAGTGGGGTCCAAACTTGATGCGCACATTCCGCGATTTGAATCTCCAGGACCTGGAGGTACTTGAGAACCTCCAAGTTTGAACTCCGGAAATATGGGTACAAGCCCAACAATTCCCCTAAAAAGGTGGAAAGCTTATGACCTGTTCATCTCAGGGCCAATTCTCATCTCCATCTAGCCCATTGGTCTCATTCTTTGTGGGTTTGGGCCTGAACTAGGCCCAATCCACCATCTCAAATGTCCATTATCAATATATCAATAATTGTCATCATAATAATCGATATAAGTAAAGGAATAATTACATAATCATATCCAAACCTCATTGGATATAACTCATCCGGACGCCACATGTCATTTTCTCATAGGACGACACATTTTGTCCACATCACAAGTCTAATAAGTTGAATTTAAATTGATTTGTTAGTAAATGAGTCAACCCAGTAAAGTGATTTGTCGTACATTTTTTTATTGAGACGTCTCAAAGTTTTTTGCACACTTATAATACGTAAATAATCTACAAAATTAATACTCTTACTACATTACTCCCTCCGTCCGCCTATAAGCTTCCCATTTTACCATTTTGGTCCGTCCGCCTATAAGCTTCTCATACCTTTTTTGGTAAGTACTTTTTCTTACACTTCACTTTATATCTTACTTTTTTTCTCTATCTCTCTCCTCTCTCAATCACATCACTTGTACTATATCTATTATTTAATCACTTTTCTTAATCTCTGTGCCAAAAAGTAACGTAACACTTATAGGCGGACGGAGGGAGTATTTTATTTCAAAATTGTCACTAATTTTGAGTTCACATTTTTCCCTACACCTCACTAAATTATCTTTTACATCTCACTAAATCACCAAAAAATATACTCCCCTACATTATTTTATTTTTTAAATTGCCACTCATTTTAGGTCAACATTCTTCTGTACACCTCAATCACATTTAAACCGTACGAAATCAACTAAAATACTTCTAATTTATTTAACCTCACTAAGTTCCCTTTAAACCACACTAAATCACTCAAAATACTTCTCATTTATTTGACCTCACAAATCACTAAAAATTCAAAAGTGAACTTGTTAAGGTATGCAAATCATCACGAAATAGGGGGTATATTTTAAGTTCTACATTTGTTGACTAATATTTCAACGAAAATGCATATTAAATTTTAACACTGTTTCACTTATTATGAGTTGAAACAGTTAAAATTAATTTTCTTTGAAACATAACAAAAGTTGTTAGATATAAATTAATAAAATGAGGTCTATTGAAAATTTTATAATGAATTTTTGTTTGTATGTATAAAATTATATAATATTCCGTATTATTTTTTTTAGTTATAATAATGCAAATTGAGCCCCCTTGGGTCCGTCACTGAAAAGAATAACATATTTATATAAATATTTATTAATTTTAAGGATAAATTTAGAAAAAATACAATTAATTTACATTAAAAAGTTAAAACGTCCTATAATTTGTAAATAAAACAAAAGTTCAAAACGAATTACATATCTCATATTTAATCTATAGAGGCTTCTCACCTAAGGGCATCTCCAATGTGGATTGCTACTCACAACTCAAATTAAGGGTAGAAGGGGTTGGGGGAGAGATGATGTGGAGGAGAGAGGAGAAATTGGGTAGAAGAACTTCTACCCCATTTTAAGTGGTCCCAACTTTTTTTTTTTTATAACTTATATTTTAATTATTATTTTTAATCTTATTTTAATTTGTATTTACCATTGATGTATTTTTTATCTTGTACTCTTTGTATTATTTCAATTATATTTTGTCAAAAAATATATTAACATTATTTTATTTTTATATATAAGTCAAAAAATATACTGTATTTTTTTAAAACTTAAAATTAAGTAAACAAGTTCAAAAATTCATGAAGCATTTACAAAGCTAGTGGTATATTTTGAATGATTGACAAATCAAATAGCAACATGTTTGGTATGAACAATATTTATGTTATATAGAAGTAAGTAATTTTGGGGTCAAGAATATAGCTAATATTCATAAACTAAATAAATTTTGCTACAAACAATATTTATGAAAAATATTTGTAATAAATGATTAAGGGTAAAATACTCAAAATTAAAGATTTTTTTTTAAAGTGACACTTACTTTAAAAATAATTAAAAAAATTAAAGTGACATTTATTAAAAAAAATAGAGGGAGTATAAACTATAAAATAAAAATAATGAATGAAAGAATGTGAAGAGAAAAATATATACTCTAATTGGAGAGTGGGACTCACTTTTGAGGTAGAAGAGTGGTAGAATGCATTGGAGGGGGTATAAGTTTTTTGAGATATGAGTAGAAAACTTTTGAGGTGGCACACATGTGACAAACTTAAAACCCAAAAATTCTCACTAGCACCGGAAATGTCCTAAGATGTAAACTCCTGTAAGGACTACATGCATGTTTGTTTTGTACAAGAAAAATCCTTGCAGAAGCAGCAGAACATAGGGATGGCAATGGGGCAGAGCAGGGCAGGTATCTCAATATCCAAACCTGCCCCACACATATACGCATCCGCCCTGCCCTGCCCCATGATCTGCTACGGGGCAGCATTTTATGACCTGCCCTGCCCCGCGCGGGTACCTGCCCTGCCCCACGCTTGATATGGGGCAGCATTTTTGAGTCTCGCCCCGCCCTGCCCCAAGTCTCATTTTATATGTATATAAATTATTTAAAATGATATAAACTAAACATTAAAATTCATCATTAAACTAAACTAAAATAAATATTGGCATAAATTAGAGTTAGTTTACTTAATTAAATTATTATATATTTATATATATATATATTTAAATTCGGTACAGGGCGGGGCAGGGCAGGGCAATAAATATCTAAACCCATGCCTGCCCTGCTCTGCGCGCGGGGCGGGGCTGACTTGCCCCATTCTCAGAATGGGGCAGAGCAAGGCGGGTCAAAATCTCTCGGGGCAGGGCGGGGCGACTCCGGGACAGGTCATTTTGCCATCCCTAGCAGAACAGTACTTGAGATATTTGTTGGAAGACACTACATATTTTTTTAAAAAATTTCATAGCATTCTACATTTTTTTTGCATTGAACATATACGGGGTAGTCAAATTCCTCACGTTGTTTAGTTTGCTAGAGCTTTAGAGATGTTAGAATGCTACACGTCTAAAGGCGAAAGACATTTTACCTTTAAAAAACTCATGTTAATCCAAGATCACTAGTTAGAATGTGTTCTTTTAAAAAAGCTACTAGATTGAGATTTTTCTTGTCTACCGTGTAAGTTTTATATTTCATTGTAGTTTACAATTTTATTTTATCTTCCGTCTATTATGTACACCATTGTTGGCGAACATATGATTCAACAATAAAAACAAAACATAAGAGACTCAAACAGAATCAGGAAAAACACTAAAAAAAAAAACTAAAAAGCTCACGGAGAACTGAGACGCGAAAAACGCAAATAAGGTAGAGAATCTCACCAAATTTGGTTTAGATCTCGAGAAATCTCGAAAGCAACAACAGATTTATCTTCACTTGACTACCCGCAAACGGCCAACATCGTCCCTCCATTCAGTGGGATCTATATACAAATTTGGGGTACAAGTTGAATATTTTATACTGTATTTTTTTCTTAGGTAAAAATAAATAATATTTCAAAAAATCTCTACAACTAAAACTGTACTCACATTCTCAAACTTAATATTTTCTCTACTCCAAATTCTAAATCTTGGATCCACGGGCTCCATCCCCGATCCAAGATCGGGCCGTGTGGTCGATCACCACCACCAATGAGGCGCTGCCTGGTTGATATGAGATAACATTTTCCTTGAAATCTTTGAATTTTGGCTTTAATATAGTTTTAGTTGTGTGCTCAATCAATAATTTTTCCAATCTGGAAAAATATTGAATTTAAACGTTGTAAATATGAAGAGACAAAAACTTGGTCATAAACGGACAAAGCACGTTATAGGTTCCACCAATTGATAATTGAATCAATTAATTCAAGCTTTGTATCATTACAAAACACACAGACTAGCATGCTATTGCTATCCAACAAGAATATTTCAGTTTCTTTCAAAATGTGAATTGATACATGATTGGAATATGAATTCAGGTTGTGTTTGGATGGAGGGATTTAGATATGGATTTTAAATCCATATCTAAATCCATTCCACCTGTTTGAATTAAATGAATAGATTTTAAATATTTAGTATTTTTTTTTAGTTAAAATTGAGAGGATTTCAAATTCTCACTAAAACCATGTCATTTGAAATCCATCAAATTTTAAATCATTTCATTTGAAATCCCCTCATCCAAACACAACCTCAGTTTCTAATTAATTATTAATTGACTCAACTTAGCATCGATTTGGATCAAGATTAATAATAAGAGAATCGGTTTTCTTTTTCTTCTTCTACACAACACACAGGAACATGATCACGCATATTTTAATGAAGTCGTGACAAAGTTTTTGAGAGGCACTGGTGGTATAAGGACAAGTTTTAGTGCTCCTTTGTTTTTGTTTTATTTAGATATTGAAATGTAAGTACATTGCCAATTTATGCAAGTAATATATGCCTTTAGAAGACAATGTTATATCCACATTTCAATATATACAAAACTGACACATTCATTGCCAGCTGTATTTAATACGCTAAATTCAATAATTTTAAATCAAACATTGTTGAAGAAATAAGAGTATTTGATACTCTAAATCACAACTACTCAACATTTTTATTCATATTTGAATAAAATGTTATTTCCATACTCATTTCATTTAAAAATATGTATAGTTAAAATAGTTTCTATATAATAAAATTATCATATAATTATATTAAAATTAAATTATGCTAAACTATTTAGGCTTGAATTTAAAAAGCTAGATCTAGCCTCTTATTTTCTTGTGATTAAACATGTTGGCCCTATTACCATCTCTATCTGATCTTTACCTAAAAATTCAAGGAAAAGCCAAAATTTTGTTTTATTTCTACTTCAATATAATATATTATATTACGTGTATAGTGATGATGACCTCATATTTTATACACAAACACAGAATGGTCGATTTGAAAAGGCTAAAGCATACCCGACACGGCAAAGCCACATCAAGATGGAGGCAGTTAATGCAACAGTAAATTTGACAGTTGTTGATTTTGATGACAGTAAATTAAAAAAGATTGAAATATTGTTGAGTTGTAATGGTACTAAACGACAATTGGCCAGAATATGAAGTTACTAGTTGTGGAAAATTGAGGTAACTAAACATGAATCCAAAACTAAAATATTT
This sequence comes from Galeopsis tetrahit, assembly GCA_963675135.1. Lineage (NCBI taxonomy): Eukaryota > Viridiplantae > Streptophyta > Magnoliopsida > Lamiales > Lamiaceae > Galeopsis > Galeopsis tetrahit. Next base: position 66,700,698 of record OY776122.1, on the reverse strand, counting down.
TGAATCCCCTCTGTCATAAGGGAGAAACACCTTTAAGCAATACTACAATTGCTAACTGTCTTCAAATTCTGTATAAAGCCATATAAATTTTTGTTGCAACTTTTATTGAAAAATGAGAAGAATTTGTCTGTGATGGTGAAAGACATCAATGCAGTGAAAACACAGTATATTGTTAAATCAAAACCTATTCTCTCTCTACTCCTTGTTTTTTCATACTAATACTAGTAAAAGGAGAATTATGCATGCTAATTAATTACTGATGGTTAATGACAATTAATGAATTCAGAGAAGAATAGAATTAATACTGCTATATATATATATATATACGATCATTCATCTGAAAGGAGGAATTAATGATGAAACTACCAAAATACCCACGGTTTGCCCCATGAATCTTAATATTAAGGGTAGATAGAAAAACGTGGGTATTTTGGAGAAAATGGATGGAAAAAAATACTAATAAATAATTACTACTAATTGTGGAGAGGATCTGGGCAGCTGGGAACCACTCTTTTATTATCAAGAAGAGGAGTAGGCTTTGGCTTTGTTGAAGAGGAGGAAGTGGTGTTGAAATAGTCTTCCAAGAGCTCTGTTTGATTCTTCTCAGCTTGAGGTGGAAATGTCCGGATTGCCCCTGCCTGGCTTTGGCTTGAAATAACAAGGGAGATTATGAGGAGGAGAAGCATCCTCAGATATGATGGGTAGTAGAAGCGTGTTTGTGTACCGGAGAATGACATGAGGGTGAGCCCACATAAAGAATTTCAGAGAGAATCCGATTCCTTGAGAAAAATATTTGCCTCTCCCTCACACACAAACACGGATGCAGAGAGAGAGAGAAAGAGAAAGAGAAGAGTGTGAATTGACGGGTGGAAGGGGCAGGGGTGGGGGATTTAGAGGGGGATCATCGAACATGCAAGCAATCATATTTATATATATACACACAATTGTCCCGTGAGGTCTTATATAACTCCTTTTTATGAACGCTTTTTAAGAAAAAAAAAATTAGTGATTGTTAATGTAAAATAAAATTAGAATATTTTGAGTGATGCAGTAATGTGGATTTGGTGGTGGTGTAAAATAAAATGTACTATCTTCATTTCAGGATTACTTCCATTTGTAAATGAATACCCATATTAAGAAAGTGTCATAATGATTGAAATTTTGAGGGGTAGTTTTGTAAAAAATTATGTACGTATAAAGTAAATAAATGAGTTGACTTTTGTGTATGTGTGGAGAAAAAGTAATGACATTTGCGTAAAATTGAGGATATAAGGATATTGTGACTTTGAGAATGGAGTTTATAAATAGTTTTCTATTTTAAGGTGTGAAAGTTATTGTGGAGCGTCCTGAAAAGGAAATTGTAAAAGTAATTGGAGGACGGGGGAGTATGTAAAAAAGAGGTGACAATTTTAAAAATAAATTAAAATAATGTTGGGAGAGTTTTAATTTTGTGGGGTATTTTCATATTAAAAATGTGCAATTAATTTTGTGACGTCTTATAAAAAAAAGTGAACAAATAATCACGGAACGTGTTAGGATAACTAATGCATAGAATTTCATCATAACTTCGAAGTTAAGTGTGTTTGGACGAGAGTCCGTAGTACTATAATGGGTGAGCTTGTGGGAAGTTCTCATATTTGCACCCCTTTTTACCTCAAATTTCTTCTCATTTACAGATAAAAAAATTGATTTTATTTGTTACACCAAATTTTAGTTAATAATTATGATCTATTTTATTAAATAATATTAATTGTTCAAATAATTAATACTGCTATATAAGTCCTTCAAAAATATTAATTGTTCAAATAATTAATCTACTTTTGATCCAAGTACTGAAAAAATATAGTGAAATGTTGAGGAGCTTGAGGTAGAGAGAGTAAAGAAGAGGAAATGCAAAAAAGAAAAAAAGACGAGAGAGTTAAGTAATTTTTGATAGTTTATAAGTGAGGGATCAAAATAGTAAAATATAAAATTTATAGACGATCGAAAAAAAGTAGTAAATGATTAACTTTTGAAGTGACAGGAAAGTATTAATTAATTTCAATAAATATTACTCCAAATTACACTATTTACAATTTATAGTCTTTGTTGAAATATATAATTGTAAATAATGTACAAAAGATTTATCCTAAATTATTTTTAGGAATGACATGCGTAGGACAGTTTGGAACAATTTTTTGTCACATATGTGGATGGGATTATTTCACATAAAGTAGCTAGCTAGGGCTCACACCTCGCATAAAAATCATATACAATATTTAATATATAAAATATAGTTAATTAAATTAAATTGAACAAAAATTCACAACTGAAATTTAGATCAACGTAAATTGAACTTAATTAATTAAACAAAAAAAATTGCTCTTGAGTATTGATTGTCTTACTATGTCAAAATATGTTACTGGCTTTTTTTATGTAATTTTATAAGATTTTAAACACAAAAATAACTTACTAAAAATGTATAGGTTCATTATATTATAATAAGTATACAATCAAGTGGTATCGACCTAAAACTTAGTATTACATGCATAGACTAAATGAGAAAATTAAACAAATGAAAATAAATTAAATAAAAAATTAAAACTAACTTCTTATATAGATGAAAATGCAAATGAAGAAATTAAAAAGCACAAAGGAAATTCTACCTAAAAATTTAAAAACAATTTAAACCTAAGTTAATCTAATTAAAAATCTAAGAGAGACTAACTATCTAATATCTAATCTAAAATGTGGGGTGGGTGCATCCTCATCCTAAAATATGATATAAAGTTTTTTTTGTTGGGTTGGAAAAAAGTTTTGATATGGTTTGCACTTTAATTCTTCGAAAATAAGTTGACCCGATCTGAACTGCGTCGGGTGACTCGGTCGGGCCTCTTCTATAATGAAAATTAAGCAGCCACATTTCGGTCCGGTCATGTTACCCGTCCAAATTCTTTTTTCTCATTTTTATCATATCTTCAACTCCCAACCTTTTTTGACTTGGTAAAGTCTAGTATACACTTGAGTGCATGCTATACACCCTAGTCAATGTGCACTTTTCAGTTTACTGACTTACACTTTTTAGGTGAGGGTCTTGTTTGGTCAATTCATCGATCAGACAAAAACGTATGATATCAGAGTAAAGAGAAAATAAATTATATTCGGGACGGCGGCTTCATTTCACAAATTTTAAAATAAATATATAGTAAATTAATTAGAGATGGATGTATGTATTAGTCACAAGAATTTGAGTGCAAAAAATTCTTGGGGTGGACCATGCATATATATATATATATGTTTATTAATTAGACAAATCCCAAGAACCAAAGACGATTACAAAAATAGTTTAGGGGCGAGGGGAAGTCCTCTAAAATTCCATGTTATACGCTTCCCATATGCACTTATTCTTTTTTATTTTTTTATAGAACTTGCCATCCATATTTTAAAATATTGATAAATTCCCTCACATATATATAATATTTCACAAATCTTGTTTAATCCAGCAGTAATTAATTTGAGTGATACTTATATGCAATTAATTGCACTTATACAGTTAAAATTGAACTTTAATGAATTAAGTCAAAAATTGAGATCAAAGATTAAATTGAAAAAATTAAACATTAAAATTCAAGTGTATCTATACACTCAATTGCATAAAAGAATTTGTCAATTAATTAATCTACGAAGTCCTCGATCACAAACATTATTGCACCTAATCTTCATCACATGATACGTAGTAGTACAAGTGATTAATATAAATATATTTAGGAATTGAATTGAATTAAAAAAGAGACAGCTAGAGATATGAAAAAAACACGAGACTAAGCGGATCTTTGTCATGGGCTGGTTTTCCGGGAATCCTGCTATGGTGTTAAGAGAGTATTTTGTTGTGTAACGACCACATGTGGTAAACTATATATGTATGCATCTTCTAACGTCTAAGCTACGTATACTATTTATTATTTGAAGGAAATTTGTATTCAATATATATTTAGTAAGGACTATAGGTATGTGTATACAAGTACATGTGTTATATTTATGTGTGTACCAATTAACTTGTTTCGCAACTTTGCTGTTCTAGTACAGGCCGGCCTTGTGAAATACTTTGAAATACAAATGGTCGGTGGTCTTCACCTCGTTCTATCGAGCAATTGACAGTTAAGAGATTAATGGCCGTTTACATGTACAATTTCTTTTGAAAAGTAAAATAAAAAACAACGAAGAATACGTGTGATGAGTAAAACATGGTAAAATTATAAGATCATACTCCCTCCATCCCGTGATTACTTGCACACTTTCCTTATTGGGACGTACCAAAATTACTTGCACACTCTTAATATGAAAATACCACACAAAATTAATAACCTCACAACATCATTTTATTTTCAAATTTGCCACTTATTTTTTTCATACATTTCACTTTACACATCATCAAATCCACTTTACACATCATCAAATTACCTAAAATACCCCTCCTTTTATCTTACATCATCAACCATTAAATCCATTTTTCTTAAACAACGTGCCGGTCAAAGTGTGCAAATTATCCCGGGAAGGAGGGAGTATTTTCCTATATATTAATAAAATGTTTAAATATAAAAAAAATGTGTATTAATAAATTCAATTAAAAAATGTGTATATATATATATCATAATTAAATATCACTCTTACTCCCTCTGTTTCATATTATTTTTTAATTTAAATTTTATTTTCAAAATGTTTGTCATTTTAGCTATTTTTCATATTTCTTCATAAATTATTTATATATGTAATTATTATATCCTTAAATTTTCTCTTTTTTATACAACTTCTTTTATAATAATTGAAATATGTTATTCCTTACTCCTTTTTTTCTCTCATTTTTTTATTCATAAAAATGAAGGGTAAATTTGTAAAAAAAAAAACCTTAATTTTATGTATTAAAAAAAAAAAACGACTAACGTACATTAGCTAACAAAGTGAGTATATATTGTTGGAAGTAATTCTATTGTTAATTCAAAAATACTATCACATTAAAAATTGACTTTTATATAATATTAAGGGTAAACTTTATTAGTAATTCAAAAGAGAGTGAGTATGAGCAGTCTTCTACAACAAAGTTTTGCTTACAGCATTCCACAACCAAGAGCCATTCAAACAGCAGAATTGTGAACAATTTTCGACAACATCCCGAAACAACGAGTTGGTGAAGGTAATTTAGAAAAGAGATGAACAAACTTTCTTAACAAAATCTATTTGTGAATAAGTTAGCTAGTGACTTAGTGAAGTTAAGTTAGCCGACTGATAACTCGCATTTTAAACTTAGAAGAGATTAAATATTGGTTAATTTAATAATTTATGCAGTTAGAGAGATATTGATTAATTGTTCTTAGATGGTCTAGTGTACATTGTTTAATTTTTTGGATTATATAGTATATCATTACTTAATGATAAATTTTTATACGACTTTTTTACCATGAGCATATGCATATATTATGATACTTAAATTTATATGAAGATCTTGAAATATACCTTTAAAAATTAAAGTGGGCATGTTCCTTGAAAACAATTTGAATCCAGATTCCGAAAGTCATGAAAGAAAATATATAGTGCATGTCAAGCAAATGAAGCAATAACACCTGTAAATGCATGATTGTAGTATTGTAGAAAATTTGACTTAGAAATGTGTGTGTGTGTGTATACATATGATGCCACGGCATTATTTGTCTTAGAAATACAAAAAAATGTTGCCATCGAAGAAAAAAAGAAAAGAAATATACAAAACAGTCGCTATTATAATCAATAATTTTATGCAGGGATAGAAGAATAAATGCTAGAGGAGTAGTTCGTGTGGCATATACTTAAAAACATTTAATTTTCATCGACGGTACTCTTTAAAGTCAAGGTTTTTTTAATAATTGTTGCGCTTGACCGCATCAAGTGGAGTAAAAAACTTATAGTATATATTTTTTTTTTATCAATTTGAATATTTGTGTCCCATTTAATTATAATATTTGACTTGGATCAATTTATTTGACTACTTGAATATCGATCTATGCCATTTAAACTATATATATATATATATATATATTAATTGTTCCATTACGAAACATTAATTTATCAACTTTAACTACAAAATACTCGTTCCGTCTCATATTAAGTGACATTTTAAAACAAAATGTATGAAAATATAAAATTGAACATATTTATTCTCAATAAATCCTCTTCAACTTCCCTCTCCAATTTTGAAATCTATATGTGAATTTCGTTATTAAACGTGTGAGTGAGAGATAAAAAATACATGTAGGGTATATTAAAAAAAAATGTGTAAAAAATAGATAAAATACACACTTAATTTGAAATGAAATTTAACTTCTACGGCTTAATAAGAAACAGAAGGAGTATTAAATATGAACAATGTGTAGAATTTTTTACACATAAAATATTTATTTTAAAGTTAAAATATGTATTATAAGATCAAAATATTACAACTACAAAACCAAAATATGATACTATGAGACAAAATTTTAATGAGTACGATTACGTAGGGGTGGGAATAGGTCAGACTACCCGACAAGGGCCTACAACTCGGTCTATTAAAGCTCGACTAGTTTAATAAACAAGTCGGGCTCAAACTTTTTTAGAAGTCTATTTAATTAAATAGGTCGGACTCAAGCTTTTTCGTAGACCTTTTAAGCCCAACAGGCCAGCCTATTTAACTTGTATATATATATATATATATATATATAATATTAACTATTTTGTAAGAAAGATTAGTAATATTAACTATTTGTAGTTATATTTTTCTTTGTAATAGTTGAATTTTTTTTTTTTGGAACATTTGATAAAAAAAAATTATTTCTTAAATTCATTTCGAGATTTAAAGAGTCAATTTTTATGATTTGATGATAATATTATGTTTTAAGATTTTTTTTTTAAATGCACTAATAGAACTAAAAAGACCTTTAAAAGGTTTTCGGGCGGAACCTATTTATTAAAAAGGCCAGACGTAAGTCTTAAAAAAAAAACGTATGACAGGCCATGTGTCAGACTTGAGCCTAAAAAATATATATCAGGCTAGATTTTTTTCTTAACATCTAGCAAGGCTTGACTCATTCCCACCCATGTGAGTACGTATTATTTTATCTTTATAGTAATGTTAATTGTGTCCCCTTATCAAAAAATATTGACTTCGTCACTGCGTGTCAACCCATAAGCAAGATAAAATTAATAGATGACATAGTATTAAGGAATAGTCAAACATTCCTTGTATATAGGACATATATTGTTGTATTTACTTTTTGTATTTATCTCTTCCTAAATTTATGTAATTAGGTTACAATGTAATTACTCCTATAAATACAAGTCATTCCCCACTCACCAATTCAACGGTGATCATATCTCATTATTCACATGGTATCAGCCTAAACACTGCACCTAAAACCCTAACCCTAATTCTCTCCCTCTCTCTTTCTGCCTGCTTACTTTTTCGAGCTTGTCCCCCTCGACTACCTCTCTTCAATGGCAGAATCATCAATTCCAATGAATGTTCTCATTCATATGGTCACAGTAAAACTCTCTTCTTCCAACTACCTCCTATGGAAGAAGTAGGTTGTTCCGATGCTTACTTGTGTCGATCTTCTTGATTTTGTGGATGGCTCGTCCGCCTCCCCTGCCACTACTCACACTACCTTTGCTGCCTGGAAATCGAAGGATCAGAAGGTCCTTGCTTTTCTTCTCTCCTCCCTCACTGAAGAAACTCTGACTGAGGTCGTTCAATGTGACACGGCCCGCGATACTTGGCTTGCCCTGGAGGATGCCTTCAGCCACTCCTCCCAGTCACGCATCACTTCGCTTCGTGAGGAGTTCCTTCTCCTCAAGCGTGATTCCCTTCGTGTTGCCGATTATGGTTGGCGTTTTAAAGCGTTATGCGACCAACTGGCCGCTATTGGTAAGCCAGTCGACAAATCTAACATGTCGCACTAATTTCTACGGGGCCTTGGCCCCAAATTCAGCGGATTTACCGACACCAGAATGGCCCTCTCGCTTGTGCCAGCTTTCCGTGACTTACTACATCAGGCTATTGCCTTTGAGATCATAAATAAGCCTGATCCAGTTGAGCCTGCTCTAGCAGCGCTCTTTGCTCGCCCGAATCCACGCGATCATACTGGTGGTAGCCCTTTTGGGCCTCTTCGTGGTGGTCGCCCCGACTTTTCTGGTGGTCGCGGAGGGCGTAAAGCCTTCGTCCCCCGCTGTCAAATCTGCCGCGACGAGCACTACGCCAACAAATGCCCTCAACGTTTTGTTCGCGGCCCAGCTCCTCGCCAGCCTGCTCGCCAGCCTGCTCGCCCATCTGCCCATCTGTCTGAGGACTCATCTTCCAACCTTGCTCAGACTTTTCACTCGGCCTGCTCCGTCTCCTCGCCGACCTCCTCGGATTGGTATATTGATTCAGGAGCCTCGGCCCACATGACTCCTAGTACCTCGCACCTGGACTCCTCGGCCCCTTATTCTGGTAATGGTGAGGTTATTGTTGGTAATGACAATTCCTTACAAATTTCTCATGTTGGTTTGCACTCACTTTCTAAGGATATTGGTCTTCTAGATGTTCTCGTTGTACCTCACATCACCAAAAACCTTTTATCCATTAGCAAGCTCACGTCTGACTTTCCGGTTGATGTTTGCTTCTTTGACAAAACATTTGTTGTTCAGAATCGGGCTACCAAGGAGGTGGTGGCTCAGGGTCGATGTGAGCAGGGGTTGTACGTATTGGAACGGGCGCTCCCAGCTTTGGTCGCTGCTTTGAAAAAGCCTGGTGTCCTTCGTGCTTCTTTTGATTTATGGCATTCCCGTTTGGGTCATGTACCTTTTGACATTATTAAAGATTTAAATAGATTAGGGCATCTATCCGTTAGTTCAATTTTACCAAATCCGAAAATTTGCACCCCTTGCCAATTGGCCAAGAGTAAACGATTATCATTCACTATAAATGAAAAACGTGCATCTGCAGTTCTTGATTTAGTACATTGCGACCTTTGGGGTCCTGCTCCTACTACTGCTACTTCTGGTTTTCGTTATTATGTTGTGTTCGTGGATGATTTTTCTCGTTTTTCTTGGTTATATCCTCTATGAGCAAAATCAGATTTATTCGCAACCTTGGTCGCCTTTCACAAGTATGTGTGCAATCAGTTCTCCTCGACCATCAATGTTTTTCAGAGTGATGGTGGTACAGAGTTTGTCAACAAAGCTGTTCGTTGCTTTATGGCCGAGCACGGCATAGAGCATCGTATGTCATGCCCCTACACCCCTCAGCAGAATGGTCGCGCTGAGCGAAAACATCGACACATCACTGAAACTGGGCTCTCTATGTTGTTTCATGCTCGCGCCCCATCAGAATTTTGGTTTGATGCTTTTGCCACTGCTGTTCATCTCATCAACCGACTTCCGTCGTCAGTTTTGGGCGGTCTATCACCATTTCAGGTCTTATTCGGCACTGTGCCCATTTATGGAAATCTTAAGACATTTGGTTGCTGAGTATTCCCTTATCTTTGAGACTATGCCTCGAACAAACTTTCTCCTCGCAGTCGACCATGTATCTTCTTAGGATACAGTAGCCAACATGAGGGTTTTCGGTGCCTTGATCCTGGTTCTTCAAAAACTTTTATTACTCGTCATGCCATATTTGATGAAGAGTGCTTCCCTTTTTCAGGAACTGCTCGGCCCATGCCGACCAGTGAGGTGGTCTCATCCTTTCTAGATGCGGAGTCTGACTCCTCACCCGATCCCTCACCAGGGACTGTTCCTCCCTCTGCGACCATCCCTTGCTCGGCATGCTCTTCTGACTCTGGCGAGGAACCCCATCCTTTGCGGGGCCACCTGCTTCCCCTAAACCGGCCGAGCAGCCGCAGCCGACCATTGACCCCCAGCACGGCCACCACAATCCACGCACCAAATTATCACGCGAGCAAAATCTGGGATTTTTAAACCTAAGTATCCTCTGAACTTGGCCTCCACTGCCTTGATTAGTGCACTCACTGCCTCCTCAGAATCCCGTGGTTTCAAATCGGCCGCCAAGTCTCCTGAATGGTTGGCTGCCATGCAGGAGGAAATCGATGCTCTGCGAGTTAACAAAACTTGGGATCTTGTTCCTCGCCCCCGGAATACGAACATTGTTGGTTCAAAATGAGTTTTTCGAACCAAGTACAAGTCTGATGGTTCAATTGAGCGGCACAAAGCCAGACTGGTCGTTCAAGGCTTTACCCAAATCCCTGGCACGGATTTTTCTCACACATTCAGTCCCGTTGTTAAGGCGACCACTATTCGGGTTATATTGGCTCTCTCTGTTCGCTTCAACTGGTCCCTCCATCAGCTCGATGTCAAGAATCCCTTTATCAATGGCTATCTCCAGAAACCAGTTTTTATGGCTCAACCCCCTGGTTTTGTCGATCATCGGCTCCCTGACCATGTCTGTAAATTGAAAAATGCATTATATGGTCTCCGCCAAGCTCCCTTAGCTTGGTTCCAGCGGTTCAGCTCCTTCTTGCTCGGCATAGGCTTCAAGGAGTGCAAATCTGACTCCTCGCTGTTCTACCTATTTCAAGGCTCCTCGGTTGTCTACCTCCTCTTGTACGTTGATGATATTATTGTCACTGGCAACGACTCGTCTACACTAGCTCGTTTCATTGCTCGGGCGAACAAGGAGTTCGCCTTCAAGGACCTTGGTCGCCTCAACTATTTTCTGGGTTTGGAAATCTCTTACACCTCTTCTGGGCTGTTCGTCGGGCAGTCCAAATATGCTCGCGAAATTCTTGAGCGAGCAGATCTTCAAGATTCCAAGCCCATTACCACCCCTTTGGCCGCGGGCGAGACCCTGGTCAGCACTGGTGATCCATTCTGGGATCCGACCCTTTATCTCTCTTTGGTAGGCGCCCTCAAGTATCTCACCATCACTCGAACTGATCTATCCTTCTCGGTAAATCATGTCAGTCAGTTTCTCCAGGCGCCGACCAGCGACCACTTCTCGGTCGTGAAGAGGATTCTTCGCTATGTCAAACACACTATCAATTATGGTCTCTCCTTCACTCGTCGCCCAGACTCTTCTGTGGTCGCCTACTCAGATGCCGATTGGGCTCGATGCGTGGAAACTCGCCGTTCTACCTATGGTTATTCAGTCTTCCTAGGTGGGAATCTGGTCTCTTGGAGTGCAAAGAAACAGCCCACGGTAGCTCGCTCCAGTTGTGAATCGGAGTATCGTGCCTTAGCCAACGCAGTTGCCGAGGTCGTTTGGCTCACTTCATTGCTCCGCGAGCTCCGTGTTCCTCTGCCTACTCGCCCTATTCTCCTCTCCGACAACAATAGTGCCCTCTTTCTGAGCCAGAATCCAGTGGCTCACAAGCGGGCCAAGCACATTGACATCGATTGTCACTTTGTTCGCGAGCTCGTCACCTCCGGAAAGCTGTCCACGCAGTTTTTCCCCACGCATCTCCAGCTCGCCGACATCTTCACAAAAAGCCTTCCTCGCCCAACGTTTGAGTTCCTTCGATCCAAGCTCTGCGTTTTCCCTCATCCCACGCATCGCTCGACGGGGGATATTAAGGAATAGTCAAACATTCCTTGTATATAGGACATATATTGTTGTATTTACCTTTTGTATTTATCTCTTTCTAAATTTATGTAATTAGGTTACAATGTAATTACTCCTATAAATACAAGTCATTCCCCACTCACCAATTCAACGGTGATCATATCTCATTGTTCACGCATAGTAACTTGTTATGAACTTATTAACGTCCCGATACACAATAATTTTATGCTTTGTTTAATGTGTCTTAGTCGTGTTCAATTAGGTTTTATTGTGTAATTTATGTTGTGCTATTTTATTTTATTTTTTATTTCTTATCGCGTTGTTATCATGTCGACACAAAAAATTTCGTGTTCGTGTTGTGTCTATCCGAATACTTAATTACAATAACCCCCTGTAGATGTGATATGGAGTAACAAAATTGTAAAAAAATGAATATTATGAATTACTGCAATGCGTGCAACTTGAGATATATGATTAAGTGAGTTGGTACAAAGTTGATGTTCTGGAAATTTAGTTGATAAAAATTCACGGCGCAAAGAATAAAGTTTTTCCATCAGAGTTTTAAAAAAATCCAAAGGTTTAACGCCAAGCCAATGTGATGAATTGTTGGACCATTTTATAATATTTCTAAAATGTGGTATCTCAATTGTGAGTGGCAAAAGGAAGAGAAAAAGGATTAAAATATTTTGCCGGGATTGAAAAGATACGATCTTCAGTTCTGATTCAATTAATAAAGCATGAGAAACTTTTAGGTTTGTACCTTAACCATTTTGGATTTTCTTCTCTATAGTTTACACTTTTTCTCTTTTATTATACACACCTTTTTTTGCATTGTATCTCCATCATTACTTTACTTATGGAGTAGGAGGGAGTACTTGACTTGGTGAACGTCTTCAGTCCCATCTCCACCAGTCAAACACTACTTAATTTGCACTATTTTTTACACTTGAGATTTTATATACTGTATTTTTTTTTTGTAAATGTTTTATTTTTATTATGCTATAATAAATTAAATTTATAATGCATAAGAAAATTCATTTAATACTCACGGCCCCTATTTACCGAACTTATTTTCACTTGTTTTATTTGTCTATCAAATTTATTCTCATAAACAATTATGAAAAGGTCGTACGAAAAAATTAAAAATTGCAAAAAACATTGTAAAACATGAAAACGCAATTTCCGCCCCTTTAATAATGAAATGTGGCAAAAAAATGTTATACATCGATCATGAAAAATTTATGAATTTTGTTTAAAACGTTGACTCCACTTGAAAAAGTGTGCCAAATATTGATGCCTAAAATTCAAAATCAACACAAGTTCAACGTGTGTTTCCATAAGTCTATAAAATGCGGTATTAATTATGTCGCTTCGGACCGGAGTAATGAATTTGCCAATTTGGGATCAGCATTATAGCTGTAATACCTAAACTTTTAAAACTGATTAAACTCACACTGTCTTGCATTTAAGGAAATAAAGTTTTTTTTATTATTATTTCCTCGGTTCAAATTTATAATACTCATTTATGTGTACAAATTTTAGTGAATATTAATTAGTTTATATATAAAGTAGATAAGTTGAGGGTATAATGTGATATTGTGAATTCCACTTATAAATAAAGTAATTATATATGAATAAAGTTAATGACATTTTGAGTAGATAAGTGATGGTTGAAGATTATATACTCCCTCCGATTTAAAAAATTTGTCGCATTTGTCATTTTGTATAAAATTAAGAAACATATTTTTTTGACACATTTATCCCTTATTAATTTGTTCATCTCCCCAGTGACCTTTCCTTTCTATCACACTCTTGCCTTTTAAAGAAAGTGAGAGAAAATTAATCATTAATGTATTTCCAATTAAAAGTGATATTGTAGGAGTTACAAAGGGGCATTTTAGAAAAATTCGTGGTAAAAATAGAAAAAGCGACAAACTTTTTGAAACAAAAATAAAAACCAAATGCGACAAACTTTATGAAACGGAGGGAGTATAAACAGTGACGCGGAGCCAGGAAATCTCGGTAGGAGGGCCCGATTAATGTTACTTTAAAGATAAAATAATATGTACTTATTATACTTATCAAAATTTTACATGATAAAATTGTCAATACATTTCATTAAATTGAACAAGACGACTTTCATTTTGTTTTGAAGTTTTGATAGTTCAATTCAAAATGAAGCGAAACAATGTAAAAATAGCTAAAATATTAAATTTAAAAAACATTTTATTTTTTCGATTGTAAATGTCTTTCCAATATTCTCTTATTTGCAAGGTTTGACGGCACAATTTTTAAGAAAAATTGATTTAGTGGTTGGTGAATAAAGTAGGGGTATTTTGGGTGATTTGATGAGGTGTTAAGTGAATTTGGTAAAGTGTAAAGTAAAATGTATGAAAAAAATGAGTGACAATTTTGAAAATAAAATAATGTTGGGAGGGTATTAATTTTTTTGAGTATTTCTATATTAAAAGTGTGCAATAATCTTGTGACGTCTCAATAAAAAAAAAGTGTAAATAATTATGGGACGGAGGAAATATATATATATATATATATATATATATAATTGGTGAGGGGCCCAGTGGCCTCCCTGGCCCCGTTGTGGCACCGTCCCTGAGTATAAAGTAGTGTGAATATGAGTATTATTTTAAAAAGGGAATGAGTATAATAAAATTGGACAAAAAAAAAAAAGTGAAAATAATAAAAAAAAAAGTGAAAATAATACAGTGCCCAGTCAAAATCGGCCCACGACCTAGGCGGCTGGCGTTGATGGTGCAATCGTTTTTTTTTTCCTCGCCAATTTGAGTGAAATCGAGGCGGTTTGGAGGCGCCTAAGACCGATTTCTGCAACAATGACAATTCCAGTACTTTATTATTTATTAAAAAAAAAAAAAAAACAATGTGTGCCCATTTTGATGGGAATCTTATTGGTAGCTAGGGGGAGGAAGTATATAACTTTAATCCAATATTTCGTTTCGTTTTATACGTACATTTTTCTCTTCCAAAGTTATCAATTTTGATATTTGGAATACCCATTGAAAGTTATCAATATTGATATTTGGAATACCCATCGAAAGTTACTGCATCTGTCCTTTTTTAAAAAAAAAAAAATTCAGTATTTCTCTATTTTTTTATTTTTTTTTATATCTCTCAATCTTTTCTTTTCGGATGTACAAAAAGGGAGAATTTTGATCAAAATTTGAAAATATATGCATACCAAAATTGAAAATCCATCATGTTGTTACTATTGGACCTATATTAGTAAATACACCCTCATTCTTATTTATTGTATAGGCCCACCTTAGTTTCATATGGGCTCTCCTATAAAGCCCATTAGGGTTAGGTTAAACCCTAAATCATATCTTGTATAAATACTCATTGTAAATCTCTTTTGTAATTAATCAAGAAATAATATTTCCAAAATTATTATAACATCTATATGGTATCATCGAGTCTCTTGGCTCACGCCTGATCCACACCAGTCGCCGCCGCCGCCGCTATCCAGCTCTAGCCGCCGCCGCTGCCGCCACAAACCCTAGCAGCTGTTGCATCTTCTTCTCTGCTGCACTGCCGCCGCCGCATCTCTCTGTGAAACCGCCGCCACCAGTCGTAGACACCACACTTCTTCCTGCATTTCACTCACTCCGCTGCTATACCCATCACCATGGCCACTTCACCTCAGTCGCCTGCACCCATCACCTTCAAAGGTCTTGCAAACATGTCCCTGAAGCTTACTTCCACCAACTATGGTGCGTGGTCCTTTCAGCTTCGCCTCCTCCTCACTGGGCACAATCTCTTCGGCTATGTCTTGGGCACGCATCCGTGCCCACCTTCCACAATCCCAGCTGCCGAAGGCACCACCACCACCACCACCATCTCCAACCCTGCGCATGACCTGTGGGTGTGTCAGGATAACCTCATTTTCTCAGCCATGGTTGGATCAATGTCTCCAGAACTCATTCCTTTTGTTGCATCGACTAAAACCTCTTGTGAAGCCTGGTCGATGCTTGAGAGCATGTATGGAAAACCCTCCAGAGGCCGAATTCTTGCCCTCAAAACCAAGTTTCGCTCTCTGTCTAAAGGTGCTCGCCCGATCTCCGATTTTCTCATGGAAGTTCGCTCTGTGGTCGACGAACTTGCACTCCTCGGCATTAAGTCTGATGCTGAGGACGTAACCCTTCAAGTCCTCACTGGCCTTGATGAGTCCTATAATGACATCGCAAATGCCATCCAAGCTCGCGAGCAGCCCATCTCCTTTGCCGAGCTCTGTGACAAACTCCTCAGTGCCGAGGTCCAAATTGCCTCGCGACCTTCCTCGGCCTTAATACCTGCTTCTGCACTCACTGCAGGAAAATCACATCATCGCTCCTCGCGCCCTAACTTCTCGCGACCCGACTCCTCGCGACCTGACTCGAGGTCCAAGCCTTCTGACATTCGTCCTCGCCAGTCCTCGCAAAGGCCCTACCTTGGCACCTGCCAATACTGCCGAGCACCCGGTCACACTGCTCGCACCTGCCCTGAGATTAACTCAGCCCCCCCACTCACCGCTCCTTCTATGGGTTCTCGCCGCCCGCATGGACGGTACTCACCACCTCCTCGCCCCAATCGACCAGATGCTCGCCCGGCCTATTCGGCCCACTCGGCCTCCTCGGCACATCCTGCCGAGCACTGGATCCTTGACTCAGGTGCCTCGCATCACATCACCAACGACCTCGCCAACCTCTCTCTTCACTCGCCCTTTGATGGAGCTGACAATGTTGAAATCGGTGACGGTAAAGGTTTACGCATATCTCACACTGGCTCTATGTGCTTTCCTCACCTTACATCTCTCAAGTTTTCGAATGTCTTGGTCGTCCCACACATCTCGAAAAACTTGATTTCGGTCTCTAGTCTCTGTCGTGACAATAATGTTAACATTGTCTTTGATCGTTCTTCTTTTCAGGTGCGGGATGGTCACTCGGGGAGCATTCTCCTCGCTGGGAGTCGTATAAATAATCTATATGTCTGGCCGACACACATGTCCATCACCTCCCCGCAAGCCTTCACATCTCAACACCTCACAACGACCACCTGGCATGCTCGCCTTGGCCACCCATCAACAAAAATCCTCGCTCATACCCTCTCTAAGCTTAGTTTATCTAGTGCACCTTCAAAACACTTCAACTGTAATTCATGCTCATGTATCAAAAGTCACAAACTACCTTTTTATGATTCAAGCATTACATCTACTAAACCACTTGATGTTATTTTTTCTGATGTCTGGTCGTCGCCTGTCTTGTCTCCTGATAATTTCAAGTACTATGTGCTATTTGTTGATCACTTCAGCAAGTACATATGGGTTTACCCTCTAAAAAGAAAATCAGATGTTCTCCCCACCTTTACCACATTCAAAACCCTTGTTGAAAACACCTATCAAAACACAATCAAAACCTTTTACTCTGACAATGGGGGTGAATTCATTGCTCTTCGCCCCTTTCTTCAAACCCATGGCATTGCACACCTCACCACCCCACCTCACACACCCGAACATAATGGCATATCTGAACGTCGCCATCGTCATGTGGTTGACACAGCCCTAGCTCTTCTTCACCATGCCTCCATGCCTCTCACCTACTGGTCCTATGCTGTTTGCACAGCAGCCTATATCATAAATCGCATTCCCAAAGTCAACCTCAACATGGCATCCTCCTTTGAAAAACTCACTACTCGTCCCCCCAACCTAACCAAACTCCGTGTCTTTGGTTGCCTCTGCTATCCTCTACTACGCCCCTACACCACTCACAAACTTGATCCTCGCTCTACTCCATGTATCTTTGTTGGGTACTCGCCCACACAAAGTGCTTATCTCTGCCTTGATCGCTCCACAAACCGAATCTACACCTCGCGTCATGTTCAGTTTGTCGAACATACGTTTTCTTTTTCAAACCCTTCTCCCACTAATCAATCATCCTCCCTGCCGACATCCACCTCCTCGCCCACTCTTATAGCACCTGTGCTCCCTCACCTCGCCACAGCTGTCCTCGACCACAATCCCGTGCCTACCAATCCCCAACAACCAACACTGGTCGATCAACAGCCTATACCCCCACCAGCTGCGATCACACCTGACATCCCTGTGCCGACCAATGCTCCCTTACGACCTCCTGCACCTCGCATGGTAACTCGAGCTCAAAACAATGTGTTCAAGCCAAACCCGAGGTATGGACTTACTTCTGTCATCACCTCTGACATTGAGCCGAGTTGTGTATCGCAGGCACTCAAAGATAAAAACTGGCGAGCAGCCATGTCGGCTGAATTTGATGCCCTTCTTCAAAACGGCACCTGGGACTTAGTTCCTCCCAACACATCTCAGAACGTGGTCGGCTCCAAGTGGGTCTTTCGTATCAAACGAAAACCTGATGGCTCCCTTGACAAATACAAAGCTCGCCTGGTTGCCAAAGGTTTTCACCAACGACCGGGTGTTGACTTCACTGAGACTTTCAGCCCGGTCGTCAAGCCGGCCACTGTACGAGCAGTCCTCAGCATCGCTGTCACTCAGCACTGGCCACTCCAACAGTTCGACGTCAATAATGCCTTTCTTCATGGCACACTCTCCGACACAGTTTTCATGGCACAACCACCTGGCTTTGCAGATAAGACTTTTCCATCTTATGTTTGCAAATTACACAAATCTATATATGGCTTGAAACAGGCTCCTCGCACGTGGTACCATGCTCTTCGCTCCTTTCTTGAAGAAATTGGTTTTACCCCCACTCACTCTGATGAATCACTGTTCGTCTACAACAACTCTGGGGTGGTCGCCTACTTTCTCGTCTATGTTGACGACCTCATCCTGACAGGCAACTCCACACCTATGCTTGCCCGTGTGGCTGCCGACCTTAGTGCCAAGTTCTCGGTCAAAAACCTTGGCCCTCTATCTTACTTCTTGGGAGTGGAAGTTCTCAGATCTAGAAACTCATGCTTCCTCTCTCAACGCAAGTACATCACTGACCTGCTCGCCCGGTACAACATGCTCACCTCTAAACCTGTTCGCACCCCTTTACCAACCTCTGCTCGCCTGTCTATCTCAGATGGGTCCTCGCCTACAGATGCCACCCAATATCGTCAGGTCCTTGGTTCCCTTCAATACCTACAACTCACCAGGCCCGACATTGCTTTTGTCGTACACAAATTGTCACAGTTTATGCATGCACCCACTATCACTCACTGGGGTGCTGTCAAACGCCTACTGCGGTACTTGAATGGTACAAGGAACATTGGGGTCACCCTCACCTCTAGTCCATCCCCATCACTTCACTGCTTCACTGATGCCGATTGGGCTGGAGACACAGACGACCGAACTTCCACCAGTGCCTACATTGTCTTTCTAGGGTCCAACCCTATCTCATGGTCGTCTAAGAAGCAAAAGTCGGTTGCTCGCTCCTCGACTGAAGCTGAGTATCGAGCCCTCGCTGCTGCTGCCTCTGAAGTTCAATGGCTCAAATCACTACTTCAGGAACTTCACTTCCCCACTTCACCTACACCAGTCCTTTACTGCGACAACATTGGTGCCACCTACCTGTGCTCGAACCCTGTCTTTCACTCACGAATGAAACACATTGCCATTGACTTTCACTTTGTTCGTGATCTCATCAAAACTAAACAACTACGTGTGTCACATGTCTCGTCTGCCGATCAACTTGCGGATGCTCTCACAAAACCTCTCTCCAGTACTCGCCTTCAACTTCTCATGTCCAAGATTGGACTCACCAGTGGTGCTCCATCTTGAGGGGGCATATTGGACCTATATTAGTAAATACACCCTCATTCTTATTTATTGTATAGGCCCACCTTAGTTTCATATGGGCTCTCCTATAAAGCCCATTAGGGTTAGGTTAAACCCTAAATCATATCTTGTATAAATACTCATTGTAAATCTCTTTTGTAATTAATCAAGAAATAATATTTCCAAAATTATTATAACATCTATAGTTACAACGGAAATTTAAAGTGCAACGAAATTTTATACTCCATCCCACAATTAATTTCACACTTTTCTTTTCGAAACGTTCCACAATAATTTTCACACCCTTAGGAAAACCCTTTATATAGTTCATCCTCACAATATTCTCAATTTTACATAAATGTCATTACTTTTCTCCACACATACATAAAAGTTAACTCATTTTTTTACTTTATATATAAAATTTTATAAAATTATTTCTCAAAACTCCACTCATTATTACACTTTGTTAATATATGTTCATCTACTTATGAAAGTTATTCTGAAACGGAGGGAGTAATACAAAGCCAATAATTATTTCTTGCTGGAATAGTTAAATTAATTATCAAATAAATTTTTATTTTTATTAACTGAAGGAAAAAAAAGTTACAAGTTTGGAATTGAACATTGGCAAGACGGAATTTTTTTGGCAAGCCAACCACTGAGCCAGTGTTAGGTGGGGAGGGGGGGCATTGACCCCCGGGTCCAACGTCCCTCCGTCTGTGATCTTAAGTGACAATCGATTCGATCATCATTTTAATTATTATTGAGAGAAAAAAAAATATATAATGAAATGTGAGAGAGGGTAGCTTGTCAAAAAGAAAATATGTAGCTTTAATTGGGACTGACGAAAAAGGAAAATTTGATAACTTTTAATACTTAACTTTTTTTAATAAAAATAAAAGTAAATACTTTGTTTATATAAAAAAAATGCCTATGAAATATAAAGATGCACTTGATAATTCATTTTTGCAAAAAAAAAAAAAAGTGCAGTGTTTTTTTTTTTTTGGAAAAGGAAGAACCGGAACAAAGAAAAGGCAGGGAGAAAACTCCTAAAAGAGCGGTTCTTCAGAGCAGTACTCCAGTTCTGTCATGAGAAATGGTAGACTGAGCGGCTTTTTGAGCCAAGCGATGGGCATGTGTATTATATCGTCGGGGGATGTAAAGGAACTTGCACACCACAAATTCTTCGGACAATTTAACAATCCGACGAGCCAGAGTTGGTTCAGGCCCAGGAGATAGATTACGGAGATCTTTGTTACAAAGAGAGATGGCATCTTGGGAATCTGTCTTTATCGCAATGTTAGTGATACCTCTAATCTTTGCAAGATTAATGGCCCAGTGGATAGCCTGTAATTCGGAACCAAGGGGGCTTCTTTGGGGGGGTAATTTGATCGAGAAAGAATCAAGAGTATCCCCATTTTCATTGTAGAGCACTCCACCCATACCAAATTTCAGCGAATCGCTATTGAAGGCTCCGTCCACTTCGAAGTAAAATTGACAGTTGGGGTTATTTGTGTTGGTTCCCGAGGTTTCATCAGAGATGAAAAGGAATTTGGTACCGAGAGATTTCGCATTGATGGCTGATTGATAATTGAGAAGATATTCAACTACTTGGCGGCCCGTGTTCTTCTTGATCGATAATCGTCTTGTGTCAACAGAGTGGATGAGATTGCATCTTTCTTTCCAAATACCCCAAGCGATTATAATGATTTGTTCGAATTCAGAGGTTGTGAGGTTCTCATTAAGACCTTGAAGAAATTGGGAAGATGATGGGTTCTTAAGAGATTTAATGAGTTTCCAAAAGCCAATATCTTTCCAAACTCCCCTGACTCCAATGCAAAAAAAGATTGCGTGAATAGTAGTTGATAGGAAATTCCCACAAAGCTTGCAGTTAGGATCAGAAGGGATATGCCGATTTTATAGATTTCCTTCAATGGGAATGATATCAAGACTTAATTTCCATCCAAAAATCCGAATTTTTGGTGGAATTTTAAGGGACCAGATGAAATTCCACCAAGAGGAGGAGTTATGGGAGCAAGAGGTGGATGGGATTTCACTTTGTCTAAGGTCCAGTTTGAGACTTTCTTTATAGTCCGATTTAACAGAATAAACCCCTTTGGGATCATGGGTAGGGGTGGTTCGGTACGGTATACCGACAATATTGAACCATACCGTTATCATACCGAAAATTTCGATATTGAAAAAATTCATACCGTTACCGTACCGAAATTTCGGTATACCGAAATTTTCGGTATGTAAAAATTCATATCGATACCGTACCGTAATTTCGGTATACCGAATTTTCGGTACGGTATATCGATATACCGTACCATATTGGTATATCGATTCATATCGAAAATATTGAACCATCATTTCATATCGAAATATCAGTATACCAATTCATATCAAAAATATTGAAGCATTGTTTTATACCGAAATTAATTATTTAAGGTTTATTTTATTTAAGTTTTAATAATTAAAGTTATTTTAATTTAAAATAATATAAAATTATTATTTTATTAAGGTTTCGATATTTCGGTATATATCGATATACCGTTTCATACCGAATACCGCGGTATGATCATTTTCCATACCGTTACCGTACCGAAAATTTCGGTACGATATCATACCGTACCGAAAATTTCGGTATACCAAAAATTTCGATAATTTCGATATTTTTGATATGAAAAGCTCGGTATACCGAAATTTCGGTATATTTACCCACCCCTAATCATGGGACCAGAATCTGGAATCCTCTTCATCGGCTCGAGCAACCGGAGTTCTGAGAATTCCCTCAACTTCAAATGGCCAGAATGCAATTCTGAGCAAGTCTTCCTTCCAGAATCTACCTTCGTCAAGGAAGTAAGAGACGTTGTGTCCACTGGCGATGTTAGATGTGATCATACCTGAGTTAAGGCCTTGGACCCAGGCATGTTTAAAGAGAGTGATTGTTTGGCCATTGCCGATAGTCCAACGGATTCCACTTTGGAGGATTGGGAAGCTCGATGATAGAGATCTCCAAAGGAAATATGGATTGCTAGCCTATAGTGTTTTTTTTCTGTTTTATAGCAAATTAATATCTGGTACTGTGTGGCAGCCTGACAAGTTGAATGATAAATAATTGCTAGGGACCATAACCCGTATAAAACTAGTACATGCATAGGCGCTGCTGAGAAATTCGGCCATTGAAATCTTTAAAATTTTAAATTATTTGTTTCTAGGCCTATAATTTTAAATTATTTAGCAAAACTGTGATTGGATAAAATAAAGTAAGAAAAAAAAATGCGAGTCGGTTAAATAATTTTTCAAAATCGTAATTTTAAACGTCAAAATAACCATAATTCGAAATCTCAAAAATTGCTTATTGGAAAAGTAAAAGGATGCCATAATAGACTAAATAAGAGAGATTAATAATTAGATTTAATCTTGTATGAATTAATTTTATTATGCACATAGTTTACAAACTAATATTGTACAGTATCTTAGTAAAATAATTAATACTATCAAACTAATGCAATTTATAAACATTAAAAAAAAATACAACTTTGCATGATAATTATAGAAGGGTTTTAAAAATCTGAATTTAAATCCGTAATAGCACAAATATGATTCGATATCTCAGAATACCTAATCTAGGGCAGCAAAAGCCAGCACAAACATAGCAATAGCAAAAGGTAAAGGTAAAATGCGTGTAGGAGAAGATGTGAATGTTATAAAGATGTGAAAATGACATTAATGACTTGTTTGCTTAGTTGATTTAGAGGTAAGTTAGGTGTATAACCCTACCTCTAAACTCACCAAGCAAACGAACCCCAGGAGTTTGTGCATCTCAATCGGGTCATTATCACGCATTTTGGTCTGCAATTGAACACTTGATACACACCTCAATCAGACTGCATAATCATCGCACAGTAAATTCACAGCAAAAGTAAACAATTGCATGAAACATAGACAACATTTTGTAACATACATATATTATATCTTGCAAGTTGTGATGCTAATCATCACTCAACACCAAAAACAGGCCTCTCATTGATCCAATTTTGGCTCTAACTCACCATTAACCCTACTGTAGATAAACCATAGATATATCTTACCAGCTATCCCATACTGCAACAGGAGAATACAACACCAACAATTATACTCGAAATCTTAGGAGCAAAATCTACACACGGCCAGTCATGCCAACCGTGGGATTGGCGCGATTACTTTTCATTATAGCTGGTTGAGTGGTGGCTTTAGTGAAGTACATGTAGTAGTAGATGTTGAGAACCATAGTTGCCACCACAAATACAGCTCCAGCAACGAATACACCTTTCCGTAATGACTCACAAGAAACACTAGTTGCATAGATCATATTCCGGTATTTGGTGTGATAAGCATTCTGTTTTGCACCAGCTATTAAACAAGCTTCTGCCACCAGGAAACTCATCCTGCACAAATTCATAAGGTGCATCCATAAATATATAAGGAATTTTTACAGCTGAATACACACACAAACACTAGGGTAATCAAGTCAACAGGCTATTGCTCAACTCAAACTAATTTGAGCTTAATTTCTAAAGGAGGTAGTCTTGTAAGACGGTCTCATACATGAAACGGAGCTCCATTTTGATCTTTGGGTCATTTAAAATATGATTCATTGGGGTCTCATAAGTCCATGGGTCTCATAAGTCAGCTCATATATGAGACCGTCTTATATAAGTTTGTCTTTCTTGAGCTCGAGTTGGAGACTTGACTGCAAAACTCAAGCTCCTATTGCAGTGTAATTAAAAAGGCTTGATAATTATTGACTAGACTAGACTAGACTACTCTCGTATACATAAATACATGCATGTAACAGGATGATATACTATGAGTAAATATGCAAAACTTGATAGGACTCGTGAACCTATTAAATCTGGTGTGGTTAAATTTGAGGGAGAAGATCGAACGACTCAATAAAATTCAGGTCAAATGAGATTCTACTGAGTTGATTCCGGGAAACAAGTCGACTAATTTCAATTATATTCCCTTAACACAAGTGTTATAACATGGAGTAATAAATAACAACAATGATATGCATTCAGGTGTAGAAAACTGCTAAAGCAAATTAAACATTTTGAAGTGGCAAGCATCACCACCCACCACCAGCTAAATCTATCCAAACAACCAAAGATAAAACTTGCAAAAGGAGAAATGTAACGGAGAAAATTAACTGTGTCAATAGTAAACAGAAGTGCAGAGGTTCACCGTTCACTTATATTATCTTACCATGAAGACAGAAAATATATTATGGTCCATGCCCGGTTTCCTCCAGGTGCCAAAGGCCGTCCTAAACACATGCACTTTGTGACGCCCATTAGCAGAGACTCACTTGAAAGAAGGAACAAGAAACCCCCCACTCCATAACCAGTAGCAACATCTGAGTTGTAAATACAATATGTTTGATTAGTGACTTTATCTTCATGCAAAATGCCCTGCATGCAATGACAAATAAGAAAGATACCAACATTATATTTGGATTTCTTTAGTGTTTTAAAAAATTCAAAGTAAATAATAAGTTAGCGGTCAGATGTAAAGCATAAATACCAACCATTCATGATATCTCAAGCCATGAAAAAAGGCCAACATGGTAGATAGTTAATGATATGGGAATCAATAGGTGAAAAATAGACCAAAAAAATGTTTCAAGCCTAACTGCAAGTTCCATGATGCATTGCAGAATAAACTTGGGCTATAGTAATATTTTCAAGAAAATGAAAGTTATTTACTAGCCAAGTTGTTCCCATTATAATCCGATCATCTCACACAATGCACTTTTCACCAACATCCTTTGGGGGCCCATAGGGAAGTCTATCAACTAGGTTCATAGAGAACCTTCAAGAAGAAACTATCGTTGGAAATAGAAAATTCAAGTACTCAAAGAAATTTCAGATAATCAAATGCTCAATTAATAATGTCAAGAAAAACTAGCTAAATCCAAGAGATTTTGATGGAATTATGAAGTAAGAACATGATTTTTGAAAAACTAGCTAAAATCCAGGAGATTTTAATGAAATGATGATGTAGCAACATAATTTTTGAATGGTTGATGAAAGAAGCAAAATGTCCCGATTTTTTAGTTGCCAAAAACAAACTAAAGAAATTACCAGTAGCTAGAGTGCATAGTCGAAGTAGTCCAATATTAGGTACCACAAGAATGCACAAACTGAAAACACACTCGATATTAAGAACTAGCCCAGAGTGTACTCTTATGGAATACTATTATGAATGGCCTGAGCAAACAGAGGAGAAAGAAATATCACTTCTTCAAAGAAACTGCCGAAGCAAATTATATTTTTCTTTGCTACAATAGCTCACTAGTATCCTACTTGGAGAGGAATATCATCCCAACTTTTAACACTTCACAAAGCATTCATACTCAAGGCCATAATCTGCCGACATGAGGACATAATCTTGAATATGAAATAAGCATATTAAAAGATTTTACAAATATATTGAAACAATAGACATCGATGTGCTATAGTTAAAACATTATTTTTTTACGAACATCTCGGAATCTACAGAATCACGCTAATCTAAATACTGCCGTCTTTCATCTAATCATTGCCACCTGAATCAACTGAAAGTAATTTCTCACTCCCTCCGTCCTACCGAAATTTGCACACTCCAACAAAGAAAACATCTTCATAACCTTTACCCTCAAAATATATGATGTCATTACATTTTGGACCTATACATACACTCAATTTACCTTTTTCTTTACTTTATTCTTAAAAGTTTACAAAACTTGTACTCACTACACATTTTTCCTAAAATTTGTGCACACCTAAGGGTAAGGATGCAAATATCTCTGGGATGGAGGGAGTATAACGTAACAGAGAATTACTACATCTTATTGACTACTAAATCAATTGTTAATACTCATCAGCCATAAAGAAACTCAAAGTATATGAGGCAATAATAGTGTGAAATTGAGTGTTGTAATGAAATCAACGATACTTTGACAACAATAGTTATGGGTGAGCCTAAAACAAGAGTAATATTAAACAGTTAGTTTCACAAGTAATAAAAGAAACCTACGATTCCAAATGACACGAAACCTCAGACTGATCCAACTCCTAACGAAGCTAAAATCGTAAAGCAAGTAACAAAACCGCACGATTAAATAAATGAAACACAAAATCGAAACAGGAAAACACAGCATTTCACGAAGATCGACAATTGACATATAAATCGAGAGAAAGGGGAGAGAGAAATTACAACGCTACGGCGTTGTTCTGCAGCAATTGCGAAGCCAAATGCAATTAAACTGAGAACAATGACTAAAAGATGAACAAGCGACGACCCTTTCCCTTCTCCCATTTCTGCTGTGTGTGAACACAAGAGTAGGTTTGTGAGAGTGTTTTGCTTTGCTGGTTGCTACTTGCTAGTAGTGTGAAGTTTTAGAAAAGAAAAAAAAGGTCACTATAAAGTGCAGATAAAGGGCGGGGCTTTGAGGGTGTCGGGATTCCCAAGCTGACGCCAATAAAACGAGTACATTACACGCGCGCTCAAAAGTTGCTAAGCCAATTTGCGACTTATCCACGCAGTTGAACGTGCGACTCGGGAAAGAAAAGAGAAGCACTAAATATTTTATGGAAGTGAATAATTCACGTAAATTAATTACTTGTAAACGATAAATTGAAGATTTTTCATTCATTATTATTGGAACAATTATGGAAAAGTCAATTTCTTACAACTTTTAAAAACTCCCTTAAATACCTTTCCAAAAAAAAAAAAACTCCCTTAAATATCTTTTATGTACACACGACATTTACTTTTTACACATTATTAAAAAAAAAAATTGAATTATCTATTATATCCCTTCTAAAAAGTTATTTTATCACTTTTAATACCAATAAAAAAAAATTTAATTAAAACTCGTGCAATCAGTAAATGTTCAATTAATAACGGAACCGAAAGAGTACTTTTTTACCGTAAAATTAGCTTAAATACCCTATCCGTTTCAAATTAAGCGCCTCGTTTTACAATGCACATGTCAATTTTCTTGTCAAGTGTAATTTATTTTGCATTAATCACTCTCTCGTACTCATTAGAGCGGTCGAGACGGGCCAAAACCGTAAAAAGTCCATCAATTGACAGGGCCGGACGAGCTGGCCCATTTACTAGGCGGACTGTCAAAAATTCAACCCAATCCACAAAGGAGCGGACCGCGGATTTCGGCGGGCCAACCCGCTTTTTATTTTCTTTAAAAAAGAATGTTTATTAAATTCATCATTTTTATTTTCAAAACTCAAAGTCTCTTAATATTTGTCTTTTATTGCACGCTCATTATTAAATTACTCTCTTAATCTAAAATTTAACAATGAAATTATGACTGAATGATCGACGTTTGTCGTTGAAACTGAAACAAAGGGCACGAGTAGCGCGAGTTTGTGATGCGAAACAAAAATTTGTTACTCCCTCCGTCCCTGAAAAGTTTTCATACTTTCATTTTTAGTTTGTCCCCGAAAAGTTTGCATACCCCAAAATAGAAATAATCAATTCAATCTACACCCTCACAATATACACATATTTACCCTTAATACCATTACTTTTGGGGCCCACCATACACTCAATCCACCTACTTCATTTACTTTATATATAAAAGTTTACCAAATTACTCCTTAACACTCTAATCATTACACTTTTTTCTTAAACCATGTGTCAAAGATTCCCCGCAAACTTTTCGAGAACGGAGGGAGTATGATTTACTGTTTTTTACTTCTAAATTTTGATTTGATGCTAAATAAGTCTAAAAAAATGTGGTTACCTTTTATTTTTCTTAGAATAATAATAATATTGTTATTATTTTATTTAATAAAGAAAAAAGGGCTGGCCCGCTCCAAACCCGTCAAAGCCCGCGATCCAAACGAGATGATCCGTGTAGGCCTGCCTCTTAGCTAACTGAGAAAAGTTGAGCCCAAACTATATTTCTTTTATAGAGGGTGGGCTCAGCCCATTTTAACAGCTACTCAGTGATTCAAAACTTGGCCCAAAACTATGGATAAGTCTAATGAACCAATATCTAAAAAAAACAGTTGAAGCACGGAAGTTTTCTTCTTCAAGCTTCAGGCAGGTTATTAGAGTTCTGTCATGAACTTAACCTCAGGAATATTATTGCATTCTCAAATTTCCAGACCTCGAATCCATGTTTCCCCATCTCTTATAAGGTCAAAGCTTGAGTTTTCCCAAAAACTAAGAGGTTGTGTTTGGATGGAGGGATTTGATTTGAGAAGGCATTTCAAATAAGAGGAGTTAAAAATAGATAGATTTCAAATGACATGGTTTTAGTGAGAATTTGAAATCTCTCTCAATTTTAACTAAAAGTGTGTGGACACAAATTTAAGTATTTGAAATTCATTCATAACCCAAACAAGTGAGAATTTGAAATCTCTCTCAATTTTAACTAAAAGTGTGCGGACACAAATTTAAGTATTTGAAATTCATTCATAACCCAAACATGTAGAATGAATTTGGACTGTGGATTTGAAATCCATAAGCCCAAATCCACCCAACCAAACGGAGCCAGAAGGTTTTCTTAGGTTAAAAAGGAGTTTTAAGGAAACTCTCATCCATCAATATTAATGATAATGTCTCTAAATGCGAACGATTTGTAGAAGTATTTTATTTTTAAATTCAATCTAAAAGTTCAACTTGTAGTTATAAAATCATTAATTTAAATTTAAAATTCTAGTGAGCAATTTAATATGAATGAAGTTGTTTTTAACGAGAATTGAACACGTGTGTCATATTATAAGACTTTGATACAGTGAAAGAAATATATTGCATATAATATGTGGAATTAATTAATTCATATTAATTTAAAACTTGAACTTATAAAAAAATATAAAATCAATTCATTTATATTAATTCTCTAATATAGTGCAGTAGAGGTCTCATAAATGGCTGTAGTTCAAATTCGACTGTCATATTTGAAATTGAATGGTGAGTGATGATGCACGTTCTGTTGGACCAAATTTTGGGTGATGAATATGAAGTCATAAATCATGATATGGTGTCTGAAAAATTAAGATATGAACATGCAAGGGTATATTAGATAATTCAATAGGCAAGCAACATGCTTGTCAGTTGTAAGCATATACTGAAGGAATCTAAGGCATATTGCTAGGTTTTTAAGCAAAATGAAACTTTGAAGATAAAAATCAATATCTTTCAAAATTACATACAAATAGTTTTTTGAAGAAAAGAAAGTAAAAAATATTTTAATTATAAAAAACAAGCTTTTGTAATTAAATATTTAAATAGATACCCAAATTAACATTTTAACATGTTTTGATCATTCATTGCAAAATTGTAATTATAAATAAGTCTTCTCATTTCAATTGAAGCCCATAAATAAAAAAAATTACAATGTGGAATAAAAAAATAAAAAAAAAACGTTTAAAAGAAAGATATGAAGAATCAATCCAAAATATCATGACGAAAGAATGGGGTATCCACGAACCCGCGTGATAAGCAAGCAAGGCATCATCATCTTCATCACACATAATAATAATGCAAACAAGTTACAATAGTCACCGCCACAAAATATTATTTAAAGAAAAGGCTAATAATGGAAAGCATTTTTTTATAATAATATTCTTCATAATTTACAAAGGGAAATTCCCTACAAAACATGATGACTATACATAATTTATACAGATTCCGTCCGGTAAAATCTCAAAACTAGCCCCTCCTCCTCTCACCTCTCTACTTACACCATTACAAAGGAGGGCCAGCTCTCACTACAAACCTTAAAAATTACTC
Organism: Galeopsis tetrahit; assembly: GCA_963675135.1. Classification (NCBI taxonomy): domain Eukaryota; kingdom Viridiplantae; phylum Streptophyta; class Magnoliopsida; order Lamiales; family Lamiaceae; genus Galeopsis; species Galeopsis tetrahit. The sequence continues at coordinate 66,670,600 of OY776122.1, read as the reverse complement.
TCAACTCAATAATTACAGACATGCATTCCATTCCTTTAATTACACAACAGACAACCATCTTTTATATTTACACTAGGACAAAATGATTTCACTTTTTAACTTAATCTCTTCCTTGATCAAAATGTTGCTAAACTCCAATCTCTCTTTAAGCCAAGGCAGGGATGCGGCGATCCCTGTCGAGGCAATCGAACCCCTCGACCCTCACGGCCGGGTTGTTGCCGAAATTTGCTCGGACACAACTACGGGGTGAATGGGTCGGGGTCGAGGGGGTGGGGATTGCACGTGGTGAAACGGGGGCAAAACGGTCATCCCCGAATCGGGAATCTTGAATTAGTGGGTTAGATACTCGGCTCGGCGGAGACCCGGAAAAAAATGGGGGAGACGAGGATACTGGCGCAACCGGTTGATCGCTACCACAACCACCCTGTAATTTAATCACATAATAAATTAATTTTGAGTATATAGGAGTAAATTAAAAGAAAATAATGAAAAAAAATGTTTTTTCAAGGCCAAAATTAAAAAAGGGGCAAACCTTTGTTAGAATGATATCGAGAAGTTCATTTCCAGCTTTGGACTCGAATATTTCTTGGTGATGGCTGCTAATTTCAAACAAGAATATATATAAATTAAATAAGAAAACAAAATAAAAATTAGATTAAGTAATAAAAGGGCGAAATAATTAAGATAATTACCTTGAGTGCCACCTCAAAGATCTCGGAAAAGAAGGCTCGTTTAGGGTTGTGTGAAGCAACCCGACCCGGCGGGGCTTGGGGCAGATCACCGATTCTTTCATCTCAACAGATCTGCAGGCGGCGCCGGAGGAGGCGGCGTTGCTCCTAATCTCTTCACAGGCAGTGTAACTTTTCTGATGAATCGCGTAGTGATTCATTTTCTGATTAAAATCTATGATTCAAAAAAAAAAAAAAAACACCTGCAATTTACAGAAAAGGCGGGATGAGTTACAGATCTGTGAACAACTGTCGATAGATACCATATGAATTATTAATTACTAATATTCAAAACAAAATTTGTTAATTTGCTTGTGTATTAAGATGAGATCTGGTCAACTTTGGCGCAGGCCGGCAGAGTCGTTCTTCATTAAAATAAAGAAATATAATTACTTTGAAAGTCACGTATTATTATTTTATACTCCTTGTTTGAGAAGAAAACTATGTAGATCTTTATGTTAAAAATCATCTTTGAAATTATTTATTAAGAAAAAACTAACAAACATGCAGATCCACTCAAGATTTCTGAAAATCATTAAGGTACCGTATATCCCTAATTTTTTTTGTAAATCATAACTAAAGTAACATGAAATTTTACCTAGAAGATAAAATTCAAAACTAAGCAAGAACTAGGCCCCTTAAGGTACAATTAAACTCAAGAAACCACAACTTCTAAACTTCAATTTAAAAAATAAAAAAATTGTCTCAAGAAACCTACCTCCCAACTATAAACAACCAGAAAAGGGGTGAAGAAAAAAAAAACATAGAGAGAAACTTTAATTTACCTGGAAAATCTATACAGAATTTGGACTGCTCCTCAAGGAGAAAGAAAGCTACAACTTGAAAATAAATAAATTTTAAAAAAATACTAAAGGCTGTATAATTAAGAGAAAATGGATAGCAGAAGAAACGGAGAGAAGGGCAATGAGAATGGAGAGCAGTGGGATTTTATATACATGTGAGACGGGGGATTGAGACAGAAGATAATTTATTACAGCCAATTAATTATTTGCGCGTGGGAAACAGCTACTTTTATAAATGGCCAATAAATTAAATTTTAAATGTATCTAGCAACTTTATCGTAATATTTAAAACTTTAATATTATTATGATTCTAAAAATATTTTTCTTTCTAAAATTTGGGTATAGCAATTTAGTACTAGTAACTTCATATTTGAAGGAGGATTCAAAGGATGTTATTTGATTTGATTTTAATATTGGATCGATATTTAATTTGTAAGAGATACTTTGAGATAATAAGTTCATATATCTAAAATAGTACTATTAGAAATGATGTTGTCCAAAGAAAAATATTTAAATATGTAAATTCAAATAAGTTGATGTGTGTTACCAAATTTTATTTGTTATAATAGTAATTGTGTGTGTAATGGAGCATGTATAATGATAAATTTGACCTTCATTTCATTAAACGTGAAAAAAGTGAGAGATAATTAAGGTAATCAAAATTATGAAATCTTTAAAATTTATGAGTAAATTTGAAAGAAATGTGTTAAAACATCAATTTTAGACAAAAATGATAGCATGATTTATGAAACATCAAACTAAAAGAAACGGAAAGACTATTGAGTTTAAATCTTTGTTCAAATTTTCAAATGTGTATGTTATACCAAATAGAATATGGTGAATTATAAATGAAAATTTTGTGATGGGCATATGTTTTTTTTTTAAATAACAAACCTCTCATTTATTAATGGCACAAACAAAAGAACTCGGGAAGGCTATCCAAGAAATTTGGACCCTCGACCCAAAAATAAGGACTTAAAAATGATCTAGCTCATCTAGCAAATTGATATGCCATGCATATGGTTGACATATCTACAAATCCAGCTCAACATGAAACTTGGATTATTTTTTAGTTCCTTCGCGCAAATCTTAGTCACATTGCCGAAAGCCGACCTCCCATTATTATCTACTAAAACACACTCCACAACTACTCTTGAATCTGTCTCTATTATTACCCTCGTCAATCCCAATTTTTTAATCCATGACAATGCTTCAATCACTCCCATCGCCTCCGCCTCTTCAGGCTGATATAGCCCGGGTAAAATTTTTGAACGACTACCGACGAAAACCCCTCGCTGTCATGAATAACCAAACCCACACCTATCTCATTTCAAACCCTCAAATAATGCAGCATCCGTGTTTATTTTCCAAACTCCTCTTGGTGGCTTGTGCCACGCCTTGCACCTCCGAACAGTAGGAGCCTCACTCTTCTTCTGTCGAACAACTTGCCATTCATCTAAGTAACGCCGACTCAGCACACTTACCATACTAGGCTCCATTCAAGTCCCTTTGAAAATATTACAGTTAGGCTCTTTCCAGATTCTCCAAAACATCATCCCTATCTCTAAGTGATGGGCACAAGTTGGAAAATGTTGTTTTTTACTACATTTTATAAAATATTAATTAACAATTTTATACTTTATTCTGCATAAATGAATTTAGTTGATTTGATTTTTCAAAATTAAATTTTGGATGAATGAAAAATTAATATTAAAGTTGGTTTATAATATGTAGATAAATACATTGTTGAATGTATTTATTATGGTAACAATGTTGGATTGTGACTTATAACCATGATATGTCATGTCTTTTGATGAAATGATTTTAATTCATCTTTCGTTCTCCTAGTGGAATGCAACAATGCAACGACAATTTGGAGGGACTGCTACAAATGGATCAATGTAAGAATGGTGCCTCACAACATCATCAACATTCACTATCTACAGCACGAAGTGGCTATTGGAAACGACAAAGGAAGAAAGAAATTCAGTATAGTCTTTGGACCGACGTCATTTAGGTGAATTGGGAAAACAGAAACGATAGGAGGTTTAACGGAACAAGGTAAGAGTTAAAGAAAGCTATGGAGAAAATAAAGGTCAGTTTATGGACATGGCTAGGAGGAAGAAATGTTCAGCCTGATTCTGTGATTCGTTGTTGTGTATCAGTGAGTAATCAAACTTAAGATAACAAGGTTCAACATGTAATATAGATCATACTTGTATATTCATAGGTTGAGTACCCATGGTACTCGTGGTTAATGAAACACATTTTACTGTTAAAAAAATAATACCTAAAGACTATTGAAAGTCTATAAATAGACCTCTTACATTGGTTATTTCATTTGAAAAATTCATTGAAATTGAATCATTTTTAATGTATTGAAAATATGAGTTTCGAAACTTGAGTTAAAACTACATATGCATACTTAACATTTTAGAGTTGTAGTTTCTACATTAGAGTCGAATCGAAAGTTTAAGATACTTGTTTGCGATTTGTCGATAACTTCCGTTTTGTAGTGCAACGGACGGAAGGCTCTAAAGTTATTGTATCCTGAGGACAACTGTCATGATCCGTATTGCATCTGTATGGAGCAATAATGTCTTATGAAAATAGAGTCAAACTCTAACCTCGACTTTCATTCGTATTGAGTCAGTCATGCATAAGTTATTTTCGTCTACACATACACATTTTTTTTATAACAACCCATGCAGTTATAAATTAAATATATTAACATTTCAAACATTAGTACCATCAAAACTGAAGTGAAAAGCTTAAAATTACATCATGAACACAACTAAGATATTTTTTTTGGGAAAATATCAATTTTGTCACTGAACTTTACCACTTTTTAGATTTGGTCACTCATATTTAACCACTATCAAAATTGGTCACTCAATTATTATTTTCTATCAATTTTGATGCTGTAAATCTGTCATTGACTAACGGAAAAACGGTTTTAAGGGCTATTTTTTTTACACCATTTTCCTATTTTAATTCATAAACCCCCAATCCCAATTTGTTTATCTTCAATTAATATGTATGGCTGAGAAATACAAAATTCACAAATACGGTGATTATTGTTAGTATGTACGAAGAATCGATAACAGAAAAATATCTAAAATATAAAAGAAAGAAGAAAAATAAGTTTATGAAATATTCTTAATATGAATTGATAATTTTAGAAAGTTCTTTACGATTAATCTTCACCACAAATGTTAGTAGATGATCATGCCCGAATAATTATAAATGGGGAAATTAATTCTAATAATTTTCTATCAATTTTAGAGAGTTATTATTTTCTATCAATTTTGATGTAAATCCGTCACGTAGAGAAAAGGTTTTGAGCCTAATTTTTTGACATAATTTTCTCTCATTTAATTCCTAAACTCTAAACCTCAATTCCAAATCGAATTTATTTTCAATTAATTAATATTAATGTGAGAAATAAAAAAAATTCACAAATAGAGTTATTTTGAGTTTGTACAAAAGAACGTAAAAGTTTATTTTGAGTTTGTACAAAGAACTAGATATGTAAAAGTAACCATGTGCGCTTAAAACCTTTTCTCTAAGGATAAGGATGTGCGCTCAAAACATTTTCTCCGCTTTCTCTCTCCGGTGTTAGTCAATGACGAATTTACTAATAGTATCAAAATTGATAGAAAATAATAAATGAAGGTGGGTGATCAAATATGAAAAGTGGTAAAGTTCAATAATAAAAATGATATTTTCCCTTTTTTCAGTAATAATTAGATTAGTTGGGTAATAATCGGTGAAATATTAACGAGTACAAAGAGAGTTGTTATAATATTAGTATTATTAAGGGTGACTGTAATGTTTAGACACGTGAGGAAGCGGTTGTCTTCTTATTAGGTCGGCATACACAGCCTATAATGTTTAGATACGTGGGGGAGAGGTTGTCTTCTTAGGTCGGCATACATCGGTTGAATGTGTATTAACAGAAGCCCTATATTAATATAGAATAAACCCCATCCCCTATCCTTCTCTGAACATGCACGACCCCATCCCCTATCGTTCTTTGAACAGCACGTCCGTCAGTTTAGATTCTTAACCTTTGACCCTATTTTTATATTCCCTATCCTTTATCGTATAATTCTATTTACATCAATCAGACTATTTTAAAAACATTAATAAAATTAAAATTCATCTATTGTACTTCTAATTAGTAATTTTTAAATTTTACACTACAAAGTAGAAATTAATTAATTTAAGAGTAATTTAAAAAAAATATATAATTAATTTATATTGAAAAATTCAAAATATCATATAATTTGTAAATAAAACAAAAATTTCAAACGTAATATCTCCGTATATAAAAGTTAAAATTGTTAATGTATCATCTTATATGTTGAATGCTTATTTTAATTTCATGTGTAGTGATTGTAATATGTAAATTTAGAATTGTCTATTGTATATTGAAATTTTAACTTTAAAAAAAAAAAATCAAAATATTTTTTTGTTTTTAAAATGTAGATGTTGTGAACTCTTAAATGACTTAACATTATCAACAACATTTTAATTTGACTTTCCTTGATTTTTTCTAAGTCTTTTCTAAAATGTTACATTAAATGTTGAACTAAATGCTATCACATTTCAGACGGCGATCTAGAAGCTTCTACAAGAGTGAGGAACCTAGAAAATTTCAGAAGAATGTTGGAGAACGTGCTAGAAGTGCTAGAAGAGGTGGGAAGTAGCTTAGAACGGAACATTGTGGAAAGATCTATAGAGATCATGGGAGTTGAGATCCTAAAAAATAGGATCTTACATGTAAGCCTCTAGAATTCATTTTTCACTCTATAAATACCGAAGGATGGCTCCATAATTTAGTGTATACTACTCGATCAATCTCCTAGACTGAACGTTCATCCTGTTAGGAATTGTGGCCAGTAATTATACCTTTTAGTTCATACGAAGCATCCCACCCGTATGACTGTGCGCTTTTCTTTATCGAGAGTGTAATCATAGATAGGAATTAGCATTTCGGCAGTGTATATTGTAGTTTCAGTTGTGAAAGTTATTGTTGTAACATTTCACACAACATTTGTACTTGAAGATAAGTATTGATTTTTCGCCATAAGGCTAGCATAGATTTTTATTTATAAAATCTATGTGAAAAATATTTTCATTGTGTCTCATTGTTTTTAGTGTTTCAAGTCTTCCGATGTGTGTCATTATTTCTGATATTCTGTTAGAGTCAGTGTTGCACTATTTGTCTCAACATTCAGTGCAACATTATTCTTTTTTTACTTAAACACTAGATACCATCCACACACTTTCAGTTGGTATCAGAATTGATACCTGACGACACTAGGTCTAGATCCTTGTTTAAATGTGTTTTAGTTTATGTTAGCAATGAAAATACATCACATATCCATAACACTTAGGTCACCCGAACATATTATCCATATTTAAAGCCTAAGTTGTGCATGTATATCAAGTCAATTGATGAAAGTGCTTGGAGGACTGTACTTACAGGTTATGATGTACCAAAGATCCAAATCAACACATCAACATCCCACCAGAAAGAAGGAAAAGTCAATTTCAACCAAGGTTATCAAAAAGTGAAGGTAAATCATGGTATGATCTTTAATATAGAAAATCAGTTCAATGCATGCTCTGAATATGGTCTTTATGAAAATTAATGTGCCAATATTAGACTTAAGTAAAAACTGAATTTTAGTACTACCTTAAATGATGAATCTGATGATGAATCTAAAAATGTTGAATTCACTTTTCATACTAAGATTGATTATGATAATTCTTTAGATGATAGTCTGGATGATACAGATTCTGATTTTGCACATAATGTCATAACATTTATAGTAATATCAAAACAGAATCACCCAAATTTGAACTGTTTTAATGAGTTTGTTGATGATGCAGACATAAGGATTGATGATTCTAAATACCAAAAGTTGTTAGATGATTGTAACTTTCAGAAACCCACTCTTAATTCTTTGAATAAAGAGAATGTGAATCTGAAAGAGTCAATTACCAAGCTAGAGGTCATACACACCAGAAGAGATTTTGAAATTTACAAACTGAAGAAGAAATTGATCACCTCTACTTTAAGTTTCATAAAATTTTTGAAGAGTGCTTCTAATATATGTTATAGCTATTGGTAAATCTGATAATTGTGGTATACGTTATGATGGTGAAACTGCTTCCATTTTTAAGAATTTTTGAAAACACTGTGAAATTTGTGAAGGTAAATGTTAAAACATTTGTTGTAACATCTGCCAAACAGCTTCTCACAAAGTCAAAAATATTGAAAAGAAGTTTGTATGTCATTATTGTTCGATAATTGATCATATTTTTCCTTACTGCATGAAAATGTTTGATGATCTGAGATTGAGAAAATGTTACCTAAAAAGATGTCACATCCTATGAAACATTTTCTGAAATCTGCATGGAAATCAAAAGTTACCTGTAATGTTGTTCACACCTCTTTGAAAACATGTTTACTTGGTCAATGGTATTTTGATAGTGGTTGTTCTAGACATATGACAATATAAATTGACTACTTATCTGATTATGTGACCTTGAATGGTGGTAATGGTAATGTTATTGAAAAAGGAACTTTGAATGTTTTCCTAAGCTTAAAAATGTTTTACATTTTGATGGATTGATTGCTCATTTGATTAGTATTAGTCAACTTTGTGATGATAATTTGCATGTAAAATTTAACAAAGAGTCATGTTATGTTCTTAATGAATATGAAAATTGTCTAGGGCAGTAGATAATTGTTATCTCATTAGAACAAATGTGTGTAATTTGTTAAAGAATGATGAAAATGTCTTATTGCATCAAAAAATTAGGACATGCACATTATAGATCAGTGAGGAGACTAATCAAAGTCGATGCAGTAAAAAGGATTACCAAAACAAAAGTTTCAGAGTACTACTGTATGTGGATCATGCCAAAAAGGTAAGCAGGTAAGAGTGTTGCATAAAATGTTGTCACATTGTTCTACACATCAATGTTTCGAATTGTTGCACATGGATTTTATTGGTCCTATGAAAACTGAAAAACATTAGAGGTAAAATATATTCACTTGTTGTGGTAGATGATCTTTCTAGATTTATCTGGATTGAGTTTTTAAGAGATATATTTGAAACATTAATTTGTTGCATTTAAAATCTTTTACAAAAGGTTCAAAAATATGTTTAACTTGAAAGTTGGCTATATTAGAACTGATGATGGTAGGGAATTTGAAAACAGCATGTTTAATGATTTTTGTGATAAGAAAAGATATCTTGCAAGAATATTCATCTCCTAAAACTCCATAACGGAATGGATTTGCTAAAAGAAAGAATATAACTCTACAATAAATGATATGATTCATGCTTACTTCTAAAAGTCTTGCTAAGAGATCTTAGGTTGTAGCATTGAATACACCATGTCATATTATTAATTGAGTTTAAATTCGATCTGGTTCTATTCAAACACCTTATGAGATTTTGAACATTAGAACACCAAATGTGGAATATTTTCATGTATTTGGTTGTGTGTGTTATATTCTGAATGATAGGAATCAACTTCCTAAGTTTGATTCTAAAAGTGACAAAGGTTTCTTTTTAGGCTATTCTATAAATAGTCAAGTTTATACAGTTTATAACCTTAGAACTAACACTGTTCAAGAATCTGTTAATGTTGTGTTTGATGATGATAAAGGTCTTACAGATGACAAAGATGAAGAAGATGTATCACAAGTCACTGACAATTCTGAGAATACACTGAAGTCTGAAAATGTTGCACCAAATGTTAACACATCTAGATCAACATTTACAGAACAGTCAGTTGTACCTTTACAGAATAATCAGTATGTTCCCAAAACGAACCCTTCTTCAAGAATTGAGAAAAATCATCATTCTGACCAGATCATAGGTGATGCTACAGTTGAAGTGCAAACAAGAGAAAAAGTATTCTATTTGCAATGTTGTGAATGCAGAGTGCTACTATTCTGAAATTGAACCTAAAAAAGTTAATGAGTCATTAACTAATGAAAATTGGATAAATGTTATGAATGAGGAACTTAATCAGTTTGAAAGATTTGAAGTATGAACACTAGTTCCAAGACCTAGTCATACTAATGTCATTGGAACAAAGTGAATTTTTTAAGAGTAAAACTGATGAGTTTGGTAACATTTTTTAGGAATGAGACTAGATTAGTTGCACAAAATTACACCCAAGTTGAAGTTATTGATTTTGATGAAACTTTTGCACATGTTGCAAGGATAAAATCTATTGAATTATTGCTAGCAATTGCATGTTTTATTGACATTAAACTTTATCAAATGGATGTATATGCTGCATTTCTAAATTGCATTTTGAATGAAGAAGCATATGTTGAACAACTTAAAGGATTTGAAGATCCACAATACCCTGATCATTTTATTAGAGGAGAAACTGTTATAACTTTGGTTATTAAGCACACTGGAGAAGATTTACTTATTGCTCAAATATATGTTGATGATATTGTGGTTGGTTTAACTTCTGATAAAATGTTAAATAATCTGTTAAAACAATGACTGCAACATTTGAGATGAGTATGGTTGGAGATTTGAATTATTTTTTAGGTCTTCAAATCAAGCAATGTAAGGATGATATATTCTTCTTTCAAGGTATGTATACTAAGAACTTGGTTAAAATGTTTGGTCTTAAAAGTTCAAAAGTAATGAAAACTTTTATAGGATCTACTTTGATACTTTGCAAAGACAATGCTGGAAAGGATGTTGATCCAACATTGTATAGATTCATGATAGGAAGTTTAATTTATCTAACCTCTAATAGACAAGTTATTTTGTACAGTGTTTTTGTTTGTTTTAGGTACCAAACTAATTCAAAGGAATCTTACCTGAATGTAGTGAAAAGAATTATCGAGTATGATGCAGGTACAAGTGAACTTGAGATATGATACACAAATGACACCAACAACACTTTGATTGGATACAGTGATGTGGATTGAGCATGAGATATAGATGACATAAAGAGTAAGAGTAGAGGATGTTTCTACATGGGAAACAATCTTGTGGTTAAGCAAGATGTTTCATACTTATGAAATTGAAATTGACATCCTTACAATTTTCTGTGATAATACGAGTGCATAAACATTTCTAAAAAGTTCAGTACAACTCTCACTCACTAAACACATTTGCATTAGAAATTATTTTATGAGAGATTTAGTGGAGAAGAACATAGTGAAGTTGGAATACGTACCTCCTGAAAATCATAATGTTGATATATTTACTAAGGTCTTGACCTTGAGACATTCTCATCTTTGAGGAAATCTCTTGGTATGTGTAGTATCTAAATAATTCTAGATGGATGGTGTCACAAATGTCGTAGCATTTGGGACAACATCGTAAGGTTGTATAGTTGTTATAAATTTAATTTATTTCCTATTTTCGTTGAATAATTCGATTATATTTTTATACGTAGTAATTATTTGATTATTTGTGGACATTTATTTTATTTATTTCTGATTATACTAACCCACATCCTTGTTTTATTTCAGATTATACACATTTAAATGTTAAATATTTTAGAAAATTCTTAATTTAATTAATTTTTTAATTATGATTTTACCTACTACTTACCCATGACCTATTTTTTTAATTATGATTTCTTCTAGAATCATCCTTAGTTAGTTTTTATTTTTATACGTATTACTTTCAACTATGCATTATCTCATATATACTTCTCATAACATGATATAGTAAGCATTGCATTTTTTCGAGTGATTTGAGTATTGCATCTTAAGATTTGCTAAAACCTTGTTTGTCTCGGTTATTGTGATTATCTTTTCGATTTCTTGGTGCTTAAATGACAGGAAACAAAGAAACTACCTCACCATACTCAAACTCCCACGAAACCATCATCTCCATCTCTCTTCAATCTTAATAGTTTCACTTCCATGGTCGTTTCACACCAAAACTCACCAACTGCTACAAGAAAAGCTGGAACACTTACCCAAAAAATTATAGTTACACCCATTCCTACAACTGTTCACATACAACTCGATTCGACCCTTAACGAGCTGAACCAAGCTGTTGAGAATGTTGCTGTTGATATAAGTGTTTTGTTTAATGATCCAACACTAACAATCGAGTGTTGTGTTTAATGTTCCCAACACTTATGACAACATCAGAATTTGCCCTTCCTTCTGTCACTAACTCTTATCTTACGCTTGTTGTCTAATGATGTCCCCAGAGCAGTTAGAAGACATGTGCAACACCCAAGTCATGCCATTGCGTGGGAGTGAGAAGTTATTAGACATGGTATAACAAGTCCCTAAATTCTAGGAGTGGTGGAGAGAAGCCATTAACCGCATGATCTCACGGCTGTGATGAACATGGGAGTTGGTGGCAGTTGGTCCTTGACGCCTATAAATACAGAAGCTACCTCAACACAAGATACACAAGAAGGAAAGCTGAATTCGACTACTACACTATTGAACGCTATATACGCTTCTAGTTAGGAATATCTTTGTTTCTTCTTGTATATCTCCATACTATTGTAAACCCGAATAGTAGTGTGTTAGATCATAGTCTTATTTACTAGGTTGTGTGATTAAATCTATGAGGGAGATAGTTTCATAGAACTTAGTAAATCATTATACACTTTCGTAGTGTTATTATACACCTCAAAGAGGTTGTACTCGTTTCACATATTTAATATAGTGAACAACATAGATTATTTTATAATCTATGCAAATTTTGAATACTTCTATTTTCAGTACGTGCATTTTAATTTTCGCTGCATAGTGTTGTTTGGACAGTGCCAACACGACAGACAACATCTCTGATTTCGCACGCACACACACTTTCAATCGGTATCAGAGCCAACTACTTGATACACTAAGTAGAGATTCTGCTTAGAGTGTGTTAATCTGAAATGGAGTATCCACTTTCACCCGCACTAAAGCCTCAAATTCTAGATGGTAAAACACCTTATGAGGTATGGAAAGGCAGAAAACCTAGAGTTTCTTATTTTCATATCTTTGGATGTAAGTGTTTCATTCATAACAATGGCAAAAGTAAGCTAAATGCCTTTGATGCAAAAGCTGATGAAGGGATATTCTTAGGATACTCTTCAGTAAGCAAAGCATTTAGAGTGTTTAATTACTCTACCCTATGTGTGGAAGAAACACCCCATGTAGTCTTTGATGAGAATGTGCAGGACTCTGCTGATCATCAGCTCAGTAAGAAAATTGACAATCTAAAGCTTCAAACCAACAATGATGATGATGATGCAGAAATATATGAATCTGTACAAGCATATAATCCTTTCCTGAAAGTCCTAGATCAAGATTCTGATAAAGAAAAGGTAAAAGACAAAGGTGAGTCATCTAAAACTTCTGATATACCAGAATTGAATGACTGCTCTCCTATGAACAAATCTGCTGATGTAAATGATACTGATCTGTATGATGATTTGCATGATATAAATGATGATAGCATTTCTGTTAAGAATAGAAGGACATGGAAGTCTGCTCATTCTACTGATCTGATTCTAGCAAAGGTGTTAAAACTAGAAAACAATTGTTTGACTCCCAAGAAGAACCTAGTAAGTCTCTATTTTGCTGGTGCTGTTTTCTATCATCTATTGAGCCTAAAACTGTGATTGAAGCTTTAAGTGATAGCAACTGGATTATAGCCATGCAAGAAGAACTTAATCAGTTCACTATAAATGAAGTTTGGGAACTTGTTGATAGACCTAGTGACCATAATGTTGTAGGCACTAAGTGGATTTTCAAGAATAAAAAGGATGAAAATAATCTTGTAGTTAGAAATAAAGCTAGATTAGTTGCTCAGGGCTACTCTCAAGCTGAGGGTATTGATTATGATGAAACTTTTGCTCCTGTAGCTAGACTAGAAGCTATAAGATTGTTCCTTGCTTATGCTGCACATATGAAATTCACTGTGTATCAAATGGATGTGAAAAGTGCATTTTTGAATGGTATACTTGCTGAAGAAGTTTATGTGGAACAACCACCTGGTTTTGAAGTGAATAGTCACCAAGTATACAGGTTAAAGAAAGCACTCTATGGATTGAAACAAGCCCCAAGAGCCTGGTATGATACACTTTCTCTATTCTTACTTGAAAATGGTTTTACAAAAGGCAAAGTTGATAGAACTTTGTTTCGAAGACAAGAAGGTAATGATATATTACTTGTTCAAATTTATGTGGATGATATTATTTTTGGATCACCCAACAAAACCTTGAGTGAAAGCTTTTCTACACTCATGCAAAGTAAATTTGAAATGTCTATGATGGGAGAAATGACATATTTTCTTGGTCTTCAAGTAAAACAAACTACAGAAGATATCTTTATAAATCAAGCAAAATATACTAAGAATTTGCTAGACAAATTTGGTATTAAAACTTGTAAGACAGTTGGTGTGCCCATGCAACCTACATACAGAATGGATCCTGATGAAGGAGGTAAGTCTTCTGACCAACCTCACTATCGTGCTTTAATTGGCTCTCTACTCTATCTAACTGCCAGTAGACCTGATATTGTTTTTTCTGTTGGAGTATGTGCAAGATTTCAAGCAAACCCCAAAGAAAGTCATCTGGAAGCTGCCAAAAGGATATTGAAATATCTAAAGGGGACCATTAATCGAGGATTATGGTATCCTGCAGATGATGATATATCTTTAAGTGGTTATTCAGACTCGGACTTTGGAGGTTGCAAAATAGATAGAAAATCTACTTCAGGTTCATGTCAATTCTTAGGAACTAAGCTCATTTCATGGTTTTCAAAGAAACAAACTAGTGTGGCAACTTCTACTACTGAAGCAGAATATATGGCTGCAGGTAGTTGTTGTAGTCAGCTTCTTTGGCTAATACAACAACTCAGAGACTACAATATTGTAGAATCTAATGTACCTATATATTGTGACAGTAATAGTGCCATTGCCATCACACAAAATCCCGTTCTACATACTAGATGCAAGCATGTTGACATTAGGCATCATTTTATTAGGGATCATGTGGAAAAGAAAAATATTAGGATGAAAAAGATTCATACTGATATTCAAAGAGCTGACATTTTTACAAAACCATTGGCTGAAGAGAGATTCAGAGGGTTATGCATTAGCTTAGGATTGATAGATATGGATTCTATATGTATATAGAACTGTACTAACATTTCAGGTACTGATCTTATACCAAGAGGAAGATAAAGCAGAAACTAAGAGCAGTACATCAAATGCCTAAAACTCAGAAGAGACAATCCCATGTCAGACCACTACATTTAAAACAGGTAACAAGGTTACTAAAGTGACCTTAATCCCGATGAGGAAGCTGGTAAAGCTGAGGGACACTGAGAACACATATTAAGGGGGAATCTGTGATTTCTTAAAGATCCTTTTGTTGACTCAGAACACTAAGTCACTTTAGCATAAACCTTGATATGATCCTTAAATTAAACATATTTTTACTAATCTATACTGTTTTACACTTATATATAATGTACTAACACTTCTACCAAGGTGAAACAGGCACAGAAGAGGAATTCTCCACTGAAGGGGGAACTGATCTGATTACAGATTTGAAAAGTCTACAAATCTGATCTGATTACATGCTATATCAGTCTATAGATATATTCTGATTAAGAAATTGACTTGTCTACAGAACTGTTCTGATTACAAAGTTTCTTTGTCTACAGTACTGATCTGATTACAATTCAATTATTCTACAGAACTAATCTGATTACTGACTAAAGTGTCTACAAAAAGATTTGATTACTACTAATCTGTTTACAAAATTCTACTAATCTGTCACAGTATTGATCTGAGAATTACTGTGCTGACATCAAAAAGGTGAAATCAGGAAAATTGGGTACTGATCTGAAAACTACTGTGCTGACCCATCTACTGATCTGAAAACTACTGTGCTGATTCATCTACTGATCTGATTTCTAAAAAGTTTACTCAGCTGATTACAGTACTCAGCTGATCCAGATAAGTACATTTTCTTTATATACAAGTAAGAGAATGAAGTGAAATAGTTTTGGAAACTACTGTGCTGATTTGCATCAGAACAGTCTTTTGGATTAGAATACTCTAAGTCAAAAACTGCTCAAATTTTAGATTACTAATAGAGAAGATTAGTACACTCCTCTATTTCTAACCTAAACACTGTGGTGTATTTATCAAACACAAATTGGCTCCAAAATTAAGAATGGTACTAGAATATGAACAGTTCTTGTTAAACACAAATTTCGAGACTTAATCTCGACCATTCTTTATGATAATCAAATTCAATCCTAGCCCTAGATTGGTTTTGAGTTTGATAAACACGATCACTTTTCATCTTCATCTTCCTTACGAGTTCATTTCTGGAAAATTCATAACTAAAAAATTACTGCAAAATCTCAATAATCTATCTTCTACAAAATCCTACAATGGCGATTATCAACATTATAAGTGAATCTAACCAAGTTGCAGGAACCTTTGATTCTGATTTCTGGGTTCGAGAAAAAGGCATTTTTGTAGAAAATGCTGTTTACTTCAATGGACGACATAGTGCTGAAAATCAAGTTATTCTGACGATGTGCGAAGAGTGCGGGCTAAGGAAGTTTCTTGAATCATCTCCGATGAATGTGTTTGAACCAGAAGCGATGGAATTTTATTTACAGCTTAAAGGTGATAACAATGGTGTCCACTCCATGCTTTCAGGGCACAAGGTAGCGATTACAAGGGAAATCCTGGAAGTCATGTTGGATTTACCTCAAGGCCCTGTAGATATTTTGTCCTACAAAGCAGGGGAAGAGAAAGAATGTGTAGGCAGATGGTCTGGTGAAGAACCAGAGTCTCTAAGCCATCTTAAGAAAGATGTTCTTCCTACTGGTCTGCAGTTTCTAATGGACATAGCTGGAAAATGTCTGTTAGGGCAACATCACAGTCAGGATGCTCTATCAAGTTCAAAAATCCGAATTATGGCAGCAATCATTGACAGAGTACAAGGTGATTGGCAAGGATTTTTCTTAGAAAGACTGTTAAATGAGAAAGAAAAGGTCTTGTTCGATGAGGATACATTGGAATTTTCGATTAAATCAAAATTAGGGTTCGGAAACAAACTGAGTATCTTGTTGCCTCAGTTGGTTGTCAAAAAGGCATACTGGAGTAATCCCAAGAAATTCCATCATGGAAAATTCTTGATGAAGAAGGAGTCTGTTCGATTTGAACAAGAAAATCCTTTGGAGCAACCTCAAGAACCTGAAGCACAAGAGTCTGGAGCTTCAATGTACAGATTTGATGATAATCAACCTGAGATAAGATCGAAAGCGAGGCATGATCCGAGCAGTACTAGACCAAGGAGAGGGAGGTCTGCTACAGCTGCCTCAGAGCCAACAGTCCGGTTTATTGAGACTGTGGTGCAAGCAAGCTCTGAAGAGCAAGAGGTTAGTAATTCAAGTCATGTTGTTTTACATAAAAGAACCAAGAGGAGAAGTGCTAGGAGGAAGCTTGTTGATGTCTCTCCTACCCCTTCAAATTCTGACCCAAGCCCAGCTGATCCCATTAACCCTCAACCTTCATGTTCTGGAGAATCAGCTCACTACTTTCCAATGTCTCAGAACACTCCTCATTCATCCCCTCAGAACACTACTTTTAATCCTACTCCTATTTCAAGTCCTCAACACCAACCTACACCACATCATTCCCCAATACAAGTTCATGATCACTCTACTGAACATGAATTTGAGCCTTCTACTGTACCAATTGACATTTCATCATCCCCTGAACCTGAATATATAGCCCCTAAACCTGCTGGTTTAATGGAGTATCCTATTTGTGATAAGGAAGATAGAATCAGGATAGATCTGAGATTGGCTTTGTTGAAGCAGTTTCCTGGATTGGATGAAAGTTCAGTTGAGTTTGAGAAACTCCTTAGGATAGGCACATGGGTGTATCTTAAGAGGAGTACTCTCAAAGAGAACCTAGTTGTTATGGAAGGTATGGGTGGTGCTTCAATCTTTGATGATTGGGAAGCAGAGCAAATGCATGCAGCTGGTGTTAACTCATTTCTCGAGCTAGTAACTCCTGAGTCAGTGGTGCAACTTGTTGAAAGATTGACAGGATTTAAATATTCTGTGGAAAATGTTGCCACTACTACTGCAGATGAAAATGATGAGGTTATTATGGTAAGTGAAGAGAAGGTTGTTGATGAAGCTGAGAATGTTGTTGAAGAGGATTTTATGGAAGTTGATGAAGCTGTTGACAATACAACAGAGGTGTTTGAGAACACTGTTGTGATTGAAGATACAGAAGTTGTTGGAAACCAAGTTTTGGATGCTGAAGAGATGGAAAGCATTCCATTTCAGTCTGCTGATCCTATCATTCCTGAAGATGTGCAGGAACAGGTCAGAACAGTTCCTGTTGAAAAGGAATCTGAAAATTCTAGCTTTGAAATGTTGAAAAAGCAGAATGCAGAGCTTCAAGCAAAGTTGGAAGATACTGTGAAAATGTTCCAAGAAGCTACTGAAAGAATGAATAAGATGCATTCAGAAAATTCTTATGAAAAAGTTATGGAGCATACAATGTCTAAAATTTATGATCTCCATAGACTTCAAGAGAAAAGTCTATCTCAGGTGTTGGATGCAAAGATGAAGCAACACTTGACTCCCTTGGAAGAGTGGCATGATGAAGCCAAAAAGGGGGAAGACAGGATAAGAAGAATAATGGAGCAAACTCAGTCACAACAAGCTCAACTAGTTGTGAGTCAAGATGAGTTGAAAGAAGAAATTGCAAGTCTGAATGAGAAAATCAAACTCAGGAAGCAACAGAAACAACAAGCTGAAGAAATTGTTGAGAAGAAGAAATCTGATGTTGCTGAAAGTTCTGTTCAGAAGAAGAGAAAATTAATTTTGTCTGATGAAGAACAAGAAGAGGAAACTGGTAGAGTTACTAGATCCAGAAGCAAGTTACAAATTGGTATTTCAAGTGAAGAACAAGAAAAACTTGAAGTGTTGAAGAAAAAGAAAGTTGAAGAAGCAGAATTGAAAAAGAAGAAAGATAAGGATGTTAAGTTTTTGAAAACAAGGTTTGATAATAGAGTTGCAGCTTTGAGAAGGAAAATGAATGCTCAGAGAAAAGCTGAAGGAAGAGAGTTTGACAAAAATTTTCAAGATGAGAATTTTGTTGATTTTATTGTCCTAACTGAAAATATGGAATACTGGAAAAATCTGAAGAAGAAGTGGCAGATTGCAAACTTCATTGTGAAGAAATTTTGGTGATCATATGAACAAAGAAGCTGAATTTGCTGACTTTGAAGAGTTCATGTTGAACATAAATAAAGATTTTTGGGAAGATATAGCACAAGTTGCTGCTCGTGCTGAAGTGAAGATATTATGTCCTGAAGAACCAAATTGGGAACCTCCAAGACTAGAGAATGGAGAACCAGATTACAAAGAGATTGGTAACATAATTGCTGAGATTATCAAAGAAGAAGGAATAACTGATCATCAACATATGATGGATATCAAAGCAAGGCTTTATGTTGCATTCAGAATCTGAAGATACAGAAAGAAGATGAAGGACAAGCTCACAAGATAACATTTCTAACCTTAATCTTTATATTTTCTGTTTATCTCATATTTTGTTAGTATGTGTAATATGTGCATTACCTGATCTAAATATGATTATGAATATGAATCTGGAATTTTAACTTTGATGAACTGTTATGATAGACTACATACTTAACTACTAATTTATTAACATTTAAGTAGTTTTGGCTTCATCAAAATGGGGGAAATTGTTGGGATATGAATCCTTGAAACAATGTTCTAATTGATGATTGTATGTTTTGATGGCCAAAAGCAACTTAAAGTTAGTAATATATGTGGTTCTAAGTCATCTTAACTAAGTCATCTGAAAACAAGATTACTGATCTTAACTGAGTCATCTGAAATAAGTTTAATGATCTTATTAAGAAATATTGAAAATAAGATTACTGATCTTAATGGAATCTGAGAATAAGAATATTGATTTTAAAGAGAGATTTGAAATCTAAGTTACTGATCTTATCTGAGTTTACTGATCTTATATGATTACTGATCTTATTGTGTTTACTGATCTGATATATGAACTGTTAGGAACTAAGCTGATGTTTTGTATTGTATAGACAGCTTATAGTATAGGACTTTGATATACTCATCTGTATATAGTTCAGTTGATGTATAGATAGGTTTTATATATGTAAAGTTGTATTTTATTGTATTCAACATTGTAAAAGTTCAGAACAATAGTTTAGAACACTAGATTAGAAGAAGATCAGAAGACTAATGAAGACTCAGAAGACTACTTCAGAATAAGAAGACTTCAAAGAAGAGTTGAAGAGAAGCTTAGAAGAATTCTGGAGAAGTTAGAACAGTTTTAAGTTACTGTGCTGACTAGCTCAAAAGAGTAAAAATCAGAACAGTAAGTTACTGTGCTGATTTGGTGTATTTGAAGAATAAGTTTGGAAAGCTTATTTAAAGTGTAACTGAAGATATATTTGAAGATATGCTGACTTGGAATAAGAAGGAAGTTACAAAGTCGGTTACAAGAAGAAGTTACAAAAACAATTTTAGAGTTAGTTGAGAGTTAGTTCACAAACTGCTAACTGTCATACTAAGTTCTATAAATACTGTATGATCTCCTACTTGAAGAGACTGCTACTACTGAACAATTACTGATCTTAGAAGAATTCAAGAGCAAGTCTACAAGCAAAAACTCACAGAGTTAAGGAAATCAAAGAGAAGCCACTGAATTGAAGAGAAGAAATCAAAGGCTACTCAAAGAGAAGTTTTACTTTTCAGTTTTTAAGTTTGTATTTTGTAAAACAAGTGTGCTAGTTACTTGTAGAATTACTAGTAGATCGAAGATACACTTGGAAGTGTAATCGATAAGATCTCAGTCTTAATCTTGGGACTTTAAGCCACAAGAAACTCAAGGAAGAGTTAATAAAACATCACAACTGGGATTGTGAGAGTGGATGTAGACTTATTGGTCGAACCACTATAAATCTTGTGTTCTTTACTTTCTGTTTGATATTTGTTTGATATTTGTTTGATATTTGTTTAACCAAGAACAGTAGAATTTACTAAGTAAAGATCTGATTAAAAGTTGAGTATAAATCTAAAACTGGAAGTACTGATCTGACTCAGTAAGAACAGTACTATTCAGAACACTATTCCGCATTATAAACTCTGATATTTTGAAAGATTTTTGAAAGTCTATTCACCCCTCCCCTCTAGACTTTCTTAGCTTACTCAATCTTAACTCAACTTGGGACCAACAAAATACATCCTGTAATATTGTTCATATGTCTTTAAAAGCATGTATTCATGGATTATGGTACTTTGATAGTGGTTGTTCTAAACACATGACAGGCCAAATTGATTATCTTACTGATTATACTGTTTATAATGGTGGTAATGTCACATATGGTGGTGGATCTAAAGGACAAATCATTGGTAAAGGGACATTAAATGTTCCTGGTTTTCTTAAGTTATCCAATGTTCTGTATGTTGATGGATTACTGGTCAATCTTATAAGTATTAGTCAATTATGTGATGATGATCTGCATGTAAAATTTGACAAGAATTCATGTTATGTGTTAGATAAAGATTCTGAATGTATCATGATGGGAAACAGGTCTGCTGATAATTGCTATCTTATCGAATCAAAACTTATTTGTAATAAGGCTAAAGTTGATGATAGTACATTGTGGCATCACAAACTTGGACATGCTAACTACAGACAACTTGAAAAACTTGTTAGATTAAAAGCAGTTACAGGTTTACCAGATCTGAAATTTTCAGATAAAAAGGTTTGTGGACCTTGTCAAAAAGGCAAACAGGTCAAGGTGTCTCACAAAATGTTGGGACATTGCTCAACCAAACATTGCTTCGAATTACTGCACATGGATCATATGGGTCCTATGGAAACATAAAGTATTGGAGGTAAAAGGTATTCTCTAGTTGTGGTTGATGACTATTCTAGATTCACATGGATTGAGTTCTTAAAAGATAAATCTGAAACTTTTTCCATCTTCAAAATTCTGTATAAAAGATTCAAAAATGTTTTCAATTCCAAAGTTTGCAGAATTAGGTCTGATCATGGAAGGGAATTTGAAAATAGTTCATTTACTGAGTTTTGTGAATCAAAATGTATAATACAAGAGTTTTCATCACCTAAAACTCCTCAACAAAATGGCATTGCAGAAAGGAAGAATAGAACACTTCAAGAAATGGCTAGAGTTATGTTATGTTCTAAGAACTTATCCAAAAGATTTTGGGCAGAAGCTCTTAATACTGCTTGTCATATTGCCAATAGAGTTTACATTAGAACAGATTCTACTAGAACTCCTTATGAATTTATGAACAATAAAAAGCCTAACCTTAAATATTTTCATGTGTTTGGTTGTGTATGCTACATCTTGAATGACATGGATCAGTTACATAGGTTCGATTCAAAAAGTGATAAAGGGTTCTTTCTTGGCTATTCAAGAAATAGCAAGGCCTATATAATTTATAACTTTAGGACTAATACTGTACAAGAATCTGTAAATGTTGTTTTTGATGATGATACAAGTATTACAGGCAAAAGCATTGAAGATGAAGATATATCAGATTTGATTGATGTTCCAATCAATACTGAAAATGGTGAACATGTTCAAAATGTTGAGAAGAATGATGACACACCAGAGGAAACATCTAATAATACAGATCCTGAAAGTCTGTATAATCTCCAGAAAACTCCTTCCATAAGGATTCAGAAATACCATCCACAAGACCAAATCATTGGTGAACAGTCTACGGGTGTTCAAACCAGAAGAAGAATGGGTATGAGCTCAAAGGATGTGGTAAGGTCTATATGTATGTTATGTATGTGTAGTAAAGTTAATCATGAATGATATCACTCTGAGATTGAACCTAAAACTGTTAAAGAAGCATTAGATGATGAGAATTGGATTGAAGCTATGCATGAAGAACTAAACCAGTTTGTTAGGAATGATGTTTGGACATTAGTTCCTAGACCAGACCATGTTAATGTCATAGGGACTAAATGGATTTTTAAAAACAAGACTGATGAAATGGGAAATATTATTAGAAACAAAGCTAGATTGGTTGCTCAAGGGTATACACAGGTAGAAGGAGTAGACTTTGATGAAACATTTGCTCCTGTTGCTAAAATTGAATCAATTAGGCTCTTACTTGCCATTGCATGCTATATTGATATAAAAATGCACCAAATGGATGTTAAAGCTGCCTTTCTAAATGGTATTCTAAATGAAGAAGCTTATGTTGAACAACATAAGGGTTTTGAAAACCCTGATTTTCCTGATCATGTCTATAAATTGAAAAATGCTCTATATGGCTTGAAACAAGCTCCAAGAGCATGGTATGAAAGGTTGACAGATTTCTTGATTGAGTTTGGCTTTGTAAGAGGAGAAGCTGATAGAACACTGTTCATCAAACATGATAAAAATGCTATTATGATTGCTCAAATTTATGTTGATGATATAGTATTTATGCTTAAACACTTTGTGAATGAGATGACATCTACCTTTGAAATGTCCATGATTGGTGATTTAAATTACTTCCTAGGATTGCAAATCAAACAACAAAAAGATGGGATCTTTATTTCACAAAGTAAATATGCTAAAAGTCTTGTAAAAAGATTTTGATTAGAAAGTGCTAAACACATGAAAACTCCTATGGGATCAACTCAGAAACTGAGTAAGGACAATGTTGGCCAGAGTGTTGACTCAACACTGTACAGGTCTATGATTGGTAGTCTGTTATATTTGAGTTCCAGCAGACCTGATATAATGTTTACTGTCTGTTTATGTGTTAGATATCAAGCTAACCCTAAAGAATCACATATGAATGCGGTTAAAAGAATCATTAAGTATGTTGCATATACATGTGATTTAGGTATTTGGTACAGCAAAGACACAAACTGTACCTTAACAGGATACAGTGATGCAGATTGGGCAGGAGACTGTGATGATAGGAAAAGCACAAGTGGTGGCTGCTTCTATATGGGAAACAACTTAATCTCTTGGCACAACAGAAAACAGAATTGTGTGTCTCAATCAACAGCTGAATCAGAATACATTGCAGCAGGGAGTTGTTGTACTCAATTACTTTGGTTGCAAAAAATGTTTCATGATTATGGCTTACCTAGTGATGTTTTGACTGTGTACTGTGATAATACCAGTGCTATAAATATCTCAAAAAATCCAGTGCAACACTCATTAACAAAGCATATAAGTCTTAGACATCACTTTATAAGAGATCTTGTTGAAAAGGAAGTTGTTAAGTTGGAGTACATATCTACTGAAAAACAATTGGCTGATATATTTACTAAAGCTCTTGATGACAAGAGGTTTTCATCTCTACGAAAATCTCTTGGTTTATGTAATATCTGAAAATATGATCAAGGGTGTTGTATCAAATGCGCTAGCATTTGAGACAACACTAAGATAAGTGTATTATTTGTTTCCTTGCTTTAATTTTCGTAATTATTGAATTAATGAAATTCCTTGTAATTGATATTTGAATTCTGAGAGACTTGTGAAAAATACTAAAAGAGCCTATACACCTCTCAAATGCTACAAAAGAATCACATATTAGATGCTTTATAAATCACCGAGTAACTATGGGACACGCAGCTCACTACTACGATGATCTCTTTTCAAAAAGTGATATAAATTGCATCAATATATTCACAAATCCATTGAGTAACTATGGGGCACGGAGTTCGCTGCTACGATGCACTCTTTTCAAAAGATGGATCAATGTGAAGTGTGATAAAAAGAAAATAGAGCAACACATATGATGTAAAATCATGAAAAAACTGTGTTGAGGTGTATAGAATGCCAACAATAGCTATAACACTCGTAAACTCAGATTATTGTCCCAATTTTCGTGGAATTAGTTATTTTTTATAATTATTAAATATTATTCTCTGAAATATTTAATTTGACTAAGTCTTGCCTTATTATATTAATTAAGTTATTATATATTCAGCAATTATTTAATTTTTGTTTTTCAGAATTCTTATTCTCCCTGTTAACCACGATCTTTTAGTGGGAAGTTAACTCCTCTACATCACTTCCCCCACTCTCCAAATCGTGTAACTCCCTCTTCTTAATTTTCCCCATAAGATGAGTCTCCATAATAGTGTTGGAAAATACTTGAAAAGCTTTGTTAATTCATTTAAGCCTGGTAATTACTGTTCTTAATATTTATTTACAGCACTCGAGTATATCTAGCTCCTATGTCACATCATTTCTTGACTCATTCTGTTTGAAACCTGCTTTGCATTTATCTGTAGAATTTGAAAGGTCTCCAGAATTAACTTTTGTTGTCTTGTTTTGTGTGTACAACCCCTATTATGTCTAAGACTTCTCAGAACTCTGCTGCACATTCGAACTCAAGCTCAAGCAACAAAATCTCTCAAAATCCTCTCAACCTTCTCGCAGAAATGGCATCATCCAACTCACCAAACTCTCCATCATTCACCGTCGGAACCATTGTCGTTCCCTTTGCTAATGAACAAACTCCTACTCACTTATCCCCTCTCGATATTATCCCATACAATCCTTTCGACATTCGCATAGAAATTGTGAATGCGAACGCAACTGCTGAAATTTCGGCCCCTAAGCCTCAAGATGAGCCCTCATCCGAAGCTCTCGCACCTGAAATCACTCCAGTAACCTTACACTTCCCTCTGGGCACCCCTTTCAACACCTTGAAAGATGCCTTCAAAACCCTAAGCCTAAAAACAGCACACCCTGTTTTAGTGCTTGAAGGAGAAACACTGGACAATGCCATGTTCAAAGGCGATGTGGACATGCATGCTCAGTAGGAATCTTCAGATGATGAAGTTCTGGCCGCTAAGTTCGAAAAACTACATCGGCAGAAAAAGGGCAAGAAGAAGGCAGTTGCTGCTCCTACTGCAAGAAAGTGGCCGGGTGGAAAGAGAAAGTCCCAAAGGAACCTGGGCAAGATTGTTGACTATACTGGGAAGAAGAACCCCAGAACTGATGGAAACTCATCCGAACCCATTGCAGTATCTGATTCTGAATCAGAACCAGAAACAGAGCCCAAACAACTGCACCTCATATGGAAGAAGAAGTGGCAGTTAATGAGGATGTTGTGAACGAAGTGGCTGAGGAAATGGAAGAGGAGAATGAACCCACTCCACCAGTCCGACGATCAAAAAGGCTCCGAGAGCCCGAAAGTATTGCCTCTCCGATGGCAACACCAGAACCATCAGAGTCTGAACAGTCTTCCAGTTCTTTAGAAGAGGATGAAAACGAGGTACTTTTTTCTTCTGATGATAGGAATAGTGACTCTGATGAGGATTATAATGATAAGTCAAACATACAGTATAGAACCATAAGAACTAAGCAGATTTTAAGTGAAAGATTGATTAAAGTCCCTGACTTTGAAGAGATGAATCTGCTTGATTGGTTTAAAGAAAGATCTTTGCTGCATGTCTTACAATTTGCTTGTCCTTATATTGTTGACTGGATATATGAATTCTATGCTAATATCCCTCAATTTGCTGGTGATCCAAACTCTACAAGATATGGACAGTTTTGGTTTAGAGGAAATAGGCATATGATTACCCCTAGAATGATCAATATTTTGCTTAAAACAAAAATCATGGAGGATCCTGTTGTTACTGATCATGATGTCATGATAAGCATCATGACAGGGGGAGTAATCACCAAATGGAGGAGAAGAATTTTAGCCTATAAACTGACTAGTTTGTATTCTGTCTTGCATAAGTTGGTTTGTTTTAATTGGCTGCCTACCATAAACAACACCACTCTCACCTTAGAACAGGTTGTTTTGATGTACAAGATTGGGCACTTAAAAAGGTTTAACCTAGGACAGGTTATTTTCACTAATATGATGACCTTTAAGTCTGATATGCCTGGAAGAGGCATACTACCTTACCCATGTCTTGTGTACAAATACCTGTTGGACAAAGCCTTTGAGAGATATGAAGATGAGGTTGTAAGCTCTTATATCCCAGGCTTCAGCATCTCAAATCAGTTCTTGGTGAGAGGTGACAGGGTGGTTGATCTTCGTTTAAGAAGGAATGATGATGAAGCAGGCCCCAGCACAACAACCAGTGTTCAAGAAAATGATCCCTTCCACAGTTCCACACTGCCTCCAGAAGGAGCTGCCTCCTCTATTTATTTATCTTCCCACTATATAATGAGGCAGATTGATATCTTGCAGGGATCTATTCTTAACTTGCAGCACTCTATGTAGGATCTTCTAATCCAAAAGAAACTTTGGATGGATCTCCTTTCCACTTCAACAGGGGGAGTAGCTGATAATTCACACAACCAGCCTACTAACATTGTTGCTCCTGTTGTAGATGAACCGGATTCAGTTCTTTGCCGAACTAATGAACCTGCTGCTGACACTACAATGACTGAGGGAGATGATCAAGACATCCAGGACCTATATGGTGATCTGTGATTTGGATGCATGATAAGCTTGAAGACAGGGGGAGAGCTTACACTATGGGGGAGTATATGCAGACTATGGAGATGCAGCTGATACACATTCAGCCCAATCATTTCCCATGTGTTAATACAATTCTTTCTTTGTTGTAAAAGCTTTGTACTTATGTTTTTAATTTCTCAAACTCTGCTATTTACATTCTGTAATTATTTAGGATTTATTTTTGCTTAAGTTATTTAAATCTAAACAATGTTTTTGGTTTAAATGTTGTTTATTTTAATTTGATCTTATACTAATTGTTATTTCATATTTTTGGAACATCAATTATGTAAATTTCTTAATCAATGTTTCTGTTGAGTGAACTTCAGTTATGTTGATGTAGAAAGGTCAAATTGGGGGAGATTGTTGATGTTGATATAAGTGTTTTGTTTAATGATCCAACACTAACAGCCGAGTGTTGTGTTTAATGTTCCCAACACTTATTACAACATCAGAATTTGACCTTCCTTCTCTCACTAACTCTTATCTTACGCTTGTTGTCTAATGATGTCCCCAGAGCAGTTAGAAGACGTGGGCAACACCCAAGTCATGCCATTGCGTGGGAGTGAGAAGTTATTAGACATGGTATAACAAGTCCCTAAATTCTAGGAGTGGTGGAGAGAAGTCATTAACCGCATGATCTCACGGCTGTGATGAACATGGGAGTTGGTGGCAGTTGGTCCTTGACGCCTATAAATACAGAAGCTGCCTCAACACAAGATACACAAGAAGGAAAGCTGAATTCGACTACTACACTATTGAACGCTATATACGCTTCTAGTTAGGAATATCTTTGTTTCTTCTTGTATATCTCCATACTATTGTAAACCCGAATAGTAGTGTGTTAGATCATAGTCTTATTTACTAGGTTGTGTGATTAAATCTATGAGGGAGATAGTTTCATAGAACTTAGTAAATCATTATACACTTTCGTAGTGTTATTATACACCTCAAAGAGGTTGTACTCGTTTCACATATTTAATATAGTGAACAACATAGATTATTTTATAATCTATGCAAATTTTGAATACTTCTATTTTCAGTACGTGCATTTTAATTTTTGCTGCATAGTGTTGTCTGGATAGTGCCAACACGACAGACAACATCTCTGATTTCGCACGCACACACACTTTCAATCGGTATCAGAGCCAACTACTTGATACACTAAGTAGAGATTCTGCTTAGAGTGTGTTAATCTGAAATGGAGTATCCACTTTCACCCGCACTAAAGCCTCCAATTCTAGATGGCACGAATTATGCTTTCTGGAAACCAAAGATGAGAATGTACATCAAATTCATTGATGAACGAGCCTGGAGGAGTGTTCTTGCTGGTTGGACTCAACCAAGAACCACGGCGGACGAAGACAATGAAGCTCGGATCAAGAGAGAGCTCGACTGGACGGCTGAAGAAATCACAACTGCTGATAATAATTTTTAGACTGATAGGTTAGTTGCTAAAATCACTAAGGTGTTGTTTGGTTAGGGATGGTGGTGGATGGGATGGGGATGGAGATTGGAAAAATATGGATGGGGTAATCCATGAATAGTAATTGAATAAAAATTGTGTTTGAATTGAGATTGAAAAATAGGTGTGGATGGAGAACTTTATGTCAAATCAAGTAGGAAAGAGAATAAATGTGTGGAATAAAGTAGGAGAGAGAATAAATATGTGAAAGAAAAGTAGGAGAGAGAATAAATGACAAATGTGGAGAAGAAAAGTAGGAGAGAGAATGAGTGATTAAAAGAAAAAAAAAGTAATGTGATTGTATAAAAATAGATATGTAGATAGATGTATTATAGGGGTGGATAGGTATTTGAATAAGTATTTGGATGGAGAGGGATGGAGAGGGATGGGATGGGGGATGGCCCATCCAAATCCGGATGGGCCAATCCCAAACCAAACACACCCTAAACTATCTAGACGACGATTGTTAATGGAAAAGAGAATTAACATTGTTGATTTTGAGAAGTAAATGGTTGATACAATATTTGGTTGAAAGGAAATTGTTAAAAATTGTAACTTTGAGTGATACTTTTGTGTTTGATTGGGTATATGTATTGTATGCTTGACTTAGGAAGAGTACGGGTAGTCGTAGCTCTAAATGATATGGGAATGTACAATTTAGTAGGAAATCAGTTCCATTAACTATAGAATTGATTAATGATCTCTTAGAGATAGAGCATGTGATTGATGAAGATGAACCTGATTTGAACTTGGTTGCTACTTCTATTAATTGGGGTAGATTAACTAGGTGGATAAATTTATGCTTGCAAAAGATATCACATCTCTATACTCTGTACTCCATAAATTGATTGTCTACAATTGGATACCCTATACAAATTTCACTAAGGTGACTAAGGATTAAGTTATATTATTGTATATGATTTTTGTGTTGAAGAATTTCAATCTGGATTTAACTATTTTCACCACATGCAGTTTATAGTGATATTTTTATAAAGGGATTTTACCTTATCATTTGCTGATTTGTTCATACCTCAAGAGGTATGAATTTTTAAACCTGAGGAAATTGAGGTTATTTGAGGCAAGGTACCCTTGATGACTATCTCACCTGCTCGGTTACTTGGTGAAAGGACTGTTGATTTGCCCTTGCAAAATTCAGATGGTTCTGATCACAGATATGCTCTTATTCCACCTTCGACCAGCTTCAGCAAGACCTGAACAGAGAAATGCTACATCGAATATGAAACGCATTAGTGGTCACATTGGTCAAACTTTTTCTGTTTCTAGATCTTTTATTTTAAACGTTTACAGGACTCTATTGATGGCCTTCAGTTCCTTAAAGTCCGTGGTTAGAGACGCTTTCTACTACCACAGGGGGAGAAACACCATCAACTTTTGGGGTTCTAAGTGAAGAGCTCCATGAAGATGTACCAGAAGCTGATTGTGTACCTGATGCTGTTAATAAAGAGACTGTTGAACCGAATGATGTAGTTCATTTATTGCTACACCAATCACTGTTGTTGAAGAAGAGAAGGATCAATTTGTTGATGATGATGAACGTATGGATGTTTTTTATGACATCTAAACAGGTTATGGTAACAACTAAACAGTTTGATACAAGACAGGGGGAAGGCTGAACATTATAAGTGATTATGTGCAGGAACATGATGTTGCAGACGTTGATACAACAATATATGTCACTTGTTTGGTTTCTTAAGTATTTGTGCCTTTTATATTTCCCTTAATCTTATTCATTGTTGTTTCTGTGTTTAAGTTGATTTACAAACTTTGTTTTTACTTCCTAGTTGATAGGTTGTCTTTTATTCAACTTGCTTAATTTGTTTTCATTTATGATAATAGATTACTGTGTTTATGCTTAAATTGTTTTCTTACTTATCATTATTTGCTTACTGCATGTTGTATATGTTAGTAGTTTATTGTATTTGTTTTTCCCTAACTATGCTCTATTTTCAGTTTGCTTAAACTGTTTACCTTAAGAATTATTCTTATTTGCTTACTACATCAAGTTTGCTTAAATTGTTTGCCTTAAAGAATTATTCTTATTTGCTTACTGGTTGCTGATTTTAGGTCTTTGTTAGTTGTTGTCTGTTTTGTCTTTCTAACTTGCCTTATTATTCAATTTGCTTAAAAGTGTGTGTTTTTAAGAATAAACAAGGAGTACACTTCTTTTTGGCTTACTGCCTAAGTGCTTAAAAGGTTTGCCTTAATAGATTTGAAGTATACATCTTTTAAAATTCGCATATGCTTACTGCCTATTGATAATATAAGTCTAGTATTGTTATTTTTTTTTGTTCTTTTTGCTCTGATTTTTGATTTTTTTTTTGTCATACTTAAATCTTAAGTTCTCTTCCAATCTAACTTATGATTTTAGTAAGTTTATATGTTGTGAATAAGTATATTGTTTATACTTGTTCTGTTTTGGATAAAATTATCTTGATCTTATGGCACAGATCATTATAAGATTATCCTTCATCTTCATTCGATTTGATCTAATGATTACAACAGGTGTTGTCTTGACTAGTATTTAGCAATGATGTTCACCTCAACTAAATACATAAAACTGAGTATGTATAGAAATATATGTGCATCAGGTGTGTTGTAGTCGAAAGGTCAAATTGGGGGAGATTGTAGATGTTGTGAACTCTTAAATGCCTTAACATTATCAACAACATCTTAATTTGACCTTCCTTGATTTTTTCTAAGTCTTTTCCAAAATGTTACATTAAATGTTAAGCTAAATGCTATCACATTTCAGGCGGCGATCTAGAAGCTTCTACAAGAGTGAGGAACCTAGAAGATTTTAGAATGTTGGAGAACGTGCTAGAAGAGCTTGGAAGCAGCTTAGAACGACCTGGAACATTGTGGAAGGATCTAGAGATATCATGAGAGTTGAGATCCTAAAAAATAGGAACTTACATGGAAGCCTCTAGAATTCATTTTTCGCTCTATAATTACCGAAGGATGGCTCCATAATTCAGTGTGTACTACTCGATCAATCTCCTAGACTGAGCGTTCATCCTGTTAGGAATTGTGGCCAGTAGTTATACCTTTTAGTTCATACGAAGTATCCCACCCGTATGACTGTGCGCTTTTCTTTATCTATTGAGAGTGTAATCATAGATAGGAATTAGCATTTCGCCAGTGTATATTTTATACACTTAGTCCGTTTTCAAATCAAGGCACCTGCCTAGATTGTAGTTTCAGTTGTGAAAGTTATTGTTGTAACATTTCACACAACATTTGTACTTGAAGATAAGTATTGATTTTTCGCCATAAGGCTAGCATAGATTTTTATTTATAAAATCTATGTGAAAAATATTTTCATTGTGTCTCATTGTTTTTAGTGTTTCAAGTCTTCCGCTGTGTGTCATTATTTCTGATATTCTGTTAAAGTCAGTATTGCACTATTTGTCTCAACATTCAGTGCAACATTATTCTTTTTTTACTTAAATACTAGATATTGTTGGGATATGAATCCTAAGACAAGTCCTAATTGATGAAAGTATAGTTTTGATAAGCCAAAAGGAGAAGTTGAATATATTCTAAGTGTTAACTGATCTGTTATGGAAGTCATCTTGTGAAGAGACAAGATCAGATGAGTTGAAGTAATACTGAAATAAAACTAAGTATAAAAAGAACAGTTTACTATAGGATTTTATGATAAGCTTGAATCATTGTATAGAAGCTTATGTTTATGTTTTATGATGTATTGATGTAATAGTTTATAGGATGACTAAGTTGTGTTATAAGCTTAAAGTGATGTAAATAGTCTAGATAGGTTAGTTGATAGGACAAGCAGAGTTCTACAAGACAAGAAGACTTGTGTAATACAAGACAAGTGCTTAAGTAAAGTCTGAAATATTCTAAGTACAGAATATGAAGGAAGACAAGTATAAGAGAAGTTAAGAGATATATTCGTATCAAAGGAATATATGAAGTTTTTTATGGAATAACTGACGTTTTAGAAGATACAAATCGAAGAAGTCGTTATAAGGAAGTTACAGAGTTAGTTAGAAGAAGTTAAGAAAAGGTTGTTAGGATAACAAACTTATCTTGTTCAAGTGAAGTCTATAAATAGTTGAGGACGATCAATGATTGAAGACTACTGAGCGTATACTGAAGAGATTCAAAGCAAGGAAAACTCGCAGAGTTCAAATCAAAGTTTGAAGATCAAAGAAGAATCCCAGAAAAGACAAGTTTACGAAGAAGAAGGCTTACTGAAGAAAACAGATAAGTTTTTCTTTATTGTTTTGTTTGTTAATAAGGTGCTAGTTACTTGTAAAATATCTAGTTGTTAGATCGAAGATATATCTTGAGATATAGTCGAAAAGATCGAAGTCTTATTTCTTGGGACTTAAAGTCACAAGACAAGTTAATAAAATTTCACGACTGGAGTTGTGAGAGTGGATGTAGACAAGTTGTCGAACCACTATAAATCTTGTGTTGTTTACTTACTGCATATGTTTGTTAATTGCTGACTAATTGTTTACTTAAATAGATAAGTTGATAGAATTGCAGAATAAACTAGTAAGGTATTTTCGTGTATAGTTGAGTATAATCATAAGGGCTCATAAACTGTTAATTCCGCATATACAATCTCTGATATTTTGAAAAAGATTTAAAAGTCTATTCACCCCTCCCCTCTAGACTTTTCTAGCTTATTCAATCTTAACACTCAACTTTGGGACCAACAAGTGGTATCAAAGCAGTGGTTCTATCGGACTGTTGTTTCTTGATTACCAGAAAAGACTTTTGAGGGAAAAGTCTTGGTGTCCATTTGAATAGATCCTTGTATCTTACTTGTTTTTCAGTCTCTGTGATATCTTTGATCAAATCTGTCATATATCTACTGAATTCTTACCTCATGGCAATGGAAATCAATGCTAACAAGTTACCCAAGTTTTCTGTGCAAGATTACGACTATTGGAAACTCCGAATGGAAGCCATCTTCAGTTCTACTCATGATTTGATGGTGTCCGTTATCAAGGATGGACTAATTGTCACAATGACCTCCAACACTGCTACTCCGGACCCGTCTAAAGTTGTAGGCGTACTCGTGCCTAATCCCAGGCGAGAGCTTACTTCTGAAGAAATGAGGCAAAACAACTTGGACAACATAGCTAAGAATTATATTTTACATACACTTTCAAACGAGTATCTTGGCAAGGTATTAAAATGTAAAACATCTAAGGAAATGTGGGACAGGATTGTTGTTCTTTGTGAAGACACTAGCCTGATCAAAGAAAGTAAGTTGTCTAATGCGGTTCAAAGGTTTGAATCATTCAAAATGAAACCTGGCGAATCTATCGACCAGTTAGATACTCGATTTACTCGAATCATGAATGATCTAGAAGTTTTGGGTAAGAAGTATACTGATAGAGAGATTAATCTTAGAATTCTTAAGTCTCTAGACGAGAGGTGGAAGATGGTCAAGATGATCATCAAGAACACTCAAGATATTGATACATGGTCTGCTGAAACTATGTTCCAAACGCTTAAGGCTCATGAATTCGATTTAGACGAAGAAGAACTAGTAGTCAGTAGGGATAAGGAGAAGACCAACTCCAAGAATGTTGCTTTTAAGGCCTCTTCCTCTAGGAACTCTAGAACAGTTAAGTCTAAGTCTTCTAGCATAAAAGACGAGCTAGATAAGTCTGACCTTAGTCTTAAGGATCAGATTAGCTTAATGATTAAGAGGTTTGATAAGCTAAACAAGAGATATGGTAGGTACAAACGTTTCTATAAGGATTATAGAGGTTCCAATAACAAGGACTCCTTTGGGACCAGACGAGATAAAAACTCTTCTGACAGAAGGGATGAAATCTCTAAAGAGACCAGACGAGATAGGAACTTAGGAGATAGGAAAGATAGATGTTCATCAGATAGACGAGATAATTAAGAAACGGGATAATTCTCCAATGAAAAAGTCTACTAATGATCTTTTATGCTATAATTGTGATAAGCCAGGTCACTACATCTACGAGTGTTATGATCTTAGTTCAGAAGACAGAGAGGAAAGAAAAGCCAGACGCGGTCGGAGATATGCCAAGGGTAAGAAGGCAATGTTGGCACATGATGACTCTGAATCGGAATCAGACGAGTTACCTTCGTCTTCTTCTGATTACCCTTCTAGCAACAAGAAAGAAGCATTTATAGCAGACGATGGCCTAGCCATGATGGCCAAGATCGAACCAGAGGTATCTTCTGCCACTTCTTTTTGTTCGTGTGATGACTTAGAATCTGATGAAAGTGACACTGCTGATAGTGGTGTAGGAAGTAGTCTTCATCATTCCAATGGAGTGACTGAAGAAGACCTTCTACTCGCTAATAAAGCATTCATGGAAGTGAGTGATGAGAACATCTCTTTAAAACAAGAAATAATTAATCTTCGAGAAGCTCAGTCTAAGATAGATCCTAATGTAGCTGTCTTAAACGAACGCTTGTCTGAAGAGTTGAAACAACTCAAAGACAAGTATGCACTAACAGTCAAGTTGTATCAAGACTTATTAAAGACTCAAGCAACTGAGACTAACGAATTCAATGTTTTAAAGAATAAGTGCAAAAAGGTTGAAGAGCGCAATAAGTTCTTAGAGACTGAAGTCGTAAATCTAGACCTTAAACTAGCTGGCTTGGTTAATTCCTCAATAATTAATCAACAATTAAGAGCGCAATAGGTATAGGGCTCCAGATGACAAGACAGGGTTGAGTGCTGATACACCTAGCTCGTCTAATCAAGTCATTAAGAACCCTACTGTTGCTAGTTCAAGTTCTTTGACAAATGATAAAGTAAAAACACCAATGGAATACGATAATGGAACAAAAAACAAAGCAAATGTAAATACTCAGTCTAGAAACAATGTTCCGATTATCAGAAATGGTAAAAAGAATGTTGTGAACAGACAAGTACCATTTAGACCAAGTCAGAAGAGGTTCACTAATCTGCCCAGACCAAACCAGATCAGGTCAGGTCTACGCAGAGATATCCTAAACAGACAAGATCTAGACAAGTATAGACTAGTTGGAATAAGCCTAGACCTCCTTTTATAAGGCAGTCTCAGCTTTACTCAACTAAGCCAAGGAAATGTGTCCCAAATTATCGTACTCAACCTGTCTTATATCCTCCTCCTTTATCCTATGATATTTTAAGTGAGGAAAGACCTAAACGAGTCTATAAACCGTATGGGCCAAATGCTTATAAACCATATTCGAACTATCAAAGGCCTATGCCTGCTCAAATAGAGGTTAAGTCCAAGGGTTACCTCAGACGAGTAGACTCAAGGGCTAATGATAGATCAGTTGATAAAGTACTATTTTGTAATAAGTATGGTAGAAAATTAAAGAGGTCTCATTTGTTCAAAACTCCTATGTACATATGGATTCCTCTTAATGTCACTAACCCCCCAGGACCCCAATGAACAAAAAAAAGGGTACCTAAATTATTAAATATCATCATTGAAGGGTCGACTCGACTTGTACAAGAAAGGTGGTTCAATAGGAGAAACTTGGTATATAGATAGCGGGTGTTCACACCACTTGACAGGTACCAAGGCTCTTCTATCAAACTACCATGAAAAAGAAGGACTCAAGGTCATCTTTGGTAATAGTTATATGGCCACTACAAAAGGATTCGGATTCATCAGAAACGGTGATGTAGAGATACAGGACGTATCCTACGTTGAAGGTTTGAAATACAATTTACTATCTGTTTCTCAATTTTGTGATAGTGGCTATAAAGTTCAGTTTAAAAACTCAAAATGCGAAATCATCGATAGACGCACACACACACTACTCTTCTGGTCAGCATCAGACAAGGCAGCGTATACATTGTGAATTGGAATGGTTGTCC
This sequence comes from Galeopsis tetrahit, assembly GCA_963675135.1. Lineage (NCBI taxonomy): Eukaryota > Viridiplantae > Streptophyta > Magnoliopsida > Lamiales > Lamiaceae > Galeopsis > Galeopsis tetrahit. The sequence continues at coordinate 66,634,194 of OY776122.1, read as the reverse complement.
TAGGGATGCTTGCCTTCTTACTAAAAGTCCTAAAGAAGTTAGTTGGTTATGGCACAGACGCCTATGCCATATGAACTTTAAGATTATTAATAAGATTGCAAGAGACTACCTTGTTGAAGGTATCCCTAACGAAATCTATTACAAGTCACAAGTGTGTGATGCATGCCAAAAAGGTAAGCAGGTAAAAGGTTCTTTTCAGTCCATTCCAACCCTCTCAACCAGTAGAGTCTTAGAACTTCTACACATGGATCTTCATGGTCCAATTAAACCTCCAACTCTGAATGGTAGGAGATACATGCTTGTTTTGGTAGATGATTACTCGAAGTTCACTTGGGTAGTCTTCTTACACAAGAAGAGTGATACATAAACCCAACTACCCGACTTGTTGAAGAGGTTACAGGTTGAGAAAGGGTAACTCATTATCAAGATTCGTAGTGATAAGGGTACTGAATTTATTAATTTCTATATCAAAGAATTTTGTTCTAAAAGTGGTATCCAACACTTGACTAGTGCAGTTAGGACTCCACAACAGAATGGTGTAGCTGAAAGAAGGAACTGAACTCTAAAAGAAGCATGTAGATCCATGATAATAGAGTATAACACTCCACAAAAGTTTTGGGCCGAGGCGATCAACACTACCTGTCATACCCAGAACAGAAGTGCCATAAATAAGGTATTTGGTAAAACACCTTATGAGGTATGGAAAGGTAGAAAACCTCATGTATCATACTTTCATATATTTGGATGCAAGTATTTCATACATAACAATGGGAAAAGTAACTTAAATGCTTTCGATGCTAAGGCAAACGAGGGGATATTCTTAGGATACTCCTCTACTAGCAAAGCATTTAGAGTATTTAACTACTCAACTCTTTGTGTGGAAGAAACACCACATGTTGTATTCGATGAAGCTATACAGGACTCGTCTACCCACCAGATAAGTAAGAAAGTTAGTGAGTTAAAGCTTCAATCCGACGATGAAACAGAAGTATACGAATCGGTACAAGCCTACAATCCGTTCCTGAAAGTTCTCCAAGAGTCAGAGGACAAGGTGAAGGTAAGTGACAAAGGTAAGTCTACTAGACCAGTTGACATGCCTACTCTAGTTGACTCGTCTCCTCCTAATAAATCTGCAAGCATAAATGATGTAGATATGTATGATGTTGTAGATGACCTAGATGATGAAAGCGTGCCTGTTAAGACTAGAAAAACCTGGAAATCTGCTCATACAACTGACAATATAATAGGTGATTCTAGTAAAGGTGTCAAGACTAGACGAAAACTCTTTGAGTCGCAAGAACAACCTAGTTCATCTCTCTTTTGCTGGTGATATTTCATTTCTTCTATTGAGCCTAAGACTGTTAAAGAGGCTTTGGCTGATAGTAATTGGATAATCACCATGCAAGAGGAGTTGAATCAGTTTGTTCGAAACGACGTCTGGGAACTTGTCGATAGACCAGACAACCATAATGTAGTTGGTACTAGATGGATTTTCAAGAATAAGAAAGATGAGAACGATTTAGTTGTAAGAAATAAGGCTAGACTAGTAGCTCAAGGTTACTCACAAGCTGAAGGCATAGATTATGATGAAACCTTTGCTCCTGTTGCTAGACTAGAAGCCATAAGACTATTTCTTGCATATGTTGCTCATATGAGATTTACTGTGTTTCAAATGGATGTTAAAAGTGCATTTCTTAATGGTATACTTGCTGAAGAAGTTTATGTAGAACAGCCTCCTGGCTTTGAAGTCAAGGGAAATCAAGTGTACAGGTTGAAGAAAGCATTATATGGATTGAAACAAGCTCCAAGAGCATGGTGTGACACTCTCTCTCTTTCTACTTGAAAATGGTTTTACTAAGGGCAAGGTCGATCGCACCTTGTTAAGAAGACAAGAAAGGAAGGATATCCTACTTGTTCAAATTTATGTGGATGATATCATTTTTGGTTCACCCAACAAAAGTATGAGTGAAAGCTTTTCAAAACTAATGCAAAGTATATTTGAAATGTCTATGATGGAAGAAATGAATTACTTTCTTGGTCTTAAAGTTAAACAATCAGATGAGGTCATATTCATTAATCAAGCCAAATACACTCGTAATCTACTCAATAAATATGGTATTAAAACCTGTAAATCTGTTGGAGTACCAATGCTACCCGTCTACAGAATGGATCTAGACGAACGAGGTAAATATGATGATCAATCATATTATTGTGGTTTAATTGGTTCATTACTTTACTTGACTGCCAGTAGACCGGACATAACATTCGCAGTGGGTGTATGTGCTCGGTTTCAGGCCAACCCCAAGGAAAGTCACCTGGAATCTGCTAAAAGAATTTTGAAATATCTAAAGGGGACCATTAATCGAGGATTATGGTATCCTACAGATGATGATCTATTCTTAAGTGGATATTTAGACTCGGACTTTGGTGGTTGCAGAATAGATAGGAAATCAACATCTAGTTCATGTAATTTTTTAGGTTCTAAACTCATTTCATGGTTTTCAAAGAAACAGACAAGTGTAGCAACCTCTACTACTGAAGCAGAGTACATGGCTGCAGGTAGTTGTTATAGTCAGCTACTATGGCTTATGCACAAACTCAGAGACTACAACGTTGTATAATCAAATGTACCAATATTCTGTGACAGTAATAGTGCTATTGCTATCACTCAAAACCCTGTTCTTCATACTAAATGTAAGCATGTAAATGTTATACATCATTTTATTCGAGATCATGTTGAGAAAAGGAACATTTGCATGGAAAAGATACATACTGACATTCAGAGAGCTGATATTCTTACAAAACCATTACCTGAAGCACGATTTAGAGAGTTATGCATTAGCTTAGGATTGATTGATCTAGACCCTACTTGTGCATAGTACTGTACTAATAACACAGGTAAACTATAGCAAGAGAACTGCAGAACATACGAGCTTACCACTAACCAAATCACACATCTCTACTCGACTCGAATCAGGTATACATGGTCAGACAAGATGACTACACAACCCGATGAGGAAGCTGGTAAAGCTGAGGGTAATACTAGGGGAATATACAATTAAGGGGGAATCTATGATTTCTTAAATATCCTTATGTTGTCTCCTAAGTAAGTCAAGTCATCTTGATCAAAACCTTGGTTACAATTTATGGTCAGAACATTAAATATATTTATTATACTTTATGTTTTTGTATCTATGTTTACACTTCGATTAAGGTAGACAGGTACGAAAAGGCGTTCGCTCATCAGATAGATAAGCACAGTCGAAGGGGGAACTCGCGTGGTGCAAATTATAAACACTCAAATTATGAACACTCAGTTGTTCTGATGAACTCGAACAGATCAGATAAGATCTTACATGTTGTGTATTTTCACTAAGTGTTTTAAAGTTTATTAAGGGTATAAATGTAATTTGATTTTGCGAAAATATGGAAAACCTAGAACTGGATTTATACACCCCAATTAATGAGGCGCATACACCCAATTTCCCGCCTAAACCTACTGCCCTACGTTAGATGAGTACACTCTTCTATCCTAACCAATAACAAAGAAGGATTCCAAATTTTACAATACCAAATCACATAATATTCTTAAATACAACAATGAATTCCAAAGGTTTCTGATCTACCGTTAGATCGTTTTTGTTTCGATCTACACCACTCATTAAAAAAAATTCTTAAAACCTCCCATTCCTAAAATTACTCCCCACGTTTGTCTACTTTCCTACTTTCAAGCACTCAAGATCTCTAAATCCTACTAATCATTTGTGTTTGATATTTTCACTACTACTCATATCGAAAATGTCTATCGTATCCATATTCGATGTTGAAACTAACATGCAGGCTCCTTTCGATCTCACTAAGTATGCCACCGACGACAAGGTGCATGTGGAGAGTTCAGTGTTCTTCAAGGGAAGGCACACTAAAGACAACAAGGAGATTCTTATAAAGTGTTTTAGGTGCGAGCTGAAGCTTTTTTTGGAAGCTGTTCCAGAAACGGTGTTTGAAGAGGAAGTTCTGGAATTCTATGCTACTGCTACTCACAGAGGCGAGTACATTGAAGCCTTTGTTGGTGGAAAAAGAATCAAAATCTCCAGAGAGGTGCTGGATAATGTGTTTAAGTTGAAGCAGGGTTCAATCGATGTCGAACTCTACGCTTCTGGCCAAGAGCTTAGATACCTTAGTATCTTTTGTGGTAAGAAATTGAAGTTAAACAGTGATGGTAAGGTGCTAACGGTGAAGAAGAAGCAACTTATACCAAAGTACAAGACCCTACTGGACATTGCAAGCAAAATGTTGCTTGGTGTCACTAGAAGTTTCGATGCAGTCACTCAGCAAAAGACGAGAGTGATGGCCGCTATCTATGATGGAATCACTAAAGGTGATTGGCAGAAGTTGTTTATGGATCGTCTGATGTACTTTGCTAAGTATGTCAAGGTGGACAAGGCTACTAGAGAATGGTCAGTTAGTGCATCAGTTAGCTTTGGAAACAAGCTAAGTATTCTACTACCCGTCTTGTTGCCCACCAAGAAGAATTGGAGTAAGGGCAAACCATTTCATGTGTTAAACCACTATTTGAAGAAAGATGCTTTGGATAGGCAAACTAAAGGAAGGATTGCTGAGAAAAAGCAGTACCAGATCAATGCAAAAGATGCGATGATAGAAGTAGAGTCTTCTAGTGAAGAGTCTGAGGCATCAGACAAGGAAGCTCAAGAAGGTGGAACCAGTGGAGCACTAGTTGAGTATGTTTCAGATGAGGCGTTGATAGAGCCTGTAGAAGATTCTGAAGAAATAGAATCAGACGAGTCTTCGGAAGAAGAAATGGAGACAAAAGAAGAGTACAGACTCAGGATAAGCAAAATTCCAAGAGGCGACTTATCTGGACCTCCTCCCCCTACCCGTCTGATGGCTGAGACAAGTGCATCACCAGCCAAGAAGGCTAAAACGGTTAGTACATCTAACGTTTCTGCATCCATTCTTTCTCCTCCTTCTATTCCGATCAAAACTAAGGCAAGAACACTTTGTTCTCGTGCCAAGCCTGATCCCCAAGCCCCTCTGAAGTTTGTGCAACACCTGAGCTCACTTTTAACCCAAGACACTACTATATTTGCATCAGCTCATACTTCGACAGTTGATATACTAAACCTAACCACATCACAACCCCCAGAAACCACAATCCAAAATCTATCCCTACCCACAACAGAATATGTTGACCCTAACCCATTTGATTTGGGAACACCACAAACTGACACTTCGGCTACTGAGCTGAGGACCCCACTCACTTAAACCCCTCTCAAAAACAGATTCTCAAACCTAGTTGATTATCCTATGTGTATGCGAGAGAAGAGATTGCGTGCACAAATGACCAGAAATTTGAAGAAAATTCTGCCATCAATCGAGATCGATACGAGTTCAGAGACATATGAAAAGTTGATCAGAATTTGCACATGGGTTGCCTTAAGGCAAGGTCCGTCTGAAGACATGTTTGAAGTTATCTTAGGCATGGGTGGAATTGCAAATTTCAAGACTGGGAAATGGAACAGAAAGAGAACAGTTGAGTTTGAAGCCACAATGATTTACTTTCTTCTGAAGCCTTGACTGCTCTTGTCAAGAGGATGTTGAACGTTCCGGACGAGTTGATTCCAATGAAAGAGGTTGAGGAATCAGTCCAGTTGGTTGAAAAGGTGAATGCAAGTGTTCAAGTTTCTGAAGACGAGTTGATGCTAGAAACAGAACAAGATGAGTTGGAGTCTTCTGATCCTAGAAGTGAGTTGGACAATCCGTTTGATCAATTAAGGGGATTGGTGTTCAAATTTCAAGTGGAACATGCTCACAACCCTAGAACAGATGTTGGGTAGATCACCAGACAAGTCGAACCAACTTTCCCAGCTGAGACTTGTGCATATATTGCTAAACTGATTGCAATGGTAAAGAAAGATTCAGACGAAGCTGAAAGAAAAGCAAAGGAAGCAAGGTTTGCTATCGTACCTTACTCTTCTCCAATGAAATTAAAAGTTTTAGCAGGAAGTGTGATACCACTAGAAGAAGATGAGATCTTGTCTACTGAGATGAAGTTTATTGAATTCCATATTGCTGCTGAGATTGATGAAGAAGGTTTTCCTGAAGAGATTGTTCAGACAACTATTGCTCAAGATGTGTCTTTTGATCAATTGAAAGATGATTTCAAACAGGTGGTGAAGTCAGCAATAGATGAGTTTCTGAAAGCAGATGTGAAGAAAGTTCTTCTTGAACATAACAATTCTCTAGTAACTGATTCTAAAGTGATGATCATGAATGAAGTTAATCAACTTGATGCTGCATTCAGACAAGAGATGCTTAATCAGTTAGAAACATTTCTACAAAATCAAGTAGAATATTTTGAGAAGAGTTCTGTGGATTTTGCAAGAGTTCTGGCAACTGAATCGAAGAAGATGGAAAGAGTCTATAGGTCTAAAATCGAAATTTCATACGAGCAAAGAAGAGAGGCATATGCTCAATTGCAAGAGGCCAAAATGAGAGAACAGAACAGATTGTTAAGGTTAACTACTACTCATTTCAAGAATGAATTTTCTTTAACTTCGAAGAAGCTTGAGTACACTGCTGATCGTCTTGAGAAGATAAGTCAAGATGAGAGTCATCAGAAGCAGATTGAGAAGACTACTAATCTGATAAAGCAAGATGTACAAGAAGAGATGACTCGTTTTACTTCTCTTTTCACCTTGAAGGCAGCTGATGAAGCCAAAACGGGGGAAGAAGTGAAAGAGCAAGTAGAAGTTGAAGAAGATCCAAATTCAGCAGGATGAGCAAAGTCGACCTAGAAGAGGCAGACTAGTAAAGGCTCATATGAAAGATCAGATGACTGCTGAAGATCCGAAGAGAATTGCTAAAGGCAAAGGAAAGATATCTGAAGAAAAGGTTCAAACCAGACAAGTAAAGCGAAAGCTTGAAATCAGAGAACCTAAAGTGAAGGAATCAATAGGTCAGATTCTAGCTGATATTGATGAAGTCGAAATTCACAAGAAACAAAAGATTGAAGATGATAGATATGAAAACAAAAATGTGTTAGGAAAATACATTAAAAGGTTGCAAGACAGCAAAGCAAACCCAGAAGAAATTGAAAACGCTTTCATTGACAAATTCATTGATGTTGAGCATAGTGAAGTTTGGAAAGTTGTTAAGAAGAAATGGGAAATTGCTCATTGGATCATCAGAAGATATGGTGATATATTAGTGAAGGATGAACTGTTCGTGAATTTTGAGAAATTCATGGAAGCTGAAGACAATGACTTATGGAATTTGATTATGTGTATTGTTACTGCTGTTGGATATAACATTCTGTCACCTGAATTTCCTAAGTGGGAAACACCAATGCTTGGTTCTGGAAAACGAATCGTTTTCAATGCCATCAAGAAGTTCGAAGAGAAGGTTCTTGAAGAAGAGAAGATGGAGAATGAAGATCATATGTATGAGATTCATAGAAGGATTCTTGATGCGTTCCAGGTACCGGATGAGGAAGCAAAAACAGACAGTGGTGGAAGCATAGGGTGAAGTGAAGTATGTTTTCTTTACTCTACTTATTTCATTTTGATATATTTTCTAAGTATTTGTAATATCACTGATCTACTCTTATGAATGAAAGATGGAATATTTTGATGTTAATATAAGATAACTACTTAACTGATCTATTTACTTAAAATAATTCAAGTAGTTTTGGCTTCATCAAAAAGGGGGAAATTGTTGGGATATGAATCCTAAGACAAGTCCTAATTGATGAAAGTATAGTTTTGATAAGCCAAAAAGAGAAGTTGAATATATTTTAAGTGTTGACTGATGTGTTATGGAAGTCATCTTGTGAAGAGACAAGATCAGATGAGTTGAAGTAATACTGAAATAAAACTAAGTATAAAAAGAACAGTTTACTATAGGATTTTATGATAAGCTTGAATCATTGTATAGAAGTTTATGTTTATGTTTTATGATGTATTGATGTAATAGTTTATAGGATGACTAAGTTGTGTTATAAAACTTAAAGTAATGTAAATAGTCTAGATAGGTTAGTTGATAGGACAAGCAGAGTTCTACAAGACAAGAAGACTATGAAGACAAGAAGACTTGTGCAAGACAAGACAGGTGCTGAAATAATGTCTGAAATATTCTAAGTACGGAATATGAAGGAACACAAGTATAAGAGAAGTTAAGAGATATATTCGTATCAAAGGAATATATGAAGTTTGTTATGGAATAACTGACGTTTTAGAAGATACAAATCGAAGAAGTCGTTATAAGGAAGTTACAGAGTTAGTTAGAAGAAGTTATCAAGAAAAGGTTGTTGGATAATAAACTTATCTTGATCAAGTGAAGTCTATAAATAGTTGAGGACGATCAACGATTGAAAAAGATAAGTTGTCGAACCACTATAAATCTTGTGTTGTTTACTTACTGCATATATTTGTTAATTGTTGACTAATTGTTTACTTAAATAGATAAGTTGATAGAATTGCAGAATAGACTAGTAAGGTATTTTCGTGTATAGTTGAGTATAATCATAAGGGCTCATAAACTGTTAATTCCGCATATATGATATTTTGAAAAAGATTTAAAAGTTTATTCACCTCTCCCCTCTAAACTTTTCTAGCTTACTCAATCTTAACAGTCAACTCTGGGACCAACAAATACCATCCACACACTTTCAAAAAAAAAAAAAAACTTTCAAAATATTTTTAATTGTCATAAATTTAAATGTTTAGTAATAAAAAACATTCATTAAATCATAAAATTTTATTAGAAATTTATTACTTTCCTAATGAAGTATTGGAGTAGTATATTGCTTATTTCCTAAATTTTTTTATTATTTTTACTTAAGATTGTTTTAATATTTACTAAGGTTGTATTAAAAAAAATTCATACTCACACTCTTGTTATACTTTCCAATTTTTTATTTTTATAATTATACAATACTCCTATATTATAAATATTTTTTAATTGGCATTTCGCATAATAAACTATAAAATATCATTTTATTTTTATCTTACAATAATTTCACAACACTCTTACTTTCTTAAAATATGTGTAAAAAAGTATGAGTATACTTTTGATTGACTAGGGAAGTAATTATCAACATTCGAAAATGGATGGAAAATGAATTGGGCCAAATTTACAATAATAATGAATGCATAATGATGCAGAATCAATTTTATGCTTAGCACGGTTTGAATTTAGTCCACAACAAAGAACAAAAGATGATGAAAAAGGCACCAAAAAAAGAAAAAGAAGATGAAAGGACAAATTAGTAAACAGAGAAAGTAACTACACAAAAAAAAAAAAAAAAAAGAATTCCATTTTTTCCCTCCAATTTTGCTGAAAATTGAGAGGACAGGATCTCCTTTTCAGTTGTCAAAAAAAGAATTCAACCCCAGCCGAAAGATATATCGTCTGAAAAATCAAATCATGAGTTGACTACAGCTGTGATTTACTTTTGCTGGGTAAAACTATTTTACTCTTTTATTTTCATTTAAACTTAAATTTTATTTTAAAATGCTAATCCTTTTAGCTACTTTTCTTATGTTTTTTCTAAATTATTCTGATATGTACACTCTCTTTATCCCATAAATGTTTGGACCATTTTATGGGCATATAAACTAAAAATAAAGGTGTAATGAATGGAATATTGAGGTGTAATTTTATAAATTTTATGAATAAAATAAAATAAATAATTAAATTGAAGGTAAAAATAATAACATTTTGTGTAAATATGTAAATGTTGTGAGGGTGTGATTTATGAAAAAAAAAATCACTTTTTGATATCCAAACAATTATGAAAGAACGAATAAGGAAATAGTGTAAATAATTGTGAGACTGAGGGATCGAGTATAAATTTACAATTCTCATTTTAATTTATAATTACTATATTTTATATTTTCATCTTTCGTCTCTCTTTAATGGTAGTAAAGGTAAATTAACTTTTTATTTGTATTAATTAAATGATAAATTTATAAATATATATATACATATATGATAATATATCTTAATTTTATACGAAATAACATAAATATAATAAAATGGGAGGAGTACTAATCAACTTTGTCTTTGTAAAAAGAATCCAACACGAGATTTTTTTAATTAATATTACCATTATGTTTAATGACTTTAATCCTAACTCAATCCTTACACTACCACCTTGAGGGTGAGGGACTGAGGGGTGCTTGCTAGTTTGAAATAATGACTATAATATATATATATATATATATATATATATTATTGTTTGGTTGAAAGATACGAGTGTTTTCATGCCTAAAAACTTGGAAATAAAAGGTATCAATTTAGGGGATGTAAGGATGTTTGACTATACTGCCTTTGTATGATATATTTTTTTTTTAAAATCAATTTAAGACAGAAAAAAAAAATAATAGACTAATTATCTAACAGGAGCACGCAAATACAAAGGCCCATATATAATTTTGAAACTTTGCATTTATAATTTTTAGTTGTTTTAATATAATCTTATAATTATAATCTAAAAATTTACGATTATTTGAATTTCATGTGTAAGCGTATACGAAAAGAAAGAGTAAATAAATAATTATATAGTACTAACTACCCTAAATCCGCGTTTTACGCAGGGTCGATTTATTAAAATAATAAATTTAAATATTATATTAATTTGTATATCTTTTTCATTTTTAGAGTGAGTTAAACTTTTTTTTTATTCTAATACAAAGTTTGTAGTATACTGGTATGAAATCCAACAAAATACAATAAAATATGAGATGATTTTGAAATCTGAATTTTAAAATTCAGGTAGATTTTGAAATTTTAATGAGTTGTATGTTTTGTGTTTGTTTTAGAATTTAAGTAGAATATGATTTAACTTTATAGTATTAAATTATAGGTGTTTATATAGGTATCTATATAGAGTTTGTAGATATTTATAGGATTAATTTTGTACTATGATTTATAGATATTTGTAGGGAAAGATTTTAAAATTCTAATTCTAAATTCGAAAGTAGAACATTAGTGAAATTTTAAAATCTCAAATTCAGAATTTTCTTCCCAAAATTTAGATCGTGAGCACTTTTAGCTTTAGGTGTATCTAAATGTTGTAGAATTTATTTGTCCATCCTTTGTATGAGTTTAGTCCAAACGATAATGTAGAAATCTCATAATCAAATCAATTTAAAGAAGAAAGCTTACGTGATTTTTACGTTCTATTTCAATCTCCTTCCCTTTATTTTTTTTATTTTTTTATTTTTGTATAATATCAACTATAACTATATTAGTAAATTTATTATTTTCCTATAAAACAATTACTACACATGTTGCATTAAATATTTTAAAATTTGTTATCATCCTAATGCAACTATTGCAATCATAATTTATGCAAACTAATTATTGATTGTAATGTCATCCTCCACTATGGATTGCTAGTCACATATAATTTAATAATATGATATATATATTCTCCATATAAATCACTTCCATACATTTTGAAACTTTTAAAATTAGAAAAAATAACTTACTTCCACATTTTCACATATTTAGAGTCTCATATGAGTCATATTAATAAGTCAATGGTTGAAAATTAATATAATATTATACACTTAATATTAAAAAAAATCATAATATTTGAATAATATCCGATTAATTAGTAATTAAAAATAAGATGATTAAACATAAATTAGAAATAGATTTTAAATACACACGTTAAAATCCATCCATATATATGATTTTGGAAGAATCAAATCAATTAATCAAAAAAAAAATATATATATATATATTAATAATATGATGAGATTACATAACATTAGAGATGTTTATCCGGGTTGGGCTAACCGGGCCGGCCCGTTTAACCCTGAAAAATGTAGGGTTAGGGTTCATGAATCATAGGCCCGTTTAAATCCGGGCTTTTTTGACCCGGACCGGTTAGCCCGTGGGCTAAACCGGGCTAGCCCGCAGGTCTACAGGGCCAGCCCGCTAGCCCGAATTGTTACCATATATATATTTTTTTAAAATATATAACATGCAAATAAATTTTGTAAAATTTTGGATTATAATATTTTTTAGCTTTATTTGACTATATTAAGAATCAATAAGTTCTAGAATTGTGTTTAAATTATACTTTTATTTTCTCATTTAACTATCATCAACTAATTATATACGGAGTATTTTTTTATTTTATTTTCGTGTTTGACGTGTCAATTGGGACCTTTAATTTAAAAGTAAAAAAATTATTGTAGCCCGTTAGTGGCCCGTTTAGCCCGTGGCCCGCTAGGGTTAGGGTTAGGTCCCAACAATTGTAGGACCGTTAAGTATGAACCGGATAAGGCCATAACCCGTTTAGCCCGTAACCCTGTAGGGCTGACCCTATAGGCTAGGGCCAGCCCGATAGACATCTCTACATAACATAATATTACATTGATCATCAACGCTATAATTTCCTATTAACTCAGTCCAATAACTAACATTATATACATATATAATTAATTATATAATATTATTTTCCATTTATATGGAGAATATTCTTAACATAATTTATAGATATAAATATTATATATTTCTTCTTAATTTAATTTTACATAGTATTTAGATGTGCTAACTGGCCATGGTCTAAATTATTAAAAAAAAAGAATATAAGATAAAATAAAAATGAATATTTAAAAATTGATATATTCAATTTGTTTTTAAATATAAATTATGAATCATAAAAAAATTATTGAAGATAACAAATTTTGAATTTTATTTTATACTCACTCCATCCATGAAAAGTAGTCCCATTAGGGTGGGGCACGTGTTTTAAGAAAAAAATAGATAAAATTAGGGGTGTTTCGGTACGGTATACCGATCATACCGAACCATACCGTTATCATACTGAAAATTTCGATATTGAAAAAATTCATACCGTTATCGTACCGAAATTTCGGTATACCGTAATCTCGGTATACTGAAATTTTCGGTATGTAAAAATTCATACTGATACCGTACCGTAATTTCGGTATATCGGTATACCGATTCATATCGAAAATATTGAACCATCATTTTATATCGAAATATCGGTATACCAATTCATACCGAAAATATTGAAGCACTGAAATTAATTATTTAATGTTTATTTTATTTATGTTTTAATAATTAAAGTTATTTTAATTTAAAAATAATATAAAATCATTATTTTATTAAGGTTTTGATATTTCGGTATATCTTTCATACCGAATACCGAAAAATTTTTGGTATACCGAAATACCGCGGTATGATCATTTTTTATACCGTTATCGTACCGAAAATTTCGGTACGATATCATACCGTACCGAAAATTTCGGTATACCGAAAATTTTGATAATTTCGATATTTTTCAGTATGAAAAGCTCGGTATACCGAAATTTCGGTATATTTACCCACCCCCAGATAAAATAGATAAAGTAAGGATATTGTATGGTATTGTGGGGTCCATTGTGAATAAAGTGATTGTTTGTGAATAAAGTTGATGGCAATTTGAGTAATTAAGTGAAAGTTGAAGGGTGATAGTTTCCAAAAAGGATATGGGACTACATTTTGTGGACAAAAAATATAGAGCAAATTGAACTACTTTTCGTGGACGGATGAAGTATAATTTTGAATAGATTTATATTCATTTTAATTTGAACAATAAAAATAAATGAGATATCAAGATTACAATAGTTACTCCTATTTTCTTCATTGAGACAATAAGAAAATTAGATTAAATTATAGATTCTAATTAAATTTTAAAAAAATGATAATTAAAAACATACAACAATAACTATCAAGAAAATCCAATTTCGTAAATATATTAATTTACTGCACAATTTTAAAAAAAAATAATTTAAGGGAGAGAGGAGAGAACAGAAAAATAATTCAAAAAAAAAAAGAGTAAAATTTAAGAAAATTGTAAAAGCAAAATAAAATAATCAAGTAAAATAACGGTTGATATAAAGAAAAAATGAGAAAAATAATTAAAAGAAAATAATTGGAAAAAGAAAGGAAAATTTAAGAAAATTATAAAAAAAGAAAACTTTAAAAAGAAAATGCAAAAGAGAGAGAGAGAGAGAAATATCATCACCTAGTAAAATCTACAAAAAGAAATCATACATGTTGATATCAATTTAAAAATTCGTTTACATAAGGAGATGATCATGATCATTATATATGAGATGAAATTGAAAATATACCGAATTCTTATTCATTTAAATTTTAATATTTGAAGAATTTGAAACAAAAGAATTTGAAGAAGAGAGTTTCATTTAAATTTTAATATTTGAAGAATTTGAAACAAAAGAATTTGAAGAATAGAGAGATTAAAAATAGAAAAAATATATATTTTTAATTAGAATGTCGGAGAATGCACGGATTTTGAAATAAACGATTTTGATGAAGAGAGAGATTGTGATAGGGTGATGAAATTGTGACACGTCTTCCATTATATTCTCACAAATATAGAGTATTAAGATAAGATTAAAATATTTTACCTATTTTTTTACCATTAATTTTAAAAATCTTCCTCATATCCTTCCATAAATTTCTCAACCATTAAAATAAATTTCAATAAAATTTTATATTACTTTAAATTTTTAACTACATAAAATTTAAAAAAAACATATCAAATAAATAAACTAAAAATAAAAGAAAGAGAAATATACGTTTTACAATATATTTTAGGGTTAATTACAAAAATAATCACGACCTTTATAGTATTTATCAATTACAATATATTCTTTTTTTCTTTGCAATTTGATACACCACTTTTTTAAGTTTTGCAATTTGATGCATGTGTTTATTTTTCGACAACACATGAATGATATATATACTGAAGCCGCATTAAGGTTCTACACAAATGCCAACGTAAATGTCTTGATTGATCAATAAAATATTTTTTTTATATATTTCTTATTTTATTTTTTGTATTTTAAAAATGTTTTTAAATAAAAAAATATAAAAAATATCACATTATTTTTGTGGACTATGATTTGGTGGACACGATCTTATACTTTTGAGTTTTTTTTTTGGAGGGGGGAATGATAATAATTAAATTGGTTTATGATTTATTTTTAAAAATATTTAGTATTGTTTTTAGTTTTAAAATAATTTTTTTATTATTCTTTTTAGTTAAAAATGTTTTAAAAATTAAAAAAAAAATTATTCATTATTCGTGACATGCACCTCGACAACTTTGACAATCAAATTATGATTTAATTGTTGCCAGAAAATTGACATATGCATTGAATTGCAAAAATAAAAAAGGTGGTGTATCAAATTGCAAAGAAAAAAAAGATATGTTGTAATTGATAAAAACTGTAAAGGTCGTGATTTTTTTTTTTTGCAATTAACCCTATATTTTAAATATTTATGGATTAAAATTAGAAATACAATTTACCATCATTATACATGTTTCTTTTCAAATCTTTATCCCTTGACCACTAATTTTTAAAAACCTTCCTCATATCATTCCATAAATTTCTCAAACATTAAAATAAATCCCAATAAAAAAATTTAATTACTTTAAGTTATTAACTACATTAAAAAAAAAACACACATGTCAAATAAATAAACTAAAAAGAAAAAGAAAAAGAAAAGAAATTGATGATGGTAGGGGCCTTCTAAGGACAGTCCAGTGTCGCCTTAACTATCAGCAGTCCAGTAATCTGAGCCATCAGATCTGAAATCTAATGGCTTATATTTGATGACCTGCCTGTTGCATTTGGCGTTGCAGAATTCATCGCCTTGCATTGCACTTATTATCGTTTTTTGTTGCCCTATCACACTTTTAAATTAAATTTAATAATTTTAAATATATAATTATAAAATTACAAATTTATCCTCACATGATTAATAAAAAAATTAATTGATAATATATAATTTTTATTTTAATTCTCATATCATTAATAATCATAATAAACAATAAATTATCTTTTTTTATTTAAATTCTAGGTTAAATTATTAATTTAGTTAAATTTTTTATACAAATTTCTGTTTCGAATTCAGTACTTAGACGGCACATACGGTTCTCTTGTTTTCTTCTTTTATTCGAAAATTCCATTGAAGAAGAGCTCCAGGTATGAACAGTTCTATATTTTTTTGGTAAATCTAATTCCATTGAAGAAGAGTTTCAGGTATGAACAATTCTATATTTTCTACTCAAATTAGTTTTGATAAATCTAGGGTTTAAAATAGATATTTGAATGAATTGAATTTTAGGTTAAATTATTAATTTAGTTGGATTTTTTATACAAATTCTATTTCGAATTCAGTATTCAAGATATTAATTTGACATTAAAATTTTCTATTACCTTTTACATTGTATTCTCAAATTGTTGATCTATTACTAGTTTTTTTTATGTGATATTGAGCATTCTTTGATTGAATTTTGATTATTTTTTTTATGGAAGTTAAATACCTATTTCTTTTTTTCCCTCCCCATGACTCGAACTCAGGATCTAAGGCCTAGGTAGTGGTGCTTGAGCCATCCCACTTTGTCTTTGATTGAACTTTTGATATTTTTTTGTGTTTCTTTAATACTCTGTTTTTTCTGAACAATCACATTAACGTAGTATTCTCAAATCTTGTCATTCATATAAAATTTGTATGATTTCTATATATGGTTATTGATTTATGAGATTTATTTGAAATTTGTGAATTTTACTTATGAATTTAATAAAATTCTACATTTATTAATTTTATTTTTAATGTATATTACGCAGATATATCTTCTCAACATGAGAATGATGACACAACTACATCTAATAATACTTAATATAAAAATTACAATGATTTTGTCATTAAAAAGAAAAGTCAAAAGACATCAATGGTGAGGAATAATTTTGATAAAATTTCAGCATATTTTATAATATTTTAGGGGTTCAACATGAAGATGAGATTATTTTGAAAAATTGATGTATTTTTTAGTTGTAATTGTTGAAAGAACATTCTGTTATATTTTTTTTTTAACATTTGTTATTGCTCAAGTACAATTCAAAAAATGGGTTGGTCAATTTTGTTCTTTTCTTTGATAAAACAATTGGGCTGCCCACTTTTAATTAAATGCTAGCCCAAAACATTCTCCACTTTTAATTAAATGGGCTAACATTGTTGGCCCAAAAAGTCTTCACTTACTCGATTTGCTCTCGATCACAATTTCTTCTTTCTTTGACGTAAAGGAGGGACAATGTCACAATGGGCAACGTAGGACCGTTAGTGCCCGTAAGGAATTCAAATAAATTTATAATATATTTTAAGTTTAATTTGTCAATTAAAAAAATATTTGAAACATGTACTCCATAGTATAAATTTGTAAATTTGTTATTCATTTGAATCTAGGTAAATATTTTTTAATCCACTCTTAACTCTTGAGGCTGCAACATATAATTGTCTATACATGAACATGTTTCAGAAGGTACACACTACACACCTAGCATGAAAAGAGATCGACCTTTAACTTTTATTTATCGTCATTGCAAAAGACAATAGAATAATAAATTATCTTATTCGAAACTTTATGGGAGTCGTGTCATCGAAACACTCAATATTATTCTCAGAATAAAAACTTTTTCCAAAATAAAAATGTGTCCTCAATAATGTAATTTTCTAGTCTGATAACAATCAATCTAGTTACATTATACAAATCGGACTTTAGGTCAATTTTCGTAAACAACATTATATGGACACATATTTTTTAGAACTAATCGATGGTCTGAGCATGACGTTTTCCTATAGTTCCATTCACATTTCCTAATGTTTTTTTATTCTGATTTCACCAAAATTCTGCTTTTCAAAACATAGTTTAAGAATGACATTTTAACACTTTGGAAAAAATAAGTGTTATATTTCTACTAATTTATGAACAGTGTCGCCATGAGACCGTCTCACTTTGAATAAGATAAGTGTTTATTCGTACTAATTACTGTTAATGGTATTACTCGTTATTACTTATTGTATTACCGACTATAATAAAATCATACCTATAATATTATTTTGTATTAAAATTTAAAAAAATACACATGAAAAAATGGAAAATGAAAAAAAAAAGTAAAAGGAAAAAAACGAAGAAATTAAAAGTTTGGAATAAAAACTGGAAATGGGAGACAAAGAGGAAGGGGAAGAAAACTTAGAAAGAAAAAAAATCAAAATTTGTGCCTAATTTGATAGTTTTTTTTTTTTTTTTTAATTACGTTTTACGATTTTTTTTCTAAAAATATGGGTGACTTGATGGTAAATCAACGATAACTCGGTAATTACTCGACTACAGATTGTAAATATACAAATTAAGGTTGATTTTATTATATTTTGTGTAAATTAATAAAATGATAATATAGTCTTTTAAATGTAATCATTTTTTAAAAAATATTTTGGGGTGAACTCATAAAATAAGGGGTGTAGATAAACGTGGCAAAAAATAATATTTTAGGGGTGAACTCATAAAATGAGAGGGTGCACATAACTGTGATAAAAAAAATTATTTGGGGGTGAACTCATAAAATGAACGGTTGCAGATAACCGTAGTAAAAAAATGATTTTTGGATGAACTCATTAAATGAGTGGGTGTAGATAAAATATAAATAAAAAATTAAAATTGGTGTGTTCCGGTATCTTGCATGTACCCAAGTATCACCCTACAAATTAAGGTTGATTTTATTATATTTTGTGTAAAATTATAAAAGGATAATATAGTCCTTAAAATGTAATTATTTAAAAAAAATCTTTTGGGGTGAACTTATAAATTGAGCATGTACAGATAACTGCGGTAAAAAATAATTTTGGGGTGAACTTATAAAATAAGCGATTGCAGATAACCATGGTTAAAAAATTATTTGGGGTGAACTCATAAAATGAGCGGGTGTAGATAATCGTAGTAAAAAAATAATTTGAGGGTGAACTAATTAAATGAGCAGGGTAGATAAAATATAAATAAAATAATAATTTAATTCTGTTAAAAAAAATTATATTAACACGACAATGAAATGAATAAAATAAAAGATAATTGAAAAAGAAAAAAAAAAAAAATACTAAAAACAGCGGGAGAAAAAGAAAAACAAAAAAATTATTATATTAACATTGTAAACACATAAGATCTTAAAATATATTTAGAAGATCTTAAAAAACTAAATGAAAGATTTTATTGAAATAGAAAATCTTAAAAATTGTACTAAACTACAAACGAAATGAAAGATTTGATTGATTGAAATGAGAAGAAATGTGTTGATATTTATAGAGTATAAACAATGGCCCTTGAGATGTTTGCGTATGAAGAAATTCTGTTTTATTTAAATTTTTACATTCAAAATTAATATTCAAAATGTGAAGATGAGATTAAAAAAAATGTACGGTTAAGATTAATAAAAAATTATTAAAAAGTGAAATTAATGAAAAAAAAAAGAGATTTTGAAATGAAGTGATTTGAGAATAAATAGATTGTGATAATTTTAATAAGAATGTTTGACAATATTGAGATTTTGAAATGGAAGAATTTGAAGGGGAAGAGAGATTAAAAATAATAATTATAATTTAAAATTTTGAATTACAGAGTATAATTTTGAGATTAAAATAGAAAAAATGGATTTTTTAAATTAGAATGCCTGAGAATGCAGGGATTTTGAAATAGACGAGAGAGATTGTGTAGAGGTATAGAATTGTGACACGTGTCCCATTATATTCTCACAAATATAGAGTATTAAGATATTTAAGTCTATGGATTAAAATATATACTCCCTCCACTTTTAAATAAGTGTCACTTTGCCATTTTAATTATTTTTATAATAAGTGTCATTCTATGTTTTTTTTCTTTAATTTTGACAATTTTACCCTTATAAAATAATTTGCCTTCAATTTCAATTAATATAGTAGCATAAATCATGGAAAAATCATAAATATTGTACATATGAATACAACATACATTCTTGATCACATTCTTTATTAAACAAAAATGTAATATTCAAATTATTTATCATTAATGAAGGGTAATATTGACCACAATTTAATATCTTAATTTGTTAAAAAATGTTAAAGTGACACTTATTAAAGAATGGAGAGAGTACTAATTTTTTGGTTAATTTTATGTATCCTTGATATTGATGAGTATTATTTTCTTTCAAAACGTACATTTATCTTTTAATATTTCAGGCCCGACTTATTAAATTATTCTATCTTTAGGCTGTAAATGAATGGTTTTTTTTTTTTTTTTTAAATATATAAAGACATGTTAAATTGTGTTTGTCTTAAGTAGAAGTGAAGGATATAGTGCAAAAGATGTATGTTCAATTCAAAATGGCAATATGGTAGGTAATTTTTTTTTTTTTTTTTTATAGAAAGGCAAAAAAGTAAAGCATCTCTTGAGCCTTGTTTAATTTTAGAAGTTTTGTTGCTTTGTTACTTCAACTATTTCTATTTTATTGAAAAAAAATTACGGACTTGATTTGTTTTTCTTGTAGGGCAAAGTAATTAGGTAGCTTAATTAGAATCAAATTAGTAAATTGATCATGGATTTGGGGTTTTAAACACTTAAGATGAGCCTAGTTAAATAAAGTATGATTTCAATTATCGAGCACAAAGCTCAAATATTAACTAAACAGCCTAAAAGTAGTACTCCGTATTACGTATACTTGAGGGTATTAATATTATGCAAGTGGTCCAGAATAAGATCCAGAAGAAATTGTCATAAACTACATACCCTTTTACATCTTTAAAGTTAATTTTGATACTTCATAAAAAATAAAACATCATGGGCGACGTTATAACTTATAAAATTAATTTATAGGCGAGAATAGTCAGTTTGGTGTAGCCAACTTTGCACAAATCCCACTTATACCTAATTTTGAATATATCTCTATTATAGGTATCACTTCAAATTTGATTAATTTTTTTTTTTTTTAAGTATTATCTTACTACATAAAATTAAAACATTGTCACTAACAAGGATAAAAGTGTACTATTATAAGTCTAAAAATATTCTGAACACTTAATTTTTAAGACGAATCTTTTAGGGATAATACTTTGATCTTTTAATAACAATATATTGATTATGCAGTAAACCACCTTAAATGTTTTTTGTACGACCGAAATCTAAACTTTTGACCCACGTTTTTTTAAAATGTATTATATTAATTAGACATATTTTATGTGTGAAATATTTCTAATTATCTTTTCTCATTTTCAAAGATTTTTGCATTGTTTTTTCTCCATTTCTCTTTAGTGCATTCTCTATCAATTCTTTTTTTTTTTCTCATCTTGCGTTTTTTTTTTCTCTTTTTTTTCCTTTTCTCTACTTACTAAATTGAAATGAAAGGAGAACTATTTTTACGATAAATTTAACATGTGTACATATTTAAACAAAATATTAACATTAAATGGAATTTAATAAATAAAAAATAATTTTAAAAAAAATAATAATAATATACTAGTACAAAATTATCTCCAACATAATTAATCAGTGAAAGCTCAGCTAATTAAAGCTTGTATGACTTGATAATATCACCCGCTATTCTATGTATTTTATTAAAATAGTCGACATTTGTAAAACATTTAGAATTTTAAACGGAAAATATACAAATACAAATTTATAATGGTGGTCATTGACATATGATGCAATCATGCAAACAAATCCTGTCATATGAACAAACAAATTACTTTTTTGACCTTTTTTCAAGTCCAGTAAAATTTTCCAATTTAATTATTGCATCAAGTACACACAAAAAAAAATAAAAAAATTAGGTTACTTGACTTACTTCCACGATCATATCTCTATGTCTTTCATTATCTTCTCCAAATTTGATGAGATGTCAGTTGAAGATATCACCATTCACACTCTTACAAATGCTTCAAATTAACCACAATGCCAAATAAAGATCAAAATATTTTTAGTCCAAGTGTTTAGATGCTGATCAAAATGATGATAAATAAAATTGGATTCAGTCCCTCGATCCACATTGTAATACCACACTATCTTTGGATAGCAAACAAAGGTTATTTTTAGTAGAGCACATGCAATTTTGTGAACAAAGGGCCCTCGAATAATTCATTTAGTTGAAATACCATTTATTAAAATGCCTATATTGCTTTCAATAATTTAAAAAAATTCTGTCGAAAATCTACACAAGATATCAATCACTTTCCATGTCTAAAGTCTTCTTCATCCTAATGAGAAATTGTATCCCAAATCTGACACCAATCATTTATTGAGCATGTGCTGCACCACATGTTGCTAACTAATTTCGCATTGTTTTTTTTTTTTTTTTTTTTAAAGACAATTTCGCATTGTTTTCCATTTCTTTTGATATTACTTGAAAATTGAACACTGAAAATTTTGTCACTTTAATTTATATACTTGATACTTTAATTTTTACAGTAGATTAATAGACCGCAAAATTTCAAAATATATCCAATAATTTTGATCGATTCAATTTTAATTTTTTTTTTAAAAAAAATACGTCATAAGGTGTCCAATTTACATTACTTTTATCGAAAAATTAATATTTTTTACCAAAAACTGACACGTGCGGCCTGCATGTGTGTTTAAAATTGTGACTTCCCGTAGATTCGGTGACTGGACGCCACATGCAATTAAAAATATGGTCACATGTGCAAGTTATTGGAGGGAAAGCTTGATGACAAAACACGTAATTATTGTTGTAAAATGTCTTAAATCTTCTTCGTGATTCTGTCGTTTGACGTCTCTTCGGCGTTTTCACCCCAATTTTCATGATTTGGATTTGAGTTTTAGACTTTCTGCATTTTTGTTTTTGTGTTTTTTTTTTTTTAAATTAAGTTTGTGTTTATTTCTTTCTTTTAATTCTGATATTAATTTTGCGTTCTTTTAATTCAATATTTATTGTTGCCCCATTTTGAAATAATAATTACAAGATTTGCTATAAAAAAATTGTTGCCCCAATAATCGAATATGTCGGAAGTCTCCAATCTTAAACACATGTACGAGCAGTACTTGTCAGTTTTTGGCGTTTTTTTTTTTTCGATAAAAATGATATATATTGAACAAAGAATGATGTAAATTGAACCGCTTAAGACAGAATCTTATAAAAAAGGTGAAAATCTAAAGGATTTAAAATATAATCTACATAAGTTACGGACGTATTTTAAAATTTTCCCATCAATTACTTTTGTCTATCTCTTGCTCTGCATACACGTTTAGGTTTCCTTTAGTTTTAAAATTTTAGTTTATAATTTTAGTATCTTATAACGATTTTACTTAGAAATTTAAAAATCAGTTTTAAAAAATCACACCTACAAATTACTATCACATTTTTAATACAATCAACATTCTCACCTTATATTTTAATATATTTAATTTATAATTAACATAATTCAATAATATCAATCATACTCAACAATACAACATAATTCACTTTTAAATATCAATTTACATTTTAAATTTTCCATACAAAAAAAGTTCAAAAGAAATAAACATATTACTATTCACTTGAATTTAAAAAAATCCCTAAATTTTAAAAATCAATTTTTAAAAAGCACTTAAATCTCAACATAAACATCACCTTAATGAGCTCTTGAGTTCAAACCTAATTTTAATTTTCATCAGATAAGCTTTCAGAAAAAATCCAATATATATATATGCTCATTGCTTATTCTATAATTTGAATATTGATTTTAGAATAATGTTTCCCATATGTTGGCTACACATCAGTTTAGTAAAGACAGTTTCAACAAAAAACACTCAATTGGATTCAATGTAAAAAACCTACCAAATACTAATGTTTTGGTGGAACAAACAAGAGAATGTAGTGAATTTGTTTGGACAAATTTACAAATGTTTTTTATATTGAAAGCACTTGCGTGTTCGCTCAAGCTGAAGGGGAGTCGGCTGAGGCAGCAGCAGCGGCAGCTGCAGCTCGTTTCTTAGCAAAGTATTCATCAGCACGGGCAATGTTCTTGGCAACAGATGGCTTCACCCATTTCTTTCGGCCAGGAAGAACAGTTAGTGAACAGCCGACTGCCTCCAGCTTCTCTTTTGCTGCTGCTGAGAAGGCCCGGGCCTTGATGTTGAGTTTCACGCTCAACTCTCCGTCGCCTAAGATCTAAAAGAAGAGTCGAAAATGTCAAATTGTGTGATAAAACCGAATACTAAATCAAATGGACCTAAATAAGCACAAAACATTTAACAACAGTCTCTTATTGTTACCTTTAGAGGAAGTCTCCTTTCCCGTCCCGATGGATTGATCAGGCCTCTCGTCTTCAATGACTCCAACGAAACCTCTTCTCCTTCTCGGAACCCAGCCTCTTCAATGTCCTTCAAGTTCACTGGGATATACTTTTTTAATCCAGCGCTCATGCCTTCATTTCCAAATAAGTAGTATCAGCATCACTCAACTTAAACATATTATGTTGTCAAAAAAATCTTCGATAAATGAGAATTATTCAGGGAGCGCTTGGTTCAAATTCTTCAAAGGGAATGATAATGAGAATCATTGAATTTTGGATTGATTACAATGAAATTGATGGTTACTTGTTAGTGTTTTGCTCTAATTTTGGAATAATTAGGGGCAAAAAATGGTTGTTGGTCGAGGAATAGTGGAAAGATTGAGGAGAAATGATTATTGGAGGAGATATAGTTAATTAACATGGGTTATCGATATATTTATTGTGAGTCTCATTACCTCGTACAGAAATGATCATCTTTTATTCTAATTAATCACCACAATTACTCATGCTCTTTCCCATTATCATTTAAGAATTTTGAACTAAACACCCCCTTAGTATGTACTGGAAAGCATAATCCACAATAAAGGTCCAAAAAGCTTCAAAGATAAAACGACTACTTGCCGAGCTTATGCTACATCTACAAATAAGAAATAGTTTGTCTTAGAAATGGTTGTTTAAAATCATATTAACCACCAGAAATAGAGTTTATCATAAGCAGTTAGCAGTACATGTTCAAAAGAAATGGTTGTAGGAGTCAAGGATCAAAGAGATTGAGATTTCAGACAAGTCTTGATTCGTGGAAGCTAAAAATCTTGGGATGGAACACATGGCAATTAACTTCTAAGGTTGAAGGAAAATTGTGTATCAGCTACTCTGAAATTATATTGGAAACATAATGTAGTGAAAGAAGGTCAATAATAAGCACAATCTGATTTAATAATCCTCTTGCATGTCTAATAGCAGTAATATCTTCTGCTTTTATTTAATTTTTTTGCATAATGATCTATAGAATTCCACAACTTCAACTGTTCAACATTAATCTGAACAAGTTCAGCAAGAACTTTGTCCATTGGGTATCCATAATTCCACCTAGAAGAACTCAAAGTCGACCCCATTACAGTTAAACTCAATGGCTACATTCTTAGCCACACAAAATGCAAACATATTTTTTGTGAAATTTATCCCAAGACCTACAACTTAATAGAAACCTAACTTCAGCTAACCTGAAAAAAATATCTAGTAAAATTCCTCGGAATGACATCTAAAAATATCATTGCTTATACGTTTAAAAAGCCCACAAACCACCTATATTCCATCGATATTAATCGTGCGACCACAACTTTTATTATGCCTCATCCTAGATATACAGCTCATAAACTTGTATACAATAATACAACAATCAAACTACAAACAAAAAGCTTCACTCTTCTAACTTCCATAATAACAATCACTAGTGATTTTGCCACACAATGGTGTACATTATAACCATGCAATTAGAAACCACCAATTTCTTTTCTTTAAGTACCCAACGCTTAAGCAATCAACTAATCATGACTAGAAAATCACCAACATTATCCCAAAAAACCTCCTCTATAAAAAGAAAAAATAGGCGATACAAAATTCCAATCACTTGAACGTCTTACAAGAAACCGTGTATCTAATGCAATGAAATTAACAGAAAATTACAATTATGAGCTAAAAAAATTACCTCCAGCAATCCCCCTCAATTTGGGAATCCTTCGATAGAGGGGCATCTGCCCCCCTTCAAATCCCCTGCGCACACCGGGACCGGACCTCGATTTCTGACCCCTCATTCCAAACCCACAGCTACCCCCTTGCCCGGCGGCATGCCCTCTCCCCTTTCTCTTTCGGTTCTTTCGGGACCCTGGTTGTGGGCCCAAGTTATCAAGCCGGAACCGAACATTCTGGTTGCTTAAGGAAGACAATTGGCCGCCAGAAGCCGCAGAATTCACAACCACAAGGGGTTGTCTTTGCTTTGAATTACGGTAGCAGAGGTTTAAGGATGTGAATGGAGTTGGGCATGCCTTCAGAAATGCTACATTACCCTGCTTATTGAACAAACAATTAAAAAATTGACTCAGAATTCATAGATTCTGAAATAAATTCTTATGTTACAGTTTCGCAGTTACCTTGAAATGACAAGTTAATTGGCGAAGTTGGCGTGTGGTTGTGGAAGGCGTGGGAGAGGAAAGGGAGAGCAGAGAAGCAGCCATGGCAAGAGATAATGATAAGACTGTAAAATGTTGCAGCTAACGGATTATTCAAATAAACTTTATATTCCGGTAAACGGATCTGGACCGTTACAACATTGGCGCGGCTAAAGGCACCCAAGGATCCTATAAGGACACCCACGCGATGAGGACACCCATAAAATGGATGAGGACACCCACGTGGAAAAATACAAAAATACCCTTCGTCCTATTAAAACCCTAAATCCTCCCCCATTCTCAATATCAAAAGAGTACACCCACCTTACCCATTTCCTCCGCCTCCTCCACTCTCTTGAAGACCGGCGCCGCCCGCACCCACGCCGCCGCCTCCTTCCACGCGGCCGCTCGCACAGTGCCGCCGCCGCCCACGCCACCGCTCGCACAGTGCCGCCGCCGCCCACGCCACCGCCTTTGCCTCGCTGCGCCGCGCACGCCTCCCTCTCCATTTCGCGGCCGCAGCCTCTCCCCCTCCCCTTCGCGGCCGTTCGCGGGCACACCTCTTCCCTCTCCCCTTGGCGGTCGTTCGCGGCCGCAGTTCTTCCCTCTCCCCTTCGCGGCCGCAGTCCCTTCCCCTCCCGTTCGCGGCCGCAGCTCCTCCCTCTCCCCTTCGCGGCCGTTCATGGCCGCAGCCCCTTCGCGGCCGCAACCTCTCCCACTCCCCTTCATCGCACCCAGCTACCCACGCCGCCGCCGTTCGAAGGTAAGTTTTTTTTTTTACAATTTTTACAGTTTTTTAAAAAATTAGGGTTTTGAAAATTAGGGTTTTTAGTAGTTCGGGAATTATTTTTGAACATATCGAGTTTGTTTTGGAAAAAATTTCGAACAAGATGTTCGAATTTTTTTTCGAACAAATCTAAGTTGTTTTGAATTTTTTTTCGAACATATTGAGTTTGTTTTGGTAAAATTTTCGAACATCTCAACTTTGTTTTGTTAAAATTTTCGAACATGTGAAGATTTTATTTTTGTTGTTGAAATTTTAAATTTTTTAGGATTTTTTATGTTTTGGTGTTGATGGTGGGAATCAGAATGATTCGTATGTGAAATGGTGAATCGCGTGTGAATCGGAATAAATGGGTGTACTCATCCGACTTTTTTTTTAAAAAAATACAAGAGGGGTAAAAATGTCTTTTCGCACCATTCCTGTGATCAAAAAAATTCTCCGTGGGTGTACTCATAGAAAATCCGGGTACCTTTAGCCGCGCCCTTACAATAAATAACAGGTCTGGTCTGTGCTTTAATTGGGCTATAGTGAGTCCGGAGAGGTTACACATAATTTGGGCTAGCTCCTTGATGTACAGTTGAGTTGGGCCTAACTACTTGATATAAGGGTGGGACTATTTACACCTCCATTTTTGTTTAGAACACTCCCCCGATTGATGCACCCTCCCATAATTTCGTCAAGATAGATGCACCCCCCATCAAATTGTCATAAATGCCCTTCTCTTATACATTCCAATTACTACTCACACCCTCCCTAAACCCTACTTTCTCCCCCATCTTTCATCTTCTTCCTACTCTCTCCCTCCCCAAACCACTCCACCCACCAGCCCCCGCCACCGCTACCGGCGACACCCGACCTCGCCCCCACCGTCGCCGTCGGCGACACCCGCCTCGCCACCACCATCGCCACCGCGGCCGCCCTTGCCCCACACTTCCAGCAGCCGATCTACAAAAAAAAAATCTTTCCAGCGGCCGCCCCCTCCCTGGTGCCCCGTCGTCCTTCCGCCGCTCTCCCCCTCCCTTCTCCCATCTCGATTTGTAAAAAAAAAAATATTACAGTAATCGGCTGCCGCCGCCCCTGACCCCGCCCAACGGTCGCCGCCCCCGCTCCCATCCATCGGCCAAATCCAGGTTTGTTTTTTTTCCCTTCTTTTTCTTACCTTTCGACCACTTTAGGTCGATCCAAATACACCCTGTCGACAACAGGTGTCGACGAGTGTATTTTTGGTCGACCTAAAGTTGTCGACGAGTTTTTAATTTATTTTTTTTTCGATCAACAAATGTCGAGCATATACAATCTCGTCGACAAACCAGTGTCGACGGGAGTGAATATGGTCGACACTGGTTTGTCGAAATTTAAAAATAAAATTTGAAAATTTTTAAAGTTTTTTTTTTCGACAAACCAGTGTCGACCATAGTGAATACGGTCGACACTAGTTTGTCGAAATTTAAAAAAAAAGTTGAATTTTTTTTTGTTTGTGGATAAATTTTGGTGTTTGGTGGTGATGGTGGCGGCGGAGAAGGAGGAGGAGGATGGATAAAACTTAGGTTTAGGGTTTAAAGGTGATCTCGAGAGGTTATATATTATGGGCGCGGTTATATACACACACCAATGTATTGAGGACACCCACGCGATGAGGACACACACTGAGATGAGGACACCCACGTGAAAAATACAAAAGTACCCTCTTTCTTCTACTTAACCCTAATTTTTATTTTATTTTGGTACACCCACCATAATACACAACTCCGCCCCACCTCCATTTGGTTTGAAGCTTCTGTCGCCGCCCCACTCCGCCAACGTCGCTCGCGCGCGCCGTCCCGTCGGGCTGCCTTCCACAGCAACCATCTCCTCCCGTCGCCGCCGCCTGCCTCCCTCCATAATCGCCATTGTTGCTCCTCCTCCCAAGCACCGCCGCGCGCCGACGTGAATCGTCCCTCCTCCCAAGCTTCAACGTCGCTCGTCCTCACCTTCGTTCATTAAAGAAAACGCAGAGGGTTGAAAAAGAAAATCACTGCCCTCGTCTCCTTTTCTCCAAGTTGTCGCCACCGTGTCCCCTCCTCCAAGCGGCCGTCGTCACCCCTCCTCCATGCGAAGCGGCCTCCGTCACCCTAGAAGAAGACAATCGACGCAGTTGTTCACGTCGCCGGACGCGTCCACTTCGATTTTGATTTAGGTCAGTTTTTGATTTAGGGTTTTTTTTTTTAAATTTAGGAATTTTAGGAAAATTAGGGTTTTTAGAA
Source organism: Galeopsis tetrahit (assembly GCA_963675135.1). NCBI lineage: Eukaryota > Viridiplantae > Streptophyta > Magnoliopsida > Lamiales > Lamiaceae > Galeopsis > Galeopsis tetrahit. The sequence continues at coordinate 66,604,834 of OY776122.1, read as the reverse complement.
GTTCGTGAATTATTTTCGAACATATTGAGTTTGTTTTGGAAAAAAAATTCGAACAATCTGTTTTGGTTTTGGAAAAAAATTCGAACATCTTGTTCGATCTTTTTTTCGGACAAATTTAAGTTGTTTTGGATTTTTTTCGAACATATTAAGTTTGTTCATTAAAAATTTTCGAACCACTTGAGTTTTTTGGGTAAAAATTTTCGAACAAGATGTCTGCTTTTTTTTTTTTGGACAAATGAAAGTTGTTCATAAATTTTTTTCGAACACGTTGAGTTTGTTGGGTAAAAATTTTCGTACATCTTATCTTTGTTCAGTTAATATTTTCGAATAACTTAAGAATTTTTTTTTTTTTTTTTTGTTGAAATTTTGTGTTTTTGGAGTTTTTTTTTTTTTTTTGTTGAAAAATGGTGTTTGTTTTGGTGGTGGTGGAGGAGAAGATGATTCTGTCGTGAAATAGAATGGGTGGGTGCACTCATCTTCATATTTGTCATAAATTTTACACGAAGGGTGTATGGGACATTTCACATGTCCTGAAAGATTAAAAAATATTTGGTGGGTGTACTCAATAGATTGGTGTGTGTAACCGCGCCCAAATATTATATGTATGACCACGGATAAATGCCCTCAATTATTACGTCTTCACTCCTTGAATGTAGAGTTGTAAAAACGGGCTAACGGGGCGGTGCGGTCCATAACCCACCTCAACCCATCATTTTGCGGATTTTAGCGGGTCGATCCATGACGAGAACGGATTGAAAAACACTCAATCCAACCCAACCCATGACGGGTTGCGGGCTAGCCCACAAATTTTTTCATAATATATATATTTTTTCACATTTATTATTTTAATAAATTTTAAACAATACATAAATAATTATTAAAAATATAAAAAAACAAAGTACGAATAATTTTGGATAATCTTTAATTAAATACATCACGTGAATAATTTTAATCTCTTATAATGAAAAAGTAAACTTCAAATAAGATTTTTTGTTTAATTAACCGATCAATCGAACTAAAATTTAAACCTTAATATTGTTTAAATCCTTATTCCCAAAAGAGCATAATGAATATATAATATTTAACTAAAGTTTAATGGGCAAATCAACTCAACAATCAATAACAAAAATATATAATATTCAACAAAAGTTTAATTGATAAATCAATCCAACTATAAGTAACAAGTATCAATTTATGAATACACATATCACCACGTACTCTCTAAATACTCCTATGATAATTATGCATTTATAAAGAGAAAGTTAAAAACAAAATTTAAATCTATATTAATTATCAAATCTCCCTCTGAGTCATGTGAGTACATGAACAATGTTTATTCTCATTTTTAAATCTCAATTTTGTTTAGTATAATATTTTGTATCTTGATTTAAAGTTGAATTGAATCCATAAATTTCTAATATCACATCCTACTCACATTTAAACTTAATAATAAATAACCTTAAAAAAAAAAAAAAAACATGCGGGGCCAACCCGCCCTGTCCGTGGTCCAACCCGTCAAAATCCACAATCCATACGCTCTAGCCCATACGAGCCCGCATTTTAAACGGGCTTGTATATTCAACTCAACCCACATTTTTAATAGGCGAGAGCGGGCCGATCCAACGGGCCTAGCCCATTTTGACAGCTCTACTAAAACGTCTTCACCCCTTACATATGAGTTCACACACCTCTTATTTTTCAAAATTACCCTCCTTACTCATAAACCCTAATTTTCCTCCCCTTTTTTTTCGGCCGCACATCAAAACCTCCATGCTTTTCTCATTACTCACTACTCAATATATATGTAGTGTATTTCGTTTTCGAATTTTTTTTTTTTATAAAAATCGTGTTTTGCAAAAATCTAGCACTGGTTCTCTGAGTTTTGTGAGATTTTTCAGAAAAAAGTTTCACGTTTTGAATCAATTACACAATCATACAATAATATGGTCAAATTAAACAATAATAACATGAAAAATAATCAATTACAAGAAATACTATATTTTGGGTGGGTTGTGATGTAAAAAATCTGTTTGTTTTTTTGTTTAAAGATGAGGGGTGAACTCAACACACAAGAATAATATAGTCTTTTTACCTATTATTAACTCAAAATATAAATTGAAGTGGGGTGATCACTCATCAGGTTGGGAGGCCGAGCGAGCCAAAACATATTCAGTCAATTTAATTACCATAAAATTGTACGCTTGCAGGTGCTATTAAGGCACGAAGAATGGGGTAACACGAATTTATATATATGTGTATAACTTATTAATTTAAGGATTATTTTTATTGACTAGACTTAAGTATACATAGTTGTACATGTACATAATTATATTAATGGGTAAGAGTTGATAATTCTTGTTTAGATTTTAAAAGTTGAATTATTTTGTTTCGCCCCCAGTTTCTGCATCTGCTACTGCTCACAAGAGAGTGCATCTAAAATAAGGTTGTAAATCATGAGTGAGTGGAGGGGTGTTCAAGCTTGTTTGAAATGTGATCGAGCTTTAAAATTTATGTTTAAACTTATTTGATAATTTATCGATCGAGTCAAGCCCAATCGAACTTTAGTACTCATGTCGATAGAGCACGAGTAGTTGAACATTTTTACACTTGCTATATGGAGTATTTTTTTATTTAGCGAGTAGTTCAGACTTTATTGAACATACAAATATGTTCAAGCCGAGCTCAAAACAACTTTTATCGGACCATTTTGAGTAGCTTGATTTGATTTTTAATTAACCCTAGCTAGCTAGCTAATTTTCTCGAATAAATATACTATCTTATTCTTCCAATTAATTTTATCAAGTAATTATTCATTTGCGTGATCTCTTGCTAGACACTGCTATAATGTGTGATTAGACGATCCAAATCAATTAAATGCACTTTTTGATCTAAGAAAATCTGGGTAATTAATTCATGTGTGATGATGTTGATCAATATATGGAATATGTATGTTTGGATTGCAAGTACATGATTGATAGAAACAGGTCAATGGCACAAAATTAAAGCTAGGTAGCACTATATATATATAATCATATCAGAAGAGGGAAAATGCAATGCAATGCAATGCATAGGATTAATTATATATAATGAATCTCCTCCACTACCACACCTCTTAGCATGAAATGGAGCAGGCTGCACACCCTTATGTACAACCCAAAACCTTTGTCTTCACTGCCCCTTACGGTATATTGCTCCTTCACATTTAACCACCTGCCCATGCCCATCCCTCCAATATATTATTTATATTATTAATTTATGTAATATTCATCAATAGTTGATCTATATTAATAATAAAAGAAATCATACCAAGAGAAATTAAAATAGAGTATAAATAATGATTTTGTCATTTGTTGAGGGTAGCTAGAGGAGGAGTAAGAAGAGTAGGGCAATAATCCTAGGTAGGTTAGCTGAGGGGGCTTAAGGCAACGTCCCTCTCATTCTCATTACAAACCAAATGACACAACCATGCATCTGCACCAAATACTACAAATTAATTAACCCCCTTCACTCCTTTTTCTTTTTATAAAGTCACGAGACCCTCTGCCCTTTTTAATGTTCTTTCAATTCTTGAGAGAGAAAAAATATATTATTACTAAGAGAGAGATAGATGTTTCCAGAGATGGTGGCAGAAAAAACTGGTAGAAAACTTTGAAGCCCACTTTCTTGATCATCTCTAACTCAAGTCGGTCCATCTTTTAATTCATTAATTTTCCAAACTCAGCTACTTCAATTCAATTCAATTCAAGTCTCCCCATCCAAATTTAATTCTTCCCATGTATGTACCCTAGCCTCTTCCACCTTCTTCTTCAAATCTTTGACCATTTAATTCATTTCTAACCCTTTTTTTTTTCATGTTATATACTACTACTACTAATTAATTTTCAGGAGATCTCGAGAGGTAAATTCATTGGACCTGAATAACTTCCCTCAAGATTATTACACAAGACCAGATCATGTTACACAGGCGGAGGATCCCTCTTCTTCTCCAGCTGCAGGTGCAGGTATATACAACATATGAATTAGGTTTAATTTCTTCTCTTTGGTTACTGGATTTCATGAACAAGTGAAGAAATTCAACATATATTTTTGCTTTGAATTAGCTAGCGAAGATCCCCAACTTGTAAATTAAATTATTATACTACTATTAAAGGTTAGAAGAGTCAAACCTAGCTAGGTGCCTCAAGTTTTGGTGTCTATCTGAATGAATGAATGTTTGATCTTGAAGTGTGTGAAAGAAACCCTAGCTAGTTACTTAAATTAAATTAAAATAAAAAAGACAGCAAGAAAACAAAGGTGTAGTAGCTAGGGTGGGGTGTAATATAATTATATTGATGGGTGATTCGGTGGAAAATAGCCCTAATTAATTAGGGCCGGGGTAGGGGTGTGTGTTGAATATATATATAAAAATAAAAAAGTAAGAGATTAATAGTCCCATCGAAGTTGCTTTAATTGGAAAACATTGCTGCAGCAACAGGCGGCGGCGGTAGGGCGGAAAAAGAGGAGGCCGGGAAGGTGTATGAGTGCAGGTTTTGTTCCCTCAAGTTCTGCAAATCTCAAGCCCTCGGGGGACACATGAACCGCCACCGCCAAGGCATTTATTTATTCTCTTTATATTAATTAATTACTAACTAATTTCTTATATCCTCAATTTCAACATTATTGGACTACTAATTAAAATTTGCATATTGCATGTATGTATGTATATTTAATTAATTAATTGTCGAGTGCGCGCAGAGAGAGAGACGGAAACACTGAACAAGGCTCGTCAACTGGTTTTCAGCAACGATTTAGCCCCCCCTCCCCATCCTCCTCATCACATGAGTTACGTTTCAAGGTATGATTTTTTAATTCTTTTTTTGTTACTTAGGTATATAGCTAGCTACTTAATTAATTTCTATATATATATATGATGATGATCGAATTAATTAGCAGTAGACAAGGTGCAATTCCACATGGAGGAGGGTATCAATATCATCAGGCTAGTAACAATGTTACAGATGATTCTTCTTCATCTTCTTCATCATCATTGGGCTTCAGATCGATATACCCTACAAGTTCAAGGATGTTTTCAAATGCACCCCCAAACAACAACTACTATGTGCATGGCAATGTTGTCACCTACGCCCCAACACTAGCACCAACCTCCACAAGTAATTACTACACCTGCATTGGTGCTCCCGTCACTACTCACACCGCTGCTGCTGGTGATCGGGATTTTTCGCCCCACGATCAAGTGGACGGAAGAAATTGGGGCCGGAGGTAGAAGAAACAATTACAAATATATGTACTAGCTATCAGTCAATTTCATTTCTTTTGTTTTGTTGGTGTTTGTAATTTTGTTGGTGACTGAGTGAGTGAGAGTGAAATTAAAGTAGTAGTAGTAGTACTGCTAATGGGACACGTCGTTTAAACCCAAACATATGATAACCAAAACAGTACTGCTACCTCATCATAAATAATTAATTTGTGTTTTGCAAGGACATCGATCACTTTTGTTTTAATTTCCTTTTTATTATTTTTCTTTTTTGTTACATTTCGTATGACATCATATGTAACATGTCTTGGATATATGCTTGACTTTGTGTGATTGATATATGGAAAAATAAATTAACAATTGAAGAAAACTCACCCCGAGGCCTGATCCTCTCCCTCTTTTTTTTTTTTTTTAGACATGTACATAATAATATCGATGTGACATAGGTGTGTAATAGAAGATCTCATCGAGTGTTGTACAAAAATGTGTGTGTGTTTACTTCAAATCATGAGGGATCACAAATAGTACTCCAACAAGGGCATAGTTTGAAACATGAGGTAGCCAAATTTATAACAGATTTGTACATGTGGGAATTAAAATTAATTAGAATTAGTATATACATATTTGTTTTCAGTCTTTTACGTTTATATCTCCGGCTCGGCACTGCACAAACATATGTACATGAGTCATGATCTTCTTAGGTTCTTCTTCAACACATCTTATATAATTATATTTGATCAAAATAAAAATATAACATACTCCATTTTTATATAATGTGAAGTACGTATAATCAGTACTCCCTCCGTCAAAAAACGGAAAATAATGTTTGTAAGAGATTAGTTTAGTTAGTTATTTAAATTAATTAATTCAGAAAAATTAAAAAGATATATGGGATGGAGATTTGTGTTAAACAAGAGACGTTTGGTAAAATAAGTACTTGGATATGTATTTTGGACCCTTTTTTTATTTAACATTAAAAATAAATTTAGTTGAATTAAAATTATATTGAGCTAATTAAAATAAATTGATATGCAACAGCATATCCACTATTTCTTTATGGACAAAAAATTTGTATAAGATGGTTTAATCATGTCATACATGACACAGTTTCATATATGAGACGACTCATTTAATTAATAAGATGATACTTCCATTACGTTAGATTTATCCGTTTGTATTATCATCGAAATTAAACTCTTTAAGATGTACCTTCATTCCCTCAATATATATATATATATATATATATAATGGGTTAATTTCAAATAAATACACCACCTTTTATCTCAATATCAATTTAATTACGACCTTTACGATTCTTTTTTAAAACCTCAACCTTTCATCGTGTTGCAATTAGATACACGTTTTTTTTTTCGTCAACAATTGATGATGTGGCTTGCCAGAGCTCGCCACGTCATATTACACATATTTTTTTTCCTATAAAAATTACACTTTATAAAAATATAAAATTTTATAAAAATAAAAATAAAATTGCAGTGTCTCCTCCGCTTCTCAAACTAAATCAAGTTATTCTCTTCTAACCATAAAAATTAAATAAAAATAAAACTCTCGACATCTTCGACGTCTTCTTCGCTTCTCAAACTAAACAAAGTTCTTGTTATGCGCGTCTCTCTCACTTCTCACCTCTCAAACTTAGGGATGGCAATGGGGCAGAGCAGGGCAGATAGTTAAATATCCAAATCTGCCCTGCGTTCATAAGTATCTGCCCGCCCTGCGATTTGCGGGCACCATTTCGTGCCCTGCCCTGCTCTGTGCAAGTCATTGCCCTGCCCTGCCACGCCCCGCCCTATGCACTCCAAAAGTCCAAGTAACATGCAGATTAAATTAAATTAAACAATAAAATAAATATTAAAAATTCACAACTAAATTAAACATTAAAATTAAACATTAGAAATTCACTAAATCATATCCAAAATACTTAACAACAAACAAATGTGTTTTGTGAAATTGTGATTTGAAGACAGTGAAAGAGTGAGCGGCGGGATCGGTAAGTTAAATTAGGGTTAGTGGAATAGTGGCCATAATTAAATAATATATATATTATAATTTTTTTTTTTATATTCAAGGCAGGGCAGGGCAGATTTTTATAATACATGGATCCATGCTTGCCTTGCCCTGCGTGCGGGGCGGGGCAGATTTGCCCTGTTTTAAGAATGGGGCAGGGCAGAGCGGATCTAAACCTCTCAGAGCAGGGCGGTCGACCTCGGGCAGATCATTTTGCCATCCCTACTCAAACTCAATCAATCAAGTTCTTCTCTTCAAATCCTAAAAATCAAAATCATAAGGGATAGAACATTTTTGTTGCAATAATCATTAGTGTTAAACACATTAATTCCTAGAATATTTTCCTCTCTCATAAAGCATATAAACTGTAGTTCTCGAACAATAATCATTAGTGTTAAACACATTAATTCCTAAAATATTTTTCTCTCTCATAAAGCATATAAATTGTAGTTCTCAATCTAGTTGAACAAAATAATAAAAAACCACCAACAAGATTATCTTCAGTATACACCCAAATGCAATAATTAATTGAGGTCCACCGAAAAAAATTATAGTTCTCGAACTAGTTGAACAAAACAACAAAATTATTAAATAATTTAAGAATTCCTGAAGAAATAAACCACCAAATCACCAATGATGATGATTAGATGCGTGAGTTTTTTTTTTTATTTGTATGATTTTTATGTTTAGAGGAGAATAACTTGATTTAGTTTGAGAATGTTAGAGAAAACTTGATTTAGTTTGAGAATGGTAGAGAAAATTTGATTTAGTTTGAGAAGCAGAGGAGAGAATAACTTGATTTAGTTTGAGAATGGTAGAAGAAAACTAGTTTGAGAAGTGGAGGAGACGCATACAATTTTAATTATTTTTATTTTTATAAAATTTTATATTTTTATAAAGTGTAATATTTATAGGGAAAATAAAAAAATATGTGTAATATGATGTGGCGAGCTCCGGCAAGCCACATCATCAATTGTTGACCAGAGAAAAAAAAAATGTGTATCTAATTGAAACACAATGAAAGGTTGGGGTTTTAAAAAAAAATCGTAAAAGTCGTGATTAAATTGATATTACCCATATATAATTTGTCTCATGTATTGTTTCACACATATATGCAAGACTTCATGATCTTCTTTAAATTAACCAATTATGATTATTGATAAAGAGAAATATCCTAAAATCTAAAACAGGAAGGCTTGCAACTGTCTTGGGGGTTTATAGTGGAATGAAATCATGAGGCGACCATGCGTGATTCAATCATTTACTATGACAAAGTGGAACCTGCATGGCCTTCAGACACACATTCAAATGTGTCATGAGTTGTTTATCTTTAGTAGATACGATTTTTTTTTTTCTTTTGATGTTGTGGACAGGACGAATTGTTCTAATTATACACACATATATATATATAGATTGTTAATTGAGATATGAATACGGATTCTTATACAGAACAAATTCAACATAAGTTATTAGTATATATAGTCAAATAAAATTAAATTACTACTCCAGCAATTTGTGTTCAATTAGTTTGATTCCATATATATAAACAGTTTGCTTCTTATCGGTACTTTTGGTTGTGAAAACTTGAGACAGGTAAAGTAAAGCTATCATGGCCTAAGACTTAGTTACTACGTTTGAAATATGTTTTGGCCGTCCTGGTAGTGCATTTTATAGACTGAACACAAGAAAAAGTAATAAAGGATATGCACAAATATTGTAGTGTACAGGAGTATATATACTGTATATAGGATAATATATGTAGAAGGTAATTAATGTAATCGTTCATTAATGTTAGATATAAATATTGCAAATTAGCACAAAATAGTCAATGAATAAACAAATTGAAGAAGGGAAGAAATTAATTAAACCAATTATACTGGGATTTTAAAATTTAGTCCTAGATTTTTTATTTATTTTTTTGTGTGTAGAATTTAATTTTAGATTTCTTTAAGTTCAATCCTAGATTAATTTTTTAAAAAAAAAAAACCTTTAATTTAATTATATATACAGTTCATTTTTGAATTGCTAATGTTAATTTTGTCTTATATATAAAACAAATTAAGATTTCAGTTATACAGTACCCCTTTGTTTCATTCTTATGTTTATGGCATTTGCAAGGATTATATTTAATTCAATTAGTTATTTTTTGGTTTCTTAAATTAAAGTTTTTGGATGGGGAATTTACAATTGCTAATAAATGGAAGTTTAATTTAAATTTTAATTTTAATTATGGAAGTTTAATTTAACTTGAATTAAAAAAAAAATTTTACACTAATAGGGTCTTTGATGATGTTTTTCATGATTGTATATTTTTTTTTCTTTTGGTTTCTTGAAAGATTATAGTATATGACTGCAAAAGTTATGTTAAGAAATTTACATTAGATCAGAGAATTTTAGTGGGAGTTACTATCATTAATTATCAATTTTATGTTACTGAAAATTTTTAGTTAGAAAACAAAAATGAAAGTATTATGTCATTAAAAAATTAATTTTCTTGTAGTGTTTTGGCCGGAGAAAATTAAGGTTATACTTGAGGTTGTTACTTTCACAATTATTTGCACATTTTCCTTGTTCACCCGTTTTACTATTGTTTGCACATCTCAAAAAAGATTTTTTTTTCATAAACTCTATCCCTCACTATATTCACATATTTACACAAAATGTCATTACTTTTACACTCAAACCAATCATTTACTTTACTTTATTCATAAAAATTTACAAAATTACATCGATCTCAACATTTCACTTATTACACATTTTTCTTAGTTTGTGTTCTCACTTTTTGGTGCAAATATTCGTGAAACAGATGGAGTACTTGTTAAGGAGGAAGAAGAAGCTGAAAGAAAAGTACACGTGTTCGGTGAAGGATTAAGGTGAATCACCAACTAATTACAAATTAAAATGGTTTTGTAACCTGGCTGGTTTTGGATTTTGTAGACTCAGATAGTATTTTTTGACACACATTTTGAGGCAAAGTTTTGTCTAAAACAGTTTTACTTAATTAATTAGTCGTTCATATTTGGATGTATTTTTTGTTAGTGATATTAATTGTTTCATTAAAATAGTATTAGTATTTTTTTACTACTATAAAGTAATATATTAATTATGAAATAGATGCATATGATAAAATGGTTCACACAACTATCATTTCTAATCTTGAAATTAGCTTTAGTCTTTACTTTAATCACATAACTAGTTTAGAAAATGAGATGAAAGAAGGCATGCATTTTCTTATTATTTGTACTGTAATGACATTTTGGAGCTAGAGTCTAGCTAGGGCAAATATTGACAACTTATTGAGCATGAATTAAGGGGCAAATTAAAACGCAAACAAAGCCGACCCGGACCATTAATCGTGTCATTTATTCCTTAATTACGATCGAATAAATATTATAACAACTCGATCGATGAGTAGGCTAATTTGACAACAACTTCATTTACCATACTAGCTAATTAATAATGAGTTGTTGTTGTTACCGAATTAATAGATAATAACAAGGATCCAAATTGCAATACTCCGATTTACGTATGTAGAAGAATTAAGTCACATTTATATATTAATTAATTAACTATACGTATCAGAGATTAAAGGGATGCAGATGTGTGCAGATAAAGCTTAACACAATTTCGGCCAAAAGCTGCAAATGAAAAAATTATAAGATATGAAGATGAACTTTAATTGGTGGGTCAACTCAGTGTGTGAATATATATTGTGCAATAGAAGAACGTATATATATGCAGAGGATCATCGATTAAAGGCTAGGGCCCTGCCCTAATTCTCAAAAAACCCAGCTGCTGCTTCTTCATTAGCTAGCTTAGCTAGGACAAAGCTTGATGATATGATTATCTGGCCATCATCTTGAATTTTATTTCCGTATCAATTTCTGTGCCCTAATCATAACAAGCTTCTTCCAAAAGCATTACTCTCACACCCTAAAAATTATACTAGCTAGTCTCTTATTCATTTTTTATTTGTTCCAAAATATATAGTCTTATTCTCCTTTGTCAAAATTATTCATATTTAATAAATATTTAAATTATTGTCTTGTATACAAGAAAACAACGTTTTTTTTTTAAGATCATTCAAATAAGGTACAGTAAAATTTCTATAAATTAATAACTGACCATGAAATTAATTTTATTAATTTAGAGAGATATTGATAAATTAATATTTTATTAATTAAATGAGATACTTTTCAAATTCAGTGAATTTAGTACACATGTATTAAAAATAAATGAATCCATATGTGTTTCATTAATTATATTCATGTATCTACAATTAACTATTATATTCATGAACACATTTATCAATTCATTGAAATTACTTGAATATACATGTTTACATTAATTCGTTGCACTTAAATAACTATTATAGTCAATAAAAAAATTATATATATATATATATATATATATTCATGCATATATGAATGAAACATATACTCCGTAGTATATAAATCTCGATCAATATGAAAATAAAATAATTCACAACGCCCAATCATGTTTTTTAATCTAAAAGACATCGCAAAATCATCCATGAATGATCAAATGCGTAAAACATTATGTGAGTATAAGAGAGACCAACCCACATGTACTCAAAAAGATTTACAAGAGTGGGTTGATGAAAAGATTTATAAGAGATATCATACCATAATATTTATATGAATTATTAATTTAGAGTTTTAATGTGACCTAAATATAAAGGGATTTTCTGAAAAATTATTATCTTATCGAATTTGATGATTTTTTACAAAGGCCCAAGTTGGAATCGGAAGATTTTATTATTTTAGAGAGTTTATTAGTTTATAAAGTATTAATTTATAGAAGTTTTACTGTATTTGAAAGTTTATAGATAAAATTTTTAAAAAATAAATTGCACAATAAATAATGTTTTATTGGTGTGTGAAAAAAGAAATAAAACCATAATTTTAGAGACGTAGAGAGTACTTATTTGTTTATAGGTAAATGTGGTATTAATTGAAAAATGAATTATAATTACACATCTTTGATTTTCTTTTTTAAAGGTAAATGTTGGAGTATTATATAATGTTCAATTAAAGGGTACTCAAAACTCGAAATACAAAGAGTGAAATACGTATTAGAAGGTAAGCAATCAGGGTAGACAAATTTCAATCATGGAGAGAGCAAAAGAAGGTAGTAGAATATTAATTTGGCTCTCGACCACCGAACAAACAAAATTTAATGCCTTCGATGATTTCATCCGTTGATGAAGACGACTCGTTGAAGATAATACTATTTGTGACTTTTCACAATTTTCAAATCATATATTGCCAAATTACATACACAGCCTTAATTGGTTGATTGTTAAATAAACAGCTTGGTGCTAATATTGAATATTGATTGATCCTCCCCCGGAATTTTCTTTTAAGAAAAAAAAAAAGTGTAGTAAACTACATATATATATATATACATAAAGAAATACACCTCCATTATTGTCATAATTCATATTTTTTCAAGTCCCAACATAAAGAAATACACCTCCATTTAGGAATAAATCATAATAATATATATAATTTTACAATAGATTTAAGTTGATTTAAAATACTTGTTCAAGGTTGATTGTAACAATGATTTAATCTTTTGTGTTGTAACCTTATCCTTCAACTTGCGTGTGCGCATTAGCTCGTCCACATGACCACCTTCTTGTTGAACCCAAAACATTTTCAACTTGTCGAGTAAGCTTAAAGCTTCTTCACATGAAAAAATTTGTGTGTGCACATTAGCTTAAAACTTGTTGAACCCAAAAATGTATTATACATAGTATTTATAGATGAAAAAATTAAAGCAATCAAAAGCAAGTACATGCATCTATGGTGGGTGACTCTTGAGTATTGTCTTTTCATATTACGTTAAAAAAAAAAACCTTATAACTCTGTTTAGGAATAACCCCCATTTAGAAATATTTTTTTTGATCCCAAAGATATGACTATAGAGAGTAAAATTTTTTGATCCCAAAGATATGACTATAGAGAGGTTTTACTGTATGTATATACTTAAAATTGGTAGAATATTGTTTGTTGAATCCTATTGCCAAGCAACATCTTTTTTAAGTTAGCTTGCTACAGGGCAGATGTATATATAATTTTAGTCTGGTAAGATACAAATTTGAAGGAAAAGAAAAAACATATGCGGTATAAAATAAAAGTAATCTATAATTAATTAAAATCGTGAATTAGAATGAATGATTGAATACACCCAACGATTTGCCATGCTTCGAAATGTATGTGATTTTCTTATTACTTGTATTTAATCACGAGATTAATTTTACTTAGATTAAAAAAACACATACAAAATTACAAATTAATCTGAGTAATTTTATATATGAATTGAATTAGGATGTAGAGATTTGGAGAATTAATTAATTTATTGCCCTGGTTTTTTGTTGTCCTTTCGTTTTATTTTGCATTATGCGACCTTGTGTCCCTTTGAGGAGTCTGTTGTCCCTTTGTGGAGCCAGTTGTGATACTTCTGTTTTGATGCTTGAATGTTGTGGTGCTTGGTTGTTGTTAGAATAGAGAATTGTGTGTTATTCATGGGCAAAGTGTACATTCGTGTTCCTACTTCTCACGATTGGAGTGGAGCGACACGAATTGATTTGTCTCAGTTTAAAGATCTCATGTTGAAAAATGTATTTATGTATTTAAATTCATCTTGTAAACCTTTAAAAAAAAATCTCAATATATGTTCTAGTTTGAAATTTAACATCAGGATTTTATCATCCAACTACATCAACCCTTAAAATTAATACTTATATATCCTATTGTTACAATAACATAATATCACTAACTTGTATACAGCCAATTTGATATAAAGTTCCTTCTTATTCTACAAAAAATCTCAAAATAAACACACACAGTCCCTATTCATCAAAATTTTCTCATCCAAATTTTTTCCATTCCACGTCATCTCAACGCAAACATGACTCTAATGTCTCTCGTAAGTCTAAATATTAATGCATACAATTTGGAAATAGAAAAAAGAAAGTAGACTAATTAAATTGAATTTAGTGAAGAATCAGTGTACTGTTTCACTCCAAGAGAAGCAGGGAGCAGTACTTGTTGTACTCTCTCTCTCTTCCCTCTCAAAGATGTGTGAGAAAGAGATGTCTCAAATCCCGAGTCCAAAATAATGAAAGGAACAAGACCTGACTATGTAGTCATGTTTTTAAGAGTGCGATGATTAATATGCAACACTCTGTAACTAGCCTGTCAATACGACAATGCAGGCTAGCTACACCATATATTTATTTATTTATGACACTAGTGCTAATTATGTGTAAAGTTGGAACATCTTTGCAATTTTAAGACATGTTTAAAACTGCTCTCTATTTTTTTTTCTTTAGTTATTAGTGATGTTATAGGAGTACATATAATTGTGCCTAGCTGGCTAGTCTCTCTAGTTGACAAGAGATGGCATGCATTCGAATTATATGGGAAAATTTTAGTTTTAGTCCTATAAGTTTGATACATTCTAAAATAAATTTTTTAAATTTTAATTTTGTAAAATACGTTCTTTACCTTTCAATTTAATCCTTTTTTACATCAATTTTAATTCTTTATCTTTCTAATAAATTAAAGGGCGCCTGAATATTCTTTTTTTTTATTTATGCCGGTTAAATTATTTGGGTTAAATTATTTGGGGATTCCGATGGAATGAGCTGACTTGGTACGGGACATTTATTTAAAATATGTCATGTCATCTGCTCCATCATCCTATTTTTAATTTTTTCACATGTCTATTTAATTTTTTCTTTTGTTAATAATATGGCCACTGTCCACATGGGAAATATATATAGTTTTGTTGTGATATATATTTGTTCATGTCTATTTAAATCAATTGACTAGATGTATATTTTAAGAAGTTCTAAAAAGTTTTCAATATTTTAAAAGGTTCTAAAAAGTTTTCAATATTTTAAAATGTTCTCAATAAAATTTATATATAATTTTATTTTAAGAATATTTATAAATAATACAGTTTTGAGCAATATTCGAGTTTAATTACCATTTTTTTTTTTGTATTAACAAGAGTGGAAAGCATTCTAAAGAGAATATTGGTTGATGGAGGAAATAATTTCATGGACTTATCTCAACATTGTGAACTTTTTTTTTTTTTTAAAAAGTAATATCACGAAGAAGAGAAACGAAAAAATTGTGAACTTTGATTTTTGTCTTTTAAACATGGATGATTTTTGTTTTTTTGTCGTATATTTTACTTGTTCAATGTACTTTGGTTGTTTTAGTGGATAACTTTAACTAGATGAACTTGGTTTTTTTACTGCGCAAAATTTTTTTAGGTGAAATGTTAGTTTTTTAAAAGATTGAAATATTAACTTTATTAAACATCAATTGATATGAACAACTTCATATATTTTAAATTGTTATATTTTAATTTAGTTGTTGTCAATTTTATTTTTAATTATCCTATCAAAAAAAATAAAATTATTTTTAATTATAGAATTATTTTATCAATGGTGCATATTTCAATTTTGTTTTTAATTGAACTTGGGAGAATATTTCAATTTTGTTTTTAATTAAACTTGGAGTTTACAGGAAAATTTGATAGATATTCAATTAATTACGTAAATTTTTAAGTATATATAAATGAGAGATAATTATGTAGATTTTTAAGTATATATAAATGAGAGATAATTATGTAGATTTTTAAGTATATATAAATGAGAGATAATTATGTGGCACATGACATGACATTTTTTAAATAAATGTGGTACCAACTCAGCACATTCCACCGGAAAAGGCAAATTTAATTCATTACAAAGATAAAGATAAAAGATTAAAATTGATGTTTTAATTCATTACAAAGATAAAGGATTAAAATTGATGTAAAAAAGGATTAAATTGAAAGGTAAATGATGTATTTTATAAAGTTGGAATTTAAAGAATTTATTTTGGAATGTATCAAACTTATAGGACTAAAACTAAAAATTTTCCAATTATATGTGATATTGCTTAATTATTCTACATATGCTAGCTAATTATTAACCACATATATTATATGTAAATAAGTTAATTTTAATTTAGAATACGCTAGCGGAGTTGAGCTTGAGTTTAAGTGAGCTTGACCTCAAATTTTCTTATCGTTATTTTAACTAGGTTAAACTGCAATTATCAAGAAATCTACTAATTACGAATCTTCAAGTCCACGTAGAGATCAGATGCGAGAACTCACAAGATAACGTAATAAGTCAAATAAGAAACAACAAGTAAAACAACACATAAATATTTATACACTACAAAAAAAGTGCGTTTTAGAGACGGATTTACCGACGGAAAATCCGTCGCCCGCCGAGGTTACCGACGGAATTACCGACGGAATGTTGTCCGTCTCCTTTTTCGGCGTCGGCATTTTTTGCCGACGGGTTTTTGAATTCCGTCGGTATTACCGACGGAATATTTCAGTCAATATTTCCGACGGATTGTCCGTCGGTAATCCGGATAACCCGTTTAACAACCCGAGTCAACATTCCGTCAGTAATTCCGACGGAATTCCGTCGGGAATAAATTAATTATAAAAGAAATTAAATTCCGTCGGTATTTCTGACGGATATTCCGTCGGTATTATCCGACGGATATTCCGTCGGAAATGCCGTCGGATAATCGGTCCCCATTTCCGTCGGTAATTCCGTCGGATTTTCCATTTCAAAAATTCATATAGTGACGGAATACCGACGGAAAATCCGTCACTAAAACAAAATTGTAATAAAAAAAATATGGGTGGAACCGGGGAGACCCGGCCCGACCCGACACTGCCCCGACCCCGACCTACACGGTGGCATCTAAGGCAATCAAGAGAAACACACACACAAACAAACAAACAAAATTCAAACAAGAGAACAAAATTCAAAAGGCAATCAACAAACAGACAAACAAACAAACAAAATTCAAAAGGCAATCAACATCTCCCAAACAGTTTCTTCGTGAACTTTCGAGATTTGCAACTCGATTCAAGGAATTCACAATAAAGCTCAATTTCACAAGCTCACAAAAGATTACAGTCAATTTCACAAGCTCAATTTCACAAGCTCACAATAAAGCTCAATTTCATAATCTTAATCCTATACTACAAGTGTTCTTCAAAGTGAAAAAAAAAACAAGAAACATATATACTGTTACATTTAATAAAAAAACAAGCGCGTCGGAGAAGAGTAGAGGGGACGCGGCGACAGCAGTGGCGGTGGAGGAAAATGATTTTACCTTGTGGCAGAAGGAGACGGCGGCGGCGGCATGGATGTGGTGAGGCCCTGACGACGACGACGGTGAGGCGGGAAAGGGAGGCGACGGCGAAGGCGCTAAGGCGGGAGAGGGAGGCGACGGCGCTAGACGAGGGAGCGAGGGGGAGAACGTGTTTTCAATGAATTTGGGGGAGGCGACGGCGCAAGGAGGGGGAGGCGACGGCGCAAGGAGGCGGCGGCCATGGTGGTGATGATGAAGGAACGGAGAAGATGGAGAAGATGGGAAGATGAAGAAGTGAAAGAAATGAAATAAACCCTAGGTTGAGGCTTTATATAAGCCCCAATATTCCGTCGGCATGTATAAATACCGACGGATATTCCGTCGCCATTTTACCGACGGATATTACCGCCCCATTTACCGACGGAAATTCCGTCGGCATTGTTATTTTTTTTTTTTTATTAATTCAATTTTTTCTACTAGACCTACTAAATTATCAAAATATTTTTTTAAAAAATCACAAAATTCATTTCTTCCACATATATTAATAAATATATTGGTTGTGACTTATATTTATAGTAAATTTCATTTTTATAATTTGTACCTAAATGATAAATAATTAATTAACTTTTATAAAATAAGAAATAAATACATTACATTAATTGAATTAATTTTCATCTTCATCGTCTTCATCCTCCTCTTCATCCTTATCTTCCTCCTCCTCATCATCATCCTCCTCCTCATCCTCCTCATATTCTTCATTCTCCTCTTCTTCCTCATCTTCATTCTCCTCTTCATCCTCTTCTTCATCCCCCTCCTCTTCACCTTCAATTTCAATTAATTCGGGATTTGCAGCCGTCAAGGGTACAGAAAGATTGAAATCTCCCGTAAAGACTTCAGTTGGAGTCTCTATTTGTTCTGTTTGAAATGGAGATTCATCTTCAGTTTTTTTGTCCTTTTTAGGGACTTCTACCATTGACCTTGCCTTTACTTTGCAAACAGCGTGCCATTCATAACCACGTGGAGCTCCCGGATATGTGCAGTAGTATACTTGAGATACTTAATGGGTAAATACAAATGGATCATCCCCAACATACGTCCTTTTCGAACTAACATCAACGAGCTTGTACTCCGGGTGAATTCTTGTTCCTAGATGGCCTGAATCAAACCAATGACACTTGAACAACACTACAGTCTTTGCTGGATATCCTGGATATTCTACTTCGACGACTTCCCGTAACACCCCAAAGTAATCACTTGCATCTGCATTGTAATTCGCACTGCTAACGCAGACGCCACTGTTGGTAGTTGCCTTTGCCGATGCATACCCAGACGTATGAAATCTGTAGCCCTTCACAATATAACCGTTGTAAGTCTTTACACGACGTAGTGGTCCCTTGCTGAGATCTCGTAAGAATCGACTGTCAAGAGCGTTATCCCGTCCCTATACGGCTCAATTTAAAATTAATTAAAATAAATATTAATTTATTTACGTAAAACATAATTAAATGGTACTCACATAACGTTCGAACCATCGGGAAAATTCACGTTGAATACGAGCATCTATATATGCATCTGAGATGTTTGGTTCTACTCGTCGTAGTTCTTGAGTGTACATCCTAATTCACAACATTCAAAAACTTGGTTAATATTAAATGACATAAATGAAGTGGTATTTAAATAGACGATTTATATATGAAATGCTTACTCAATGTATGGTTGAACTTCATCACAATTCAATAACACATACGTTTGTGCTATTTCCGCCTCCGAGTTCGTCTCCCAATATCGTTCAGTGGGTTTTCCTATTGGTCGTCCCTTAGACTTGAATATGGAGAGCATTCCATCGACCTCTTCACTGATATCGTCAGCGGATGTACCACCGAAGTTACGTGGAGCACTTCTTAACTTTGTGTTGACGTGATCTTCAAAGTAATAAGAACAAAACATGCCAACCTCTTCATTCAAATATGCATTCACAATCGATGCTTCAACGTTTGCCTTTTGTTTAGCATTGCGTTTCAAGTTGTGGAGATACCTGATATACACACACATATATATATATATATATATATAACTTATATGAATGCATGCATGTGTAATTGTAATGAAATAAAATAAGTAAGATTTTACCTTTCAAATGGGTACATCCACCTGTATTGCACCGGACCACAAATTCTCGCTTCATACGCTAAGTGAACGGGTAAGTGTTCCATCGAGTTAAAGAAGCTAGGTGGAAAAATTTGTTCCAACTTACACAAAATCACTAGAATGTCTTCATCTAAACGAATCATATCATCGATCTTGATCGTTGTAGCCGTTAAATCTCTAAAAAAGAGACTTAATTCAGTGATAGCCCTCCACACATTGTGAGGAAGAAGTTCTCGGAACACAATCGGTATCAAGCGTTGCATAAATACATGACAATCATGACTATTCATCCTTGTAACCTTACCCGTTGTTGTGTCTACGCATCGACTCAAGTTCGACACGTAGCCGTCCGGAAAGTTCAACTCCTTTATCCACCTACACAATCTTTATTTTTGTGGCTTATCCAGTGTGTAGCTAGCCTTTGGAAATTTACATGTACGCTCATCCTTTTTCAACTATGGACGGCGACAAAGAGTGTCCAAATCCTCCCGAGACTTTGGTGTGTCTTTCGTCTTGCCTTCCGTGTTCATGATTGTGTGGAACACATTGTCAAACACATTCTTTTCAATGTGCATCACATCCAAATTGTGTCGTATCAATAGTGAACTCCAGTATGGTAAGTCCCAAAAAATACTCCTTTTGTTCCAACCACCCTCAATTCCTCTGTTGTGTTCCGCTGCATTTTCCTCAGTACTTTTTTTCAACCCCGTCCACTGAACCTCATATAACAACCTACGTCCTGTACGGAGAGTAAATTATAAGTGACACTAAAAGCAATAGATAAATATACGTTTAGTACTCGATCATTAAATAAATGTATAAAATACCATCTCGAAGTGGAGGTCGATTGTTTGTGACTGCTCTGTTCTTTACAAAGTTCTTCTTATTTCTTCGAAACGGGTGACCTTGAGGTAAGAACCTACGGTGATTATCGAACCATGAAACTTTTCTACTCACCGGGAGACTGAAAGCTTCAGAATTCTCCATACAATACGGACATGCTTTCTTTCCGGCCGTACTCCACCCGGACAACATACCATATGCAGGAAAGTCGCTAATGGTCCATAAAAGAGCAGCACGCATCGTGAAGTTCTGCTTTCTAAAAACATCGTAAGTTTGGACTCCATTCTCCCATAAGAAGATCAAGTCTTTTATAAGAGGTTGGAGATAAACATCCAGTTTGTCCTTTGGATTCGTTGGTCCAGGCACCAATACAGTCAGAAACATTGTTTGAGGTTTCATGCACATCCACGGAGGAAGATTATACGGAGTCAGTATCACCGGCCACAAAGAATACTGCTTCCCATGCATCCCAAACGGTGCAAAACCATCAGTACACAAACCTAATCTCACATTCCTCGGTTCACAAGCAAAATCTGGAAACACGTTATCAAGATGTTTCCAGGCCTCTGAGTCTGTCGGATGTCGCATCTCCCTCGACTCAGCCGAAGAGGAATCTGTAGCATGCCACGTCATGTGTTGTGCAGTGGCACTTGATTGATATAATCTCATCAAACAAGGAATGATAGGAAGGTAGTACATCTTCTTATATGGCACTTTCTTCTTTGTCTTCTTCGATTGACCACCAGGTCCCTTTCGACGTGCCTCTTTGTACCGGGGATGGCCACACAATCTACTCATATTCAGACTGCTATCTTCGTCACTCCAATATAACATGCAACCATTCACACAACAATCAATCTTCTCAACCGGCAAACCAACATTCTTCAACATTTTTTTGCTTTGATGAAACGTCGTAGGCACCTTATTATTTTGAGGACAAATTTCACTGCATAACTGTGTCACTTGCTCATATGCCCTGTTAGAAAGCTTGTTCTCGGTCTTAATGTTCATGAGTCGTGCATTAAATGACAACTGTGAGTGAGATTCACAACCCGGATATAAATCTTCTTCGACTAATTTGAGCATCTCATAAAACCGAAATACCTCATTCGTCGACTCCTCGTCCATGTTTGAAAAACCAGCTTCCCTGATCATTGTTTGATACATATTCGGTTCTTCGTCCCCAAACTGTTGTTCTTCGTCCCCAAACTGTTGTTCTTCGTCCCCAAACCGTTGTTCTACCTCGTTACTAGTGCCAACATGATCGAAATTTGCTTCTTGTTGATAGATTCCAACAGTGTAATAGTAAAACACTTCATCAAATCTATAAGGCCAACGTGTTTCGCCATGACTAGTCCAATTATAATAATTATCAACGAAACCATTCTTCACAATATGTACTAAGACCTCATCAATCTCTTTATATTGCTTATTCCGACATTTCTTAGCATTACACGGACACCTAATGCAATTTCCACTCATGTAATGTGGATGGCTTTTTGCAAATTCAACAAATAACACGAGTTCATTATAAAATTCCACATTCACATTTCCTCTAATCATTCTAGGAGTACAGTACATCCAACGACGGTCAGGCAAATCCATCTGCTAAACATTTAAGTGGAGCAACACATTACTAAACTAAACTTATAATAAATTCAAACAAAACTTATGATATATATAAAACATGTAATTACATTATATTGAATTTTATGTATAGAGTAAATTAAAAATGGTAGAAAATGTACCGTAATCGTAATTTGATGTTTCTGAATACACGAGCATGAGCATAAAAAATTTCGCAGTATAAAGTTTTGGTGTAAATTTGCAATACGAAAGTGAAGTGGGAGAAAAATTAGACAGTAGAAAGTTTTGGGGTAGATTTCCCGACGGAAATGCCGACGGACTTATCTTTCCGTCGGCATTTCACCCGCCCAAATTTCCGTCGACAAAGATAAATGTCGACGGATTATCCGTCGGCATTTATCAAATGGTGAATTCCGACGGAAAGTTAATTCCGTCGGCATTTCACCCGCCCAATATTCCGACGAAAAATATATTCCGTCGGCATTTGGCGGTTTTTTTTTTTTTTAAGTTTTTTTATTAATTCAATTTTTTGTATATATAGCACACACAAAGCAACACAAAGCTTACACCATATTCGATTTTTTCTATTTTGCAAAGAAATATCATGTCTTCTTCATCTTCTATTCGATTTCAGCAAGGCCTTGTTTGTTATTGTGGAAAGGCATGTCGTACATATTCTTCTAAACAACCTAGAAGTAAAGGGAGAATATTTCATAATTGTCCAGACTCCCTAAGTGATGGTTGTGGTGGTGGATGTGGTTTCTTTGTATGGGCTGATACTCTAGAAAACTGTGGTGTTGACAAGAATCAAGGATCTAATCAAAGTGACCAACAAACTGAAGACATGAAGAAAATGACTCAAGAGATGAAGAAATTGGTTATAGAAATCAAGAATTTGGCTGAAGAAATCAAGGATTTAATCAAAGTGAACAAAATCATTTTGATTATGCTAGTTGTCATGGTTGCATCTACCACCTTCAAGTGGTTTGGTTAAATATATGTATAATGCACTCTATATGAGGTTATTTTGTACTAGAATGCACTGTTATTTGTACTCAATGAAACAAATGAATGCACCTTATTTTCATCTATACACCAAATGCATTATTCCTCCAATAAACTACACAAATAAACTGCAATATATAGTTCAACATATAGTTCAACATAAAGATAAATATATAGATCAACATAAAGATAAATAAGTTCAACAGAAAAGTAAATAAGTTCAACAGAAAAATAAATTAGTTCAACACAAAATTAAATTGTTCAACCACGATAGTTAAAAAACTGATCAACCACATCGTCAGTACTCAAGTTGACGTCGTCATCGTCGGCCTGAGCTTGATCTGGAGCTGGAGCTGGCGGGGCTTGCCCCATCGTTTGTTGATAGATGGCCTCGATCTGCTCAACAGACATCCCCAACGTCCGACCCGCGTTGGCACTCCAGAGGCGGAAGTAGTTCTCGAACGTTGCCATGACGTTCGGATCCGGGACGACAGTGGAGGATACGGACGCCTGCGATGCACTCCGGGCCGACCGACCACTTGGTGTCCTCACGGCGTTGCTCATCCCACCAAGGCCAAGGACCCTTCCCTTGGAGGTCGGGGCAACGTCAAGGTAAAGCTGGTCCACGTCAACAGCCGGAGGGGGACCGCTGCTTCCGGATTCAATAGTAGTCGCCGCGGCTTGCGTCTCGGCCTCTTCAATCCTCTGTCGGACGCTCAACTACATAATTAAAAAATTAAAATTAATTTAATTATCTATATATATATAATTTAATTAATACATAAATTTAATTAAACTTACGTGGAGGTCAGTAGTGCGCCCGTAGGTGGACGTCAGTGTCTCGGCATTAAACGGATGAATAAGACTCATCCGATCCAAGTGGGTGTGTGAACGTCCAGTCGCCCGCTCCTATTACGTATCAAATAAACATATACAAATTAATTTAGATAACTAATATAAAATAATTAACTATAATTATTTAATTTTTAAAATTAATGAAAACTTACGATAGCAAGTGATTGCTCGAGGACGGACCGAGCTCCCCCCCAATGCACTGCCATCCCGCCTCCAACGTTGGTTCTGCGGTTGACCCGAGCTTTCTCACACTTCTCTTGGTAAGCCGGGTCCATCCACTTCTCAACCAACGACTCCCACAGGTCAACACCATCCTCCAGGCCCAGATCACGATTCGTGTCACTATCACGCCAGGCCATTCTCCAGTCGTACATCATGTTCGAGTACCGAGAAGAACAAACATCGTACCACTTCTCGTAAATAGCGTCGTCCGAGTAGATCGTCGTATCCCAACGGGCCTTTTTCTATACAAATATTCAACATATTTATCAAATAATATTTATAATTAGTTATTTAATAAACTTTAATTATTGTAATTATATACCTGAAACTCCTCGAAGTATTCATCCTTTTTAGTTTGCGGCACCGCCAACCAAGTGATAGCACCCTTAGAAATCTTGCACTTCTTAAAGGCTTGTGTGCAGATCCTGGACACCTCATTACCGGGCAACAACCTATAAAATTATTAACAAATTTATAAACTAACACATTATAAATAAATAAATAAAGTTAATCGTTATTGAATACTGTTAAACATTAGAATTATTGACTTACGATCCTTGAACGATTTCAACGGGTTTCCTTTTGTCTCGAACGGGATGCTGACGAGAAGAGGATCCTACGGCTGTCGATGAACTAGACGACATCGTAGTCGGCGGCGGCGACACTGCCACAAGAGGAGGAGGAGGAGCCATCACAGGTACTGATTGACCCCGAGGCCTCCTTGCACGTGATCCAGATGGTCTACGTGAACCAGAACCCTGATTCGGTACATGTTCACTCATCTGTTTCAATCAATAAAAAATACATAATTTTACTAATTATCAATTTAATGAACATATTGCTAATTTAAATTTTTTACTAATATAGCATATTCCTAATTTAATCAACATATTCCTAATTTAAATCAAAACAATATATATATATATATATAACCTAATTACAACGTGATACCACCGTCGAACCATCTAATTAACTAATAATTTAAACAATTGATTGAAACATGCATCACCTACATTAAAAATATTTCTAAATTAACATATTCCTAAATTAACAAATCTAAACATAATTAAAATAATAGTTTTCTAATTGGAGTTTTCTAATTATCAATTAAATGAACATATTCCTAATTTAATTTTTTTACTAATATAGCATATTCCTAATTTAATTAATCAACATATTCCTAATTTAATCAACAATAACCTAATTTAATTATTATTTTTCTACCTAACTTAATCAATAATAAAAAATTGAACATATTCCTAAATTAACAAACCTAAAACTAATTAAAATAATAATTTTCTAATTGGGTCAATAATTATAAATTTAATGAACATATTCCTAATTTAAAATTTTTACTAATATAGCGTATTCCTAATTACAACGTGATCCAACGGTCGAACCACTATATCTAAACTAATTTAAACAATTGATTGAAACATGCACTACCTACATTAAAAATATTCTATATCAAAATTACACCATTAAATTAAACTAGTAATTAACTATACATGCATATAACAATTAATTAATTAACCTTAAAAAACTACTCTATCAAAATTATTCTAGCTTAATCAACAAATTAAATAACATACGTACTAATTAACATGATCATAATATTTTAACAACTAACCAAATCAATAACATGCAAATCAACATTAAATTATTCATATTTACATATATCCATGCATAAACATATATAAGTATTAAAACTAAGTAATAGAACTAATTAAGAAAACGTACTGTATCAATGTAATCGGAGAAATTTGCTTCAATAGCCTCGTCCTCGTCTTCGTCTTCCCCCCCAAATCGACTCACTCACGCACGCCTTTTTTTTTTTCTAAAACTCATTCTGTGAGGCCCTTATATATAAAAAAAAAAAAAAAATCGACGGATATTCCGTCGGCATTTCCCTCGGTAACCGTTACCTTTTTTGGAAAACGAGGCGGTGGAACCTATGCCGACGGATAATCCGTCGGCATATATATTTCAAAATATCTGTCGGCATATGCCGACGGAACGGATTTCCGTCGGCAAGTACGTTGACTTTTCAAACAACAGTAATCCGTCGGCATTCCGTCGGCATTTCCGTTGGAAAAGCCGACGGAATATTATCCGTCGGCATGTGCCCGTCCCTATAGCGCGCGTTTTTTGTAGTGATAGTGATTCGATTAACTTTATCTACATCCACTGTACCAGAGACTCACTTCTTTGCTTGATAAAAGAATGTTTACACACTCGATCACTCGGAACGAGAATTTTCTCACTTCACTCGTGATCGATCTCACACAACTCAAAGAATTGAAAATGAATGTAACTCTTACAATGTACAACTACAAATGATTATATACTCTCCTCCATGATGATTGCAACAGTTAAGACCACAATTAGTTAGTTAACACCGTTTGTCAATCGTTGTAACAACCCATGTGCAAGTTAGCCCAACCGAATCGAAGTTATCTTCAATGTAAGTTGAAACTACTTGTAATTGTCACTTGTCTAAACATCAGATGAGTCAAACTCATCAGATACCAACTCCTCTGATACCCCCATCAAATTAAAGACTTACCCCGCTGATCCAAGATCAACGCTGCTGATTCTAAGCAATTCCATCTCAATTGACTGAAAACCTTCAACTCATCTGATTTGACCTAAGTCATCTTATCTGACATTAGATTTTGAGATAACACTCACAACAATGTTTATACGAAAAACAACAAATCAAAAGGTGAGTCAAGGTAGAACTTTTTTCCGCAAGACAAATACGTCATACACAGGGACGAACCCAGAAATGAAGGTTAGGTGGGGCAATATTTTTCACAATTATATTTTCTTCATCAATCTTATTTTTATTTTAAGGGGCTAGGTTATTTTATTTATATAATACTATTATATGAGTTAATTGTAAAAGAGTTTTAAAAATACTAAAAGTACTATAGAAGTGTTCTTCTTTTTATCAAATAGTTTTAAACATGTAAAATGTAATTCTTTTGAGATCAATTTTATAATTAAAATACTTAAAAATAAGCATTTTATATATAAATACCAAAAAGTGTAATAAGAAAATTCTTTTGAGACAACTTTTACAATATATTGGTTGCTAAAATGATTTATTATTAATTTTACTGAATTAAAAAAATATCACTAAAAATAATAAATTTTTTAATATATACATAATATATATTTATGGGGTGGGGGGTAGAAAGAGGTTTGTTATAATTCCACTCAACTTATTTTAAGCATATACTTATCCTCAAAAAGCAAAAGGTGCTGTATGAACCAAAAGAAGTATTGGTATAGTATCTAATTTTGACTCTGGAGTCGGGACACATTATTTTATACTCGGTCCACTGGAAACTGGAAGTTAGGGATAATTTCTCAGGAATTATATCTTGTTTTTTTTATTCATGGAGTATTAAGTAAAACCAATGGGCAATGTCGCCAGCTTTGCTTTTTTAAATGAACAGAAGTTTGTTAAATAAATAAATTAAAGAAAAGAAAAGAGATGTTTATTATACAACTGGGAAACTTAATATCCAAAGAAAATTCACAAAATTGCGATTACCCCCCAATCAGATTATTGAACGAAGAAAAGTAGTATGTCAGGCTAAATATTCGTTAATCCGTATTAGTATCTAATTTGATGTTGCATAATAATTTTAGTTGATCTTTCAGTTATATTGTAAATTAAGTATTATATTAGCAAACAAGCCTCTCAGCAACCACATTAGTTCTTCTTATTTTTTTCAAAGAATAGCCTTAAGAAGATTGATCCAAGTCTAAAATTAAAATATAATGAGAGAAAAAAGTATATTGATTCAAAAAGAAATTAATTGAGTAATTATTATTTTTTAACAATAGTTGTCCTAGAATCAAGCCATGATACAATGTCCGAAAGGACGGTGAGGATTCTATCATCAGGTTCCCCTTCCAAAATACAGTGGAAACCTCCATCGTAAAGCTTGAGAGTTTTGTCATCGCTTGAAGCAGCCTCGTATAGAAACTGGCTTACACGAGGATCCGTCACTTTATCAGCAGCTCCATGAAGAATCAGAATTGGAGATGCAACCTTGTCCACCTGTGATTCAATGTAGGTTGTAGCGTTCAAGAGTTCCACGGCAGTCTTTAACCGAGTTTGATCTGAGTAACAGATCACATTGTATGGAGCCTACAAAACCAACATCTAATAACTAACTAATTTGAGAAATATATGATAGTACTTGTAATGTGTTAAAATGTTACCAATTGTTTCTTGTTGGACTCTCTGAATGCCAAGTCTGCTAAATCTTTCTGAGGAACGAGCTTCGCTTGTGGCATAAGCTTTGACAGAAAGATTAGGATTTTCTGAAGTGGAAGAGGAGGTTTCATTTCCTCTGCGATCTGACAACCAAATCAACCTCATCAAAATATTGAAAACAGAATTTCAAACACTTTGCAGTTTCTATGGCCAGATAACAAATCAATTTTAATCACAACCCAAAACGCACGCCCGTTTTTTTATGACAAACAAACCTAATGATATCTATGATCAACAAATGTTTTGAAAATGGGGTGTTTACTTTACACATTGGAGCAACAAGCACAATGCCATCCCATTCATCTGGTTTCTTTAGAAGTGCTTTAAGAGCTATTGCTCCCCCCATCGACTGACCAAATATGAAACGAGGCAAACCTCGAATCTCTGGCCTTCCTGTGTATCACAACACAAAAGATCATTTTGAGTGGGCATATGAAAAACAAAGCAAACAAATTCTTATAGCATTATGGTCATGGAGAATGCACCTTTCATTATTGAGTATTGCTCTATAACATTATCAACTATGGCATCAAATGAGGGGACGTAGCCATGTAATCCTTCAGAGAGACCAAAGCCCGGATGATCAATGGCATACACACCATAACCAGCAGAAGCAATATGCTTCGCAATGCCTGGAGTTCAAAATGTAAGTTATATACTGAGTTTAAAGTTTCTACGATAAAAAGGATGGACGTGGATGAAATGAAGAAATACAAAACCTTCAAAGAAAAAAGTGCAGGTATCACCATATCCATGGCAAAAACACAATGCGCCTTTGATTCGTACACCGGGCTTTGGCAACCAGCTTTTACAAAATATTTCTTGTCCATTTGAGTTCACTTCATACCACTACATAACAGCAGTAAATTCCATTATAAATATTGGATGAAAGAAGTATAATGCTTCCAAAAGACATGTAATAAGGCAAAAAATTGTATGAAAAATATCACATTGGAGCCCCAACTCAATCATTTGATAAAGGAGAATATGACTCGAATACCACCACAGTGGAGCACGTCTCATGTACGAGACCGTCTCACAAAAGACTCCTCGTGTAAAAAAAAAAATGGAGGATATATATCACTTGTCAATTATACATGGAAATTGGAATCATTGAACTTCCAAGTATCAAAATGTAATTCCAAAAATTCAATTTTCCCCCTTTCTGTCATACAAGAATCTTCAATTAAACTCCAACGGAAACACAGTGAAATAGCAAGAACTAACTATCTCGAATCAAATATCATCACAAAATGTAAACAAATTGATCATTGAGTACACGAGGTCGAATTAAAATTAATTTAATGCCATGACTTACCTCCTCTGTTCTGATCCCAGCTGGAGCCATCTGCTCAAACCAATAAACAAACGACGAAAAACGTAACTCAGTTACAGAAATTAATTGCGATGAATAGAGGCAAAATCATGAGAAATAGAGAATGATACCTTGAGCAAAATATGATCAAGCTGGTTCTGAACATTCGCAAAAGCTGACCGGACCCTTCTTCGAGCAGATACATGGTCCAAATTCTGGGAGGCGATGGAGTTGAGTTCTTCACTCACCCCTTCGATTTTGGGCTTTTTCTGCGCTGCCATGATCACTGCTTGCCTAGAGAAAGTGGGTTTTAGTTTCGGGTGTTGCCGGAGGATAAAGTGCGGGTGAAGATCCCGGCGAAAATGGGTATATTCCGGCGGGTAAAGAGGCCGGAAAGTTGAGGTGAGAGCAAGGTCCATTGGTTGTGATTTGTGAAAGTGGGAAGTGGGGTGCTTTCATTTTCGAATATAAAAGTGTCAGTCAGTCCAGTCAATTGCACATCGAAAACGTGTTTTCCGTGGACACGATCATAGATTAAAGTTATGGGTCACACTAGTGTAATTATAGTTTAATTATCCCATAATTAAATGAAAAATATGAGCTTCATAGGCTAAACTTTGTGGAATTTGGATTTTTAAACTCAATTAAATTCCGGCGCCGACCATATTGGGAGGATTTTAGCAAGTTTCTTTAAATTTTTTCTTTTAGCTACACGATTATTTGATACTTATTCAATTAACTAACCGACCCCGTTGCTACCCAAAAAAGAACAGCGATTCAACTATCGATTTGGTCAGTTGAATTGAACAGAAATTGTAGTATTTAGGTTCTCCATTTCAATATTTGTAATTTTTTTAATTTTCTTTTCAATCTACACCCTGCATTGCATCTATGTCTCATAATTTGACACATCTTTTCACTAAACCATACTATTTACTATCCCTCCTATTCAATTTAAATGCTGTTCGGTCAATTAAATGTGTTTCTTCCCAATTTACTCTTAAACCCATTAATAGTTACTTAAATAATACGAGTAATAGTTTTCAAAATTCTACAAAAATCACAAAGTAATTAATTAAGAGTATATAGTAAAAAGTCAATATTTTTCTTAATATGTAAAATTAGCTTAAGATGACATATATTTTAAATAGAAAGGTGTAACAATTTTCTTCCCATAAAAATTTTTATCCACGTTTTCATTCCCTCACTGCATTTTTTTCTTCTCAGTACATTCTCTCTTCTCATTTCTCAATATGCCTCTACCTTTTATTTTTCCATAATTCTCAATTGTAATCGAATTTTCTAACTCACTATAGATAAGAAAATATACATACTACCAAATGATTTGGGAGTAATATTGTACAATTAATTAACTGATTGAGTGCACACAATTCGAAAGGTTGCTATCGTAACAATTGGACAAAAAATTGCCAAAACAAATAAGATGGTGTTATGTTGGGCCGAAAGGCGAAAAGTAACATGACGAAACTGAGGCCCCTCAAAAACCAAATTGAAAAAGACTTTAATGGTCCACTCAAAGTTCTATTGTTA
The DNA here is from genome assembly GCA_963675135.1 of Galeopsis tetrahit. Classification (NCBI taxonomy): domain Eukaryota; kingdom Viridiplantae; phylum Streptophyta; class Magnoliopsida; order Lamiales; family Lamiaceae; genus Galeopsis; species Galeopsis tetrahit. The sequence continues at coordinate 66,573,530 of OY776122.1, read as the reverse complement.
TTATAGTGCCCTCAACTTCAATTCATTCGTATAAAAATATCTTTGAAGGCCACATCAATAAAACTAAGGCGGGGTTATACGCCCCTCCAAATATGTTATATGCACTCCCCTGATACACGCATCCTCTAAAAATAGACGAAAGATAGATTCACTCCCCCTAAATGACCTTTTATACTCTTTTCTCTTAAAACTCTCTACGATAAATGCACTCCACATAAAATCCTATTTTTTTACACTAAACCCCTAATTTTCCCCCTCTTCTTCTTCTTCATTTCATTTTTTCTCAATTTCTCCAACCCTTCTTCCTCAATCCGTCACAGTCGCCATCTGCCTTAGCGCCGCCTCCTCCCGCCTTAGTTTTATTTTAAATGGAGGAATTTGATCTATGAATTTTAAATCCACCATCCAAATTCATTCCACTTGTTTGGATTATGAATGAATTTCAAATACTTAGATTTTTGCTCACACATTTTTTAGTTAAAATTGAGAGGATTTTACAACCATGTACTTTGAAATCCATCTATTCTTAAAACATTTCATTTGAAATACCTACTCAAATCAAATCCTTCCATCCAAACACAACCAAATAGACAATTTGTATGCAACCAAATTCCTCCATATAATATGAAAATTAAATAAAAAAATAGAGAAAACAAAAGACGATGAAGAAACTTACCCCCTCCATTTCATAAAGTTTGTCATCTTTATTATTTTGTATAGATTTAAATAACATATTTTTTGACACATTCCCTCATTAATGTTTCTTTTCTTTCGTATCTTTCCTTATGAAAGAAAGAAAATGTCAATTTTTTTTTTTTACGGGAAAATAGGATTTCATTACGTGTTAAGAGTAGGCTGACGCCTTACATCATTGATAATATTTGAAATACAATTTTTAGGAAAATCTAAGCATTCATAATCTAAAAAGTGAAGTGAATTTGGATGGTGGATTTGAAATTCAGTGACCGCAGTTCTACTATACCCTTAATTAATTACTTTGTGATTTTTGTAGAATTTTAAAAACTATTACTCCTATTATTTAAGTAACTATTAATGAGTTTAAGGGTAAATTGAGAAAACACACATTTAATTGACATTGAAATGTGCAGAACAACATTTAAATTGAATAGGAGGGATAGTAAATACTAGTAGGGTTTAGTGAAACGATGTGTCAAATTATGAGACATAGATGCAATGAAGGGTGTAGATTGAAAGAGTAGGCTTTCGCCATCCGCCTCATGCGGTCGTCGCCCTTCGCCCAAGCCACTTGCTGCGCCCACCACCCTTTTTTTTTTAATTCGTTCTGCTTGTAACGCAACAGCGGCAATGGCGGTTGTCCTCCCTCTGCCCAGCGTTGCCGCCCCCCTTCCCTCCCTAATTTTCTTCATTTTTGTTGAAAGATTTGTGCAAAAGCGGCGTCACGCGCCTCTTCCTCCACCGCCTTGAAGCAGGGATTTTTTTTTTTAATTTATTTTCGATAATAATGGGTCGACCAAAAACACTCTCGTCGACAACAATTTGGTCGACCCATTATTATCGAAAATATCATTTTTTTATTATTTTTAAATTTTCTTTCGACAAACCAGTGTCAAAGTGAGTGTTTTTGGTTGACCCTGGTTTAATTTGTTGAAAATAAGATTTTTTTTTTTTTATTTCTACATTTATTTGGGGGCGTCGTGGCTGCCAAAGGTGGGACGACGTCGGTGGCTGTCGAAAGTAGGGCGGCGGTGGCCTCTCCAATTAGGGTTAGCATTAGTATTAGGGAGTTCATCTATTTTCTTGTATTTTACTGAAAAGATAAAATTGATATTTTATATGAATATTTAATTAATAAAAGTGAAGGGGGTGCATTAAACATTCATGGAGGGGCATTATAACCCTCCCTAAAATTAAACTTGGTTTTTTCTTTTTAACGGTAAGACATGATTTTCAATCGTTTGAAATAATATTTTCAAGTAAATATTTATTTAGAAAAATCTAATTAGATAACTCATCGGTCCATTTTCTTTGAACCATAATAATTAAAATTGCCAACTCCACTGTAAGACTACTCGACTTATAAAAACTACTGACTTCATCATTTATAGTACTCATGGGCCGAGGCTTTCTTCTTGGATTGAATACTCTTCAAATTCGGAAGGCCACGGCTATTTGTTTCCGGACTTAATTAGTTCACCCCACTACATTAGTCCCTCTCCTCCCTGTTTCTTTCAAAATGATAAAAAAAAATAAAAGGGAAACAGGTTCGATTTACATATATTCATTTTGTAATAGTTTATCTATATGACCAAACAACAAATAATAGCAAATATTCTTTGTTTATCATTAACTTATACAGTAATTTAAAAAAGGCAAAGTTTCATATGTAGTCTACTATAAATAAGAACTCTAGTCCAAATCTAAAAGTGTCTGACCCGACCCAGAAGCCTATTCCCAGCTCAGGCCGAGTCCAGTTCATGGAGTAATTAAAAAAAGGGCGCGGTTAAAGACACCCACCGACCTATTGAGGACACCCACACTTCCGATGAGGACACCCATGTGAAAAATCCGAGAGTGCCCTTCAAATTTCTTTTCCTCCTTCCCCTCCCTTGTTTTCGGTACACCCACCCCTCCCATCTTCCCCACTCCATCTCTCACCCGCACTCCATTTCAACCTCCATTTCCACTCTTGAAACAACGACGTCAAACAAGACAGAGAAAGAACACGGGCGCGTTGTTTTTTTGAGAAGAAGAGGACGCGTTTTTTTTTTTCTTTTTTGCAAAAATGGTTAAAAGTTAGTTTTTCTTACTTATATTTGAGAAGAAGAGGAGGATGCGTGTTTAATTTAGGTTTTTGTTGATTGAAACATTGATTTTATTGTTGTAGGGTTTCATGATTTATGTTTTGTTTTTTGAATTTTGTGTTATCATGAATGTGTTGATTAAGGTTGATTTTTTGTGTTATAATCATGTTTATGTGACAATTTATCAATATTTGATGTGTTAGGATGTAAATAAATCAATGGGCATCTAATTGGCATGGTTTAGGAAGAAATTAAACGTTTTTTTACTGGTTTTTCGAACATGGAGGAGATGTCCGGAACTAATTTTCGAACATGGCTTGTTTATAAATTTCGGATGAGAACACCCACAATTTTTTATGTTTGGATGAGTACACCCACAATGTACGGGATAAATTTTCGAACATTGCTATCATGTTGGGAACAAATTTTCGAACATTGAGCATATGTTCGAAAATTTGTTCCCAACAGAGGGTTTTGGGTTGGAAATTCGACCAAGTAAAACACACGGAACAAATTTTCGAACATTGCTATCATATTGGGAACAAATTTTCGAACATTGCTATCAGGTTGGGAACAAATTTTCGAACATATAGCATATGTTCGAAAATTTGTTCCCAAAAGAGAGTTATGGGTTGGAAATTCGACCAAGTAAAACACGCGGAACTAATTTTCGAACAATGCTATCATGTTGGGAACAAATTTTCGAACATTGAGTATATGTTCATGTTTTTTTTTCGGACAAAGAATCGTTGTTCGAAAAAACAACACGAAAATGATCATCTTCTTCGCGAAACCAGACGCGAATAAGAGTTTTTTTCGATTCAAGCAAATGTCATTCATATTGTCAAAATGTATGTCCTAAATGCATACTGTTTAAACTAGATACCATTATAAACTCATATTATGCCAAAAAAAACAAGATTAAACTAACAAAACACAACAAAACCCTACACATAAAAAAACTTCCATTTTCAAAACTAAAAAACCTTCAAAACATGTTAAAAAACTTAAAAATGAATATTTGGCACCCCCACAAGTCACTTTTGCATCACTATCAGCCATTTTCGAGTTCTTCCACACTGAAAATCGTTTTTACAATTTTTGGAAAGTTTTGCAATGAGAATTTTGATCGACCCTTCTTCTTCTCGCGATAGATATAGTGGTGGGTGTACTCATCCGCAATTTTTTTAAAATTTTCAAGGAGGGGTAAAATTGACAATTTACATACTCCTTTTTCAAAAAAAAAAACTTTTGTTGGATGTCCTCGATAGGTCGGTGGGTGTCTTTAACCGCGCCCAAAAAATATCCTACCAGCCTAGAAGCCCATTCTCGATCCAGCCCAACTCCTTAATTATTAATTTAAAAAAACCCAATCCACCTTAGAAGCCCATTCTCGGCCCAATCCAACTTCTTAATTATTATTTACAAACACACATTCTCTAATTATATATATAGTAAACAATTTTCTTAATTTTATATAATAAAATAGTAAACAATTCACAAAAAATATTAAGTTTCACTATTCAAAATTTTTAAGATAAAATGTTTTACACTTTTCTATTATATTCAGTTACACTTTTCAACTATAGTAACAAACTTTTTAAGTAAAAATGTGCTATATTTTTATGTGAAATTTTTTATTTAGTAAAAAGTGCAACACAATATTATTAAAAATAAAAAGTGTAAGTCAGTATAATTGAAAAGTACAACACAATATTACTAAAAAGTGCAAGTTAGTATAACTGAAAAGTACAACACAATATTTATGAAATTTTTTAGTCATTATAACTAAAAAGTACAACACAATATTACTGAAAAAGTGTAAGTCACTATAATTAAAAATATTATTGGAAAGTGTATGTCACTACAATTGAAAAGTGCAACACCATATAACTAAAAGGTGCAACATAATATTTACCAAAAAGTGTAAGTCATTATAACTGAAAATATTATTGGAAAGTGTAAGTCACTATAATTGAAAAATGTAAGTCACTACAATCGAAAAATGCAACACCATATGACTAAAAGGTGCAACATAACATTACTAAAAAGTGTAAGTCATTATAACTGAAAATATTATTAAAAATTGTAAACAACTACAATTGAAAAGTGCAACAAAATATGACTAAAATGTGCAATATAATATTACTAAAAAGTGTAAGTCACTATAACTTAAAATATTATTTGTTGATGTTGATATAAGTGTTTTGTTTAATGATCTAACACTAACAGCCGAGTGTTGTGTTTAATGTTCCCAACACTTATTACAACATCAGAATTTGCCCTTCCTTTTCTCACTAACTCCGATCTTACGCTTGTTGTCTAATGATGTCCCCAGAGCAGTTAGAAGACATGGGCAACACCCAAGTCATGCCATTGCGTGGGAGTGAGAAGTTATTAGACATGGTATAACAAATACCTAAATTCTAGGAGTGGTGGAGAGAAGTTACTTACCGCATGATCTCACGGCTGTGATGAACATGGGAGTTGATGGCAGATCGACCTTGATGCCTATAAATACAAAAGCTGCCTCAACACGAGATACACAAGAAGGAAAGCTGAATTCGACTACTACACTATTGAACGCTATATACGCTTCTAGTTAGGAAAATTAGTGTTTCTTCTTGTAGATCTTCATACTATTGTAAACCCGAATAGTAGTGTGTTAGATCATAGTCTTATTTACTAGGTTGTGTGTATAGATCTATAGGTAGATAGTTTCATAGAACTTAGTAAATCTTTTACACTTTCGTAGTGTTATTATACACCTCAAAGAGGTTGTACTCGTTTCACATATTTTTAATATAGTGAACAACATAGATTATTTTATAATCTGTGCAAATTTTGAATACTTCTATTTTCAGTACGTGCATTTTAATTTCCGCTGCATAGTGTTGTTTGCACAGTGCCAACACGACAAACAACATCTCTGATTTCGCACGCACACACACTTTCAGTTGGTATCAGAGCCAACTACTTGATACACTAAGTAGAGATTCTGCTTAGAGTGTGTAAATCTGAAATGGAGTATCCACTTTCACCCGCACTAAAGCCTCCGATTCTAGATGGCACGAATTATGCCTTCTGAAAACCAAAGATGAGAATGTACATCAAATCCATTGATGAACGAGCCTGGAGGAGTGTTATTGCTGGTTGGACTCAACCAAGATCCACAGCGGATGAAGACAATGAAGCTCGGATCAAGAGAGAGCTCGACTGGACGGCTGAAGAAATCACAACCGCTAGTTACAATTCAAAGGCGTTGAATGCAATTTTCACCTCAACTGATGCCTCAATGTTCAAGATCATATCAAACTGTATTTCATCTAAGGATGCATGGAATCGACTGCAAGAGCATTGTGAAGGATTGAATATTGTACAAAGAACCAGACTTCGTATGTTTGGAACCAAGTTCGAGAACCTGAGGATGAAAGAAGATGAAACCATTTCATCTTACAATGAAAAGCTGACTGAGATTTAAAATGAAGCTCATTCTCTTGGAGATCCAATATCCAACACAAGGTTAGTACATAAAATTCTTAGATCAGTTCCTAAATGTTTTGAACCTAAGATATGTGTTATAGAAGAAGCTAAGGATACAGATGTGTTAAGTCAAATTGAATTGATTGGTATTTTGAAAACCTATGAAATGAACATTTCTGAAAAGACTGATAATGAAAATAAAGTGCTTGTTTTCAAAGGTGATGCCTCATCATCTGCATCATCAGGTTCTAGAAAATTACCTTATGTTACTGAAATTGATTCTGATGAAGATGATATTGGGGAATATCTTAATAATCCTGATTACATGACATTTATTACTAAACAGTTTAAGACTCTCATGAAGAATAAGAGATTCAAAGATAACATTCAACCTAAGGTGCATATTAATAATACTCAACAATTGCCTGTTAGGAAGAACACTTTTAATCCTTCTAGACAATTAGAAATATGAAACAGGTTTAGATCTGACCAGAATTATAGGAAGAATGTTAAATGTGATGCATGTTCTGGATATGGTCATTATGCTAATGAATGTGCCAACACCATTCTAAAAAAGAAACTTAATTTCAGTGCTACTTTATGTGATGAGTCTGATATTGAACATGATCCTGAAAAAGACATTGAAAAAGTTTTCTCTGCTAGAATTATATATGATGATACTTTTGATGATGATCTGGATGATTATTACGATGTGAGAACAAATGAGCCATCATTTGGGAAATCACTGAATAATGATGCTCCAAAATTTAACTGTTTCACAAGTTCTGTTTATGAGACAGGTACATCAAGTAAAACAAGTTTATTCAGAAGAGATGCTGACATTCAAAATTTGTCTAATACTGTTTTCAAATTGGAAAGTCTTTTAACAAAGAAGGATAAAGAAATTTCTAAACTCAAAGAAAGACTAGAGGTGTCTATTCTTGATTTTAAGAAATATTCTTATGAAAAACCTTTAACAAATGAAAAGGTTTTCAAGATATCTTCTGAAACTGAGAAATTTAATCATATAATTAAGTTACTGAATTTTGAAAATTCTGATTTAAGAGAATCAATTACCAAGCTGGAAGGTATTCTAACAAGGAAAGATATTGAGATATCTAAACTTGAAGAAAGATTGAAGGAAGCCTCACTAAGCTTCAAAAAAAATTTTGAAGGAAAGAACAAACTGGAAGACTCTCTTATGACCAACAACTCAAGAAGAACAGGTATTGACTACCAAGGTAAAAATTCTAAGAATTCTGAACCTAAGAAACCTACTGTATTTGTAAAAGGTGAAGTGAATTACAATCCTAGTGTTTCTGCTAAGACTCAGATCAATGCCAAAGATGTGATATGTCATTACTGTTTCAAAAAGGGTCATAAAAGTCCTCAATGTTTAAAGAAGAAAAATCATCTGAAAATTTCTGTATTGCCTGGAATGACTCAACATTCAAGATCACATAGAAATAAGTCTGCATGGATTCCAAAAGAAAATACATCTTGTAATGTTGTTCATATGTCTCTAAAAACATGTATTCCTGGATTATGGTACTTTGATAGTGGTTGTTCTAAACACATGACATGTCAAATTGATTATCTTGCTGATTATAATGTTTATAATGGTGGTAATGTCACATATGGTGGTGGATCTAAAGGAAAAATCATTGGTAAAGGGACATTAAATGTTCCTGGTTTTTTCCTAAGTTATCCAATGTTTTGCATGTTGATGGATTACTCGCCAATCTTATAAGTATTAGTCAATTATGTGATGATGATTTGCATGTTAAATTTGACAAGAATTCATGTTATGTGTTAGACAAAGATTCTGAATGTATCATGATGGGAAACAGATCTGCTGATAATTGATATCTTATTGAATCTAAACTTACTTGTAATAAGGCTAAAGTTGATGATAGTACATTATGGCATCACAAACTTGGACATGCTAACTACAGACAGCTTGATAAACTTGTTAGACTAAAAGTTGTTACAGGTTTACCAGATCTGAAATTTTCAGACAAAAAGGTTTGTGGACCTTGTCAAAAAGGCAAACAGGTCAAGGTGTCTCACAAAATGTTGGGACATTGCTCAACTAAACATTGCTTCGAATTACTGCACATGAATCTTATGGGTCCTATGGAAACAGAAATTATTGGAGGTAAAAGGTATTCTCTAGTTGTGGTTGATGACTATTCCAAATTCACATGGATTGAATTCTTAAAAGATAAATCTGAAACTTTTTTTTAATTTATACATTTATTTGGGGGCGTTGGTGGCTGCTAGAGGTGGGACGACGTCGGTGGTTGTCGGAAGTAGGGCGGCGGCGGCCTCAATTAGGATTAGCGTTAGTATTAGGGAGTGCATCTATCTTCTTGTATTTTACTGAAAAGGATAAAATTGGTATTTTATATGAATACTTAATTAATAAAAGTGAAGGGGTGCATTAAACATTCATGGAGGGGCATATAACCCTCCCTAAAATTAAACTTGGTTTTTTCTTTTTAACGGTAAGACATGATTTTCAATCGTTTGAAATAATATTTTCAAGTAAATATTTATTTAGAAAATTCTAATTAGATAACTCATCAGTCCATTTTCTTTGAACCATAATAATTAAAATTGCCAACTCCACTGTAAGACTACTCGACTTATACAAACTACTGACTTCATCATTTATAGTACTCATGGGCCGAGGCTTTCTTCTTGGATTGAATACTCTTCAAATTCGGAAGGCCACGGCTATTTGTTTCCGGACTTAATTAGTTCACCCCACTACATTAGTCCCTCTCCTCCCTGTTTTTTTCAAAATGATAAAAATAAATAAAAGGGAAACAGGTTGGATTTACATATATTCATTTTGTAATAGTTTATCTATATGACCAAACAACAAATCATAGCAAATATTCAGTCTACTGTAAATAAGAACTCTAGTTCAAATCTAAAAGTGTCTAACCCGACTTAGAAGCCTATTTCCAGCTCAGGTCGAGTCCAGTTCATTAATTATTAATTAAAAAAAGGGTGGGACTATTTACACCTCCATTTTAGTTTAGAACACTCCCCCTTTGAATTTAATAATAAAATAATGAGGTAAAAAACCAAAAACACCCTTTAAGTTATATTACACTAATAAATGCACCCCTATTACTAATCGCACCCCTCCTTCACCTTTTAAACTCTAAACCTAAGTTTTATCCAGCCCCAGCCGCCGCCGCCACCACCACCAAACAACAAACAAACAATAAAATTTCACCACAAACAACAAACAAAAAAAATCCAGGAACTTAGAAAATTTTCAATTTTTTTTTTAAATTTTCGACAAACCAATGTCGACCATATTCACTCTCGTCGATACTGGTCGACACTGGTTTGTTGAATTAAAAAAAAATGAAATATTTCGACAACTTTAAGTCGGCCAAAATACACTCTCGTCGACAACAATATATCGACGAGAATGTATAAGGTCGATCTACAAAGTTCGAAAAAAAATTAATTTTTTTTTTAAAAAATCGACATGATTCACGTATTATGCAACACTAAAATATACGACCGCAAGTATACGGCGTCCATCGTAGCGTGATAAGTACGAGGTCGATCCCACGAGGAGGTGTAGTGTAAAAGTGGAGTTTGTCAATTGAATTCTAAATAGACGCGATCGATTAAGTTGAAATGTAGTAATTACCCCTAATTATCTACCCAAAGTTGTCACAAGTAAACAATTAAACGAGTAATATAGAAATCGATCAATGAATGCTCATGCAAATCACAAAACGAGAGAAAATACGGGTGACCTCAAAGATGAGAAGGTAGGTTCCAAAGCACATGCAATACTAATGAATCCGTCTATGATTAACTATCTACTTAAGTGGTGTTCATGCTTTGTCTATAAGATTGATCACATAATAATAAATTAAAAGTTTCTTCAATCCCAATAATCCAAAGGAAATATCACACAACTTAATATCTCTACCTAAATTGCACAATAGAACCAAATTAAGCTCATAGGATCATCACACATCTTCCTAATCATTGAGCATCTTTCAATCTCACAATAAAATTAGGTCAAATGCTTGCAATCAATCAATCAAACAAAATTTCTCAACCTAATTCAATTAACTAAGATTAACATATCACCATTGTACACTAATGACATGTTTTGCAATGAAAATCAAGCATCCAAATAGAATTAAGCCACACAAACACCAAATAAGCAAAACATTAATTCATAAACTTCATCAAGAGTATTTACAAGGCTCTAGAACCAAAAGTGTTCTAGCCAATCAACAACATAATCAAATTAATAAAATCAAATGAAATAACTAAATAAAAAGAGAGAGAAATAGAAAGTCTAGTCTAAAATATGATGGGGAATGAAAATTCCAAGCTATTGATGCCTTCCTTACATGAATTGATGAAGAATTGAAGAAGTTATGGCCAAATCACCTTCAGTTGTGTGTTTCTATGTGTGGAATTTGAAGAATTGGGGAAGAGTTCTTTTAATTTTAAGAATGAGGGCTTATATAGTGTTGGGTGCAAGAATTGCAAGTTAGTCCCTAAAAAATGGTCAAATTGGACAAAATGCACCGAAAATGGCCGTGCAAAATCAATGTTTGGCTTGGACGGGGCTCAGCCGAGCAAGCGGCTCGACCGTGCTATTGCGCAACAGGGGCTTGAAGGTGCTCGACCGTGCTGCATCGAGGTGGAGTTGCTCGAGCAGGCTACTCGGCCGAGGCGCATGGATGAGGCTTGGATGGGTGCTCGGCCGTGCCCCTTGCTTGGCCCCAACTTTCTGTATCGACATCGACCATGTCGAGAGGGTGACTCAGTCGTGCCCTTCGGATTGGCTTGGGGTGGCAGCTCGGTCGTGCCCCTTGCTTGGCCGTGCTCTCCCTTGGCCCAATTTTTTTTGTATCGAGCACCACCTCCTTGATCCGCGTGCTCGGCCGTTCCTCTCTTCGGCCCTTTCTCGTTTCATGCATATCTTTTACCTCGGGTGTCCGATTGACTTGATTCTTTTGGCTATTCCACTCCGTTTTTCGAGACGAACCCAACGGTGCAATCCTCTTCTTGATCCAGTGAAGTATGGTTAGTGTTTTGCTCCGAATTCCATCGTATTTCCTACAAAATCGACAAAACACAACCTTTCCCTCATTTTGGCTCAAATTATCATATTTAATCCATAAATCAATGAAATCACATAAAAAACGAGCTTCACATGTGCATCTAAAGTGTGTAAATTCCACCCGAATCACGACACAGTTTGTCGACCATATACATTCTCGTCGACAACAATTTGTCGACGAGAATCCAAAGGGTCGACACTGGTGTGTCGATGAAAAGGAAAAAAAAAATACATTTGCAGCCGGAAACAAAAAAATTGACATCCGAGGAGAAAATGAAACAAAAAAACCAAAGAAACGGAGAAAAAAGAGAAAAAAATGAAGAAGAGCAAAAAAAAAAAACCCTAAACCTAAAATTCAAACCTGATGGGCGGTGACGGCGGGCGGCGGACGACGAATCGGGGTGGGGCGACCGGAGTTTGGGCGTGGGCAGGGGTGATGGGTGGTGGGGGTGGGTGGGTGAGTGGGGTGAATGAATTAATTTTTTTTTTAGTTTGCTGTTGTACGCAGCAGCTGTTGAGAGAGAGAGAGGAGGGGAGGGCGGCGACGACAGAGGAGTTGATTTTTTTTTTTCTGCTGTACGCAGCTTCTTGAGAGAAAGGGGGGAGGGAGGGGAGGGTGGCGACCAAGGAGGGGAGGGCGGCGGCGGCTAGAAGAAAGAGAGGGAGGGGAGTAGAAAAAAAAAGAGAGAGAGAGAGGGGAAGAACGATCGGAGAAGAAGGAGGAGGAAGAAGGGGAAAATTAGGGGTGTGTGTTTAGTAAATATATTTTTAAGACAAAAGGGTATTTAGGACAATTTGAGTGGGGGTGCATCTATCTTGACAAATTTTAGGGGGGGTGCATCAATCGGGGAAGTGTTCTAAACCAAAATGGAGGTGTAAATAGTCAGACCCTTTAAAAAAATATCCTACCAGCCTAGAAGCCCATTCTCGGCCCAGCCCAACTCCTTAATTATTAATTTAAAAAAACCCAATCCAGAAACCCATTCTTGGCCCAGTCCAACTTCTTAATTATTATTTACAAACACATATTCTCTAATTACTATCCAACTCGTTAAATAAATAATTTTCTTAATTTTTAAGAAAAAATATTTTACACTTTTCTATTATATTCAGTTACACTTTTCAACTATAGTGACTAAAACTTTTTAAGTAAAAATGTGTTATATTTTTATGTGAAATTTTTTATTTAGTAAAAAGTGCAACACAATATTACTAAAAATAAAAAGTGTAAGTCAGTATAATTGAAAAGTACAACACAGTATTACTTAAAAGTGCAAGTTAGTAAAACTGAAAAGTACAACACAATATTTATGAAAAGTTTTAGTCATTATAACTAAAAAGTGCAGCACAATATTACTGAACAAGTGTAAGTCGCTATAATTAAAAATATTATTGAAAAGTGTATGTCACTACAATTGAAAAGTACAACACCATATAACTAAAAGGTGCAACATAAATACATAGTAATATTTACCAAAAAGTGTAAGTCACTATAATTGAAAAATGTAAGTCACTACAATCGAAAAATGCAACACCATATGACTATCATATGCAACATAACATTACTAAAAAGTGTAAGTCACTATAATTGAAAATTGTAAACAACTACAACTGAAAAGTGCAACAAAATATGACTAAAATGTGCAATATAATATTACTAAAAAGTGTAAGTCACTATAACTTAAAATATTATTAAAAATTGTAAACAACTACAACTGAAAAGTGCAACAAAATATGACTAAAAAGTGCAACAAAATATGATTAAAAAGTGCAACATAACATTACTAAAAAGTGTAAGTCACTATAACTTAAAATATTATTGAAAATTGTAAAGTTGAACACTTGACCTCAAGGTAAAACAACCTATGCCCAACATTTCAGCTACACCATTTAAATTATACTCCCCCCGTCCCGATATAAGTTTCCCCTTTCTTTTGGGGTGTTTTGATTAAAGAATATAATAAAATAATAGATGTAGTACAAATGATGTGATAGGGGAAGAGAAAATAATTGATGAGTGTGAGATGAAGTATAATAAAATAATACTCTCTCCGTTTTTAATTAAGTGTCACTTTGCCTTTTTTAATATTTTCAAAATAAGTGTCATTCTATATTTTTTTCTTTAATTTTGACAATTTTACCCTTATATATTATACTCCCTATCTTGATTTAAGTCTTTTCCCTTTTGAATATAATATTATAGCATAAATCATGGATAAATCTTAATTATTGTATATATGAATATCACCTACAACATTGACCACATTCATTACTAAACATAAATTTAATATTAAAACTAGTTATCATTAATGAAGGGTAAAATAGTCCATGAATATATATCTTAATTTGTTGAAAATTGTTAAAATGACACTTAATTAAAAGTGGAGGGAGTAGATAAAGTATAAGTGATTTGATTGAGAGAGAGAAAATAATATGCAAAAAAAATTGAATGAAAAACTTATAGTGAAACATCTATAAAAGGAAAGTGGGAAACTTATAATTAATTGGACGGAGGGAGTATGTTGTTTACGTATTTTATCCTTACTATGGATCTGGTCCGTTTTGAAAAATGGACACAAATTCTTATATGAATTTGAATTTACACAAGACCTACTCTTTAAAAAAAAAAAAAATACTCCGCATATAGAAAACTCACAAATTGTATAACAGAAATCACGGATTGCAACCATTGTAAATTAAAACGAGACGAGTACTTGAGCGAAAATGTTGGTTTTGATTTCTCCAAAATTTCTTCACACTTTTGATCGTCTGCCCTTTTTTGGGAGGATGAACTCTTTTTTTTTAACTTTTTTTTTTTTTTTTGATGTATGGGAGGATGAACTTACTAATGAATGTGGAGTTAAAACTTAAAAGTATGCTTTCGTATTTTCACCCATTTCTTCAATTAATTAAAATAATGAGATGGTGAACTAATTAATTTGTGGTAGAAGTGTAGAACCGTAGAAATAACCGTCGCCAATTCTGAATTATCTTTTGAGTGCTAAAGGAAAAAATAAAAAATAAAAAATGAAGGGACTATATTATTAATCAATAAATAAATAGACCCAATAATTTCATTTTCTTTAACTGCCCTGAATTTTGACCTATATTTAAGGGCCTCTCAATCTCAATTGAAAAACCTTCCCACCGCCCTCAATCCTGAAAGCCGCCGTCGTTTGTCCGGTGTCGCCGCTGCTCGCTCTGTTCGCCAGGTACTTTTCGTTCTTTGAGAAAAATTGTGAATCCTTCCTCTGAATCTTGATTATCGAACTTATTCCGACCCTCCGCCTTGCCTCCACCTCTGGATTCCGTTTTTGTTCTTTTTTTTTGGTGAAGTTAATCTCTCGTGCTCCGAGGCTTGTTCCTCAAATAATTGGGCTACTTTGCATATATATATTTTGACTTTTCCCTTGTTCAAGAGGCGCGACCCGTGAGCTGACAGTTAACAAAACATTTCCAAAACCTCTTTAATTCTTATCCCGATTGACCAACACAAAGCCTTATTTACAGCAGGGATTTCATCCTTTGGATGTTACGGAGTATATTTTTCTTGATTGTTGTAGTTGAGCCTGAATGAATATAAGTTGTGCTGACTATGAATGTTGGGTCCTAGTATAACTTATGCGTATACATGGTTCCCTATATAATTATTTTGTTGGTTTGTTTGTTTTGCTCTTTTTTTTTTTTTCCGTTTACTCTAAGGTTGCTATCTTACTCGAGAGTTCTTGTTGTCTTCATTTCACATACAAACATATTCCATTTGTTTCCATATGTGACACTTGATATATCCTGTGTGCAAGTTGGTGTCTTGTTTCCATACGTTGATATACCGTACTAATGGCAGCAGAGGTGATTGTCCCATGTTGTTTTACGAAACATAGATCATTGCTGTTTGCAAGATAAAAAAGAATTCCAAGAAATGGTATAGCTAACAAGGGCATAGCTTTGAATTATGATTAAGTTGGGAAACCGGACACCATGCATGTTCTCTCTTCTACACCTCTTGTCAAATATTTATTCAATATTAACAATTTTATACGGTTTTATGTAATTCTTGATTTCCACAGATCTGATCGTGTTTGCTCCTTATCCGGAACCCTCATCTTTTACTATGGCAACAAGTAAGTACCTTTATCTTTACCAAGTAATTTATTCAAAGATATGACTGGGGTTTTATTTTTTTCACAGGATTGCAGTATGAGAATAATTGTGATATTGGAGTTTTTGCCAAGCTAACCAATGCATATTGTCTGGTTGCTATTGGGGGTTCTGAAAACTTCTACAGGTACCATTTTCATCCCAGCTTTGACGACCATTATTTATTCTAGCTTATTTTTAAGACTTGATGTTTGGTGTCAGCACATTTGAAGCTGAATTGGCTGATGTGATTCCTGTGATTAAGACCTCCATTTCTGGTACTAGAATTATTGGACGTCTCTGTGCTGGTGAGAGTTTAGTTGTATTTTGTTGCTTTATTTAATTCAATAACTATATATTGAATGCTAACATCTATCATACCCCCACCCCCCTAAAAAAATTACTTCATTGGCAGGAAACAAAAATGGTTTGCTTTTGCCTCACAATACTACTGATCAAGGTAATCCCACAGTTTATGCAATGTGCCCGATAGATTTTGTTATTTTGTTCATATCTCAGATTTATGCTTACTAGATGTTTATGGAGCTACATTGTTGGTTTAAGAAGAGTATCCTTCCCGATCAAGATTATGTGCTTTGATGTAATTCTCTTTTAGTTTCAGGGGAAGTTTATTTGCTAATGCTTGATAAAGAAAACTTGTTATGAGCATTCTGATTTGGCTGATTACAATAGCTTAGATTGCTTTAAAATATTGTGTGGTGTCTATATCTTCCATAGCAAGTGTAAGTGCTGTGAAGATAAGCATTGCTAGTTTATTTGATCAATCATAATTAGTCGTCTTGCTCTGCTCCTTGTTTGGATTGCTAGTACGTGGGCAATCATTTGCAAATATAATGATCAAATTCTGAGTTATTTAAAGTTATTGAAATCCAGAATTTCTGCTACCTTTTGTTTCACGTTCAATGAGAATAATCCATAATCTGGCTTTTCAAGATTATGAACATATAGGCTAGACTGCCCACATATTGAGCTTGATATTATCTGGATTTCAATGTTCACACTTCACAACTGCTGCAGTTATGTGGCCATGATCTTGTATATTCCTTATCTCTACGACTTATTATTTAGGCCAGCTAAAATACAGATAAATTTGATTGGCCTCTCATTAGATTCAAGTTTTGTTCATTTTATTTGAATAATAATTATGTCTATAATTATAATCCTATTTTAGGAATGCCGATTCAAATATTACATGTTGTTTTCTAGACCTGATATTGCATCTGTATTATGCTATTCTATTCTAGAACTTCAACACTTGAGGAACAGTTTACCAGACTCGGTTGTTGTTCAGCGTATTGAGGAGAGATTGTCTGCTCTAGGAAACTGCATTGCCTGCAACGATCATGTTGCTCTTACGCATCCTGATCTTGATAGGGTAAACATATCATATATTTGTATTACCTAGTGTTCAAAAACATTTTATGTAAAAAGGTTTAAGTTAGTGATGTTAATATATTGTGTCAGGAAACTGAAGAAATGATTGCTGATGTTCTTGGTGTGGAAGTTTTCCGGCAGACTGTTGCTGGTAATATACTTGTTGGAAGTTATTGTACCTTTTCCAACAGAGGTGGCTTG
Organism: Galeopsis tetrahit; assembly: GCA_963675135.1. Taxonomy (NCBI): domain Eukaryota; kingdom Viridiplantae; phylum Streptophyta; class Magnoliopsida; order Lamiales; family Lamiaceae; genus Galeopsis; species Galeopsis tetrahit. The sequence continues at coordinate 66,556,412 of OY776122.1, read as the reverse complement.
GTAAGTTCATAATTCTTTGCTCTAGTCTCTGTCTTCCTCCCCCTCCCTCTCTCTCACTCCATCGTTACACACTTGACAGGTGCATCCTCATACATCGATAGAGGATCTAGACGAACTGTCAACCCTCCTCCAAGTTCCTTTGGTAGCTGGTACTGTGAATCGTGGTAGTGAAGTCGTAGCTGCTGGGTTGACCGTAAATGACTGGACGGCTTTCTGTGGGTCAGACACGACTGCAACTGAGTTGTCGGTTATTGAGAATGTTTTCAAGTTGAGAGAAGCTCAGCCTAGTGCTATTGTCGATGAAATGAGGAAGTCATTGATCGATACCTATGTCTGATAAGATAAAAGTTATTCATCATATTTTGATCTACTTTTGTGCTGACACCAAGCTTCTGTCTCTGCTTGTAAAAATACTGTGTGGTTTGGGATTTTTCTAAATGTTTTATCATGTATTTTAAGGTTCGATGACTGATCTTTTATTGTGAACTATCAAGTAAAGGGTGTTTATTTCCTATCTTTTAGGTAAAATGCGTGTTTGACACATTTCTTTTACTTGTTCTGCTCCATATACCTATATTTCTGATCTTTATGGTGCATCTTTTGGTTTTTAATTATGCATTTTCATTTTGTTGATCTTTATGGTGCATCTTTTGGTTTTTAATTATGCATTTTCATTTTGTTGACTTTTGCTCTTAGTATATTTATTTATATAAACAATTCCCAGTAGTCAAATCGAATGTTGATAATAATTCGAGTGCAGCCTGGGGGAAGAATTGAAGTAGAGGTAAATGTGATAATTCATGGATTTTTTATCATTTGATGAAATAGTAATTTTTTTTAAAATGCATTAATAGGACTAAAAAGGCCCGGGATAGATCGCATTAATAGGACTAAAAAGGTAACTTTTGGGATGGATTAGACCAAGCTTTAAAAAAAAACTTATAACAGGCCATGGATCAGGTTCGGATCTAAAAAAATATTTAACAGACTAGATTTTTTTTGTAAATCCTAACTAGGCCTAACTCATTCCCATCCCTATTGACCCATTTTGAAAGTATTTGCTCAAAAAAATTAAATATGAAATGGTGATATTGAGGAGAGAAGTTGGTTAGATTTTGAAAGTATTTGCTCAAAAAAATTAAATATGAAATGGTGATATTGAGGAGAGAAGTTGGTTAGATGGATATTGAAGATGCTCTAACATTAAAAGCACATAGGTCAACAAGAATTTTTTTGTCTCATCTAAAAGTTTAAATTTGTAAAGATGTAGAATTAATTCATTTATATTAGTTTTTCAATACTTTTCTTCACTCCCGTCAAAAAAAAAAAAAAAAATATTTTTCTTCACTCGTGAACGAGATTATCACCTTTATCATTTAGGGCAGAGACCATCGAGTGAACAATTTAATATGGTTGAAATTGTTTTATATGTTATAAATGTTAATATTAATAGAAAGTCTACGAGGCACTTGTGGATATTTCTGATATTTTGTTCTGCTAGTCCCTATTTTCTTTTCTTACTATGTTAACTAATTTACTAACATAATTACACAAATATTCTATTGCTTAATTTCAGGGTGAGATATCGTAAGATAGATCGCTAATACCAAGTGTGAAGGCCATAGACTAGTCTTTTAAAGCCCGCCAGTAGGCCCATTATATTTTAAATCCAAATTAATTTATAAAGATTTTCTTTGTTATTTACGACGGAAAGGTATTGATAACTGGGCTCAATTCTTCCGGTCATTTATCGCGCTTATGAGAAAAAAAAAAAAAAAAGAAAAAAAAGTCCCAAGGGTACACGTTCGATAGGACGTAACGTCCCCCGTCTTGTTCTAGTTCAAAATTTAGCATTTGAATTTTACCATTCAATTACATCTACTACTAAAAAGATCTTTACAATAATACAACGTCACTCACTTTTACACAATTGATTTGACATAAAGTTACATTATACAACAACATAACTCACTATTATACAATTGAATTAACATAAAGTTACTTCATATCATACTCAAAATCTCAAAACAAACACACACATGCAATCACTATTTATCGAGATTTCTCCATCCAAAAAATTTCATTCCAATTTCCCTCCTCCTACCTAATCCCAAAACAAATATGAACAAATTACTAAGAAGCATATACAAATACATAAAGTCATTACAAATACAATTATATTTGCTTTGTTAAGGTTCATGTTGGGCTTAGGCCCAAGTGTTTTGGCCCAAGGCCTTAACACAAAAGGCCCGTAGCCAACTTGTTGTCCTATTTGTTTATATCTTAGGCAGCCTCCCACTCAAGTCTTATTGGAGTCGTTCTTTCTTCTTTCTCTTTGTGAAGTATAACCGAGAGTTAAGTGTGAAACACTAGAGTGTGGAGTGTTACCGTATAAACTTGGTCCCCTCTCTACGTATCCCAATCCCAGGTGACTGAGCATGTGTCTATCATATCTCAACGGAGACGACGATTAGACCCAACAGTGGTATCAGAGCCACGGGTCGTCGTCTGCCGCCGTCTCTGTGACACCGCCTCTTCCGTGGCGGAACCCTAGCCGCCGCCGCTCATCCCTGCAGCAGCGCCGCCGCCGCCGTCGAAGCCACTCGCCGTCGCCGCTCAACCATGCAGCAGCACCGCCGCCGTCGCCGCTCATCCCTGCAGCAGCGCCGGCGTCGCGGAACCCTAGCCGCTATCGCCGATCGTCCCTACAGAAGCGCAGCCGCCCCTCGCGCCGCACTGACGTGGGTAAGTTTTGGAGAGAGTTGTAAATCTTCTCCATTTCCCCACTTGTCGGCCGCTGCTATACAAAAGGTAAGAAAGGTAATTCCCTTTTCTTATTTCTGCTGCTTGTTATCATTTGTTTATTAGTTTATTAATTCATATTAATCTGCCTTAGTTAATTTCAAACTAAGTAAATTAATATATAAGTATTCTTGATATTCAGTAGATTGGTTTAAATATTTTTATATTTATTTAACCCCCATTTTTAAGAAATATACAGACTATTATGTTTTGAGCATCTTCGACTCGGTGAAATAGTAAGTTTTGCGGCACTCGTGGGATCTGCCCCCGTCATTGACGGGAATTAGGCAGCACGTTTGCTTGGTCCCGGGATTGCCTTGAAGATTCGTTTGGTGAATTTGAGACTCTTACCTAGGGTCTCGCTCTGGTAAATTGGCTTTGACCTCTTATTTATTTTTTTCGTAGCGTAGCCCCTGGCCGGGGATTATTTGCTTGGGATTTTGGTACTGTAGATTTAAGACTTTGTGATTGATATTTGTTATCTCTGTTTTGTGGTCTTGATTTTGGTGACCTGTGTGTGCCTGCTTCCGCTTGCCATTTACAGTTTCTTCCTTGCATATTTTTTGTGGTTTTTTCCATTCGGCTCAAAGCTGTGTAAACAAATGGCCAATCCTACTCCTACGTATGTGTTGGCCCCCTTTAATGGAAAAGGTGATTTCAGTATCTGGCAACAGAAAATGGAATGCATCCTAATCCAGAAAAATGTTTACGTAGCCGTTGACCACTGTTATGAGGATGATGAAACTGATAAACAGAAAAAAGTAATGAATAAACAAGCTGTGTCTTCCATAATCTTGCACTTGTCTGACTGTGTGCTTAGAAATGTTGGTGTGATAAAAGATGCTAAAAAGTTATGGGAAAGGTTAGAAGAGTTGTATACTGAAAAATCTTTGCCTAGCAGAACTTTCTTGCTTGAAAAATTCTTTAGTTTTAAACTTGACTTGAATAAAGATGTTGATCAAAATTTGGATGATTTTACTAAGCTAGTTCAAGATATCAAGCATACTGGTGATAAGGGCATTGATGAATACTCTCCTGTTGTGTTATTAAATGTTATTCCTGATACTTATAGTGATATGAAGTCTGCTATTAAGTATGGTAGATATATTATTACTCTTGACACTGTGGTTGATGGCTTAAAGAGCAAAGATCATGAATTAAAATACCATGGGAAGAGTAGTAAAAATTCTGGTGAAGTCATGCATGTTAGGGGTAGATCTTCTACTAGATTTCATAACAAGAAAAAATATGATAATCATGAATTTGTTGCTAAGAAGAAGTCTTATGATAACAATCGGTCTAAGTCTAGGAACCGAAAGTGTTATAACTGTGGTGAAACTGGTCATTATTACAAGGAATGTAGTAAGCCTAAGAGGAAACAACATAAAGAGCATGCTAACATGGCTTCCTGCTCTAATCATGATGGTGATGTTTATATGGTGACTGAAATATATGATGAACAATGTGTGAATTCTGTGCATTCTACTTCTATGTGTGAAAATGAATGACTTGTTGATTTTGGTTGCACGTTTCATATGTCCCCATTTAAAAATATGTTTTCTTCGTATGAAGAGGTTAAGCATGGTTATGTGTCTATGGCTAATGAGAAAAAGTGTCATATTGCTGGAATTGGTGATGTATGCTTAAAACTAGACTCTGGTGTTTCAGTTACTTTGAAAAATGTGAGGCATGTTCCTGACTTGAGCAATAATTTGATTTCTTGTGCTGCATTAGAAGATGATGGTTATGAGGGAAAATGGGGGAAAGGTTGCATGAAAATTTTGAGGGGTTCTTTGGTGCTTTTTAAAGCTGTCAAAAGAAACAATTTGTATGTTTGCTTTACCAAATCTGATTCTTATGTGAATTCTGTGAATGTTGTCAAAACTGATAAGACTGAACTGTGGCATAAGAGATTACGACACATGAGTAACAAAGGGCTTGAAATTCTGCATAAATCTGGTGCATTTGGTGATGAAAATCTGTCTTGCATGCCATTTTGTGATTCTTGTGTGTTAGGAAAGCAACATAAAGTGAAATTTCCTGTAAACCCCTACCCTAATACCTCTTCTTGCACTGATATTCTTGAGTACTTGCATGCTGATGTTTGGGGTCCTGCTAGTGTGCCCACCCATGGTGGAAATGTGTACTTTCTATCTGTGATTGATGACTTTTCTAGGAAGTTTAGGTTTTCTTGTTGAAAAACAAATCTGATGTGTTTGCAAAGTTTAAGGATTGGAAAATTCTTATTGAAAATCAAACTGGTAAAAAGATTAAAAGCCTTAGAACTGATAATGGTTTAGAATTTTGCAACAATTTGATGGATAATTTGTGTGCTAATTCTGGTATTAAAAGGCATAAATCTGTCCCTTACACACCTCAACAAAATGGGGTTGCTGAAAGGATGAACATGACTTTAATGGACAAAGTTAGATGCATGTTGGCTGCCTCCGGGCTTGCTAAGAAATTTTGGGGCGAAGCAGTTCACACTGCTGCATACCTACTCAATAGGTCTCCTTCCGTGCCCCTAAAAGGTAAATGTCCTGAAAATGTGTTTTTTGGTAAAAACATTGATTATTCTAACTTGCATGTATTTGGTTGTGCTGCGTTTGTTCATAAAAAAGCTGATAAACTTGAACTTAGGTCTAGGAAATGTGTTTTCTTGGGTTACCCTGATGGTGTTAAAGGTTATAGACTGTGGTGTAAAGATAAGCATGGATTTAAGGTTGTAATCAGTAGAGATGTTGTCTTTAATGAATCTGATTTTCCGTGTTTGCATGCTTCTGTGTCTTTACCTGAAAATGAGACTGCTCCAAGTGAGGTGGAGCTGCTGCCCCATTTATCTAGACCTAATAACGTGCAAACTGATACTGATCACGCTGATATTGATGCTGAAAATGATGTTTTACCTGCTGAAAACACTGATTTACCTGCTGAAATGCATGAAAATTGTGCTGAATATGTGGAAAATGTGCCTGAAAATGCTGATTTGACTGATTATCAACTTGCTAGGGATAGACTTAGGAGAAATATTAGGCAACCTACTAGATTTGATAATTTTCACATTGATATGCATGCTTTCAATGCTTTTGAGTCTTGCCATGATGAACCTAAATCGTATGATCAAGCTTTAAAGTCTAAAAATTCAGTTAAATGGTTAAATGATATGAAAGAAGAGATGAAATCCTTGCATGTTAACCAAACTTGGAATCTTGTACATAAACCTATGCATTGTTCTATTGTGGATTGTAAGTGGTTATTTAAGGTTAAAGATGAAACTGAAAATGTTAGATTTAAGGCTAGATTAGTGGCTAAGGGTTTTACTCAAAAAGAGGGGATTGATTATACTGAAATCTTTGCTCCTGTTGTCAAATTTACCACTGTTCGCATAATGCTTGCTCTTGTTGCTCATTTTAATTGGGAACTTAAACAAATGGATGTGAAAACAGCATTCTTGCATGTTGATTTGGATAAAAAGATTTACATGAGACAACCTGAAGGATTTGTTGATACTAAGAACCCTGAACATGTGTGTCTCCTTCGTAAGTCTTTGTATGGATTGAAACAATCTCCTAGGCAGTGGAATAAGAAATTTGATGAGTGCATGATGTCTTTGAAACTTAAGAGAAACTCTTTTGATCCTTGCTTGTACTTTAAGGAAAGTGCTCCTGTGCCTTTTTTCTTGCTCATATATGTGGATGACATGCTTCTTGTTAGTCCTTGTGTTAAAACTGTTGAGCATGTTCAAAAGTGTCTTTATGATAAATTTGACATGAAAGACCTTGGTGATGCTAAGAAGATCTTAGGCATGCATATAGAAAGAGATAGGAAAAAGCATATTCTTTTGCTTGGTCAGATTTCATATGTTGATATGGTTTTGAGTAAATTCTCTATGTCATCTGCTAAATCTGTGAATGTTCCTATTGCTGCCCATTTTGTGTTAAGTAAGACTCAGTCTCCCATGACGAAGTCTGAAAGTGATGAGATGAAAAGTGTGCCTTACTCCAATGCCATTGGATCTGTGATGTATCTCATGGTAAGCACTAGACCTGATATTGCATATTATGTTAGTTGCTTGAGTAGATATATGTCTAATCCAGGTATGCCTCATTGGGAGGCTTTGAAGTGGCTACTTAAGTACCTTAAGGGTACGATGGAGGTATGTCTTAAATTTTCTAAATGTGCAAATGGTGTGAGACTTGTTGGGTATGTGGATTCTAACTATGTTAATGATAGAGATAATAGGAAATCTACGACCTCTTATGTGTTCACCCTATGTGGTTCTTGTATTAGCTGGAAATCTCAGTTACAACATGTTGTTGCTTTATCTACAACTGAATCTGAATATATTGCTATAACTGAGGCTGCTAAAGAGGCCATTTGGTTGAAAGGTCTTATTTCTGAAATTGGTTTACTTGAAGGTGAAGTGGTTGTATTTTCTGATAGTCAATCTGCTATCCAATTGTGTAAGAATCTTGTATACCATGAAAGAACTAAACACGTTGATGTTAAATACCATTTTGTACGTGATATAATTGAAAAGGGCATTATTGATCTTGAGAAAATTGCTTATGAGTTTAACCTTGCTGATATGGGCACCAAGTGCCTTTCTGTTGAAAAACATAGGTCTTGCATGAGAACTTTGAATTTTGATTCTATTGACTAAAATTGTTTTTGCAGCCTCTATGTTTATTATGTTTTATGTTTTTGTTTGTGACTTGTGTGTCTAAACTGTTATTGTTTGTGTACTTTGTGTCCAACGTGTTTGTTTGTGTTTCCCTTGATAGCTTACTTTGCATTTGCTATTAATGCCTTGTATAAACTTTGTGTTTGTTGCTTTTGCAGGTGCAATGTGCGTGCAATAGGTGTTATGTGTGCTATGTGTGGGTGTGTGTGTTAAGGCGATGATGATGACCTGCGGATTGTTTGGATTGTAGAGGGGATGGCAAAAAAGGTGGAGAATTTGTTGGGCTTAGGCCCAAGGCCTTAACACAAAAGGCCCTTAGCCAACTTGTTGCCTTAGTTGTTTATATCTTAGGCAGCCTCCCACTCAAGTCTTATTGGAGTCGTTCTTTCTTCTTTCTCTTTTTGAAGTATAACCGAGAGTTAAGTGTGAAAGACTAGAGTGTGGAGTGTTATCGTATAAACTTGGTCGCCTCTCTACGTATCCCAATCCCAGGTGACTGAGCCTGTGTCTATCATATCTCAACGGAGACGACGATTAGACCCAACAATTCAAAATCAAGCAAGCCATTCTTTAATTTTTGTTTGAGATTAAGATTGACTTATAGCTTGTTTCCCGTCGATTATATTTTAATTGCAAGCCCCATCACTAGCTAATCCATCCAACAAATACATCAATTCAGCACTATTAATTAGTACACATACTAAACAATTTAGTCATAATCATTCAACTAATTAATTAAACTGATGTCTAGATCACCTAATCAATAGGACATTAGAAGATGATCTCAGCTGAAAAAAATACAAGGGTTGACCATGCATTAACAAAGTCTCAACCTTAAGATTTTAATTGGTTCGAATTTATTTAATTAATCAGCATACTAATACTTTAATCCCTCTAGTTAACGTCAAACTTTTGTACGTACTATGTTAACTCACTTTAATTTAATATTTACAGCTCTAGCTAGCTACGAGTTGATATTGTTCAATAATATACAATTAAGATTACGTTGTTTTTTGCGAATAATTTATGTGGCTGGTTTAGATATAATAAAATAAAATGTTTAATTGAGCGTTGGCCAAAGGGATAATTATGCCAATATATATTACATGCATGTCACTTAATTTGGCTCTATTATTTTGTTTAAATGACACTTAATATCTAGCTTCCTCATGTCTCCCTGGCGTCTGAAAGAGACCAACATTAGAAAACATTCTGGCTACGACAGTTGTATAATGAAATTGATTTTCCAAATAAAATGTTTTCGATGTGATGATTATTTGAATTAACTTAGAGCAACTAGAATTTAATAAAAATATATTCTAATCTTAGAGTCAACTTGTATTTTTTCAAGCTATACAAGTCGGGTTTGCGCACGTTACAACTTTTGTCGATTTTTCATAATTTTTATGTGCACGTGACAAAAACGTGAGTGAAAAAACGCCATTTTAGTGTCTCCAATAAAAAATGAACGTAAATTAATCAATTTATAAAATTAGAGACGTAAATTAATTTTTATCTTTTTTGGATTTTTTTTTTTTAAAGTTAACAATTTTTTTCTCATTACTTATGAGAGATTTGTGAGATTGGAGGAGGGTAAAAGAAGAAAAATGTGAAAAAGAATATATAAATCCCAACATAAGTTAATTAGAAACAAACTATCATAAAGCTTCACTAGTTAGGCTTGGAGGGAGGATTTGAATTATGTTTAATTGGAAAAGTCATTTATTTAAAGAATAAGTCTCAGATTATCAGATAGATAATGATATGTAGTGAAAAGATACGTCCAAAACAAAAGATGTATAATTAATATTGTTGAATATATGCAAAAATAATTAAGTCGAGTAAAATGGAAAAAGGGACTAGAATAATACGTTAATCTCTTGCCTAGTCAAGATATTTGTAAGTGAATATTTGGGAAATAATTTTTTTACTTCTCATAACTTTTCAATTTTTTCAAAAACGTCCCAAAAAAGTTATGTTTTCCAATTACGTCCCAAATTTTAGCTAACTTTTCCAATTACGTCCCAAAATCGCCAGAAACATCAAAACGACGTCGTATTACGCCATAGTTACAACGTCGTTTTGATGTTTCCGGTGACTTTGGGACGTAAATGAAAAGGTTAGCTAAAATTTGGGACGTAATTGAAAATTCTAACTTTTTTAGGACGTTTTTCAAAAAATAGAATAGTTATGAGACCTAAAAAAATATTTTATTGAAATTGTTTGATTAATTGATTGTCTATGTTTATATACTTTTTTAAAAAATTATATACTTGATATTTATACTTTTTTTTAAACTTTCTTATATATTTTATTATCGGTATATCCTAGTCGCGATATATATATATATATATATATATATATTATTTATATGAAAAAAATAATAAATATAGTTTTTGGATAATATTAAATAGTACGTTAATTATCAAATTTATTTATTTTATAATAATTTTAGCCTTTATTTTATTCAATTTTAGAAAATAAAATTATATTGAATAGAATTACATGATATTTTGTTAACATATTATATTTATGGTCATTAATATTAACATAATTCCTTATGATAATTATTAATTTTTATATTTATTGTTTTCAATTTTTTAAAGTTAAATTAATTCATAATTTTTAATTAATACGAAGTATATGAAATTTTATTATCTAATTTTTTAAAAAAGTCTAAAAAAAGTTATGAATACGACGTCGTTTTGATGTTTCCGACGACTTTGGGGCGTAATTGGAAAAGTTAGCTAAAATTTGGGACGTAATTGGAAAACATAACTTTTTTGGCACGTTTTTGAAAAAGTTAAAAAGTTATGGAACGTAAAAAATTATTTCCCTGAATATTTACTAAAAACCTCAATCCAGCCCCCCTTACTACTAAAAACTACCACAATTTTTTTGTATTACTCATATGTATAAATTTGATGGAAAAACCCAATTTTGCCCCTAATTTTCATCTTTTAGCATTTGACGTTTCTCTCTCATCACCGTCTCCAAAAATCGGCGTTGAAAGTACAGTTTTATGCAGCAACGTCACGTCGTTCTTCCCTTCCCAAGTTTATTTCAAATTTAGACAAGGTACGTGTGTTGGCGTTCGTTTAGGGAGGTTTTGGGAGCTTCCCGTAATTCTTTCTCCCGTTGTCATAATTTTTCTCTTTTTTTATTAAGCGATTTCCCCCAATTTATGTTCAACAATATGCCAAATCATCGTGTTTTCGTGTTTATTGACAATTTTTTTTACCTTATTCTGCTATTTTCCCCAAATTTCTATCAAGAACATGCAAAAATCATGTTGTTCTAGTGTTTCTTGACTGTTTTCGAATTCTATTTAGTCTTTTGTGTGTTTTTGGTTGTTTCGATCATCATAACTTAGGTGCTTTATTGACATTAATGGATTTTTTCCTCATTTTTGTTGTGAATTTCAACGGGCAGTCTAAGCTCATCAATACTGATGGAAGATTATCATTCGCCCAGTTTATTCAGGAAATTACTGGTACGTGGGGGGTGTTTTGGATGAGTTGTCATTTAGCTTCTCCGTTGGTAATGTTGAAAATTGTGTGCTGGCTTCTGATAGTGATTTGAGTAATATGTTTTATCTTTGTCAACACACATTCCAGAAATTAGTGAATGTTAGTATCACTAACAAGGCTGTTGCTTCAAATTCTTCCGATTTTATGGGTTTAGGTAGGGGAATAGGCTTAACCAGGCAATCTGAAGAGGGGCTGAATTTGAATGGTAAGAAAAATTGTGTTCCTTTGTCAAATAGGCATAGTGTAGAAATTTTTACCACTGGAAAACCCGGGGGCAATCCCATTCCATCCCAAGATGATTTTTCAGGGGAAGGTAGCATCCCATTTTATGATATGTGTCCCATAGAGAAGAGGAAGTCATTGTTGTATGATTTGTGGGGTAATATCATGAAAGATGGTGTTGGAACTGAATTTATAGGGGGTGCTGTAGAGTTTCGTCTGGAAATTATAAAGTATACGTCTAATTTGGGATATAAATTCAAGTATTCCCGAAATGATCCGAGATACATTCATGCAGTTTGTACGGAGAAAGGAAGGTGTGATTGGTTTATAAAAGCTAAGCGTCGAGCTGTCAATTTACATTTTGTTGTATCAAAGTCTAACCTAGTCCACAATTGCATGGGGCAGCTAGTGATCGAGAAAAAGAATAGGATGGGTACCTATCTCCTATCTACCCTAGTGATGGAGAAAGTGAGGTCTGATCGATCCCTTAATAAGTGGCACAAATATAATCCGCTCTTTGCATGAGAGTTATGGTATTGTTGTCCCCTACTGGAAGGCATGGCGCAACATCGAGATTGCTAAGGACGATATATTTGGTAGTTTTGACGAGTCTTATGATCAACTTCGATGGTATTGCGATGCAATTATTCGTACTAATCCTAGTAGTGTCGTGGATCTTCAAAGAAATCTTGAAACGAATCGGTTTGAACGCCTATTTATTTCTTTCAAGGCATGCCTAGATGGTTTTCGAACTTATCGTCCAATGCTCTTTGTTGATGGAACATTTATGAAAGGGAGGGCTAAAGGTACCATGCTAGCAGCAACGGTCAAAGACGGAGATAACGGTAAATGTTAATATCTTAGTTCTTCACATTGTATGTAATTGTTTGTGACTGTTGCACAATTACATTCTAGACTTTTTATAATAGTTTTTTATTTTTAATTGTTGCAATTACAATCTGAAACTTTATAGCCCAAATGGATTTTAAATAACATATCTAATCTTTATTAACATCTCCATTTTTCTCTTTCTGCCCATTTGTTAGGATTGTTTCCAGTCACATTTGCTTTTATTTCCGCCGAAACAAAAGAAAATTGGATATGGTTTTCGGAGAAGTTACGGGACTTTATCAAACATGATAAACAGGTGCTTTACATTTCTGATAGGAACAAAGGGCTAATGTATGCATTCCAAGAAGTATTCGAACATCCCATCCATTTCTATTGTTTATATCACTTGCTTACAAACCTCAAGACCCGTTTTGCTGGTGGTTGGACAAATTCAGACAGAAAAAAACTCACAAATCTTTTCAAAGAATGTGCTTACGCCCTGACAGGATATATTTTTCGGAAGAAGCGAAAACCCTTCATAGAAATGGGTGGTACTGTTGCAGAAAAATGTGGCTAGAAGATATGCAAGTGGAAAAGTGGGCGGTTGCGTACTCTCCAATCATGCCTAGATATGGTGAGATGATTTCAAACACTGCTAAATCGTATAATGCATAGATCAATGAGGCTAGGTCCCTTCCCATTACCTATATGATCGACTCTACGTAGAGAGGCGGGAAGCCAGCAACCTATGGACTAGGGCATTGTGTCCTACCAAGGAGGCATTTTGGCACCATATGTCTTAAATTGGAAGCAAATGGGCAGTAGCCAAGTGTCCAAATTGTCAATATGAAGTATCATCAAGGGTATCCGTCATAGTTGACCAGCGATTATGAGTTTGTACATGTTATCAGTGGCAAATAAGAGGTTTTTCATGTGCCCATGCCGTAGCGGTAATTCGCAAGCACTGCACCAGTGTATATGACCACATAGAGGCATGTTTCCTAGCAGAAAACTAACGTGAATGCTACAAGGAAGATATCACTCCAGTCCCAGAATCTGATAGATTTTCTTTTGAAAATAATGATTTAGATGAAGAAGAGAAGATCTTTCCTCCTATTCTCAATCGTCATGCTGGTCGCCCTAAGAAAAAAAAGATTTCGTCATTCGGTGAGTTTTGTCGAACAAACTCCAAAATCTGCCCCCGTTGTGGTAAGTTTGGGAAGAACGAACCCTCTTACATGTGCAATCAAGGCAATCTAGTCCATGCGTAGTTAGGTAATCCCTTTTGTTCTAATGTACCTATATGACTAAATATCATTTATATTCAGTGAAGCTAACTTGGATTTTTTCCAGATGTGCAGTAGGTTACATACTGGAAGTAATGTTATTTTGTAGGGGTAAAGAAATCATGCATACAAATCTAAAAAGGTAGTTTTTTACGACTGATTGAAAATAATTGTGCAGTTTATTTTCTTTTTGAAAGTTTTATAAGTTAGCTTTTGAAGTTTATTGTGGCTGGATAGGATAAACTGGCAGTCTAGTTTCAGCTCATAAGGCTTATATTCTTAATAGGTCAGTCTCGTGACACTTAAAATACGTACAAAGATATAGATAGTTAAGTTTCAAATGGGGGGTGATCTATGTAGCCGCATTTTGGCAAATTGTAATAAATGTCTTAAGTATATTATGTCATTTTGACACACTAGTTTTCAGCTAAGAAAGTGTTGTTTTGGAATGGGTTGATGGTTGTTTTAAAATTTCTATTTTTTAGGATAGGTTTTGTATTTATGGTTGTTAGTTTGGATGGTTCCTTAATTTTCATGTTGGAAAAGTGAGTTTTTTCTAGTGTGGAAAATTCCTTAATTTATTGCACGTATTTAACAAGTTTCCACGCTTATGGATGTGGCTCCCTATATATATTTCTTTAGCTTTTAAGAATAAAATAGGCAATAGGACTTATATACTCCTAAAGATTTACATTAGACAATAATTCTTATAAGGGTAGCCAATAGGCAATTACATCCGACGAATATACCTATTACAAACAAAAATAGAAACTACCACTTAAATATTATCTTCAGGAAACCACTTATAACTAGTACCATCACGATGGTCGTGATATTCACAATCAACATAGTTTTCAACTTGATTTGGTAAGGATTTTTGTCTGAAACATCTCTAGTTGCGCAGCCACCTTCATTTTGGTCTGTAGTCTCCCGATTTGTGTCATCATCTCCTTGTTGTTGTCCACTAGAATGCTCCATTGCCTCACACGGAATCGCCCCCATATTAAGTAAATTTTATAATCTTTAATACTAATAAATTTTTTTTAGAATAAATTGGTAATTTACAAACATTAAATGTTCAATTGTGAGTAACTACCTATCAATAGTGCTGTTACACAAGCCGAGCGAGCCCGAATAACTGAGGCTCGAGCTCAGCTCAATTACGTTTCGAGCTCGGCTCGAGCTCGCTCGATAAGGTCATCGAGCTTGAAATTGGGCTCGGCTTGACTCGATTTTTTTTCGAGCTCGGCTCGGTTAAAAAATGTATTTGAGCTCGATAAAGCTCGAGCTCGAATTTATGTTTACAACAATTAACTTAAAATCCTAAATTCCTGTTTATAGCAATTAACTTAAACTCATAAATTCCTGTTTACAGCAAATAGCAATTAACTTAAACATAAAACATAAAAAATACATATCCAAGTACAACTAAAATATTCAACAAAATCCAATAATTCTCACTTAATTCATAACAACATTACAAATAAAATATTGAGCAATATCTCATTGATTCCTACTTCAATTCTTCAATCTTGATCAGGAAGTTCAACTTCTTGATAAGTAGATGTAGATGATTCATCAGCATCCCAAGATTCCTATAAAAAAACAATGAGAAAGACATTATATACTAAACTATAAATAAGATATATAAAATTTACCAAAAAAAATAATGAGAAAGTCATTGTTTATTTCACTTACACAAGGCATAGTCTTTACACCATGAAGATTATGAATCCAATCATTACCACAAAGTAGCACTTGCACCGTCTCAACTGTCATAGAAGCTCGTCTATCATCGACTATTCTACCATCTGCACTAAACGTTGATTCGGAGGTCACACTTGTAACTGGAATAGAAAGAATGTCACTCGCCATCCTTGACAATATCGGAAACTTCAACCTTTCTGATTTCCACCAAGCCAAAACATCGAGATTTGAAGAGACATCATCACAACAATACCTATTTTCTTCTAAATAAACATCCAAATCCAATTTTTCCGGTGGAGTCTTATCAATCTCATTAACACGCATCATAAACTTTTCCTTACCCGTTAGAACATTAATTCCAAGTTTCTTAACGGCTGCCCGACTGCATAACAAGTTCCTATCATGTCGACTTAGTTGTTGTTTTTTTGGATCTTTGGCATGAGATGAGATATAAGCATCAACATATTCATTGTACAACTCATAAATGAACTTTTTGATTTCAAGAATTTTAGCCACAGCTTCTACCTCACCATATATAATCGGAAAAGCATGATCAACAAATGTCATCTTATACCTCGGATCAAGAATAGCAGCTATTGTCAACAACATATTACTTTCTCCCCAATACTTATCAAATTTATCTGACATGGCCATTGCCATTTCTCTGATATTGGCAGAAGTATCAACAACCTTTTCAGTTAAAAGCTCTTTAACCCTATAAAGCTCCACAAGAAAAATGTTGGAAGTTGGATAATCAGATCCAGAAATCATGTTAGTAATTTCATGAAATATGCCTAAGAATTTGCACACTTCCTCCACTTTCAACCAATCTTCTTCACTTGGAACATAAGTAAATCTAGGGTCAATATCACAATATCTTGAAAAAACAGCCTTGAATTCTAAAGTTGAAGCCAACATGAGATATGTGTTATTCCATCTAGTTGGACAATCTAGAATCAATTTCCTAGAAGGTAACTGTAGTTGTTTTGCAATTTTTGCAAATTGAATAAGACGAGACTCCGAATTGTTCAAGTACTTAACCCCATCTCTAATAACATTAGTCACCCCATGAAGGTTTTTGAGACCATCTTGCACTAAAAGATTAAGTATATGTGCAAAACACCTCACATGAAAAATCTTTCCCCCAAGACTTAGTTTCATTCTTAAAGCAAAATCTGTTTTAAGTCTCCTAATGTAAACATCATTATAACTAGCACTGTCTATAGTTAAACTAGGAATCTTGCCCTCAATTCCCCACTCAATAAAAAATTTACTCAAAGCATCAGCAATAATGACTTCTGTATGGGGAGGAGGAACATTGCAAAAGGTCAATACACGTTTTTGCAATACCCAATCAACACCCACAAAATGACACGTCACAACCATATACTGAAGTTTTTGACCAGATTTCCACAAATCAGTAGTTATACTAACCCTACTAATACCCCTCAACACAGATTTCAACTTTTTATTTTCTATTTAGTAGGTAGTATAACAATCATCTCTAACTTATTGGCGGATATTTTTTTTGTAATATGGTGTTGCAGCTTTTATGAACTTATTAAAAACAACATGATCCATCATAGAAAATGGATATTCATGAACAAGAACCATGTGAGAAGCAAGCTCTCGTACCTTGAGATGGTCATACTTAAATTTGGCAATAGAAGTGTTACAATTTGATCCCCAGTGGCTAGCTTTCTTTGTAGACATGCTCCCAAGTGGCGCTTGTGATGAGATGTAGCTCCACTTGCGCTCTTAGAAAAATACGCCTTGCAATGATTGCATTGCACTTTTTCTATTCCATTCTTCAACTTGACAATCTTCATATTGTCCCATACTATTGATGTTTTTTTTTCCGTTTCTTTGGCACAAATGGTTCTACTTCATCCACTTCTTTTTCTTCTACTACTTCATTGGGTTGATCTTTAGTTGTTCGCAACTCTTCTTCACTCATCTCATCCACATTTTGTTCAATATCAAACTCTTGAACAACATTTTCATTGATTTGATCCATTGCAACACTTGAGCACGAACCTTGGTTTGAATGCATCCTATTTAAATTTCATAAACTTAGTAACAAGCAGTAGAGTATTAACTTCTGTAATAACACTGTAACAATAAGAAAACATACAACTATCACCTTAAATTCTTATAAGGATTGGATTTGTAATTTACCATTGCACTTGTTGTCTTAATCTGATGTTTCTATTAGCAGAGAGCTCAGAGTTTAACTATGTGATGTAAACTTTGTTTTTTTTGAGGGTATAGCTTATACCCGGCCATCAATATTATTAGCACTTTTACTGACAAAAAAAAAAAAAAAAAAAAAACAACAACTATCACCTTAAATTAAATTAGTAACAAGCAATTGAGATATTAATTGAATCATTAAATTAGTAACAAGTAACAACTAACAAGCAACTGAGATATTAATTCGAACTGCTTGTCTAAGTCTTATACTAATAACTAATAAGTAATAAGGAAACATATTCATGGAGGGTATGGGGTACTATTGTACTAGTAAGGATACATATTTATTGAAAAGTGTCTACAACAACAACAACTACACAGTCTACACAACAAATTCAGGGGCAAATTATCAACACATAAGTAACACAAACTTGGAAGATTATTCGAGTTGCAGATTATCTACACAATTTAATTCAGGGATAAATTATTCGAGTTGCAGTAGGAGAGAAAAAAAATCTTACAATGATGTAATTCACCCCTACACATCAACACTTCAAGCAATTGAAGTAGGGATTCGACGGCCGACGGGATTCGAGTGGGACGATCGGTGGGGATTTCGTCTGTTCGTACGTCGACGAACTGGGGGAGTTTGTGCAATAGGCCGGTGGGGGAGTCTGTGCGACGACCGATGTGCGACGGGCGACGGCCGGTGTGTACGACGAAGGGGGATTTCGTGCGATTTCATGAGAAGGGGAGTTCGTGCAAGTCGCCAGAGAACTGAGATAGGGGCGTTCGTGCGACGGCCGATAGCGGTGGCCGATGGGGGTGATTCGCCGTATTTGGAAATGGAATGATGGAGGGATTGACTGAATCAGATCCATTTTGCACTGCGAGCGGCTCGATTCGTGTAACAACACTACCTATCAATCCAATCAATTTGCGTAATACTAATAAACAATTTTTTAAAGACTACAATTATAAATCCTAAAAAAGAAAAAATGCAACCCTAGACCCTAAACCATAAAAGGAGTTGTTATCAACTTTAGTACTAATAAATAATTTTTCTCAATAAAACCCGTGCAAACAGTAAATGTTCAATTTATAAATGGAATTGAGGAAGATTCATATTTATGAATTATTCTTATTATAAGTATCTACCTTTCAATGTAATCAATTTGTCTATTACTAGAAAAATTTTGACGAATTTGAACACGAATCCCTAAACCATAAAGATTGAATAATCATGTATATTAATTGTTAATAATATAAAATAACTTTCATCCTTTTTTTTTTTTTTTGCTATTAACTACTCCCTCTGTCCGCCTATAAGCTTCCCATTTTACCATTTTGGTCCGTCCGCCTATAAGTTTCTCATACCCTTTTTGGTAATTACTTTTTCTTACACATCACTTTATATCTTACCTTTTCTCTCTATCTCTCTCCTTCTTCCAATCACATCACTTGTACTATATCTATTATTTAATCACTTTTCTTAATCTTTGTGCCAAAAAGTAACGGGAAGCTTATAGGCGGACGGAGGGAGTATTTTTCAGTGTAATCAATTTTATAACTAGACATTTTTTTATAGATATATAATCAAACTAATTAGACATTTTTTCATGTGTTAATAATTAATAATAACTCAATTGTTTGTTGTTATATTATTAACTCACAAAATAATAATGTTGCATTAATGAATGTTATTGATTATTAAATCTAACAAGGGTTATTATGTGTTAATTCCGCGTTCATGATATATAATTTGTAATAAGTGTTAATGATTATTAAGTATACATAATACTCCTAAAAAATTCAAATTCGAATTCCATCCAAATAATTACCTCCAAATTCCAAAACCTACAATCACCCTCCAATAGGCCTGTCTCGAATTGACATAATTCTTCATTCAAGAAGCAAACAAGGAATTTCAAAAGGTGCAAACTCGTACCTTTTCCTCAAAAAATCTGAAACGTCACAACTATATGGGTATATATACATGCATATTCCTTTTTCGTATACATGATATCCCAGAAATATTCATTAAAACTTCATCCATGGCCGATCGAATCGTTCGCCAGAATCAAATGGAGGAAAAAGTTGGTCTCTGGTGCGTAGTGTGCACCGTGCACACTATGCTGACCAGTCAATTGTTATCAATTATAAAAGACGAATTTTTGCAACTAAGTAATTACTGGAGAGTTGGTTTCTATTTCATACCAATCACAAAAATTCATCACCAATCAGACATCAGAGTAGATAATTCTCAATGTTGTTTTTTTTGCTCTTTCCAAATCAACCAAATAATATCAGAAAACAAATAATATAATCTTCTCCAATCACAAAAATTCATCACCAATCAGACTATCAATCTTCTTACACTTGCCTATATTTCAAGAAAAAACAAAATATTAAACATAAAAATGAAAAAAGAACAACAAATTTAAATAATATTTTTTTGAAAAAAATACCTTTTTCATAGAAATGAAATTGTAATTAAGTTACACATTTGAAATTCTTCAAGTAGTCAATCACAATAAAAAATATCACTTTTCAGTATTAAAGATTACCACTTTTTAGTATTAAAGACTACCACTTTTGAATATTAAACACTACCACTTTTCAGTACTCCTTCCACTTTTAATTAAGTGTCATTTTAACAATTTTCAACATATTAAGATATATAACCATGGACCATTTTACCCTTCATTAATGATAACTAATATTAATATTAAATTTATGTTTATTAATGAATGTGGTCAATAATGTAGGTGATATTCATGTATACAATAATTAAAGTTCATCCATGATTTATGCTATAATATTATATTCAAAAGGGAAAAAGCTTAAATCAAGGTAAAAAAAATGGAGGGAGTTTTTTTTCAGTATTAAAGACTACCAATTTTCAGTATTATGTTTTTACGATTTTATTTTTAAAAATATGGGTGATTTAATGGTGAATCGACGATAACTCGGTTGCAAATTGTAAATGTATAAATTAAGGTTGATTTTATTATATTTTGTGTAAATTAATAAAAAGATAATATAATTTTTTAAATATAATTATTTAAAAAAAATATTTGGGGGTGAACTCATAAAATGAGCGGCTGCAGATAATTGTGGTAAAAAATAATTTGGGGGTGAACTCATAAAATGAACGGGTGTAGTTGTAAAAAATGATTTGGGGGTGAATTCATAAAATGAATGAGTGCACATAACTGTAATAAAAATATGATTTAAGGGTGAACTCATTAAATTAGTGTGTATAAATAAAATATAAATAAAAAATTAAAATTAAAATTATAGGTTACGGTGCATACGAATGCACACAAGTTTTACCTTTAATTAATGAATTAGAGGTGATCTAGAATGGTCTTTGCGGGAGAAATGAATACGTACGTATATGAAGATTGTGGTGATTTTTTTTTTGATTTAGAAGATTGTGATGATTAGAAACTAAGAATAGGCCGGTTTGAGATTTATGAGTATAGGGTATTAGGGCTGAAAAGGAAGTTAAATTAAAACAAGTATAGGGTATTAGGGTTAATAAAAAGTAGACGAATACATGTGCATTAATTTGAATATGAAATGCCGGAATTAAACGAATTGCAATAGATCTTAAATAGGAGTGTATTTATTAATTAGTAATTGAATTAAGTCTATATTGAGCATGTGACGGAATCAATTAAGAGCTACACCCAATCTCTCAAACTACTTTAGTCAAGTCGATTTTTTCAACCTAGCTAGTTAATAGTTAATACTCTTCAGATCTCTGGTTGTTCATTATTTTTAAGGATATTGATTAATAAATATAATATTATATGTGTAGTGATTAGTTGATGCACGTGGTGATATGAAATAAAAAGGTAAAGTAAAGTTGGAAAAAAATCTAAAAAAAATTATAAGTGTTAGCTAAAAAAAATAGTAAAATGAATAATTTTTTAGAGGACGAAAAAAATATATATCAAGTACAACAGAAAATAGAGATATAGACGGTATCATTGTGAAAGAATTGTGTTTTATTTAAAAGCTTGAATTTGTAGAGAGATGAAAAATTAATTTATTGTGAAAGAATTATATTTTATTTAAAAGTTTGAATTTGTAAGAAGGTGGAAAATTAATTTATTTATATTAATTTTTTAATACATTGTACCTTAAAAATTATTTATTAATATTATGTTGTATAGTAGATTTTGAGATTTGATGGCAAGCTTGTGAAATTTTGTTTTCTTATCTCAAATTCACAAAAACTATAAAAAAAAAAAAAGAAAAAAGGCTCAACTTAAATATAATAACATCATCCTGGGTAACACTTGAGTACACTTGGATGTACCATGCAAATAAGTTCAATTTTAATTTTTAATTTATATTTTATCTGCTCTCACTCATTTAATTAATTCACTTTCAAATCATTTATGTTTACTACATTTATCTGCATCCGCTAATTTAATGAGTTCACCCTTAAAACATATTTTTACTATGGTTATCTGCACCCGCTCATTTTATGAGTTCACCCTCAAATCATCTTTTTACTACGGTTATCTGCACCCACTCATTTTTTGAGTTCACCCCCAAATTATTTTTTTACCACGGTTATATGTACCCGCGATTCTATGAGTTCACCCCCAAATATTTTTTTTAAAAATAATTACATATAAAAGACTATATTATCTTTTAATTAATTACACAAAATATAATAAAATCAACCCTAATTTATACATTTACAATCTGCAGCCGAGTCATTGTTGAGTTACCGTCGATTCACCACCAAATCATTCATATTTTTTGAAAAAAATCGTAAAAACATAATTAAAAAAAAAACTATTGAAATTAGGCACAAATCTCTGTTTTTTTTTTTCCTTCCCATTTTCACAGTTTTATTCCAAACTTTTTATTTCTTCGTTTTTTTTTTTTCAGTTTTTTTCATTAATATTCTTTTAAATTTTAATGCGAAATAATATTATATGTATGTTTTTATTATAGCCAGTAATACAATAAGTAATAACAAATAATATCATAAACAGTAATCAATAATACCATTAACAATAATTAGTACTCCCTCCGTTTTTTTTATAAGATGTTTTAGAAAATTTTATTAGAATTAAGAAAGGGTGACAAAGTGGGATAGCTCAAGTGGTTAGAGCACCACTACCTAGGCCTTAGGTCCTGGGTTCGAGTAATGGGGAGGGGAAAAAAAAGGATGAGTATTTAACTTCCATTAAAAAAAAAAAGAATTAAGAAAGGGTATGTTTTGACAAATATACCCTTAGATAATAAATAAGGTTTTTAATTACATTAATTTCATTCCATAATGCACATTAAATTTCAATTCTTTCCAAAGTTAAGGGGGGACATAATTGGAATAAACATTGTAAAAAGTCTAAAACATAAGATACAATAACAAAATAATTCCACAGATCTAATTATATTCGATAATACCAAAAACAATTATTAGTAATACCACGAACAGTAATCAGTAATACCATTAATATTAATTTATCCTGTAATATCATAAATAATAATAATAATTAGTAATGTCTTAAACAATAATAAATAATTTCACATAATTAGTAATATTCATTGTTGTATCCTCGATTAGCAAGATACCATTAAGTATATAATATATGCATGTGTGTAATAAAAATAGTAACTATTCATTGTTGTATCCTCGATTAGCAAGATACCATTAAGTATATAATATATGCATGTGTGTAATAAAAATGTAATATACATATATTATATTAAAAAATTATTACCTTTAAACTTTGTTTCATGTATTATTTCATTACCAAAATAAAGTTTTATAAAAAAGAATTTAAATTTAATTCCTACGTTCTTTCCACAGAGATATACTTGATTTCTATTTTCATCCATTCCACAAATATGGACATGCAACTTACTCTATATAATGCATATATCATTAATTTTATATTTAAATTTAGAATTTTAGACATAATAAATGATATTTTTTTAGTTTATGTAAAAAATGAAAGATGAACATTATTTTGAGACGATGGAAATAATTAATGTGAATTAATTATGGTTTAATTAAAAATGACGCGCGGATTTCATACTAAATAGGATTGTAAGAGTAATTAAATTAATAGGAGCAATTTCCCTTGTTCGCTTTCAAGTTTTGATTAGAACCTAATTAAATAGGAACAATTTCCTAAGTCACAGGTTATCATGTTTTAATCACACGGAGTCCAAACTTTGACATGTAAGAATGTGACAAACAAGCAACCACGTCGGCTAAACTGCAATTCCAAATTGGTAGTTGATGTTGCATTATCGTAGTACTAATATAATTACCGTGAAGAAAAAAAAATCTTAATAGAAATGTATACTGATGATTTTAATTCTAGACTCATGGTGTTGTTACATTAATCTTTAATGAATCACAGAAGATTCTATTAAAATTTGAAAACAAAATTAAAGTTAATAAAAGGAAAACAGTTTTCAAAAAATTAAATAAAAGAAAATGTTTTTCTTTTAACGATAAATTGTGAAAAAAAATACTACATCCACTCTCCCCAAAACGGTTATCGATCTACATGCCACGAAGCTGATGCGTTATTAATTCTTGATCGGAAATAGTCAATAAATCATTTGGTCCAACGGAACTATGCCGTATATATATATGTCACTAAAACTAAAAGGGACAACTTTTATGCTACCAAATTCCTCCATATAATATGAAAAAAAAAAAAAAAAAATAGAGAAAATAGAAGACGATGAAGAAACTTACTCCCTCGTTTATCGTCTTTGTTATTTTATATAAAATCAAATAATACGTTTTTAAACATATTTATCCCTCATTAATGTTTCCTTTTTACTTAAACTTTTTTTTTTTCCTATCTTTCCTTGTGAAACTATTTGTTTTGAGGGTAACTATTTTTCTAATAGTTGAGACCCCTGGAGGATAATTTTCAGTTGTGTATGATGGTATTGTTATTCTTATTACAATATTTCTTGAACAAATAGGTTAGGCGCAAGATAATGAGCAAAGTGGCCTAGACCTAAGCTACGTCGGCCAATTGTTAAACGCACAATTAATGGACATTTTCAATCAAACTTAATTAATACTCCTCCATCCAAATTTTGTAGTACATATGATTCCATTTATATGAGTTTTAAAAAATATATAGTAATTATTTATTAGACACGATTATCAGATTATGTACGTATGTATGATTTCTTTTGCACATATTTTAAAAAATAGTATTAATTTGATGTATGTGTGATTTCTTTATATGAAATTTAAGAAATACGGAGTATTAATTATTCATATACGTCTATGAAAAGTATGTTCAATTCTATTTTTTCTTTCATAAAAAATATGTTCATTTTTTATTTTTTTAGAAGTTTACAAGATCAAAGTAAAATGTCAATACAATTTCACACTCAAAACTAATGATCTTCAACTCAAGACGGACACGGATAGTCATAGTCACTATCCCCTCCAATCATGAGGAAGAGAAAAACAAGTATACTACATTATCAAGCGTACATTTTGCTTCACATGAATGTCCAGGTCTCCATTATCAATATGAGACAACCCCAAATTAAAGTATTCTCATATCAATAAACAGAAAATAAAAAAATGAACAAAACTTCACCAAATACTAGTACTATCCTACAGTCTAACACAGGGGAGAGAGCCCCACTACAGGGTAACAAAATAGACATAAACAAACATGAAAATAACCAAGAAGCCATGTGTGTAGGAAAAACTAGACAAAAGAAGAAACAACAAGAAACTTAAAACTATTTAAAAAAACATAATAAACGGGATCAAGGGTAAATTTCCTGAACGGTTATTGTGGTTCCGTTAGAGATAATCTACGATCCCAACGAAACACTATTTTTTTTTTCGGTAAGGCGACGACGGCTACAACATATCTACATAGAGAGGGGGAAGAGAGATGTCAGTGTTGAAAAAGGAAGAGATCCAGTGTTGAAAAAGGAAGTGAGATGAACGATGTTGTGTGAATCACACCTCGAGTGTATGCAAATCGCACCTCGAGTGTGTGTAAATAGCACACAATATACATTCATTCTATTTAAGTCGTTAACTTTTTTAAGTACTTTTTATATTTAGTAACAAAGTTGATGATCTACCAACAATATCATTTACTCTTTATTCCCATATTTACTACTCACATTCTTGAGCCCCGATTTGGCGTTCAAAATCAAATAAGTATGTTCATACTGCAATAATTTTGATGTTGACACACGTATAAAGAAACTCTTTTATTCCTTGATCTAATATAATTAAACCATTTTTACAAAATATGATTGAGACTTCATGAAAAGCAAAATCTATAGATCGAGCGTGCGAGTCCGTTAAGATCGTATCAGTTAATTTCCCATTAAAATAATCAAGGTATGTTTATCACTTAGTACCTAAAGTACTTGAGATAAATTATCTCGACTCTTTATTCGCAATTAAAGTTGAGATATAGAAAAATTATTTGTAATACTTACTCCGTTAAAATTCATTGGGATTCATTATTTATATGTATTTTAATAAATATTATAAATTTAATTATATGTATTTTAACAAATTGTGAGGTATGATGGGTTATTGTGTTTTTCACTTATAATAAAAAATTTGTAAATAATTGATGTTTGGAGGGTGAAGATAAAATTATGTGAATAATATTATTTATAAAAGAGAATGAATATAATGAATTGAAACGAGGGAATACAAAATATGTTAAAATTAATTTATAATTCAATTATGTAATGAATTCTACTTAAACGGTAGATAAATCTTTATATATAAATGGAGAAAAACACTCCTCCTGTTTTTGTCAAGTGTCATTCTTCAAACTTTAACATGTGAATTCCTCTATCACTATTAGTCATAATATTCAATCCCAAAGATTAAGCACTCTTCATTAATCATAATATCCAATCCCAAAGATTAAGCACTTCCCCTTCTTATATCAAGCCCTAACTCTTGTATAGTTAGTCAAACTTAACTTATTCTATGTACAAACATCTGTATAAATAACTCTTGTAAATCACCTTGACAAATCAATTAAATATATTTTCTATAACTTCTATATGGTATCAGTAGGGAAACAATCCTAAACCCTCGTTTCTTCTTCACTACTACTCATCCCTCATGACACCCAACAACACCACCACCACCGCGGCAATCACCCAGTTGCCGGCAACCGCTCCCACTCTTGTCCCGATCTCCACCCGACATGATCTCCCCATCAAACTCACCAACTTCAAACCTCTTGTCGAGAAAACAATTTGGACACTCCATTACAAACTTCTATACTGATAATGGAGGTGAGTTTTAGACTTTTCGTCCAACACTTAACAAATCTGGCATCAACTGGCTCACCACTGCGCCACACAACCCGCAACAGAATGGTCTTGTTGAAAGACGGAATATCCACATCCTTGAAGTTGGTCGAGCACTTCTCCTTCATGCTCGCCTACCACATCGTTTCTGGTTGTTGGCCTTACAGACAGCTGTGTACTTAATCAATCGGATGCCCACCAGAGTTCTGAATCAGCGTAGCCCATTCTTAGTCTTATTCAAGAAGACCCCAAACTATGAGAAACTCTGTGTGTTTGGATGTCTCTGCTTCCCATGGATTCGCCCCTATGCTCCTGGAAAATTAAATCCACCATCCACAATGTGTATCTTCGTGGGCTACTCGACATCCCAAAGTGCCTACCGCTGCTATGAAATCTTCAGTGGTCGCTTATTTGTATCTCGACATGTTCGCTTCATTGAGGATAACTTCCCTACTCTCAATGATCCTATGTCGCCCGAGCAACAACAACCGATAACCATCACTCTATCGCTTCTATCCTCGCCCACTGACTCTGCTACCAATCAATCTATCACAGCCACTGACGAGCAGCCTGTTTCAATCATTACCGAGCCTACTATATCTGCCGAGGTAACTCCTGCTCGCATAAACCCGTCAGCCGATGTTGTTCGCCCTCCTGAAATTGCTCCACAACGAACACACACAATGCGAACTCGTGCTCTCAACAACATATATACACCGTCCCAAAAAGTTGTTCGCTGCGACAAAACATCCACTGTCCGATGATGCAGAGCCAGCCACAGTTCAACAGGCCCTCACCATTCCTCACTAGCGATCAGCTATGGCCGAGGAGTTTACAACACTGCAAAAACATGGGACATGGGACTTAGTTCGACCACCACCAAATGCAAACATCATAGGCTGCAAATGGGTCTTCCGAACAAAACGCAAACCTGATGGCTCAGTGGATAAATTTAAAGCTCGCCTAGTGGCTAAGGGATTCCACCAACGACCAGGGGTGGACTTTACTGAGACATTCAGCCCCGTGAGCAAACCTGCGACCATCCGCACAGTCCTCACACTTGATGCCACTCATAATTGGTCCTTACGTCAACTGGATGTAAGCAATGCCTTCTTACATGGCAATCTGACTGTTCCCGTCTACATGCAGCAACCACCAGGGTTCAAGGACTTATCCACACCATCTCATGTGTGCTTACTCCGTCGCT
Organism: Galeopsis tetrahit; assembly: GCA_963675135.1. Classification (NCBI taxonomy): domain Eukaryota; kingdom Viridiplantae; phylum Streptophyta; class Magnoliopsida; order Lamiales; family Lamiaceae; genus Galeopsis; species Galeopsis tetrahit. The sequence continues at coordinate 66,528,629 of OY776122.1, read as the reverse complement.
CCTTGTATGGCCTTCGCCAAGCCCCTCGGGCCTGGTATGACTCCTTGTGCTCGGCACTTTAGCGCTTCGGCCTACGACGATCCAAAGTTGACTCCTCCTTATTTACTCTCCACACCAGTACCAACACACTTCTTGTCCTGGCCTACGTGGATGATCTGGTCTTAACAGGTACCTCGACAGCTCTAATCTCGTCCCTCACTAAACATCTTCAATCTGTTTTTGCAGTAAAAGATCTTGGTTGTCTCTCCTACTTTCTGGGTATCGAGGTCGCCCACTGCAAAGAGGGTCTCTTTTTGTCTCAACACAAATATTTGGTCGACCTACTTCGTCGCCACAAAATGGAGGGTGTCAAACCTGTCTCTACACCATGCTCGCCAAAACTCATCGTCGGCTCTGCTTCTGCAGATCCTAGTGAATATCGCAGTGCAATTGGCGGCCTCCAATACTTAACAATGACGAGACCATATATAACCTTCACAGTGAATCGCCTTGCCCAACATATGTCCGCCCCTACTCCTGATGCTTGGGCCGCTGTCAAACGACTATTCTGGTACCTCAAACACACTCTCCACCATGGGGTCCTCCTCCGACGCTCTCCCACCTTCGAACTCACAGCCTACTCGGACTCTGACTTTGGAGGCGACCTCTCTGATTGTAAGTCCACTTCTGCTTACATTGTGTTCCTCGGATCCACACCTATCTCTTGGCGATCACGCAAACAACGAGACGTTGCTCACTCCTCGACTGAGGTTGAATACCGAGCACTGGAAACAACAGCTTCGGAGGTTTGCTGGCTCCGGTACCTGTTCGCTGACCTACATCTTCATCTCTCCAAACCTCCTCGCCTTCTCTGTGACAACATGGGGGCCACTCGACTGGCTCTCAATCCAGTTCAACACTCTCGGATGAAACACATTGACATAGACCTCCACTTTGTACGCGACCTTACTTCGAAAGGCATTATGTCCGTTGCCTATGTCAACACTCAAGATCAACTTGCGGATGTTCTCACCAAGCCACTTCACAAAATAAGATTTCAAGATCTACGTTCCAAAATTGCTGTCGCGGATGGAACGTCGATCTTGCGGGTGCGTATTAGTCATAATATTCAATCCCTAAGATTAAGCACTCCCCATTAGTCATAATATCAAATTCCAAAGATTAAGCACTCCCCCTTCTTATGTCAAGCCCTAACTCTTGTATAGTTAGTCAAACTTAACTTATTCTATGTACAAACCATCTATATAAATAGCTCTTGTAAATCACCTTGACAAATCAATCAAATACATTTTCTATAACTTCTATAATCACTTCTAGCTAATTCTAAATCTTTTCTATTTTATCTACGGAGTATTTTTTAACAAATAAATTAATAATACTCAATTTTCTTAAATTTATGCAAAAAGAAATAAGTACTATGTGGATGAAAGAAGTAGTAAACAAAATGAAATACTCCGTAACAAATACGTGAAATAAAACCATTCCATTCCTGAAAAGGCAGCTAGTAGTTTAAATATTAACAGTATGGATAGCAGTAAAATATAAAACGATTTATTTTGAACAGTGGGGCCTTCTAAGGACAGTCCAATGTCGCCTGGACTATCAACAGTCCAGTAATCTGAGCCATCAGATCTGAAATCTAATGGCTTATATTTGATGACCTGCTACCTGTTGCATTTGGCGTCGCAGAATCCATCGCCTTGCATTGCACTTATTATCGTTTTTTGTCGCCCTATTACACTTTTAAATTAAATTTAATAATTTTAAATATATAATTATAAAATTACAAATTTATCCTCACATGATTAATAAAAAAATTAATTGATAATATATAATCTTTATTTTAATTCTCATATCATTAATAATCATAATAAACAATAAATTATCTTTTTTTATTTGAAAGAATTGAATTTTAGGTTAAATTATTAATTTAGTTGAATTTTTTATACAAATTTCTGTTTCGAGATCACAAAATTGGACGTGGCTATTGTATGTGCTATTGGTCGGTCGTCTATTCAGAATTCAGAAAACCAGTTGTTACAATTTATGATCATGGAGTAATTGATATGTTTATGATCAGAAAATTAGCGAAGATACTTTATATAATCTAACAAACAATTCTGGGTTTTTTAAAATTTGGAGAAAACCTACAAAATTTCATTCCGATCCCAAACACGTTCAAAAAAACTCTCTGCACATCCGCTGCTCGTAATTTATATTTATATTTTTTATTTTTTTGTTCATTTTTAGTCGAATTATGAGTATTATTAGTATGTCTAAAAAGAAGTATTCTCAAATTGTTGATAATTACTGCTAGTTTTTTTTATATGATATTGAGCCTCTGATTGAACTTTTGATTTTTTTATGTGTTAATACTCTGTTTTTTCTGCACACTCAAATTAACGCAGTATTCTCAAATCTCAATTGTTATTCATATAAAATTTGTATGATTTCTATATGGTTATTGATTTGTTATTCATATAAAATTTGTATGATTTCTATATATGGTTATTGATTTATGAGATTTGTTTGAAATTTATGAATATGATAAGATTCTGACATTTATTAATTTTATTTTTAATGTATATTTTGTAGATTTGTCTTCTCAACATGAGAATGATGACACAACTTCATCTAATAATACCTAAGATAATGATTTTGTCATTAAAAAGAAAAGACAAAAGACATCAATTGTGTGGATTAATTTTGAGGAATTTTTTGTTCATTTATTATAAAATTTCAGCATGTTTTATAATATTATAAAATTTCAGCATGTTTTATAATATTTTAGGGGGCTCAACATGAAGATGAGATTATTTTGAAAAACTGATGTATTTTTTCGTTGTAATTGTTGAAAGAACATTATGTTATTTTTTTTTTTTGAACATTTGTTATTACTCACGCACAATTCAAGAAATTGGTTGTTCAATTTGGTTATTTTCTTTGATAAAACAATTGGGCTGCCCACTTTTAATTAAATGCTAGCCCAAAACATTCTCCACTTTTAATTAAATGGGCTAACATTGTTGGCCAAAAAGTCTCCACTTACTCGGTTTGCTCTCGATCACAATTTCTTTTTTTTTTTTTAACGTAAAGGAGGGACAATGTCACAATGGGCAACGTAGGACTGTTAGTGCCCTTAAAGAATTCAAACAAATTTATAATATATTTTAAGTTTAATTTGTCAATTAAAAAAATATTTGAAACATGTACTCCATAGTATAAATTTGTAAATTTGTTATTCATTTGAATCTAGGTAAATATTTTTCAATACACTCTTAACTCTAGAGGGCTGCAACATATAATTGTCTATGCATGAACATGTTTCAGAAGGTACACACTACACACCTACCATGAAAAGAGACTGACCTTTAACTTTTATTTGTCGTCATTGCAAAAGACAATAGAATAAGAAATTATCTTATTCGAAACTCTATGGGAGCCGTGTCATCGAAACACTCAATATTATTCTCAAAATAAAAACTTTACTACCAACATTCCTTCCAAAATAAAAATGTGTCCTCAATAATGTAAATTTCAAGTCTGGTAACAATCAATCTAGTTACATTATACAAATCGGACATTAGGTCAATATTCGTAAGCAACATTATATGGACACATAATTTTTAGAACTAATCGATGGTCTGATCATGACGTTTTCCTATAGTTCCATTCACATTTTCTAAAGTTTTTTTATTCTGATTTCACCAAAATTTTGCTTTCCAAAACATAGTTTGAGAATGACGTTTTAACACTTTGGAAAAAATAAAGTGTTTATTTCTACTAATTTATGAACAGTGTCGCCATGAGACCATCTCACTTTGAATAAGATAAGTGTTTATTCGTACTAATTACTGTTAATGGTATTACAGATTACAATTTATGGTATTACTCGTTATTACTTATTGTATTAACGACTATAATAAAATCATACATATAATATTATTTTGTATTAAAATTTAAAAAAAAATACACATGAAAAAATGGAAAATAAAAAAAAAAGTAAAAGGAAAAAAAACGAAGAAATTAAAAGTTTGGAATAAAAACTGAAAATGGGAGAAAAAGAGGAGAGGGAAGAAAACTTAGAAAGAAAAAAAATCAAGATTTTTGCCTAATTTCGATAGTTTTTTTTTTAAATTATGTTTTACGATTTTTTTCTAAAAATATGGATGACTTGATGGTGAATCGACGGTAACTCGGTAATGACTTGACTACATATTGTAAATATACAAATTAAGGTTGATTTTATTATATTTTGTGTAAATTAATAAAAGGATAATATAGTATTTTAAATGTAATTACTTTTTTAAAAATATTTTTGGGGTGAACTCATAAAATGAGTGGTGTAGATAAACGTGGTAAAAAATAATAATTTAGGGGTGAACTCATAAAATGAGCGGGTGCACATAACCGTGATAAAAAATGATTTGGGGGTGAACTCCTAAAATGAACGGGTGCAGGTAACCGTAGTAAAAAAAGATTTGGGGTGAACTCATAAAATGAGGGGTGTAGATAATTTAGGGGTGAACTCATAAAATGAGCGGGTGCACATAACCGTGATAAAAAAAATGATTTGGGGGTGAACTCATAAAATGAACGGGTGCAGATAACCGTAGTAAAAAAATGATTTTTGGGTGAACTCATTAAATGAGTGGGTGTAGATAAAATATAAATAAAAAATTAAAATTGGTGTGTACCGGTATCTTGCATGTACTCGAGTATCACCCTACAAATTAGGGTTGATTTTATTATATTTTGTGTAAATTAATAAAAGGATAATATAGTCCTTTAAATGTAATTATTCCATTTAAAAAAAAAATCTTCTGAGGTGAACTTATAAAATGAGCAGGTACAGATAACCGTGGTAAAAAATAATTTTGGGTGAACTTATAAAATGAGCGATTGCAGATAACCATGGTTAAAAAATAAAATGAGCGGGTGCAGATAACCGTAGTAAAAAAAAAATTTGAGGGTGAACTAAATAAATGAGCAGGTGTAGATAAAATATAAATAAAATAATAATTTAATTCTATTAAAAAAATCTAATTTTACATTCGTATTGTTTAATTTAAATAATATTATTATTAATTTTAATAAAGGATAAAATAGTAAATAATAAAATAAAATTTAAATAATTATTTTAAAATATTAAAAAAAGGCAACAGGTATCAAGTTAGGGCGACACAGAGGGCGACACAGAGCGATGCAATTTGACATCCGAACTATTAATAGTCCAGGCGATACAAAAACTATCCTAAGAAAATCCCTTGAACAGTACCTTTTGTATGTTAGAATTAGTATAATATATTTCATCCATCACACTTATATTATTCATATTTTTAGATACAAAGTGTATAATAAAATAATAAATTTAATACAAATAATGTAATTAAAAATATATATATATATAATAAAATAATTACTAATAAAGTATTTATAAAATATAGAATTAATGATATATAGTGACATAATTAAAATGAAAAATAGATAGTAGAACGAAGAAAACAATTAGTAATATATATAGTTGAATGGAGTATAATTTTAATTGCGTAATAAACCAAAGTGGATGACTAGACTCTTCACTCTACGGACTAGCACAAGAATAATAATATTCAATTCACCTAACTCAATAAAATAAAAAACAAAGAATATATTTGCTCGTTGTTGTATAGCTCGAGTCCCTGAAATACAAGAATAGGAGTCCTCGTAACTAGGGGTAGGTGGGGGAAATTAAAAGAAATATGGGTATACCTCATTTATCGAATCGAAAATTACTGATAACGATTTTTATTTTTTTTTATGTATTAGTAAAAAAATTAGTATGCTAAGATACTACTATATGTTTAATTTATAATCCTTTAAAATTTTGCTCAAACTAATTTTTAGGTCACAAAGTATATGTTTATTCTATTTAAATAATTAATTTTTAAATATTTTTTCTATTTTATTTGGACGGATGTAGTACATAATATAAAGTAAAAATCACTCTGTTTTTTTTAAATATGTATGACTGTCTACTCGTAAATATTTATGAGACTGGGGGGAGTATAGAATTTTAATACACAAATCAATACATGAGTACTGGTATATAAATTTGGGTGGGAAATGGTATACCAAAATTTATAAATGGAAGCTTTTATATAGTTAAAAAAAAACTGAAATTTTGATTGGTAAATATTTTTATAGTTTGAGGATGGGGTTGGATTAATGATAGTAGTTGTAATATACAATAGTAAAATGAATTTGTTGGAATTATAGCTGAACAAGAAGCACTGTATTCGAGATTGTGGTTGTTTATAGAAAAACAGAGAGTTATATGAAAACCCGCCAGCCAGGGTACTCATCAAAACAGAGACAAATCCTCCTTCATCTCTCCAAACACAACCCTCTCTCTCATTAGTCATTAGTCTTCACACTACTTATCAAACTGCCCATGCAGCATTACTGAATGTTTAATTATCCCAGAGTTTCTGCAGTTTCATGTAGTGGAAGAAGAATATACATGCCCCAACACACAAAAATCCCACCCTTCACTCTCTCTCTTCTCATTCTGCATACATATAACATTAGTCCTTGATGACAAGTTTATCAGTTTTTCCCCCAACAAATCATCACTACTTTCATAACAAACTCTCCTTTTCAAGGCGGACCTTTGCCACTGCCGCCGCAGCCGCAGTCGAAACCAACAATAAAATCGTGGTGGTAATGGGCCCCACAGGCTGCGGCAAAACCAAGCTTTCCATCGACTTAGCCTCCAGATTCTTCCCTCCATCGGAAATCATAAACTCCGACAAAATCCAAGTCTATAACGGCCTCGAAATCACCACCAACAAAATCCCTCTCTCTCAACGCAACAACGTTCTCCACCGTCTACTCGGTGATTTCCACCCAACCGACTCACACCCCGAGTTCACCCCTTCCGACTACCGCTCCTCCGCCTCATTATCCATTTCACAAATTCTCTCCCACGGCAGCCTGCCTTTCATTGTAGGCGGATCCAACTCCTTCATCTACGCACTATTGGCTAAACAATTTAATCCCGAGTTAGACGTCTTCACCGAGTCGTCCGACTCGGTCTTCTGTAAACAGCTCAGATACAACTGCTGTTTCATCTGGGTCCACATCTCTCCGCCGCTACTCTACGAATACTTGGAGAAACGAGTGGACGACATGCTTGAATCGGGGATGGTGGAGGAGTTAGCCGAGTATTTCGCCGATCCCGAGTCCGACTCGGTGAGTCAGTGCGGGTTGAAGAAGGCTATCGGAGTCCCCGAGTTCGAGAGATATTTCAAGAGTAATGGTGGTGACGTGGAAAAAAAGAGAGCGTACGAGGAGGCAGTGAGGGCCATCAAGGACAACACGTGTCAGCTAGCCAAGAGGCAGCTTGGGAAGATCTTACGGCTCAGGGACGCCGCCGGTTGGGACATACAGAGGGTGGACGCCACGACGTCGTTGAGGGCCAAAATGGGCGGCGCCACTGAGAGGACGGCGGCGGCGGATATTTGGGAAAGACAGGTGGTGGAGCCCAGCGCCAAGATTGTGAAACGTTTCTTGACGGAGGAGGAGTAGGTTATTCTAGCTTCTACTTACTTTAAATTTTATTTACACCTTTTTTTTTTTTTTTTTCTTTTAATTATTCTTCTTTTTTTTAGTTGAAAAATTTAGCAATAAGGTATACTATTACTAGGGGGGGCGACCGATTTTGTGGCATTTTATGGCCGCCCTGAAGGGGCTGAGGGAGTAAATTTTGTTCACTTATAAATACTGCAAAAAAAAGTAGCCAATTTTTCTTTCTGAAGATTAAAGGATGAATATTGAAAACCAGAAACAACTCTACATTTAAATATCCTACTTGTGTGTCATAATTGTACAAATCCTACATTTTAAAGGGTACGTAGCATACAATTTTCAGAATAAGCTTTGTTCGTAAAGATTCAATTTTCAATTTTAAATAAAACTCTTTTAACTATCGAATACTCATAATAGTGAGATGCTTGGTCGAGATAAACTGTGTAGAAGAATAGTCTCGAACTTGTGGATAGGACTTAGGAGTCATATGTGAGATACGAAATTGAAGAAACTCGTTCTGTGAAACTTTTGATTTAAAGAAAATAATTAATGGAGTAAAAAAGATTAGGATCAATTTGTTGACATGACTAGCCGTGGAAGGAGTATGCTCATTACTAACTTTTCAATATGGACATGGTGTTGTGATATTTACATATATATGCATTTAGTTGAAAAGTATTGCAGGAACTTTGGCTTACTGTACAATTTACAATCTGATATACAAATACAAAATGTTGTTAACAAACGAAAAACATTTCACCTCCAAATTATACTGTAGTATTTAAATATAAAAAAAGAGAATTTAAAAGTGGACCCCCAGTTATTGAGAGAGTTAAGTTGTGATGTGGAGGAGGTGCCCTATTATCAGCAAAAAAGGTGTCTGTTCTCCTCGTTGTCACATCGAAATAACTGCGCCATCTGACAATTTTCCTTATTCCTATTCCACATAATTGGAATTCGAATTACATTTCGGGTCACAAATTTATACATGTAATTACTAAATCTTAAAAACATACTCCAATTTACTCTATCAATCTAAATTCAATTTATCATGACATAGGCAACAATGTTATGTGAATATTACACATGAAAGTTGTGTGATTAGTTATGACGTCGTACTATATCTACATAGTTAATAGTTAATATTAATCCCTCCGTCCTACTATAAATTTTTCACTTTTCTTTTTTTTTATGTCCCACAATAATTTCAATTCCATTTTTGGTAAATTATTTTTTCTCTCTCTCTCAATCACATCACTTATATTTTATCTATTATTTTATTATACTTCATCTCATACTAATTTATTATTTTCTCTCTCACCATCACATCACCTGTACTACATCTATTATTTTATCATATTCCTTAATCTAAACTCCCAAAAGAAATGAGAAACTTACTAGGGGGACGGAGGGAGTACTAAATAAGTACATACTCCCACAATTTCTGAAAAGTTTGCCCTATTTTGTAGCACAAAATTTAAGAAAAAAATGTAATAATCACAGTGTTGGATAATTTTATAAACTTTTATATATAAAGTAATAAAGTAGTTGAATTAAATGTATAATGAATTAAAAATAAGTGAGAATTGTCAAATATGGCCGGATAATCCACTGCTTATTTAATTTTGGCCTTATCCCTCTTTGACCAAATTTAATTGCAATAAAAAAAATAAAAAACTAAAAGACCCTTTCTTCCTTCCTATAGTACAGATCTAAAAAACATTCTTTCTTAAAAAATAAAAAACCCTCTTTCTTCTTTCCAAAGCTTCTTATCGCAAACACTTCTCCATCTTCTTCTTCTTCTTCTTCGCTTCTTCATCTTCTTCATCTCGAAAAAACACTCTTTCTTAAAAAAAAAAAAAAACCCTATTTCTTCTTTCCAAAGCTTCTGAGCACAAACATTTCTCCATCTTCTTCTTCGCTTCTTCATCTTCTTCTCTGCTTCTTCATCTTCTTCTTCCTTCTTCATCTTCTCACAAATAAAAAAAAACCCCTCTTTGTTAAAAAAAAAAAAAAAAACCCCTCTTTCTTCTTCCCAAAGCTTCTGCGCGCAAACACTTCTCTATCTTCTTCTTTTTCGCTTCTCAAAATTCACATTCAGATTGTTTAGGGTTGTGTAGTGTTATTTACTGGGCTTGTTTGAGGTTGTTTAAGGTTGTTGTTTGAGGTTGTTTAAGGTTGTTTAGGGTTGTTTAGAATTGTTTATTGAGCTTGTTTGGAGTTGTTTAGGATTATTTACTGAGCTTGTTTGAGGTTGTTTAGGGTTGTTTAATAGAGTTGTTTAGGGTTGTAATGTGGTTGTTTATGGTTGGTTGTTTAGTGTGTTTTTTTTTTTTTAATTAATTAAATAAAAGAAGGTCATTTTTGTATATTTTGTATAAGTAACACCATTTTTGATAAGTAGTAGTTTGACTAGGCCATTTCTCTGAAATTCTCCCTTAAAAATATATAATGACATAAAAGAGTAAATATGTGTATATTATGAGAGTGAAGATTAATTGTGATTACTAATGATTATTTCCAGAGAAATAAACTAAAAAAAAAAAAGTACAAAAACTATGAAAACCCTTAGGGCATGTTTGTTTTGAGATTTTGAGAATTTTGAAATCCGGATTTCAAAATCTAGTGGATTTTAAAATTCTAATGTTTTTTATGTTTTGTGTTTGTTTTGGGATTTATATAGGGTAGAATTTAACTTTATAGAATATGGTTATAGGTTTTATAGGTATTTATATAGGATTTGTAGATATTTATAGGGTTGACTTTTATAGGGTTTATAGGGTAAGATTTTGAAATCCTGAATCAAAATCCCAAACTGTAACAGGGTTGGAGTTTCGAAATCCCAAATTCGGATTTCCCATCCCAAAACAAACATGCCCTTAATAAATTTCACCTTACAATATCCTCAATTTTACAAAAATATTATTACTTTTTTTTCATATATATACAAAAGTCAGCTCATTTCTTTACTTTATATATAAAATTTTACAAAATTATCTCTCAAAATTTCCACTAAATTCACTTTTTTCACATGTGAAAGAATCACGGAACGGATGGAGTATTGAGTATTTCTCCACTAGTATTTAATAGGCACGTCTACGTCTTTGATTTGTCTTGAACTTAAGATCACAATCCATTAACTTAATAAGAATGTATTTATAAAATTACATAAGCTTAAAAGAGGAGGTAATAAAGTGGATTTTAATGGATAAGTATAATACTTTTTTTTTTTGTAAAAATAACTTAGTCGTATTAGACTATTAGCCGTCCATGATGTGGCATGAAGTAGTATTTATTTAACACTATTGTTTAATTTGTTAATCTTATCTTTTTTAAACTGGTCTGATTTAGATAACCCCAGTTGATTATTTTAATTTACAGATATAATCTGTTACTCAGTCTTGAACTTTTCTAGAATCTAAATGAACATATCAGGCGTTGTTTCTAAACTCTAGAAGAGTAAAAAGAAATTATTCAAAATATAGATATTTTTATATTTTAAAATTAATTTAAAAGCATGTTACGTTAAACCAAACAAGTCCAGAACCGACTATTTGCACAGTATAAAATAATTACTCCCTCCGTCTATGAAATGTAGTCTCATTTGCCTCATTTTCTTTGTCCACCAAATGTAGTCTCATACACTTTATGGAAATCATCACCCCTCAAACATCATTTAATTACTCAATTTGCCATCAACTTTATTCACAAACAATCACTTTATTCACAATGGACCCCACAATACCCTATAATACCCTTACTTTATCTACTTTATTTACATTTTTCTTAAAACTTGTGTCCATCCACCATGTGACTACTTTTGATGGATGGAGTACTATATATTGAGATAAAAAAATTCCTCAACAAATACAGTTAAAATTGATTAAAGCAAGTAACAAATAGTTCTTCCGTCTCTCTTTAAACTTTACATTTTATTATTGTAAGCGTTATTTTTTTAAAATTTTACATTTAATTTTTTTTTGACAGTTCTCACATCTACTAAAATTGTTTAACTAAAGATCTCCATCCACCAAAAGTATGTGCACTTACATTATTTATCTTTTTATCAAAAATATGTTCATTCATTTTATGAAAGCATCACTCAAAGAATCCATCTTCATTTTATCTTTACACTCCAATCACCACTTAATTACTCAAATTGTCACTCAACTTTACTTATAAAAATCAATTTTTTTTTCATAAAATGAATCCAAAATATCCTTATTTTACATATTTATTTTATCTAATTTTTTTAAAACTTATGTGTAAAGTATGAGGATATTTTATTAAAACATTGTGATACCCCAAATATAAAACTTAATAGTATATCTCGAGTAGGGGTGGTTCGGTACGGTATACCGAACCATACCGCGTCATACCGTTATCATACCGAAAATTTCGATATCGAAAATATTGATACCGTTATCATACCGAAAATTTCGGTATACCGAAAATTCGGTATACCGAAAATTCGGTATGATAGTTATCATACCGAATGTCATACCGAAAATTCAGTATATCGTACCATACCGAAATTTTCGGTACATACCGAATCATACCGAAATATCGGTATGCCGAATCATACCGAAATTTAGGTATGTCAAATCATACCGAAAATTTTCGATATACCGTTTCATACCATTTCATACCTAAATTAATTATAAAAATCATGAATATGTCAAACACAAATTAAAAGAGAATACAATCCTCGTTCAAATTCAACAATACAAAATACAACCTAATTCAAATTCAACAATACAAGATACAATCTCATTCAAATTCAACAATACAAAACACAATTCTCGTTCAACTTCAATAATCTCAAAAGACCTGCAAAAGATTAAACTTAATCAATTTCAATAAACTTAATCAATTTCAATTTATAGATATTAAAGTGTAAAAAATAAATATATTATTACTTTTCAACCTCTTCAAGCTTAGGATTGGATGGTAGATAGAGAACAATCTTGATGGGTAATTGTAGCTGCAAAAGAGAAATTAAAAAGAGTGAACAAAAAATATCATAAAATAGGAATTTAAAAACTATTAATAAAATTTATAATATAAACTCTTACATCTTTCAATTTCTTCAATTTCCTTGTATAATTCAAGGTCATCATCGGTTGGATCCTTATAAAAGTATGCATCAAAATATCCCTACTCTTATACAATCGGAACTAAACTTAATTACAATAGATTCAAGAAAAAATCTGTTCACCAGAGTGCACATTTAAAGCACAAATCTTTAAATTCTCACACAATTAAAAGAAGACTGGGAAAGCCACAGATATAAACTTGAGAGTCAAAAAGATTCCTAAAAAATAACTGCAAACAACATGTATTCTATACTTGAGTAACATCAGTGCCCCATTAATACAAACAGAACAGAACTTTATTACAATAGATTAAAGGAAAATTCATGCTAGAAAACATGTAAAGCGAGGGAAAGAAAGAAACGACAGTTAAATAAACAAACCTGGTTTCAGCAAGGAAATGATGAAATTCAGTTCTCACCAGAGTGCATATTTAAAGAATAAAACCTTAAATTATCGGATAATATTAAAGAAAGAGGTAAATACCTTGACGTGAGTGCAGGGCAGCAGGGGCGGCGCGGTGACGCGAGTGCAGGGGCGGCGACGCGACGACGAAAGCAGCAGGGGCGGCGCGGTGACGTGAGTGCAGGGGCGGCGACGCGACGACGAAAGCAGCAGGGGCGGCGACGCGAGTGCAGGGGCGGCGCGGTGAGTCGGTGACGCGAGTGTTTGGGCGTGGTGTACTGCAACGGCGGCGTGCGGCGGCCGCGCCCGGAGTGAAGACGGAAGAGGGAAAGACTATTTTGTGAAGATGGAAGAGAGAAAGACTAGATCTAGGGTTTTGTTTTTAATGTTTTTCCTTTTTAATGAATTAGTATTAATTTAAGACCTAAGAGAAGTTTGAATTTAAAAAAATATTTTTTAATTAAAATTTTTTAATTATATTATTAAATAATTATTTTATTAATATTTCGGTATTTCGGTATATATCGATATACCGATATTTTCGGTATACCGAACTTATCGAAATTTTCGGTATATACCGAAATACCGCGGTATGGCCATTTTCCATACCGTTATCATACCGAAAATATCGGTACGGTATCATACCGTACCGAAAATTTCGGTATACCGAAAATTTCGACAATTTCGGTATTTTTTCGGTACGATAAGCTCGGTATACCGAAATTTCGGTATATTTACCCACCCCTAATCTCGAGGTTTGAGAGGATGGACCATTCTATAATACATTGTGGTCTAATCACCAATCATAACAAGTAAAACGGAAAGTTTTGCAGGGCCCTTCCAAAGGACCAGTTTCTATTAATAACCTTCTATTGAATATTACGAAAATCCCAATTTCTTTGTGCTGTGGCCTGGGGACCTAACTAGATCATACTCAAGAATTTAATTCCATTAAATTCGATCATGAAAATAAAATTCCAAAAATTTTGCTCTGTGTTTTTTCAGATATATGAGCTTGATGAGATGATTGGTGATTGACAGAGAATTGAATATATAATACAGAGAGACATATGGATGTACAGAAAAAATGGAGCTAGCTAGAGTGAGTCACAATCGTAGCTAGGTCTCTATTGAATGAAGCTTACCAGCTCATCAGTTAAATGCACTAGGGATACCTTCACTTAAATACAGAGTATGATTATTATTTTTTTGTCTCGTTATTCGGTTCGAGAATCGTCTAATTCGAGATATCAATCTCACTGTCTAGTTAAGGAGAACCTGTTTAAAATTCGAGTTCGAAACTCTCTATGGATTGATCCCTTAAAAAATATTTGCATCACAGAGTTTCGAACCTAAGACTTAGAGAGAAATATACACTCATAAATCTCAAGCCTATCCCACAAACCAACTCATTTGGGTTGATAAGGAGTATTGACGTTTTTTTATTGTTTTTTGAATTATTATTTTTTCTGGATGAATTTGAATTTTAACCTCAACCTTCATTTTGTCTTCAAGGGTGTACAAGTCGTGATTTACAAGGTAAATAAAATCAGAAGATTAGAAAAGACACAAGAATATTATATAAATATATCTAAGTTTTAACTTGATCAATATTATTTTCCTTATACGGGATATTATTAAGGTAGACAACATTGTTGTCTTAGCTCTAATTTATCCTTTTTTACTAAACAAACCATAATTTATCTTCCTTCGGAACTAATTAAAAAATTTAGGCAAAAGAAAAACATACATTTCCCGATCAAACCGACATTTACCAATTATAAATTTTTAAATATTTTTTTACTCGGGCAAATGGTTGAATGAAATTAATTAGAGTGCAATTAGGACCACATAAAGGCGCATGCCTGAACATAATGATGTCATAATATAAACAAGCACGTTTAATTACACCATTTATAAATAAAGCATCCAAGGAGAAGCCAAATATATACACACACGTATGAGTCAAATAATGAATAAAAAAAAGATGAAAGCATGGATTAAAGATCCAAGAGTACTTGAAATAGTAAAAGACAAAAATATGGAGAAGTGAAGGAACGAATGACTGCCTTCTTGGAAGCATTTTGTCACCTAATAGTACAAATATACAAAATTAAATAATAATTTTATATACTTATATAAGAGGTCAAATGTCGATTATGTTAATGATGAGGAAGAGTGGGTTTGCAGTGAGGGCGTGCGCATGCGCTTTGCGCGTGATCCTATAAATACAAACCCATGCTACCTTAACAAACACTTCATTACATTACATTACATACTGATTATATTTTTGCACAATTTGTTAGGCAATTGATTATACTTCCTACTTCCAACACTTTCACCCAACTTGCTACCAATTGTCTTATTAAACTTAATAAATTTAATTTCTTTTTTATATATCTGTCTAAACTTAATAGGTATTCTTTCACTCATACACTACTTACAACACATTGAGGCACTTGGACGAGGGAAAACAAAAAGAATTTTTATGTCTAGCCTATGGGTATTTGTAGTTGGGGAAATTTGAAATTGTTATAATTCAAAACGATTCAAAAATGAAGATTAGGAGGTGAAGAAGACACTGAAGAATATAAAAATTGAATTGTGGGTCTAATTAGGCGGGAAGAATATGGTGGGTAACCTCTCATCAATATCGGCTTGGTTTTGCGATGCTTTACTATGTATAATAGAGTAAGCTAGGTTGAGAAAAGGCGACACATACTAGTATCTGTATTTGTAAATTTATGGATTGAGTACCTAAAAGTACTCGAGGCAATAAACATTTTTACCGCTTCAAAAAAAAAAAAGTACATTCATGAATTGATGTATTTATTCCTCCAATACATTACATTCTTCACTTTTTACGTTATACATAAATAATAAATATTTCTTAAAATTTGTGTAATTTTTTTTTAATTAATTTTGCACATAGAAAGTGTTAAAGTAATGATTTTCATTTTTTGTCCTCGTGGAATGAATGGTCAACATTTTGGTGTGTTTTTTTTCCCATTTTCTTTACACATCTATTCATGTATAGGCTTAAAAAAAAATGTAACCATCAATATTCAACTTCTAACTAATAGTGGGTGTTAGATAAACTCGAACTACTCATATTTTAACAATAGCTATGATACATCGATCATCTGATTGAACAAAAATGCAAGGACAAAAGTGTAAAAAATAAAATATATTGGTGAAAGCTAAGGTTGAAAAAAAAGTAAGCACATGTAAATTAATATGTATAATTACTGGGGGTGAAATATGTTAGATCTAGCTGGGGTATATACTGCAGTGTTTACGAAAATCAATAGACTAAAGTCAAGTTAAGGTAAAACTTTTTTTCGCAAGATAAATACGTCCTATGTAGTGTTCATAGAATTGACGTAATGTCTCCAAAGATAAATTAAAACGGCTTACAACTCTGATACAGTAGAATCACTGTACAAAATAACAACAAAAGAAACGAGAGTTATGTGAACTGGACAAGTAGGGTCCGTAATTAAGAAAGGTAGAACGACTGTGAAAAACACTGTAGTTAATAAAGGAGAGATTTGATATATATATATGCAAACCCTCGCTCAGAGGAGGAAAACGTGGCTCAGCCCATGAAGAATTAAGATAGTGGGCAAAAATCGTGGCAGTCAACATCTTGAAGTCCACAAAACCTTCCAACTTCTGGATCCTTCCGAAAAGATATTATATGGGCGTAATTGGGTAGGTCCAATCGTAAAATGAGCTTTTGAATTTTTTTGGGTCTTCAAAAAGATAAATGGGCCCCAAAAATGTGTAACCTTCCATCTTAATAAATTAATTTCTCAATCATTGAAATTCAATTTTAATATTTTAAATATACCATGTTCATCTTCAGCGAGTAGATATGTTGTATCATGTTTAATTTTTTGATAATTAACGTTTAATCCATAAAATATTTTTTTTGTCAAACATGGGTGGTAAAACCCATAATTTCCGACAAAATATACATTTTCCATTATTAAAATTGTCTCAAATAGAAATGTGGAAAAAACGATGGAATTAATCATGTAAGAGGCCTATGAAGGTATGGGCCTAATGCCGGCTTTAAAAAATGGGCCACAATGGGTTTTAATGATACTATTCTACAGTAGGGTTGGGGTATATACCCCTCCAGCTTTGTTTAATGCACTTCCCCTTCATTTTTATTAATTCAATATATATATGAAATACCAATTTTACCCTTTTACTAAATAATGTTAGATACATACACTTCTCCTACAATTTAAAACACAACCCTAATCCTAACCCTAGAATTACACAGCCGTCGCCGTCATCGATGCCGCCGCCACCACCGCCGACGTCGCCGACCGTAACATATAAAATTTGGAGAAAAATAATCTTAATTTTTTTAATAAACACTCAGGTCGACACTGGTTTGTCGACCAAAAATACTTCGATCGACACTGGTTTGTCGACTAAAAATACTTCGATCGACTCTGGTTTGTCGACAAAAATACTCCGGTCGACACTGGTTTGTCGACCAAAAATACTCCGGTCGACACTGGTTTGTCGACCAAAAATACTCGGATCGACACTTTTGAAAATTTCGACCATTATTGATCGCCCAAAAACACTCTCGTCGACAATAAGTTATCGACGAGAGCGTTTTTTGACGATAAATAATTGTCCGAAAAAAAAAATGAACAAAACAAAAACAAACCTGTGGTTGGGCTGCGACGGTCCGGGGGCTAAGGGTGGTGCATTGGAGTATTTTATTGGTAGGGCAGCGACGGTCGTGAGCGAGGCGGAGCGGAAACGAGCGCTGGGGGTGGGCCGCGACGGTCGACGAAGAGACGGAGCGGCGGCCAGGGCGGCGACCTGCGGAGCGAAAGAGAAGAATTAAAAAAAAATGAGGAAGAAGATGGGCGGCGGAGGCAAGAGGGTGGAGAGGGAGTTCGACGGCGAGGGGGTGGAGGGGAAAGTACGACGGCGTGGGGGGTGGAGGGGAAGAGCGACGGCGAGGGGGTGGAGGCGGAGAGCGACGGCGAGAGGGTGGAGGGGTGCAGAAAACGAAAAAAAAAAGATGGGGAGGGAAAGAGAGAAGCGGCAGAATGAAGGTGGAGAAGAAGATGAAATTAGGAAGTTGGAGAAGAAATGAAATTAGGGTTAGGGGTGTGTATGTATCTATAACATTTACTAAAGGGCAAATATGGTATTTCATATATATTTTTGAATTAATAAATAGAAGGGGGAGTGTATTAAGCAAAGCTGGAGGGTATATACCTCAACCCTCTACAGTATTTGTTTTTTACAATGGGCAAAGTAGTGAATGAAATGTTAAATGGTGTAAAGGCAAATAAAATTATTGTTTACCATTATCTGATTTTGAAAAGTTATTTAAGCCATAAAAATACAGTATTTGTTTTTTTACAATGGGCAAAGTAGTGAATGAAATGTTAAATGGTGTAAAGGCAAATAAAATTATTGTTTACCATTATCTGATTTTGAAAAGTTATTTAAGCCATAAAAATACAGTATTTGTTTTTTTACAATAGGCAAAGTAGTGAATGAAATGTTAAATGGTGTAAAGGCAAATAAAATTATTGTTTACCATTATCTGATTTTGAAAAGTTATTTAAGCCATAAAAATACAGTATTTGTTTTTTTACAATGGGCAAAGTAGTGAATGAAATGTTAAATGGTGTAAAGGCAAATAAAATTATTGTTTACCATTATCTGATTTTGAAAAGTTATTTAAGCCATAAAAATTAGGGGTGAGAATGGGCCAGGTCTAGGTAGACTTTAGAAAAAAGTCTGACTTGTTACATATTTTTTAGGCCCGATTCCGACCCATTATCTGTTATAGATTTTTTTTAAGGCTTGACCTGACCTTTTTAATATATAGGCCTGACCCAAAAGTCTTTTAAAGGCATTTTTAGTCCTATTAGTGCATTTAAAAAAAAAAATGCTCTAACACTTGTATTTCATCAAATCATAAAAAATCCACTAGTTATATTGCTCAATGCTTACTAGTTAGAAATTATATATATTAGACACTCTTATTTAAGATGTTTTCTATATTTAAGTATAAGCTACTATTTATTATATTTTTATATTATATATATATTATATTAATTAAATAGGCCGGCATGTTGAGCTTGAAAGGCCTACGAAAAAGCTCAAGTCCGGTCTATTTAACTAAATAGACTTTCAAAAAAGCTTGAGTTCGACTTGTTTATTAAACGAGCCAAGTCGAGCCGAGCTTTAATAGATTGAGCTGTAGACCCCTGTTGGGTAGCCTGACTCATTCCCACCCCTAATAAAAACTTACTTTCACCTAGTCCACATTTGCATTTAATCCTTCAGACCTATATTCATAAACTTTTGACTGGAAGAAAATTTCACATTAAATGATACTTGTCCTAATATATATCCTCATTATAAATTTGAATATAAGAATTGAATGTATTTTTCCTCAAAAAAAATAAATTTGCCAATATATATCCCAAATTCCTTCATGTGTGTTAACACAAACTTTACTATTTGAAATAAAATTAGTCAATTAATATATGATGAAGAGAATAGTGATGAATACAATAATATTTCCATTAATGTTAGTCCTACAATTTGTAACAATTCCATTAGTTTGTGGTTGGGGACAAGAGGGTCATATACTCGTTTGCAGAATTGCCCAGGTAAAATTACATTAAGATTGAATTTTTGTGAAGGCTTTGATTATTAATAATATATGTTGTAGTACTAATTAACATGTAAGTGCAGGCGCGTTTAACGAAAGTGGCAGCAGAAGAAGTAAGAAAATTACTACCAGCATCTGCAAATGGTGATTTGGGACGATTATGCCCCTGGCCCGATCAAATGAGGTCCCACTATCCCTGGGCATCCTCACTGCATTATATCAACACCCCTGATAATATTTGTGACTACCAATATAACAGTTACCCTCTCTCTCTCTCTACTCTCAAATACATTTTAGTAACGGAGTATTTAATTTCTTTAAATTATGAAATACAATATTTAATCAATAAGTTTGCGCGTGATTGCAATTAGTTAATGTAGAAATGAATGTTGTAGGAGATTGCAAGGATAAGAATGGAGTGCATGGCAGGTGCTTGGAAGGAGCAATTAAAAATTATACAACTCAGCTTCAGAGTTATAGTGACAAAAGGCCCCGATGTAAATATATACGGAGTATAATTTTTTTTCATTTAATTATTTATATCTATGTAGATTAAGCAATGTTTAATTAAGAATGACTTAATTGCGTATCAGATAATCTAACAGAGGCACTCATATTCCTGTCCCATTTTATTGGAGACATTCATCAGGTATATATATGCTACTCTCAGGAGTAGCAATTAAATTTTCAAACATACTAGTATTATTATCAACTAATTGATGTTTTGCAGCCAATGCATGTTGGATTTAGCTCAGACATGGGAGGTAACACGATTAAAGTGAATTGGTTTAATAAACGTCAAAATCTGCACCGTGTAAGTCCAATTTTGAATATTACACCCTTAATGAGTTCATTTTCCAATTTCAATCTCCAAAAGGCCAGGGTTCACCCTCTTTAATATTTGGGTGACTATTTTTTTTCTTTTTGACATCTATGTTTTTCAACTTTCAAATTAGTCACATATATCTACAAAACTAAGTATTCTAGTCATTTTACCAACAAACATAGGTTATATTAGGGCTGAATTAAAGACTGTACATTTATGATCGGGAACATTGTCGCTATTTGCGTTTTTCACACTATCAAAAAAAATTTTGTTTACTGATAAATAGACTAAAACATAAAATTTTATAAACATAAATAACTAATTTTAAAGTCGAAATACCTTAATTAAGGGGAACAAAACAATGTATTTTCACTCAATATTTCAATATAATTTGTTAACTTCCTTTTTGATATGTAACAGGTTTGGGACACCTCGATAATAAGAAGAGCTGATGGTTCAAATATAGAAGAATATACCAAAAAAATCCAACATACGATACATGTATGTTATCATTTAAATGCTAATTATAAATCACATTCTGTATATTTTGTTGATATACATACATTGTTTTTTGGGCTTTGACAGAGCCATGGGGCAGTAGAAGTAACGAAATGGGAAGCTTGCGGTCATTTACAGAAAGCATGCCCCAATATGTATGCTGTTATATGAACAAATTATGGAGTATTATATATAAATACACATGAAATTATGAATATTGATTTCAATGTCTGAAATTCACAGATATGCAGAAGAGAGTATTAAAACAGCCTGTGAATGGGCTTATAATGGGGTCCACCCTGGTTCAGCACTCAAAGGTTTATTCTATTCTAATATACTATTATATTATTAGATCGAAAAGAAAATGATTTTGATACAGTGTCCACCGTTTAATGAAATATTTCGGTCGCTTATATTTCAGCACATTATAATGTACGTATAAATAACTAGTGTTGAATGCAGAACATTACTTTCGGACACGACTACCTGAAGTGGAAGAGCGATTAGCACAAGCAGGAGTTCGACTTGCAGCAACTCTTAATCGAATTTTTATAAAATGATCACAAACAAAACACACCCCTAGCTCCAATCAAATAAAGTACTGTTGGAGGATATATTAAACAAAAGTAGCTACCTAGTACTCTCATTGAATCGTGTCTAAATGTGTCTTTAGGCCAAAGATTCATCTTCTATTTTATTTTGTGACTTTATTATTATTCCTTTTATTCTAATTAATCATGTCTGGTGTGTCGTTAAACACTCAAATTTATTACTCCGTATAAGATATTTTCACAGACAAGTATTGAGCAAGGTTGAATTCGTATTTTTGGAAGAAATTAAGGGCATGTTTGGTTTACGGGTTGGGATAGATAAGGTAGGATAGGATTAGATGGGATTGCATTATTTTTGAATTGAGATTTGTGTTTGAATTGATGGATTAAATTATCCCACCTTCTCTTTGGGACTAATAAACACTCAAATAAATGATTAGGAAGGATAATAATTCCGAGCCTATTTTAATCACGGGTTTAATTCCTGTAAACCAAACATAAGAATAATTGAGATAAAACAATCTATCCTATAATCAATTAAACCAAACATGCCCTAAAAGTATTGTTGGCATTGAACTTTTAACACTTGTGGTCCAATCCCATTTCTTGCTCTAATATTTGTTGACAATCTTACTCCTCTTCTTGTCATGTGCTACTGAGAGAGTGGGGAGTGTGAGTAGGAACGGACCCAGGATTAGAGTTTAGGAAGAACCAAAAAAAAAAATTAAGATACAAAATACTATATATATGTCAAAATATATTAATATTAATTATCATATTTCTCAAACACCTATGCATACATATATATTCACATATTAAAAATGATAATGTTGAGTTACAATAAAAAAAAAATATTGTTGTTCTTTTTTAGGAGGCTAAGCTTTAATTAATTCATTAATACTACTATTACATGGGTTAATTACAAATATAAAATAATATAAAGTGATTTTTTTTTACCAATAAGTCATACATGAAAAATATCATTCTTTAACTATATAGGTATCAAAAGTGCAATACAAAATTTATTTGAGATAACTTTTACAATACTTAACATAAAATAAATTATTAAATCAATATATTATTAATTTTACTACTTAATTTAATTTAGTTTTAAAAAATATAATAAAATTTAATATATAGAGGTGAGGTGAGATGAGGTGGGTTGCCCCCTCATGGACTCACCCATTGCATAGGTCCCTAAGTCAGAGTCGGTCCTGAGATTTTTTAGGCCTGGGGCGAACAAGAAAAATTAGCCCCTTCTTCTAGCATTTTGAGAATAAATGAGTTTTTGCATAATGGTGATAGGTGAGGGAGGAAAATTATTTTTTATATAGGGTATAAATAATATTTTATCACTCATTTTGCATCTAATAGTAACTTTGAAAAAAGTTCGTACTAGAATGTAAAAAAGGAGGTTTAAAAACATCTAAAGTTAAAAAAACTCTTAAAATAAATATGAAATGTGTACATATGGACCGTGCATGAAACATGCATATACATATCATACACAAAATGTGCACGTACGGATCGTGCACAAAATGTGCACATGACATTTGTATTTTATTCTCTATAAGAAAAAAAAAATACAGTTTGTCACACATACAATCCCAATCCCTAGAAATGAAGTTTGAATTCACTATTTAAAAGCATAACTGAGATTCTTACAATACTTACAAATTAAGTCTGAATTCAAAAACACAAAAGCAGAAATAAGCATACCAAACATAAATGATAAAATTCAAACCCAAGCAGAACAGAAATTCAAACCCAAACACATGAAATTTCCGAATTGATCACTTAAAAGACTTGGAGTGCATAGAAAATAGTTTGGAGCATGACTAGTATAAGCAACAGAATAGCATCCAAAAACGCAATATACGCCCAAGGGGTAGGAAAATAGTCTCGATAGAACGAAGCTAACACTTTGTTCCATGGCCTTTGATGATGCCAATTAATGCGATTAAAGGTTTCCGCGTACTCGAAACTCTCACCACACACACACACACATATATATATATATACATGAGTTTGACGAAAGATGTGACACATTTTATATTGTGACAAAAGGTGTGTGACAAAATGTATTTTTTTCTTATTGTGAATAAAATACAAATGTAATGTGCACATTTTGTGCACGATCCGATTGTGCACATTTCATACACATTTTGTGCACGATCCGTACGTGCATGTTTCGTGCAAATTTTGTGTATGATATATATATGCATGTTTCATGCACGGTCCATATGTACATATTTCATACTTATTTTAAGAGTTTTTACCCTTAAATGTTTTGTATACCTCTCTTTTTACACCTGCTAGAGATTTCACCTACACTCGTAAATTCACCATTATATATATATAGTCTTGATCGATCTAGATTGAATTGCTAGGGATAACTTACAAGTAATGAGAAGCTCTCACGGCCGGCCTCTATATAAGGTGCATGTGTGTTGTCTCCTGCACAACACAGTTAATTAAATTAACACACATACTAGCTAAACATCAATAAAAAATGGAGAAGGTGGGTGTTGTCGACATTGTAATGTTGTTGGTGCTGCTGATGGGCGGCGGAGGGGAAAATTGTTTCGATTTTAAGGATGTCGAATTGGATACTGACGAGACGCTGTAGAAGCTGACTCTAGGTGGCAGCTGACCCACAACATTTCCCGGTGCCGGGAGGAGAAAGACGAGCGCTTCGAGGGCTTTAAAGAGAGTGCTTGTCGTGTGAACGCTTTCAATAAACAACCGAATGAGTCTTACACTATGGCGCAGAACATGTTTGCTGACATGACGAGCGAGGAGTTGAAGGCCGAGGATTGTGTCACCAATGATGAAGAACTAAATAGTAGAGGTACTAGTTTTATGTACCAGAATGTACGAAGTGCTCCCAGCTCGATTGATTGGAGGAAGAATGAGGTTGTCGTAACCCGCGACGTTAAAAATAATATCAACTGTGGTACGTACTATTTTAATTAATTATAAATTGATTATATAAGTACAATATTAATTAATGGAATTGTTATAATAATTTGATGAAGGAAGATGTTGGGCCTGTGGAGGGGATAAATCAAATTAGGACAAAGAAGCTGGTTGCACTATTGGTACAGAAGCTTGTGGATTGTGACAAGGACAACTCTGAATGTTGCAGGGGTTTCCGAACGAAGCGTTTAAATTCATCATAAAGAATGGTCTTACTACGAAGGAAAATTATCCTTACAAAAATCGACAGAGAATGTGCCAATTCAACAAGGTAATTGTTTAATTATATAATTAGTTTGCATATGCATATCGATCGAGACTATATATATAATGGTCAGAGTCGGTCCTGAGATTTTTTAGGCCTGAGGCGAACAAGAAAAATTAGTCCCTTCTTCTAGCATTTTGAGAGTAAATTAGTTTTTGCATAATGGTGACAGGCGAGAGAGGAAAATTACTTCTTATATAGGGTATAAATAATATTTTACCACTCATTTTGCATCTAATAGTAACTCTAAAAAAAGTTCGTACTAGAATGTAAAAAGTGAGGTTTAAAAACATCTAAGGGTAAAAAAAACTCTTAAAATAAGTATGAAATGTATACATATGGACCGTGCATGAAACATGCATATAGATATCATACACAAAATGTGGACGTACGGATCGTGCACAAAATTTGCACATGACATTTGTATTTTATTCACTATAAGAAAAAAAAAAATACAGTTTATCACACATACAATACCAATCCCTAGAAATGAAGTTTGAATTTACTATTTAAAAGCATAACTAAGATTAATAATCAAATCAAATATCTCAACTTACAATAGTTACAAATTAAGTCTGAATTCAAAACCACAAAAGCAGAAATATGCATACCAAATATAAATGATAAAATTCAAACCCAAGCAGAACAGAAATCCAAACCCAAACACATGAAATTTCCGAATTGATCACTTAAAAGACTTGGAGTGCATAGAAAATGGTTTGGAGGATGACTAGTATAAGCAGCAGAATAACATCCAAAAACGCAATATACGCCCAAGGGGTAGGAAAATAGTCTCGATAGAACGAAGCTAGCGCTTTGTTCCATGGCCTTTGATGATGCCGATTAATGCGATTAAAGGTTTCCGCGTACTCTAAACTCTCACCATATATATATATATGTATATATATATATACATGAGTTTGACGAAAGATGTGACACATTTTATATTGTGACGAAAGGTGTGTGACAAAATGTTTTTTTTTTCTTATTGTGAATAAAATACAAATGTAATGTGCACATTTTGTGCACGATCCGTATGTGCACATTTTGTGCACGATCCGTATGTGCACATTTCGTGCACATTTTGAGCACGATTCGTACGTGCATGTTTCGTGCAAATTTTGTGTATGATATGTATATGCATGTTTCATGCACGGTCCATATGTACACATTTCATACTTATTTTAAGAGTTTTTACCCTTAAATGTTTTGTATACCTCTCTTTTTACACCTGCTGGAGATTTCACCTACACTCGTAAATCCACCATTATATATATATATATATAGTCTCGATCGATCTAGATTGAATTGCTAGGGATAACTTACAAGTAATGCAAAGCTCTCACGGTCGACCTCTATATAAGGTGCATGTGTGTTGTCTCCTGCACAACACAGTTAATTAAATTAACACACATACTAGCTAAACATCAATAAAAAATGGAGAAGGTGGGTGTTGTCGACATTGTAATGCTATTGGTGCTGCTGATGGGCGGCGGAGGGGAAAGTTGTTTCGATTTTAAGGATGTCGAATTAGAGACTGACGAGACGCTGTAGAAGTTGTACTCTAGGTGGCAGCTGACGCACAACATTTCCCGGAGGCGGGAGGAGAAAGACGAGTGCTTCGATGACTTTAAGGAGAGTGCTCGTCGTGTGAACGCTTTCAACAAACAACCGAATGAGTCTTACACTATGGCGCTGAACATGTTTGCTGACATGATGAGCGAGGAGTTGAAGGTCGAGGATTGTGTCACCAATGATGAAGAACTAAATAGTACAGGAAGAGGTACTAGTTTTATGTACCAGAATATACAGAGTGCTCCCAGCTCGATTGATTGGAGGAAGAAAGGGGTTGTCGTAACCCGCGACGTTAAAAATAATATCAACTGTGGTACGTACTATTTTAATTAATTATAAATTGATTATATAATTACAATATTAATTAATGGAATTATTATAATAATTTGATGAACGAAGCTGCTGGGCAATTGCTGTTGGACCTGTGGAGGGGATAAATCAAATTAGGACCAAGAAGTTGGCTGCACTGTTGGTATAGAAGCTTGTGGACTGTAACAAGGATAACTCTGGATGTTGCGGGGGTTTTCGAACGAAGCGTTTAAATTCATCATAAAGAATGGTCTTACTACGAAGGAAAATTATCCTTACAAAAATCGACAGAGAATGTGTCAATTCAACAAGGTAATTGTTTAATTATATAATTAGTTTGCATATGTATATCGATCGAGACTATATATATAATGGTCAGAGTCGGTCCTGAGATTTTTTAGGCCTGAGACGAACAAGAAAAATTAGTCCCTTCTTTTAGTATTTTGAGAGTAAATGATTTTTTGCATAATGGTGATAGGTGAGAGATGAAAATTACTTTTTATATAGGGTATAAATAATATTTTACCACTCATTTTGCATCTAATAGTAACTCTGAAAAAAGTTCGTACTAGAATGTAAAAAGGGAGGTTTAAAAACATCTAAGGGTAAAAAAAAACTCTTAAAATAAGTATGAAATGTGTACATATGGACTGTGCATGAAACATGCATATACATATCATACACAAAATATGCACGTACGGATCGTGCACAAAATGTGCACATGACATTTGTATTTTATTCACTATAAAAAAAAAACATTTTATCACACATCTTTCATCATATTATAAAATGTGTCACATCATTCGTCAAACTCATTTAATATATATATAAAAGTAGGTCCCCAAAATCTCAGGGCCCAGGACGGTTGCCTCTACCGTCCTGCCTTAGGGCCACCCCTGCCCTAAGTGTGAGTGACATGTGTTTTGAAAGGCCAAAAGTTAGTTGGTAATGCCATCTACACTTATTCGATTTGTGTTTGAGCCTATTGAAGTGACTGGAGTCTAGTAACAACCGACAACACCAAATCCTAACAAGTATAAATATTTTTACAATTAGATTTTTTATATAAAAAATAGAAGGACAAGTGGACAAGAAAAACAAATACAAACAGAAATGAGTATACGCACGACATCAGCTTTCGAATTCACATCCCCAATGTTGCAACCAAAGCAGAAGGCCAACAACTTTGTCATCAGCCCAAGGCTTATATGCGTACTGGAAATCTAAATGATGACACATTCGAATTTTTAAGTGATCGAGTTGGTATGGCAACTTGCACAGTGTTTTTTTTTTTTTAGGATAATTGTAAAAAAAATTAAAAAAATCATGACTTTTAGATCAATTACAACATTCTTTTTTTCATTTTGATACACCACCTTTTTAAGTTTTACAATTAAATTTATCTGTCAATTTTCTGGCAACAATTAAATCATGATGTGATTGTCAAAGCTGCCGAGGTGTCACATAAATATCACGAATGATGAATAATTTAATTTTTTATTTTTTAGAACATTTTTAACTAAAAAGAATACTAAAAAAATCGTTTAAAACTAAAAACAATACTAAAAAAATTATTTTAAAAAATAAAGTATAAATCAATTTAATTATTACCATTTCCCCCAAAAACTCAAAAGGCTATGATCACGTCCTCCAAATCACGGTCCACAAAAAATAATGTAAATTTTTTTATATTGTTTTTATTTTAAAACCTTTTAAAATAAAATAAAAAATATTTTATTGAGCAGTCATAACATTTACGTGGACATTTGTGTAGAACCTTAATGCGGTTTCGATATATACATCATTCACGTGTTGACAAAAGATAAACACATGCATTGAATTGCAAAATTTAAATAAATGGTGTATCGAATTGCAAAGAAAAAAGAATATAGTGCAATTGATAACACTATAATTTTTTTTTGCAATTAACCATTTTTTTTTTAAATGAGACATTTTATCATATTATACTGTTTTTGTAATTTCTCATATTATATCACATTTACTTGTAATTGAGAAGGTTTTCAGGCATAAATACTGATTTTTAATTTCTCATAAATAAATAAGAAAATACTACTCCATAAACCATGAAAAAGGTGAGTAAAATTAGTCACCTTTTGCCTCATTCTGTAGTTGAATATGAGAAATGATTGTAATTTTCCATCATATACAATCCCTTTGAACAACAATATCTGCTGCAAATAAATGTGTTTATACAAACTTTCTTGCTACTAGAAAAGTCATATTCTCGTGTGATTTAACCAGTCCAATAAATTTACTAATTTTTTGTAGATGACACTATATAAACACACACAAAAATTACAGATGCTATTACTAAGAAACTGATTTTTTTCTTATGATTTTAATTTAATCATGGCAAGTGGCAGATTCTTGAATATACTACTCCCATTCTTACTTTTAACTGCTAAAACAATTCCGTTTGCTTATGGCTGGGGATTTGATGGTCATATAGCCATTTGCAGAATTGCTCAGGTTTGTGATCAATACTTAATGTTAAGTTTAAGCTCTTCTGTATGACGGTTTCAGCCTCGAATAATTTTTGATACTGTGCGTTGTAACATTCAACAGTCGCGTTTAAGCAAAGTAGCATCACAAGCTGTTACAGAATTGCTATCACCTTCTGCAAACGGCGATTTAGGACAACTATGCCCCTGGGCCGATCACATCAAGTTCCGATACCGGTGGTCATCTGATCTCCATTTTATCAACACCCCTGATGTTTGCTCCTACAGATATGCTAGTTAGTTTCCCAAATCTCATTTTATATTTTATGTTTGAATTTTTAGGAATTTAATAAAAAATAATGTTTGAATTTGGTAGGGGATTGCATGGACAGAAAAGGAGCTAAGGGCAGGTGCCTGGAAGGAGCAATCAACAACTATACTACTCAGCTTATGAGTTACACTGATACTACTAGCCGATGTAATTAATTATTTAAACAAACCTTTCAAATATTATATCAATATTATGAAATTAATTATTTGGAACTTTTATCAGATAATCTTACAGAAGCACTGCTCTTCCTATCTCATTTTATGGGAGACATGCATCAGGTAAAATATATACTACTTACCTGGAATAAAATTGAGGATGGTGAATGAGTTCAATTTTGCAGCCATTGCACGTCGGATTTAAATCGGATAAAGGAGGCAACACGATTAACGTGACCTGGTTCGCCCGAAAAGAAGTCCTGCACCATGTGAGTCCAATATCATCAACATCATGAGATCCAATTTCAACAGCTTCTTTTATAATTAAAT
Source organism: Galeopsis tetrahit (assembly GCA_963675135.1). Classification (NCBI taxonomy): domain Eukaryota; kingdom Viridiplantae; phylum Streptophyta; class Magnoliopsida; order Lamiales; family Lamiaceae; genus Galeopsis; species Galeopsis tetrahit. The sequence goes on along the minus strand of OY776122.1, from coordinate 66,498,611 downwards.
TAAATGTCAAACAGGTATGGGATACAAGTATCATTGTCAAAGCAAAAGGCAGAAATAATTCAAATATAGATAACTTCGTCGAAAATATTCAACAGAAAATAAATGTAAGCAGCTACCTGTATCTTTCATCAAATATATGTTTTCTTCATTTAACTTGTCTTTTTTTGTTATGGCTTTGACAGGGCCAATGGGCGAAGCAAGTCAGCGGATGGGAGGCTTGCTCCCAGAAAACATGTCTGCACTTGTATGTTAATGCTATTCAACAAATAAATGAACAATATATACCTACATACAAAGGCCTAATATGTATCATGTGAACTTCAGATATGCAGCAGAGAGTATTAAAGCAGCATGTAATTGGGCATATAAGGGGGTCCGCCCTGGTTCTATACTCAAAGGTTTACTCCCTAATTTTCTCGTAAAATAACTTCTTCTTCTTCAATGACTAATTCAATATTGGTGGTTGCAGAAAAATACTATGAAACGAGATTACCTGTGGTGGAACAACGAGTAGCACAAGCAGGGATTCGCCTTGCTGCAGCTCTTAATCGCATATTTAAATGATATCACATCTCATTATCCTCCACATTCTTCAGAAAACATGCTCCATTCTGTTGCTGATTCAATTTCTGCTTCCAGGATTCTTATTTCATAATAAATGTAATGCTTGTTGTGGAAATGTTCACTTCCAATTTGTTTATTTCTTAAATCTTTACCAAAACGACAATTAATTAAAATTGGAGGGAGCAGAATGTATTTGTAACGTAACCATATTTTTCTCCATATTACAATATTATCTCAGACAAAAAATGACACAAGACAGTTTCAAATGACTCGGATGTATGAAACCATCTCACACAAGACCACCTCATTCTCTTATTACTTCATCATTTATGAGATTTTTTTATTTCCGAAATACTGTACTTACCCAAGGGAAATATATACAGAAAAATTCATCTACTTATTACATACATTAATAGATAGATTTGGGCATTAGTCTATACAGTAAATTCAAATTTAACTGTACAGCTTGCACGTGTACAACAATTAATAAATAAAACAAATAAATACATTATTTTAATTATTCCTTAATATAAGCAGATTAATAGCTTTAATCAAGGGATTCTTTAGCCGTTACATCTTTATTCCCACCTGCCCGGAAGATTTTAGCATTACTTTTCATAAATATTCTTAGATATTTTGCTAAAAAATTAGAAGATACAGTATCATTTATTAAAATGGATCATAAATGAAAAAGAAAAAAAAATCGAAATGGATTCTCAAGCAATTATTGAAATTTTCTACAAAAATACTATATAAGCCCTGCATCACATTATCAAATATTATCAATCAAAAATGGAGTGGTGCAAATTTCACATACCAGCAGCAGCATTTGTAGCTCTTGTCTTCTGCATTCCTGTTGTCCATAGCTGGGGGATTGATGGCCATCTCATCATCTGTAAACTTGCTCAGGTTCTTATTACCTCAATCACTCGTCTCGTTTACTAAATTTCATGATATCATAAAACCAAACTGATCCACCTTTGTTGTACCAGTCGAGGTTGAGCAAAGCAGCAGAAGATGCTGTATCACAACTCCTGCCAACGTACGCTCAAAACGATCTCTCAAGTGTGTGTTCTTGGGCAGATCGTATCAAGTTCCGATATCGCTGGTCACGCCCTCTTCATTACATCAATACTCCCGATAATCTCTGCACATATCAATACAAAAGTGAGCACATATAATGATATAACAAACACACACCCCTTTATTTTTATTTTATTAATTCATTAATTCGACTTATGTAGGGGATTGTAAGGATGAAGATGGAGTACAAGACAGGTGTGTAGCAGGAGCAGTCAACAATTACACAACTCAGCTACTCACCTATCGCAGTTCTTTGTCGTCTTCCCGTTCATGTAATCTGTTCAAATTACTTCAAGTTTCTGATGAACATAAACACAGTTTGTTTAATATCTAATCATGGTCATATTCACCAGATAATCTCACAGAAGCACTTCTCTTCTTATCTCATTACATCGGGGACATTCATCAGGTCGACGTCTATTCCTACTTTTAACAGCAAACCTCATATGATCATACTCATGTTTGTTTCGACTATGCAGCCTCTACATGTAGGATTCACTTCAGACAAGGGAGCAAACACCATCAACGTTCATTGGTATACGAGGAAACAAGTTCTACATCACGTGAGTAGAATTCCATACAACAAGTGCAATAAACTGTACTACTTTTCGTATATTAAAACTCTATCCATTTAAATCTTATAGGTATGGGATAGCAACATCATTGAGACAGCAGAGGAGAGGTTTTATGATTCTAACGTCAGTGAACTGATTGATGCACTCGACAAGAACATAACAGTAACCTTATTTTCCCCTAATATCTTCTAATGAAACTTGAACCACCATGTTATCTATGTGTTTTTAAAGCTCTTGAAACTTCACAGACTGTGTGGTCTGATCAAGCAAAGGCATGGGGAGCCTGTACCACAACGGCTTGCCCAGATCAGTAAGTTTAACTTCTTTAAGATTAATCTCATTTCACAATTATTATTATTAACATTAAATATGCATGATCTCAACATAGATATGCATCTGAAGGAATTAAAGCAGCATGCGACTGGGCATATAAAGGAGTTGAAGAAGAATCAGTACTTGAAGGTACGAATTCGTTTTTCCTAAGGTTATGAAGCCATTCGTTCTTCTCTTATGATAATTACAACATAAGAATGATACGAATTTACAACCGTTGCAGACGACTACTTTCTGTCCCGTAGACCAGTGGTGAATCTACGGCTGGCTCAGGGTGGGGTCCGTTTAGCAGCCATACTCAACCGTATATTCAGATGATCGAATTTTACAAGGATTTCCATAACAATGGAAGATTATGCAACTCTGCTAATGCAATTAAGGATTAGCCTAAATAATTGTTTCATTTGAATGATTGTATCAATAAGACCTGATCAGTTTTAATTTATCATAACCCCTTTTCCAAGAAGAGGTGAAGAATTACAACACCTAATAATAGAAGAGTTCTGTTATTTAAAAAAAAACACAAGTTGGTTTTCTTTTTCTATTCTGATTTCTGCTGTTTTTGTTCTTACATGTGAACTAATTTAAGCTTCAGAGAGAAGAGTGAGGAACAGAGCAGTGAACAGAGAAATAAAAAATACAAGAGATTAGGAGCAAGTATAAATGTATGAGAATCACTAATTAATTCTGTTTCATAGTAAATGATATTTGAATTATATCTATTTTAAATAATGGTCATCAGCCTGTTTGAAAAGGGTAAATTAAGGAAAGGTAGTGGTCAAACAGCATCAGCTTGGTTCTTCTTCATGCCTTAGGAACTGAACGACCTTAGAGCGCACCTCTGGAGGGATTCTAACAGGGCGATAGTTTTTATCAAGCCAAGCTGCTGTGGCTTTTGCCTCCACAATAGGCTGCAGTGAAAACATACACAATTTACAGAATTAGGACCAGCAATTGGCCATTGCATTTTATCCAGAGAACGAATAACCAAGGGTTAAGTAGTAGAGACCTCTAGGTTAGGAATCTTGAAGATGAAATGTTCAAAGAACAATCGAGCAGCAGAAGAGTTAGACACCCTCACCTTCACAACAAACCTGTCACCACTCTGTTGAAACATAAAAAATATGTGGAATTATAAAAGAGTCGGCCACAAAGCATAGGATACTTGGAGCTCACAGTAGGTAAAATATAATCATACCCTTAAAGGTGCAAGAAACTTGAGTGATAATTCAGATAAAGCTAATGCACCTCCAGCTCGGGCAACTGCATCTGCACTTACACCAATCCTCTCTAAAAGTTCATGACGACCTGTTCATCTTATTAAAAAGGTAAGCAAATCTCATCTACATAAAACATATATCTCATCTATTCCGAATTTATCTACTGAGTTCAATAGAATAGTATGTCTAAAAAATCCCGTCATAGCCCAGTAGAAGAAAGCAGTTTATTTAAGAATAAAAAAATCATTTGCCCATATTACGCAAAAGAATTGATGATCTATAACACTACTTGGGGTCTTTCAATACAGCAATGATCTATAACGATAGCAATTTTTCCCTTTACCTTACTATACTGACTGAAAGAAGTCTGAAAACTTATCTACATAATCATTATTCCTATCTCTATTTAAACAAATATATTAAACCAAAAATGACAATAACTCATAAAGAAAGAGACAAAGCACCACTGTATTTTTAGAGTGATGGCCACATTTCCACGACTAACAAAACCGTTTTACGAACAATGATGTGCATCCCTTCATTGTTCTACGAATGATGACGTGCATATATATCATCCCTTCATCAAATCAGTTTATAAAACATCAAGCATACAAAAACTTGTAAACTTACATAAGCCACAAATATTTAACAGATCACACTCACCATGTTGACAATAACTTGCATATATAGAATTATTAACAACGCCATATTGATCCAATTCGTAGTCCCGGACCTTCATCTCAACTTCATGGAACGCATTCATTCTGAAAAGAATTAATGGAAAGCATCAAGCTTCTCTTGAAATGACATTAGAAATAATCAAAGAAAGCAAACTTTGCAGAATTCGAAAATCAATTTATCAGATTATTAGCTGTTACTTAGTTCATTTGTTGATCAATGCCAAACTATACAGTGCATCTAGAAATCACATTTTATAAAAATAACAAGAAAATCAAAACCAAAGCAAGGAACAACAAAGTTCAAGAATCTCAAAATCATAAGCACAAAACAAAATCTAAAGGGAAAGTACCCTTGGCCTCCTTTAAAGTCAAAAGCAACGGCATTGCAGCTGCTCGCCCGAGAGTGGGATGAGCTGAGACGTAAGAGGCTGATGTGCCGCCGGAAATTGGCCGGAAAAATTGGAGATGGCTGCGAAAAAGGTATGGAGGCGAGGTGGAATAGCGGCAGCGGGGCGGCAACATGATTGATTGAAGAGTGAAGCATTTTAGTTAACGAGGATTGATGAAAAGTGTGAATATTTTGGTGTTTGGTTGTTGAAGAAGAATTTTGTGAATTTCTTTGATTTTATTAAGTCGTTAAGGTTTATGCTAATATTGTGACTAATTGTCTTGTGCTTAGGGTTGGTACAACCATAAACGCTAGTTCCAATTATTTTACGAATTTAGGATTGGTTATCAAACTTATCACTTTATAATTATAATATGGAATATAGGTGGATCGCCTGGGATTTTTTCATAGTCTGTATACTTGGGTCGAGCTTTCATCCGATGTGGAAAAGTCTCTCCGAGTCGATTTGTTCATGTTAATGTAAGCTTGTCCTTCATTAAAAAAAAAAAAAAAATTACACATATTCATAAATCATTATTATTGAACACCACTTGTGTAAAAAAAAAAATTACACATAAAATAAAATAGGTCTAATTGAGATAGTTTTAAAAAAAATCGGATCATAAGTCTAGATGCGGCCAAAAAAATTAGGAATTGAAAGCAGGTGATTTACTACATAACCAAAATATTGTTACGGTAAGACTAAAATATTATCACTACAAGGTAAAAAATGTAATACTACATGTCCAAAAATATTCTAACAAATTCGTCCAAAAATATTCTGACAAATTCGTCCAAAAAAACTAAACATTTAGAATATTTTTGGACTTGTAGTTGTAGTAATAAAATTTTATCATGGTAGTGACAATAATTTAGTCTTGTAGTAGTAGAATATTTTTGTCTTGTAATAATATATTTTGATTTTGTAGTAGAATTGAATACTTTATTACTACAAGATAAAAAATATTGTCAAGTTTAAAGATATTTGACAAATTCATTCAAAAAAAATTAAGTGTCTATAATATTTTTTATTGTAGTAGTACATTTTTTTTACCTAAGTGATAATATTTTAATTTTGTAGGAACACAATTTTAAGAAAGTACTTGAGAACGAAAAACTATATTTTAATTAAGGGGGTGTATTCAATTGAGATTCTGTTGGATTTTGTTGGACTTTTAAAATCTGGGGTATTCAATTCGGATTTTAAAAGGTCTTTCAAAATTTTGAGGTATTCAATACGGATTTTAAAAAGTCTTTAGAAATCTTTAGGTATTCAACATGATTTTAATACTCTATGGATTTCGTTGGATTCTCCTTCAAAATATAAATAAATTTCACTATTCAAAATCTCTTCTAAAAACCAGAGATTTCAACGGATTCTCTCAAAAGACTCTCGAAAGAGAAGAAAAAAAAAACTTTGTTGTTCTTCTAACAAAATTTCAGTCTCTTCAAAAGCACTTGTTATTTGAAACAAAAAGATATACAACACAAAAACATTATAAAAGTTTTTATTATTTCAGAATTTTACACTATAAAACTGGTTCATGTCTATCACAGCCCAGAAAAGTAGAGAAAAAACAGACATTCTTGTTGTATTTTGAACCACAAAATCCTACAATTTACAAAATCGAAAAGCTGTCCATCTTCCTGCTCTTCTTCAAAGGAAATAAAATCAAGAAATGTAACTATGTTCTTCGATAAGCATTACAGATTCTTCACCACGTTTATTATCGTGAAAAAGATTACATCTCTGTATTTTAAAATTATGTTCTCTCTTTAAAAATTATAGTATATCGGCACAGTTGACACCGTTAGGTTAGCAATAATATATTCTCGATCGTCACAGCATGTCAGCATTAATGCCAACTTTAAGATCTCAAAGAACATTTATTCACAATGTTCTTGAGATCTTAAAGTTAGCACGTGGTGTTAGATATCATCTAAAAGATTTTGGTGGTCAAGGTTGTCACCCAAAAATGTAAGTGAGTTATTCAATCTCATGCATTATCGCCCTGATCAGTCGAATATGAAGAAGATCAAGATTACCACATCTCTTGACATGAAAGAGAAAATTTGGAAGCTATGTGGAAAATGAGGCCAAAGTATAACTGGGGAAATGAAGATGAGAATAATAATCATAATAATAATTTTTTTTTGAACTAATATATTTTTTGTATTTTTTCTAAATAATTTAGATATTTTTTTTATATACAAGTGTGTTCGATATACGTTTGCATCAATAGTTTTAGGGGCGTAGTTTATGGAATTTTCTAAATTCACTGACTTTTTAAAATTCAAAAAAATCCAACAGAATCTCAATTGAATACACCCCCTAAGTTTAAGTTTGACTTGTGAATTTTTACTTCAAATTTACCTTGAATAAAATTATTTCAAGTATGAAATATTTCATAGAATTTTTTTTATTATTTATTATACATAAAAATTCGAATTTTACATATTATAAATGATTTTTATAATTGAAAAACTCTATATTCTCCCCCATTAACCAATTATGCTTTATCCCCTTGCAAAGTAAATTGAGTACCTCATCAAAAAATTAAGATAAGAACAAACTGTATATGAAATGAAACGATATGTAAAATGAGATGAAACTCATATGACTTGTACAGTTGTACGTATCTCAGTCCAATCATATTTTTTTTAAAAATAGTGTTATTGTGAAAACATTCCTTACATTTTATTTTATTTTTGAGTGAAAAAATGAGTTTATTAATGAGTATAGATAGTGTGCAGAGAAACAAGCCAATACATATTCAAGGCTGTTACTCAGATTTTCTTACAACATAAGCGGGGTTTATAACACCAATCCTTTAAAGAATATGAATTAAATCTGCCTCACTACTTACTAGTAGCAATTATTGAGAAAGATGGAAGAAGGCAGGCAGGCAAAGAGCATCAGTTTGCCTCTTGTTCATGCCTTAGAAACTGAAGGAGCTTAGCCCGCGCCTCTGCAGGGATACGAACAGGATGGTAGTTTTTGTCAAGCCAAACTGCTGTGGCTCTCGCCTCCACAATCGGCTGCAGACAAACAATTTACAGCATTAGCTTCAAAAGCTTGGCTACACATTATATTAACATCAACTATGAAATACAAAGGATATTAGGGAGATCGAGACCTCTAGGTTAGGCATCTTGAAGATGAAATGTTCAAGGAACACTCGAGTAGTACTAGTCTCGCTTACCCTCACCTTCACCACGAACGTGTCTCCACTCTATTAGACATGTGAGATTGCAAGTACATAAGATAATGCTGGTCGTTAAATTATAAGGTTTAGATTGATTTGTACCCTTAATGGTGCAATAAACTTGAGTGACAAGTCTATTAAAGCTGTTGCATGCCCCATTCGGGCGATTGCATCTGCATTTACACCGATCCTATCCATAAGCTCATGACGACCTGTTTATTTATAAAAAAAACATACAATCAGCAAATGGGACAGGCCAGGGCAACAACTCAGGGGAGGTCAGGTAGATAAGAGTTTCTTTTTTCCCACATGTCTCATTATATATATGCAGCAAACACAACACTACTAAAAAAGAAAAATGATAATTTCCCCTAATGTTCTTGCAATATTTAGTACTATTTTCAAACTTGACGACACCAACTAGCTGTTTATTCTAAAGTTGATTTATAAATACAAATATTGGACAAAATTTGTAAAGTTGCTCACCATGTTGGCAGTAACTTGCATAAACAGAATTATTGACAACACCATATTGATCCAATTCGTAGTCTCGAACTTTCAGTTCAACTTCATGGAACTCCATCATTCTGACAAATTGTAAGCAATTCTTCCTTTAAACAACACTAAAAGAAAGGACTAAAATGGATAAAGTTACAACTAAACTCATGTTTAGGATGCAATTAAATACTGGAGTAATAATCAGGCGCAAATTTGCAAATCAGATCATAGGATTCTTTTCCTTTTGCAAAATTGTTAAAGAGTCAATTAATCCAAAGCTTTGATGCAATCGAGAAATTGAGTGAACTAAATATAACCAAAACAATTCAATTTATCTTTTAAAATTTGCATAGATAAAAGAGAAAGTCGAATCCATAAACAACAAAATTCCATAACCCCAACTCTTAACATTTCAAAAAAATAATAAGAAATAAAAATAGAAGTACAAAGCAGCTCTGAAGTCCAAAGCAACAGCATTGCAGGTCGTCACCGTAAGACGTGGCAGGGTGATGTTGGGCCGGAGAATGGCCGGAAAATTTGCAAAGGGGCGGGATAAAGTTTGGGCAGGAGAGTGCAGGGCGGTGACGTGAGTGCCGGGATTGAATGAAGAAGAGTGAAGCATTTTCCGTAGGGATTTGATGAATTTTGACAAGAATTTGTGTTGTACTCCAATTTATTCTGAAATCTATTACACGTAGCTCCTACATCTACTGTACATTACCTGAGGAGTGAGGACACCAATGGCAATGGAATATAGGTGAAGCTGACGGCTCATTAAAGGCTCACATTGACATCACATTAGCACTGATGCAATTTTCATTAAATATTAATTAACACTAATAATTAATTTTTTTTAAATCAAATTATGAATAAGAGTGTCACGCTTAAACCCATCAATTTTACCGTGAAGTCACGTAGCTAATCTAGTAATGCTGTTCTTATAAAATAATATCACAACATTTACAAACACATTAAATTGTTAAATAAAAATATTATAATAATACACAAAAAGTAATGTGGTATTAAGAGCAATTATATGAGATGACTCTGAACGTGTAGTTAAATAAAAGACGTTCGGCGCATGGTTACTCAAATAGAGTATGCGCAATCGGTACAAAATCACTCATCACTCTCTTCCCTATCTATCCAAGGTCGGGTTAAAAACCCCCTCCGGTAAACCCATTGGGAAAAACCCGGATGGAGGAAAACCGTGCCTCTTCATTTAGAATAGGTACTCCTCCCAATTGTTCAAATAAAAAAACACCCAACATAGTGAATGCGAAACCTAACCCAAACTATTACAGCAGTGTGAGATACTAGTAAAGCTATTACAATAAAATCACGAAGACCACTCCAGCAAGGCTTCAGGATCAGAAGGGTATGCTGCCTGGGGCGTAATGTGCAAATCATGAATGGTCCAGCCTGCGGCCAAGGGTTCCGAGGTTGAGCTCCGGTTCGTCTTGAGTGTCGTCCACCCGCCCATTCATTCCAGCTCGTAGCTGTTCCTGCACATTCCCAAAACGCACAGCAGTGCTCTATCCAATATAATAAAAGGCAGAGAAAGGAAATATACATTTCTATAAGTACAGCATGTAGAAAGAAATATAATACAACAACCTAGATAAGGTCAATCTGCCCATCAAACCCCTTAATAAAACCCCCAAACATGCACATATTTAGTTGGACATCTCGTATAATGCGCTCTAGGCGATACGATTTGTCCTCAAACCTGAATTTATTTCGAGTTTGCCAAAGGTGATACACAACAGACACAACGCAAAGGCGACGAATCTTCTTCTCAACGGAACTAAGCCCACGCGACCTATAAAGATCGGCAAAACACTGTTTTAAATTCGAAGGACCATCCCCCCAATCAAGCCAAGCCCCCATTCGTTTCCAAATAAGCCTGGCGAAACTGCAGTCAAAGAATAGGTGATCAATTGTTTCATCGCCATTGATGCAAAAGACGCAACGCCGGTCTTCCATCTCTATGCACCTACAATTTACTCGAACTCTTTCACGTGCCACCAACCAGCACACGAACGAGTATTTTGGGGGAATGAACGGTGCCCAAATATCTTGGAAACGTAGTTCCGGTTGCCGATGAATATCACAAAGCGCCTTGTAGACTTTGCTCACATCAAGCCCGCGTATGTTACCCATTTTTTCCAGCCATCGTATACTAGTTGGGATGTCGCCAATCCTTTCTCTAATCCAATCTCGAAAGCTGCATACAGCCCTCTTCATCGACGAACTGCCACTACCTGCATATAGAGCCCAGATCGTGCCCTCATGAAGCCATCTATTTTGCACCCATTTGACCCATAAGGTATCTCTCTTCCAATGAATATCCCAAAGAGTTTTGCCTATCAAAATTCTGTTCCAGCACGCCATATCCTTCAATCCGAGACCACCCTTCGATTTTTCACGGCATATATCCGTCCATGCAACTAATGGGGTCTTGCCACTCCACAAAAAATTCCTACACAATGCCTCTAGTTTTCGAATTACCCCCTTAGGAATGGGTAATACGCCGAACCAGAATCCAAGGATACCATAGATAACGGAGGTAAGTAGTTCAACCTTGCCAGCATAGGATAGAGAATTAGCATTCCACTTGACAATGGTATCACGCACCTTCGTTAATAATGGTTCGAATTCCCGAATCTTGACACGGCTTGCTGCTAGAGGAACGCCTAAGTACTTGACCGGAAGGTGGCCCTCAACAAATCCAAGCATTTCCAAAATGCGAGCCTTTTCGTCCTCCGGTACACCTGCCAACGTAATACTAGACTTTTCTGGACTAATACCAAGACCAGCAACAAGCTCAAATTTTTTAAGAGAATCATATAGCATATTAATCGAGTTAAAATCACCACGCGAAAAAAGAAGCAAATCATCCGCAAACATAATATTTGTTATTTTCAACTTAGCACATGTAGATGTTGTTAACTCTTAAATGCTTTAACATTATCAACAACATCTTAATTTGACCTTCCTTGATTTATTCTAAGTCTTTTCTGAAATGTTACATTAAATGTTGTACTAAATGCTCTCACATTCAGGAACGATTCTAGAAGCTTCTACAAGAGTCTGGAACCTGGAAGATTCCAGAAGGTTGGAGAAGGTGCTAGAAGGCTTTGGAGCATTGTAGAACGACCTGGAAGATGGCAGAATGATCTAGAAAGATCATGGAGGTTGAGGTCCTAAAAAATAGGATCTCATAATGGAAGGATCTAGAAGCTGTGTATTTCTCTATAAATACCGCCAAAACCTCTCATTTCAAAGTATGCACTATTCGAGTAACACCTCCTTGAGCGTTCAACCCTAGTTAGGAGTTATGGTCAGTAGTTGTATCTTTTAACGTACGCCGAGGGATACCGCATTCCAGTGTACTTTGTTCTAGTCTTGAATCGAGTGAGAGTGAATCACAAGATTAGATTAGTTCTTTAGACAGTGTTTTACACTTAAGTCTGTTTGCGGATTCAGGCACCTGCCTCGATTGTAGTTTCCGTTTGTGGAATGTTGAAGTAATTGCTGAGACATTTCACACGACATTTTTGTATAACTTAGGAACTAAGTTACTTTTCGCCGTAAGGCTTAGCATAGGTTTTGTTATTAATAAAATCTATGTTAAAAATTATTCCATTGTGTTCGTATTGTGTTTTAGTGTTTTAGACTTCCGCTGTGTACTGTGTTTACTTAATCACATTCTGTTAGAGTTAATGCTACACTAATTGTCACAACATTCAGTGTAACATTGTTCTGTTTTTTTACTTAAACACTAGATACCACCCCACACACACTTTCAGTTGGTATCAGAGCCGATACCTGACGACACTAGGTTAGATCCTTGCTTAAAGTGTGTTTTAGTTTATGTTAGCAATGGAAACACATCACATATCCACAGCACTTAGGCCACCCGTTTTAGATGGTTCAAATTATGCTTATTGGAAGCCTAAGATGCGTATGTACATCAAGTCAATTGAAGAACGTGCTTGGAGGACTATTCTTACAGGTTGGGACGTACCAAAGAATCCAGCAGATGCCGATGGTGAAATTCAACTTAAGAAAGAAGTTGATTGGACAGCCGATGAGATAACAACAGCAGGATATAATTCTAAAGCCTTAAATGTTATTTTTACTTCTGTTGATACCTCTATGTTTAAAATTATATCTAACTGTTCTACTTCTAAGGATGCATGGGACAGGTTACAAGAGCATTGTGAAGGTTCCGATAGTGTTCGAAGGACAAAGCTTCGAATGTTGGGGACAAAGTTTGAGAATCTCCGAATGAGGGAAGATGAAACCATTTCATCCTACAACGAAAGGTTAAGTGAGATTATTAATGAATCACATTCTCTTGGTGACCCTATTTCAAATGTTAGAGTAGTACATAAGATATTAAGGTCTGTTCCTAAAAGATTTGATGCTAAAATTTGTGCTATTGAAGAGGCAAAAGATACTGATAAGTTGAGTCAAAATGAATTAGTGAGTATTCTTAGAACCTATGAAATAAACACTAATCAAACTGATGAAGCTAAAGATGATAAAAAAGTTGTTGTTTTTAAAGGAGAGACATCAAACAAATCTGAGATTCAGCCTATCATTACTGAGGTTGATTCGGATGAGGAATTGCTTGATGAATGCCTTAACAATCCTGACAGCATTGCTCTTCTTACAAAGCATTTTAATAAATTTCTTAAGAAGTCTATGCATAAATCTAAAGGAAACATTCAGCCTAAGATCGAAATCAACACATCAACACCACAACCAGAAAGGAGGAAGAGTCAATTCACACCAAGACCATCAAAGAGTGAAGGTAAACCAAGGTATGATCCTGAATTTAGAAAATCAGTTCAATGCAATGCATGTTCTGGTTATGGACACTATGCAAATGAGTGTGCCAATACCAGACTGAAGCAAAAACTGAATTTTAGTGCTACCTTGAGTGATGAATCTGATAATGATGATCTTGATGAGTTTAATGAAAATGAAAGTGCTCATTTTACCAGAATTGATTATAATGATTCCTCAGATGATGATCTGGATGATACAGATTCTGATGTTGCACCTGATGTCTTCACATCTACAGTAACATCAAAACAGAGTCACCCAGATTTGAACTGTTTTAATGGCTTTGTTGATGATGCAGGAAAAAGGATTGATGATGAGACATATCAGAAATTGTTAGATGATTGGAACTCTCAGAAACTCTCTCTGAATTCTTTGAATAAAGAGAATGAGGATCTGAAAGACACAATCACTAAGCTAGAAGTCTTACTTACCAGAAGAGATCTTGAAGTTTGTAAACTGAAGGAGAAATTGATCAACTCTACTTTAAGTTTCAAAAAGTTTTCCAAGAGTGCTTCTACAGTGAATGATGCTATAGCTACTGGTAAATCTAATAATTATGGTTTAGGTTATGATGATGAAACTGCTTCTATTTCTGAAAATTTTAGAAAACCTGTGAAATTTGTGAAGGCAAATGCTAGCACATCTGGTGTAACATCTGCACAAACAGATTCTCACAAGGTTAAAAGGAAGTATATTTGTCATTATTGCTTTAAATATGGTCATATTCGTCCCTTCTGCTTGAAAATGTTTAAAGATTTAAGAGCTGAATTTAAGTCATTTAGAATGTCTTCACATCCTAGGAAACATTCTGTGAAATCTGCATGGAAATCAAAAGTTACCTGTAATGTTGTTCACACATCCTTGAAAGCATGTTTACCTGGTCTATGGTATTTTGATAGTGGTTGTTCTAGACATATGACAGGACAAATAGACTACTTATCTGATAATGTGACCTTGAATGGTGGTAATGTTACATATGGTGGTGGATCAAAAGGAAAGATAATAGGAAAAGGAACTTTGAATGTTAAAGGTTTTCCTAAGCTTAAAAATGTTTTGCATGTTGATGGCTTACTTGCTAATCTGATTAGTATTAGTCAACTTTGTGATGATAATTTGCATGTAAAATTTGACAAAGAGTCTTGCTATGTTCTTAATGAAGATGATGATTGTGTAATGACTGGTATTAGGTCTGCAGATAACTGTTATCTTATTGGAACTAATGTATGCAATTTGTCAAAACATGATGAGAATGTCTTATGGCACCAAAGATTAGGACATGTAAATTACAGGTCAATGAAGAAACTAATCACATCAGATGCAATCAAAGGACTACCTAAACTGAGTTTCCAGAATACCACTGTATGTGGATCATGCCAGAAAGGTAAACAGGTAAGAGTGCCGCATAGAATGTTGTCACATTGTTCTACACATCGATGTTTTGAATTGTTGCACATGGATTTGATGGGTCCTATGGAAACTGAAAGCATTGGAGGTAAGAGATATTCCTTAGTTGTGGTAGATGATTTTTCTAGATATACTTGGATTGAGTTTTTAAGAGATAAATCTGAAACATTTGCTGCTTTTAAAGTTCTCTATAAAAGGTTCAAAAATGTGTTTAACTTAAAAGTTGGTCGTATTAGAACTGATCATGGTAGGGAATTTGAGAATAGCATGTTTAATGATTTCTGTGATAAGAAAGGTATCTTGCAAGAATATTCATCTCCTAAAACTCCACAACAAAATGGAATTGTTGAAAGAAAGAATAGAACTTTACAAGAAATGGCAAGAGTCATGCTTTTATCTAAAAGTCTTTCTAAAAGATTTTGGGCTGAAGCATTGAATACAGCATGTCATATCATTAATAGAGTTTATATTCGATCTGGTACTAATCAAACACCTTATGAGATTCTGAATGTTAGAAAACCAAGTGTGAAATATTTTCATGTATTTGGTTGTGTGTGTTATATTCTGAATGATAGGGATCAACTTCACAAGTTTGATTCTAAAAGTGATAAAGGTTTCTTTTTAGGCTATTCTAGAAATAGTAAAGCTTATAGAGTTTATAACCTTAGGACTAACACTGTTCAAGAATCTGTTAATGTTGTGTTTGATGATGATAAAGGTCTTACAGATGATAAAGATGAAGAGGATATATCACAAGTCACTGACAATTCTGAGAATACACTGAAGTCTGATAATGCTGCACCAAATGCTAACACATCTGGAGCAACATCTACAGAACAGACAGTTATAATTCCACAGAATGATCAGTATGTTCCCAAAACGAATCCTTCTTCAAGAATGGGGAAAAGTCATCCTTCTGACCAGATCATAGGCGATGCTGCAGTTGGAGTGCAAACAAGAGGAAGAATAAGATCGAATAAGGTAGATGTGGTAAGAACAATATGCATGTCTTCTATTTGCAATGTTGTGAATGCTGAGTGTTACTATTCTGAAATTGAACCTAAAAATGTAAATGAAGCATTAACTGATGAAAATTGGATAAATGCTATGCATGAGGAACTTAATCAGTTTGAAAGAAATGAAGTTTGGACACTTGTTCCAAGACCTAGTCATACTAATGTCATTGGAACAAAGTGGATTTATAAGAACAAAACTGATGAGTCTGGAAACATTGTTAGGAACAAAGCTAGGTTAGTTGCACAAGGTTACACCCAAGTTGAAGGTGTTGATTTTGATGAAACTTTTGCACCCGTTGCTAGGATAGAATCTATTAGATTATTACTAGCAATTGCATGTTTTATTGATATTAAACTACATCAAATGGATGTAAAAGCTGCATTCTTAAATGGCATATTAAATGAAGAAGCATATGTAGAACAGCCTAAAGGTTTTGAAGATCCACAATACCCGGATCATGTGTACAAACTAAAGAAAGCATTGTATGGTCTAAAACAAGCTCCTAGAGCATGGTATGGTAGGCTTACGGACTTTCTTTTAGAATATGGATTTATTAGAGGAGAAGCCGATAGGACTTTGTTTATTAAGCACACTGGAGAAGGATTACTAATTGCTCAAATATATGTTGATGACATTGTGTTTGGTTCAACATGTGATAAAATGCTGAACAGATTTGTTGAAGCAATGACAGCCACATTTGAGATGAGTATGGTTGGAGACTTGAATTATTTTTTAGGTCTTCAAATCAAGCAATGTAAGGATGGTATTTTCTTCTCTCAAGGTAAGTATGCTAAAAACTTAGTCAAACGGTTTGGTCTTGAAAGCTCAAAAGTAATGAAAACACCTATGGGTTCTACTTTGAAACTTTGCAAAGACAATGGTGGAAAGGATGTTGATCCAACATTGTATAGATCCATGATAGGTAGCTTACTTTATCTAACCTCTAGTAGACCTGACATTATGTATAGTGTGTGTGTTTGTGCTAGGTACCAAGCAAATCCAAAGGAATCTCACCTGAATGCAGTGAAAAGGATAATCAGATACGTTTCAGGTACAAGTGAACTAGGGATATGGTACACTAAGGACACCAACAACACATTGATTGGATACAGTGATGCGGATTGGGCTGGAGATATTGATGACAGAAAGAGTACGAGTGGAGGATGTTTCTACATGGGGAACAATCTTGTGTCTTGGCATAGCAAGAAACAAAATTGTGTTTCTCAATCCACTGCCGAGTCTGAATACATAGCTGCAGGAAGTTGTTGCACACAGCTATTATGGTTAAGTAAGATGTTTCATGACTATGGAATTGAAAACAATATCCTCACAATTTTCTGTGATAACACAAGTGCTATTAACATATCTAAGAATCCGGTACAACACTCACTCACTAAGCACATTAGCATTAGACATCATTTTATGAGAGATTTAGTGGAGAAGAACATAGTTAAGTTGGAATATGTGCCTACTGAAAATCAAAATGCTGATATATTTACTAAGGCTCTTGACCATGAGAGATTCTCATTTTTGAGGAAATCTCTTGGTATGTGTAATATCTGAATAATTCTTGAGAGGATGTTGTCACAAATGCGGTAGCATTTGGGACAACAGCCTAAGGTGGTATAGTTATTATAGATTTGATTTATTTCTTATTTTCGTTGAATAATTCCTTTGTAAAATATTCTTGAATCTGAAATTTGTTTGTGCAAAAATAGGCATGTACTACACCTCTCAAAAGCTTGAAAAATTGAGAATGTTACAGCATACTAAAAGATGTACCAATTCACTGAGTAACTATGGAGCACGGAGTTCGCTACTACGATGCCTTCTTTTCAAAAGGTGAATTTGGTAAAAACATCAAGAGGTTCATAATCCATTAAGTAAGTATGGGGCACGGAGTTCGCTACTACGATGTACTCTACAGGAACAATGGATCAATACGAATTAGATGCTGTAGCACAAAAAGAAGAAATGCAATGAAGAGAAAAATGCTGAAAAAATTGGCTACATTGGATAGGTAAAACCTGTGAAAAACCAATGTTGAGGTGTATGTCAAATCCTTGAGCACAACATTACATGATTCAATTATATTTTTATAAGTTGTAATTATTTAATTAATTGTGGGAATTTATTTTATTTATTTATAATTATACTAACCACGTTCCTTTTATTATTTCAGATTATACACATTTTTTATTTTTAATTAATTCTAGAATATTCTTAATTTAATTAATTAATTAAGATTTTACCCCACTAACTCACCCATGATTTACTTGTGGCTGAATTTGTGGAGCATTATCCATTCAATCTAGAATTTTCTTTAAGTCAAGCCTTAATCACACGTACATTATTCCAACTACTAAGCTCTCTCTATAAATACTCCCATTTCATGTTTTTCTAAGCTTTGTAATTAATTGAGTAAGTTGAGTATTAGTTTTGCAGATTTTGTTATAAGATATTTTGTGTTTATCTCGATTCTTGTGTTGGTTCTTTTTGAATTCTTGGTTTAAATGGCAGGAAACAAGAAATTAAACTCACAGAAACCAAACTCTCCCAACTCACAACCGTCATCTTCATCCCTCTCTAATCTGCATACTCTAGCTTCCATGGCTGCTTCAAACGAAAATTCACCCCCAACTGCCACAACCGTCACACCCACTCCAGCTACTCCGACAACCATCAACATCCCAAACCAAGCTACACTCTCCGAGCTGAGCCAGGCGGTTGAGAATTTTTCTCAATCGATGAGATCACCTAATCCACCCATCCTCACGATTGGTGATATGTCCATTGACATCTCTCACTACTTGCGCACCCAAGAAGTGATCACTACTGCACCTTCTTCATCCACAGCCGAAAAGCCCCAAATTCCGAGCCCTAACGCTGAAACAGAGGCCCCGACTGCTGCCTCTATGGGGGAGACTGAAAAGGAGATTGAAGAATCCCCTGTTGCTGAGTCAAAGGAGCCGTCGAATGCGGAGACATCCGACAATGAGGACGCTCAAATGGAGGATGCTGAAGAATTCGACAAAACCGACTCTGACATCTCGAAATCCGACTCTGAACCGATTCCTTTCAAGAGGAATGCTGAAGAGAAGAAGAGAAAGAGGAGCCCAGTTCCAAGAAGACGATCAGGTCGAGTTTTTACTCGAGTTGATTACTCAGACTCTTTGAGGAAGAAGAAGAAGCTAGGTGGTGATGTTGCTGAACCAATTCAGGTCTTCTCTGAATCTGAAGAAGAAGTGGTGATTGAGAAGCCAACTAAGAAGAAAGCTGATCCTAAGGGGAAGGGAAAGGCAAAGGTTGATGCTGTTCGAACAATGCCTGAAGAACCAGAACATGATTCTGATTCTGAAATGGAGATTTGTCTCAGGGATATACAACAAGCCCTGAAGAAGAATGCTGCCTCACATGCTGAATCAAGTGCTCCAGCACCAGAACCTGATGATGGAGGTGATTCAAGCAGTGCAGCTTCTGACAAAAGCTCTGAAAAGGAAGGGGAATCAAGCTCTGAATCAAGCTCTGAAAAGGTGAAAGAACCAAGCTCAAAGGACACTACTTCTGAGGAAGGTAATTCTGAAACTGAAGTAGATTCTGATATTGATGGATTGGTTGATAAGATAACTAGGTTGTCTAGGAGGAAATTGTTGATGGAAAGGAGAATTCATATTTTTGATTTTGAGAGTAAGAATTTGATTCAATTCTTAGAGGATAGAAAGTTGATGAAAGCTCTGAACTTGTGTGATACTTTTGTTTCTGATTGGGTGTATGAGTTTTATGCTTGTCTGAGGAAGAGTAATGGTAGGAGGAGTTCCCGTTGGTATGGGAATGTACAGTTTAGGGGGAGTATAGTTCCATTTACACCAGAATTGATCAATGATTTCTTAGGCATAGAACCAGTTCTTGATGATGATGAACCTGATTTGGATGTTGTTACTGCTTCTATGACTGGTGGTTTATTGACTAGATGGAGGAATGGAATGTTGGCCAAAGACCTTACTTCTCTTTATTCTGTGTTGCACAAATTGATTGTTTATAACTGGATACCTTCCACCAACTCTACCAAAGTGACAAAGGATCAAGCAATCTTGCTTTATAGGATAGTGGTTTTGAGGAAGTTTAATTTGGGATTGACCATTTTCCACCACATGATGAAGTTTAGTGGTGATATTTCTGATAAAGGAAACCTTCCATACCCTGTGCTTATATGTTCATACTTGAAGATGCATGGTTTTAGCCCTAAGAAGACTGAAGTTCTTAGAGGTAAGGTTCCTTTATACACCATTTCACCTGCTTTGCTCATTGGTGAAAGAGTGAAAGATCTGCCCTTGCACAATCCTGGAAGTTCTTCTCAAAGACCAGCTCCTGCTCAACCACAACCTCAACCTCAACCAGCACAGAGACCTGAACAGAACACAGCTGCATCTAATGCTGCACCAGATGCTGAGAACATTGGTGGTAACACTGACACCACTTTTTCTGTTCCCAGATCTTTTATATTACTGCAGTTACAGCACTTACAGGACCAGATTGATGAGCTCCAGTTCATCAAAGACAAGTGGACCAGGCTACTTTCCACTACAACAGGGGGAGTACCACCTTCCACTTCAGCTAGAGCTTCTGGAGTTGTTATTGAAGAGCTGAATCCTGAAGATGTTGAAGGTGTACCTGATGCTGCTCCTGCTACAGAGAATGGAGGAACTGCTGCTGCTAACAATGTTGTTGCACTCTTTGCATCAACTTGTTTCATTGAGGAACCAGAGGAGGCTGATGAAGACAAGTTTGCAGATGCTGCTGAAGATGATGAGGATATGGAAATCCTCTATGCTGATATCTAGAACAGATGATGCAAGACAGGGGGAGTACTGAAGTAAAGATGGCACATGTGCAGGAACTTGATGCTGCTGCTATTGTTATAGCAATTCATGCCATTTTCAGTCTTACTTTTGTTTTTGTTATTCTGTTATGTTTAAGTTAAATTCTGTTTATGCTGATACAATATTTACTATTTCTAGTTGATAGGTTGTCTATATTTATCTTGCTTAATTTAGTTTGCACTAATGATATCTGATTACTGCTTATTGCTTAATTTGTTTTCCTATCATTAATTGCTTACTGCATGATGAATATGCCTTGTTTAGTTTATTTATGTTTCATAGTTTTTGCTCTGTTTATATTGTTTAGTCCTTGTTTGTTTTTTGTTTGTTTGTTTTTTGAGTCTTACATAAGTCTTAGAACTAATCTGGTATATACCCTTATATGCTCTGATTTAATCTTTGATTTTTGTAAATGTTATATGTTTGTAAACAAGTGTACTGTTTATACTTGTTTTGGTTTTGAATAAGATTACTTTGATCTTATGGCACGGATCTTAGTAAAATTATTCTTGATCTTCTTTTGATTTGATCAAACGGTTACAACAGGTATTGTCTTGACTAGTATTTAGCTTTGATGTTCAACATACCTAAATACATAATACTGAGTATGTATAGAAATATATGTGCATCAGGTGTGTTGTAGTCGAAAGGTCAAATTGGGGGAGATTGTAGATGTTGTTAACTCTTAAATGCTTTAACATTATCAACAACATCTTAATTTGACCTTCCTTGATTTATTCTAAGTCTTTTCTGAAATGTTACATTAAATGTTGTACTAAATGCTCTCACATTCAGGAACGATTCTAGAAGCTTCTACAAGAGTCTGGAACCTGGAAGATTCCAGAAGGTTGGAGAAGGTGCTAGAAGGCTTTGGAGCATTGTAGAACGACCTGGAAGATGGCAGAATGATCTAGAAAGATCATGGAGGTTGAGGTCCTAAAAAATAGGATCTCATAATGGAAGGATCTAGAAGCTGTGTATTTCTCTATAAATACCGCCAAAACCTCTCATTTCAAAGTATGCACTATTCGAGTAACACCTCCTTGAGCGTTCAACCCTAGTTAGGAGTTATGGTCAGTAGTTGTATCTTTTAACGTACGCCGAGGGATACCGCATTCCAGTGTACTTTGTTCTAGTCTTGAATCGAGTGAGAGTGAATCACAAGATTAGATTAGTTCTTTAGACAGTGTTTTACACTTAAGTCTGTTTGCGGATTCAGGCACCTGCCTCGATTGTAGTTTCCGTTTGTGGAATGTTGAAGTAATTGCTGAGACATTTCACACGACATTTTTGTATAACTTAGGAACTAAGTTACTTTTCGCCGTAAGGCTTAGCATAGGTTTTGTTATTAATAAAATCTATGTTAAAAATTATTCCATTGTGTTCGTATTGTGTTTTAGTGTTTTAGACTTCCGCTGTGTACTGTGTTTACTTAATCACATTCTGTTAGAGTTAATGCTACACTAATTGTCACAACATTCAGTGTAACATTGTTCTGTTTTTTTACTTAAACACTAGATACCACCCCACACACACTTTCAGCACACATAGGGTGATAACGAAATCTACTAATGGAGGCATTAAAACTCAATAAACGATGCATATACTCCATACAAATAACAAAGAGGTAAGAGGAGAGAGGGTCACCTTGTCGAAGACCTCGCTTGCCCTTGAAGAAACCGCATGGTGTTCCATTCACAAGAATTGAGTAGGATGGAGTAGTGACACATAGCATGATCCACTCCACAAAACGATCGGGGAACTTCAAGTGGTTCAATAGGCTTCGAAGAAAATCCCAAGAAACGGAGTCATAGGCCTTTCGAATGTCGACCTTGAGCATAGCTCGTCGAGAGACGTCCGATTCATCATAACCCCGTATAATTTCTTGAGCAATATAAACATTATCCGCCATCGTTCGCCCGGACACGAACGCGGTTTGGTTCTTCGACACTAGGAAGGGCGTGACATAACTCAGGCGTTTGGCAAGCACCTTACTAATAATCTTGTAGATCACGTTACAACACGATATAGGTCGAAAATCAACAACACTGAGGTTGTGCGTTTTCTTTGGAATTAATGTGACAAATGTGCAGTTTAATTGACGAAGGATTTGGCCATTACGAAAGAATTCCTGTACCGCCTCAACAATATCGGGTTTAATTAGATCCCATGATTTCTTGAAAAAAGCGGAGGTATACCCGTCTGGGCCCGGGGCCTTGTCTTCGCCGATCGCCCATAGAGCTTCGCGAATTTCGTCCTCGTCCACATCGTTAACCAACCAAGTGTGCTGGACATCGCTCACACAGGGTCCGTGAGATACTACCTGTTCGTCAATTGGGGAGACGTGTGTTTCTGTGCCAAGGAGACTTTCATAATATGTTAATAATTTACTAGCAACCTCCGCCTGATTAGTAGTAACCCCATCGTCCGATTGGATACGGGCAATAAAATTTCTCTTCTTGTTTCTCTTGACGATGGCATGGAAATACTTGGTGCTCTTATCTTGCGCACGAACATACTTGTTTTTAGCTAGTTGCCTCAAAAAGCTTTCCTCCCACTTCTTAATTTTGTAGACTTCCACTTTTTTCCTTTGAATTTCATCGTATACTTGCTCCATCCTCGCTTGGTTATTGCAATCCAGCACCTCTTTTTGTAGCTCCATAAGTTCCTGCTCCCCCCTTTCCACCCTACTCGAGATATGATTAAAATCCTTCTTGTTGAGGTCTTTAAGAGACGCTTTGAGCCTTTTCAATTTTTTGGTGATGATATACTGTTTTGTTCCAACAATTCCCGGCTCCTCCCAACTCCGCTTGACCACTTCAATAAATCCATCATGTTCAGTCCACATATTGTAAAAACGAAAGGGTTTATTAACCTTTCGATTGGGACCAAGTAGCGAAGTGACGGACAAGGCGTGATCGGATTCAACCCCTGGTGCCACAAAGTCAGCACTAATGTTCCATCCTTCGTCCGTCCAAGTAGTATTGACCATTACACGATCAAGCTTGCTCTTGATGGCATGGTTAGTCCAAGTAAAAAAACAACCAGTGGAGGGTACGTCGACCAGGCATAATGTAGTAATACAATTTGCAAATTCTTCCATTCGGAGTTGGCTTCGATCGGGATTTTTGATATGAGATGACTAGTGCATATAAGATTTTACTTGTATAAAAATAGGGATTTTTGATATAATTTACGCAGCCATTGTATCCACCACTTATCGTGATTAATGGTCTTTATTCCTATTTTCATCATGATTCAAGTAAATAGCTAAGAAATTCCATTTGACAATTTTACTAAAGCATTTGATTTAATTTCTGGATCTGCATTATCTTTTTATTTTTCTCTTTTCACAGTTTCATTTTGAATATTATTCAATAAAATTTTTGTTGAAATAAAAATTGAAGATAAATATTCAATTCATTAATATTTAATTAAATGAATTGTTAAGCTATATGAGACCAGAAGAATTGACAAAAGATTTTTATTCATACTAGATCAATTAAATCTTTACAAAGAGCCCCATCCATAGAAGAGGAGAGAAAACAAAAGTAAAAAAGAAGAAAGAGAAACAAAAGTTAAAAAGAAAGAAAGAGAAGTTGTTATCAAGCAACTAATGATACTTATATATGACTTGTCCTTTTTTTTTTTGACCTACACTCTTGAGATCCCCACTCAAGATGAATATGGATATTGTTCAGGTTCATTAAGAGAAAAAGGAAATTGATTCAATTAATTTGTAAAAATGTCACCAATATTATCTTCAGCGGGTTAATGAGTTTGAGTATGCTATAGGCGGGTAAACTGTCAAGGTACATAGGTTGAGTCTCCAAAAGGATAGTTGGACCTCTCAAACCCAAGCTCAAAGTCCAAGGCCCATGCCCACAACTCACGAGCTCGGCTCGCCACCACAAGATGAGTGGCACGTGTGGTCCATTTGATTGTTTTATAGCTACTGTAATTTAAACTCTCTTTACAAATTAATTTAAGGAGTAGATTAATGATTACATTAATCAATGTGGGATAGTGTTTTTTTTTTTTTTTGGTTAATTCTAAATAAATACACTACATTTAGTTTTAGTATTAATTTAATCACGACTTTTATGATTATTGTAAAAAATCTCAATTTTTCATCGTGTTGCAATTAGATATACATTTTTTTTCTCCGGCCAACAATTGATGATTTGACTTGCAGGAGCTTGCCACGTCATATTACACATATTCTTTTTTATTTTATTTTTATTTTTCACATCAGATTACACTTTATAGAAATAAAAATAAAATTTTATAAAAATAAAACTCATCTTCTTTGGTGTCTTCTCCGCTTATCAAACTATAAAGTTATTATTTTCAAATCCAATCAAGTTCTCTTCTTCTGAAACTCAATCAAGTTCTTCTTCTTTCCTTCTCAAACTCAATTCTTCTTAGAACGAGGCACCTGGAAGAATGAATATAACAATATAGCTCCTGACAAAAAAAATCTTCTTTTTTTTGCACCATCATTGCCCTCTTCACTCTCATTTCATCTTCCGCCCTTACTTCTACAAACACTTCAACCATTTTATGTTTTTTTTTAATACATGGTGCACCATCTCCATAACTTTTTTGTCATCTTTTATCTCTCTCAATTCAAATAAATTATTTATTGTAAATACTTTGTAACACATCTTTTTCAACTTGTTGGTACAGTAAATTACCATCCACAGTGTCAAGCTTTTCAACCAATATATAGAAAAATAGTCTTCCATCTAAAAAAAAAAAATATATATATATATATATATATATAAGGACAAAAAGAATTTTTATGTATTTCAAGTGCACGCAAAACACTCAAATACACAAAGTCAGAAGATTTCACTTACTTGTGGAGTTTTCGTAGGGTTTAGGGTTTACAAACTTCACTCTACTTTCAAACGACACAGCTCCTGACAAAAAAAAATCTTCTTTTTTTGCGATTTTTAGTGTTAGGGTTCTATCACTTATGATTTTGATTTTTAGGGTTAAAAGAGAAGAGAAGTGAGAAAGACGCATGAGAAGAACACTATTGAGAAAAGCTGGAGTTTTTTTTTAATTATTTTATTATAAATTTTTTATTTATTTAATTTGATGTGGAAAATAAAAAAGAATATGTGTAATCTGACGTGGCAAACTTCGGCAAATCAGGTCATCAATTGTTGGCCGGAAAAAAAAAAGTGTATCTAATTGCAACACAATGAAAGATTGTAATTTTTTACAATAATCGTAAAGATCGTGATTAAATTGATATTGAAACTAAAGGTGGTGTATTTATTTAGAATTAACCTTTTTTATTTTTATTTTTTTGACAGGAAGGAAAAACTTCATTACTTGGAAATGTTAGGCTCGGAAATGTTAGGCTCGCGCCTTACCTTATCAATAATAAAGGAAATACATTGTCTAGGAACCTCCTCAATCCATACTTCCTCCCATCCTACAATTTCGCCCAGGTGGGCCATACAATAGGCTTGTTCGCTTCACGCCGTGCAAAAGTGAAAGAAAGGTTGTTTAAGTTTCTAGTGATCTTCCTGATATCCTCGACGATCTTCATCAATGTGGGATAGTTATTAAAGCGTATACTTTACATCTTAACTTCGAAATGCATGTCCAAAGAAATGTGTGTAAACAAAATTTTCATGAATTAAATATTAAAACGCGAAAATGCAATATGATTTATTTATATTGGATTAAACTGAGTATTTGCGGGTTACAATCTCTAATTTCTCCTTTGATTCTCTCTTCGTTGACTTTGACTTGATCTTCTGGAGTTGATCTCCTCTGATTTTCTCTTCGTTGAATTTGACTTGATCTTCTGAAGTTGGATCCGCAGCCGAACCTTATTCGATCTTGAATTCGAAACTTTGTAATGTTAATCCAAAGGCAAGACGTTGTATTTTGGATTAAACGTTGATTTAGTGACTTTTGGGACGAACGTCGTTGAAGATCGTTCTTAACTTCAGGACTTTGTAACGTTAATCCAAGAGTTTGACGCCTTATTTTTTATTAAACGTTGATTTAAGGACTTTTGGGACGAACGTCGTTGAAGATCGTTCTTAACTTCGGGACTTTGTAACGTTACTCCAAGGGTTTGACGCCGTATTTTGGATTAAACGTCGATTTTTGGAAATTTTCGGGACTTTATTTTGGAAATTTTCGGGACTTTATTTTGGATTAAACGTCGATTTTTGGAAATTTTCGGGACTTATCGGGAATTTTTTGGAACTTATCCGGGACTTTTCAGGACTTAGCGAGACTTTTTCGGGACAAACACCGTTGAAGATCCACTTAATCTCGACTTGAACTCTGCTTCTCGCCGCTTTGCTCGAAGAAAGCTATTGAAACTCCTCAAAATGCTGGAGAACACTCTAAAATCTCTGCGAAGAATTTTAGAGTCATTAATGCTTCTGATTCCTGATCTCCAAATGAATGCAATGAGACATATTTTTAAGTGTAGAACCTAGGCCTTTTGTGGGCCATATCTGATGGGCTGGAGATATTTGTGCTAATTTAGTTAAGACTTAGTCAAATCTTATCTACAATTTGATGGTGGACTTAATTACTTAATGAACTCAGAATACTTGAGTCCGATTTGATTTGCTAGACTTTAGAGGTCCGATTTGATTTACTGGACTTTAGAGACTCACCCAATTTGATTTACTGGACTTTAGAGGTCCGCCTTGAATTATTGGACTTTAAAGGCCCGACTTGATTTGTTGGGCTTTAGAGGCCCATATTAATTTGTTGGGCTTTGGAGACCCAAATTAATTGAATTTTGTTTATCTACAACGTGTATAATGATGTTTCATAGAAAATTCAATGCCTTAAAGATCTGATACTATATAAAAAATTCATCTCATCTAAAAATTTAAACTCATAGAGGAGTGAATAATTAATTCTAATATATTAATTCATAATATCATTATATTCATTAGCCAAAAATCGTTACCATTGATTACGTGCCGGTGCCGCCCTAATAATGAAACTAAATAATTCCACGTTTTTATTAGAAACACACAAAAAATTATACTCCCTCCGTCCCACAACTGTTTGCACACTTACCTTATTTGTCCGTCCCACAATTGTTTGCACACCCATAAAAGGAAACTTCTTCATAAACCCCACCCTCACAATATTCACATATTTACACAAAATGCCATTACTTTTACTCTCTTTCCAATCACCTTTTTACTTTATTCATATAACTTTACAAAATTACCCCTCAACACTCCACTCATTACACTTTTTTCTTAAAAAGTGTGCCCACTTTGTGGTGCAAACACTTCCGGGACGGAGGGAGTATTAGTCAAGCACATTAATACCATGAAAACGAAGAAACATAGAAATCACTCCTTCACATAAGGACATCACAACTTCGTCTTTCAACAAATTGGTTTCACCTATTTCCTCGCTGCTTCTTTCCTTCAATTTTAACGAAATATTTTAATACTTTTATTTTAAAAGACCAAATCCAACGTGTAACGTGTTTCAATTTTTTTTATTTTTAAATGCAGTTTTTTTTTTCTTAGTTAGATTTTTCATTGATGGAGTATCTAGGATTTTATTTTTATTTCTTTATTATAAAGGATCATTTAATTTGTGAAATGAGACTTTAAAATTGTACTAACATTCATTCGCAAGCTCGCCTACTTGATTTTTTTTTTTTTTTTTTGAGAACCTATATATATATATATATATATATATATATATATATATATATATATTGATTGTTATTTTAGAGGGAGTTAAATAAACAATTACTTAGGTCTTGCGGTACCGTACGTTCTACGTTTAGACATACTACTTTAACAGTTTATTAATTTATGAATCGATCTCAACATGACACCATATCATGCAAGTATTTATTGTTACTAATTGTCTTCATTTAAAGAAAACAACGGAATTGTAATTAATTTGGTTTATTGTCAATAAAAAAAATGAAATGAAATAATTAATTTGTTTAGTTGTCCGTATATAAAGGTCATATCATATAGTCATTGTAGGACAGAGAAAATTCTGCACTTAGGAATAATGTGGTTAAGTAGCTAATACAGTCAAAATCGATATATTTTTTTTAATAAGAATGTGAAGAAATTAAAAAAGTCGTGCTTGAACTTTAGTCCTTTATCCAGTGAACTGAACAATCGCTTTCTTAATCTTAACACGCAATATGTCGTTTTATAAGGAGAAACACGAACAGCATGCAGCGTGCTACTTGCTTCATGACCCACGCCAAAGTTTATCCCTTCCTTATAACTCGGTACGAGATCATATATATCAATTTTATTGTTTCATTTTTTTATTTTACTATCTAATTTACTGCATGCATTATATTAAAAAAAAAAAAAAATCATTGACTCATAATAATGAATAATTATAGAACAATTTAATAATCTTTTTTTTTTATCGGGAACAATTTAATAATCATTTATGCGATATCGATCAAATTACTGCAATCATTTCTATTCGACGGATCTTCTTTTGTAGTTTTGAGAATGTTTACATTTATAATACTCGTCTATAAATAAATTTAATTAATTACTGTATTCATATGCTTATAACAACATGAAACTCACGCCTTTAGCTGTTGAATTAATAATCCCCCACATCAACGCATTAAAATTAAAAACGTCTAAAAGTAAAAATGCCTCATTATTATAAAATTAACTAGATCACTCCCCGCGTATTACGCAATATAATGAAAAGTTAATATTTAAAATAGTATAACTCATATTTTAAAAGATACACTTATAAAATTTCATAGGTAAATTTACTTTTCATAATTTAAAATTTTATTATATAATTATTTATTTTGAATAATTTTTTTTAGTTATAATTGGTACTGATAAAATTTATTTTATCAATTGATTTATAATATATATTCAATTACTGATAAAATTATACGGAGTATACAAACGGATTTATCTTATTAATTAAAGGAAAAATAGTAAAAAATCTCTTTATTAAATTGATATATTCTATAAAATGTATAGGTATATTTTTAGATAAAAGAATATATAAGAGAATTTAATCAAAATAAGATATTAATTGATTTTAATTTTAATTTAGGTAAAACTTTTCATTTTAATATCAATGACATATGTATTAACCAATAGTTTAATTACATATTAAATTTAAAAAAAAAATTCAATTTAATCTTCATGCGACACATCATCATATTTAACCATATGATGACATGTGGCAAAACTAAACTCTCTATTAGTATATAGGGGTGATGAGTTACCCAATTTCTAATTTTTTAAAGGAACGTACTATATATAATTAATTTACCTCTAAAGCGACTTGAGACTTGTTTAAATCACGTTGCATGAAGAATCAACTATCAAGATATATATAGCTCTGGCATTATGTTTCAAAATATTAAATGTCATGCAAATAGTCTGGTCTGCTATGGACTCAAGTGCATGATGTGCACCCTAGTCCATGTTGCACTTTTCAGTTTATTAACTTACACTTTTTGGTGAATGGTGTTGCACTTTTCAATTATTAAACTGTATAATAATATTTTTAGTAATAATTAAAAAGTGAAACGCCATTTACCAAAAGTGTAAGTCAGTAAACTGAAAAGTGCACATGAACTAGGGTGCACAGCATGCACTCGACTGCATACTAGACTTTACCAACAGTCTTTTTATTAGACTTTTCTACCTGCCTTAATTTTTTTATTTATTTTCAAATTCAAAATATGACTCGAATCATATATTTTAATTATATATCCATATTTTATTATTTAGATGAATTAAGAACGAGAATTTAACTTAATTTATTTCAATAATTCGTATTTAATTAATTAACAAACACTAGCTTTGTGAAAAATATAAGTAGTAGGTAAAGTCTAGTATGCACTCGAGTGCATGCTATGCACCCTAGTCCATGTGCATTTTTCAGTTTACTGACTTACACTTTTTGATAAATGATGTTGCACTTTTTATTTATTATTAAAAATATTATTATACAGTTTAATAATTGAAAAGTGCAACACCATTTATCAAAAAGTGTAAATCAGTAAATTGAAAAGTGTAACATGGAGTAGGGTGCACAACATGCACTCGAGTCCATAGCAGACCAACCCATGCAACGGTAAAGTCTAGTATGCACTCGAGTGCATGCTGTGCACCCTAGTCCACGTGCACTTTTCAGTTTACTGACTTACACTTTTGGTAATGGTGTTGCACTTTTCAATTATTACTAAAAATATTATTATACAGTTTAATAATTGAAAAGTGCAACACCATTTACCAAAAAGTGCAACATGGACTAGGGTGCACAATATGCACTCGAGTCCATAGCAGACCAACCCTAGAACTGGTAAAGTCTAGTATACACTCGAGTGCATGCTCTGTACCCTAGTCCATGTGCATTTTTCAGTTTACTGACTTACACTTTTTGGTAAATGGTGTTGCACTTTTCAATTATTACTAAAAATATTATTATACAGTTTAATACAACACCATTTATCAAAAAGTGTAAATCAGTAAACTGAAAAGTGCAACATGGACTAGGGTGCACAACATGCACTCGAGTCCATAGCAGACCAACCCAAATTGGGTTGGTCTGCTATGGACTCGAGTGCATGTTGTGCACCCTAGTCCATGTTGCACTTTTTGGTAAATGGTGTTGCACTTTTCAATTATTAAACTGTATAATAATTTTTTTAGTAAATAATTGAAAAGTGCAACACCATTTACAAAAAGTGTAAGTCAGTAAACTGAAAAGTGCACATGGACTAGGGTGCACAGCATGCACTCGAGTGCATACTAGACTTTACCTTTTAGGGGTTGGTCTAGTATGCACCCTAGTCCATTTTACACTTTTCAGTTTACTGACTTACACTTTTTGGTAAATGATGTTGCACTTTTCAATTATTAAACGGTATAATAATATTTTTAGTAATAATTGAAAAATGCAACACCATTTACCAAAAAGTGTAAGTCAGTTTACATGAATTAGAGTGCACAACATGCACTCGAGTGCATACTAGACTTTACCTTTTAGTGGGTTGGTCTGCTATGGACTCGAGTGCATGTTGTGCACCCTAGTCCATGTTGCACTTTTCAGTTTACTGACTTACACTTTTTGGTAAATGGTGTTGCACTTTTCAATTATTAAACTGTATAATAATATTTTTAGTAATATTTAAAAAATGCAATACCATTTACCAAAAAGTGTAAGTCAGTAAACTGAAAAGTGCACATGGACTAGGGTGCACAGCATGCACTCGAGTGCATACTAGACTTTACCTAAGTAGTAAAATATGATTGGACCATATATGATTCAATCGTACTTCATTCGCATATGGCATAAGATAAAATAAAGTAAAAGTACTTTTTCAATAGACAATAATAATAGCAATATAGATGGAAACATAAAAATAATAACTCTCAAATATAAATTTAACTAGATGACATCTAATAAAAGTTATTTTACAACATAATATTTTACATATGTATAAATTAAAATTTTCATCATATAAAATAATAATATAAATAAATATATTAAAATTATATATATTTCTAAAATTTTATAATATACATTAAAACTTCGATCACTTTTTTTATTATTTTTAATTATATTTTTAGTAATAATATATAATATATATATTAGTATATATTGATTAAGAATTGATTGAGTAATTATTTTTTAATTATATTTACACATGGTATTAATACTCATAATTAACACATTATTATTATTAATACACTAAACTTTATATATTTGACATCTAATCATTTATATAATTATAACTTCTCTATTAATCGACATATTATTCAAACTCACAAAAAATCGACACATAAGTAATAAGAACTCCATGTTAGTATATAGAGGGATTTATAGACCATACAAACATGGAGCGCATGTGAATTAGTATTATAATAAGATGCTCAATCACTGAAAGAGAATCAAACAAAATTTTAAGTGGCCACCGGCCTACTCTCATTAATCCTCAAATTAAGAGTACTCATCAAGTTTTAATTAAAATTACGCGCGTATCTCGTTTGAGTATTTATTTTTATATTGTTAATTAGTTATATTTACCTATACATGCAGTTATTTTACGTACGTTGTTAAAGTTGGTGAGGTAAAAGTGATTCAAATGACACATAAAAAGGCTGCTCCTATTGTGGAGAAATTAAGAGGAAGTATTAATTAATTAATTTAGTTAGTTACTCTTTAAATGGCCGGGGTCACGTCATGCATCTTGAGTCTTACAACTAGTATAAAATCGTGAACATGCACTACATTACATACACAACCAAAACACACTCTCTCTCTCTCTCTCTCTCTCTCTCTCTCTCTCTCTCTTTAATATATTCTCTCTCATCATTTTGAAATAAGTAAAGTTTAGAATTGATTAATTGGGAAAAAGAGATCGAGTATGTATGAATGTGAAAGTGAGATAAGAAGAGGGCCATGGACTGTTGAGGAAGACAATCTTCTTATTCAGTGTATAACCTCTCATGGTGAAGGCCGCTGGAATTCCTTAGCCAAATTTGCTGGTATTTATTTATTTATTTATTCTCACACGTGTCGTCCTATGAATTGATCATTCCATATATACTTTACTAATACTTGCATTTTTTAAAATTGTTAATATAATAAGGGCTTAAGAGAAGTGGAAAAAGTTGCAGATTAAGATGGTTGAATTACTTGAAGCCTGATATTAAGCGTGGCAACCTCACACCACATGAACAACTCTTCATTCTTGAACTTCATTCCAAATTCGGAAACAGGTCGTCTAGCTCTACATTCTACTTAATTAATTTCTGTAATACTTATTGGACACGAGTTTTAAACAAAATTGACACATAACAAGTATCAATGAGTCAATATTAATCCTTAAAAAGTGACATTAATTTTGCAGGTGGTCAAAAATCGCGCAGCATTTACCAGGAAGAACAGATAATGAAATAAAGAATTACTGGAGAACAAGGGTGCAGAAACAGGCACGACAACTCAACATCGATTCAAACAGCACCAAATTCCTCGAAACAATTCGCACTTTTTTTATGGAACCCTCTTCCTCTTCCTCCTCATTAATAATCTCAAAAACCGTTAATGAATATCCTCAAAACTCCGCCCCAGCTTCCACCTGCAGCAACATGCAGCTAAATAATACTAGTATTAATATCCAGGCTGCAGCTGCACCCACTGCTAAAATTCATGACTACTCTCATGAAAATCAAGTAGTGGGGTATCCAACAAGCTATCATGACATGCAAGAAATGGATCACTCCCAACAAGTTTCTGTCTCCAATTGCCACGTGGAAGGGAATGGTTGGTTCGGGGAGGACTTCTGGAACACAGATATTGATCATGATCAATTCATGTCCTAATTTATTTAGGAAATTAATTAATTGGAGTAATAGCCCTTGTTTTTACAGTAGGGCCAACAAAAATCATGTCATTTCTTTTTTTAAAACTGTTTTTGCTGGCTGCTAAAAATTCAGTAGCTAGCTAATTTATGAGTTTTTTTTTTTTTTTTGGTGTGGTCCGATCAATTCTGTCCATAACTAATAGTATATGTCCAATCTTACTAGTACTATAAATAATAAATATGCATGGTGGTGGATTAATTTTTCTATTTTCCAATATGTATATTAATAATAATATTATTTATTTTATGGATTAGAGAATACGTACAATGGTAATTAATCCGATAATAATTGATGAATCATGAATGTATATATTATTTAATAAAGTAGGATATGTCTCAATATATGTTACGCTAAAATTTCTGATACGTTGACACGCTTTTAATTTAAAGGTGATAATTGTAATATTGACCATAATAGTGTTAAAGAGGAAAAAGAGAAATGTTTGGTCAAGTTCATGGAAATAACAACTTCAAAAGATCAGAGGTGTGTGTTGCCTTATCATTGGCCACATCAATACCTATATACCATACTAATATTCATTCCATAGGAGGTAGATATATATTGTCTATTGACACCACTCAAAATTAACCCAATACGTACGTACAGTATATATTAAGCTAGCTAGGTAGGAATAGGATAATTAAATTAAATAATCGATTGTGATAACTGATATTAACGCCTCAAAGGTGTGATCCAAAATTAAAGAGAGAGCTAGCTAGCTTGTTTGTGCACGTATCCTGCTGGGCCCCAACTAACATTTTCGATTGCATTCGAATTTAATTGTAGTTTTATGTAAGTAAATCAATCTTACCCTATACCAACTCTTAATTATAATAGAAGAATACTAATTGGTAGGGTGTGCACGCATGTGTATATATATATAAACAAGTTACTAGTATAATATATATTGAAGTGTCCGTATGTGAATGCAGTTTTCGTTACTCCTACATCTTAATTTGTTTTATATATATATATTATGACTTGCCACGGTACGCGGAATAGCTAGTTATGTTAGTACTAAGTTGTTATAAACAAGAGGTTCGTTCTATTTTACAATAAACGTTATAATATTAAAAGTTAACATATCATCGAACTTTGTCGGTAGATAAAATATTTATGTTTTAGAAAATAATATAAAATTATATCAGTACAATATTTTTTTATATACATAACCTTGCTTAATCTTATTAATAAAAATTAAAAAATGCAATTAAAATTTCTGAAATTCAAACCATAAAAAGAAAAAATTAAAATTATCGCACTTAATTCGCATCATATAAATGAATGCATATGTTAATTAATCCACGATACAATGATATTTAAAAGAGGGATGATCATTGTAAAAAGACTCATGTTTTATAGCCGGTCCTTATTCCTTCATAGAACATATTAAAGGTGAATATTCTGTAACGTGGATGCTCGTAAGCCTAAAAAGGATGCTCGTATTCAACATTCAAGAAATAGCCAAATAGGATAACAATTGACTTAATAAATGTAAATTATATTTATATAGGTATCCCTCAAAAAAATATACATATATTTAGGTAGAAAAATTAGGGCATGTTTGATAGCAAAGACTAATTATCCAAGATTAGGATAATATCTAAACTTTATTAATTTTAAAGCATAATCTAAGTTATCAAACAACCAATGAAAATGATATGTAGTTGATCTAGGTTTAATCTAAACTATCAAACATGACTTTAACGTACTTATCATCCATGTTCTATTATTAGTATTTATTTACTGGCTCAATTCCATAATTTCTTTCACATGTGAAGTGACACACAAAATAAGAAAAGAGAATTTAGTGTGATTATAATTAAGGAGTAATTTTGTAATGATATTTGTGTAAAATTGAAGATATTGTAAGGGTGCAATTTATAAATAATTTTTCATTTTAAAGGTGTGAAAGTTATTGTGAACGCATTTAGAAGAAAAAAAAGTGTAAAAATAATTGTGTTATGAATGGAGTATTCCGCATGTTTTTTGTTTGATACTAGTTGATGATATCATGTTGTAAATTAAACGTCTATTAAGTTAATGAAAGACAGAGATTAAACATATAGTGAGTTCAATAAAAAAAAATCCATATGGAGTTCTATATCATTATTTAATTTTTATGTGTTGATGGAATCAACACTTGCAAGTGTGACATGATGATGAGATATTATTTGAGCACTCTTTTAGCAAGGTCACATCATTCTTGTAATCCAATGAGAGCATGTGACCACCCCCCGCCCCGGCTAAGGTTTCATGTGTTCAAAGTATATATTCTAATCCCTATCTATCTCCCATCAAATCATTCTATTTAATTCACAAATTCTTTTTAAAAATATACTCTTCTGCGTGTCTTGTTCGATAAATCAGATTAAATATACATTAATTCTTATTCATTATTTTATTTAAAAGCCGCTGAATTTGATTATTTAAATAATCGGGCACATGAAGTTTGCCCGATACGAGAGCATTTGGTTCTAAACTTTGAATTAGAATAGTAATAAATATGAACATAAATGAAATTGTGGTGATTAATAAAAATGCTTCAATAATTTATAACTTTCAGCATATTTTGTACGGGATAATAAAATTTAAAATAAGTTAAATTTTACATCATTTTGATTTACATTGTAAACTCATTTCTCAACAATAAAGCAAATTGTATCAATGTGAAACGTTTTCTTAAACTTATCGGTCACCCTAAAGTCCACTTTTAGGAATTAGATCGATGCTCTTAAAGCAAGATGCATGATTAATCTTGATATTGTTTATATATATTGTTGTTTTAACTTTATTTTTACTTATTGATATTATATAATCTTTTTTCGATATTTAAAAATTACTACTCGAGTATATTATTTTATATAATTAATGAAATATATGAGAAATAGTCATTTCAAATCATTTACATCTGATTGAACGACTCATCGAACTTATTTAATCAGTTTAATCAATAATTGAGAGCAGGCGTCGTATGATTATCATGTTCAGGCAATGAAAATAAACATGCACTACCCTACAAAGAATTATTCCCCCTCCTCTCTTTTATTTTTTCAACCAATCATTCCTTCATTTTCAAGTACTTTTTTTATATGCTTTCGCAAAATAAAATGTGTGTATCTCAATAAATCAAATTTTACAATTCATTTCTCATGTTTATATATTTATATTTTAATCCATTAAACCAAAAAAAAAATTCCAAAAAATGTCATTGTTTCATACGATTAAAGTGTCAACCGTTGAAAAGTCAAAAGTATAATCCTAGTCATCAAACTTAAAGGTGACCAGTCAATAGACGATCAAAGAATAGTCATGCGACGACTAGTCAGCATTAGTCAATGAACCCAAAATACAACGGATGCGATCGCTTCTCCTTGGGGATATGGAACTCGTTGGATCTTTTAGTTAAAAGCTCCCCTCACCCATGTCAAGGACGAGCAAAGTATGGCGGTGGCATATGAAGCAGTATCTGAGGCGCATTTAATGCGGTTGTCCCATCAACTTTAGTTGATTGGACTTTAGGGCGAATAAGAGTTCGTCAACTGTAAAAACATGCAACCAAAATCTCACTATATAAGTCCAGTTGGACTGAACGAAATAACCGGTTAAAATTATTACACATTACCCAATACACTCTCTCTCCAATCTAAATACTCTCTCAAAGCTTCATCCGATTCTTCACTATTCTTCATTGTTCATCACCTTTTCATCATCGTTTTCAAAAAAAAAAGTCACCTTTTCATCATCTTTTATACACACTAGTAATTCTCCCATGCGTGCACGGCGGATTGATTATTAATAAATTTTGATAGATTATTTATAGAATATTACTCCATTAGTGTGATTTAAAACTTTTAATGGTTGAATTTTACAGAATTTGAAGAACAATAATACTATGTGAAACCATATCATTGATTACATCTCGTGAATGAAGCTTCAATTACATTTTTTAAAATCTATTTTCACTTATAAATATTGATGGAATATTACTTCATCCGTCTAATTATCACAAAATTTGAAAAACATTAATATAAAATGAGGTGCAGTAAAATTGATATGATTGAAGAGAAGGAATAAAATGGAGTGTAGAAGAATTTAAGAGTAAAAAAGGTGGAGTCACAATTAGGGTTGTAAACGAATCGAAGCGAATACCACACCATTCAATTTGTATTCGTGAAAGTATTCGAATATTCGTATTCATTTATTTTTCGAATAATAAATTCGATTCGGTATTCGATTTGAATAGTTATTTGATATTATTCGATTCGAGTATTCGATTCGATTTTTTAAACAATATTATTCGAGTATTCGATTCAAAATTGATTCGTATTCGATACTATTCGATTTGAAATTTTGTGTAGAAAATTTATAAAATAACCAACATATTTATCTAATAAAACACTAAATAAACAAAAGCTAAATTGATAATTTTGTTGTTTCAACTCTCATTACAAGCCACAAATTCAAAAGTTTGCATTAACAGTGACATAAATAATAAAATACAAAATTTCATAACAATCTTTAAATGAGCCCCAAATAACCAATAACAAGCATCCAATCTTCCACAAAACTTACAAATGAACATCTGCATCAACCATGAGAACATTTATGAGTTGTTTACAGTAAAATCAAAATCAATACTTGAGTGAATACCAGTCCAAGACTGCTCTGCTACTGCTAGTATTTTAGTAATTACTTACTAAAAATGCAATGTCAATGCCTTATTACAATAATACTAAAAATATACTAACCCAACATCTTCTGCAACTTGCAACCCAACTTGAAAATCTGATTATTAAACAAAAATCAGATCTATATATAGAAAAAACTCATATTAGAGGACTGCAACAAAGCAGAGTTCAACCCAAATGCTAAGAAATTAAGAAAAAAACTTAGAAAAACAAATAATCTAAAAATTAGTGTAAAAATCTCTTACTTACTAAACTGGATCGTGACTCGAGTTGAAACTTGCGAAGAGAGGCGGAAATGAGGTGACAACGTGAGTAGACTTCGCTGCCAACGCGGCGACCTGAGTTAGTCGACGCTGCCGCGACGACCTGAAAACGGTGAGAGCTTCGGGAAAAAAGAGCGGGAGGCTGGAAGAGGCGGAATTAAAAGCGAGTAATAAATTAGGGTTTTGTCACTTGTTCTGTATTAGGCGGAATTGAAAACGAGTAAAAAACTGAATTGAATGAGGCAGAATTAAAAACTGAGTAGAAAACTGAATTAATAATTACTCCAGTTATTAATAATTTATTGTGAAATAAATAAACATGTTTTTAATGTATTGGAGTATATAATTTTAAAATGTATTATATATATATATATTTAATCGAATAGAATATTTACGAATATCGAATCGAATAATCATAATTTTGTATTCGTATTCGTTTATTAATCGAATCAAAAAATATATTTGAATTCGAATTCGAATCATAAAATTTCGAATACGAATACCGAATCGACCAAAATTATTTGCTTCATTTACAACCCTAGTCACTCACAATGTATACACAAAAATAAAATGAGAAATTTTTTGTGAGACATCTAAATGAAAAGATGGAAACTTCTGACGAAACAAAGTAATTAATTAAAATTCAATTTTACGAAATAGATTAATAAAACTATCTCATACAAATTTCAACTTATAATTAAAATCTATATATAATTTTGGGAAAAAAAATATATGTACAAAATATACATAAATTAATTACAATTTTTTTAATAATTAATTTTATTTTTATAGGGATATGCTTAATTACAAATTATTTTTAATTTGTAATTGAATTGCAAATAGAATAAAGAAAGACTCAGGAGTGATATAACCCAAAATTTATCAAAGCTAGAAGTAAAACAGCGGAATCTTTGCTTAAAACAAAAAAAAAAAAAAAAAAAAAGGAGAGGGAAAGACTAAGTCAACTCGAGTGCTTATATGTACTCGAGTCTATGAGACTTTGGCTTTAAATATATCGTACATAAAAAAGCACCTACAACAGTCCTCAAGTATTCATCGATTGACACGAATTGCATTATACTCCCTCCGTCCACGAAAAGTAGTCTCATTTGCCCTATATTCTTTGTCCACAAAATGTAGTCCCATACCCTTTTTTTAAACTATTACCCTTCAACCATCACTTAATTACTCAAATTGCCATCAACTTTATTCACAAACAATCACTTTATTCACAATGGACCCCACAATACCCTACAATACCCTTACTTTATCTACTTTTTTCTTAAAACATGTGCCCCTCCCCATGTCCCTACTTTTCATGGATGGAGGGAGTATATTTTTGCAGATGCCATTATAATTACCTCTAAGATATAATCAGTACCAAGTTTCTTTCTTAATATTAGTATGTTGCATTAGCCATTAAGTAATGTGTTTCTTCTCTTTAAAGATGGTCTCTCTTGACTCAGTGAAAAAATTAATAATATTTAAATAAAAAGTAATAGTCACTTTTATTAAAAATATTACTCCTCTCGTCCAATTTTATTATTTCCACTTTCTTTTTTTAGTTGTTCAATTTTATTATGTCCATTCCTTTTTTGGAAATAATACTATTCACATTTCACACTACTCAAATTGCCACTAAATTTATTCATAAACAATCACTTTACCTATAAATGGACCCCACAACATCCCATCATACCCCCAACTTATCTACTTTATACATAAACTAATCAATATTCATTAAAACCCGTACCCGGAGAAGTGGGCATAATAAAATTGGACGAAGTGAGTATTATTTTTTACTTAATCATTACTCACTCCGTCCCGTGATTATTTGCACATTTTCCTTAACGGGACGTCCCAACATTATTTGCACACTTCAAAAAAGGAAATAACTCACATAATTTTTATCAGTAATACCCCTCCTTTATTTTACTTGGGCCTACAATTTATAACTTTAATCAAATCTCCACCCACTTTAGTCAATGAATTACCAATAATACCCCTCCTTTATTTTACTTTATACATCACTATATTCTATTTTTTTAAACTCCGTGATGGTCAAACCATGCAAAAAATGATGGGACGGAGGAAGTATTACTTTTTAAGTGTTGTTAAAAAATATACTTGACCACATTTTGACAAACATAAATTTTGAAGAAAAAATCCAAAAATCTGAAATATTGATTAAAAGGATTCATCTCATAAAAAAAATATATAACATGTTCTCAGACAAATTTTTTGTTTTCAATTTTACCAAATAATTCTTAACTAGGAGTATCTTTTTTCTTTTCGAGTTAAGCTCCGGCTCACTTTGTGAAATATCTTATATGCCTCGGATCGTTAATAAAATGGCACATAACTTACCGATCTTTTCTTTTTCATCATCGATATTACCCGCGTGTTTGGGTAAAAGATAAATTTCCTATCTTGCTAGTTAGAATGTTCTCGTCGGAAGAACAACACTTGTGTGCATTTGTTACACACAATGATGATTAGTAACATTTGTATGTAATTGAATATATATATATGTAGTGGCGGATTTAAAATTTTAAATCTAATGATAGTGTGGTACATCAGGGTACAAATTGATTTTTTTTTAAGCAAAAAAAAAAAATTATTACTAATAATGTATTAAATTTGTATGGCTAACTAAAACACTGCACCCCCATTATTAATTATGCATAATGGATAGATGTATAGAAGGTCCAATTGCCCATAGTCCAATTGTCAAATCTTAAAAAAAACTTTGCAAATAATTTCTTTTATTTCCGTATAACGCCTCTTTAAATAATTATTAAATGATAGTTTAGTTAATTTTGTTGAAAAAATGTATTTTTATAAATTTTGAATAATGATATCATAGACTGTTTTTAAAATATAAGAATTATGCCAACTAATTATAATTTAATTTGAAGATTATTTAATTTTTTATTTAAATTGTACAAAATTTATTATTAAATCTTCTCTGCGTGTCGTGATTACTAGCATACTTTTTTTATTGAGATGTCACAAGATTACTTGCGCATTCTCAATATGATAACAATAAAGAAAATTAATATTTTCACAGCATTATTTTATTTTTAAAATTACCACCAATTTTGGGCCCACATTTTACCCTACAGTTACACCTCACGAAATTCTCATAAAACACCTTACTATAGATTTAAGCTAGTATACACTTGAGTCATATTGTACACCCTAGTCCAATTTTTTATTATTATTATTATAAAAATAATTACATGACCTATAAAATAGCTCTTTTTATTTCATTTTTTTTCTTCATTTTATTTCATTTTTTGTTTTTTGTTTTTTTTTTTTGTTTCTTTTTTTTTAATTTTTTTTAATTTTTTACCCCTTTTTTTTTATTTAAAAATATACACATTCTCCGTTTAGATTAAATTTTTAAGGAAATTTTTTATTCAACAAAAAGTGGAATACAAATTTACTAAAAAAATGTAAGTCGATATAACAAAAAAGTGCAACACAATATTTACTAAAAGTATAAGTTAGTATAACTAAAAGTGAAATACAATATTTCTGAAATGTACAAGTTGGTATTACTGAAAAGAACATCACAATATTAATGAAAAGTGTAAGTCAATATAACTGAAAAGTGTAAGAGTTTATAACTGAAAAGTGCAACAATTTTTTTTACTGAAAAGTGCAACACAATATTATTAAAAAGTGCAAGTTAGTATCACAATTTTTAATGAAAAGTGTAAGTTATTAAACTGAAAAGTGCAACACAATATTACTAAAAAATGTAAATCACTATAAATAAAAATATTATTATACAGTTTAATATTGAAAAATGCAACACCATTTTACCAAAAAATGTAAATCGTGAAAAAGTGCAAGTCAGTACAACTGAAAAGTGCAACATGGACTAGAGTGCACAACATGCACTCGAGTCAATAGCAGAACAACCCCTAAATATATACCCTTCATTTGTTAACCCCACACAACACTTAATTCTTTTTTCTTAAAAAGTGTGTCAGTCATACTATGCAAGTCATCATAAAATAGAAAGAGTAATATTTTTCGTACCCCCAAATTATAAATCCTGAAACGTCATTGAATACGATTAGTACATCATTTAAAAAATATATTTATACATAATCAATATCTTATATTTAAAATGAACGAAATTAAATCAAATATGCAAATAAATAAGAGAGAAAATACATTTTTTTTGTCCTTTAAGTTATGCCAATTTTGATTTTTGTCCTCTAAGTTTTTCGACTTTGAAATTAGTCCCCCTATGTTTACAAATTTTAAGATTTTAGTCCTTATTACATGCAATCGAAGGTGAACATCATGTAATTATTTACAAATAATTGGTTTTGTTGTTTACATGCACATTCAGCCTCAGATCGAGTATTTACAAATAAACGACAAAGTCAACTGTTTGCATGATGTTTACCTTCGATTGTAGCATGTAGGTAATAAGGACTAAAATCTTAAAATTTGTAAACATAAGAGACTAATTTTAAAATCGAAAAAATTAGAAAACAAAAATCTTAAACTTTGTAAACATTAGAAACTAATTTCAAAGTCGAGAAACTTAGAGGACAAAAATCAAAATTCAAACAACTTAAAAGGCAAAAAAATGTATTTTCCCAAAATAAGATATTCCACAGAGTTCGAATAAAATTAGAAGTACATGGTATGTCTGAATCTTCATATTTTGGAAGCTATTCAATACATTATCATCAAAAATTTGTAGAAACACATTATTTCACTATGAAAGTTGCCAACAATCTTATAAAATTGACTATCTATGTTATTTCACAACCTATTTTTTCCCAAAAATATTTTTTCCACACTCATAGTACCAACATAATATGGGTGATATATAATTAATTAATAAAAAATTAGCATGATAATTCATATAACTTCGTAAGAATTAATTAATTCTTACAAATTTAGTACAATTAATTTTATAAATATATTAGAAAAATATAGTACTAATTTATTAACAAATATAATCGATTAACAGTAAAATATTAATTATGCAATAAAAAAATTTGCATGTACTATAAGCTAACTATATTGGAATTGCGGTGGCTTAATATTTATGAATGGGTCTAAGAAATAGCCCAAGGAGGCAAGGAGTGGTACAACTACAAATATGTTTTTTTGCCTTTTTTTTTTTTTTTTTTTACTGAAACGAAATTTCTGAAATTGGGGGCAAATTTGTACACTTGAGTAGGTCAGCCAGTGTATACATGAAAATAAAATTTAGGTGATTTGAACATAATTTTAATAATGAATGAGAATAAATTAAAATTGTAATTTAATTATACCAATTTCACCATATAATTGA
Organism: Galeopsis tetrahit; assembly: GCA_963675135.1. Lineage (NCBI taxonomy): Eukaryota > Viridiplantae > Streptophyta > Magnoliopsida > Lamiales > Lamiaceae > Galeopsis > Galeopsis tetrahit. The sequence continues at coordinate 66,454,214 of OY776122.1, read as the reverse complement.
GTGCACCTAATTGTATTATATTCAATTAATAATATACAAATAGTGAAATGTTATGCATAATTCAAAAAATAAAATAAAAGAAAAAATAAAGTATTCGTATAATTATAATTATTCGTATGCATATGATCAAACTGGTACCCATACCAATCTCTCAAATAAAGGAGTCAATTATATATATATATATATCTTCCTTATATACTAATTCTAAATTTTCTCTATTCTACGTGTCACTCCAAATTCTTTTTTTCTCTCTCATCTCTCTTTTAACTGCCTTATCTACTAATCCATTTTTTCTCTTTCTTATTTTTTTTTGTCGATCAAAATTTTTCATATTTATTTTTTTATTTTCTCCTCTTATTCTTCATTTCTACTAATTTTATTTATCAATTACTAAATTTTATTGTAAATTTAACATGAATACGATTTTTTTTAAAAAAATTGAATATTATATTAAATTTATATATAAATATAATATTTAATTATATTTTAAAATAATAATATATAAAAATATTTTTAATTCCCGCGTAATACGCGAGTTTTATACTAGTATATATATATATATATATATAGCAAGTATTAATGAAATTTGTTGCATATCAATTTTTGTCCTCTCAAACTAATAGATTTTATAGGAACATGATTTATAAATCACTATTTATATTACGAATTTTGATCTTAGACTAATTCAAATTGGTTAAGGCAAGACCTATACATGACTCGAATAAGAATAAATGTAATTTCACATTAAAAACTATCATGAATCGTGCTCATCATATTATGCTCGGTGTGAATTGCAGTTTAATCTAGATTTTTAAAACTTATAAATAAAATCTCAACTTATTTTTGACAATTCGATCTTCCAGACAACTAGACAAGTCCTCCGTGCTCGAAAGGTGATGTGTCCAAAGGATAAAAAGCAACCATATACTCCGTATCTCAGTTGAACACGTTGAATGTCATGTTTTTTTTTTTAGCACCATATAGAAAAATAGAATCCACACTATAAAGTATCAAAAAATAAACAAACGTTACAAATATAACTTAAAATTATAAATATTGTAAAATTAAAAAAATTTAATTAAAAAATTTATAATTAACCCAGATTTTTAAAACTCCAAATATTTTAAATAATTAAAAAAAAAAAAAACTCCTATTTTTTTAAAACTTTTTTAAACAAATAAACCCTCATCTATTTATTTTGAGTGTCTTTTGAACTTATTTGAAATACACAAAGATATGGAGCACCGTACATTGCATCTATCCTAAAAAAATATTACAATCGTCCCTTTGAAAGTTAATAATTTTAATGTTTTTGGTGTCCAAAGTTATCTATTTTAACAAAACTCACTATCTTTTTCCTTTCATATCTTTTTCTACATTTTTTCTCTTTCCTATTTTTCTACATCAACATTCAACGACCTACTATACATATAATATTATATATTTAATTAATGAGCAAAAAATAAATTGACAATTTTCGAAGGGAGGGAGGAAGTAGTACATTTGGCAGAATTCACAAAACTTTTCTAGGATTCTTAAACTCAGAACACAATGAATCCAAGGGAGGAATAGTTAACATTTTCAATAACGAGAATTGCAATTCTGTGAGAAAATTAGAAGAGAACCGGAATGGAGCAAGCTTTTAACTATTCACAAGAAAAAGGTATATCATAAAATTAACTTATATATCAACTCCAAGAATTCCCCACTAAAGAGTAGTATTGAAAGTGGTTTTTTTAGCATTGACTCATGCATGTAATCCTTCTGCTCGTAATTCTTTAGGTTTCCATAGTTACTTACCGAAACTATCTCGCAATGTACGTCACAATTCTATTAAATACAAGCTTATCTGGAGATGAATCCTTGTCTACCACAAAATATCCAGCAGCATTATGATGTTATACTTCAATATAAATAAGAAAAACATGTGTTTGTTGTGACGTATGATTCATATAGTAAGGCTAATATGTTAGGGATGAACAATGACAAAAAGGTGGAAGGTTCTAGAGTTTACCTAGTCTTTCGAACTGAAATCTGTCTCCAACTGCAACATTTTTTAGTGAAGGTACAGCATAAGCATCCGTGATGACAACTTTCGAATGTGGATTCAAATCACCAAGCCAATCATCAACTTCACCAGGGTTCTGTTTGCAATAACCTCATTAATATTCACAGCTAGTTAAGGTAAAAAGAAAGAAAAAATAATGCGGAAAAGTGTTCCTTCTAACCTCAGAAAGGAAAAGTTTGTCAAATAATCTTACTTCCACCTTTAGTGGATTAATCCCTGGTGAAGATTCTGCAACCCAGTGAATCCAAAAACTTCAATGTTTACCAAAACCAGCTTTAAAAAAAATTACCTTTGGTTTGGTGTTTTTGGATGGATCATATTCGGCATGAACTTCAAGAATATTCTCGCCGGAGATTACTTTTGTGCATTTAATAGGAAATGCATACCTAAAAATCACAAAAGAAAAGCATGTTAGTGTTATATGCATGTTCTAGATAACGCGTTAAAGCAATTGCGACAAAAAATCACCTCAAGAGGACAGATTTTCCAGGAGCAAGTCCATAATAATCTTTAGAATCTTTCATTCGAAAATCAGATTGTTCAATGTACACAACCTTAGTAAAAGGGACCTTTCACAAGAACAAGAAGGGAACACTATCAAACAAATTATAGCATCAAGATGTTGCATTCATATAAAACAATTAATGTTGTTCAGCAAACTAATCTGATATAATATATGACAACAAAGAAAAAATGCTATGTTACAGGTTCAAACCGTAATAAAAAATTCTCACCTTGTAAAACGAGGATGCATCATCTCCTGGAGCATCAGGCCATTTCTTTGCATCAAGGTCCATTATAGAAGCATCCATGTTTGTAATGACAACCTTAAAACAGGAACCAGGGGTATATCATAAACGGTTTCTATATGCACAATTTATAATTGCATGTAGAAAATGAAAACCAACGAGTCATAAACATAGATGTATATCAGGCAAGATATAAACCTTCAGCGGATTTAGCACAGCCATTGCTCGAGGAGCTGTATTGTTCAGTTCCTCCCTTATATGGTACTCTAGGCGATTTAGACGTATCATACTACAGTCACTGCAACAAGAAATAAACACTATAAAAAACATGGAGATATCATAATTATGAAGCATAATTGAGTGTGTTAAATAGACGAAATTCAACCTTCTAGTGATACCAATTCCTCGAACAAAAGCATTTATGGAAGTTGCAGTTACCCCTCTACGTCGCAGTCCAGCCAGAGTCATGAGACGAGGATCATCCCAGCCATCAACCCACTTTTCGGTAACAAGAAGATTTAACTGAAGTATCATGTAGCCGATGTCATTTCTACAAGAGCATGCAAATTATAAAAAAAAACTACTTATGATTTTACACAATCTTAACTTTACCTTACGCTTAGACATCACTGTGTTTGTGATATTCAATCGGGAATATTCCCATACATAGGGTTGGTAAAGGCCCAATGCTTCTACTAACCAGTAATATGATGCTCGGCGTGTCTCAAATTCAAGTGTGCACAGCTGCAGTGAACAAGTGAGTTTAAAATATTTAAGAAAATGTCAACATGGCAGTAACTTTGCACTGCATAATAGACCAATACAAGTACCTATTTATTTTTGGAAATTAAAATTAAGAAAAAAAACTATTGTATTTGTTTTGCTTATTCAGTGAAAGTCATTAAAGGACCTTATTAAAGGATATTGAGAATTTCTACCACCTTGAGAAAAAGTGTGTGCAAGATAATATAAATCAGTAAAAGCTTCCTGACGCAAACTAACATACCGAATGAGTTACGTTTTCAAGTGAGTCTACAATGCAATGTGCATAATCATAAATTGGATAGATACACCACTTGTCTCCTGCATGTGGATGGGGGGTGAACTGGATAATGGATAGTAAGAGATGAATATTAGTAACTCAAGTGACTCCACAAGTCATAAGTTCTCATGTTCAAACACGTACCTTAATACGATAAGCAATTAAGTCATACATATTGAAATTATCACTCTGCATGTCCTGTTTCATTCGTAATGTTGCTTTGCCTTCATCAATCATTCCCCGTTTCATTTCATCAAACAATTTTAAGGATTCTTCAATTTTTCTATCTCTCCAGGGACTGTTCATCTTCTTTTCTCTGTATTCTTTTATCTCATCAGGTGTCTGTATTAAGCAGATAATACATTTTTGTCACAAGGAACAGAAATATCAAGAATAGAAACAAATTTATTAACTATCACATTCTTGCTTTAGAACACTTTTAATTATCTCAAGAATAACACAATGTAATGAAAAGATTTAATAAAAGAAAAAGGAATTGATGATAATCTGGCACAAGAAAATAAAATGAGTGCTTCGCGCAATTAACCTGGTGATCAAAATAAGCATGCCCTCTTCGAATTAGTTCCACAGCTAGCTCATAGAGTTCTTGGAAATAATCACTGGTGTAGGTGATCTTAAATATTGTGAAATATATTAAAAGCTCTCCACAAAGTAAGCAAATGAAATTTGTAACCAAAAAATATTACCTTAAATGGCTCCCACCCCATCCATTTAACAATCTCTTCAATATGATCAATATATTCCTTTTTTTCAGCTTCTGGGTTAGTATCATCAAACCTGTATATAAAGAGAAGAAAGAGAACTTTACGAGAAGAAAAACAGAAACTAAGAAGACAAAATACAAAGCATCCTGAATACAGTAACACGAATAATACAAAATCATATAATCTTTTAAGGGGGAAAAATAAGAAATGAAAGGAATTGGGGGCAAGGGTAGAAGCACTCCAGACCTCAGGTAGCAATTTCCACCTCTCTTTTGCAAGGCCAAAGTCAACAAACATAGCCTATACAAATAAAGAAGAAAAACTAAAGGTCATAGTACATACTACTTGATTCATGGACAGGCAATACAATCGTGGATAACCTTGGCATGACCTATATGGAGATACCCATTGGGTTCTGGTGGGAAACGGGTGAAAACTTTTCCCCCTGTGAGCTTCAAGTGTTTTTCCAGTATTTCCTTCGAATTGCAAGCCCTGAGCACACGACCATCACTGAAATATACTTCTGTATGCACCTAGAGATCAACTATCACAAATAAGAATCAGGTGAATTAAGCATTTATATCATGATTCCCTATGACAGTAAAACATTTCATATTAAATCAAAATGAAAAAAGAAGTGTGGCATCTGACGGCAGTTAATTCACCACAGAATCTCCACCCCAAACTCACCAATGTATGTATATGTAAAAAGTAAAAATTCTTGAACGTTAGACAGTTCAGGGAGAGCAACGAATTTGAATTAAGACAGTCGAATAAATCTTAAATCATTAAGGACTGGTACAGTTTCATCTCAACATCAGACACAATGCAAGAGCACGTTGAATCCTACAGCTATTCTGATTCATTGCTATATTTAATCTGACCCAAATTAGTGAATTACAGAGACCAGCAAGTTTAGCTTTCTTCTGTCACATTATATCTTTAATTTGTAAATTCCCCCCTGCAAAAACCTAAGTAACAAGGTTCCATACTTACATGAAATAAAACTAAACATGTAGCTCATACAACAGAAGAGGACAAAATTTAGTAGTAGCTACCTTAAAGTTGTCCTCAGGTGAAGGAAAAAATGAATATGGATTAATTTCTTCTTCAGATGGTTTTGGTAGAGCTGCCTCTTCATTAACAGCTTTTTCCTGGCAAAGGGAAACACAAGTAAATAAATCTAGCTAACACTGCCCAAAGTATGCATCTAGCTAACAGATCACAGCACCGTAAACAGCTGCTTTCCAAATAAACCAAATAAAGCAGGCTGTCAGAAAGAGAGAGCAGAGAACCTACAATTGCTAGCAATGCAATTATATGCAAGACTAAAGTCAAGATTTATCAAAAATCAAAGAGAATCATATCGTGGTGTGAATTTTTTATATATATAAATAAAAAAACTGCTCACCTCTGCTTTAATGGGCTTCTCTTTTTTCTTTTTTGTGGGCTTCTCATTGTCCGCAGCTGTTTTTTCACCAAGTAGCGCATACAACTTTGCATCAATAATTTGCTGGTGCCAAAAAATGTTCCAGTCACCAAAAATAACAAAGAAAATTAAGAGAAAATTTATGTTCCTTTTGCATATCTCAGAACTATTTAATATGTAGAGTTGAGAAATAGTGCTTGAAGAAAGTAATTAATACCTTTACAATCTTTGGATCAGCCCAAGGTTGCTTCCTTCTCACATAACCAAAGAGTTCACCAACTGTACAAGCATATAATCAGAGTGCTCATCATCATATAAGAATGGAAAAGAAAACCAACATAATCGGACCTTTATATGCATGAATCCAGTTTACACAACAATAAAGCAGAGGTAATTTCCTGTGTCTGCAGTGTACAATGCACAGTAGGAAAACACCAGCCTTTAATTACTCAAGGTGGCAAAGTCAACAAAAGGTTCAGATGAAGCTAATGAAATTGCATTTTATATTTTAGGCATCAGTTCCTAGAAATGTAAACCAACCATTTGTTCGATAACGGTGCTCTAGAATGGCAGCTTTGTTCTCAACAAATATCTCATTAACTGCATTTTCTATATCCTCCAGAGAGACCTCAATACCTATTTATAAACAAAAAAAAAAAAAAAATCAGAAAAGACGACATATATGCAAACGGTAGGTGACAAGAAATTGTGTATGGATGGAAGTGGAACAATGAATGATACGCATAAAAAAAGACACGAAGTCAATATCTAATTATGGATATTTACAAATTTATGTGGGATTACCGGCTTTCTTAGAGTAACATAATAATCAAAGGATGGTTGAAAATTGTGTTAAAAACACTGCACTACCCTAAATCTCAATCTAACGCGAAATCCAAAGTTCCAAACTACTTTAAAGTATCTCGAAAACAGTTATACTTGCCACATACCAACGCCACATGCAGCTTCAAATTCATCCACGTTGAAGTTGCCAGAAGCAGTAGCAGCAAGGAATGAAAAGGCAGCATCCAGTTGAGCCAGGATTTTAATCTGTATCAATAAAAAAAATGATAATCGAGGAGAAAAACAAAAAAATAGCAAACTAATATATCAGGACATCAAGCCACAGCAAAAAAAGGAATATACATACATATACAAATTCTAACCTTTGATAAAACAATATAGTTAAGCAGTGTTGGCCGATGCACAAGGGCATTTGCAGGAAATTTTGTTGCGACCTGCAGAGAAAAAAAGAGCCATATCATTTCCATTCTAAGGCCCACAAGCGAAACAAGCAATGTAATCTTTTCCAGGTATGGATTTAGTGCTTAAGGGCAAGCCTATATTGCTTATGTTGACCCGCTATGTTTATGTTGAACCAGTTATTCATAGAATTAGACCAATCGACATTAATATGCCTCCTATAGTAAAGAAAATAAGAGCCCACTATAAACAAAGCTTTCCAACTCGGCAGTATCGTTTGAGCCAGCTTTCTGAGCTAATTTTGACTAGCTTCTTAAATTTTGTATTATTTAAAAATCAACCAGCTATGCAATGCAAACACGTTAAGTCATCTTAGCTGGACTGAATTTATTATGTAAATGTGTTGGTATTATATTGAGAAGTAGACGTGTGCTATGAACAAAGACACTTTTTTTCCAGATGGCCTTACAGAACACATGAAACTTAATTGCTTAAGAAATACTAGTATAATGAGGAATGAAGCCAGGCTAGCATAAAATCTTGACAAACAAATTTGTTAGGACTTACTGTGTAAAGTAGATTTCCAACTGCGCGATCACAGCCATCAGACATAGCTGCCTGAAATACAGAATTTGAATGTATTACATAATGGGTAGCTTCTATATACAAATACTTATTAGAATCCTTAATTTGAATCAAAAGATAAACTCCCTTGTATTTCCATGGAGAGTTTGCATTGTTGTAGGATTCCATAATTGAAAGAAACAAGTAGGGAAAATGACAGAACTAAAAGGTCACACACATAATAATTTACATGAACTTTCTAACTCAATTACACATTCATTTTTTAGCTTTAAAACAACCGCAACAGAGGATTGTGGAATTTCATCATATGATGATGCAAGTATACATTTGCAAAAGAAGAAACTTAGAGACTAGCAAATTCCACATACATTGAAACATTGACATGATTTTGCCCAAAAATCGAACAGCATTACCAATATCTAAATTGACCAGATTTTCAGTTAGTCCAATTTATCTATAAAAATCGTAGCATGCATAAACAATAATCACACAATAAAATAAAGATGAAAAATGTGCATATATACCTCGTGAATGACGGCGGTGAGATTAGCAGTGACCTTATTGTTGGCAACTGTGTTCCTTGCAGTCCTTTCATCTAAACCAATATTCAGAAATAAATTCAAAGGCTCCATCTTTATTTCTCAGTAAAAGAATGTGTATGCAAAATGGAATTCAACGGCTATATCTTTGAAGATCAAGATTTTAGTTCATGATTTATAATTCTATTTGATCATCGTGTAAACCCCTCCTCCACAAAAAAAAAAAAAAAAAACCTAGCCTGCGGTGAAAATTTAGGAGATTCTGCTGGTGAGTCCGAAGCATAACATATATGGCTGTATTAGAAAATTCATATTTTGTATAAAAAATAAAAAATAAAAATTGATGCACAGTACATCACTAATAATATTGAATTACTCAGGTAGTCGAGTGAAATATTCTGCATTATAAAAAATAAAAAACTTTTTTTGAGGATTGGTTTACAAGATGATCAAATAAAATTATAAATCACAAACTAAGATTTTATATGCCGTCCACCTCAAAGATCTTGATCTTCAAACCTATAAGTATATAGTCGTCCACCTCAATCGTGAGAAGAGGAAAGCCGAATTTCCCTTTACCTTACCAAATGTCCAGGTCTTCAATCTTTAAGACGAGTTTCCCTTTGTCTTACCATGTTTTCAATCTTTAAACGAGACAACCACACTAAAATGTTTTATGTCAAAAATAGGAAACAAAAAAATAGACAAAGTTCAACCAAGTAGCTGATCCCAAGTACTCTCGAGTCAATCTCAAAAGGAGCCCAGAAACCAAAAAGGAGGCCCACAAAAAAACTACACCAAATCTGCAGATCTACACTCAAAATCTGCATATCTGAGTTCCAACCGCAAAAAAAAAAAAAAAAAACCTTGTTCAATGCAAAATGTACGGTGCACAAGATTTAAATACTCACAGCACTAGACGGCGGCGTGGGTGAATACATCAGGAGACCGTGGGTGAATCCTTTATTTTTGCCATTTTTTAATTAAATATATGAGTCTAATTTTATCTCCAAATTATTTATTTATTTAAATAATTTATAAATTACTACTTTTATAACATATTATTACTTTCATTATAATTTTTCTAAAAATAAATTATAGTAGCATTCTCTTTTGTTAATTTTTGGATTTATCCATATAATATAATTTTTAAAGGTAAAAGGCAAGGGATAATCTTTTAGTAATTAATTATTATAGTATTATTTTTCCCTCAAAAAAAAATTATTATAGTACTCCCTCCGTTTTTTAATAAGTGTCACTTTGGCTTTTTAACTAATTTTAAAATAAGTGTCATTCTGAATTTTTTTCTTTAATTTTGACTATTTTGCCCTTATTCATTACCATATATATTGTTCATAAATAAATTCCATAAACATTGTTTATACCAAAATTAATCTGATTTATGAATACTAGCTACATTCTTGACCACACTCTTTATCAAACCAATCTTCTATATCAAAATTAGTTATAATTAATGAAGGGTAATATGGACCACACTTTATAATCTTAATTTATTGAAAAATGCCAAAGTGACACTTATTAAAAAACGGAGGGAGTATTATTTTATTTTTCAATAGTCAACATTTGTATACGTAATGTTTTTTTAATAGTAAAAAATTTCATATATAATTGACAAATGTAATTCATTAACCAATGACAAAGTGGGATAGCTCAAGTGGTTAGAGCACCACTACTTAGGCTTTAGGTCCCTCTTTGGGAGGGGAAAAAATGAATGGATATTATTTAACTTTCATAAAAAAAAAAAAAAATTCATTAACCAATAATAACACTACATTTGTGGTATAAACTTGAGACTTAATTAGAAGTGTGCTATTATATAGATCTTGGGTTCTGTTATGCGAAAAAAATGTCTTTGTTGACTCGACTTAAATATAAAAGGTAATAGTTACTATTAATAGTTATAAATACTGGAGTATAAATTTTAGTATATAAGGTAGTAGGTAGATATGACATACTATGAATTTTAGTATATAGACTATAGTTATTTTTAATAGTTATAAAGAGAAATAGGTGGCAAGATAATGGATATTATTTGATAAAATATAAATTGGTTATACCAAATTATACTATTTTTTTTTAATTACATTATAAACTGGCTTTAGATCTGGGTTCGAGTCATGGAAATGGAAAAAATCCCTTTTTCCCTCCCATGTTGAGCTATCCCACTCACCGAATTATACTACTACGTTAAAGAAATTTCTTAGGACATGGGTCGGAGGGAAAACGATGGATTAAACATCGATCCTCTTCAAATGTCAGTTTAGAGATGCCAAATATGTCTTCAAAAGACAACGTGATTTGAGGGGTCGACTGTCGAGTAACGTGGAATTGCTCAACAATGGTCGAAAATTCCAGCTAGATAAGATCACCATCAATTAACAAATACTCCAACATTGAACGAGTATAAATAAAAATAAATGTAAATAAAAGATGATACATAAATAATTAAATAATTAATTACGAAAGTATGTCTGTCAAAAAAAAAAAAAAGCCTTACACACTTAATTACGAAAGTATGTCTGTCAAAAAAAAAAAAAAAGCCTTACACACTGAATCCCAAATGATGCTCCCTTTCCATTCTATATACAAAATTACATGCCAATAAAACATTATTTATTTTATCTAAAATTTTGAATTTTACATATAAATTTTTGAAGATACAATTATTTAATTTTTAGTCTTTGAGTCTCAATTTTTATTCTTTTAATTGTTTTCGTCCAATTTTAGTCATTTTAGGAGGGTGTATTTAATTAAGATTTTGTTGGATTTTTTTGGACTTTTAAAATTTGGGGGTATTCAATTCGAATTTTTAAAAGTCTTTAAAATTTTTGAGGTATTCAATACGGATTTTAAAAAGTCTTTGAAAATCTTTAGGTATTCCACAATCTATGGATTTTAATACTCTATGGATTTCGTTGGATTCTCTTTCAAAAATATAAATAAATTTCACTATTCAAAATCTCTTCTAAAAAATAGAGATTTCAACGGATTCTCTGGGAAGAAAAAAAAAAATTTGTTAACTATGTTCTTCGATAAGCATCACATATTCTTCACCACCATTATTATTGTGAAAAAGATTACATCTCTATATTTTAAAATTATGTTCTTTCTTTAAAAATTATAGTATATCGAACACCATTAGGTTAGCAATAATATTTAATCGGTTAGCAATAATATTTAATCGATGATTCCCTATCATCTAAAAAAATTTGGTGGTCAAGGTCGTCACCCCAAAAATGATTTTGGTGGTCAAGGTCGTCATCCCAGAATATCATCTAAAAGATTTTGGTAGTCAAGGTCGTCACCCCAGAAATGATTTTGGTGGAAGGTCGTCATCCCAGAAATGCAATTATTCAATTGAATTTTTGGTATTTTCAAATTGCGATTCACAAGTTTCCATTTCAAAGTGTGTTGGATTACATAACTTTTTTTTCGGAAAGAAGGTTGCTCTGATGAATTTGCAGTGGAATATAAAGAAGATCAAGATTCACCACATCATGAAAAATGAGGTCGAGTATAATCGTGATGAAAATGAAGATGATAATAATAATGATGAATAATAATTTTTTTTTAACTAGGTTTTAGGGGCGTAGTTTATGAAAATCCATGTAAATCAATAAAAAAATGTGTATTTCAAAATCCTGTCAAATCTATAAAAATCCATATAAATTAATAAAAAAAGTCAGTCAAACTCTGCATAGAGTCTATGGATTTTCTAAATCCACTGACTTTTTAAAGTCCAAAAAAATCCAACAGAATCTCAATTGAATACACCCCTCTTAATCTAATTAATTTTAATAGTCCTACTCATCAGAATAGAACATGTGTGCTTCACGTGATAAAATTTTCAAGCATATTTAACACATCACCCGCTATATAAGTTGTTTTGGAGAAAAATAAGAGTGACAAAATCACAACGGAGCATGTTAATGTTGAAAAATGTGCTTCGAAGAGTGAGCTTCTACTCTTTCCAATAAATATAAGTGAGCCTGGAATGAGAACAAGAGGGAAGGTTGCAGACCATTGGACTCTATTAAAATTGGATATGAGACGTAATGAATGGACGTACTTCAATTCGCTGCGTCCGCGAACTAAGGAAAATGTACATCAGAGTCTCACAGAAGCCTTACATGTGGTACTGCATTATATAGTTATTTTCCGTATTAATATGAAGTTCTTTATAACGATGATTAATAATCTTGAGAATTATGCGTATAAAAATCTCTCTTTTTTTTTTTTTTTGAATGGTAATTTTTATCAGGTTAATTATGTTGAAGATAAGATGAAGCTGGAATTAATGAAAGCGAATCCGAGTCATGGGTTTTTAAAACGACAGCCTAAATATCCCATACAATCCACTGTTATGCAGCAGACACACGGTACGCTGGATTGTGTTGTGGTTGTTTGCAGATTAATTGAATTTTTTTTTAGAGGGGCAGAGCCAACGAATGCAGCGTTATGCGTATCAGAATGGCAAAGGCGTTCGTTGATCCGATTGAAACCACGTGGGATTGAATATGAAGAGATTGGGTGTCGGGTCTTTTGGTACTTAATATTAAAACTGTTGACGTATGCTTTTGCTTGATTATGGATTTATTGGATTTGATACGGTTCATTCATTACCTATGAATGAAGTCTATATTGTTATCGTTTATGTCTTTTGGATTAATTGTTGTTGCTTTGACAAATATTTGTTTTGAGATATTGTTTTTAAAAAAAGTTTGACTGAGGTTATGCAATGTGATTGTTTTGATATGTAAAGTTTGTTATATCTATTTGACGTATTTACAGTTGAATGATAATTATTTGTGTAATGGGCTGCACACATCCAATTACTCACATGATTGCAGAAGGTAAAATTGATATGTTAGATAACAGCTGCAGTTAAGATTGAAGAACAATACTAATAAAATGCATCTGAAATTGCATCATGCATACTGGATGTAAAAAATAATAATGCAGAAAAGGTATTTGAAAGTGCAGTTTGTAAGAATCGAAAATGCATTCAAGATGCACACAATTCAATCGGCTTAAAAATCGAAAATGCATTCAGGATGTAGTTGAATTCAATAGAAAATGCATTATAATATTTAATCGAAAGTGTAATGTGTAAAAATGCTTGCCAAAATGTAGTTGAAGCTATTAAATAAACTACAACTAAAACAAATAATACTAGATACAGAATGGGGAAACAAGACTTGGAATATGCTTGTATGAATGTTCTTCTCCATGATTGGCACTAAACTCTGGCATTGCCTCAAAAAGCCTCGAAATTGTATCGTATTTGCAGAATTTGCCAAAAGGTTTTTCCCTAAACATTATTGATGTCCTTGATGAATTCTTAAAGCATATGGGCACTAGATCATAGTGGGGTGGTAGGGCTTGTTCCTTGAAGATAACATCTTTTGACCAATTTCTAGAACCCAATGAATAAGTGAGGATATTCATCTCAAAGACGAATAAGCTTACACCAAAGTCGTCCTCACGAAGTCTACTAGCATAAAAGACAACACTCTCATCATCCAATGCATCCATTGATATAAACCATGTAGATAATATGAATGTTGGGGCATCCATTACACCGTAGCTTAGATCGTTGAGGTTAAAAGTAACAATGGAGTGTTGACCATGACCAAGGTAAACTTTCCAATGAAAAAGGCCGCCGACAAAACATGCATTATCAACAGGGGGACGGTCGAGTGGGAAGGGAGGGAGGGAAATCCACGAGTTAGAGTTTCTTGAGAAGAGTTTAATTTCTGATTGAAAACTTTCAGGATCAAAAAAACGAGCAGCGCGCATAATGTAATAATCATTGACCACAACATTGTACCCAAATCCAAAATAACACCAGGCTTCTGCATATTCGGGTGGAATGCTTAGGTAATCATTTGGAATTAGAAGAGACATATTTGTCGAGGGGTTTTTTATGAAATAACGATCATGTATATCATCAATAAATATTAAACCATTACAACTACCAAGAATCTCAAACTCATCGTGCTGATCAGAAACATACCTAATTAACGGAGGAAACTCGTTTCTGACATCAGTCATGTAACAAATCGGAGAGTTAGCAACCGTTACCTTGTTGATGATGGATACTTGATGAAGCTCTTTCATTTTTTGGACGTGTGCATCGACAAAAGACTTGGAAGAAATGAGGTTTCTCCATTCTGAAGATACACACTTGAAACAACATAAAGTAACAAGAATGTCATCTCTAATTTCATTTGGAATGATGTTCTCATGACGAAAGTTTATCATTTCTCTGGTGTTGAAAACAGAGTATAGTGAAGATGGTGATTGAAGAAAACATATATTTTTTTTTTTTTTTGGTGACTTGAGGAGAGGTTTATAGCATGTTAAATGGGTAGAGACTTCTCAGCTTCCCCCACTAAACATGATCTAGCACATTTCCGTTGGTGGAGGTAGTGCATATTAATATAGTTGATGGAGATGGGGCAATTAATGAAGTAATGATGTTATTTTTTAGGTAATGGATGATACAATTAAATTTGAAATTGAATATAAATAAATTTGGTTCAACTTCTAAAAATAGTTTTAATTAAATAAGTAACTTTAAATAGTTGGGTAGAACTATTATGAATCTGCAATTAAAAATTATAATTGAATTTATATGTATATATTAATATGAAATTACAAATTACATAGAATTCACTAAATTTATTTACTAAGAGTGAATTAAATAGTTTAAAGTTTATTGACATTTAATGAGGATTCTTATTAAATCAAACATAAAATATAAGTAAAATTACTTTTTATCTAATGAGCCAAATAAATCGCAGATTCATAATTTGTAATTGCACATATGAATGTGTCTGATGCAACTAAAATACCAATTTTTTACATATATAAATGCATATAAATTGAATTAAATTATTTTTGCATGCCACACACCTTTCGATAAAACAGAATGCATCTCGGGTTGAATCCAATCGATGCAGAAAGATTGGAACTAAAATTAGAATCAGTGTGCATTAAAAATCATCCACTAAGCTTAATACCAGTGAAAATGACTATCTAAAGAAATGTATAATAACATAAATACTAATTGAAGGTTAAATAAACAAAATATTCTCTTTAAACTATGATAAATTAAAGCAAAACTCATATAAATTAGATAATGTAAAAAATTAACAAGAATTTCAACTAGCTATTCTAAAAAAACGTATATGAAATATCTTGAGAAAAATATAATCTGTATTCGATGACAAATGCAAAACAATAGGAACTCAAGGATGATAGTTTGTCCTATCAGTTCCAAAAATCATAGCACAAGTTTGAGGATCGTGACGCCCTGTCTTTCCACGTCGGTTGTAGATTGTAGGCTTAACTCGACGAAATTCACCATACGACGTGATCCGTTTCTGTTTTGGTCTACCCGGAGGTTTGTTTAGAATAGGCGGAAGAACCATCTGAACGTCCGATATTGCCTTAAATTCATATCTCTCGGTTTCTGGGACAGGCATTAAATCGATCTCGTAGCATTGTTTGTAGTTCGACGCCGTAAAACATTCATCAACTACGTTGGAAATTGAACTGCAGTTTTTCTTAATAACGGCCACTGCATGTGCACATGGAAATCCTGTGATTTGCCACTGAAAGCATGTGCATATGTTATATTCTAAGTCAACCATTACAGATGTTTTAGAGCCAACCAGATACTGCCCGTTTGGATATAGGGAAACATTCCATGCTGCACCAACGTTTGCAAGTTCATGCTAGAGCTCTTCCTTGGAAAGGACCAGTAGACCAGTCCATGTACTGCTAATTTCGCGCCTCTCTACAAACATGCTAGATATCTTCGACCTAATTGAATCAATCATATGAGTAATTGGAAGAGACCTCGCTTCACTAATCCAAGAGTTGAACGATTCGGCTGCGTTGAAGTCATTTTTCCATATCTCTTAATGTTTGGGGAATAAGACACAACCCAATGGTGATAAGGTAGGTCTTCCAGCCACTTTTCTGCAATTGGACCACCCACTTCCTTGAAGATTTGAATCTTTTCATTGAATATTCTTGTGTTTGGTGCATATACACACTGCTTCAAGAGGATAGCCATGTTTTCACGATGTTGTGTATTCCATCCACCACCGTGACTGCCCTTTAGGTTCATAATTAGATGATATAAACAGTAAAAATGAGGAGGGCGATCCCATACATCGTAAAATGCAGACATTAAACCTGTGTTCCTATCTGAGATAAATATAGTTTGTTTTGGGTGGAAGATATTATCTTTAATCTTAGTTAAGAACCAGGCCCAATTATCCCTATTCTCAGCGGATACAACAGAAAATGCAACAGGAAACGGACCTACATCAAGTAAAATTGATTGAGAAAATATTATGAATAAACAGAATCATGGATTTATTTGGATTTACAGATGTATACAGAAAAGAAGAAAACAAAGAAATGATTAGAGGACAAATATACAAAAAGATGTATGGGCAATTACTATGTACAAACAGAACATGAACTAAAATGGAATATATATATATATATATATATATATATATATATATATATATATATATATTATATATCAATGGCGGATTCAGTGTAGGAATTGGGGGTACAACTGTACCCCCAAATTTTTTATTTTTTTTTAATCTTAGGTAAAAAAATTAATTAATTAATTAATTTTGACACAAATTATTTTAGTTGCATCCCCATTTCATTTCTCAACTCAAATTAAAAAGGTTTAACAACAATTTTTTGTTCTCAGTAAAGTGAAAGACTTAGGTTCAACATTTTAAACTACTTCAATTCTCTTACAGTTTCAAAAGTTAACATACAATACTTCTTAATTTTCACTATTAAATGATGTTATGCATTTTTTTTTATTATTAAATACTTAATCTGTTCCAGTGAAAATTAATAATAAAAAAAATTGTTCGTCTAAATGAAATATACTCATTTTTTTTTTTTTTTGACAAATAACGCTCTCTCACGATTCAGTATATTCTTTTTTCTCAATGACCAAAGATAATGAATAGTTTTCGTCGAGACAAATGGAGTAGTATTTTGCTTAATATCTTCCGCACCCCCAAATTTTAAATCCTGAATCCGCCACTGATATATATATATATATATATATATATATATATATATAACAGACATGCAAAACAGTAATGATAACATAAACATTAAACATCCCAAACAATATATAGATAAACATGAATATATTAAGTTTACAAATATGGAATCATACCATTATTTCCATCATTCGCGGTTGCTGCAAGTAAAACACCTTTGGACCTCCCCTTCATAAAGGTTCCATCGATAAACAACATAGGCCGACAATGTTTGAAACCCTCCTTGCAAGCGTAGAATGAGATAAACAACCTTTCAAAATGGTGAGTGTCCCTGTTTACCTCTAAATCAACTATGCTACCAGGATTGGTACGTTTTACTGCTTCACCGTACCAACGTAGTTGGTCATAGGATTGATCATAGCTTCAAAATATATCATCCCTATCTGCTTCTACACCTCGTCATGCTTTATAATAAGGCAGATCTAGACCGTAATCTTTCTTAATATCCTTAATTATAGTGGATCCAGATATTCTGGGATCAGCCTTAACACTCGGCAACACAAGCTCTTTTATAATCTTAGTTCCAAGCCTCTTCTTATCTTCCTTAAAAAGATTTCCTATGCACGTGTGTACTAAGTTTGCTTTAGATACTATAAAACCAGAATTCATAGGAGTCTGCTTAGCTTTAATGAACCAACCACAATTGCCAGCATTCTTCTGGTTACAAACTGCATAAACATATCTTGGGCAATTTTTCTTGTACGTATACTTAATATTCAGTTTAATTGAATACTTTATAAGCTCAATCCAAAACTCTGGAGCACCGCCAGCGAACCTCACACCGACTCCCATTATTTCACTTTTTTTTTTTTTTGAGGATATAATTACAGATAGGAATATTTGAATACATTTCTCGCTCACCTATCTATACCGAGGAAATTCTATCAGAAGAGTCATTCTCCAAACTCAATCGTGAGAGCGTGGAAAGAAACATAGGCATACCAGCATCCATCGAGACTGCTCGATCTAAGAAAATAGCAAATCTGCTCCATAAGGAACAAATTGTCGCACACTACGACTCGACCTACAACCTCCCAAACCATAAGAGCACTGCCCCGAGGACAACCAGTTCCATCAAGCGCAATAGCGACCCACCATGGGAAAAAATACCCGTAATCGGGGAGAAAAACCCATAATACTATGGGAAGGGGGAGAAAAACAACAAATCCCAGTAAGGGAATAAACTAAATTAATATGCAACAATAAAAGCAGAAAATAAATGCAGAAACTAAAAGCATAATGAAAGCAGAAAACTAAATAAAATGGGAGCAACGAATACTCCCCCAAACGGTCACCGTGGCTCCGTCTGGGAGGTATACCCGTTGATCCCAGCTAAATTTCTGAAAGAACTCCTACATCCAGTTGAGAAGCTGAAGAAAGGGACGGCGACGCAGTGGTCCGGTGGTGGTCCGGCGACTGTTCGTCAGGGGCTACTCTATTTCTATAGGGATTCAAACGATCTACTTATTTTTCAATCTAAAAACAAGGTTTGAGGGACCAAAAGGATGAAGGGGAAGGAAGAGTGATGGGTTTGCGGTGTTAGGCAGTGGTGGCCACAAGGGCCCCGATCTCGACGGCGTGAAAGCGATCTACATTAAAGAGGGGAGGGTATAGCGGATGAATATGGGAGGAGGGAGTTTTTCCGGCGACTTGGTGATTGGGTGTGAGATTGCTCGTTTTTGTGCTCATTATTACTATGTTATCGTAGCATTTTGATGTGATTTTGGTCGTAATTGATAGAAATGGTGCTACTAACCTTGTTGTTAAGGAATGTGTTCAAAGTGTAGGAAACAAGGTGAAATAGTCCGTTTTAGAAGGAAAACGAGCATCGGCGCGTGGGAATTGAAGTTCGGTTGGAGGACAAGAAGGAAAGCCAAGGAAAAGTGTTAGAAAAATCAAAGTAGCAGAAGTCACTCGGCCGGCCGAGTGGGATCACACTGGCGGCCGAGTGGGATCACACTGGCGGCCGAGTGAGAAAAACTTCCAGAAACTTTTTGGAACTGCCTTGTCACTCGGCCGGCCGAGTGATTTCACACTGGCGGCCGAGTTACTTCACACTGGCGTCCGAGGCATTTAACACTGGCGGCCGTTTGACTTCTGGAACCAATTTTGGTTCTGGAAGTTCCCCTCACTCGGTTGACCGAGTGATCCACTCGGTTGACCGAGTCAACTCACGATTTTCGGGGTTTTTTGAGAATTTTGAAGAACTTCAAGGACCAAAGTGCTAATTTCGTCTCACACACTCTTGGAAGCTTTAAATAGCTTCAAAAACTCAGTTTGTAGGAACTTTTGGCCCTCATTTATTACAACTCTTGAAACCCTAGTCATCTTAATCTCCATTTCCACATTTATTGCTCATTTAATTCATAGTTTAGCTTCAAGATAGAGTACTTAGCATAGGTTTTTGAAGAAGAAGGCTCCACACTTTTGTAATAGCTAGGTATTTTTGAAGAAACAACAAGGTGACTTCAAACCATTCTCTCATTTTCTATATAATTTCATATTTAATGTTTATCTTGAGTTCTTTTTATGTTTTAGCCATGGGTGTTTCTCAAAACACCATGGGCTAAGTTTATTTATGCTTTGGGTGTTCTAAAACCATGTGAATATTGAGTTTGGAATTGTTTGAGCTTTGTTATTGTTAAGATTAGATTTTTTGCTTCTTTTAATGGGTATTATTGGTACTTTGTATGTTAACTTCTATTAATCCATATTTAGATGCATGTTTAGCGTAGACGAGAGTTACATGGACATGTCTATATTTATGGTGTGAGTTGTTGGTATGCAAATGTGTTAGTTATACTTTTAATTCGTCGAGAGAGAGTTAATCGTATTAGAACCCCATTAAAGGACATTAATTACTTGAATGGTTGTTTGAGTAGTTGGTGAGGATTAGGAAGAAACCCTCATTACCGGGTTTGGGAACACCTTAGAATTAAGGCTATATTACCCGAAGGGAAATGGTTGTCATCCTAGCATTTAGGTGCTCTTAGCAAATATTGATTAAAGCAATTAACAAAGTAAAAGCAATTCCTCTCTATTTCACTAGGTGGAGAACACCCGAAGCATTCTCTCACCCTTGCACTTCTTCGAATTATATTCGTAGTTGTTCTTTGTTTAATTGTTAAATTCTTGCTTAGTAGTAATTTTCTTTGTTAAGTTGTGGTAATCTCTCTTATTGGTGCTTTTCTCACTTTTAGTGGTATAAATCACTTGTTAGTTTTTAGGTTGGTAGTTGATTTAATTTCTCGCATCTTGGTAGTAATTTAGCTTTAATTTTAGAAATCCATAAAACCCGAAACCGTAGTTACATTAGCTATCACAACATAAAACTCTAGGGATCCATTGCACAAACCCACCTCCTAGGTCGATACTACTTGGTCGAATACTTCCATTACTACTACGAACCCTTATGCTTGAGGGGAAGTAGTTAGTCAACCTATAGTGACCAAAAATTCGTTCAAGTCAATGGCGCCGTTGCCGGGGAGGCGACGTAGTGCTATAAGTGGGACTTAGAGTTAGTTGAATACTAGTGCTAGCTACAATTACTTGCTTTCTTTTGATTTTATTTTTGTTTCAAGACTTTGATATTTGCAATTTTCCATAGGTGCATGTTAACAAGAGCACGTGGTGGACAAATTGAACCTATCAATCTTGAGATTGAAGCCACCGCAAGAAGGAATCGAGCTATAAATCGAAGAATGGCGGAGAATAGACAAAATCAACCTCCGGGTACCGTGGTAGATGATGAAAGTGATGAGATCAATACCCAAGAAAATCTCCAAGTTGAACATCAAGGAGATGTTCAAATACAAGGCGGAGGAGGAAATGGTATGCAACACCCACCTAATGTTCAAATGGGTGGTGTGCTCAATCAAGGCCACTATGGTGGACAACCTCAAGGGTATCCCCCTAATATCCAACAAGGAGGGTATCCCCACGGCTATCCACCATATCCATACCCACATTATCCTCAAGGATATTATCAACCTCCACCTCAAGGGTATTATCCCCCACCTTATCTATACCATCCACCCCAAGGTGCATATCCTCAAGAGATACCCGTTCCACCTCAACCGGAAAGACAAGAACCTCGTCCTCCAATACAACATGGGAGGCCCATGAGAGAGTACTTTGAGCCTCAACAAAGGGAGCATTATGATGGGATAGCAAGGCCAAATGTGGAGGCCAATAATTTTGAGATTAGTGCTTCTTTGTTGAGAATGCTTAGAGAGAAGCAATTTGAAGGGAGGACCGAGGAAGGCTTTGAAGAAGACCCAAATGAGCACTTGGCTCAATTTTTAGAGATAGCCGATACACTCAAACAAAACGGTGTGTCCGAAGATGCAAAGAAGTTGAGGCTATTTCCCTTCACACTTTCCGGAAAGGCAAAAGCATGGTTACAAACAAGCATTCCGGCGGGAGAGGTGAGAACTTGGGAAGAATTGAAGAAAAGGTTTTTATTGAAGTACTACCCTCCTTCCAAAACAATGGAAGCAAAGCAAAATATCTCTCAATTTAAACAAGGAGCTAATGAGAGCCTTAAAGAAGCATGGGAAAGGTTTACCAACCTACTCATAACTTGTCCTCAACATGGTTTTCCATTGGAGCAAACGACTTGTTGGTTCTTTTGTGGCTTGAGAGAAGAAGACCAACATCATTTGGATGCTTGTGCCGGAGGTTCGATATGGCTCAAGTCGGCGGAAGAGATCAAGCAAATAATGGAGGGGATATCGAACAATTTTTTTAAAATGAGGATTGATAGAGGAGGAAGGCATTGAGTTGCTCAAGTTAATGAGGTGGACGCCATGAAAACAATGATCACCACGTTAATTGAGAAGGTGAATGCTCTTTCGTCTAATCAACCAAGTGAAAGCCCATTACCAATGGTTCAAGGAGAGCTTTCGATGAATCAAATGGAAGATGTGAACTACATGGGTAGGCCACAATATCAAGGAAACCATCAACAAAACTTTCAAGGTGGTCGTCCATATCAAGCTCCTCAACAAAATCGTTTTCAAGGTGGTCAATCCTCAACACTCCAACCCAATCAAAGTCACCCGATGCAAGGGGGGTCATCCACCTCATTTCAAGGGAATCAAAATCAAAACTTCCGAAGGCACGACAACTTGGCGTATTCTAACCCAAAAGGAGCAATGCAATATCCACCCGGATTTGATCCCGGGGCAAGGCTTCCTAATGGGGAAGGAAAAGCTACTACGGAAGATACACTTTTACGGATGGAATAGTTGTTCAAGAAAGCTCAAGAGCAACAAGTTAAAACGAATTTGGAACAAGCAAAGATCAATGAACAACACTCAAGGGGGATTAAAAATCTCGAGCATACGGTGGGGCAACTTGCAACGTCCGTTGGAGAGTTGAGCACGGCGGTTAATCAAATGCTAAACAAGGGAAAATTTCCCTGAACAACCGAGATAAATCCTAAAGAGCATTGCAAGGCAATAGAGCTTAGAAGTGGCACCAAATATGAGGGTCCATCCATGCCCTCTCAACCGGGAGATGATGATGTCAAGGAAAATTGTGAAATTGAAGAAGAGTGTGAAGAGGTAGAGATGGGAAAAGCCGAAGAGGAGGAAGAAAATGGGATGAAGTCAAAAGAGAAAAAGAAAGTTGATGGTGAAGAAAGAATACCAAAGTGGAAAAAGATGAAGGAGAAGAAGATTGAGGAAGAAAAGAGCATACCATGTGATGAGTGGGGGGTACCAAAGACAATGGTACCATTCCCTCAAAGATTCATGAAGAAGAAATTGGATGAGAAATTTGCTAAATTTCTTGAGGTTTTCAAGCAACTCCACATCAACATTCCATTCTCCGATGCTTTAGAGCAAATGCCCAACTATGCCAAATTCCTCAAAGACTTGATCTCCAAGAAGAGACGGATTGATGAACCCGAGCTTGTTAAGTTCAACAAGGCATGTAGTGCTATGCTCCAAAAGAACATGCCACAAAAGATGAAGGATCCGGGTAGTTTTGTCATCATGTGTGATATTGGAAATGGGATCAAGAGGAATGCTCTTTGTGATTTGGGGGCTAGCATTAACTTGATGCCCCTATCTTTGTTTGAAAAGCTCGAAAGGGGGGAGTTGAAGCCCACTTCTATTGCACTTCAACTTGCCGATCGATCAATCACAATTGCCAAGGGCATAGTTGAGGATATTCTTGTTAGAGTGGACAAGTTTGTATTTTCCGCCGACTTTGTGGTGCTAGAAATGGAGGAAGATGAACAAGTGCCTATAACTCTTGGGAGACCATTTTTAGCAACGGCGGGAGTCGAGCTTGATGTTGGGAGAGGAGAGATAACATTGAAAGTTGGTAAAGAAGAAGTGAAGATATCGATGTACGACGCAATGAAGCATCCCATGGATGTGGAACAATTGAACTTCGTCGATATTGTGGACTTATGTGTCCAAGAATCTTTGGAAGACCCTTCCTACTCTCTCTTCTTTGATGATTTAAATGATATTGATTCTCATTCATATTTTTCCTCTACTTATGAAAGTTTCAATTTTGACTTTGATAATAGGGAACAAATGGAGATTGAGGAAATTTTAGAGATCAAACATGGAAATTTCACTCTACCACCCTTGTTGAAGTTGAAGGAAGGAGAGCCTAAAATGGAGGAGAAGAAAGAAGGCCTCAAACCACTTCCCGAGCACTTAAAGTATGCCTACCTAGGAGAAAACGAGAAGAATCCGGTAATTGTATCATCTTCTCTTGCATCACATGAATTAGATAGGCTACTAGAAGTGCTACGTAAGCACAAATCGGCCATCGGTTGGTCGATTGAGGATTTGAAGGGCATTAATCCATCAATTTGCATGCATAGGATCCGTCTAGAAAAAGATAGGAAGCCTATAGTCCAACCCCAAAGGAGAGTGAACCTTATTGTTGGGATATGAATCCTATAAACAATGTTCTAGTTGATGAAAGTATGTTTTGATGGCCAAAAGCAACTTAAAGTTAGTGATATATGTGGTTTCAAGTCATCTTAACTAAGTCATCTGAATCTAAGCTTACTAATCTGATGAGAAACTTGAATTGAGATTACTGATCTTAATGCTAACTGAAGTAAGTTTACTGATCTTATTTGGTAATATTAAGAATAAAATTACTTTTCTTAACTGAGTTATGTGAAATAAGATTACTGATCTTAGTGTGGAAACTTAGAATATTTTTAGTGATCTTATATGATATATTTGAAAATCTGAGTTACTGATCTGATGTACTTACTGATCTGATGTACTTACTGATCTGATATGTAAGTTACTGATCTTATATGTACTTACTGATCTTAAGTGTTTACTGATCTTAGATATTTACTGTTCTTATATGGAAGTTATTGAACTTACATGAGTTACTGATCTTATGAGTTACTGATCTTATTGGTTACTGATCTGATATATGAACTGTTAGGAACTAAGCTGATGTTTTGTATTGTATAGACAGCTTATAGTGTAGGACTTAGATATACTCATCTGTATATAGTTCAGTTGATGTATAGATAGGTTTTATATATGTAAAGTTGTATTTTGTTGTATTCAGCATTGTAAAGCTCAGAACAGTAAAATCAGAACACTAGATTAAGAATAGATTAGATGAAGATCAGAAGACTAAAGAAGACTCAGAGGACTACTTCAGAATAAGAAGACTTCAAGAAGAGTTGAAGAAGAGCTTAGAAGAAATCTGGAGAAGTTTTGAACAGTTTTTGGTTACTGTGCTGATTGAGTCAGAAGAGTAAAAATCAGCAGAGTAAAATCCGAAGAGTAAAAAATCAGAACAGTAAGTTACTGTGCTGATTTGGTGAAATTAAAGAATAAGTTTGGAAAGCTTATTTAAGGTGTAACTGAAGATTTATTGAAGAGATGCTGACTTGGAAGTTGAAGGAAGTTAAAAAGTTGGTTACAAGAAGAAGTTACAAAAACAGTTTTAGAGTTAGTTGAAAGTTAGTTCACAAACTGCTAACTGTCATACTAAGTTCTATAAATACTGTATGATCTCCTACTGCTAAAGACTACTGAGAAATTACTGATCTTAAAGAATTCAAAGAGCAAGTCTACAAGCAAGAACTCACAGAGTTAAAGGAGATTGAAGAAGAAGAAGCCACTGAATTGAAGAGAAGAATCAAAGGCTATTCACAGAGAAGTTTTACTTTTCAAGTTTAAGTTTGTATTTTGTAAAACAAGTGTGCTAGTTACTTGTAGAATTACTAGTAGATCGAAGATATACCTGGAGGTATAATCGACAAGATCAAAGTCTTAATCTTGGGACTTTAAGCCACAAGAAGCTCAAGAAGAGTAATAAAACTTCACAACTGGAGTTGTGAGAGTGGATGTAGACATTTGTCGAACCACTATAAAATTCTGTGTTCTTTACTTTACTGTTTGATATTTGTTTGAATTGTTTAACTAAGAACATTAAGAATTAACAAAGATAAAGATCTAGATAAAAGTTGAGTATAAACTTGATTGGGCTCATTAGTAATCTGATTATTCCGCATTGTGTATTCTGATATATTGAAAGATTTTTGAAAAGTCTATTCACCCCTCCCCTCTAGACATTTTCACTAGCTTACTCAATATTATTAACTCAACTTTGGGACCAACAAGTGGTATCAGAGCAGTAGTTCATTGGACTGCTGTTTCTTGATAACCTTACAGATCTTGAGGGATATTTTACTGATCTTGCTGTTATTTCTTGTTATTTGTTACTATCTGAATACCTGAAATCTATCTGCTATACTACTGATCCTATTTTTCTAATCAAACATGGATGACACTAATGTGAACAAGCTGCCTAAGTTCAAGATTGCAGATTATGACTACTGGAAGCTTAGGATGGAGGCCATCTTTAGCTCAACCCATGATCTGATGGTGTCTGTGGTGACTGAAGGACCAATTGTCATCATGGTGGAAAACACTGCTGTTCTGGATCCATCTAAACCAGTTGGTGCACTGGTCCCTAAACCCAGGTCAGAACTGACTTCAGAAGAAATGAAACAAAACAATTTGGATAGTCTTGCCAAGAACTACATTTTACATACCCTACCAAATGAGTATCTTGGTAAAGTATTAAAATGTAAGACTGCAAAACAGATGTGGGACAAACTGGCTATTCTTTGTGAAGGTACTACACTGATCAAAGAAAGCAAGTTATCCACTGCTGTCCAAAGGTTTGAATCATTTAAAATGAAGCCAGGAGAATCAATTGATGATTTGGATACTCGATTTACCAAAATTATGAATGATCTTGATGTATTAGGAAAGACATATACTGACAGAGAAGTTAACTTGAGAATCTTGAAAGCCTTGGATGAAAGGTGGAAAATGGTCAAGATGATCATTAAAACCACACAAGACATTGATTCTTGGTCAGCAGAAACTATGTTCCAAACACTTAAGGCACATGAGTTTGAGTTAGATGAAGAAGATCCTATTACTGTGATTCATAAGGATAAGGATGTCTCTAAGGACATAGCTTTCAAAGCCTCTACTTCAAAGGGGTCTAGATCATCTAAGACTCAGGCTTCAAGCATAAAAGATGAACTAGATGGTTCTGATCTAAGTCTGAAAGATCAGATGAGCCTTATGATCAAAAGATTTGATAAACTGAACAAGAGGTATGGCAGGTACAAGAGATTCTATAAGGAAAATAAGGGTTCCAATAACAGGGACTCTTCTGTGAACAGAAGGGATCAAAACTCTTCTGAAAGAAGGGATGAGATCTCTAATGAGAACAGGAGAGATAGGAACTCATCTGAAAAGAGGGACAGAAAGCATTCTGATAAGAAAGACAGGAACTCAATTGACAAGCATGACAGGAACAGAAAGCATTCTCCTCCTAAAAGAACTTCTAACAATCCTGTTTGCTATAATTGTGATAAGCCAGGTCATTATGCATATGAATGTCCTGATCTGAGTTCTGAAGATCGAGAAGAAAGGAAAGCCAGAAGAGATCGAAAATATGCAAAGGGTAAGAAGGCAATGATGGCTTACAATGACTCTGATTCAGAATCAGAAGAGTTACCATCAACTTCATCTGACTACCCCTCTAGCAATGAAGATGAAGCCTTCATAGCAGATGATGGACTGGCAATGATGGCCAAAATAAATGATGAGGTATCATCTGTTAACTCATTTCAATCTTGTGACAATTCTGACACTGATGAAAGTGATGCTGCTGTTAGCAGTGTAGGAAGTAGTCTTCATCATTCCCAAGGAGTGACTGAAGAGGACCTTCTACAAGCTAACAAAGCATTCATTGAAATTAGTGATGAGAATATATCTTTAAAGCAAGAAATCATTAGGCTAAAAGAAGCTCAGTCAAAAGTAGATCCTAATATAGCTGTCATAAATGCAAGGCTATCAGAAGAGTTGTCTCAACTCCAAGAAAAGTATGCATCCATTGACAAACTATATCAGGGTATGCTTAAAACTCAAGCCAAAGAGACTAATGAATTCAATGATTTAAAGATTAAATGTGAAAAACTTGAAGAGCGCAATAGATTCTTAGAATCTGAAGTAGTGAGCCTAGATCGAAAGCTATCTGGGATGATTAACTCCACTAAGATTAATCAAACAATCTCAGACAGATATAGAGCTCCAAATGATAAAAGAGGAATAGGTACTGATCTGCCTAGTCCATCTACTTCAGAATTTAAGAACACTAATGGAGCTAGTACAAGTTCTTTGCAACTGGATAAAGGAAAAGAACCTATGACTTATGATGATGATCCAAAACTCAAAGTACAGTCTAAATACATCCCTCCTACTACCAAGAATGGTAAAATGAAGAATGTATTAAGGCCAGTACAGTCAAGACCATACCAGAAGAGTTATACTCCTCTGACCAGATCAGATCAGTCCTGGAATCAGAAGAGACAAACTCAAAACAGTAGGTCAAGACAAGCACAGGCAAGTTGGGAACAGCCTAGACCTCCTTTTATAAGGCAGTCTCAGCTGTATTCAACTAAACCTAGGAGATTTGTGCCTCATTATCATAACAAACCTGTTCTTTATCCTCCTCCTTTATCTTATGATATCTATGGAGAGAAGAGACCAAAGCAAATTTATAAGCCTTATGGTCCACATGCTTTTAGACCATATTCAAACTATTACAGACATACTGATCTTACAAAAAAAGGGATAGAACCAAGGAAAGGCTATCTCAGAAAAATAGATCCTAAGTCTGCTGATAATTCTGAACTGGTTAATAAAGTACTGTTCTGTGATAAATTTGGAAGGAAACTGAAGAGGTCCCACTTATTCAAATCCTCAATGTTCATTTGGGTACCTCTCACTACTAACCCCCAAGGACCCCAATAAACAAGGGTACCTAAGTTATTAAGATCACTACTTTGCAGGATCGACTGGACTTATACAAGAAAGGTGGTTCAGTTGGTGAGACCTGGTACATAGACAGTGGGTGTTCACACCACATGACTGGTACCAAGGCCTTACTTACTGACTATCATGAGAAGGAAGGACCAAAAGTCATCTTTGGTGATAGCTCAATAGCAATCACAAAAGGATTTAGATTCATCAAGAATGGAGATGTTGAAATCCAAGATGTATCCTATGTTGAAGGTTTAAAGTATAATTTGTTATCTGTATCTCAATTCTGTGACAGGGGATACAAGGTTCAGTTCAAGACCAGAAGATGTGAAATAATTGATAAAAGGACTCACAATGTTCTACTTGTTGGCACAAGACAAGGAAGTATATACATTGTGAACTGGAATAGTTGTCCTAAGAATGTCTGTCTTATTACTAAGAGTCCTAAAGAAAACAGTTGGCTCTGGCATAAACGCCTCTGCCATCTAAACTTTAAGATAATCAACAAGATTGCTAGAGAACATCTTGTTGAGGGCATTCCTAATGAAATCTATTCCAAGTCACAAGTATGTGATTCCTGTCAAAAAGGTAAACAGGTAAAGGTTTCATTTAAGTCCATTCCAACTCTTTCAACAAGCAGAGTTTTAGAACTCTTACATATGGATCTTCATGGTCCTATCAATCCTCCTACATTGAATGGAAGAAGGTATACTCTAGTTGTTGTAGATGATTATTCTAAGTTTACTTGGGTAGTCTTTCTACACAAAAAGAGTGATACACAAACACTACTTCCAGATCTATTGAAGAAATTGCAGGTTGAAAAAGGTCATCCCATTGTCAAGATTAAGAGTGACAAGGGGACTGAATTTATTAATTGTTACATTTCTGACTACTGTTCTAAGTCTGGCATACAGCATTTGACAAGTGCAGCCAGAACCCCTCAACAAAATGGTGTTGCAGAAAGGAGAAACAGAACACTAAAAGAAGCTTGCAGAGCCATGATTGCAGAATTCAACACACCTCAGAAATTTTGGGCAGAAGCTATTAACACAGCTTGCCACTCCCAAAATCGAAGTGCTCTTAATAAGGTGCATGGTAAAACACCTTATGAGGTATGGAAAGGTAGAAAACCAAGAGTTTCTTATTTTCATATTTTTGTTTGTAAGTGTTTCATACATAACAATGGCAAAAGTAAATTAAATGCTTTTGATGCAAAAGCTGATGAAGGGATATTCTTAGGATACTCTTCTGTAAGCAAAGCATTTAGAGTGTTTAACTACTCTACCCTATGTGTGGAAGAAACACCCCATGTTGTCTTTGATGAGAATGTACAGGACTCTGCTGATCATCAGCTCAGTAAGAAAGTTGACAAACTACAGCTTCAGACCAACAATAAAGATGATGATACAGGAATATATGAATCTGTACAAGCATATAATCCTTTCCTGAAAGTTCTAGATCAAGATTCTGACAAAGAAAAGGTAAAAGACAAAGGTGAGTCATCCAAAACTTCTGAAATAAAAGAATTGAATGACTGCTCCCCTATGAACAAAACTGCTGATATAAATGATACTGATCTGCATGATGTAAATGATGATACTGTTAAGAATAGAAGGACATGGAAGTCTGCTCATTCTACTGATCTGATTCTAGGTGATTCTAGTATAGGTGTTAAAACTAGAAAACAATTGTTTGATTCAAAGGAAGAACCTAGTAAGTCTCTATTTTGCTGGTGTTGTTTTCTATCATCTATTGAGCCTAAAACTGTGATTGAAGCCTTAAGTGATAGTAACTGGATTGTAGCCATGCAGGAAGAACTTAATCAGTTCACTAGAAATGAAGTTTGGGAACTTGTTGATAGACCTAGTAATCATAATGTTGTAGGCACTAAGTGGATTTTCAAGAACAAAAGGGATGAAAATGATCTTGTAGTTAGAAACAAAGCTAGATTAGTTGCTCAGGGCTACTCTCAAGCTGAGGGTATTGATTATGATGAAACTTTTGCCCCTGTAGCTCGACTAGAAGCTATAAGACTGTTCCTTGCTTATGCTGCACATATGAAATTTACTGTGTATCAAATGGATGTGAAAAGTGCATTTTTGAATGGTATACTTGCTGAAGAAGTTTATGTAGAACAACCACCTGGTTTTGAAGTGAATAGTCACCAAGTATACAGGTTAAAGAAAGCACTCTATGGATTGAAACAAGCTCCAAGAGCATGGTATGATACTCTTTCTCTATTCTTACTTGAAAATGGTTTTACAAAAGGCAAAGTTGATAGAACTTTGTTTAGAAGACAAGAAGGTAATGATATATTACTTGTTCAAATTTATGTGGATGATATTATCTTTGGATCACCCAACAAAAACTTGAGTGAAAGCTTTTCTACACTCATGCAAAGTAAATTTGAAATGTCTATGATGGGAGAAATGACATATTTCCTTGGTCTTCAAGTAAAACAAACTTCAGAAGGTATCTTTATAAATCAAGCAAAGTACACTAAGAATTTGCTAGATAAATTTGGTATTAAAACCTGTAAGACAGTTGGTGTGCCCATGCAACCTACATACAGAATGGATCCTGATGAAGGAGGTGAAACAGGCACAGAAGAGGAATTCTCCATTGAAGGGGGAACTGATCTGATTACAGACTATAGCAGTCTACAGATTTATTCTGATTAATGAATTGACTTGTCTACAGAACTGTACTGATTACAAAGTTTCTTTGTCTACAGTACTGATCTGATTACAATTCAGTTATTCTACAGAACTAATCTGATTACTGACTAATCTGTCTACAGAAAGACATGTTTACTACTAATCTGTCTACAAGAAATCTACTGATCTGACACAGTACTGATCTGAGGATTACTGTGCTGATATCAAAAAGATGAAATCAGGGAATTTGGGTACTGATCTGAGGATTACTGTGCTGACCCATCTACTGATCTGAAATCTACTGTGCTGATTCATCTACTGATCTGATTTCTAAAAAGGTTACTCAGCTGATCACAGTACTCAGCTGATCCAGATAAGTGAAATTTTCTTTATATACTTGTAAGAAAATGAAGTGAAATTGTTTTGGAAACTACTGTGCTGATTTGCATCAGAACAGTCTTTTGGTTTAAGATTACTCTAAGTCAAAAGTTGTTCATATTTTTAGATTACTAATAGAGAAGATTAATACACTCTTCTATTTTTAACCTAAAAATTGTGGTGTATTTATCAAACACTAGTTGGCTCCAAAAATTAAGATTGTTTCTAGAATGTGAACAGTTATTGTTTAACTCGAATTTCGAGATTTAATCCCAACCATTCTTTATAATAATCTAATTCAATCCTAGCCCTAGATTGGTTTTGAATTATAACAAAAACAATCACACTTCATCTTCTTCATTCTTACGAGTTCATTTCTGGATAATTCTTAATTTCATAACTTCTGCAAAATTTGATTTCTACAAAATTCTCAAATGGCAACTGTCAATATTATCAATGAAGCTAACCAAGTAGCAGGTACTTTTGATTCGAATTTATGGATGCGCAAAAAGGGAATTTTCGTGGAAAACGCTGTCTACTTCAATGGCAGACACAACGCTGAAAATCAAGCTATCTTAACTATGTGTGAAGAATGCGGACTACGGAAGTTTCTGGAGTCATTTCCCGCG
Organism: Galeopsis tetrahit; assembly: GCA_963675135.1. Taxonomy (NCBI): domain Eukaryota; kingdom Viridiplantae; phylum Streptophyta; class Magnoliopsida; order Lamiales; family Lamiaceae; genus Galeopsis; species Galeopsis tetrahit. The sequence goes on along the minus strand of OY776122.1, from coordinate 66,421,719 downwards.
AATGTCTACGAACCAGAAGCGGTGGAATTTTATTTACAACTCCAAGGAGATAAAAATGGTGTTCACTCTATGCTTGCTGGACACAAAGTCACCATTACAAGGGACATTCTCGAAGTAATGTTGGACTTACCACAAGGTCCAGTAGATATTATGACCTACAAAGCTGGAGAAGAAAAGGAGTGCGTGGGAAGATGGTCAGGTGTTGAGACAGAGACCTTGACGAATCTGAAGAAGGATGTACTTCCTACGGGTTTACAGTTCTTGATGGATATTGCAGGAAAATGCTTGTTAGGGCAACATCATAGCCAAGATGCCTTATCAAGTTTTAAAATTAGAATTATGGCTGCTATCATCGACAGAGTGAAAGGTGATTGGCAAGGATTCTTCCTGGAAAGGCTAATGACTGAAAAGGAAAAGGTTTTATTTGATGAGGACACTTTGGAATTCTCACTGAAATCAAAGTTAGGTTTTGGAAACAAGCTGAGTTTCTTGCTGCCTCAGCTGGTGAAAAAGCCATATTGGAGTAATCCCAAGAAATTCCATCATGGGAAGTTCTTGATGAAGAAGGAGTCTGTTCAATTTGAACAAGAAAACCCCTTGGAACACTCACAAGAAATTGAAGCAGAGGAGTCTGGAGCTTCAATGTACCAATCGGAGGATGATCAAACTGAGGTTAGATCAAAATCTAAGCATGATCCGAGCAGTACTACTTTAAGAAGAGGAAGGTCTGCTACAGCTGCCTCGGAACCAACAGTTCGTTTTGTGGAAACTGTGGTGCAATCAAGCTCAGATGAGCAAGAGGTTAGTGTTCCTAGTCCTATTGCTGTTCATAAGAGGACTAAGTCAAGGAGTGTTAGGAGAAAGTTAGTTGTTGTCTCTCCTACCCCTTCTAATTCTGAACCAAGCCAACCTGAACCTCAAAACCCTCAACCTTCATGTTCTGGAGGATCAGATCACTACTTTTCTGAGACTCAGAACACTCCTCATTCATCACCTCAGCTCACTAACCTTGAGCCTACTTCTATTCCTACCCCTCAACATCAAACTTCATATCAACCTTTACCATATCAATCCCCAACACAGGTTCATGCTCACTCTACTGAACATGAATTTGAACCTTCTACTGAACCAATTGATATTTCATCTTCTCCTGAACCTGAATTTATTGCTCCTAAGCCTGCTGATTTGATGGAGTACACTATCTGTGATAAGGAAGATAGAATCAGGATAGATCTGAGGATAGCATTGTTGAAACAATTTCCTGGACTAGATGAAAGCTCTGTTGAGTTTGAGAAACTTCTTAGGATAGGCACTTGGGTGTATCTTAAGAGGAGTACTTTGAAGGAGAGTTTAGCTATCATGGAAGGAATGGGAGGTGCTTCAATCTTTGATGATTGGGAAGCAGAACAAATGCAAGCAGCTGGTGTTAACTCTTTTCTTGAGTTAGTCACTCCGGATTCTGTTGTACTTCTTGTTGAGAGATTAACAGGGATCAAGTACACTGTTGAGAAGATTGCAACTCCTGTCTCTGATGAAGATCTGTTTAGTGAAGAGAAGGGTGTTGATGAAAATGAAGCTGCTGAAGAAGATTTTATGGATATTGATGAAGACATTGTCAATGCAACAGAAGTGTTTGAGAACACTGTTGTACTTGAAGAAACTGTTGTAATTGAGGAAACTGATGCTGTTGGAAATCAGGATGTAAATGCTGAAGAATTGGAAAGCATTCAAATTCACTCTACTGATCCTATTGAGGATGTGCAAGAAGAGATCAGACCAGGTCATGTTGAGAAGGAATCTGATGTTTCTGAATTTGAAATATTGAAAAAGCAGAATGCTGATCTTCAAGGCAAATTGGAAGCTGCTGTTCAAATGTTTCAAGAGGCTATTGAAAGGATGAACAAGATGCATTCTGAACACTCTTATGAGAAGGTAATGGAGTATACAATGTCCAAAATTTTTGACCTTCATAGAGTACAAGAGAAGAATTTGTCTCAGGTGTTGCATAAGAAGCTGGAGCAACACATATCTTCCTTGAAAGAGTGGCATGATGAAGCCAAAAAGGGGGAAGATAGGACAAGACAAGTAATGGAACAAACACAGTCACAACAAGCTCAGCTGGTTGTAAGTCAAGATGAATTAAGAGCTGAAATTCATATGTTAAATGAAAAACTGAAGCAAAGAAAGCAACAGAATATTTATGCTTTGGGTGTTCTAAAACCATGTGAATATTGAGTTTGGAATTGTTTGAGCTTTGTTATTGTTAAGATTAGATTTTTTGCTTCTTTTAATGGGTATTATTGGTACTTTGTATGTTAACTTCTATTAATCCATATTTAGATGCATGTTTAGCGTAGACGAGAGTTACATGGACATGTCTATATTTATGGTGTGAGTTGTTGGTATGCAAATGTGTTAGTTATACTTTTAATTCGTCGAGAGAGAGTTAATCGTATTAGAACCCCATTAAAGGACATTAATTACTTGAATGGTTGTTTGAGTAGTTGGTGAGGATTAGGAAGAAACCCTCATTACCGGGTTTGGGAACACCTTAGAATTAAGGCTATATTACCCGAAGGGAAATGGTTGTCATCCTAGCATTTAGGTGCTCTTAGCAAATATTGATTAAAGCAATTAACAAAGTAAAAGCAATTCCTCTCTATTTCACTAGGTGGAGAACACCCGAAGCATTCTCTCACCCTTGCACTTCTTCGAATTATATTCGTAGTTGTTCTTTGTTTAATTGTTAAATTCTTGCTTAGTAGTAATTTTCTTTGTTAAGTTGTGGTAATCTCTCTTATTGGTGCTTTTCTCACTTTTAGTGGTATAAATCACTTGTTAGTTTTTAGGTTGGTAGTTGATTTAATTTCTCGCATCTTGGTAGTAATTTAGCTTTAATTTTAGAAATCCATAAAACCCGAAACCGTAGTTACATTAGCTATCACAACATAAAACTCTAGGGATCCATTGCACAAACCCACCTCCTAGGTCGATACTACTTGGTCGAATACTTCCATTACTACTACGAACCCTTATGCTTGAGGGGAAGTAGTTAGTCAACCTATAGTGACCAAAAATTCGTTCAAGTCAATGGCGCCGTTGCCGGGGAGGCGACGTAGTGCTATAAGTGGGACTTAGAGTTAGTTGAATACTAGTGCTAGCTACAATTACTTGCTTTCTTTTGATTTTATTTTTGTTTCAAGACTTTGATATTTGCAATTTTCCATAGGTGCATGTTAACAAGAGCACGTGGTGGACAAATTGAACCTATCAATCTTGAGATTGAAGCCACCGCAAGAAGGAATCGAGCTATAAATCGAAGAATGGCGGAGAATAGACAAAATCAACCTCCGGGTACCGTGGTAGATGATGAAAGTGATGAGATCAATACCCAAGAAAATCTCCAAGTTGAACATCAAGGAGATGTTCAAATACAAGGCGGAGGAGGAAATGGTATGCAACACCCACCTAATGTTCAAATGGGTGGTGTGCTCAATCAAGGCCACTATGGTGGACAACCTCAAGGGTATCCCCCTAATATCCAACAAGGAGGGTATCCCCACGGCTATCCACCATATCCATACCCACATTATCCTCAAGGATATTATCAACCTCCACCTCAAGGGTATTATCCCCCACCTTATCTATACCATCCACCCCAAGGTGCATATCCTCAAGAGATACCCGTTCCACCTCAACCGGAAAGACAAGAACCTCGTCCTCCAATACAACATGGGAGGCCCATGAGAGAGTACTTTGAGCCTCAACAAAGGGAGCATTATGATGGGATAGCAAGGCCAAATGTGGAGGCCAATAATTTTGAGATTAGTGCTTCTTTGTTGAGAATGCTTAGAGAGAAGCAATTTGAAGGGAGGACCGAGGAAGGCTTTGAAGAAGACCCAAATGAGCACTTGGCTCAATTTTTAGAGATAGCCGATACACTCAAACAAAACGGTGTGTCCGAAGATGCAAAGAAGTTGAGGCTATTTCCCTTCACACTTTCCGGAAAGGCAAAAGCATGGTTACAAACAAGCATTCCGGCGGGAGAGGTGAGAACTTGGGAAGAATTGAAGAAAAGGTTTTTATTGAAGTACTACCCTCCTTCCAAAACAATGGAAGCAAAGCAAAATATCTCTCAATTTAAACAAGGAGCTAATGAGAGCCTTAAAGAAGCATGGGAAAGGTTTACCAACCTACTCATAACTTGTCCTCAACATGGTTTTCCATTGGAGCAAACGACTTGTTGGTTCTTTTGTGGCTTGAGAGAAGAAGACCAACATCATTTGGATGCTTGTGCCGGAGGTTCGATATGGCTCAAGTCGGCGGAAGAGATCAAGCAAATAATGGAGGGGATATCGAACAATTTTTTTAAAATGAGGATTGATAGAGGAGGAAGGCATCGAGTTGCTCAAGTTAATGAGGTGGACGCCATGAAAACAATGATCACCACGTTAATTGAGAAGGTGAATGCTCTTTCGTCTAATCAACCAAGTGAAAGCCCATTACCAATGGTTCAAGGAGAGCTTTCGATGAATCAAATGGAAGATGTGAACTACATGGGTAGGCCACAATATCAAGGAAACCATCAACAAAACTTTCAAGGTGGTCGTCCATATCAAGCTCCTCAACAAAATCGTTTTCAAGGTGGTCAATCCTCAACACTCCAACCCAATCAAAGTCACCCGATGCAAGGGGGGTCATCCACCTCATTTCAAGGGAATCAAAATCAAAACTTCCGAAGGCACGACAACTTGGCGTATTCTAACCCAAAAGGAGCAATGCAATATCCACCCGGATTTGATCCCGGGGCAAGGCTTCCTAATGGGGAAGGAAAAGCTACTACGGAAGATACACTTTTACGGATGGAATAGTTGTTCAAGAAAGCTCAAGAGCAACAAGTTAAAACGAATTTGGAACAAGCAAAGATCAATGAACAACACTCAAGGGGGATTAAAAATCTCGAGCATACGGTGGGGCAACTTGCAACGTCCGTTGGAGAGTTGAGCACGGCGGTTAATCAAATGCTAAACAAGGGAAAATTTCCCTGAACAACCGAGATAAATCCTAAAGAGCATTGCAAGGCAATAGAGCTTAGAAGTGACACCAAATATGAGGGTCCATCCATGCCCTCTCAACCGGGAGATGATGATGTCAAGGAAAATTGTGAAATTGAAGAAGAGTGTGAAGAGGTAGAGATGGGAAAAGCCGAAGAGGAGGAAGAAAATGGGATGAAGTCAAAAGAGAAAAAGAAAGTTGATGGTGAAGAAAGAATACCAAAGTGGAAAAAGATGAAGGAGAAGAAGATTGAGGAAGAAAAGAGCATACCATGTGATGAGTGGGGGGTACCAAAGACAATGGTACCATTCCCTCAAAGATTCATGAAGAAGAAATTGGATGAGAAATTTGCTAAATTTCTTGAGGTTTTCAAGCAACTCCACATCAACATTCCATTCTCCGATGCTTTAGAGCAAATGCCCAACTATGCCAAATTCCTCAAAGACTTGATCTCCAAGAAGAGACGGATTGATGAACCCGAGCTTGTTAAGTTCAACAAGGCATGTAGTGCTATGCTCCAAAAGAACATGCCACAAAAGATGAAGGATCCGGGTAGTTTTGTCATCATGTGTGATATTGGAAATGGGATCAAGAGGAATGCTCTTTGTGATTTGGGGGCTAGCATTAACTTGATGCCCCTATCTTTGTTTGAAAAGCTCGAAAGGGGGGAGTTGAAGCCCACTTCTATTGCACTTCAACTTGCCGATCGATCAATCACAATTGCCAAGGGCATAGTTGAGGATATTCTTGTTAGAGTGGACAAGTTTGTATTTTCCGCCGACTTTGTGGTGCTAGAAATGGAGGAAGATGAACAAGTGCCTATAACTCTTGGGAGACCATTTTTAGCAACGGCGGGAGTCGAGCTTGATGTTGGGAGAGGAGAGATAACATTGAAAGTTGGTAAAGAAGAAGTGAAGATATCGATGTACGACGCAATGAAGCATCCCATGGATGTGGAACAATTGAACTTCGTCGATATTGTGGACTTATGTGTCCAAGAATCTTTGGAAGACCCTTCCTACTCTCTCTTCTTTGATGATTTAAATGATATTGATTCTCATTCATATTTTTCCTCTACTTATGAAAGTTTCAATTTTGACTTTGATAATAGGGAACAAATGGAGATTGAGGAAATTTTAGAGATCAAACATGGAAATTTCACTCTACCACCCTTGTTGAAGTTGAAGGAAGGAGAGCCTAAAATGGAGGAGAAGAAAGAAGGCCTCAAACCACTTCCCGAGCACTTAAAGTATGCCTACCTAGGAGAAAACGAGAAGAATCCGGTAATTGTATCATCTTCTCTTGCATCACATGAATTAGATAGGCTACTAGAAGTGCTACGTAAGCACAAATCGGCCATCGGTTGGTCGATTGAGGATTTGAAGGGCATTAATCCATCAATTTGCATGCATAGGATCCGTCTAGAAAAAGATAGGAAGCCTATAGTCCAACCCCAAAGGAGAGTGAACCTTATTGTTGGGATATGAATCCTATAAACAATGTTCTAGTTGATGAAAGTATGTTTTGATGGCCAAAAGCAACTTAAAGTTAGTGATATATGTGGTTTCAAGTCATCTTAACTAAGTCATCTGAATCTAAGCTTACTAATATGATGAGAAACTTGAATTGAGATTACTGATCTTAATGCTAACTGAAGTAAGTTTACTGATCTTATTTGGTAATATTAAGAATAAAATTACTTTTCTTAACTGAGTTATGTGAAATAAGATTACTGATCTTAGTGTGGAAACTTAGAATATTTTTAGTGATCTTATATGATATATTTGAAAATCTGAGTTACTGATCTGATGTACTTACTGATCTGATGTACTTACTGATCTGATATGTAAGTTACTGATCTTATATGTACTTACTGATCTTAAGTGTTTACTGATCTTAGATATTTACTGTTCTTATATGGAAGTTATTGAACTTACATGAGTTACTGATCTTATGAGTTACTGATCTTATTGGTTACTGATCTGATATATGAACTGTTAGGAACTAAGCTGATGTTTTGTATTGTATAGACAGCTTATAGTGTAGGACTTAGATATACTCATCTGTATATAGTTCAGTTGATGTATAGATAGGTTTTATATATGTAAAGTTGTATTTTGTTGTATTCAGCATTGTAAAGCTCAGAACAGTAAAATCAGAACACTAGATTAAGAATAGATTAGATGAAGATCAGAAGACTAAAGAAGACTCAGAGGACTACTTCAGAATAAGAAGACTTCAAGAAGAGTTGAAGAAGAGCTTAGAAGAAATCTGGAGAAGTTTTGAACAGTTTTTGGTTACTGTGCTGATTGAGTCAGAAGAGTAAAAATCAGCAGAGTAAAATCCGAAGAGTAAAAAATCAGAACAGTAAGTTACTGTGCTGATTTGGTGAAATTAAAGAATAAGTTTGGAAAGCTTATTTAAGGTGTAACTGAAGATTTATTGAAGAGATGCTGACTTGGAAGTTGAAGGAAGTTAAAAAGTTGGTTACAAGAAGAAGTTACAAAAACAGTTTTAGAGTTAGTTGAAAGTTAGTTCACAAACTGCTAACTGTCATACTAAGTTCTATAAATACTGTATGATCTCCTACTGCTAAAGACTACTGAGAAATTACTGATCTTAAAGAATTCAAAGAGCAAGTCTACAAGCAAGAACTCACAGAGTTAAAGGAGATTGAAGAAGAAGAAGCCACTGAATTGAAGAGAAGAATCAAAGGCTATTCACAGAGAAGTTTTACTTTTCAAGTTTAAGTTTGTATTTTGTAAAACAAGTGTGCTAGTTACTTGTAGAATTACTAGTAGATCGAAGATATACCTGGAGGTATAATCGACAAGATCAAAGTCTTAATCTTGGGACTTTAAGCCACAAGAAGCTCAAGAAGAGTAATAAAACTTCACAACTGGAGTTGTGAGAGTGGATGTAGACATTTGTCGAACCACTATAAAATTCTGTGTTCTTTACTTTACTGTTTGATATTTGTTTGAATTGTTTAACTAAGAACATTAAGAATTAACAAAGATAAAGATCTAGATAAAAGTTGAGTATAAACTTGATTGGGCTCATTAGTAATCTGATTATTCCGCATTGTGTATTCTGATATATTGAAAGATTTTTGAAAAGTCTATTCACCCCTCCCCTCTAGACATTTTCACTAGCTTACTCAATATTATTAACTCAACTTTGGGACCAACACTTATTATCCAAGAGGTTATTAGGAAAGAAGTCATAAAATTTCTAGATTCGGGTATGATATTTCCTATTTCGGATAGTCCATGGGTGTCACCTTTACATGTTGTATCTAAAAAAGGGGGAATGACGGTTGTACAAGGTGTCGAGAGAGGGTTAATCGTATTAGAACTCCCATTAGGAGACATTAATTACTTGAATGGTTATTTGGGTAGTTGATGAGGATTAGGAAGATATCTTATTACCGGGTTTGGGAACATCTTAGACGTAAGGCTATAGTACCCGAAGGGAAATGTTTTCATCCTAGCATCTTGATGCTCTTAGCAAATCCAAATTGAAGCATAAAAATGGTATAAACAATCTCACTCGATTTCACTAGGTAGAGAACACCTGAAGCATTCCCATCCTTCGCACTTCTTCGAATCTAGTTCGTAGTTGTTATTTGTTCTTACTTGTCATTTTCTTGTTTTGTTGATTTAGTTGTTGAATTACTTGTTAGCCTTTAGATTGTGTTTAGTTTAATTTATTGTCTTTAGATTATTGTTTAGCTTTAGTTTTGCATCCAACTCCCAAAACCGTAGCTACATTAGTTATGACAACATACAACTCTATGGATCCATTGCACTAGCCCACCTCCCGTGGTTCGATACTACTTGGTCGAAATACTTACGTGCATACTACTACGATCCCTTATGCTTGAGGGGAAGTAGTTAGTCAAAAAAATATATTGACCAAAAATTCGTTCAAGTCACTTGGGGGTGGGGATTTGGGTTTTCTTCAAGAGGATTTTAGTGAGAGAGGATTTTAGAGAGAGGATTTTAGAAGATCGACTATAGATCACTCCCATTATTTCAGTCCAATGATCAGACAAGTATGACTTCTTTTTCTCAATTGGGCAGATATCAAAATGGGGTATACTACCACATCCTACAAATTCGGTAGAGACAGATTCTTGAGAATTATTAACCACAATCTCTCTATTAGTAGAAGATTTGGAATTGTTCACTAAAGTATGCGATTCAACATTCATATTATCCAAGCTAGAACTAACATGCACACTTAGCAAACTACTATTATCATTATTGTCAGATTGATGATAATGAGGCAGAACGATAGAAATATTTACTAGCTTCTCTGATGAAAATTTGCAGAATTCAATCAACCCCAATAAATCTGAATCAGACCCAAAACAACAGTTCTTTGTGCTACCAATTGAATATAATGCTGATAATTTACCTGTGGATAGATTGGACCAAGTTGCAGTAATTTCTGCAATAATATCCTTGAAGGATGAACCTTGATCGACTCGCATCATTTTACTTTGTCCATCAAATCAATTTTGAGAATTGAAGCGTACTCCATTGTTTGCTGAATAAATCGATCAGTTGGTAAATTGCATGTGTCTTTTTGGATGCAGAATCACACCGGAAATTCGTTGGAAACGAAAATGAATCGAAGTTGATTGGAAAGATAAATCGATTGATATAATCAATTTGATCGATTTTTTTTGGAAATGCAATGCCTATTTCAGATGGTGATGAAAACAAAACTGAAAATCGAAGGTGATTCAAAATATAAGTCGATTGATAGAATCAATTGGATCGATTTTTTTGGGAAAATGCAATGTGCCTATTTCGGATCGAATGTTTTTTGGGAAATGCAATGCCTATTTCGGATCGAATATTGATGGAAATATGAAGATTTGGGGAATCGCATTAAATTCGGAATAAAACATCTTGAGAGTTTGGAAATCATAATTGACTTAGTGGTTCCGCAATTTATGAGGGATTTTAAAAATATTAATATGTATTAATGGTTTTAAATCAATTCTTAAGGGCATATTAGGTATTTTAAGTATGGATTTGACTTTAATTGCTTTACTAGAAATTTTTGGTTTTAATTGTAGTAGGGGTGTGGATTTTAGCTCCTATTGTTAATAAACTCTTTAAATAATTGTTGTAACCAAAATTTGAGTAGAAAAAAATAAAGTGGTTTTTGTCCTATATTAGAAAATATCAAATGTGTATTAGTTGCTTGTAATATTACATGAATGTCGCACCGATTTGGTAGCGGACGGACAAACTACTTTTACCTCGAATTTTTCTGTAACTGCTGAAATAAATAGAGCAGTTTCAAAATTGAATTGTTGGAGGTTATTTTCGAAGAATTAAACCTTGAATTTAAATTTGATGAATGTTACAAATGCATCATTATTAGGGTTGAGACAGTTTCAGTCCATTTTAAAATTCAAGAGTTAGAAATTTATTCGGAAAATTAAAAAACCTGCACTAAATGGGCCTGAGGTTACATGTTATGGCTGCAACAGTTACAACCAGATTGAATTATCAATTAAAATTCGCATTAAGGATGGCAATTTCAGTTTTGGTCCAATTTCAGTTTTGATCCAAAATTTAATTGCTAATTGCTACTTTCAATTGCTACGCTATTTTGCATTCATTTTTTATCTCGTTCCTTTGGCACTCCGTTGATATATTTTGAGCAACTTCTCAGTTCGCCGTAAGCAAAATACTTGTGCTAGTATTTTTGTTATTTAATCGTTGTATCCTTGAAAACAAACATCCTAATAGTCACTAGCACCGAGAGTGAAGGACGAATATTGTTTTAAAAAAATTGTGTTTACACAAGTCTCAATTCTTTGTTTTCTAAAAAGTGATTTTAGCCATCTACGTTGCTCAATTTTCTAACAGTTAATACACGAAAGAAAGAAATAAAAGTCATAATCATATCTTCGAAATTAGTAATGAATGTGAAGAAGCCTAATTGCAACCCTAATAGCACTACATATAGTGGTATAATTGAGAATACATATATAGCATACCCTTGCATGTAAAATTCGTGCCTTCAAATTACTCTTGAATGTGTGAAAAAAAATTGTCTTAAGAACTGAGAAAGAAGAACTTGCGAACTGAGGGAGAAGAACCTTGATGCGGACAAAATGTGTCGTCCCATGAGATAATGACACGTGTAATATTATTTATCCATTTATGTCATTGATTATACTTGAATTATATGAGTATGGCCTACATTGTGATGATTTGGACCCATGTTACTTGATACCACTATTGTAGGCCGAATATATGGGCTGGGACCCTCACTGGGCCTCGTGGCTCAGGAAATGACAAAGGGCCCAGGCCCACGTTTGCATCTAGGCAAGAGATCTCTCTAGTCTCTAGCGTGTTTTGCAAGACTTTGGAGCAACGTCAGCCACGTGGCAGCTCCGTGACAGATCGTTTGATTACCGGTTACCAAAGTTAATTTGTTGTGCATTCAAACCCGACGCAACAAACCTCATATTCTACATTTATTTCCCTTCTAAATTAGTTGGCGTGGAGTATGACATGGATGTGATATGTTATTTTTAAAGTGTTAATTGTTCGTGTGTAACTATGAGTGTAACTATTGACTGAAAGAATTCGATTACGTGGTAAAATTTGATAAAATTTCAAATTTATCACCATGCATGACTAAATTTGGACTAGAATGATTAAAATTGAGGTTAAAAGAATTAAAATTGATAATATAAAAAATTATTGGACCTTTTACGAATTCGGACAAAGTTACTAAATCAATATAATTTGTATTTAACTTAATTATCAAGATATGCCAAGATGGTCTAATCCTTATTGATCACTTGTTAATTAGGGTTGATTCAAACATAACACGTGTTCATGATCTATCTTGTGAATTATTTAAATTAAAAAATTATTGATATATATATATATATATGATTGCGATATTTGTTTATTTGAATTTATTTTAAAATCTCACTATGCAATTGATTCAATTCCATCACAATTTTAATTTGATTCTAATATAAAGATTAAACTGTCAATCAGACAATCAACTTAAATTCAATTAGATGTATACATATAATTTTTTGGGTTTTTGAAAGTCAATTATTAAGCGGAAGCAGACATATAAACTTTAATAATTAAACTATGAGTGGATAAAACTGGAATATACTTTAACTTAATAATGTTACCCTCACATGTATTTTTTTTTAAAAGGACCCTCACATCACATGTATTGATATGTGATGAATTATTTATTAATCAATTGTCTATGAATGGAAGTAGATGAAATCATAATTAAGTCCAACTGTCCAAGAATCTATAATACTTTACTGATATTTTCGTAAATTTTGTTGTTTAATTGCATGCTTGGTGATTAATTAAGTCGTTTAGTTTGGTAGTTAGTTGGGTTTTAGATTAAATTTGGTATTCGTTATTTGAAACACTCAATAAGAATTTTGATCGTCTAAACAAAATATTATTTATTTAGAAAAGTTTGTGGTCCTCATTTAGTCCAATATTATTACAAAAATAATCACGATTGTATATACACTACGGTTAAGTTAAAAAAATTAACTAACAAGATACTTTAAAATAATATTAAATTAAAATTTAGTTATATTTATATACTTATAAATAAAAAAACTAGTCTCCACTTACAATCTTTTATTATACAGTATTAAATAAATTATAGCAAATGTGCATTATATAGTAGTATATGATATGTTTAAATAATTTAAAAAGCAGTAATATTTGTTTTTTAAAAGAATCGCTTTTTTTTTTTTGTAATTCATAAAAAATACTTATACATATATGCAATTAATTATTGCCAATATATAATTTATTAAATTAATATTTTTAATAGAATGATCAGACACCCGAAAGAATTTCGTCTCATCTAAAAGTCCGAACTTGTAGAGAGGGTGGAATTTAATTCTTGTATATTAATTTCTAACACTCCCCCTCACTAGTGGGCCGGATTAACACATCTTACCCTTTTGGGGAGAAGGCCCATCAAGTGGACAATTTAAATGGGTGGAGTGCTTTCAACATGATTCGAACTCAAAATATCAGAATTAATATACGCATAGATTATGCCTTCTGCAATCAATCTTCTCATTATAAGTTTTTCCTTTTTTTTTTTTTTTTTGATGTTTTGTTTAAAAGAATATGATAAAATATAAGTGATTCGATGGTGAAAGAGAAAATAATAAATGAGTATGAGATGAAGAATAATAAAATAAAAGTTATGTGATTGAGAGAGAAAAAAATAATACGTGAAATAGAATGTCAAACTTATTTTGGAACATTTATAAAAAAAAAAATTGAGAAATTTATAGCGAGACTGTGGGAATACAAGATTTTATTAGATTTTATGAAAGAATTCAGGATGTGGGCATAAGACTCTAATTTTATAAAAAAATTCAGTCTCATTTAAGATAGGGACTTATAAAGAAATATGAAATTAATTAATTTATATTAATTTCATATTAAAACTTTTCGTTTTTTTATGAACTCAAAATAATTTATATATATATATACACACTATATTAATGACTCATTTGATAAACAACTAATAAAATTACATTCAATAAACATGTAAATTTTTTTAGATATCTAACCCTTCAATAAAATTAATATAAAAACGACACTAAAATTAATATAAAAACGACACGTAAATAAAATTAATATAAAAACAACATATAAACCTTCTACCCACCTTTTTAAGTATACATTGGGGTGATTAGTTAAATATTTGTACTAATCAATGCTACCTTGTTCAACATAATTAGGTAAGATTACTAAACTTCAATTAATCGACATTATATATGTATCTCTAGTTAAGATCATCGCATCCGTGAAGATAACCAACCTACTCTACAGCATGAAATCATCTCTTCCATTATATGTTCCATATTGTATTTCATTTTTTAATTTGTTGATATATATTATTTTAAAAAATATTCAACAATTTATAATAGTAAAAGTGACACAGTGAAGTAAAATAATAAACAAGTGTGTTGTATGCACTTTTAATGGGTTGATTCGGATGTGGACTATTCGTTAGTACGATACAAACATGTATTATGATCGGGGGTTATTACGTGTTTATACGGATAGTTATGAAGATTAAACGAAGATGAAATGAAGAACGAAACAAGAACAAATGAAGAACAAAGGATGTAGCTTCTTAGAGAAGCTAAAAGCTTGAGAGCTTAGGGAGAGTATATTGCTTAGGTTTGGGTGATTTGGTGGAATGAATGACTTGTGTGTTACAATGAGCCTTTTAGGCATTATATAGTGGTTTTTGGGGTCTGCCCGCCCTTTACATGTGGCAAGACCTTACTGGACTTGTCTTCTGCCCATAAAGGTGATGGGATGGCGCATTTAATGCTAAACCGCCTCTGGTGGTCGTCCTCGGCGAGATGCCGAGCAACTGGGAAACCAGCTCGTTACTCGCCGTCGTGGTCGCCGGAGCAACTGGTCGCCACGTCTTGTGTCATCTCCCAAAGCTTCAACACTTCTCTCAAACGTATACCTGCTCGCCAACATCTTTGGGCGAGCAGTTCACTAGAATGTGCTCGCCAACATATTTGGGCGAGCACTCAAATATCTTAAATACAATAATTACATTACATTTTCTTCTTGTTGACTGGTCGTCGCTTGACTTTGTTGACTAGTCCTCGCCACGTAAGCTGGTGATTAGTATTGAATTGTCAAAGATTGACTTCTTTGACCGTGTATAACATTTGCCCCCTGGTCGCCTTTCTTCGCATTCGTAGAATGGTAAGGCGAGCAGAGTACTCGTCTTCTTAGATTTGTCTTCGACAAGCAAATCAATTTTGGAATCTTGATGACGTAAAATGGAGGCGGTCGCCTCGTTTCCTACGCCGAGCACGCTTTCCGAAGCACTTTTGATGACGATTGATGTGACCTGTGTCAGACGCGTGATTGGCGCCCAAAAATTTGAATTGAGCGCGTGGGGCGCGTGCCGACCTCACCCACTTTCCCACCTCGATTTCGGAAAAGGGCCCAGAATTTTGCGAAAATTGCAAATTCTACCCCGTTTTTTGCACATAGGTCCCTGAATATGTTTTGCCTATAAATACAACTTCATACCTCTTTAAAACACTTTCCACTCTTTGCATCTTCGAATTTCTTCTCGAGCTCCTTCCAAGGCAAGACCTTCAAGCTTTTCCAGCGATATTTGGGTGGTTTTCGATCGGCAAAAAGGTAAACAAAGTACATTTCTTTCTTTAAAAAACTTCTTTTCCCCCATTTCTTAAGAAAAAAATGGAAGTTGGTGGTGGTTCCGGTGGAGGTTCTCCGCCGTTGGACGGTGGCGCCGCCAGATCCGGCGATGCCGATGACTTAGCTTTGGCCTTAGTGGAGAGGACATCGTCTTCGGACTCTAGGATCTATTCCCCCGAACCCTTCAGCGCGAGAGCTCCCAAAATTAGACCGGAGGTGGTCGTCGACCTAGAAGGGTCCTCCGAAAATGATAGGGAAGACGCCGGCAACGATGCCGAGGAAGACGATGATGAGACCGACTCTGATCTGCGCGATCAGAGCCTAGATAGGGGGTGGGCGAACAGATCGACCCTGCTCGAGTCGAGGAGACTTTGTCGAGCAGCCTCCGCGAGGACCATGAGGAGGTTGTTCGCTACGCGGCGAGCATACGGGATATTTTAAGTGGTCGAGAGGGGTTGGATGGTGATGAACTCTCGAGGGAAACATTTTACGAATATTACCGTGATTACCCGCCAAAGGAGGTTCCTCGCCCGCACCGAGCAGCCTCCGAATCGATGTACGCGGCCTGCGAGTATGCGAGCAGCGTCTCCTCGGCCCAATTGGAGAACTCTCGAAAGAAGTACCAATTGTCAGCCGATGTCTGCTTCTTCGTTCCTCGTGCCGACCAGCCGCCAGAAGGGATGGTCGTCGTCAACATAAGCATGATGGAGGCAGGGCTAAGGTTCCCCCTCCACCCCGGTGTTACAAACTTCCTACGCTTTCTGGGGGTGGCCCCTTCTCAGATATTGCCGAACGGTTGGTCGAATCTGATCGGGGTCCTCACCCTGTTCGGCCTGATCGCGGCCGAGAATGGTTGTCGGAATACTTGGCTGAGCCCGAAGGAGATCAATTACTTACTTCAAGCGGCCGAGGTCGGAAAAACGGTGGGCTACGGTTTTTACTATGTAAAAAGTCGTGATAATATCAAATTGGTCGAGGGGGTCCCCAACAAGATCAGTGATTGGAAGACCAACTGGTGGTGGGTAGCCGGTGACTGGAAGAGTGCGGTCAGGCCGGACGGATCACCTGAACGCATTCCCATCGCCACTGAATACCAGAGAATTCGTGGTAAGTCTTTTTAATTCTGCTCGTTCTTGTCTATACTGAATAACTCCTCGCTCTTGCAGGTGAACTTGCTCGCACGAGGACTGTCGAGCACCGTCTCACTACCCTCTTCCACTATCATATTTGTTGCGAGCTTAATCGTCGCTATTTGGAGAGGTCCTGCCGCTTTTTGAACAGGGAGTGTATGCGCGAGCGAGCAAGCCTTAGAGTACCTCCTCACCATATCACTCGAGAGTTTCCTCCAGGTATTAGAAATATTCCCAAGTATTTTTTGCAAAAAATTCTTCTCTTCGTAATACTGATCCTTTTTTCTTTTAGTAGTGGTCCCCGAAAAAGTTATTACCTACCTTCCTCCGACCCTCGACCTCGACCGAATCATGTCGAGCAAGATGCTTCGAGCGGCGAAAGCTCTCCGCGAGCGTCAGATCATCGACGGCTCGGCAAGAGAAAGAAACCGGAGACCGCGGCGGCGCCTCCGAAAAAAGCTGCTAAACAACCCCGAGGGGGCCCTTCTCGCTCAAGAGCTACCGAACAGTGGCTAGGGCCAAACGTCGAAAGGAACGTCTCGCCGAGGAGATCCCCACCGAGGGGAAACTCGCCTCCCCCACTGGTCGTACCCCCACCAAGGCCATCTCCCCCTCGCCGAAGCACAAGGGCGCGAGAGGTCGCTGGGAGCTCGTCCGCCGGACAACGGGCCCCTGGTGATAATACTCTTCTCGGCTGGGACGCCGAGAGGGTTTCTAAGTAAGTTCTCCGAGAAAAATGCCTTTGAATAATTTCTAAGTATCTTTTCTAAACTTCCTTTCTTCTGAACCAAGCTTGTCGAGCACCCGGTCGTTGAACCGTTCAACGAGGAACTCCTCGGCTTCTATCGCTCGCGGGATCCGCAAGACGAGGAGGTGTACCCCCAGCCCTTGGTCAGGGACATGAGGAACATGCCACGCTCGCTGACCACGAACTTTGTCGACGAGGTCGACAATCAAAATTCCTTGGAGAATGCAAGGTAGGTCGCCATTGAGCTTAGTCGTGCCTCCTTTGCCGCTGAGAAACTCTGCATCCAAATCTACGAGAATCGCAAGATCAGCGAGGAGAGGAGCGTGAAGCTCGCTCGCCTGGCGAGGGATAAAGCGGGCGTAGACAGGCAGCTGGCTGTCTCGGAGGAGAAAGTGGTCGATCTCGAGACCAAACTGGCCGAATTTGAGGCCCAGCTTGAGGTCGTCCGGAAGAAAGATCAGGAGGATCTTCAAGTAATCGAAGATCTCCGTGCTCACCTCAATGCTGCCGAGAACGAGCTAAAACAGAAAACTGCCGAGGTGGGCATTCTTCAAAACAATGCTGCAACTGTTGAGGAAAATTTAGCCAAACTTCGGCAAGAGCTGGTCGCCGTATCCGAGGAGAGGGATGAAAGCAATGATGTCGCCGCAAGCGCAGCCATTCTATCAGTCGCACTCACCGCCCATGAGCTTGTTCACAAACTCAAAGAGGCTCAACCAGACGTGGACGTCACTATGCTCGGCGGCTTCATAGACGACCTCCTCATGGATGAAAGTCCTAAAGCTGAATCAAGTTTGCCCCTACTCCCTCTGATGAAAATGGGACTCCAGTTTCCTCGACTCTTGGGTGTTCTAGTGTTCTTTGGCAACCCGCCTGACGACGAGGAGGAGGTTGGTGGCGAGTAGAATGCTCCAGCCGAGGTGGTGGCTGCGGATGAGGAAGAGGCTCCTGCCGAGGGGAATGCCACAGAGACTTAGTTCTCTTTTTTGCTCTTAACTGTTCGGCCACCAGGGCCTTTTTGTAATTCCAGCCTTTCCAAGGCTTTTTTAATGAATGAAACTTTTTGCTTATGATGTGTTCGTTTTTCCTTGTCACTGCTTTCCAATTTATGTTATTTATTTTTTACAAGTACTTTTTAATAAAATGCTTTTTATCTTCTTTCATTGGTTTAAGTTCGTCGTTGTTATCTTGCGAGCATCTTTAAAAAAGAGTGCTCGTCTTTCCTTTGCGAGCCTCTTTAAGAAAGAGTGCTCGTCTTTCCTTTGCGAGCCTCTTTAAGAAAGAGTGCTCGTCTTTCCTCTGCGAGCCTCTAAGGAAGAGTGCTCGTCTTTTCTCTGCGAGCCTCTAAGGAAGAGTGCTCGTGTTTTCTGTGCGAGCCTCTTTTAAGAAAGAGTGCTCGTCTTTCCTGTGCGAGCCTCTTTAAGAAAGAGTGCTCGTCTTTCCTTTGCGAGCATCGTTTTAAGAGTGCTCGTCTTTTAGAGTCAACCATTCGTCGGTTGAACTCTTTTTTCTTAGGTAGTGATCGTCGTTGCCACTACCCTGCGAGCATCTTTTAGAAAGAGTGCTCGTCTTTCTTTTGCGAGCATCTTTTAAAAAAGAGTGCTCGTCTTTCACAGCTGGCTACACAGAGCCTTATCTAAAATTTCTAAAACTACAACACCTTGATGAAATTTACATACTTTCTGATAAACACTTGGTACAAAAGATTTGATGAATTGACTAGATACAAATTGCACAAATATAAAGAAATTAAAAACTTACTGATAAAATTTCTTCAACTTGACCGCATTCCATGGGTACTTGCTTGGTTTTCCCTCGAGATCTTCTAGCTCGTACGATCCGTTCAAGAGTGTGCGCATTATTCGGTACGGACCCTCCCAAGTCGGGCCAAGTATGCCAATGGATTGCTCCGTCGCCCGCCGAAGTACGAGTTGGTCGATGGAGAATTGGCGAGCACGTACTTTGGTGTTGTAGTAGCGCTCTGACCTTTGTTTGTAGACCACATTCTTCTCGTCCGCTGTTAGTCTTCGCTCCTCTAGGAAGTCCAAATCGGAGAGCTGTGCATCGTTATTTAACTGCTCGTCATAATTTGCTACTCGAAAGGTGGCGACCTGCCCCTCTGCTGGTATGACAGCTTCGGTTCCGAACGCCAGCGCGAACGGTGTCTCACCTGTAGAATTCCTCGTGGTCGTCCGATATGCCCACAGAACCATGTGCAGCTCGTCCGCCCATTTGCCCTTCAATCCATCTAGCTTAGCTTTCAAGGTGTGCTTGATGATTTTGTTGATTGCCTCTACTTGCCCATTTGATTGTGGATGATAGGGTGTTGAAATTTTTTTCTTGATGTTCCATTTTGAGCAGAACTCCAGCATGTCTTGACTCGTGAATTGACGTCCGTTGTCGGTCACTATTGCTCGTGGTAGGCCGAACCTGCAAATTATATTCTTCCAAATGAAGCTTGTCATTTGGCCCGTTGTGATGGTCTTCAATGCCTTTGCCTCTGTCCATTTGGTGAAGTAATCGACTGCTACGACTACGAAAGTTACTCCCCCAGCAGCTGGTGGGAAAGGTCCGATGATGTCGATCCCCCACTTCGCGAAAGGCCACGAACTATACACCGAGATGAGCTCGTCTGGTGCTGAGTGAATGGCGGGAGCGAAAGCTTGACATCTTTTGCAGGTCTGCACGTAGTGGATTGCATCCTTCTTCAGTGTTGGCCAAAAGTAGCCTTGCCTTATGATTTTTAAAGCGAGCGCTTGCCCCCTGTATGATTTCCACATACTCCGTCGTGGATTTCATACATGACGATCTTCGCTTCGTCTTCTCCGAGGCATTTCAATAAAGGCATTGAAAAACCCCGTTTGTACAGCTGGTCGCCAATAATAGTGTACCTTGCGGACCTGAGCTGCAACCTGGTTGCTTTTACCTTGTCGTCCGGGAGCTCGCCGGTCTTGATGTACTTGGTGATCGGCGTCCTCCAGTCCTCGTCGCTGGTCGCTTCAATCTGCAAAATTTGACCTCTGCTCACTGATGGGGAAGAAATCTTGGTGATGGTTGCTTCTGAAAATATTGCCTCCCCCTCTGAAGTGGCCAGCCGAGCTAAAGCATCTGCTTGCGTATTCTCCTCCCTAGGGATTTGCTCGATGTGAAACTGATCGAATTGCTCGAGCAATCCTTTCACCAAGTCTTGATACTTCAACATTTGATCGCCGCGAGCCTCGTACTCGCCCGTTATCTGACATACCACTAGCTGAGAATCGGAAAAAAAATTCAGTTTTCTGGCGCCCACGGCCATAGCCATCCTGATTCCTGCGACCAGAGCCTCGTACTCTGCCTCGTTGTTCGTCGCCCGATATTCGAACTCGACCGCTGAAGCAAAAGTCTGTCCGGCTGGACTGGTGAGGATGACTCCTGCCCCTGCTTTGGTGCTCGTCGAAGAGCCATCGACGAACAGTGTCCAAGGAAGCTCGATTTCCTTGTCCAATTTCTCTGGGAAAGTGAGTTCCACAATGAATTCTGCCAGCACTTGTCCCTTGATTGCCGTTCTGGGCGAGTAGGTGAGCCCAAATTGCCCGATTTCCACCGACCATTTCAAAAGTCTTCCAGTGGTATCCGGACGATGTAGTGCTCGCCGAAGAGGAAAAGTCGTGAGGACGACCACCTCGTGGTCGAACAAGTATTGCCTTAATTTTCTAACGCTCATGACTAATGCGTACGCTAATTTTTCCATTGGAGTGTATCTCAACTCCGCCTCTCTCAGTGTCTGACTTACATAATAGATTGGAAGATGTGTGCTCCCCTCTGCTCGGACGAGCACTGAACTGATCGCACAGTCAGTGGCCGCCAAGTAGAGATACAAGATTTCTCCGGGGACTGGCTTAGATAGGACCTTCGGATCCGATAAATATTCTTTTAGCTTGCCGAAAGCTTTTTCACATTCGTCTGTCCATTCGAACCTCCCTTTTTTCAAAGCATCGAAAAAAGGTTTGCAACGATCGCCCGTTCGTGCTATGAATCTGTTCAGCGATGCAAGGCATCCTGTCAACCTCTGCACTTCTTTTACGTTTCTTGGGCTTTGCATATCGATGATTGCTTGAATTTTACTCGGATTCGCCTCGATGCCCCGCTGGCTAACCAAGTGCCCCAGAAATTTCCCGGAGCTAACTCCAAAACTGCATTTCTTTGGATTTAACTTCATGTTGTATTCTTTCAGAATATCGAATGTCAAGGAGAGGTGGTGTAGGTGATCTTCCTTTCGTAAACTTTTGACAACGATGTCGTCGATGTAGACCTCCACCATCTCGTCGATGTGTTGCTCAAACATCTTATTTACCAGTCTTTGGTATGTTGCCCCCGCGTTTTTCAAACCGAAAGGCATTCTTTTCCAACTGTACATGTCCATCGCGGTCATGAAAGCAGTGTGTCGCTGGTCGTCGGGATGCATAGCAATCTGATGGTATCCCGCGAAAGCGTACATGAAAGTTAACATCTCGTGCCCCGCTGTATTGTCCACCAAATGATCGATGTGGGGCATCGGAAAGTGATCTTTGGGACAGGCATCGTTTAGATCTGTGAAGTCTATACACAATCTCCACGACCCGGTCGCCTTTTTTACGAGCACTGGATTTGCCAACCACTCAGGATCAGTTCCAGATTTCTCAATTAATTTATTGTCGATCAATTTCTTGACTTCTACTGCCATAGCCGCATACTTATCGGGCCCAAATTTCCTTCGTTTTTGGGTGATGGGTCTTCTTATTGGATCAATGTTTAACTTGTGGCAGGCATGGCTTGTTTTGATACCTACCATGTCCTCATGCAACCATGCGAAAGCTCCGACGTTTTCTTTCAAAAATGCGATTATATCGGACCGCAAGTGTGCTGGTAAATTTGAACCTACGAATACCTCGAGTTCCGGACTAGCATCGTTTAATTGAATAGTTTCAAGGTCCTCCGCTGAAGTTGCCCGCTCTTTAGGCTCCTTCCAACGAGGATCCTCAATTCCGAATTTTGGCTCAAAGCCTAACATAGGCTCCAGATCTGGAATGTTTTCTGGAACCTGGTCGTCGGGGATCTGGTCGCCCGAATCTATCTGCTCGTCGATCTCCATCTGGGTGTGGTCGTCCACTTCCATGGAGGCGTGTTCGTTCGCCTCTATTTGGTGGTCGTCGAGATGCCGACTACACTCCCCAACTTCGATCTTTCGGTACTTGCAAGGAAAACCTTCTAGGTAGTCTATTTGTTCTTTTTATTTTTGACACTCAATATACTGGCCAATCATATGAGTTTTTTTAGAATGGCGCTTAGCAAAACGGACGAGACACTCCCTCGCCCGAGTCTGGTCGCCCTTGACGGTTATAACACCCGCCGGGGTCGGAAACTTAATACAATAATAAAAAGTAGAAGCGGCCGCCTTGAACTCGTTGAAGAAAGGTCGGTCGAGGAACACATTGTAGGACGATGGCATGTCTACGATCAGGAAGTCGAGCTGCCGAGTATGGTGCATTTTTTGCTCTTTCGACGATGCCAACTCCAGGGAGAGTCTGATTTTTCCGATTGGAAGGTTGTGCGTGTCCCCGAACCCCATGATAATATCGTCGCAAGGCTCAATGTATTCTGCATATCCACCAAGGGCATCAAGAGTATGCTTGAAAAGGATGTTGGTGTATGCCCCGGTGTCGACCATCATGCGATGGACGATGGTTCCCGTGATGACCAAAGCATCATTATTTGGTTGCACCACGCTGTTCAGATCGTCATTTGTGAAAAGGAGCTGGTGGGATGGGGGCTGCTCGGCGGCAGGAGCGATGCACACTTGATGTACGTTGTTGAGTGCTCGCATGTCGCTTTGCTGTCGGCGAACAGACAGAGCTTTCCCGGACTGAGTTCCCCCTAGGGGGCCTTCCAAAACCAAACAACAACCTCCACCAACATTATCGATGTCGCCCGGTGGATTGTTCGTCATGGGGGGAGTCAGTTTCTGGCGGTTAAGCTGCTGACGAAGGTCGTCGCTGTCGTCGCGACGCTTCTTGCCCCGGTTGTCGCCATTTCCTCCTCCGGACTTGATGAATTGGGTGAGCTTGCCCTCATTGTATATCTTGAAGAGATTTATCACCAAGTCTCGGCACCCATTGGTGTGGTGGCCGACAGAGTTGTGGTAGTTGCAAAACTTACTACCATCGAGATTTGCATCGCTCGTATGCATTGGCTTTGCTTGGGGGAGCAGATTTTTTCCCCTGATCGCATCGTAGATGCCCCTGGGATCAACGGTGAGGGCTTCCCTGAATTGGAGGATCTCAGGAGACTCCTCGAAAGGCCTGAAGTTTGAAGGGCGAGCACTGCCACCCTGAGTGGTCGCCGTTTTGGGCTGGGAAGACTCCCCAGTGTTAGAGTTTTTCTTTGGCCAAACTCTTTTGGCCGCGTCCGGCTGCTCGTTAGCCTTGGCGGCGTCCATAATCTCTTCCATTTGAATGAAATTTCCCGCCCTACTGCGGAAATCCGCATAGGAAACGGGGAAAGAGGTATGCATAGATTCCCAAAGCTTGGAACCTATTCTTAGTCCGGAGATAGCCGAGATCAGCTTGGTCTCGTCATTAACAGCTTCTCTGTCGATCACCAACCTATCGAAACGTTCGATAAAGTCCTTGCCCGATTCGGTTGGTGTTTGGCGAACGTTTGCCAAACGTTGCTTTGAGGCTGGGCGAGCAGCAATAGACCCAAAGTGAGTCAAGAATTGTTGCCCCAGCTCTAGGAAAGAGGTGATGGAACCGGCACCCAAGGTGGTGTACCAGCGATGAGCTCGATCTCCTAAGGTCAAGGAGAAGTTTCTGCATTGGGTAGCATCCGTTGCCCCGATTGAGGCCATATAGCTCGCATACTTTGATAGATGCACCCTGGGGTCGGACGCCCCGTCGTAAGCCGCCATAGAAGGCATTTGAATCTTCCTCTGAATGGAGGCAGTGAGAATTACAACACTTAAAGGTGGAGTGGGCAGAGTGATAGGTGGGGCAGTGCCTTGCTTTGCTGCGACCACCTCTGCTCGCAGAGTCTCCATCTCCAACTTCATAATTTTTTGAGTTTCGAGGAACTGGGCGAACTGCCCCACCTCGTCGGTTTGTGGTCGGGGGACGACGACCTCGTCGCGTAGGCTCCCGCGAGAAGCGCTCGGGTGATCACCCTGATGTGATCGCCTGGGAGAACGCTTCTCTGAGTGATGGCTGTGGTAGCTCTTTGATTGAGCTCGCCCACCACCTGGCCCTACTCGATCTAGGGCGGAGACCCTGTCTCCCTTTTTACCACCACGATCCTTGTGGTCGTTCCTGGCTGGTCGTCGCCCGATATCAAAGTGTAACGGGCGAGGAGCTTTGTGTGGGTCCTTGTCGCCTACTCGGTCGAAAACGGAGTTCCGAGCATACGAGTCTCCCGTATGACTGTTATGGGAGCGGACTGGAGCTTTGTTCCTCTCTCCGTCCTGGGGACGAACAGAGTAAGAATGATAGGATCGGTTGTCCTCATCATTGTCATTCATCCTCGCTTTGGCTTTGCGAGCTCTATCGAAGGCCTGATCTTTGGCCTTTTCAACTTCTTCCACCTCGATTAATCTCCTCTTCTCTAGGAGGAAATCCGAGAAGTCTTTCAAGTTCTGAGGATCTTTCAAAATGTCCCCCACGTTCAGATTTGCAAATGGGTTTGGCGGTGTAGCCATCGGCGCCGGAGGGTGCTCGTTCCCTCCGAGCGGTGGGATTCCGTCATGATGAGAAGACATCGTTTAAAGAGTGTCTTTAATTATTACAAAAATACTAGGCTATCGAAGCTTTAAAACGAAAGATTTAAAGTTCTTACGCAGAAGAACGCGCTATTACAACTACTAAACTTAGCAATGTAACAACAGAAGCTTGAAAACACAAATACAAGGAGATCAAACTCCAAAAAATGCTACGAAAACTGAAAATGTTCAAGAACACGAAGAACACTAACAATCGTAAATAATGCTTTAAAACGGTAGATCTACCGATTAAAACTTAAAAACAAGAGTTTGCTAGCCGATCGCTCGATGATCGGTTGAAACCTTGATGATGAACACGCAAAAGGTCCCCTCCTTCTAGCGCCAAATGTTGTATGCACTTTTAATGGGTTGATTCGGATGTGGACTATTCGTTAGTACGATACAAACATGTATTATGATCGGGGGTTATTACGTGTTTATACGGATAGTTATGAAGATTAAACGAAGATGAAATGAAGAACGAAACAAGAACAAATGAAGAACAAAGGTTGTAGCTTCTTAGAGAAGCTAAAAGCTTGAGAGCTTAGGGAGAGTATATTGCTTAGGTTTGGGTGATTTGGTGGAATGAATGACTTGTGTGTTACAATGAGCCTTTTAGGCATTATATAGTGGTTTTTGGGGCCTGCCCGCCCTTTACACGTGGCAAGACCTTACTGGACCTGTCTTCTGCCCGAAAAGGTGATGGGATGGCGCATTTAATGCTAAACCGCCTCTGGTGGTCGTCCTCGGCGAGATGCCGAGCAACTGGGAAACCAGCTCGTCACTCGCCGCCGTGGTCGCCGGAGCAACTGGTCGCCACGTCTTGTGTCATCTCCCAAAGCTTCAACACTTCTCTCAAACGTATACCTGCTCGCCAACATCTTTGGGCGAGCAGTTCACTAGAATGTGCTCGCCAACATATTTGGGCGAGCACTCAAATATCTTAAATACAATAATTACATTACATTTTCTTCTTGTTGACTGGTCGTCGCTTGACTTTGTTGACTAGTCCTCGCCACGTAAGCTGGTGATTAGGATTGAATTGTCAAAGATTGACTTCTTTGACCGGGTATAACACAGTGAAGTAAAATAATAAACACGAAGACAGTAAAAGATATGATGTATAAAAAAAAAAAGATCTGAAACCATAAGCTCACAAATCGAGGTAGAGGTCGAAGTGTCGCTAAAACTTGTCTATAAAAAAACTCTCCTTACAAACAAAACACGAGGTCTGGGGAAAAGACCCTAATTAAACATCAATGACTAAAGTAAATATGAAGAGGAAATGGAGAAACTGAACAAAACTTTAGTACCGGACATTCAAACAACTAAAAAAAAGAGGATTGCTCTTTATTTCTTAAAACAAACTGTTATGATGTACTCTCAGCATTAATTAAGGTGGGTACTATGCATACCATCACCATGTCAATGTCACTATGTTGTATGTAGTACATCACATCACTCTCATATTCCAACAAAATTATGGGGGTTTTTTCTCTCTTTTCTTTTGAATAACAACAACTCAATAACTCTATATACTGTGCATATGAGTATATGACTATCATGATTAATCTTGAGAATTATATATCTTCGTACGCATCACAATCTTAGCTTTTTTTTTTCTTTCTTTTTCTTAAAGTGGTCTCAACAATTCAAATTATATCTTTCTACCGGGAATTAAATCAGTACCTTATTTTTAAACTTAATATTTTTTATACCCTTAAATTCTAAATGTCGCTGCCTTTAGTTTTGTTTTTAAGAAGCATTGATTTCTTTAAGAATCAGTTCAAATTGTATACCCTTTTTTAATGAGTTAAGCAACTTATGGAATACTATTTGATTGTTGTAATAAAAAAAAATATATAAATACTTATACAAATCTTAGTAATGTGAACAATTGATATTATATAAACAACTGGTCTAAGACTCTAGAGTAACTTTTATCTTTGTAGGTAATAGTTGATGGTGAACTCAATGGTGCATCCAAAGACATGAAAAACAAATTAAACAAACTAGACTATGTTTTTGCTTACACCTTCTCAAACCACTTTTATTATTTCAAATCAAAATTCTTACTATTTGTTTATTCGAATTTTAATTTAGTACAGAATTTTAATTAAATCCACTGCAGTTGTACGTACTCTATAATATTGTTGCATCTGCATTAATCATGAAAGATGAAAGACGTTGAGAAAAGATGAAGACACAAGCAAATTAAAGGAGGCAATTATATATCAAGGCAAGTCATTCCCAAAATGGAAGCAAAAGCATGAGACCACTATATATATATACGTGGAGTCAACTACAAGAAACCTTTTTAAAGAAATGCAGCCCAATTCCTCACCAACAAAAATGTGATCTAAATTAACTCTTCAAAATTTACGTACATTATACCTAACATTGAGTTTTTTTTTTGTAATATTGTAAACACACGACATTCTTTTTTAGACATTGGCAAAAATTACGTAATGAAAATAAATACAACTCCTTTGACCTTTCATTCCACAAAAGTTTGTGGTATAAAGTAATTGAGTGTACAGTGAATCTTATACATAATGATGTGGGAAATAGTACTTCAAATTACAATAAAAGGCTTTTGATTATGGGTACACAATATTATGGATATCAAGATGAGGTAATAATTAATTTAATTTGAAACACACATGCACCGCACGAATTATGATGAATTCATTATTTTCTTACTTACTTAATTACCACACATGCTTTCAAAAAATAAAAATAAAAACCACACAATTTACCGATGTTCAAACTCATTATCATTAAAATTTATTTGAATGGGATGATCGGTATAAAAAATTAAAAAAAGTAAATTCCTGATTACAAATTATGTTATTAATTAATTTGCTTTTGAGAAAAAACAAAAATTAGTTTGAATTTCAATTCCAAAATCAAATACTACTACTACTAATCAGAGGCAAACAATTGGAACCTTAAAGATTATGATGATTGAACTAAAATAGTAATATGCGAAACTTTTGGGGTATCCGATGCAGCAGTGTTCCGTTTTCACTAACGGCTCAACCCGATTTCCGGGCGCCAAAATTCCCTTTTATTTCACCTCCACTATCTCACACTTCCACTCGGACGACCCTCCGTTCCACCGAAATTTGCACCAATATGTACACAGTACACCAATAAAAGGAAATATCTTCGTAACATTCACCCTCAAAATATACTCTTATTTATCCATATACTTTTCCACACTCAATCTACTTTTTACTTTATTTTATTCATATAACTTTACAAAACTATACCTCAAAACATCACTCATTACACATTTCTTAAATTGTGTGTCATCTCATCTCAGGTATGCAAGTTCCGAACGGGAGTACATAAATTTGTGTGTGCAAATCTGATTTTAACTTGTTTTGAATCACACACTCACCTTACTCGGGACAAAATATGACACTAGTTTTAATTAAAACGTGACACTAAAGTTTAACTACTCCCTCCGTCCTCCTATAAGCTTTCCATTCTACCATTTTGGTCCGTCCGTCTATAAGTTTTTCATACCTTTTTTGGTAAGTACTTTTTCTTATACTTCACTTTATATCTTACTTTTTCTCTCTATCTCTCTCCTCTCTCTCAATCACATCACTTGTACTATATCTATTATTTAATCACTTTTTTTAATCTCTGTGTCAAAAAGTAACGTAACATTTATAGGCGGACGGAGGGAGTACAATAGAGTATTGTTTGAGCGGTTCACCCATCATCTTCTCTCTCTCACTTAGTCACTGTTTGTCCCTCTCTAAAAACTAGAATGGGAGATCCTTCTCTAGGCTTTCGGCGCTTCAATTGAATGACTCTGATTCTTTTCTTTCAAACAAAATGTCAATCTCCATGTCCCTTCACACCCAAACAACCCCTACTTACCTTTCTTCCCACCATTGCCAAAAGCTAATTCCCACACAAACATAATCATCTTTTATTTTCCCCCTCTTTTTGACTACCAAATTCTCTGTATATTATTATCACAATTCCTCTGTACATCCTTATTAATTCCCAATTTCACAATCCAAGCGCCATGGCAGTTGATGTTTGCTCAGAAATCTCAAGTCCACGAATCTCCTTCTCTCACGATCTCAACGATTTTGAAGTTGAATCACACCATTCTCGATCAAATGCTCTGCCCTCGATCGATTTCGATTTCTGCATCGATCGATCCTTACCCAACGAAATCTCCTCCGCCGATGAGCTCTTCGCCAATGGCAGAATCCTCCCCGTCGAAATCAAGAAAAAAATCAGCCCTCCTAAACAAATTCCCCAAACCAAACCGAGGAAAAACAACGAAAACACCCAAAAGAAGCGGTTAATCGAGTTTCTGTCAAGTGAAGAAGAGGAAAAGCCGGTTACGAAAACATTCTGGCAATTCAGAAGAAGCAGCAGCGTAAACTCCAACGGTTTAATCGGCCGATCTCTGCAGTTTCTAACGAGGAGTAACTCGACGGGATCTGTTCCCAATCAGAAGCCTAAAGTTATGCAGAAGCAGCACTCGTTGAAAGAATCGTCGTCGATTAATCGCCGCAATTCAGGTTTTAATCAACATTATTATCCTTATAATAATAGTAATAATAATAATTCGAGAAAGCCCTTTTTGAGGACGACGAGTAACGGCAGATCATATGGCAATGGAGTTGGTGTAATTAATCCAGTTTTGAACATTACTCCAACTTATATTGCAAAGGGCATTGGTTCATTTTTCTCTAGTAAGAAGTCCAAGAAGAAGATAAAATGATTATTTTATACATACATTCTTCTTCTTCTTCTTTCTGTACACATGACAGTTTTGGTGGAATCTATATATTTTTCTGAATTATTTTCTACCCAGCTGTCTAATAATCATGTGCTACAACACTTCATATAAGTAGGAATGAATGATTCACTGATAATCATATATGAATTTCATTGGTTATCTAAATCTTCCATTACTCCTGGCTGCCATAACTCTGGGAATTAACAATTTAATCCATATTCATTTACTCTTTGATTTTTGAGTTTGGGGGTAATTTGGTAAATACAGCACTCATCCCTTCTCTAGTAGATTATCCTAATCCTTATGATAAGCTATCCCACATAATCGGATAATCCTCCCCATTCCGGATAAACACAACTTTAATACATGTATATTGATGATGTCATTTTACACAAGCATAAATTTATAGTACATTTAGGGCTAGTTTGGATTGAGGGATGGGAAAATATGGGACAAATTAACTCACCCCTCCTCTAGGATTATTAGTTCTACAAATGCATGATAAATAATACAAAATTGGTGGGCCTTGCATTAATCCCGGGCCACAATCAATCAAACAAAACATTTAATTCGTTGGGAATAAAATGTCAATCAAGCCTAATCCAACCTAATCAAGCAAACCAAACTAGGCCTTAATGTAGGAGAGATTATAATAAATTTGATGGTTTAATTGAGAAAAATTAGTACAATCTCAAACTCTCGATTAATTGTCAACTAATTTCACCATGTATTAGTAGGGCCTCCAATTAAAGAGAGAATCAAATTTGTATGAATTAACTCATCTAATGAATTGTTTGAAGTTTTGAACGGGGAGATTGAGAGGGAGTTAATTACATAATTATTCAAAATAAAGTGTACATGTAAGGTAATATGCGAAAAGTTGCAAGAAGAAAACAAAAAAACCCGTCTTTAAGGGTCTTTAAGGGGCTGTGTTGTTGTTGTTGGTTTTTTTTTTTTTAATCTCTTTTTCATGTGTTTACCAAGTGAAATAATTGAACTCCTATATTAAAAAAAGGTGAATAATTGAATATATGGCTGGCATTTGTTCTTTTTCGAAAGAAAAAAAAAATGAGATTAGTTGAGAAATGCTGTTGAGTTTGCTTTAACTGAGGTCGGTTTTGTTCTACACAAAGCAGATGAAGACAACAAGATTAGAATTGGATCCAAAGAAAAGTTGTAAAAGTATTAATTAAAGTTCAAAAAGCATTAAAAACCGGCTTGCACAACCAACCAGGAATGAAATTATCTGGAAATATCTCCAATATACTTTTGATTTATCATATTTTTAAGATACTTATAAAAAAATTGAAAATTTCGTATAAAATAACAGTATCGAGAATAATATAGTTAAAATATCAAGAAAATGTTGATAAATTTTAAAAAATATCATATGAAATAATATTGTATATTTATGCATTAAAACTTTGTTTCTAAATTTTCATAATTTTTAAAATTTATCAATATCTATATATATATCCATCGATATTTCATTTAAAATTTCGATATTTTTACCAATACCAATATTTTCAACCTTGCAACCAACATATTTTTGGCGTTTAATCTACAAGAAATAAGTATATGTCATTCAATTATTGAAAATGTTATATTTGACATACATTTTTTAATTAGGGATGTAAATAAGTTAAAGATCTACAAGAAAATGTTATATTTGACATACATTTTTTAATTAGGGATGTAAATAAGTTAAAGATCTACAAAGAAATAAGTATATATCATTCAATTATTGAAAATGTTATATTTGACATACATTTTTTAATTAGGGATGTAAATAAGTTTAAGTGCAACGTTATATAGTTCAAACTTATTTGTAACATTTATCGAGTTAAACAAATATTTAAGCTTGTTTAATTATTAATTAAGTTTTAATTGAACATAAGTCAAACACCAAGAGTCTAACATTTTTACATTTATTTTATTTATTGAGTTCAAGCCGAGATTTAGATTATATCAAGCATAATTGTAGGTTCTAGCTTGTTTTTTATATATAATGAACCGAAATTAAACGAGCATTTATAAATCAGCTTGTATACATTCAACAAGGTTTGATTTTCTAGGTTTACTTTTTTTTTTTACATTGGATAAAACATCCAAGCCTAGTCTTGAAAACCAAACACACCCTAAGGGCTAGTTTGAATTGGACTATATAAGATAAAATATAGTCGATATTATAGTAACTAAAAAAATTGAGTCCTATTAATTCCATCATGCATAAGAAAAAAATTAACTCAAAGTATTTATAGAAGTAGGTAAAAAATTATATTCACCTACTACTACTACTTCAGGGCCACCACTGACTCAAATACTCCAAAGAACAATCTTATCTAATGTTTCCATAATATACATCCTTCCAAAATTGTCAAATATGTGAGCTTTTCAAGAATATCAAATACTCCCTCCAATTCAATTGTTACAAAAATTTACCTTTTATTTATTTATTTAAATTAAGTGGCTGACTTACTGGAGCCCAACTCATGTTTTTGAATAATGCTTCAAATAGATTGTTAAATATTGTATATCAATATGTATATATAAATAAGGAAACATTGAATAAAATATACTGTAATAAAATACATCCTAAATAGACCAATCCAACCGATCTCTACCTCTGAGCCGGGGTAAATGCAACATTAACGAAACATA
Organism: Galeopsis tetrahit; assembly: GCA_963675135.1. Classification (NCBI taxonomy): domain Eukaryota; kingdom Viridiplantae; phylum Streptophyta; class Magnoliopsida; order Lamiales; family Lamiaceae; genus Galeopsis; species Galeopsis tetrahit. The sequence continues at coordinate 66,389,333 of OY776122.1, read as the reverse complement.
ATTGACAAATGACAGGGGTTAATTTATTTCTTTATACTCCTATTAATTAAATTAAATATTATACCAACTTTATTAGGCTCAAAGTCAGTGCTAGCATGAGCCAACTCCACCTTCAGGCCCAGGATAAGCCCGAGATTTCAGTTGGGCCCCCATTTACATATCCCTTGCATTTTATTAAGACGGGTTATTTGTCCTCCAACAATGCTAGATGCACTCCCCCTATACATTTACAAATTAAATATGTATATAAAATATTAAATTTATTGTTTTAATAAAATATTTCCTAATAGATAACCCCCTTAAAATTTAAACCCTAACCCTAATTGTAACAGTCGTCGTCACCAATAATAATAAAATAAAAAGATATTGAAAACAATCAATCAACCCCACAACCCTGCGACAGTGCAAACAACCAATGTTAGGTGGGGACGGCCGCGTTGGCGGCCAGGGCACGGCGACGGGGCAGTTTGGGCACGACAGTGAGTGTGTGAGGAATAGGTTGGAGTTGTAAAAAAAATGAAGGAGGAAGAAGGGAAACAGAGAACAAGGGTGGGGTGTGGCAGCGGGGTCGACGTGGGACGGGTAGGATGGGGGTAACTTTAAGGGAGGACGATGAAAAATTAGTGTTTTGTGTATTTATTAAGGGGAGTTTTTTTTAGAAAAAATAATATTATAGGTAATTGGGGGAGTGCATTTAATATAGTTGGAGGGGCAAATAACTAATGCCATTTAATAATTACTCCTATTTTTTATCCCTAGCATTTATGACTTTCCTTTTTTTAAAATTTTTTGAATATTTAAAGTGCTTAGGAAAATTCGACACCTTTTAATATAATTAGTGAGACTAGTATCACGACTTTTATTAATTTTAATATAATTACATGCAAATTTACCGATTTAATTATTTTATTGACATGCAAGTTATGTGTAGCATCAGTTTTTTTTTCTTGACGTAGAAGTCAAATTTAAATGATCGTGTGTTGTAAAACTAATACTTTTATTCCTTTCATCGAGTGTACAAAATGGGGTGGCATACCACCCTTTTATAGGGAGCAAGAGAGGCTCCTAGAATTCTAACATAAAGATCATCATAAGTGATCATCAAGAGAGGCTCCTAGAATTTTAACATAAAGATCATCATAAGTGATCATCATAAGTGCTTATACTAGAATCATCTAAAATTATTTGAAAGGACATCCATTTTATATATTATTTTATAACACTCCCCCTTGGATGTCCGTCATTACACAAAGAATATGCCTCGTTAAAAACCTTACTAGGGAAAAATCCAGTGGGACAAAAACCTAGCAAGGGAAAAAGAGTACATATTACTTAGTGTATTCAATCTCCCCCTGATCCAAGCATCATGCGGAATCCTTTAATCGACGCATTCCGATACGCTTCACCAGCTTCTCAAATGTTGCAGTAGGTAGAGCCTTGGTAAATAAATCTGCTAAATTGTCACTTGAGCGGATTTGTTGCACATCGATCTCACCATTCTTTTGCAACTCATGAGTAAAGAAGAATTTTGGTGAAATATGTTTAGTTCTATCTCCTTTAATGTATCCTCCTTTTAGTTGAGCTATACAAGCTGCATTATCTTCATATAATAGAGTTGGAGGATTTTTATTGTCATGAGACAATCCACAATTCTTTCGAATATAATTAATCATTGACCTTAACCAAACACATTCCCGACTGGCCTCATGAATTGCTATAATTTCAGCATGATTTGAAGAAGTGGCAGCAAGTGACTGTTTTGTAGATCGCCATGAAATGGCTGTACCACCACATGTGAATACATATCCAGTTTGAGACCTTGCTTTATGTGGGTCAGATAAATACCCAGCATCAGCATAACCAAGCAATTCAGGTCGAGATTTATTTGAATAAAATAGGCCAAGATCAACTGTTCCTTGGAGATAGCGAAAAATGTGTTTTATACCATTCCAATGTCGCCTTGTGGGAGATGAACTAAATCTTGCTAGTAAATTAACTGCAAATGATATATCTGGCCTTGTGCAGTTAGCAAGGTACATAAGTGCACCAATTGCACTGAGATATGGTACTTCAGGACCAAGTATCTCTTCATTTTCATCTCGCGGTCTGAAAGGGTCTTTATTAGGATCGAGTGACCGGACGACCATTGGGGTACTTAGTGGATGTGCCTTTTCCATATAGAACCTCTTTAAAACCTTTTGGGTGTAAGCAGTTTGGTGGACAAAAATTCCACCTTCGAGGTGTTCAATTTGCAAACCAAGGCAAAATTTTGTCTTTCCAAAATCCTTGATCTCAAATTCTTTCTTTAAATATGCAACTGCCTCTTCGAGCTCTTCAGGAGTCCCGATTAAATTGAGATCATCAACATACACTGCAATTATCACAAAACGTGATCCATTTTTCTTTATAAAAACGCATGGACATATTGGATCATTGGTATAACCTTCCTTGACTAGACATTCGGTAAGACGATTATACCACATACGTCCGGATTGTTTGAGCCCATACAAAGACCTTTGCAATTTAATAGAATAAATTTCTCTTGGATTTGATTTACATGCTTCAGGCATGTTGAATCCTTCAGGGACTTTCATGTAGATATCTTTTTCAAGATTACCGTATAAGTATGCAGTGACTACGTCCATTAGACGCATTTCAAGTTTTTCATGCACGGTAAAACTTACAAGATATCTAAATGTAATTGCATCCATCACAGGAGAGTATGTTTCATCATAGTCAAATCCAGGTCTTTGTGAAAAACCTTGGGCTACCAATCGTGTTTTATATCTCACAACTTCATTTTTCTCATTTCTTTTTCGCACGAATACCCATTTGTATCCCACTGGCTTTACACCTTCAGGTGTTTGGACTACAGGTCCAAATACTTTTCGTTTTGCCAGTGAATCCAACTCGGATTGAATTGCATCTTTCCATTTTGGCCAGTCATTTCTACGCCGACATTCATTAACCGATCTGGGTTCATGATCCTCAAATTCTTCCAAAAAATCAAGTGCTACATTATATGCAAAAACATTGTCAATGACTGTTTCTCTTCGGTTCCAACTTTTTCCCGTAGTGATATAATTTATTGAAGTTTCTACAACCTCATGCTCTTCAGGAGCAACATCTTCTGAGACAACTTCTTCAGGAAGCTGAATTTTCTCACTACGTGCGAGTTGTTCATCCTCATTTGACTCGTCAATCTTAATTATTCCTCTTTTCTTTCGAGGGTTTTTATCTTTGGAACCAAGAGGTCTACCACGCTTCAGGCGTGCTTTAGATTCATTAGCACTTGTTATTTGTCCTTCAGGGACATCAATCTTAACCGGAACATTTTCTGCAGGAATATGTGATTTAGTAACTCTTCTGGAGTCACTAAATGCATCCGGTAATTGATTTGCAATTTGTTGCAAATGTATGATCCTTTGAACTTCTAGTTCACATTCTTTTGTACGAGGATCAAGGAAATCTAATGCAATTTTCCAATTGATTTCTTTTTTCGGTTGATCCTTACCTCCCCCTAATGTTGGGAAATGAGATTCATCAAAATGACAATCTGCAAATCTAGCAGTAAATAAATCACCTGTTAATGGTTCAATATATTTAATTATAGAAGGTGATTCATACCCGACATATATTCCCAACCTTCGTTGGGGGCCCAATTTAGTTCGGTGAGGCGGTGCAATTGGAACATAAACCGCACACCCGAAAATTCTTAAATGGGAGATATTGGGCTCATAACCAAATGTTAATTGAAGGGGAGAAAGGTTATTATAACTTGTCGGCCGAATTCTCACAAGTGTTGCTGCATGTAGTATAGCATGTCCCCAACCAGATAAAGGGAGTTTTGATTTCATTAACAATGGTCTAGCAATTAACTGCAATCGTTTGATAAATGATTCGGCTAGACCATTTTGTGTGTGAACATGAGCTACAGGATGTTCAACACTTATTCCAATCGACATGCAATAATCATAAAAAACATGTGATGAATATTCACCAGCATTATCTAAACGAATTTTCTTTATTGGGTGATCTGGAAATTGTGCTCGCAACTTTATTATTTGGGCAAGTAATCTTGCGAATGCCAAGTTGCGAGAGGATAAGAGACATACATGTGACCATCTCGTTGATGCATCAACTAGCACCATAAAATATCGAAATGGTCCACATGGTGGATCTACAGGCCCACAAATATCACCATGAATTCGTTCTAGAAATGCAGGGGATTCAATCCCCACTTTAGTTGGTGAAGGTCTAACAATTAACTTCCCTTGAGAGCATGCAACACATGAGAATTCATTAGAATTTAACACCTTTTTATTTTCTAATGAATGGCCATGTGAATGTTCAATTATGCGCCTCATCATGGTGGAACCAGGATGTCCAAGTCGATCATGCCAAACCATAAAATCATTGGGAGTAATAGACTTCTGGTCTATTAGGTGATATGTTTCAGCTGTATTTATATTCGTGTAATATAGGCCAGAAGAGAGTGAATACAGCTTTTCTAACACACGTTTCTTTCCAGAAACAACTTGTGTAATCAATAGACATTCACTATTTTTCTCATTTAGAGTCTCGATATGATACCCATTTTTGCGGATATCTTTAAAACTTAACAAATTTCTTTGAGACTTGGGAGACAGTAGTGCATTATTTATAACTAGTTTAGTTCCTTCAGGGAGAAATATTGTGGCTCTTCCGGAGCCATCAATCAAATTTGCACTACCACTTATAGTGTTAACATTTGTCTCCCCCTTTTGCAAATGAGAAAAATATTTTTCATTTTTAAGTATAGTGTGTGTAGTAGCACTATCAATTAGACAAATATCACCATCACTATTCATTCCCAAATGTTTGGCATCCATTGCTACTTCATAAAAAAAATAAAACATAAATTAGAAATTAATATTAATAAAAGATGCAAAATATATAAATATTTTATTCATCATGAAATACTTATAGGGTATTCATCATATGCTTAGTTAACATCGTTAAAGAAATCGGCTACATCAAGATGGGTCATAACCACATCATCACCATCAAGAACAATATTGTTATCAATAAAATTTGTCTCAACATTTTTTGCCTTATTTTTCAAAGAAGCTTGATAAAGCTCAACAAGATGATCCGCTGTTCGACACACGCGGGACCAATGACCTTCCATTCCACACCGGTAACAATGTTCCTCATATTTCTTCTTTTCTCCATTCTTTTCTCCATTGTCTCTCTTCTGGGAGACAGCTTGTTTCTTGTCACGATCATGGTTGTTGTTATTATATGGAGTAAATCTACCACGACCGCGACCACGATTATTACCACGTCCTCGGCTACCACCACGTCCACGTCCACGACCAGAATTTTGAGATTGACTCGCATTCGCTTCAGGGAATGGACTAGAACCGGTGGGTCGGGACTCATGATTTTTCAACAATAATTCATTATTTTGCTCGGCTAAGAGAAGGCATGCAATGAGTTCAGAATATTTCTTAAAACCTTTTTCTCGATATTGTTGCTGCAGGAGCATATTCGAGACATGAAAAGTAGAGAATGTCTTCTCAAGCATATCATCATCAGTTATGGTTTCACCACATAATTTTAATTGTGAAGTAATTCTGAACATAGCCGAATTATATTCATTGACAGTTTTGAAATCTTGCAGACGTAGATGAAGCCAATCATACCGGGCTTTTGGAAGGACGACCATCTTCAGGTGGTCGTATCTTTTTTTTAAATTTCTCCACAAAACTAGTGGATCTTTCACTGTTAAATATTCAGTTTTCAATCCTTCATCCAAATGATGACGAAGGAAAATCATTGTTTTGGCACGGTCTTGATTTGATGCACTATTATTTTCAACAATAGCATCACCAAGACCCATAGCCTCAAGATGAATTTCAACATCTAAAATCCATGACAAATAATTTTTTCCGGTGATATCAAGTGGTGCAAATTCAAGTTTTGTGAAAGTAGCCATAATGAAGAATGAAATGAGAAAGGAGAAAAAAAACACTACCTTAATCTACCTTGAAGAGGTTCAAGTATATAATACTTGAAAATATTATTTTGGCTCAACGTAGAGACTCGTGCTGATAACGTGTTGTAAAACTAATACTTTTATTCCTTTCATCGAGTGTACAAAATGGGGTGGCATACCACCCTTTTATAGGGAGCAAGAGAGGCTCCTAGAATTCTAACATAAAGATCATCATAAGTGATCATCAAGAGAGGCTCCTAGAATTCTAACATAAAGATCATCATAAGTGATCATCATAAGTGCTTATACTAGAATCATCTAAAATTATTTGAAAGGACATCCATTTTATATATTATTTTATAACATCGTGCACATTTTTCAAAGGGAAATGAGGCTTTGAATCCTGTATATTTAAATGAAAAACTTCATTGTCTTTATTTCGAAATAAGTATATTTTTTTAGAGTTTAATGTATTTATTAATTCTTATTTTTTAATCTATTTCCACTTATTTTATCTACTATTCTACTAATATGTTTTTTTCGCCTAACACTTTTGATTTTTAAATTATTTCTCGCAGTTGGGATAAATTACATTATCTTTTAATTTTTCAAGAATTGACAAAGAATAAAAATTTCTAAATTTTATATGGATTTTTTTTTAAATATCCACTTACAACTTGTTATTAGAAAAAAATATTTTACAAACCCACGTAATCACCATTATCAAAGAGCTAAATATCATCTTACATGTGTGTAGAGATTCATAATTTCATTTAAAAGTACAAATTTGTAGAGATTTGAGAATTAATTTTTGTATATTAATTCATATTACTCCTTCTCACTCGCGTGTCGAATTATTACCTCTACCCTTTTTGAAGAGGAAGCTTATTGAATGGACAATTTAAATAGGTGAAATTGCTTTCAACAAAAATCGGACTCAGGACGCGTGGGTGTAAGCCTCGAGACTCTGATACCATAAAAAAAATTTATCACATCTAAAAGTTCAAACTTGTAAAAGAGGTGGATAATTAATTCTAATATATTAATTCCTATTAATGCACCATTACTTTAGGGAATCGAAGTCACATTAAATCCCCCACCTCAATTTTACCGTGTGTGCAACATGTGTAGTTCTACTAAGGGAATCAAGATGTTTGTGAGTTCAACTCGACTCGTTAAGGTTGGAACTCATTTAGACTCGATTAATTAAAGAGTCGAGATCGTGATACTTGATTTTCTAATGAGTCGGCTCGAACTCGACTTGTTAAGTTCAATATCTAAGATTTTTTTTAATTTTGTTAGGCTCAACTCGACTCAATATGCTCGTTAGACTTGTTTACGAGTCAAACTTAAATTTCAAGTAATCGATTTTGCTCGAATAAAATCTCTAAGCATGTGTAGTGTGTATGTTGATGAGTATTAAACTATTTAAAAGATAATTCACTTACATTTATCACACAAATTAATAAAATTCATCTAGACACATACGGAGTACATGATTGTTGTGTTGGTGTCTTGTAAAAGAAGATATATATGTGAAAACTGGATGGTGAGGCGACAGTGCTTATTGTGTTGGTGTCTACTAAAAAAAAATCCCTCTAAAGAGAGAGAAAGAGCTAGATAGAAGGAGGAAAGGGGAGATGATGAGTGAGTAATAAATTAATAACAATGGTGGTGGTGGTGAAAATTTTCTAGAGACAGGTCTATGAAAAATGTTGTGATATGCTAAAGAATAACATTTAAAAAAAAAAAAGTCTATTGGGCCCAGAACAAGTGGCACGCGGGGTTGGATGGGCTCAGGCCCATTAATATAAAATATGCATCGTGATTTATATTTTGGTCTCATTATTCACATCTCCATTTTGAAGAGATGCAGGGAGAACAGGCCATTCTCCAGGGTGATTTTTTTTTTTAGTGGGAGGTTTTACGAGATCATCAGATAAAACTATAAATCACGAACTAAGATCGTGATCTTCAAACCAATGCGGATATCGCCGTTCACTTCAATTATGTGAAGAGAAAAGACGAGTTTCCCTTTGCCTTAACAGATGTCTAAGTCTCCAATCTTTAAACGAGACAACCCAAAAATAGGCAAAGTTCCACCAACTACCCGATCTCAAGAACTAGAAACCAAGACTCACGAGTCTATCCCAAGGAGCCCAATCACAAAAGAGACCCACACAAAAAAACTACAACAAATCTGCAGATCTACAACTCAGATCTGCAGATCTCAACCACAAAAAAGACACTCACAAAAGAACTACAACAGATCTATAAATCAACAACTCAGATCTGCAGATCTTCAACCCAGATCTGCAGATCTACAATCTAGATCTATAAATCTACAACTCTGATCTTGCAGATCTACAAATCTACGACCCAGATCTTGTAGATCTACAACAATCATACAAATCTACAACACAAATCTTGCGAAAACCAAAATATTAGAAGAGATCGGAAAGAAGCGAAAAATCAACACACATCTTAGGCGGAAGGACAACAAAGATAAAGCCGTAAAGGAGACAAAAACGATGACGACACCATGAACGACGAATCTGCGACGAACCGACGGCGGAGACCGGTGGAGAAAGGGAGGAGCAACTCTCTAGAGAGAGAAGCTCTCCCTTCTCTCTAGAACCAGCCTCTCCACTAAAGCTGAAAACATTCTCCAGGGTGATTCTGAAATTGCGGAATATTTGTATCAGAAATTCCTCGAATTGGTTCCCTAACCCGATTATTTCCTAATAATTGTTGTACCTCACAAATCACATTAATTGGTTGACCAACAATATCTTGGCCTTGAACTACCAGGGCGTCACTTCCTCGGGAATGAAAAAAAATCGATCTACTTTCATTTGGTATTTTGGACTAAATTTCACTCCCCCTTCAATTAAATAATATAATAATCATATAAAAAGCCAAAAATACCCTTCATTAAAATGCATCATACTAGATGCACCCCCTTACCGAACGCACACCCTATTGTCATTTCTTTCACCTTTCTCCTAAACCACCACTTCCGGTCGCTCGGCACCATTTCCAGTGACCACCAAACCAAAAAAATTCAGAAAAATTCAAAAGAATACTTTAAAAATCACAATTTCTTTTTATAAATTTCGACAAACCAATGTCGACCATATACACTCCCGTCGACAACGATTTGTCGACAAAAATGTATAGATAATGATTGGTCGAAAAAAAATAAAAAACAATTCGACAGCTTAATGTCGACCAAATACACCCTCGTCGACAATTTGTTTTCAACGAGGGTGTATTTGGTAGACATTAAGTTGTCAAAAATATTAAAAGAATAAATAAAATCCTGCCGATTTTTTCTAAAGAAACCCTAACAAAAAATGCGACGAAATCAAGGGAAGGAGAGAGAGATTGGATGCACAAACCTAGAGTGGGGTAGCCGACATCGGGTGGATAAGGGCGAGGGCCACGATGACGAGTGGATGGGGTGGGGAAAAATTACAAAAAAAAAATGGTGGAGGAGAGGGAGGGGACGCGACGGCCGGGAGCATTGGGGAGGGGGTGTGGAAAAGGGGGAGGGGAGAGGGGGTGGGAAATGGCGAGGGGGAGGGGTGGAAGATTTTTTTTTTCTCAGCAGCAACTTGCTGCGTGAGGGAGAGAGAAAGAGAGGGCGATGCAGGGGCACCGGCAGCGCGGCGACGGTAGGGCGGCAACGGCACCGCGACGACGGCAGTAGGGTTTGTGAAAGAAGAGGAAAATGAAGAAGAAGAATTAAATAAGTTAGAGAAAATTAGAGTTTGGGTTAGGGTGCATCTAATGGGTGGGGTGTGGAAAGTAAAAGACAATAAATAATAGAAATGGCATTTATGACAATAAGGAGGGTGCATCTATATGAACCAAAAATTTGAGGGAGGTGCATCAATTGGGGGTGTGCATCCATCATCCATTCGAAATGGGGGTGAAATAGTCAGACCCTTATATTTAGTCAGATTGTTTATGGCGTGGCCGCGTGGGTTATATGCCCCTCCAGGTATGTTAGATGCACTCCCCCGATACACGTACTCCTTCAAAATATACCTAAGATAGATACACTCTCCTTAAATTACCTGTTATATCCCTTTCTCTTAAAATTTTGTATGATAAACGCACACCCCAAAAACCCTAATTTTCCTTCTTCTTCCTTAACCATCTTCTTCTTCATTTAAAACCTTAAACCATTTTCTTCTTCTCCAACTACCCCAGTCACCGCCGGCCCTAGCCCGCCGCCCAAGCTCCTCCCTCTGCTCTAGCCGTCGTCTTGCCCCCACTCTAACAGACGTCCCCTTCTCCATCCTTTTTTTTTCTGCAACAAGCAGCGGCGGCGCTGCCCCCTGAACCCCATCCAAAGCAGCCCGGGCTGCTGTTTTCACCCAAGTCGCCGGCGAAGCAGGAAGGGATTTTTTAATTTTTTATTAATTTTCGACAAGAAATTGTCGACCATAAACATTACGGGCGACAGATTGTTGTCGACCATAATGTTTATGGTCGACAATATTTTATCGAATTTTTTTAAATCGATAAAAAGTTGTCAACAAGGGCGTTTTTCGTCGACAACTATAGTAGAACATACACTGACTAACATTGGTTTGTCGAAAAAAATGTAATTTTCTTTAAAGATTTCTAAGTTTTTTTAAAAAAAAAATCTAAATTTATTTGGCCGGCGGCGGAGTTGGGTAGCGGCGACGGCTGCTGCTTTCACTGGGGTCAGGGTTAGGTTGTGTTTAAATGTTAGGAGAAGTGTATATATCCTAAGATATATTACTAAAAAGGAAAAACGTGAATTTTACATGAATATTTAATTAATAAAAGTTGAGGGGGAGTGTATCTAATGGGGGAATATAACCCACGCCATTGTTTATTCCACTTATCATGTTGTATTCGGTATTATCACAAAAATTTGTATGTAATATTGCATACGTGCAAAATTGACCAATTAAAGTAAATTTAGGTCAAAATTAGTAGGTCAAACGCGAGTCAACCATAATTAAAAAATATTTTTTCGCTCCTAAATATTATCTTACTACATGATCAAAACTATGTTACTACAAGACCACAATTTTATCACTATAAGACTAAAAATGTATTACTACAAGTTCAAAAAATATTATGAACACTTGTTTCTTTTGGATGAAATTACTATAATATTTTTGAAGTAAAAAATATTCTGCTACTCCATGACTAAAACTATGTTACTACAAGACCAAAATTTTATCACTACAAGGTCAAAAAATGTATTGACAGATGTCCAAAAATATTCTGGACACTTAGAGCATCTCCAGTGCTAGTGAAAATTTTTGGGTTTTAAGTTTGTCACATGGGTGCCACCTCAAAAGTTTTTTACTTCTATCTCAAAAAACTTCTACCTCCTCCAATGCATTCTACCCAAAAAAACAATACAAAAAAAAAAATAAAAAATTTGGGACCACATAAAAGCCCACTCTCACAAGTGAGTTACACTCTCTAAAATTGTTCTATTTTTTTCTCATGCGTTGTACACTCTCCCTCTATCCCACTCTCTTTTTTTCTAATTTTTTACTTCTACTTGGGTAGAAGTATTCCTACCCCATTTACTCTCTTTCCTCCACATCACCACCTCCATAATGTGTCCTACCCTGAGGAAATTTTATTTTTAGTCCTATAAGTTTGATACATTCCAAAATAAATCCTTTAAGTTTCAACTTTACAAAATACGTCATTTACCTTTCAATTTTTGTCCCTTTTTACATCAATTTTTATCCTTTATGTTTTGTAGGAATTAAAATTGGTAAAGTTGGTGACACATATATTTAAAAAATAGAGTTAATAACACCCTATAATTTTAAATACAAAAATAAATGTATACTTTGTATAAAATAACTAAGTATCTTTTACATAAATAAAGAGTAAAATAATTTTTAAAAATAACTTGAAAAAATATGAAACAAAATAAATTTCAGAAGCAAAACCACATGGTGTTAAATATGTTAATTATGTGAATCTTATTTTACTCTATTAATTGAAATGTATAACTAGATGCAAATAATTTTTTTGGGTGAGGTTACTAACACCCAATACAATGTTATACAAACTTCAAATGTTATACACACCCCACTAAAATTTAAAAATCAATTTTTATTAATAAACACACCCTAATTATTTCCAATTTACCCTTTATCCCTCAAAATAAATACAAATTGAATAAAAAATAAAAATATGATTTAATATTGAATTAAATGATTAAAAATATAAATTTTAAAAATTAATTAAAAAAATATACAATAATACGAGAAACTAAATAAAATTTTAAAATATTTAAAAAATCAACTACATATTAAAAAATATTTGAATGAAAAAATCAATTAAATCCAAATAAATTCTAAAAATATTAAATAAATCAAATAAAATTTATAAAATAATTAAATTAAAAATACCAATTAATGATTCAATTTTTAAAAAAACTAAATAAAATAAAAAAATGAAATAAAAATCAACTCAATCAAAAATAAATATTAAGAAAATTAAATAAAAAAATAAAATCTTACTTTTTATTGATTTTTTTTAATTTACTTTTTTTAATGTTTTATTGAATTTTTTAATAATTTTAATTTAATTTTTTTTTTTGATGATTTTTTTTAATTTCAGATTCTATTTAATTTTTTAAGATTTTTTTCAAAAAAATTAATTAATTTATGTAAATTAATTATTTTTAAAGATTTTGTTAGTTTTTTTTAAATACTTTTAAATTTTAATTACATTTTTTTCAGATTTTTAATGTTATTTTTTTAATTATTTTTCTCTTTATTTATATAAGGGCTATTTAGTCATTTTATATACATATATTTTTGTATTTAAAATTATGGGGTGTGTATATAATATTTTGAGTGTTATTAGCTCTATTTTTTTAATATAATGTGATGTGGCATGATGATGTGGCTTTTTTAAATATATGTGGCACCAACTTTACCAATTTTAATGCCTACAAAATATAAAGGATAAAATTGATGTAAAAAAGGACAAAAATTGAAAGGTAAATGACGTATTTTGTAAAGTTGAAACTTAAAGAATTTATTTTGGAATGTATCAAACTTATAGACTGAAAATAAAATTTCCTCGTCCTACCCTTATTTTGAGTGAGGGGTAGAAATCCACCTAGAATTCCTCACCCCCATTGGAGATGCTCTTAAGGGATATTTGTTTTGGGATTTTGAGGATTTTGAAATTCAGATTTCAAAATTTAGTAGATTTCAAAATATAATGCGTTTTATGTTTTGTGTTTGTTTTAGGATTTAAGTATGATAGAATTTAACTTTATAGTATAGGATTATAAGTTTTATAGGCATCTATATAGGGTTTGTAGGTAGGGTTTTTCTTAGTGTAGTCAAATAGTACAAAGTGACTATATAGTCAGCGCGTCGAAATGCGCCACGTGACGTCGTATGCTTCGTATGAACCTGCTACCTGTTATACAAGTTTTAATTAATTAAATCATTTTTTTAATTGTATTTTGTTATTTACTATATTACCCTTCTATTATTAAAATATTTTTTAACAATATATGTATATACATATTAAGCACAATTACTATTCTACCCTTCATTTTTATATTAAGCACAATTATATATATAAAAATTAAATTAACCAATACAAAAATAATGAAAGGATAAAACCAATACAAAAATAATGAAGAATAAATTAAGTACTCAGTAGTATGTTGGGAACAAGAAGGCGTGTTAGGGATCTACCCTTCTTCCCCAATTTCATCGAAGGCTTAACCAATACAAAAATTAAATCTACCCTTCTTCCCCAATTCCACCGAAGGCGTGTTAGGGTTCTTTGTTAACCAATACAAAAATTAAATCTACCCTTCTTCCCCAATTCCATCGAAGACGTGTTAGGGTTCTTTGTTAACAATTGAATGAAGGTATTTTTAATTCTTATGAAAAACCGAAAGCAAGAAGGTTTCTTGTCCAAATGAATCGAAGGCAACAACCATGAGTGAGCTCAAACCTCAGTGTTTTGATGCTGCCAAAAAGGGGGAAAGGGAAAGAGCAAGGGCCAAAGGTGCCTTGATAATTGGTGATTCAGAGAAGGGCAAGGAAAAAGCTGTTGAAGACAAAGGTAAAAAGGAAGCAATCTTGAACTTAGAAGATCTTGATGAAGATGAACAGCTAGCCATAGCAATGAAGGCTTCTATGGCATCAGCACAAGAAGAGAGAGTCAGGCTTCAGCAGAGGCCAGGAGGAGAAGGATCTGGTTTGGACAAAGGTGCTGAAGGTGTCCAAACTAGAGGTCAAATCAAGAAGGCCAAGGGGAACAAAAGAAAGGCTGAAACATTCACTGACTTCCCCAACAGCCTAGAACTTCCTCTTGAATTCAGAATTGAGGAAGAAGAGCCTATCTCCAAGAGGAGCAAGACTGCTGAAAAGTCTAAAGCTGCTGAGAAGGTCAAATCTGCTGAAATGACCAAGATTGCTGAAAAAGCAAAGTCTTCTGAAACAGATAAGTCTGCTGAGACCAAGTCTACTGAAGGTGCCAAAGCTGCTGAAGATATTGAAGAGCTATATGAAGAAGGCTTTGGACCTCAACCTAAGAAGAAGACAATTGTGCTACTGAATGATCCATCAAAGCTGTTTCAAGAAGGGTATGGCAAGGACCCTGAAACACAACAGAAGCTGGCCATGATGAGGGCCCAAGAAAGAATGGATTTAATGGAAGAAGCCAACAGAGCTAGAGATAAGAGAACGGCTGACTTCTAGAAACCAAGAAGAAGGAGAGCAACCTACAGCAAACTAAAGCCACAGCTACTGATCCCCATGGACACCAAATATCCTCACTTGGATAAATGGGTGCCTATCCAGCTGAATGACTCATGGGAAGAGGCCAAAAGGGAGTTTTTCTATGACTACTATGTCATTGATAGATGGAATGGAAGAGATGCCAACTCCACTTTTGCTGAGTTCATGATAGAATATCACAGAGAGCTATATCAGCAATTGCTTGAAGCTGCTGACATTGCAAGATTTGAACTCACTGCACCAAAGCAAATCATATACATGCCTCCAAAGCTGGAAGGATGGATTGATCAGAACAAAATTCTTCAGGGGTTCTTTGAGATCCTGAAATTGAACAGAATGGTGCTTGGACCAAAGGGCACAAACCAAGAGGCCATGGAGTTGAAGAAAATGGTGTGGGCACAATATGGGATGGTGCCACCTCCTGAAGATAATCTCTAAATTGGCTAAGTCCTCTTGACCTTTCTTTATGCTGATCTGATTGTCTTGATTACTGATGTGCTGAAATTGGTCATCTATGCTGAAATTGATCAAGACTGCTGATATGCTTTGCTGATGATTGTTTGCTCTGATACTTAAGGATCAATGCCCTGATAGACTATCTCACTCAATATTGCTCTAATCAATAGATAGTTTATTAGTCTGAATATGTAATTTAGAAAATTTATGCTCTGATGTAATGTTCATGCTCTGATATGTTTGTTCAACTATCAACATGTTTGTAATGATCTCTTATTTGAATGATAGTTGAACACATTTTGAATCAAACATTACCAAGCTACAACTTGTCTGACTTATTAACCTCTATGCACTGAAAAGCAGAAAATACACTAACACATTTTCTTTCAGGGAACTTGACTCCTATCATCTTCACTGAAGTAAAATGTAATAAGTGTAATCAAGTCACATTTGCATAGAATGTATAGGTTTTGGCATCATCAAAAAGGGGGAAATTGTTGGGAATAAAATGAGTTTTGATGAGTATACCAAAACCCCCTTGAGACATGCCAAGTAGATAAGTCATTTGTAATGAACATGTTTCAGGACTGTTGGAACATGTAGACTAAGACAAGAAGAGAAGCTGATATGTTAGGCAGCTCTTAGAAGAATAAATGCACTAGTTGAAGGGGAACACTTACTTAATAGCTTAAATCTGCAATAGTCCCCTCAAGGCTCAGTTTCTGGAATGACCTCAAGACTGATGAAGGACAAGTATGCTGATCAAGTATATTCAGTCAAAAGACAACTGAATCAATGTCAAACATGAGTTAAGATGCAACATCAAAGCACCAACTACTGCATCACAAAGCTCAGAAGAATTGTCCAACCAGAATGGTTCAGAAGAGTTGTCTCAGTACACTTGAACTAGAATCTGTCTCCAAGACAACTATTTGAGGCTGCCTCTCCAACGGGCAAATCCTCAAATTTGTATATAAATACAGAAGTGTGAAGACCATTTGAAAGCATCCACTAAACCTCAACCTTGACAAGAATATCCAACTATCCTACAAGTCAAAGTGCTTTCAAGCTTTCAAAGAGACTATCTTAGTCTTCAAACACTTCATCTAAGCTGAATCCTATTGTATATTCATACAAAGCTTAGAAGAGATATCCTATCCTTATACACCGATCTTCATTGTAAAGGATATCTCATTAGTTGGAACCTTACTTCAACCCTTACCCCTTTCAAGTGAGAAAGTGAGAAGGTTGTAGTAGTAGAAGTGGTAGGAGCTGACTGTTGAGAGAAGAAAAATTCAGTTCTGAGTTAAGAAGAGGGTACTAGGACTCTAGACATCCTAGGGATCAATTCACCAAGGAGTGGTGTTCTTGATCAAGTGCACCTTGGCAATATAAAACAAGTTAATTCCAAGAGTGAAGGAATTATCCTGTTAAATCAGGGAAAGTGGATGTAGGAGCTTGAGTCTCTGAACCACTATAAACCACTGTGTTGATTTACATTCAAATTACTTTCATACATTCAACACTGCACACAAAACTGAACTTTCAAAGACTCATATCACAAACTGTGCAAAACCTGATTTGGACAAGTTCCCTGATAGATTGTGATAAACTGCTTAAGTGATTTCAGAATATAAAAGGAGTTTAAACTAAAGGGTCAACCACTAATTCCGCACATATAACTCCCCTAGATAGTTATTCAACTAAGTACTCAATAGTACTTAGTAGTTTGATTATCTTAGAAGAGTTAATCATATGAGCAGAGTTGTCCAGGACAACCTTGCTGAACTCTGGTTTGATCAAGTTTGAAAAGAAATTGCATACAAGTGTATTCCCCCCCCCCCCATACACTTGTTATATACTCCTTTCAAGACCAACAGTAGTTTATAAGCTTATCACTAAAACTATTGTGAATTGTTTAAAGCCTGTTTTGAGTTCTATTATAGACCCGAGCCAGTCGGCCATTGTGCCTGGTAGGTTGATCACTGATAAATTGATAATGTTTTATTAGCTTTTGAAATTTTCCATCATATGAGGATCAATAAGGCGATGTCTAAGGGCTCGTATGCTTTTAAGCTTGATATGAGTAAGTCTTATGATAGGGTGGAATGGCCTTTCTTGGAAGAGGTTATGAGGAAAATTGGCATTACTGACTTTTTGGTTTCTACCATTATGAGATGTGTTTCCTCAGTTTCTTTTGCAGTGTTGGTTAATGGAGCTCCGACGGACACTTTTGCACCGACTAGAGGAATACGACAAGGGGACCCTTTATCCCCCTTTTTGTTTCTCTTCTGTGCGGAGGCCTTGTCATCTTTGATCCGTAGGCATTTGGAGATGGGGATTCTACACGGGGTTAAGATTTGTAGACAGGCTCCTCCTGTTTCGAATTTGTTCTTTGCGGATGATACAGTTATTTTTGGACGGGCCACCTATGACGAGCTTGCTTGTGTGAAGAGAATTCTGAATGTATATGAAGATACATCCGGGCAAGCTATTAATCTAGCAAAGTCAGAGATTATGTTTAGTGGGGGGATAGGTGTTGACAGGGGTGATGCTCTTGCTGACTTTTCAGGGGTTCGAAGGGTGGAAGAGCACGCTATATATTTGGGTCTATCTACACGGGTGGGCCGATGTCGCTCGTCTGTCTTCCGTTCGTTGGTTGACAAAGTGAATAAAAAAATAAAAGACTGGAAGAGCAGAATTTTGTCTCAAGCTGGGAAACTCACGTTGATTAAATCGGTTGTCCAATCAATTCCAACGTATTTAATGACGTGTTTTCAGATACCCAGGAAAATTATCTATAAGATTGAGGCAGTTATGGCAAGATTCTTGTGGGAACAGAAAGGGGATGAAAGGCGTATCCACTAGCTTCGATGGGATCGATTGTGTTGCCCCAAGGAGGAAGGGGGGCTGGGGTTGCGGCGCCTTACTGAGTTTAATTCGGCGTTGTTGGCGAAGCAGGGATGGCGGCTGGTACAGGATGATAATTATATTTTAGCGCGAACCTTGAAAGCACGGTACTTCCCTAGGGGGTGTTTTCGGACGGCGACACATGGCTTTCGCCCGAGTTTCACATGGAGGAGTATTCTGGCGGGTCAAAAGATTTTGGAGGAGGGGCTGGTATGGGTTGTTGGAGATGGACGGTCGATTAATGTGAGGACTGATGCATGGGTGGCAGATGGTGGAAACCCCCGGGTCCACCCCTTCGTGATATTGGAGAGGAGGGGATTCGACCGATTGATCTTTTTGCTAATGGGTAACATACGTGGAACGAGGAGGTGTTAATGGACCTGTTTTCGGAGGAAGATGCCCGGAGGATTTGGGCGATTCCTCTTTCATCCGAGGCTGGGCCTGATAGGTTGGCATGGAGATTTACGAAGGATGGGTGTATTCGGTATCCTTCCCACTACTATTAATCTCATAAGTCGCTTTATTGATGTGGACCCTATGTGTGGTGTGGAGATTGAAACTGCGGAGCATTTTGGTCGGGATTGTGAGTGGGTGTAGGGGGTTTGGAGGGAGATTGGTGTTCCGGAAGTGGGGAGTCGGTTGGATCTGCTAGCTAAGTGGGTTGTGGATGTATTGGGGACATTGTCGGATGATGATGCTCGGTGCTGATTTGTGGTCATTCTATGGATGTTTTGGTTTGCTCGTAATGCTCTGATTTTCCGAGAAACTGTTTATAATCAGTTCCAAATTATACAGATGGTGGGGAACCATATCGCTGAGATGAAGAAAGCATCTATTGTATTGCGATGCCCTCGTCTTCCAAGGTCGTCGAGTAAATGGATGCCCCCAGCGAGGGGTTGTTTGAAGATGAACACTGATGCGTCTGTTCGCCCAGGTGGAGGTACTGGTCTCGGAGGGGTGGTGCGCGATTCGAGAGAGGAGGTGATCTGGTGTTTTGCAGAGTGTCGAGGGGGGCGGATGGAGGTGGACCAGGCGGAGGCGATTCACCGTGGGATGCAGTGGGCTGTGTCAAAGCAGGTGTCGTCGCTGATTGTTGAATCTGATTCTCAAGTGGTGGTGATGGCACTTCTCCATCTGAAGCCAGACCTGTCATACCTGGGAGTTCGGCTCAATGAAATCCGACGGCTGGAGAGGATGTTTGATTTCGTTTATTTTACATGGACGAGGCGTACGTGTAATGTAATTGCACATCGTCTAGCTTATTTTGATTTGTCTTGTGTTTCTGCGTTTTGTTCTTCAACTATTCGGCTCATTTGGAGTATGTTGCTGCTGCAAAGGTTTCGGCTCATTCTTAATATATTTATCCATTCTGTCAAAAAAAAAATGACAATAAATGATATATTTCCCCTAAAATTTAAGATTAAAAAATTATTTTATATCTAATTATATTTTGGAATTTATAAATTAATTGTAAATAAAACCAAGAATTTAAGAATACAATGAATTACTGTCGGAAAAAAAAAAAGAAAGAATACAATGAATTCAAAATTTAAAATAAATTAAATGTGTTCATAAAATTAACATGTACCTAAGTGTCACAATTCAATGATTTTTAATATGAACCACACATGTAATTAAGTATTTTAAAATAATAAACATGTTCTAGGTTAAATAAATAGTGACTCTTCATTTATACTTAAACAAAAACCCAATCTAAGGCTGTCATTCAGCATATAATGAGAATTGTAAACTAATATAAGGCTATTTTTTGATGTCACTGCATTATTTGTATTACATTATTTTAGTCATAATTCATAGTAGGTGTTGCTAAAATAACTATCAATATTTAGGTAAGGTGTCCCACTAAGCGACTAAGGTAAAATATGAGAAATTAATCCATTCTTATGAAATCAATACAGCTGCAAAAGGACATAAGATCTTACCTAAGAAAATTCTTCTATTCGACACCGTGTTACCTATTCGCATGGAAGATGTGCCTATTTATTTTTTTAGAAAATATACTTTGTCACACTTATTATTTTATTATTTATTTTATGTAATTTATTTATAAATAAACAATATTTCTTAAAATATATATAAAATAGATGCAATCACATTATATGGAGAAGTATAAATTAATTAGACTCATTCTTTTATTATTTTCTATTTTAATTAATATAATAAATTACTGAATAATTTAAACAATTCACTTGAATTCTAATAAGTCCAAATAAATGATCTAGTATGAGAAAATGTTGTGTGAAATTGATCTTAAAAATAATGCATTATATGTATGTGCTCGCATTATTTTATTTTTCATTTAAATTCCTTTACCATCAAATTATCTATTAAAAAATGATCCAGTAAGAGAAAATGTTGTGTGAAATTGATCTTAAATTGGAGTATGTACTTTCACTTTTTTACTCGTTCAGGTACATTTTTCATTTTGAGTATTCAATGAATTCTGACTCAAGCGTAAAATGCTTTCACTATTCGCAAGAGGGTACCTATTAATTGTAGTTGATCATTTTTAATGGACAAGTAATTTTCATCTTAAATTAAAGTTTTAAATACATTACTAAACATATTATTATGTATTTATATGTATTTTCCAACATATACACAATACACCTACGGCTGAATGGGCTGTACGCATTAATACTAAAGTAATATTTCAAAATAATCAACTAATCGTGCAACAATAGTCATTTTGATCCTACAAGTCGGTCGTCAACGGTATGTGGTGGTCTATTTTAATTTATTCACGGCACATGGAAATATAATTTAATTGGAGCATTGTGGCCTAAATTTAATGTATTCAAATAAGATTAGTGAATTTAGATACACATTATGTTCCTTATGTATCAATTCTATCATGCAAATGGTCCAATTTTAATTTAATTGACACATTCATACCCACACACACACAAAAAAAAAAAAAAAAAAAAAAACATTATTAGTACTTTTTTAATATACTTATATATTCCCTCAATTTTATAATATTATTAGCTTTTTTCTGGAGTACTCCCTCCGTCCCATATTAATCTTCATAGGTTGATGGGCACGAAAATTAAGAAAGTGTAATATTGAGTAAAGTTTTGAGGGGTAATTTTGTAAAACTTTATGTATAAAGTAAAAAAATGAGTTGACTTTTGTGTATGTGTGGAGATAAAGTAATGACATTTGTGTAAAATTGAGGTTATTGTGAAGGTGGAGTTTGTAAAGGATTTTCCATTTTAAGGGTGTGAAAGTTATTGTGGGACGTCCCAAAAAGGAAAGTGTGAAAGTTATTGAGGGAAGGAGGGAGTATTAAATTAAGGGATGGAAGAGGGGCACAACAAAACCATAGGGATACACAAGCTTTCGATGGTTTTATCAAAGGGGCAAACCTGATAGATCTCCCACTGCACGGAAGGAAATTTACTTGGTACGAGGCTGACGGATCATGCAAAAGCAAGCTGGATAGAGCACTGGTCAATCATCATTGGCTGAACCAGTGGCCAAACACACACTTAAGAGGCCTAAGACGCTCAGTCTCCGACCATTGCCCTATCCTTTTGGGGATCAAAGTTAAAGATTGGGGGCCAAAACCGTTCCGCAGCCTCAATGCCTAGTCAACACATCCAGAATTCAAGAGCTTTGTCAAGGAAAAGTGGAATAGTTACCAGATACAAGGATGGGGAAGCTATGTCATAAAAGAGAAGCTGAAATGGCTTAAAACAGACCTAAATGAGTGGAACATTAACACCTTCGGCATCATCGACCGCAACATAGACACCCAACGAGCCGGAATCCAAAAGCTGGATACAATCGACGAAGTTTTTGGACTTGAAGAAACTGAGATCACAGACAGAAACAGGGCAGCGACTCTGTTGATCCGGGAGCTAAAGAAGAAAAGCATGATCAATTACCAGAAATCAAGATGCAAGTGGGTGAAGGAGGGAGACTGCAATACTCGCCTTTTCCACAATTACATCAATAGAAGAAGGAAAAGAAACGAAATCCTTGGTCTTATGGTGGACGGAGAATAGAGTGAAGAAGTCTCAGCGGTGAAAAAAAGGGTGTTCGAACATTTCGAGGGCCATTTTAAGAAACAAAGGACGACAAGACCAATCCCAGCAATGGGCTTTGCACGGAAACAAATATCAACCACAGAGAACGACATGCTTATAGCCCCTTTTACAAAGGAAGAAATCCGAGAAGCTATAAGTGAATGTGATAACACGAAGAGTCCTGGACAGGATGGTTTTAACTTTGGCTTCCTAAAGGAGTTCTGGCAGCTTTTGGAACCTGAATTTACCAAACTCATGGAGGAGTTCCACATCCATGGACGACTGGTGAAAGGCTTCAACCCAATCTTCATTGTGCTCATTCCCAAAAAGGAGGTTAGTACGGATCTGAACGACTTCAGGCCAATCTCCCTAGTAGGGGGAATTTACAAGATCATAACAAAAATCCTGGCAAATAGGCTCGGCTCCGTTCTACCGTCCATAATCTCTGATGCACAATCTGCTTTCATTGGAAAGAGGAACATTCTGGATAGTGTGGTTGTCCTGAACGAAGCGATCGATGAAGCAAAACGGGAAAAAAATAGTTTGTGCCTTCTTCAAAATTGATTTCGCAAAAGCCTACGACTCGATCGACTGTGGCTATCTCGAGCTTATGATGGAGAGATTCAATTTCCACCCCAAATGGATAAAGTGGATAATGGAATGCGTGACGACAGCATCAGCTTCAGTCCTAGTCAATGGCAGCTCATCGGGAGAGTTTAAGATGGAGGGGGGTTAAGGCAAGGAGATCCCCTGTCCCCTTTCCTTTTCCTGATCGCCGCAGAAGGATTGAGTATCCTTATGGAGAGGGCAACAGAAGAAGGCATGTACAAAGCGGCAGAAATTGGTCGGGAAAAGATCAGGATCTCACATCTACAATTTGCGGATGATACAATTCTCATGGGGGACGCGAGCCTGGAGAATGCCTGGGTCATGAGACGGGTGCTTAGAAACATGGAACTGATGTCGGATCTAAAAATTAATTTTGGGAAATGCTCGGTCATTGGTGTAAATGTGGAAGACACTACTCTAAGAGACATGGCGGAGATTCTAGGGTGCAGAGTGGATAACATTCCTTTCACATATCTGGGAATGAGAGTGGGGTCAATCACAGGAAGGCGATGGAATGGTCATCGATTGTGGGGAAAAAAAAAAACAGGCTAGCACGATGGGATGATAAGAAGATCTCGATGGGTGGCGGGATCACGTTGTTGAATTCGGTTATCTCTTCTCTTCCGATATACTATTTGTCCTTTTACTACATACCAAAAAAAACCATGAGTGAGATTGTGAGGCTACAACGTAATTTTCTTTGGGGGGTGGGAGCAATGGAAAGAGTGCAGCATGGATTGATTGGAAAAGAGTATGTAACACGAAACAACTAGGTGGACTAGGGGTTAGAGATATTAGACACTTTAACAAAACTCTCTTGGGGAAGTGGGGTTAGAGATTCCTAAATGAAAGAACAGTCTATGAGTTAGGGTTCTTAGGTCTAGATATGGGGCTGTTAGGGGAGATGGCTTTAACCTATTCCCAAAATGGAGGGTCGGAAGGGTATCATTATGGTGGAAGGATGTCTTAAAAGTGGTAGGTGGGGGTAATGGGGACCGATTCCATGAAAATTTATCTAAGGTTCTAGGGGATGGAAAAATTTCTTTCTTTTGGGAGGAGAACTGGACAGGGGAGGGAATATTAAAGGATAGATTTAGGAGATTATATCATCTTAGCTTAGACAAAGGAAATACAGTGGGGGAAATGGGTACATGGGAGGGGGAAAATTGGAGATGGACATGGGGATGGAGAAGGGTACTATTTGATAGGGAACTAATATTCTTTAACGATCTGATATCTGTGATGGACAGGTTCCAACCCAAAGACGGAATCGAGGACGCGTGGAAATGGAAGACATCAAACACGGGGAAGTACTCCACAAAAAACACGTACTCGGTCTTGTTCAACCAAAGCCAAGACACTCAACCGGACGATAGACTGATTCAAGGATTCAAGAACATTTGGAAGAGTTTTGTCCCCTCAAAAGTCAAGGCCCACACATGGAGGCTCCTATGGGGAAGATTGCCAACACGATCCAACCTTAGAAGAAGAAGAAAGATCCTCAATCAGAACGACGACCTAAGGTGTGTACTATGTGGTGGGAGCGAAGAAACTAAGAAACACATATTCCTGGAATGCCCTCAAGCATACAAAATTTGGATGGAGTGTCTGAATTGGCTCAAGATACCATCAGCTCTACCGCCAGAATTACTAGATCATCTCCTAGGGTTTGGAGGCCTTATCGGAGGAAGAAATGGAAGAAGACCGCCACATGTATATGGCTATGCGTGGTCGGCTCATATGGAAATGGAGAAATGCAATCCTCTTCCGAAACGAAACATTCTCGATCACAAAGGTCAAGTAGTAACTAAGGGCAAGACTTTGGAGTTGGTTCACAATCAAATATCTCACTCGTACCAATTTATCCTTCAAGGCCTGGGTGACAGATCCACTCAAGTGCATGATTTGAGTCACTTAGCAGTTTTTTACCTTTACTGTTTCCTCTTAATGTAAAACCTGTACACTAAACTATTCGGGTATTTCTTGTACCTAGTATTAATACAATTCCTTTTACCGATAAAAAAAAGAATTATATATTTTTTAATAAATTTATCCCACATTAATGAAAGAGAAAAAATGAGTGAAAAAAAAGGAGTAAAAATAAAATAAAATGAGGAATCAACTGTCACAATTATTATGAAAGAATGTGATAAATTTTAGGACCTGGTGAACAGATTGTTTTATTATAGTAAACTACAGTATTTTTTAAGGATTTTTGAATAATGGGCCTTTATCGCTGTACTGCGGTATTTCTGATTGCAGCCTTGCCGGAGCCGTGGGTAGTAACGGGCCATTGATAAAAGTAAAATATACGTAATTTTTTTAAATATTATTATTCGACCAAAGAAGTAGGGATGACAATGAATCGGAATGGTCCGACTAATTCCATTTTGTTCATGGGAACAAGGCGGTATCAGTCGACCCATTTTAAATTTAAAAAAATATATTTTTTTATAAAAATAATACATATATTTTTTAAAAGATATAAAATAAAATTTACATTTGTATTAAAAAAATAAATGAAATAATCTTAAAAGTATATTATTTATGAATTTATTTTCACATTATAAAAAAGTTGATATTGATATAAATTTTTAGGTTAAATATCATATTTTATTTCATACTCTGTATTATATTTTATCAATTTATATTGACTCAACAATGTATATGTATAAAGATAAATTATTGTTATATATATTGTATATATTAATAAACATGCAAAATATTGAAATATACTCTATCCATTCTTATGTAATGGACTAATTTTATTACTCCCTCCGTCCGCCTATAAGCTTCCCGTTACTTTTTGGCACAGAGATTAAGAAAAGTGATTAAATAATAGATATAGTACAAGTGATGTGATTGAAAGAAGGAGAGAGATAGAGAGAAAAAATAAGATATAAAGTGATGTGTAAGAAAAAGTACTTACCAAAAAGGGTATGAGAAACTTATAGGCGGACTGACCAAAATGGTAAAATGGGAAGCTTATAGGCGAACGGAGGGAGTATTTTTTATTGTCTTAATTTAATTAACACATTTTTTTAAATGTCGAATATCTTGCAAACCACATCATTTTTTTTTTTCTTTTCTATCTTTTGCTAATCTCTCCACTTTTATTCTCTTAAAAAGTTGGTTAAATAGCTTTGATTGCGTTGTTATACGGCAGATTTTGTCTGCCCTATGATAGACATTTTTTCTCTAAATCTCCCAGATGATGGTGCACACGTCCTTGGAAATTGAGTGCTTTCGCACACCTTATTATACTTCAAATATTCCATATTCTCCCTCTTTTTTTTATTAATTCATTTTTCGAATTTTCACAATTTCCTTTACTAATTTTAGGCTTAAAAGTTTTGGATTTTTTTTTATCATTCTACCTTAATATTTTAATTAAAATTTTTATTATAAGCTATTGAGTATAAATTGTATAGTTTAACTTGAGTTGTTTCATATGTTTTATAATTATATTGTGCTCATTTTAATATAAATAAAATAATCTTATGAATTTTTTTTAATGCGTTTAATATATATTGAAATTTTAAAATATGGTTAGAGTTCAGTTTAGTAGTTGGTCTGACTTTGAAAACACTAATTTATAATACTATAATTTTAATTATAGAAAATTAATTCATTGTAATTTTTATAAAATCTAATATTAATAATACTTGCATAGTTTTTTTTAAGAGTAATTAACGTTCTAAGTACTTCCTCCGTCCCATATGTGTTTGCACAAAAAAATTGACACACTTTTTAAGAAAAAAATGTAATGAGTATAGTGTTGAGGGTTAATTTAATAAAATTATAAATATGAATAAAGTAAAAAGGTGATTGAAAAAGATGTAAAAGTAATGACATTTTGTGTAAATATGTAAATATTATGAGGGTGAAGTTTATAAAAGATTTTCCATTTGTGAGTGTGCAAACAATTATGAAACGGACAAATAAAATAAATGTGCAAACAGTTGTTGAACGAAGGGAGTAATAATTATATATAGAACATGGAATGTGGGGCAGAAAAATCAAAACAAACTCCTTGTACTTATGAATAATACAAGTTCCCTTTTGTATCCTTAAAAAATACTGATTTTTTATCATAATATTAATTACTTTGTAGAAGATGCCACCAAATTAATGATGATAGATGGATGACAGTATTAGATTAAGTAATCACTAATTGAGATTAGGTATCACTAATGGTGATCACTCGAGAAGTGGAATATGATTCCCAGTTTCCCGCCATATACGCAAAATACTGTTAGAAAAACTTCTACGAATTTGGGGAATAGTAATTTTACGGTGAATTCGATAAATTTATTTAAAAATAATATTCCGTACATTTTTAATACACCAGAGTATCATTATTTAAGAATTTTAAGAAAAATAATAAACAATATCAAACATTTTATTTTAATATAGTACTGATATTCTGTACGCGAACATTTTTAATATACTAAAAATTATTAATTTAAAAAACTGAGTTTACGTGGGATTCACTGAAGGCATACGCATACCATTTATTATGCTCATGTGATATTCCCACACAGTACTCCCTCTTTTGCGTTTATATTTTTTAGTTGTCCACATAATAAAAGTTTTTTTTCTTTTTAAATAGTATATTTTATCTAAACTGATTAGACACTAGTTGCTTGGCCTGATAATATTGTTTTTACCTCTACGTCTCAACAACATGATTAGAAAGTCATTTTGATAGCAATTTAAATACGATTTAATTTTTTTAATATATTTAAGTGCATAATTCAATGATACAATGAATAACAATCAAACATATATAAATTATAAATGAAATGGGGAACAAAAATTTACAATTAATAAGTAAACAACATAATTTCAACTTTCAAATACAAATAGTCCAGCTAAACAATTACCAATATCCAAAATGAAAAAACAAAAAACTTAACATTTTAACTTAGACTACATAGTAAAAATTAAAGACTAAATAACCATGTTGTTATCAGATTAAACAGAATTATAAAAGAACACTAAACATATGTTTCATATCAAATTAAGTGACTTGATTGTTTGATTTTTGTTGGGTACCTTGAGATAACAAAGGTTGCTCATCTCCATACAAACTGGTCTTCATCATCGTACTCAAATTCAACGTCAACATCAACTTCCTTGATGAGAAATCATCATTTTCAAGTGTTTTAATTCATTACAAGTTTTGGATCTTTAATGTTTTAAATTTTGATTTTATTTAATGTAGGACTAAAATGATATTGATGCAGATCAATATATTGACTTTGAATTATTTGAAAGCTTTGACCCGAAAACATAATTAAGGAAGATATGATGTTAATTTTGGTGTTGATGTTATTTTTGGTTAATTTTTTTTCATTCCGGCATTAGATTCCAATTTTACTCTTTTTTTATGTTATGGTAATAAGCCCACGGCTGTTTGGGCCATCTTGCTAGGTTTTTAGCAGTAAGCCATGTTTATAGCTAGTTTTGGTTGGTGTTTTTGTAAGGGAGTTGAATTGATTAATGAAATTTATATAAGTTTATTTCAGTATTTCTTTTACGGTATTTTTCGTGAATTAACGTATTTAAGTTTTAGCACTTTTCTGAATATTCGTAGAATAAATGGATAATGTATGCTCTTTGTGTGTCCTTCATATATTCATTCTTATGTACACTCCCCGCGGTCTGCATCAGATATCGTATCAAATAACCAAAAAAATAAAATAAAGCAACTCTTTCTAGTCAGCTATTAATGTAAAAAACGGCTATACATACTGATTACCATGAATTCAGATCGATCAGTAGTTGCCTATTAACTAAGATTGAAAATAAGGTAATTGAGATTATTAATTAGAATAAAAGTTACATACTCCCTCCGATCCAAAAAGTTTGTCGCATTTGAACTTTAAATTTGTTTCAAAAAGTTTGTCGCTTTTCCTAATTATACCAATGATCTCTCTAAATTGCTCCTATTTTTTGGAAATATATTAATTACGATTTTTTTTGGAAATGTCAAATAAATGGTGGAAAAGGAAGGTGGAAAAATAAAAGGAAAAAGAGAAGAAAGGAAGGAGAAAATAACGAGGGGTAAATTTGTAAAAAAAATATGTTCCTTAATTCTATACAAAATGAGAAATGCGATAAACTTTATGAAATAGAGGGAGTACAAACGTTATTTTTTCTTCTTCCGTGTACGATATTCCTAAATTATAGCACAAACAATAAGGACTCCTACTTTAATAGAGAAGATAGATAAATAATTATTCCTTATTGGATAGCTAATTCAATTTCTTTTCCTATGACCAATTATTCAACATTTATGAGACATGTGTAATTTTTTTTTACTGAACTGACCAAAAGTATACACACCCATATAAAAAGGAAACATGCCTCAAGGTAATCCGCGGTCCTCTTCAAAGTAGACACACCCATATAAAAAGAAAAAGTTGTGCCCGTCAAATATTAACAATTTTGGACTGAATATGGGCTATTCTGAATTTCCGATGGCAACGGTTAAAGGGATTATATTTTTTTTAGTCCATTAAGTTGCCACAATTTTGAATTTAGTCCATCAGATTACCACTTTTTGAATTTAGTCCATTAAGTTTCGATTTATTTTGATTTTGATCCAGTTACCTGCTACAGCAGGTTTCACAGGTCATTTTGTAAAACACAACCCATAAAATGATATACACACCCCAAATGTTAAACACACCACACTAAAATTTAAAAATCATTATTATTACTATACACACCCCCAACTATTTCCTATTTAATAAATTATCAAAAATAATTAAATTAAAAAAAATAAGAATTCAAATTAATATGAAAAATATAAATAAAACCTATAAAAAATCGTCCAAATCTTAAAAAATTAAACAAAGCTAAATTTTTTTTTTATTGATTTAAATAGTTTTGAAAATTTAGTTTATTTTTTACTATTTTTAAATTTTATTTAACCTTATGTTCGACGTTTTTTACACAAGTTAGAACGCAAATAAAACATTAATAAAACAATAGAGTTTTAAATTTTTAAATTTTATTTATTTTTAAATATTTCTTTTATATTACATGAACCTACTAACACCTCATCAATTTTATATACACTCCAAACGTTAAACATAAAAATAAAAAAATTCAATATAGTTAAATAAAATCATAAACATATTTAATAAATTGTCAAAAATATAAACAAAACCTATAAAAAATACATAAATCTTCAAAATTTTAATAAAGCTAAAAAATTAATTAATTTAATTAGTTTTAAAATTTTAGTTGATTTTTTAATACTTTTAAAGATTTTTTTTATTTAATTTAATAATTTTTTCAAGTTGATTTTTTTTTAATTTATTACAAATCTTCAAAAATAGTAAAAAAAATTAATTAAATCTTCAAAACTAATTAAATTAATTCATGTTTTAGCTTTGTTTAATTTTTGAAGATTTTAGTGATTTTTTATAGGTTTTATTTATATTTTTTACATTAATTTGAATTCTTACTTTTTTTTTTAATTTAATTATTTTTAGCAATTTATTAAATATATTTATAATTTTATTTAACTATATTTGATTTTTGAATTTTTGTGTTTAACGTTTGGAGTGTATATATATATAATTTATGGGGTGTTAGTAGGTTCATGTAATATAAAAGAAATATTTAAAAGAAAAATAAAATAAAAAAATTTAAAATTCTATTGCTTTATTAATGTTTTATTTGCATTCTAACTTTTATAAAAACGACGAAAATAAGGCTAAATAAAATTTAAAAATAGTAGAAAATCAACTAAATCTTCAAAACTAATTAAATTAATTATTTTAGCTTTGTTTAATTTTTAAACATTTAGGCGATTTTTTTATAGATTTTATTTATATTTTTCATATTAATTTAAATTCTTATTTTTGATAATTTATTAAATAGGAAATAGTTGTGGGTGTGTATAGTAATAAAAAATAATTTTAAAATTTTAGTGTGATGTGTTTAACATTTGGGGTGTGTATAACATTTTATGGGGTGTGTTTTAAAAAATGACCTGTTAAACTTGCTATAGCAGGTAACTGGACCAAAATCAAAATAAATTGAAACTTAATGGACTAAATTCAAAAAGTGGTAACCTGATGGACTAAATTCAAAATTGTAGCAACTTAATGGACTAAAAAAAATATAATCTCACGGTTAAATGCACCCCTACATATTATGTCTTTCACCCCACTCCAATTTATTTTTTTTAAGTAAAAAGACTAGACCCCACCTCCAGTACATCCTCATCCTCAAACAAAAAAATAAACAAACTTTTTGCATCCCTATCCCTTCCAAAAATATAGTATTTTTTTGTAATTAATTATATTTTCATGTTATTATTGTTGTATTTGACTATATTGTTGCATGATTGTATAGTTGTAATAAATATATATGTAGTTTCGTTCCCGAGTTATTTTTTAAAAAAAATCGTGTTTTGCAAAAACTCAACACCGGTTTATCGAGTTTTGTGAGATTTTTCAAAAAAAAGTTCCACGAATTGTATATGTTTTCGGAAAAAAAATTCACGAATTGTGTATATTTTCGAGAAAAAATTCCACATAATGCATACATTTTTGGAAAAAAGTTTCAAACAGTGAAATTCAGAATTGATTGTCGAGTTTCTTCATAGTACTCGGCCAAAAGTTCCGAGTTTTCACACGGAACTCGGCCAACCAGGTTCGAATCGGTACAAAAACCTCTGTTACGCTGTTTTGTCTCCCTCATTTTCCGTTTTGTGCAAAATCAAATTTATTCAACGATTAAAAACGAATTTCGCTCCAAAATAATTTTTTTTAAAGTATGGATGAAGTATCTGGGGGTGAAGGGAGTTATTTATCTGTGGCCATTTTTTATCTTTACTATTATTTGCAAATAAAAATTGGGTCGGACTATTAACACCTCCATTTCAGATGGATACACGCCCCTTAATTAAGATAGATGTATTTCCCCTTAATTGTCATAAATGCCCTTAATTGTCATAAATGCACGCCCCCGATTGATGCACCCCCTAAAATTGATCTAAGATAGATGCACTTCCCCTTAATTGTCATAAATGCCCTTTTTCATAAAATTTCTATTACTATCTACACCCTCCCAAAACCCTAATTTCATCTTCATTCTCTCCATTTCACCACCACCAAAAAAACACGCACCTACTCCCTCTCGTCCGGACGGTCGCTGTGCCCCCTCGTCCGGCCGCCCCCTCCCCCATCCACCTGATGCCGCCGCCGCCGTCCAACCCTTCTCCTCCACCTCCCAAATCTGGAAAAAATCACGCAGAAAAGTAAAAAAAAAAAAAAAACTTAATTCACCTTCCCCACCCACATCCGCTGTCGGCGGCCGTCAGGGGCCGCCTCCCCCACCACCGGCCGCAACCACCCTTCTCCCTTCTGCTTTATTTTTTTTCGTTCTTTTTTTTTCTTTTACTCCCACCCTCTTCGATCATCTCATCTTCCTCCTCCTCTCAATTTCTGGGCACCTGCTCTTAGTTTTAATTAGCTTCTTATGATTTAGATCCCCCTTCCACTTCCACTAACCCCTCGTCCCCCACGCCCCCCTCTCCCTCTGTGCGCTGAAGCAGAAGTAATGTAAGTTAAAAAAAAAATCGAAAAATCAGTGTCGACTATATACATTGTCGTCGATAAATTATTGTCGTCGACAAATTGTTGTCGATTTGAGTGTGTTTGGTTGACATTAAGTTGTCGAACTTTTATTTTTTTTCGACCAATCAGTGTCAACCGTATATACTTTCGTCGACGAATCGTTGTCGACGAGAGTGTATATGGTCGACACTGGTTGGTCAAAATTTATAAAAAAAAATTATGATTTTTTCAATATATATTGTAATTTTTTTTTTTTTTTTTGGTTTGGTGGTCACCGGAAAAGGTGCCAGCGGCGGTCGGAAGTGGTGGTTTAGGTGGAAAGGAGAAGGAATGATAATAGGGGGTGCGTTCAGTAAGGGGGTGCATTTAGTGCCCAACAATTTATTTAAAGGGTATTTTTGATTTTTTACACTATTATTTTATTAATAAATTAATTGAGGAAGTGCATCTCTCCGAAATTGAGGTGCATATAGTCAAACCCATAAAAATTTCATTATATAAGGGGCCAGGCTTTTGTGGCCCATTAATGTATGTTTAGTTTGGGTACAACAATTTTCACCTCCGCCTTTAGCTAATACACTCACTTGATTAACTCATTCTCCGGATATATGAGATTACTAGATACACTCTACATGAATTATTCAAACACCATTTTCTTCCTAAACTCACATCCCACAAAACAACTACTTCCTCCGTACTAGCTTAACTTTCATACCTACTTTTTCGGTCCTATAGAAACACTACCCATACAATATCTAAAATATCATATTTAATATTATTATTTTTATGTACATACATACAAGTCAACTCACTTATTTATTTTTTTATAAAATTATATCTCAAAATTCTATTTATTATAATATTTTTTTAAAAATGAGCGAACAGTAAGTATAAAAGTTAAGTTGGGATGAAGGGAGTACTATAATTCATCTCTTTCTCATTTCTCTGCCATTTAAAAAAATGGTCGTCCACCTCCTCGTTGTCGTCCTACCCCGCTCCCCACACTTCCACCTTCTCTTCTGCAAATCATTTTTCTTTTTCTTTTTTTATTATAAAATTTCTGAAAAATTGGCTTCCCACCTCCCGGCTGCTCCACCCACCATTCTCTTCTCCTTCTCTTCCTTTGTCTACATTTTTCTCACGACATGTTTTAAAAAAAAAAAGAAAAAAATTTAAAAAAAATCAGGGTAAAAAATTAAACATTTTCAATCAATTTTTGTCGAAAAGCATCATAAAAGTTTGAAATTATGTTAATTTGTCAATTTTTAATGAAAAAGGGAATTTGTTCTTTTTTTCGACAAATCAGTATCGAAAAGGAGTTTATATTTGACATTGATTTATCGAAAAATGTCAAAAAAATTCTGAGATTTCTAAAATTTCTTTTTAGATTTCTGATTTTTTCTTCTGAAATGCTGACACCGATTGGGCGGGAGGTGGTTGCAATGTGTTGGACGGAGGCGGTATATCTACTAATTTAGAAATTATGGTTTGTATCTAAAATGGTATTGGGGATATTTTGCAACATTTTTCGATAAATCATAATTTATTATTTTAATGGTATTGGGGATAAACATTCTTTCGACAAGATTTTGTCGAAAGAAAAAATAAAAATAAAAATTGAAATATTTCGACAAAATGTGCTCGAAAATAAACAATTTCATCGACAAATTGTTTGAACATCGTAAGGGCGGAGGGAGGAGGGGACGACGACGGCTTTGGCGTGACATCATAACGACGAGCAGCGTCGTGAGGGAGGAGGATTAAGCGACTACGGGGGCGCGAGGGAGGGAGGAGGGGCGGCGCCACCGCGTTGTTGCAGAACAAAAAGGAAGAGGCAGGCGAGCGTGGCGACTTGC
Source organism: Galeopsis tetrahit (assembly GCA_963675135.1). NCBI lineage: Eukaryota > Viridiplantae > Streptophyta > Magnoliopsida > Lamiales > Lamiaceae > Galeopsis > Galeopsis tetrahit. Next base: position 66,355,079 of record OY776122.1, on the reverse strand, counting down.
TGCGGGTGGCTGTGCACGGACGACTGCGAGTGGCTCACGGTGATGGGCGGCATGGGCGACGATGGGACGAAGGGAGAAGAGGAAGGGGGAAGAATAGGAAATTATGGTTTTTAATTGGGGTACATTTATGATGTTCAAATTTGAGAGAATAGGATAAATTTGGTATTTTGTGGAGAGAACACCTAACATAATTCATTTTAAGAGGTGTCTATTTATTGTGGGGGTATATTTAACAAGTCTGGAGGGGTATATGGCCTGGGCCTTACGCGGGTCCAATATAAATTGGGGACTAGTCCTAATTATGGGCTAAAACTTTGGAAATGAACTAGATTTCTCTTGAAATATATTTGAGCTAAGGGTACGGTTATCTGCACCTCTGACTTCTTTAAATGCATTCTTCCACTCACTTTATTAATTTAATAATCATGTATAAATCCTAGAATACCCTTTAAATAAAATTACACTACTAAGGCCCATCTCCAGCAGTTACCTCTACTCTACTCTAAAATAGGGGTGATCACGGTGCGGTTTGGCGGTTTTTTTGACAAAAATCAAATTGCCTTGCCTATACAATTCTAAACCGCAGTTTATTTCGTAAAAATGAACAAGCGGTTTTAAACGGTTACGGTCGGTTTCGGACGGTTTGGCGGTTTATATAATAGTATATCATACAATTACAAACGAAAAATTGAAATTATACAAACTTAATATTAATGTCAAATGACCATTAAAATTCTCAAGATTTAACTAAAACTAAATAAATGTCTTAATATTATAAAAAATATATTACTCCAATATTAGTATGTGTGTCGTAGTCAAATTAGAATACATTATATATGATCAATTAATTTTTATTTATTTTTTTGGAACAACCAAATTTTTTATTATTAATAGGGTATAAGTATAAGATATACCCCACAAAAGTTATAATCTCACACACAAAAGCAAAGAAACAGAGAATGCAATTGAAAATGGAATATGGCCTCTATTTGATACAAAGTACCGGTTCCCTTCCGTATCAATTAACTTTTATATATTAAAAAAATATAATTATTAATATTAATGGTCTAATATATAATACTAATTTTTTTATATATAATTATTTATTAAATTAACGGTGCGGTCGCTGCGGTTAATCACCTAAAATTTAAATTGCACCGTTATAACGGTGCGGTTTCATATAATTATTTTAACCGCGGTTTAAAGCGATTTTTTAAACTAACGGTGCGGTGCGGTGCGGTTCGGTCGGTTTTGACGGTTTTTAAAATTTTATGATCACCCCTACTCTAAAATACAGCATACTCTATTCTAGAGTCAGCATTATTCTCCAGCAGTCTGCACTACTTTTTACACTAAAATGGAATATTCCATTTTGATCCCTTAATAATGAATTATTTATTAACTTATGCATTAATAATTTATATTTATAATACATTTGTCAACTTATTTCGACAATAAATTTATAAAAAGTAATGTTCAAATTATATATATTTAAAATTTCAATGAAAATTCAAATTTATCATAATATTAGAACGAAATTTAAATTACAATGAAAGTTCAAATTATTATTTAAATTACAATGAAATTAAATAAACTAAACTATACATACAAAATATAATTGTCATTTAAAAATATACTTGACATTTATAACTATGATTGTTAGTTAAATAAAAATGAAATGATTGTAATCCCACAAAACCATAAAATAAATGAAAAAGTAATAATAACAAACACAAAAAAAAGCAAGTAAAATAAAAAAAAAGGAAAAAAGAAAATATAGCGTGGGAAACTTCTACGCCAAATCTGGCGTCCAAAACCCCCCAAACCTCAATTCCGGTAAAATAGCGTTGGAGATGGCGTCTTGCTGGAGAAGATTTTTGGCGGAATACGCTAGGATGGCGCACTGCTGGAGATGGCCTAAGTACAAAATGTGAGTTTGATTTGTGTTCTGCAGCGTTGGATGAAGTTGGGGTGTAAAAAACTTTATGTAAAATAAAAAATACATATCATAGCACATTTCTAATTCTAAGAAACCTATATAATTGGTCCAATTCCTTAGGGCATGTTTGTTTTGGGATGGGAAATCCGGATTTGGGATTTCGAAACTCCACCCCCGTTACACTTTGAGATTTTGATTTAGGATTTCAAAATCCTACCCTATAAATACCTATAAACCCTATAAAAGTCAACCCTATAAATACCTACAAAACACCTATAAATACCTACAAACCACCTATAAAACCTATAATCCTATACTATAAAGTTAAATCCTACCCTACCTAAATCCCAAAACAAACACAAAATACAAAAGTCATTAGGATTTTGAAATCCACTAGATTTTGAAATCCGGATTTCAAAATCCTCAAAATCCCAAAACAAACATGCCCTTAAGGTTTAATGAATATGTAATGTGATAAATTAAAAATAAGTGTAAAACTAGGGGTATAAGTCTACTGTAGGAATGGATGTATATGTACAAATCCAAAATTCATGAGAATGGTCAATAAGAAAAGTGGGGGCTTAATTTCCTTGTGAAACATTTTACCTAACAATTAAATTGATGTGAATGTCCACTGAGAAAAAGAGGAATGATTAACTCCTACACTCAATGATGTCACGAAAAATATCATCCCTGATTGTCAACTTCACCTAATTCAAATTTTGCTTCTTCTTCATAGGGATTATATTTTTTTTAGTCCATTAAGTTGCCACGATTTTGAATTTAGTCCATCAGGTTACCACTTTTTGAATTTAGTCCACTAAGTTTCGATTTATTTTGATTTTGGTCCATTAACCTGCTATAGCAGGTTTAACAGGTCATTTTTTAAAACACACCCCATAAAATGTTATACACACCCCAAATGTTAAACACACCACACTAAAATTTAAAAATCATTTTTTATTACTATACACACCCCAATTCTTTCATATTTAATAAATTGCCAAAAATAATTAAATTAAAAAAAATAAGAATTCAAATTAATATAAAAAATATAAATAAAACCTATAAAAAATTGCCTAAATCTTCAAAAATTAAATAAAGCTAAAAAAAATTAATTAATTTAATTAGTTTTGAAGATTTAGTTGATTTTCTACCTCTTTTAAAAAAAAAATTAGCCATATTTTTTTACGTTTATAAAACATTAATAAAGTAATGGAGTTTTAAATTTATTTTATTTTATTTTCCTGTTAAATATTTCTTTTATATTATATGAACCTAATAACCCCATAAAAATTATATACACTCCAAATGTTAAACACAAAAATTCAAAAATCAAATATAGTTAAATAAAATCAAAAACATATTTAATAAATTGACAAAAATAATTTAATTAAAAAAAGTAAGAATTCAAATTAACATGAAAAATATAAATAAAACCTATAAAAAATACATAAATCTTCAAAATTTTAATACAGCTAAAAAATTAATTAATTTAATTAGTTTTAAAATTTTAGTTGATTTTTTTAATACTTTTAAAGATTTTTATTTTTATTTAATAATTTTTTCAAGTTGATTTTTTAAAATTTATTAAAAATATTCAAAAATAGTAAAAAATTAATTTAATTAATTAATTTTTTTTATCTTTGTTTAATTTTTGAAGATTTTGGTGTTTTTGTATTGATTTTATTTAGAGTTTTTATATTAATTTGAATTCTTATTTTTTTAATTTAATTTTTTATAGTAATAATTAAATTAATTTTAAATATTTCATATTTTTTATTACAATACACACCCCAATTCATTTCGATTTAATAAATTGCTAAAAAATAATTAAATTAAAAAAGTAAAAATTCAAATTAATATAAAAAATCTAAATAAAACCTATAAAAAATAACCAAAATCTTCAAAAATTAAAAAAAGCTAAAATATTTATTAATTTTGAAGATTTAGTTGATTTTTTATTATTTTTGAAGATTTTTAATAAATTTTAAAAAAATTACCTTGAAAAAATTATTAAATTTAATAAAAATAAAAATTTTAAAAGTATTAAAAAATTAACTAAATTAACTAAATTAAAATAAAATATCTTTATTAAAATTTTGAAGATTTAGGTATTTTTTATAGGTTTTATTTATATTTTTCATGTTAATTTAAATTCTTACTTTTTTAATTAAATTATTTTTGACAATTTATTAAATATGTTTATGATTTTATTTAACTATATTTGATTTTTGAATTTTTGTGTTTAACATTTGGAGTGTATATAATATTTATGGGGTGTTATTTACGTTATAAATTCTATAAAAAAAAATTCAAAAATAAGGCTAAATAAAATTTAAAAATAGTTGAAAATCAACTAAATTTTCAAAACTAATTAAATTAATTAATTTTTTTAGCTTTGTTTAATTTTTGAATATTTAGGCGATTTTTTATAGATTTTATTTATATTTTTTATATTAATTTGAATTCTTATTTTTTTAATTTAATTATTTTTGGCAATTTATTAAATAGGAAAGAATTGGGGTGTGTATAGTAATAAATTTTTTTTTTTAAATTTTAGTGTGGTGTTTTTACATTTGGGGTGTGTATAACATTTTATGGGGTGTGTTTTAAAAAATGACCTGTTAAACCTGCTATAGCAGGTAACTGGACCAAAATCAAAATAAATCGAAACTTAATGGACTAAATTCAAAAAGTGGTAATCTGATGGACTAAATTCAAAATCGTGGTAATTTAATGGACTAAAAAAAATATAATCCCTTCTTCATATTTGTCGGAGTCAAAAATTTTATATCATTTGACTCCTCTATATCTATAATGAAATGAATAAAAAAAGACAATTTTATCCATTTTTACGTTAATAATTGGTTGAAAAACTAATTTAATTTTTGTATATTTGGAGTTGTATATGTCTGAACCTAATGAATTTCAATTATAAATATAGATTAATCTGAGTCAGATAATGGATTTAATTAGATCTAACCAAAAATAATTGTGTGTAACAACCTTTTTATTAAAAGAAATGAGTATGAGAAATACTTTAAAAGTACCATTTAATTATGTTCTTTAGAAAAACAAAACAAAACAAAATTAAAGTTTGTCATCTACCAAGGCATCATCTAGTAATAGTTAACAAACTAGAGGACCGAAGAGAATTTTTATCTCAGTCCACATATTTGTATGTGTTATTTCTCAAGCCTTTTAACCATCTAACTTCCTGTCAAAAAAAAAAAAAAAAAACATCTAACTTCAAGATTGATCGAGATTTCATCTTCACGAGTGTAACAATATTTGTTGGAGGATTATGCTCTTAATAATTTGAGATGATGAATCGAGCAACTGAGATAACATTTAATAAATATAAAGTAATACTGTCTCCGTTCAAAATTAAAAAGTATGACTATTTTGACAAAAATTATAAGATTATTGATTCTTTATATAAAATAAATTTGTAAACTAAAATGTTAAACGTGTATTAGGAAATTAGTATTAATAAGTATAGTTAATAAGCCAAGTTGACGGTATGAGTTTTCATCCACTGAGCTATGACTATGAGCATCTCCAATTTTGAGGTAAAATGGTAATTTGCCTCCATTTTTTCTCCTCAATGGCAACTCAAATTGTGCCGTAAATTGTCACAAATTATTTTTTGGTGGCAACTACTTTTTTTTTGCCTTTTTTTTATTTTATTATTCTTTTGTTGTCTAATTGTTTTATAAAATATACACTCAAATGATTTAATGTTTTATGAGTTTTTTTATGTAAATTAATTTTTAAATTTATAATTAATCATTTAGATGTAAATATGAAATTATATACTCCTTGATTATAAATAAATAAAAAAGATAAGATTAAGAATATTTTAATAGAGTTAAAATTTAAATTTAATGGTTAAAGATGATTTTAGTATTTAACTTAAATTTAATAATAAATTGAAGATTTTAATGATAATTAATTTGAATCCAAGAATTAAAGATGGTCAGTCAAAATCAAGCACAGATTGGGTGAATTGTCAAAGATAATAAAAATAAATTTAAAAAATAGACGGTAGCTTTGTCTAGTGATGTAATCATGATGACGCCAACTTTTCACTCGTATCATTATTCTATAGATGAACAACTCCACATTCTTCTCAAAGTATTTTTCTATTACACCTTACTCCCTCCGTCCGTTTACATAGTTATATTGACACATTTTTTTAAGAAAAAAAATATTTAATAATTTATAATGTAAAATAAATAAAGAATATTTTAAATTATTTGATGAATGAAAAAATTGAATAACAATTTTAAAAATAAAATAATACTGTTAAATTATTAATTTTGTGGTAAAATTTTGAGATGTCTTAAAAAAAATGTTTTAAGTAATGGGAATAGAGTACTTTATACCTATGTGGCCCCCAAATGAAGGAATCTTTCTTCATACGTCATCAATTACATCGCTGAGTGACATCACGCGTCCTACGACAAACATTAACAACCATCCTTCAGGGTCAATCAAAGTATCAAACGTCGTTTAAAATTAGATCTACAAAAATCCACCCAACATTTCATATGAAAAATTAATGGAGTTTCAGAAAAGAAAACGAGAGGGGGATGGAGGAGGAGCCAACTCTAAGAGAGGGAAAGCGGAGGAAAACGTTAAGGATGAGGAGGTAGATGAGTTCTTCGCCATTCTAAAGCGGATACAGGTCGCCGTCAAGTATTTTCGCGACCGTGAGAGCGGCCGTCAGGCGCCGCCCTGCACTCTCAATTTTGAAAGAGAAGATTTTGTACCGGTTAAAAACGAATCGGAAAACCAAAGCGTGGGCAGCTTTGATCTGAATTCTGACCCGGTTTTCGATGTTTCGGATCACGCAAAATAAACCGGAATGGTTTAGTTTAGCATTCAATTAAGGTATTTAATTATCATAATAGTAGTTTAATTAGTAGTAGTAGATTTTTTTCTTGAAATTTAATGTAAACTTCTTCTTATTTCCGTGTGATGATGAAAGAGAAGTATGCAGAGGTATGCAAACCTTAATCATGCTGATGTTTGGATTATCAGGATCTTATCATGCTTAATTAAAATAATTGAAATCGAATATATTCACAATTGCAGTTGCGATTACTTTTTTTTTAATAATAAAAAAAATCAATATTCGAATATTGACCTCTGTCGACATGTTAGGTAGAATTTGGTTTTTGGCATAATCCATCTAAACTGGGCATGTTTGATTTGAGATTTTGAGGATTTTACGGATTTCAAAATCTAGTGAATTTCAAAATTCTAATATTTTTTATGTTTTGTGTTTGTTTTGAGATTTATGTAGGGTAGAATTTAACTTTATAGTATAGAATTATAGGTTTTATATGTATTTATATAGGGTTTGTTGATATTTATAGAGTTAACTTTTATAGGATTATATGGTGGAATTTTGAAATCCTGAATCAAAATTTCAAACTGTAAGGGCATATTTGTTTTGGGATGGGAAATTCGGATTTGGGATTTCGAAACTCCACCCCGTTACAGTTTGAGATTTTGATTCAGGATTTCAAAATCCCACCCTATAACCCAATAAAAGTCAACTCTATAAATACCTACAAACCCTATATAAATACCTATAAAACCTATAATCATATACTGTAAAGTTAAATCCTACCCTATTTAAATCTCAAAACAAACACAAAACATAAAAAGTATTAGGATTTTGAAATCCACTAGATTTTGAAATCCGGATTTCAAAATCCTCAAAATTCCAAAACAAACATGCCCTAACGGAGGTGGAGTTTCGAAATTCCAAATCCGGATTTCTCATCCCAAAACAAACATGCCCTGAGGCCAGTGTTTATGGGATTCACCGATCCTAATTTGCATTTAACAATCTCACTCAATTTTTTTCAATTCAAATATCAATTCATCTCTATAATATATTTACATATCTATTTTTATACAATCACATTTTATTTGCTATTACTTTTCTTTTAAACACTAGTATTTCTCCCGTGCGATGCACGTTTTATAAATTAATAAATTTATATAAACAGTGTGATGTTAATAAATATTTTTTTATATACATACAATAGTATAAGATTTTTTGTAGGACCATTAATTTTAATATTTTATTTAAAAAATAAACGTCACAATAATATAATTAAGATTTGCCAAAAATAATTAATTGAGCATAATTAATAAATATTAATTTTATATGTCTATAAAATAGATATGAAGATTTGATTAAATATACTAAAAAGATATATATGAATGATAGAGAACTATATTCCTAATAGAGAATAATGAAGAAATCTAAAAAAGAAAAATTGACCAGCATTGAGAGGAGAAAGAAAATGAAAATAAAGGAAGAGAGAGAAAATGAATTTTAAAAGATGATATTTTATTGGTGGCTCCACAACATTTTAGGCGGGAACTTGTTAGGGAAGCCACTATTCTGTTATTATATATATATATATTCATTCTCTCTCCTACCCTTACCCTTCCGTTCCCCAAAAATTTTCATACTTTTCTTTTTAATTTATCCTCCAAAAGTTTAAATACCCTAAATAAAAATAATTATCACAATTTACACCCCACAGTATATACATATTTACTCATCATGCTATTACTTTTGGGGCACGAGGCCCACCATACACTCAATTCACTTCCTTAAATCATATGCCCAAAATATCATTACTTTTTTCTTAAATCATATGCCCAAAATTCCCTACAAACTTTTCGGGGACGGAGGAAGTATTGTTTTTCTATCCACTAATAAAATATTACAACATCACTTTTGATTTAATTTAACATAAAGCTACGTTCACCCATACTTTTCAATCTTTATCCAAACACAATTTAAACATAATTACTATACATAAATTACTCCAATCCATTTTTTTCAATCTCAATTTCAATTTAATCCATCACAATCTCTAACCAAACACCACTTAAAGACTCTTAAACTATATATATCGTGTGAGAACAAATATATGATTAATGTTAATAAGGTGATAAAGAAATATTCACTATATAAGAGAGTTTTACAAAAATACAATAAAAACAGTTGAATGAGCAACAACTGAGGGGCGAACAATATGTGAGAACTACGCAGCCGGGCGAGTAATAGGTGGGATTGAGGCAGATGGTTGAGTACTAGGCAGAGGGCGAGTAGTCGATTGGGATCAGGGCAGAGACCACATGGAGAGTCAACTAGGGCGATCTTGCGAGACAGATCGACGGGGTCGTTGGACGACAGTCGAGGACCACCTGAAGCTTCCAAGAAAGAGACAATTTCAAGGGAATCAATATCCGACAAAGGAGCATTGACATCCGAGAATGGAAACACGGTTTCATCAAATTAAGCATGGCAGGTTGTATTGAAACGAGAAGTGATTGGATCAAAATACCGAAACCCTTTGTAAGAAGAGCTGTAACCCATAAAGATGCATTGTGTACTACGATGAGCAAGCTTATTCACAACATAATCGCGAAGATACGGGAACACCCGACAACTAAAGGTGTTAAAGTTAGCATAATTTGAAATTGAGGCGAACAAAAGTTGAAACGGTGACTTAGCTAGCGCCGAGCAGAGTAGTAGGCTGAGGATTGATAATGTAGCCGGAGAAAACATCAACCCAGAAATAAGAGGGGTGGGAGGTGGAGACAACTATATGGCTGAGAGTAATTTGGTTAATATGGAAGATGAAGAACCACAAGTGAACGGTGGGATTGGTCCTCCGGATTAGTCGATATACCAAAACATAAAAAAATGATATAATCTTTAATGATTACATACAAAACACCCAAAATATTTACAGTGGAAATGAATCTGGAACTTTGAACATGAATTTCGTTTAAAAGAGACAAGGGGGAAAAACTCTCAATCTTCGAATGTTTAGCAATCCGAGGCTATGTTTGGGAATTAAATGAGGATATGCTAATGATGTTTATACTGTAATGAGCGGGAGTGAAGTGTGGTTTCTGTGAATAATAACAATAAATGAGAGTATTTGTTAGAATAGTTGTTTTAGTTATAACTTATATTTTAGTAGTTGTAACTTCTCTTGTAAATTTCTATCTTATACAGAGGAGGGATGAGAACCATTTTTTCTATTCAAATTTGATGATATAATTTCATCTAATTCTCTATTCAATGTAATTCTCTCAATATGTTTTCTATTAATAACTATCTTATTTTTTGATTTTAGTAATATGATGATAGAAAAATGCTTAGGCATGCTGTAACTCTGTAAATTTTGGGTATTTCTTATATCTAGATGGAATAAAAAAAATATTGGATATAATTCATAATTGTTCAATTGGATTTTTAAAGTTCAAATTATGGTTCAATTAGAATATCTTTTTCTTAAGAGCTTACTTGTAAATAAATAATTATCACATGATCGATAAATTCAATTAAAACCCTACTCTTCGAGTGATCAATTGTCAAATATCTTTAGCTACATCAATTTATTTTTGTTTGAAAGGTAGCTGACCGTAAAGTGCTAAAACTACGTAAACTTAATTCTAGTGATCATTTTTTTGGTTGAAATGAGAGAAGGCCAATTGTGTACTTAATTGTAGAAAGGGTTGATATAAATTAACAAAGTTTTTCAAATCACAACTATTTTGTGTCGTTACTGCCTCAAAGTATGAACTCTCACATATTCACATTCAACTTGATCTCAAGAACATTCAAAATTATTTTTTATACAAATATTATTATTATAAAAATTAAATAAACCAATCAAAAAATAATTAAATAATAAATGTACTGGAAGTACTCACTTGCACGGTCCAATAGTCGTGCACGGTTGCATGGTCGATACTCAGTAAACCGTGTAATCCAAACAATGTGCTGTAAGTGCTCACTTTCACGGTCCAACAGTCGTGCACGGTTGCACGGTCGATACTCAGTCACCAGTGTAAATCGAAACATGTACTGGAAGTACTCACTTGCACGGTTCAACAGTATTGCACGTAGGGGTGTAAGTGGGTCGAGCCTACTCGCGAGCTACTCGTGCTCGACTCAAAAAAAGATCGAAATCGACTCGAAGAGTCGGGTTTCGAGCTACTCGAATAACTACCGAGTTCGAGCTCATAAATACTCGGCTCGAAAGCCTCGTGAGCCTAATCGAGCTTGAACAATATTTACTATTTTGCCATTAATATATAATTTATATTTATATACGAGTAGTCGAGTCGAGTCAAGCTCGAGTTTATTTTAGAAAAAAATATGTTTTAAAATTAATTTAAAAAATTATATAGGTAATCGAGTCGAGTCGAGCCGAGCTCGAGTTTATCGAGTTTCTTATCGAGCCGAGCTCAATCTTCAAAATTTTAGGCTCGACCGAGTTGAGTTTCGAGCTTCGAGTATAACAATCGAGTCGAGTTTCGAGCTCAGCACTACTCGGCTCGTTTACACCCCTAAGTGCACGGTTGATACTCAGTAAACCGTGCAATCCAAAAATTTGTTGTAAGTGCTCACTTTCACGGTCTAACAACCGTGCGTGGACGTTGTACGGTCGATATTCAGTAAATCATGCAAACTAAAAAATGCTCTTTTTTTGTTCACGTGCTCGAGCCACAAACAGGGTCAGTGGAGTGTGTGTTCGCAGGGGGAAAGAAAACCAACGTATTCGTATTTTAGGTTTAGGTTCATATGATTTTTTTTTTTTTGGTTTAATTTAATTTGTTTATTTGTTGTTAATCCCCTTATATACTAATAAGGAGTTTAAATTGACGATGTATCATTTTGTGGTTAATTTGACTTATGTGTTATTTTGTGGTTGATTTGGCTTATGTGTCATTGTTGAAGTATAACCTAAGTCATGCAATTCACATGGCAAAACCTAGTGTAGCATGGAACACACACATGCATGCAAACCCTTGCATGGTTACATATAACTCACACATGTAAACCACACACACTTAAGTAAACTCTAGAAGAAGGGTAGTTGTATTCTTGTTATAACTAACCAATAATTGTTAGATGGAAGACTCTAAAAGAGAGTCTCTCCTATATATATTGTACATACTACACATTAGAATTTGAGTTGAATATACACAAATTTAACATGGTATCATGAGGCCTACTCCATAATTTTGTTTTCGGTTTTGCAAATCCTACTCTTCTTCTCACACCTTCTGTTTTCTGCTTCATATTCATCGAGTCTCTCATACATTCTTCACATCTTCATACTCGTAACCGTTTTGTTCATAGCTTAACTGCTGTGTTCTCCATTCATCTTCATCGAGTTCCTCATACCTCCTTCACATCTTCATCCTAGTAACCGTTCTGTTCATAGCTTAACTGCTGTGTTCTTCAATCAAAATCAGAATCGATCCTTCTCTTCCGCTACTCTCTGATCTATCCAGCATTAATTCATATGGCAAATCAATCTAATTCAGCTCCTTCTCTTCCTCGCTTCATCACTCTATCCATTCGATTGGACAATGACAATTATCCATTCTAGAGGAATCAGGTGTTAGCTTCTGTTCGTGCTCATTGCTTTGAGGATGTTCTCCTTTGCACGACTGTACCTGCTTCTCCAACTGAATCGACCTCTGATTCTATCTCTTGGCTGAGGAAAGATCAGTTCCTTCTGAGCTGGTTGTTGAGCTCAGTTTCTGATACAATGCTCGGTCATGTAAGTAGATGTGAGCATTCTTTTCAACTTTGGCTGGTGTTTGAGTCCTTATTTCAATCGCAATCTGGTGCAAAAGCGATGATACTCAGACTACAACTTCAAACTTTGAAGAAAGGTGATCTAAGCATAGATGCATATATTTTGAAGATGAGGTCTATTGCAGATGGTTTGCATCATGCTGGTCACATGATCACTGATACAGAGCTTGTGTTGTATATACTTGGGGGTTTGGGTGCTGATTTCGATGCTGTGGTGGTTAATCTCACAACTAGAGGCACTATACCTTCATTGCCAGAGGTGCAATCTATATTGCAAGCTTATGAAGTACGGCTGCTGTCTCACAGTTCTCACTCGATTCAGATTGCTGGAGGTCATATATCCACTCCGTCTGCACATCTTGTCTCTAGAGATCATGGTGCAAATGCTAAAAACCCAAACAAAGGCAAGGTATACCCTAAACCTAGAGTTGTCTGTCAGTTGTGTGGAAGGAAATATCATGGAGGCAGCTAAATGCTATAAACGATTTGATCAGTCTTTTACTGGCCTTGAAAACACTCAGCCTAGATCACACTTTCCCAACAATCGACCATCTCCTCAGTTTCAAGCTCATCTCACTCACACTACTCCCTATCCAATATACCCTCCATTTTCATCTGCTTCTACATATCAGCCTGCTCCTTCACCTATTGCTCTCACAAATCACATGGACCTTGGTGTCTCTTCCACTTCTTATCAGCCTCAGAACTCCTCCTGGTGTGTTGACAGTGGTGCAACTCACCATGTAACATCTCAACTTGCTAATCTGCAGGTTAACTCTCCTTACCAAGGTATGCATGCTCTTGTTGTTGGTAATGGTGATTCTACTCCTATTAAACATACTGGAACTATTTCCATACCTGTAAATGGTGCATCATCTTTGATCTTGAACAATGTTCTGCATGTGCCTGCAATCACTAGAAATCTTATGAGCATATCACAATTTCTTAAGGACAATGATGCTGCTATTGTTTTTTATGCTGACTGTTGCCTTGTTAAGGATCTCAAGTCCAACAAGATTTTATTGAGAGGGGTGCTTAAGGATGGCCTATACACACTGGATTTTGGATGCTTGAAGCCTCATTCAAATTCAAGCTCACACTGGAATAAAGACAGATTCTATGCTGCTACTGCTAATAAGTCTGGAACTAATGATGTTGCTACTACTAATAAGTCTAGGACTGATGATGTTGTAAGTCAGAATAAGTCTATGTGGAGATTGTGGCATTGTAGGTTGGGACATCCTGGTAATTCAGCTCTCACCACTGTATTGAGAAGCTTGAATATTACTTGTAAGGAGTCTTGTATTGGTTTCTGTGATGAATGTAAACTTGGCAAGTTACATATGAAACATTTTTCTTCTGTGCAACATCACACTTCTCATGCATTTGAACTGATACATATGGATGTTTGGGGTCCTGCTTCTAGCATATCTGTTGAAGGTTATAAATATTATTTGTCTTTGGTTGATGATTACACAAGGTTTGTTTGGGTGTTTCCTCTTAAGGCAAAATCTGAGGTGGTTCATGTGTTCACACAGTTCATGAAAACAGTGGAAAGGTCCTTTGGGGTGTTGATCAAAGCCATTCAACATGACATGGGAACTGAATTTCTACCTGTAGCTACAGTGGTGAAACCTATGGGCATTCAGGTCCGTTTATCTTGTGCTTGCACACATCCTCAGAATGGAGTGGTTGAGAGAAAACATCAGCATATAACTGAGCTTGGCTTAGCAATGCTTGCTAGATCCAGGCTCTCCATGGCATTTTGGTAGCATGCCTTTTCTACTGCAACTCATGTAATTAACATGCTTCCTTCTCCAGTTATTAAGAACAAGACACCTTTCACATTACTACATGGGAGATCACCTGATTATCATTCACTAAGGGTGTTTGGTTGTGCATGCTTTCCATTCCTCAGACCCTACAATTCATCCAAGCTTCAATTCAGGAGTTCAAAGTGCATTTTTCTGGGGTATAGTCCTTCTCACAAGGGATACAAGTGTTTACATGAATCTGACAAAATATTCATTTCTGCATCTGTTCAGTTTAATGAGGAAGAATTCCCTTGCTTCTCCTCTTCCAGTAACTCACAATCAAAACACACACCTCCTACATATTTCTCAGCTCAATTACCTGCTCCTTCTTTACATACTTCACCCTCAGTTTTTGCTACATCTCCTCCTATACCTTCTCCTCACACACACTTACATAGGTCTTCATCTCACTCCACATCTTCCCATATCAAGCTCACTCAATCCAAATATGCACATGACATCATCTCAAAGGCAAACCTCTCTGATTCCAAGCCTTGTCCATCTCCCATCTGTCCTTCTTCCAAACTATCCCTCACAGATAGCCCTCCTTTTGAGAATCCAACTCTCTACATAAGTATTGTTGGAGCACTTCAGTATCTAACCCTCACCAGACCTGATATATCCTTCAGTGTGAACAAGTTGTCTCAGTTTTTGCAAAATCCCACACAAAATCAATGGAAAGCCTGTAAGAGAGTTCTTAGATATCTTAAAGGCTCTCTTACTCATGGTATCTTTTTTTTTCCAGTTTCAGATTACAGGTTGCAGGGGTTCGTGGATGCTGACTATGCTTCTAGTCTTGATGATAGGCGCATCACGTCTGGATTTTGCATTACACTTGGCAAGAACCTGATTTCTTGGAGCTCCATGAAGCAGTCTGTGGTAGCTCGCAGCAGCACTGAGGCGGAGTATAGGGCTCTAGCTCTTGCAACTACAGACATAATGTGGATTGCCAGCTTGTGCACAGAACTACACATTCCTATATCTACTCCTGGCTTGCTGTGGTGTGACAATCAAGGTGTTATAACACTCGCATTCAGTCCTGCAATTCCACTCTCGCACAAAACACATCGAAGTGGATGTCCATTTTCTAAGAGAAAAGGTACATGATGGCTTTCTGGACATTAGATTCATTGCCTCCGATGACCAACCTGCTGATCTTCTGACGAAGCCACTAGCACCAGCTCGATTTTCACACTTGTGTGCTTGGTTCGCTCTTTCTTAGCAAGGGTGGTCTACATTCTTCCGGGGCATGTTGAAGTATAACCTAACTCATGCAATTCACATGGCAAAACCTAGTGTAGCATGGAACACACACATGCATGCAAACCCTTGCATGATTACATATAACTCACACATGTAAACCACACCCACTTAAGTAAACTCTAGAAGAAGGGTAGTTGTATTCTTGTTATAACTAACCAATAGTTGTTAGATGGAAGACTCTAGAAGAGAGTCTCTCCTATATATATTGTACATACTACACATTAGAATTTGAGTTGAATATACACAAATTTAACAGTCATAATTTAATGAAGTTGTTAATTTTAAAAAGTATGATGTGTAATTAAGTTATTGGTTGAGTAAGATATGATTTATAAACTCTTTCCAAATATTATATTCTTATTAACCATTCCTTATTATTTTAACATTGACTAATTAAATTATTTTTTATTTTATTTACTTAACTTTATTGTAGTATTCATTTTATTCTTTAGTTTAATTTATTTTTGAACTATTTAATGTACTTTTGAGTAAAATACAATCTAAAATGTATTTTTATTGGGGTGTACAATTCTTTATTTAATTAGTTATTAAATTGTATTTTATAATTACTTTTATCTTATATCTCAAGTAATTTTTTCTGCAATTATTTTAAATTTATTATAAGTTTAATATATTTAAAAAATAGAGCTCGAAAATATATATGTAAAACTTATTATATAATTTTATACATAATATTTATTATATAAATAATTATATATTATTTTACAAGATTAACAAATTTGTTATATATACATAATACACTACTTCGATAATATAGAATTCCCTTATATACTAATAGGGAGTTTAAATTGAAGATGTGTCATTTTGTGGTTAATTTAGTTTATGTGTCATTTTGTGGTTGATTTGGCTTATGTGTCATAATTTAATGAAGTTGTTAATTTTAAAAAGTATGATGTGTAATTCAGTTATTCATAAACTCTTTCAAATATTATATTCTTATTAACTACTCCCTCCGTTTTTTATTAAATGTCACTTTGCCTTTTTCAATATTTTTTAAATAAGTGTCATTCTACACTTTTTTTCTTCAAATTTGACAATTTTACCCTTGTACATTGTACTCCCTCCATTTTTTTTACCTTGATTTAAGTTTTTTCCCTTTTGAATATAGTACTATAACATAAATCATGCATAAACCTTATTATTGTATACATGAATATCATCTACAATATTGACCACATTCATTACTAAACATAAATTTAATATTAAAATTAGTTATCATTAATGAAGGGTAAAATGGTCCATGATTATATATCTTAATATGTTGAAAATTGTTAAAATGACACTTATTTAAAAGTGGAGGGAGTATGTCTTATTATTTTAACATTGACTAATTAAATTAATTTTTATTTTATTTACTTAACTTTATTGTTGTATTCATTTTATTCTTTAGTTTAATTTATTTTTTAACTATTTAATGTACTTTTGAGTAAAATACGATCTAAAATGTATTTTTATTGGGGTGTATAATTCTTTATTTAATTAGTTATTAAATTGTATTTTATAATTACTTTTATCTTATATCTCAAGTAATTTTTTCTACAATTATTTTAAATTTATTATAAGTTTAATGTATTTAAAAAATAGAGCTCGAAAATATATATGTAAAACTTATTATATAATTTTATACATAATATTTAATATATAAATAATTATATATTATTTTACAAGATTAACAAATTTGTTATATATACATAATACACTACTTCTATAATATAGAATCCCCTTATATACTAATAGGGAGTTTAAATTGATGATGTGTCATTTTGTGGTTAATTTGACTTATGTGTCATAATTTAATGAAGTTGTTAATTTTAAAAAGTATGATGTGTAATTAAGTTATTGGTTGAGTAAGATATGATTCATAAACTATTTCCAAATATTATATTCTTATTAACTATTTCTTATTATTTTAATATTGACTAATTAAATTAATTTTTTTTTTATTTACTTAACTTTATTGTAGTATTCATTTTATTCTTTAGTTTAATTTATTTTTAACTATGTAATGTACTTTTGAATAAAATACAATTTAAAATGTATTTTTATTGAAGTGTACAATTCTTTATTTAATTAGTTATTAAATTGTATTTTATAATTACTTTTATCTTATATCTCAAGTAATTTTTTCTGCAATTATTTTAAATTTATTTTAAGTTTAATGTATTTAAAAAATAGAGCTAAAAAATATATATGTAAAACTTATTATATAATTTTATACATAATATTTATTATATAAATAATTATATATTATTTTACAAGATTAACAAATTTGTTATATATACATAATAATACACTACTTCTATAATATAGAATCCCCTTATATACTAATAGGGAGTTTAAATTGATGATGTGTCATTTTGTGGTTAATTTGACTTATGTGTCATTTTGTGCTTGATTTGGCTTATGTGTCATAATTTAATGAAGTCTTTAATTTTAAAAAGTATGATGTGTAATTAAGTTATTGGTTGAGTAAGATATGATTCATAAACTCTTTCCAAATATTATATTCTTATTAACTATTTCTTATTATTTTAACATTGACTAATTAAATTAATTTTTATTTTATTTACTTAACTTTATTGTAGTATTCATTTTATTCTTTAGTTTAATTTATTTTTGAACTATTTAATGTATTTTTGAGAAAAATACAATCTAAAGTGTATTTTTATTGGGGTGTACAATTCTTTATTTAATTAGTTATTAAATTGTATTTTATAATTACTTTTTTCTTATATCTCAAGTAATTTTTTCTGTAATTATTTGAAATTTATTATAAGTTTAATGTATTTAAAAAATAGAGCTCAAAAATATATATGTAAAACTTATTATATAATTTTATACATAATATTTATTATATAAATAATTATATATTATTGAGAAAATTTCATTTTACGTCCCGTAACTTAGGCCTAATCCAAAATATATCCTTTAAGTTTTCACATTTTCAATTTACGTCCTTTCCACCGGAAAATTGGAAATCCGGTCAAATTGTCCAATTTACATCCTTTATGTTTCAAAATTATAAATTAATAATTAAAAAATACTGAAAATTAAAAAATCTCATTAAAAATCTAAAAATGTCATTAAAAACTTATATATTGTGTAAAATAAATCTAAAAAATCTAAAAAATTTATAAATTCTACATTCAAAAAATCTGAAAATGTGTAATTTTTTTTTTCTAAAAACTCATAAAAATAAAAATAATCTATAATTTCTACAATTCAAGAAATCTGAAAAATGTGTAAATTAAAAAAAAAATCTAAAAACTCATAAAAATAAAAATATCTATAAATTAAAATGTTTAAAATGTTTAAAATAAAAAATTCCACAATTTTAAAAATATCGTGAAAATGAATTTGGGACGGTTCCAAAATCGATCAAGATGTGGAACTTCCACTCAACCTCGACGATGACTTGGAAAATCTCGTGGGACCCAAAAAATTTTGGAGTTCGAGCAAAAATTTAATGGTAGACGAGTCTGAATCAAGTCTGAAATTTAATGAAATGTTAATAGTTTTTATTATTCTTATTAGATTTTTAGAATTAGTAATTTTTTATCTACGCATTTTTAATAAATTAATGAGATTTTTAGAGTTTATAGAAATTTTAATGAGATTGTGAATTTCTTAATTTATAAATTACACCTTTTCCATTCTTTGAATTGTAGAATTTTTTATTTTTTGTATTTTCAAAATTTTAGAATTTTTTTTTATTTTACACATTTTATAATTTGTAATGATATTTTCGAAATTTTAGTGATATATTTTGAATTTTATTTTACACATTTTTTTTTTTAATTTTAATGAGATTTTTGGTTTTTAATGATACTTTTATAGATTTTTTATATCTTTAATGGGATTTTTAGAAAATTTTAATTTTCAAACTTAAAGGACGTAAATTGGACTATTTGGCCGGAATCCCAATTTATTCTTCACATTCCAGTGGGTTTTAAAATTTTCCGGCGGAAAGGACGTAAATTGGACAAAAAAGGACGTAAATCGAAAAAGTAAAAACTTAAAGGATATATATTGGATTAGGCCTAAGTTACAGGACGTAAAATGAAATTTTCTCTATATTATTTTACAAGATTAACAAATTTGTTATATATACATAATACACTACTTCTATAATATAGAATCCCCTTATATACTAATAGGGAGTTTAAATTGATGATGTGTCATTTTATGGTTAATTTGACTTATGTGTCATTTTGCGGTTGATTTAGGAAAAAGGGTTTAGAGTTTAGGGTAAAGGGTGTGTGGTTTAGGGTTTAAGGTTGTTAAAATGAAATATTTTACACTCGGATTAAAAAATTCATAGATTTATACCAAGATTGTTAAAATGAAATATTTTATACTTAGAAATTAAAAAATTTATAATTTTACACCAAAGTTGTTAAAATGAAATATTTTACATTTAGGGATTAAAAAATTTCTAATTTTACACCAAGGTTGTTAAAATGAAATATTTAACACTTAGGGATTAAAAAATTCATAATTTTACACAAGGTTATTAAAATGAAATATTTTGCACTTAAAAAATTCGTAATTTTACACCAAGGTTGTTAATGAAATATTTTACACTTATGGATTAAAAAATTCCTAATTTTACACCAAGATTGTTAAAATGAAATATTTTACACTTAGATTTTTAAAAAATTCACAATTTTACACCTAATTTGTTAAAATGAAATATTTTACACTTTGGGATTAAAAATTCCTAATTTTACACCAAGGTTGAGGAAATGAAATATTTTACACTTAGGATTAAACAAATCCTAATTTTACACAAAGGTTGTTAAAATGAAATATTTTACACTTAGGGATTAAAAAATTCATAATTTTACACTAAGGTTGTTAAAATTCAATATTTTACACTTAGGGATTAAAAAATTCATAATTTCACACCAAGGTTGTTAAAATGAAATATTTTACACTTAGGGATTAAAAAATTCATAATTTTACACCAAGGTTGTTAAAACGAAATATTTTACACTTAGGGATTAAAAAATTCATAATTTTACACCAAGGTTGTTAAAATGAAATATTTTACACTTAGAGATTAAAAAATTCATAATTTTACACCAAATTTTTTAAATGAAATATTTTACATTTAGAGATTAAAAATCCATAATTTTACACCAAGGTTGTTAAAATGAAATATTTTACACTCAGGGATTAAAAAATTCGTAATTTTACACCAAGGTTGTTAAAATTAAATATTTTACATTTAGGGATTAAAAAAATCGTAATTTTACACCAAAGTTGTTAAAATGAAATATTTTACACTTAGGGATTAAAAAAAATCGTAATTTTACACCAAATTTGTTAAAATGAAATATTTTATACTTAGAATTAAAAAATTACTACTTTTACACTAAGTTGTTAAAATGAAATATTTATTAGATTAAGATTTATTAAAATGAAATATTTGTTAGATTAAGATTTATTAAAATTAAATTAGTGTTTGTTAGATTAAAATTCAAACAACCCCTCTCTATTAAATCAATTTCAATCAACATCTCACATCTTTCCTCTACAATGTTAATTTCTCTGTAATTCTTGAATATAAATTATTTTTAATTAATTTTTAAATAAAATCTCTACAAAAACACGTCATTTCAAATACTTATCTTTTACTATCAATTAAATAGTCAATTCTTCAAAATTTTACTATATAACTAACATCCCCTAAATTGGTGATGAAATATAACAAAACCTACCCACTTAATTTTCGATTCTTCAGCCCCTAACATCCTCTTTTCACGCCATAATTTATGAGTGGGAGAGAGATACATTAAAAAAAAAATCTTAATATAACAAGAAAAATGAGTATTATCAGCCAAACAGTGATCGGAGTAATTCATGATCAGCCATTGTTGATAATAAAACGTTTCAGATTTGGTGTTTGTTGGAGAAGGAAAAAAACGAAAACTTAAATTATTGTTGCAACACACATTAATGGTGAAAATGGTGAGATAAATTGTTAATGAAGGCAACACAAATTACCGTTTAAAATTAGATGTAATGATGGTGTGACATAATTATGCGTGGCTCTTGCGTGTGTTGATTGTCGAGAAAGGAGGAGAGAGATAAGCACGCGCGCCATTTATTAGTATATTAATTAATATATTGTCATTATCTCTAAGTAAGGGTATAATAGTAATTAAATAATTAATAAAACATTAATTAAATCAAATAAAAAAATATGTACGTACAGAATCTGTACAAACAACATTATCGTATTTGTGTGTATGACTACAAGAAAATTGATTTTTAATGAGAAAAATCTTGTAATTATAGCTTCTCTAACTAAAAGTTTTTAAAGACAGGAATTGATTTTAGTGACATGTCCTGTCATTAATTCTCAATTTCTTGTTATTAAAAAAAAATTTAGTTAGAGAAGCATTAATAAAAGGACTTTGTCACTAAAAATAAAAATCAGATTTTTGTAGTAATGGATACATCACAATTCATAAATGGGGCAGTCACATCTAAGGACACTCCACTAAGAATTTTACCAAATTAATGCAAAATAAATATGAAGTAGCAATTAAAGACAAATTGGAATGCAGCTGGACTGAAATACCCTTATATTCAATTGCATTGACATTTCTAAATTAGTCAACATTATTTTAAAATTTTAAATTCCTAATCAAATTAGTTTCCCGCGTTTCAAGAATAATATCTCCCTAAACCACGACCTTTCCAAAAACATTCGTGGCGCCCATTAATTGAAATTTTAATTTCAAACACCCAAACTACGACCATGGTTTTATGTTTAATTAGGGTTTTTATTATTTCTCTAAAATTTTAAAAAAAATTATTAATTTCCCATTTATTATTTTTTTAAAATTCAAAAAATGTAAATCTCTCGATTCAATTCTCAAAATGCACACAATCAATTAATGCAAAGTTTATATATGCAACGAATTGCATGCTGTAAATATATGTAATAAATTGGGTTTATATATGCAACGAAAATTGCATGTTGCAATTTAAAATATTTCATAATATGCAAAAGAATAATATATTTGTAATAAGATGTTCTAAAATATAAATTTTATTTAAAAATATTCAGAATATTCATTATACATACAAATATATGCAACGAAAATTGCATGCTGCGTTATCAGCAAAACACGATAGCATCATAGTAAAAAACCTTCAATGCCACATGATCAACCAACTCCGCAGACCCCTCGTCGAAAACCAAACCAATGGTCTCGCTCAATCCTTGGCCGCCGAGATCATTACTGAAATGATATTATTTCTCAAAATTATATTGACACCCTCTTTACTAATTATAGAGATCGTATTTAAAAATATTCAGAATATGCATTGTACATACAAATATATGCAATAAATTGGGTTTATATATGCAACGAAAATTGCATGCTGCGTTATCAGCAAAAACACGACAACATCATAGCCAAAAACCTTCACATCTAACTGAGTTATCAACAACTAGTTAATCTTCACATCAGGTGCACAATTTTCACAGCATCATAGCAAAAAACCTTCACATCTACTCTTCAAATCCACCTAGTGAATGTCAAATACAATCAAATCCACAAACAAACACCCATCTTAATCATGTGCACAAAACAAAATAAATAAAAAGTAAAATGATTCACTTTCTCTCATTTATCCTTACACTTCTAAATTTGTAAAGAATAATCCTAGGTGTGATAGAATCTTAATGATGATAAATCAATCCGAGCTTATGATAAGAAAGAAAACTCATCAAAACCAAATATATTTAAAGATTTTCCAAACTGAAATCATCAAAACTACTCAACTGAGAGGACGATGAACTCAACATCACGAGAGAATCATTACACTGAGAATCTCGTCATCAAAATACAGTAGAGTAATGTGAAATGCATAAGGATAAACAAGAGCGACAGATCAAAGCATACAACCTAAAACAGAATCACCCAATATAAATTGAAGAAAAAACAAGATGACCAACCAAAACCAACAAGTCAAAGTAAATAGCAATACCTCTTATGATCAATGGAAACAACATGAACCGGGTTCAGCACTGCCGCCGGCGCTCCTTCGACTCTCATTTTCGAAACTGAAATTAACCGCAAAGATCGAATTTCCGCTCAATGTTAATTATAGTGCCCTCGTTGGGGTTCGATCTATCTATCAATCTAACACCCCCACAGAAATTTCTACAAGAATAAGACTGTATACAGTCAAATTAGTGTCAAATGAGTCTTGAATTTTTGGCACAATGTCACTTAGTAAGCATTAGTGTGTGTAGTGCGTGTAATTGGTGGGGTAGATGGATTGAAGGTGTGGGGTTGGGTGTAATAATGGGTTCGTGGGGGCCATATCATTTATCACATGGAATGTGCGAGTTTGCAGTCGTAGAAAAATGGTGTACATGTGAGAGAAAGGGGGTGATTTCTTAAGCACAACAAGAAGAGCGAATTTGCAGTTCGTGTGATAAAATCTTAATGATGATAAATCAATCCGGGCTTATGATAAGAAAGAAAAGTCATCAAAACCAAATATATTTAAAGATTTTCCAAACTGAAATCATCAAAACTACTCAACTGAGAGGACGATAAACCACCGGAAGAGGCGGCAACGTCGGCGACTCCGACTCCGACTCCGACACCAACACCAACACCACCGCCTCAAAGACTGCACGCATCAACTGAAACGGAGCACCCACCAATTGCTCAACAAAAAGCCATACCGAAAATCTCTGAAAATTAAAAAAATCTGGAAATCTTAGGCTCCAAGCACACAAGGGCGTCGCGATTGGACGCGCGACACGGTGGACAAAGCAGAAAGATCCGGCGGCAGCAACAGTCAGCCGATCTGGTCGTGCACGAAGACGGCAGCGAGGAACGGATCTGAGAAGTCATGTCTATACTGGCACCCACACATATAGGTTGTGATTTATTGCTTTTGCTTGTTGGTGCAACAATGGCGGATCGCGACGGATTTGGCCGAACCTTGGACAGATCGATTGGTTAACGACATGAGTCCCGACGCTGATTGCAGGGGTTGAATCGGAGGCGATGGTAGGGGCTCCCTTCGTCCGACTATGACGGCGGCGGCTATGGCAGATCAGTTAGGGTTTGAAAAATGGAAAATAGGAATTATAAAGGTGAGTTTACATCCGTGAAATGGGTAAATTTTGGAATTAATTGTGGATTTTACAAAGAAAGGGTATAATAGATTTTTTAACTACTAATTTGTTCTTAATTGAAATGTTGAAAACTACTGAATTTAATTATAGTAGTGAGTTGAATTTTAGCTCTTCATGTCAATAAACTCTTTATAATATATCATATATGATCTAACCACTTTTTTTTTTTATGTAAAATTATGACTTAATTAAATACATCACAAATATATCTATATACATGCATGTTTGATTCTAATATGAGGTCAACAAATTGATCAATTAGGTTCATAAATATTGCATTTTTATGTGCCTATTTTTTAATACTTTATATATAATAATAAATTAATATAAGTATAGTTTGTAGGGTAAATTTCTATTTCTAGTTTCTAATAAAATTTGTCATGTTAATTAACAGGCGAGCATATTCTATTTTCATTATTTATAGGCTTATTGAAATCACTTAAATCTAATAAAACCGGTCTCTAAATCTAGTAGAATCATTCATGAGAAATAATGGGAGGAGAAATAAGGGGAGAAGTTGATTGATACTCCCTCCACAAAGATATACCCATCCTTATTTTTGTGAAAAAAAAAAATATTTAATTAGTTAACTTTTAAATAATTTGTTTACTTTATTAACAAAGTTAATAGTCTACCAACAATACTATTTACTCTTTAATTCACATATCTACTTTATACATTAAAATATAAATTAATTTCAAAATTTGTACTCAGCCAAAAAAATACTCCATTGAAAATAATTTAAAATAAACGGAGAGAGTATTTTTTTTCACATTCTTATTTCACACTCGTTGAAAATTAAAAAAAAAAAAAAAAAGGGCAAATAGAGTATAATTTAAGTCGGAACTCAAATGACACATGAAAAGTACAACATATGACGATATCAATAGTGTTTTTTTAAATATTTACATTGCTTTAAAAATATTTTATTGACGATATTGGTTACAGTATCAAGTGCAGAAATAAGTTTGAAGCTCATTAAATTTTACCTTCGATTAACTATGTCACATAAAAGATTGAATACATTATCAAATATTCTGACTTGATTGCTGGCAAAACAGTTAGATTTATATAATTATTTAGAACATAAAAAATATTATTTTAAGTTTTATATAAAATTATATACATATATATATATTTTGTTATTAGTTATTAAAAAAAAACATTTTACTTTATTTTTCCTAAGTTTTTATAGAATAAAAAATGTGGAAAGAAAAAGCAACATTTTAAAATTCCATTTACACCTAAATATTCCTATTAGTTTTCTTGTTTATGTATCACGAAAATGTATAATTAGATGGTTATAAGTTATAACGAAATTAATGTGCATGGTGTGTAGTGTCTAATAAAATATTGAAGCGTGTTGGCAATCATCATAGGATTCCATGATATAATAGACGTGTCCCTACTTCTAAAGTATGTGTCCACATTATGACAAATACCATGCCTTCAAACTTCAATCCACGCAATATGTGCTACCTGAATATAGCACGTCAACCTTTCTTTCTTTATCGCAATTCGAAATTCGCCATATAAAATGTTCTACAATATTCAATATTTATTGAGAATACTAAATTCTATTATTTTCTATAGACATTAATTCCAACCGACCCTATACTTATACTATAGTGTATTGAATTCTTATGCATATAAAATTTCTATTATAGGGACCCCATTCAAGAATTGTTTTTAATCCAATTCGCAGAAATCAATAGAAAAGGGAATTCACAAGTATTATAAAATTAATATAAATTAATTATTTCAATAAGTAACCTTCTTTAAAAAATATGGTAATGCTATAAGCACCCTGAAATCACTAAATACACCCACCAATTAGCCAAAACATACCCAAAAGGAAAAGATATCCCTCAAATAATTCTATATCCTTAAAAAACAATCCTGGTTTCTAAATATCCAGTTGTGAATCAGTTGTATTTGTTATTTTAGCGATAATTATGAATCAGGTATATGGTAAACTTGTTTTAAGTTCAACTTATAAGAATTATGTCAAAATTTTGGGTATAGATGCAACTTATGTAATTTAAAAAACATATATTAGTAATAGTTATCCATTAAGAAATGTTGATTTTTAACTAACAAAAGATAATCGTGTATTGCACGGGACATAAATTGTAAAATTATACATATACCCACTTTCCAATATTCAGCAAATTTTACACACTCGAATTAGTGGTACATTTCGACTTATGTTACTTTAAAAAAAAAAACTAGCTTTTAAAAAAATTATAATAACAATGAGAAAATTTGTTTTCGCAGAATATATGAGTAATTAGTGGTCATTTTCATCGTATAATTGCTTGTAATATTTTATATTAGACTTCATATTTTTTATAATTATAACTAAAAGAAACTTATAATCATTACTAAATAGAAAAATGAAGAGGTAATTTTAATATATGATCGCCGAATAATTGTTTCTAGAAGTATTAATTTTTGGTAAGCCGTGTTGTTTCACAATTTGTATCACATATATGTAAGTAATTCATTTTATTATATAAATGATAATATAAATTAATTATAAATCATCGAACTATATGATACGGAGTATTATTTAATAATGTAAATACAATCAAATCACAATTTCACATGGTACCTAGATAATTCATCTGTCACATGTTTTACTATCCTAATTATTCAACAAACCATAAAGAGGAAAGTAAAAGAGAGAGAGAAAAAAGAGAAAACGAAGAAGGAAGAAACGAAATATATACAAAACGAATTGGCCACGGATAAATGCCCCCAATTATTATGTCTTCACCCTGTGATGTCTTTCACCCCCTCACATGTGAATTCACCCACCACTTATTTTTCAAAATTATCCTCCTTACTGATAAACCCTAATTTTTCTTTCACCTCACTCTTTTTTTGAATTTCTCTTCACCATGGTTCGATTTCGCACTCACTATTAAATATATGTGCAATATATTTCATTTTTGAGTTTTTTTTAAAAAAAATCGTGTTTTGCAAAAATTCAGCACTGATTCGCCAAGTTTTATGAGATTTTTCGAAAAAGAGTTCCAAGTTATGAATCAAAACTCGGTCAACTTTTCCACGTTATGAATCAAAACTCGGCGACCGAGTTTTGAATCAAAACGTGAAAAAGTTGGCCGAGTTTTGATTCATAACGTGAAAAAGTTGGCCGAGTTTTGATTTATAACGTGGAAAAGTTGGCCGAGTTTTGATTCATAACGTGGAAGAGTTGGCCGAGTTTTGAATCAAAACGTGGAAAAGTTGACCGAGTTTTGATTCATAACGTGGAACTTTTTTCCGAAAAATCTTACAAAACTCGGCGACCCAGTGTTGAGTTTTTACAAAACGCGATTTTTGTAAAAAAAACTCAAAAATGAAATACACTACACATATATCCGTTACAACTACACAATCATGCAACAATACGGTCAAATAAAACAATAATAACATGAAATATAATCAATTACAAAAGAATAATATATTTGGGTGGGGGAAAAATGCAAAAAACTGTTTTTTTTTTATGGGTGGGTAAACTCAGCACATAGGATAATATACTCTTTTTATGTAATAGTTCAAAATATAAATTGGGGGTGGGGTGAAGACATAATATGTGGGTGTTCATTTATCCGAGGCCTAACGAATTTCCGAGCCTGGCCAATCGTTTTTGTACCGATATGAGGCCCATTTAACAACGTTGAAATGGCATAAAAAGCCCAAAGAAACCATTCGATTTATGTATTGAAACCCTTTTCACAAATAATTCTAGAAATCCTTTGAATTATGGTTTCTGCATTTTTTTTTTTTTTTTGAAAACTGCAATTTTTTTTTAAATAACCATAAATAACTAATTTTAAAGTTGAAAATTTTAAATGATAAAACTTAAATTAATTCAATTTAAAGAACAAAAAATGTATAAAATCTTTTGAAGGGTATTTACAATTTTTTGTCTTTTAAAGTATTAGTTTTGGTTTTTCTGTTCTTTAATTTTTTTTACTTTAAAATTAATGTGATATATACTCAATACTCAATGGTTTAGCTCTTTTACCAGTAACAACTAACCATGATAATTCATTTGGTATGGAATGCTGATATGTTTGACAATAGTGATGATTTTTTTATAGTGTTAAAAATTCATATAATGATAATGTAAAGGACTGTCAAAATAATCTGATCCGACTAACTAGCTAGGCTGGACATTAATTTCAACCGCCCAAAAATTTCCGTGCCGTTTCGGCGTGACCAAATTGACCTGACGGGCAGACCAAGCTCAGGCCAGGCTTGGCCGAATTTTCAGGATGACTCGCTTCTTTTTTTTAGAAAAATATTAATTGATCTAATTCCTAAACCCTAATATAGAAGAAGAAGTAAACGCGTAGCAGATCGGCTCCTCCTTGAGAACGCCAGACGGAGGACAACCACCTCAGCCACGGGCAGCTGCAACACCTTCGGTCCAAGGGTGGTAGCGAATTACACGAAGAGATAAACGTGCGTCTTTGATCTTGGATTTTGCTTAAGGCTCAAAACATGAGTGAGGACTCGATAATTAATGTCTTAATTTTTGCATTTTTCGATTTTTTTTCAAATAATTGTGGTATAGTCGTTTGTTTTGTCAGACGATTTGTAATTTTATTTTGCTTTGGTTCTCTTTGTGAGAATTGGAGTAGTGGAACACCCTTTAAAATTAATTTCAAGATTTCTTTGACTATTAAAAAAATAATGGTATTTGAAGAGTGTTGTGCTTGACTTTTTAAGAAGTTTGAATTTGAACACATTCAACTCCAAATAGTTATGACTGCATGCTATTTTGTTAGGGTGGAGACGCTTGTGGGTGGAAAGGGCCTCTGGAGTGCAACCCGACATATTTATTTAGAGGGGTGTACCTTTTTTTTACCCGAGTTTTGTTTCTAAAGAGGATTTTTTCGGACAAAGTTTTAATGGTGTTCCGGTCTTTCTAAAGTTTTATTTGTCAAATAGTTATGACTGCAACTCCAAAATTGTGAATGATACACTCTACACGGAGGCAGATTCCACGAGAGAACATAAAAAAGGATAAAAAAGGAACGCGCCTCACGCGCCCCTCCCTTCTCTCTCCGAAAATCTAGGTTTTGCACGCCACTAACACAGTAATTATTTCCCTACCGGATTGCTGCCGTCGAGGCAGCGTCCCTGCAACTTCTAGGGGAAAATCGATAGAACTCATTGAGTACTATCCTCCTAGTAAGTCCAAATACACCGTTATTGGTGGTCAAGTGAGGTCGAAATGGCTATAAGTACCCAGAAATTGGGTCCCTATTACTCACCACTTTGCAACGCAAAATACTTAGCTTATCTTAATCTTTCTGTAATTTTTTCACTTTCAAAAGCTCAATTAGTGGAGCAACTAAACACCTTTATGGAGCAGGTCTCTATCGAGAAGTACGAAGAAGGGTTCGAGGTGGAGGAGGCGGAGCTCTCACAGCCAAAGAACATCCTTTTGGGCAAACTCACTATCAAGAAGAATCTGGGCCCAGTGGAAATCAGCACTGAAATGAAGAAGATCTGGAGGCTAGAGGGGTCTTTGAAGGTGTCTCAAGTGGCGGACGGCCTCTTTGTCCTCGAGTTCAGTGTCGTGGAGGATTGCAATATGGCACACTACAAGCAACCATGGAACTTGCAAGGTACGACTCTGGTTCTGATGAAACTCATAGGCAAGGAACGGCCGGCGAAGGTGTCCTTCACGCAGGCACCATGCTGGGTGCAGATGCACGGAATGCAACAAAACTCCATGAACGAGGTGATAGGCCGGAGAATGGGAGACCGGTTGGGGAAGGTACTGGAGGTAGATAAACCAGCGGGGGAGGCGACATGGGGGAGATTCCTCAGGGCAAGAATATGTATTGAAATTTCACGACCTTTAGCTAGAGGAAAATCTATCAAGGTGCAGGGAGAGGACCAGATTGTGCTTTTCCGCTATGAAAAACTCAAGGAATACTGTGGTACATGTGGAAAAATTACCCAACTTTTCTGAAGTCAGAGGGACAAAAGGCTCCATCCCAGGAAGACTTTGAATGGGCTGTCAGGATTGGCCTAGGAAAAAAAAAAAAAGCCAACAATGGCACAAACAGATCAACAACCACCAGCCCCACCGGTGCAAACAAAACTTCAACACATCCCAGTTCATCTCGGAACCCGAATGGTACAGGGAGGACGAGTTGATGCCTCTCTCGAATACTATGAGGTATTATGCTTTTATGAATTCATATCCATCTTTGGGTACAGGAGGTGGGGGGGCCTTCTCAAAGTTTGCAAATCCTCAGCAAACTCACCTACTAAGCAAGAATCCTTTCGAGGGACAGGGAGGTAGTAACCCGATGCAAGGCGATCCTTTTAGCTACAACCAGGCTCTATATAAAGCATTTGGCCTCAATCCAGAAGAGAAGCAAGGGCACCCGAAACAGAATGAGATCAGTAAAACTTTGATCTCACAAGCCAAGAAAAGAACCAGAACAGTGATGCCGGGGAAAAAGGATGGAACAGAGAAAAAGGGGATGATGGTGAGTGGAAGTGGAAGCACGGGAAGGGAAAAGAGGACCGAGAGTGAGGAGGAGGAAGACGGAAAGCTCATTGAGGCGGAGGCTGAATCAACTCAGCCCCGCCGTGCACCATATTTATTTTGTGTTGGAATGCACGGGGGCTCGGGAGTAGACGTGCATTCCAAGCTCTGCAGCAAATAATTGCTAATCATAGGCCCGATCTTTTGTTTGTCAATTGAAACCAAGTTACCTGTTAGTGTTTGTAGTGGTTGGAAAACTATGTTTAATTTTAATGTCTGTGTTGGTTGTGATTCTGTTGGAGCTAGTGGTGGTCTGATTTTGTTTGGCAATGACAAAGTGGACATCTTGACTGTTTTTTTAAATTTGGCTCTTTGCAATGGAGATTTACTGGTTTTTATGGCTCTCCGAATACCAATCTACGAAAGTAATCTTGGGAATTGATGAAGAAAAATCGAATTACACACATAGGTGAGAATAGAGCATGGCTTACAGGAGGAGATTTTAATGAAATCATGTATCTCCATGAGAAAAAAGGAGGGGACAGCCTGAGGCAACGTCCGTATGGACAGCTTAAGGCATATAGGGATGTGATTGACGAGCTGGGGCTACATGAGTTGGAGACTAAAGGCCCTAAGTTTACATGGATGAATAAACGTAAATGAGTGCATTTAATCAGGGAGAGGCTGGATATATTTTTGACAAACCAAGAATGGTTGGACATGGCTGAAAAATTTGAAGTTAGAACACTTCACTTCTATGGTTCAGACCATAGACCAATAATGCTAACCATTGGCGAGGGTAATGATAAAATTTGGGGTGAACACACACACAACTTCAGATTTGAAAGAGCATGGACCTTGGAGAAGAGCTTTGTAAATGTGGTGGAAGAGGGGTGGAATGAAACTAAAAGCACCCAAAGCATACCTGTTCGGTTAAAACACTGTGGAGACAAGCTGGGGAAGTGGGCAGCCTGTGTTGTAAGAGATATAAAGGGCAAGATAAAAAAATGCAGGGCCGAAATTGAGGAGAGATTAAGCGATGAGTGGGGAGGGATAGATATGGATGTTGTCAGAGACTTAGAGGCACAATTGGAAAAATTGCAGTCCCAATAGGACTTGAAATGGCACCAAAGGGCACGAGTTGCTTGGTTGAAGGATGGCGACAGAAATACAAAAACATTTCATCGAAAGGCTACACAGAGGCAACAGATGAACCAAATAAAAGGGTTGGAAGATGATAAGGGTTTATGGCTGACCCAAAAAGATGATATCGGGCGGTTCATTCAAGCATATTTCAGAGATATTTTTGAAACCTAGTAACCGGACAACGATACCATCAATCAAATCGTGTAAGGAGTGAAAACTATGCTCACCCCAGCTATGGAGGAAATTTTGGAAATTCCATTCACAGCAAGGAAGGTTAAAGAGGCAGCCTTTCAGCTTAGCCCCTTGAAGGCCCCGGGCCCAGATGGTTTCTCGACGGGCTTCTATCATCAGATGTGGAACACGGTTGGAGAGGATACAACGAACGAAATTCTGAATATTCTCAATCATGAAGTGGACTTATCGGCATGGAATGACACATGGATCACTTTGATACCAAAAAAGAAGGATCTGGGGTGGTGGCGGACTTTAAACCGATCAGTTTGAGCAACATTGTGTACCGAATTCTTGCCAGAACAATCACAAACCGACTAAAACATGTTATGGGGGAGTTGATTGACGACAATCAAAGTGCCTTCACCCCGGGCAGACTTATTTCGGACAACATCATACTTGGCTATGAATGTTGATTCGGGTGGAATTTACGCATTTTAGAGCCATATGTGAAACATGTTTTTGATGAGATTTCATTGATTTATGCATTGACTATGATGATTTGAGCCAAAATGAGAGAAAGGTTGTGTTTTGTCAATTTTGTAGGTAAAACGATGAAATTTTGGAGCAAAACGCCAACCATACTTTACTGGATCAAAAAGAGGAGTGAACCATTGGATCCGGCTCGAAACATGGAGTGGAATAGCAAAAAGAATCGAGTCAATCGGAGGTCGGAAGCTCAATATACGGAGGGACGAAGTTGGAGGACAAAAAGCAATACGAAACTTCCGCCCGGCCGGGCCACTTTTCCGCCCGGCCAGGCCGATCTGCACCCATATTTTTGGTAAATGCACCCCCGCGCCTATTTTGGCCCAAATTCAATATACGAAGTTATCTCCCGCCGGGCCACTTTCAAACTCGGGGTTTTTAGTGATTTTTAGCCATTTTTTAGGGACTTAAGTGCAAAACTTTCACCCAAACCCTACCCCAACACTATATAAGCCCTCTTTCTTGAAATCCAAGACATTCTTCCCCAAATTCTCAAATTCCACACATAGTCACACATAATTGGAGGTGTTTTGGTCATATCTTCCTCAATTCTTCATCAAATCAAGCAAGGAAGGATGCAATAGCTTGGAAATTTCATTCTCTACCACATTTTAGACTAAGCTTTCTCTTTCTCTCTCTTTTTATTTAGTTATTTCATTTGGAATTTGTGATTTGATTATGTATTTGAGTAGCTAAACAATTTGTGGTTCTAAGGCATTGTAAATACTTGGATTGAAGTTTATGACTAATTTCTTGCTTTAATTGGTGTTTGTCTCTTATTTGTATGCTTAATTATTCATTGCAAAGCATGTTGTTATTGGCCATGATGATTTACATAATTCCTTGTTAATTGGGGTAAGACCGAGAGATTTATTCCATTAATCGTATGCAAGCATGCAACCCGATATTATTATGAGCTCGAGAGAGGATTAATTATCGGAGAGGGAATTGAATGATCTTTGGGGCTATTTTAGGTGATACAATATTTGTGAGGTAGAGATACGAACTTATATTGTGTTTTCCTTTGGGTTAATTAGATCGAGAGATTAATTAATTCTTCTTGTGTGATCACCCTATATGAGATAACCTTAATGGCCATTTAAACGAGTTAACATTCATAAACGGACATCTAGGTGTTACAATTGCCTTGGAACCCACCTTCTCTCTTTGAGTCTTCATTCGTTTTACTTTCGTTTTATAGATTTGCATGCTAGTAGATCGATTTCCTTTACTCTTTATTACTTATTTGTGACACTTTGGTAGGTAATCTTAGAGTAATCCACACCATTCAAATTATCGATCGCGTCTAAATAGAACTACGTTAACAAACTACACTTTTACGCTTAACCTCCTTGTGGGATCGACCTCGTGCTTACCACGCTACGATAGACACCGTACACTTGCGGTTGTTTATTTTAGTGTTGCATAACACGTGAATCAAGTTTATGGCGCCGCTGCCGGGGAGGTTTTATAGCTCTAGAGTGTAGGTTAATAGAGTTTTAGTTTAGACATTTTACTTGTTTTTCTTATTTTCAAAAAGCCAAAAATATTTGTGTTTGCTACAATTGAGCTTACTTGCGATTCTCACTTTCGTTTGATCCTTTGCTAGATATGGTTTATGATCACACGATCTAGGAGGAATCAACAAGAAGTGTTGCCCTTGGATCCGGAGATCGAAGCCAATTGTATAAGAAGGAACGTCGAAAGAAGAAGGTTTGAAGTAGAAGAGATGAATCGAAGGGAAAATCCGACTTTTGAAGAGGTTGACGAGGAAGTTGGAAATCAAGGGGTTGATGGATTTGTTGAGGAACCGAATGGGAATGGGGGAAATCGGCCACAAAGAGTCTTGAGAGACCACTTTCGTCCTATCCCAAGACCTTATGGAGGAGCGGGTCGGGAACTCGTGGATGCTCACAACTTTGAGCTCAAGCCGGCATTGATAGTCATGGTTCAAAACAACCAATTTGGTGGGCTTTCCAAGGAGGATACTAACCTCCATTTGTCTCAATTCCTCGAGATAAGTGGAACGGTTAAGATCAATCGAGTTCCACAAGACTACATCCGTTTGCAACTATTCCCCTTCTCCCTCCGAGATCGAGCAAAGCAATTATACCTCTCCCTTGATTTGAGGACCATTGAAGATTAGAATGATCTTGTTGATGCATTTTTTATGAAGTATTTCCCTCCAAGCAAGACTATCAAAATTCGAGGAGAAATATCTTCATTTATGCAAGATGATGATGAGTCCCTAGCCGAAGCATGGGAGCGCTTCAAAGATTTGATTAGAAGTTGCCCACAACATGGTTTCTCACGAGACCAACTCATTTGCTACTTCTACAATGGAATGGACCACCGAACAAGAGGAATGGTGTATGCTTCGGCAGGTGGAGGTTCTTTGCTGGGAAAGACAACGGAAGAGGGGCATGTGCTATTAGAGGAGATGTCTAAGAATGGCCATCCGAACGAAGGCAAAATCGAAGGGTAGCGTCCACTCAAAATTCGGAAGAAAGTGCTAACTTATCCAACAAAGTGGATAAGCTAATCTCTTTGATGACGGTCAAAACACTAGTGGAGCCACGTGATGCACAATACGAGGAGGCCCACTATATGAACAACCAAAGAGATCGTAATTTTAGAGAAAGAGGTTGGGGAGAAAGACAAGCTCATGGGAACTATCACCCCTCTAATCCGAACCAATACCATCCCAGCTTGAGAAACCATGAAAATTTCTCATATGCTAACCCACACAATGCCATTCAACCACCGTCGAACTTCAATGTACGAGATGGTGTGAGAGAAGAATCTTCGTCAAAACTCACTATGGAAGAAATGTTCATAACATTCATGGGAGAAACTAAGAAGTTCATGTGAGAGACGAAGAGTTTCATGACAAAGACTTGGCAAAAGTTTGAGAGTCAAGATGAGAAAATTGGTCAATTGGCAAATGAAGTGATGGGAATCAAGAATGATGTGAAAGCCATTGAGATTCAAGTGGGCCAAATTGCTAACATGGTTGGAAACCAACACAAGCCGGGTTGATTCCCCTCAACCACAGAATTGAACCCCAAAGAGCAATGCAAGTCAATTAAGTTGAGGAGTGGTACAAGCTATGAAGGCCCTATGATGCCAAAGGAAGATGGTGAAGAGGAGCAACAAGGAAGGAAAGTTGTAGAGAAAGATGTTGAGAAGGAGAAAACAAGTGAGAAAGAGAATGATGCATACAAGCCTCCATCTCCACACAAGCCTCCAATACCATACCCTCAACGACTCAAGAAGACGAGTTTGGATGCAAAGTTCGCCAAATTCTTGGAGATGTTCAAAAAGATACACATCAACATCCCATTTGCGGAGGCCCTTGAGCAAATGCCTCATTATGCCAAATTTTTGAAGGAGATTATGTTCAACAAGAGAAGGATGGTAAAATTTGAAACCGTGAACCTCACCGAAGAGTGTAGTGCCATCATCCAAGCTAAGCTACCTCCAAAGCTTAGGGATCCCGGTTCATTTACATTGCCTTGTGTGATTGACAAAGAGGGAACTTATCGTGCTTTGTGTGATCTTGGAGCAAGCATAAACCTCATGCCATTATCACTTTTCAAATCACTTGGCTTGGGAAAACTGACGCCTACTACCATGAATTTTCAATTGGCGGATCGCTCCATAGTTTATCCATTGGGAACGGTTGAGGATGTACTTGTCAAAGTTGGGAAATTCATATTTCCGGTTGATTTTGTGGTACTTGATATGGAGGAAGATAGGGCAATCCCTTTGATCTTGGGAAGACCGTTCCTAGCAACGGGTGAAGCCATCATCAACGTACGAAACGGAGAGCTTGAACTACATGTTGGTGAGGAGAAAGTCTCATTCAACATCTACAAGGCCGTTATATTTCGTGATGATGAAGATGAGGAGGAAGAGTATGTGTATTCCAAAAGAGATCCTTATTCGAAGCTCATGGAAGATAAGGTGGAAGAAGAGCCCAAGATCAATGTTGTGAAAGAGGACCCCCAAATGGAAGACAATGAGTTGAAGATGGGCAAGAAGGCCAAGTTTGGGGGAGTTTTCTTCAAAAACTCCCCCAAATCAAGAAAAGCTACTTGTGCAAGCTTGGGGATGGATGAGGCATCAACCTCTTATGACATGATTGAAGAGCCGGATGGAGTGGCTAGTGGATGTTTCAATGGTTTCAAGAAGGTTGCATGGGCTAAGAAGGTTAAGAACAAGGAGGATGATGGGGTGACTTGATATCCCCCTCAAGGAAGAACCGTCCGGCATAGGACGTTAAAAATAGCGCTTCTTGGGAGGCAACCCAAGGTTTTATTGCTTTCTTGTTTTTATTGCTTTGATAGTTTTGATGGCTTGGTTTATTTTGTAGGTATGGATGAAGAGTACTATGGATAGCAAGTCTTGGAGAATGAAGAAGAAGCAAAACCAACTTGGAGAGAGGAAGCAAGTGTTGCAATGGTGATCTTTGAAGAAGCATTGGATATGCAAGGAGGGAGGTAACAACTTGTAGCCCCAAACTTAGAATTTATACATAGTAAAATTCTAAGTTTGGGGGAGTTTTTTTTTTTCTTTTATTTTTCTACTAGTTGTTACCCTTGCACCGGTTCGTCATTCTACTTGCGTCACATTTTGCACCAGCGCACACTTGACTTGCACATGATTATATTGGTTTAGTTGGTTTTGATCATATGTTGGGTAGTGGACATTTGGTGAAATGTGAGCATGAATAGTCATTGGAATCCATTGTTGAGTAGTTGTGGTGATGTCTATTTGCTTTGAATGTATGCATGATTGGTGTTGGAATATGGTATCATGTTGTGTTCATATTTGTGAGCTTTGATAGCATGGATGCATGATGTGTTGTTGTGTGGGAACATTTGATGAATGTGAGAGTCCTATTGAATAAACCGGTGAGAATTGAGCCATAAATCGAACATGTAATCCGGTTTAGTTCATTTGAGAGTGGACTAGGTTATTGCTAGTGATCCTAGAACTTGCCCAAGTTCTTGTTTGAAAGCATGATTGTGTGAGACTTTGTGATGTGATATAGGCCATCTTGTTCTAAAAAGTCACTTAGCCAAAATTTCCCAAAACCGAAGTAATTTTCCGTAGTTAGCCCCTTGAGCTTAATTCCTCATTTTCTTGACAAACTACAATGTTAACCACTTAGCCTTTTTGAGCCTTTGATACCTACATCTAGTGGTGGATAAAAGACAAAGTGGAAAAATATGTGCTTGAATGAATATCTTTGGTGAAAGGAGAAAGTGGAAAAGTTGAAAGAAAAAGAGAAAGATGAAAAGAAAATCAAGGAAAAGAAAAGAGGGACAAAGAGCCCCAAAAGCTTGAAAAGAAAAATAGTTCAAAAGATGAGGTGATGATAGCTTGAAAAAGAAAGGAAAATGAAAAGTGAGGATGGAGTTTGTAAACTTTGAAAGTGAAAGCACAAATTGTAAAAATAACAAGCTTTGTCCTCCACTAGAAGAGTCACAATTCCCAAATTCATCCCACCTTATCCAAAGAGCCAATGTTACATCCTTGATAAAGTCCTATTGATCACATTGTTGAGCATTTGAGTGTTGTAGAAAGTAGAAGATTGGGCAAGCATATAGTGATTGCATAGCATAACTTGGTTGATGAGTGCATTAATATCCTCAATTTGTTTGTGTGTTTGAGAGAAACATTTTGTCATGTGAGTAGAGGACTTGAGCATTTGGATTATGTTTCCCATTCACAATGTGTTATGTGTTTGTGCATTCTTTGATTCGTGAATGTGAATTGCAATAATGAGCCTATGATCTTCATTGAGAAATGCACTTTGAGAAAGAGATATCACTACATCTTACTTTGCATGTGTGATTTGCATTGAATATTCCATTGTGATCATTCCACCCTCATTGCTTTAAGTGTTTAGTTGTTTGAGGACAAACAACATTTTAAGTTTGGGGGGGTTTGATTCGGGTGGAATTTACGCATTTTAGAGCCATATGTGAAACATGTTTTTGATGAGATTTCATTGATTTATGCATTGACTATGATGATTTGAGCCAAAATGAGAGAAAGGTTGTGTTTTGTCAATTTTGTAGGTAAAACGATGAAATTTTGGAGCAAAACACCAACCATACTTTACTGGATCAAAACGAGGAGTGAACCATTGGATCCGGCTCGAAAAATGGAGTGGAATAGCAAAACGAATCGAGTCAATCGGAGGTCGGAAGCTCAAGATACGGAGGGACGAAGTTGGAGGACAAAAAGCAATAGGAAACTTCCGCCCGGCCGGGCCACTTTTCCGCCCGGCCAGGCCGATCTGCACCCATATTTTTGGTAAATGCACCCCCGCGCGTATTTTGGCCCAAATTCAATATACGAAGTTATCGCCCGACCGGGCCACTTCCAAACTCGGGGTTTTTAGTGATTTTTAGCCATTTTTTAGGGACTTAAGTGCAAAACTTTCACACAAACCCTACCCCAACACTATATAAGCCCTCTTTCTTGAAATCCAAGACATTCTTCCCCAAATTCTCAAATTCCACACATAGTCACACATAATTGGAGGTGTTTTGGTCATATCTTCCTCAATTCTTCATCAAATCAAGCAAGGAAGGATGCAATAGCTTGAAAATTTCATTCTCTACCACATTTTAGACTAAGCTTTCTCTTTCTCTCTCTTTTTATTTAGTTATTTCATTTGGAATTTGTGATTTGATTATGTATTTGAGTAGCTAAACAATTTGTGGTTCTAAGGCATTGTAAATACTTGGATTGAAGTTTATGACTAATTTCTTGCTTTAATTGGTGTTTGTCTCTTATTTGTATGCTTAATTATTCATTGCAAAGCATGTTGTTATTGGCCATGATGATTTGCTTAATTCCTTGTTAATTGGGGTAAGATCGAGATATTTATTCCATTAATCGTATTCAAGCATGCAATCCGATATTATTATGAGCTCGAGAGAGGATTAATTATCGGAGAGGGAATTGAATGATCTTTGGGGCTATTTTAGGTGATACAATATTTGTGAGGTAGAGATACGAACTTATATTGTGTTTTCCTTTGAGTTAATTAGATCGAGAGATTAATTAATTCTTCTTGTGTGATCACCCTATATGAGATAACCTTAATGGCCATTTAAACGAGTTAACATTCATAAACGGACATCTAGGTGTTACAATTGCCTTGGAACCCACCTTCTCTCTTTGATTCTTCATTCGTTTTACTTTCGTTTTATAGATTCGCATGCTAGTAGATCGATTTCCTTTACTCTTTATTACTTATTTGTGACACTTTGGTAGGTAATCTTAGAGTAATCCACACCATTCAAATTATCGATCGCGTCTAAATAGAACTACGTTAACAAACTACACTTTTACGCTTAACCTCCTTGTGGGATCGACCTCGTGCTTACCACGCTACGATAGACACCGTACACTTGCGGTTGTTTATTTTAGTGTTGCATAACACGTGAATCAAATGTATGCATTGGATACGAAACAATAATAGCAGAGAGGGATACGCAGCCTTAAAGCTAGACATGAGCAAGGCCTACGATAGAGTGGAGTGGGCCTATTTGGAAGAGATGCTGCTACACTTGGGCTTTCACAGAAATGGGCAACACTTCTTATGCACTGTGTTAAATATGTACGATACGCGTTCAAGATCAATGGAGAGATAGTTGGGAATTTACAGCCACAAAGGGGGTTAAGGCAGGGTGGCCCATTATCACCTTTCCTTTTTGTTTTGTGTGCACAAGGGTTATCATCATATCTGAAAAGGGAAGCGAAGAATGGGCTTATCAATGGAGTTCACGTGGCTAGAGGAGCCCCACCAATAACTCATCTTTTTTTCGCACATGATAGCCTATTGTTTTTCAAGGCTACAAGGCAGAATTGTGAAGCGGTTAAAGCTGCCCTTCGTAATTACGAGAAGACTTCGGGACAACGGATTAATTATAAAAAATCAACGGTGACCTTTAGCCCAAAGGCACGACAAGAAAATATAAGGTTGGTTTGAGATATTCTACGGATTAGGCTTACGGGGGCACATGATATGTACCTATGCCTACCGACTTTTTCTATGAAAACAAAGAGAATTCAGTTTGGCTAATTGAGGGACAAGGTAGCAAAGGGAATAGATACATGGAAGTGCACATATTTTTCGGAAGGAGGGCGGGAGGTGTTAATTAAGGCCATTCTTCAAGCGATTCCCACGTACACCATGGCCTGTTTTAGGGTCCCAACCACGATCTATAGGGACATTGAGAAGCTTATGGCAGATTTCTGGTGGGGCTTGAAGAAGGAGGGAAAGAGGTTGCATTGGAAGAAATGAGAGGTTTTGTGTGAAGCAAAGGAAGTGGGGGGGGGGGGGTTTAGCCTACAGGAACCTGGTGCACTTCAACAAAGCCTTATTGGCCAAACAAATTTGGAGATTAGTTCAGCACCCCAATTCATTATAGAGAAAAGTTCTTAAGGCCAGATATTATAAACACTCAGATGTAATGGAGGCGGAGATTGGCCATAACCCTTCGTTTGTATGGAGGTCACTATGTTGGAGTAGGGAGCTATTAGAAAGTGGCATGCACTGGAGGATTGAGAATGGAGAGCAAGTTATGCTCTTTAAAGATAGATGGGTTGAAGGCCTTCCGGGAGGACGGATTTTCTCAAGAATTGCAAGTGGCTCCTCTGTGAGTCAATTTATCAACACTCTAGGCACATGGAAAGAGAGCCTGATTCAGCAGGCCTTCCTACCTTTTGAATCCCAGGCGATTCTAAGAACAGCAATAGGGGGTGTGGACTACATAGACTCAAGATTTTGGAAACCAGATAAGAAGGGGAAGTTCACAGTCAAATCTAGGTATTGGGAAGCACTCCGGATGGAGGAGAAGGACAAGAGCAGACTGTCGGTCTCGGAAAAAAACTCCCTCGCGACTAGATGGAGACAAATCTGGCGCCTTAATGTCCCACCAAAACTCAAGATTTTCTGGTGGAAAGTGGTAAAGGAGATCCTTGCAACGGAAGGAAACTTACATAGGCACCATGTCCCAGTACCAGGTACGTGCTCTTTATGTAAGAATCAACTTGCCTCAACTAGTCATGTTCTCTTTTACTGCCCTGTGATCAAACATATCTTGAAATTGCACGGGTAGTGGGACTTGTTAAAAGTATGCAGTAGGGATTCAATGGGGGATGTATTATTGCGGTTAGATGACTTGGGAGTGGAGGATAAGTGGGAGAGTTTGGTGGCTATTGCTTGGGGGATCTGGAAGGAAAGATGTAATCTTCTACATGAGAATGACTCGATGCAGAATCGCAAGAAGTGTTTCTCCAACATGGAATGGGCACAAATCTTCCTGAAAGATTACCAAGAAAGCAAAGGCAAATTGGGGTTGGGCACAAGAGCAAATGGCCAACTGAGGATGGAAGACAACCTTGTAGATGTGTACTCTCTTAAGGTGGATGCAGCCTATAAAGAGGACAATAATATGTATGGGATGGGAGGGGTCCTTTGGGACCCAGGAGGAGGCATATAAAGAGCCTGCTACAGGCACCTCACAAGCCCAAGAACGGTTTTAGGAACTGAACTCAGGGTCATTGAGGAAGGACTACAATGGTGCAGGGACAACACAATAACAAGGGTGAAGGTCCTCTCGGATTCTATAGACGCTGAACGAGCAGTGAGGCAAAAAAAGACTTTTTGGAGTTGGGAAAGCTTTGTCCTGGAAAGGATATAGAATTTGGCGAAGAACGTCGTAGTGTGCGAAGTACTACATATACCCAGGACAAATAACGCGGCGGCACATGAATTATCGCAAACAGTCGCACACTCTCGTTCTTCTAGCGATTGGAGCAATGGAGAGATTCCTATTTGGTTGGCAGACATAGCAGCTTTGTAATTTGTTTGAAAATGTGTATTTGTATGCTATGCTTCGTGCTGTTTCAAAAAAAAAAAAAATCAAATGATGATTCATTAAACACCATTATCGAAAACCACTTATCAATAAATAATTTCCCGTCATGATTTTTTTTTTATATTACGATAAAAATCAGGTTATTTGGTCCGATGGCCCGACAGGCCCAGTAGCAATTACCAGACTGAGTTGGTCCGATCCCACATAAATGTGTGGTCTTACGGGTTGGTGTAGTCCGCCCAACCTGACCTATTTAATAGTTTATTCATTAATGTCTAGTATTAATTTTTTTTAAAAATCTAAGTTTTTTGGTAAAATGACAAAAGCATTGAGTTTTATAAATAGTTAGATTAATTTAATTTTAAAATCGAAAAACTTAAAACACAACAATCAAAACAAATATATAAAAAAAAAAAAAAAAAGTGAGAGAGAGTGAGTATAAGATCAAACAATCTACCACCACTTTTTTTTAAGCATAAAATCCTGAAAAATATATAGGGT
Organism: Galeopsis tetrahit; assembly: GCA_963675135.1. Taxonomy (NCBI): domain Eukaryota; kingdom Viridiplantae; phylum Streptophyta; class Magnoliopsida; order Lamiales; family Lamiaceae; genus Galeopsis; species Galeopsis tetrahit. The sequence continues at coordinate 66,311,403 of OY776122.1, read as the reverse complement.
TGTGTTTGGATGGAGGGATTTGATTTGAGGAGGTATTTCAAATGAAAGGTTTTGGAAATAGATAAATGATATGGTTTTAGAGATGATTTAAAATCCTCTCAATTTTAACTAAAAAAATATACTTAGGATTTTAATCTAAACAAGGGGAGTGGATTTGAATGATGGATTTGAAATCCATAGATCAAATCCCTCCATCCAAACGGAGCATGGGAGTATATATAATTGGGTGGTAAAGCAGGATGGAAGATAATGTGATTTAGACGTATCCAAGTAGGTATAATCAAGAACGTGGTGATGAAACTTTGGAATATCCTACTGACTGACTCTTAGGTTGTGTTTGGTTGGGTGGATTTGTGCTTATGGATTTCAAATCCACCGTCCAAATCCATTCTATATGTTTGGATTATGGATGGATTTCAAATACTTAAATTTGTGTCAACACATTTTTTAGTTAAAATTGAGAGAGATTTCAAATCCTCACTAAAACCATATCATTTAAAATTCATGTATTTTTAACTTCTTTCATTTAAAATGTCTTCTCAAATCAAATCCTTCCATCCAAACGCAACCCTTAAGGTGTAAAATAAAGTTGCAGAATACTTCCGTTGAGTCAGCATGGTGGTTTGAAAATCATCTGTGGTACTCCATTTCCTCCAATTATTAATTAATATCGTTGTTATTTAAGTATTACTAATCCGTTTTTTATAATACACAAAAATTTAAAAAAAAAGTGATAAAATAAGACAAAAACATTGAAGTTTCGTCCTATATTTTACAATAAACGTTTAATGAAAGTTAACAAATCATTTAATTTTATCATAATGCATTTCACTATTAAATAAAATATTTAAAATTTGTGATTTTTTAAAAAATTACATAGAAGTCTAAAATATAAGTAAAACTCGACCCAACCCGACTTGATTGAGCTAACACTGCCCTAGAAAATAGGCAATATAATGGATCCGACTCAACCTGAACTGTTTGACATCTCTAATTATATACTCATATTTTATTTATTTTAATTTATTAGTAGCATGATTTAATGCGATTGCATATTATTGAAGTGCAATCATTTAAAATAAAAATTAATACTCCATAATTCTTAAGAATCGGGCAGAAAATTAATCAGTCGGTCCGATTTCAATTTTTTTTTGGGTCCATTTTCACCCACTCTTAATTGTCAGTTGTATGTAATTGTCTCAAGAGTTACTAATCATAAGGGTTTAAAGATAATGTTATGTCATGATGATAATCTTGATTGTAATTTAACAAATAATTGTTATAAAATAATATATAAAATGGATGTCCTTTCAAATACTTTTAGATGATTCTAGTATAGGCACTTATGATGATCACTTATGATGATCTTTATGTTAGAATTCTAGGAGCCTCTCTTGCTCCCTATAAAAGGGTGGTATGCCACCCCATTTTGTACACTCGATGAAAAAGGAAGAAAAGTATTAGTTTTACAATACGTTATCAGCACGAGTCTCTACGTTGAGCCAAAATAATATTTTCAAGTATTATATACTTGAACCTCTTCAAGGTAGATTAAGGTAGTGTTTTTTTTTCTCCTTTCTCATTTCATTCTTCATTATGGCTACTTTCACAAAACTTGAATTTGCACCACTTGATATCACCGGAAAAAATTATTTGTCATGGATTTTAGATGTTGAAATTCATCTTGAGGCTATGGGTCTTGGTGATGCTATTGTTGAAAATAATAGTGCATCAAATCAAGACCGTGCCAAAACAATGATTTTCCTTCGTCATCATTTGGATGAAGGATTGAAAACTGAATATTTAACAGTGAAAGATCCACTAGTTTTGTGGAGAAATTTAAAAGAAAGATACGACCACCTGAAGATGGTCGTCCTTCCAAAAGCCCGGTATGATTGGCTTCATCTACGTCTGCAAGATTTCAAAACTGTCAATGAATATAATTCGGCTATGTTCAGAATTACTTCACAATTAAAGTTATGTGGTGAAACCATAACTGATGATGATATGCTTGAGAAGACATTCTCTACTTTTCATGTCTCGAATATGCTCCTGCAGCAACAATATCGAGAAAAAGGTTTTAAGAAATATTCTGAACTAATTGCATGCCTTCTCTTAGCCGAGCAAAATAATGAATTATTGTTGAAAAATCATGAGTCCCGACCCACCGGTTCCAGTCCATTCCCTGAAGCGAATGCGACTCAATCTCAAAATTCTGGTCGTGGTCGTGGACGTGGACGTGGACGTGGTGGTAGCCGAGGACGTGGTAATAATCGCGGTCGCGGTCGTGGTAGATTTACTCCATATAATAACAACAACCATGATCGTGACAAGAAACAAGCTGTCTCCCAGAAGAGAGACAATGGAGAAAAGAATGGAGAAAAGAAGAAATATGAGGAACATTGTTACCGGTGTGGAATGGAAGGTCATTGGTCCCGCGTGTGTCGAACAGCGGATCATCTTGTTGAGCTTTATCAAGCTTCTTTGAAAAATAAGGCAAAAAATGTTGAGACAAATTTTATTGATAACAATATTGCTCTTGATGGTGATGATGTGGTTATGACCCATCTTGATGTAGCCGATTTCTTTAACGATGTTAACTAAGCATATGATGAATACCCTATAAGTATTTCATGATGAATAAAATATTTATATATTTTGCATCTTTTATTAATATTAATTTCTAATTTATGTTTTATTTTTTTTATGAAGTAGCAATGGATGCCAAACATTTGGGAATGAATAGTGATGGTGATATTTGTCTAATTGATAGTGCTACTACACACACTATACTTAAAAATGAAAAATATTTTTCTCATTTGCAAAAGGGGGAGACAAATGTTAACACTATAAGTGGTAGTGCAAATTTGATTGATGGCTCCGGAAGAGCCACAATATTTCTCCCTGAAGGAACTAAACTAGTTATAAATAATGCACTACTGTCTCCCAAGTCTCAAAGAAATTTGTTAAGTTTTAAAGATATCCGCTGTTGGGAATAAAATGAGATATGTTTTGATCTAATACCAAAACCCCCTGAGACATGCCTAAGTCAATATAAATATGTTCTAAGAATGTTAGAACATATAGATTATAGGCTAGATGAGAAGCTGAAATGTTAGGTAGCTCTTAGACAATTAGATGCACAATTTGAGGGGGAACCTATGCTTTGAAGATGATCAAGATCAAGTCCCCTCAAGGCTCAAATTCTGGAACAATCACTTAAGAGTAAGGACACTCTATGAAATCTAAGATGCTCTTATCAGGAGAGTTGTCCAGAGAAGATGCTCCATATGCAAGAACAAGATTGTAAAGCTCAAAAGGACAAGTCCAATGAAGATGCTCTGATCAGGAGAGTTGTCCAGAGAAAATATTCATATGCTCTGATCAGGAGAGTTGTCCAAAGAAGCTAGCCATATGCAAGAACAAGCTTACCTAGCTCAAAAGGACAAGACTACTCAAAGGTTTTTATCAGGAGAGTTGTCCAGAGAAGTCAACTCTATGCATAAAGTGCTCTGATGCAAAAAGATTAAATATACTGATCAGGAGAGTTGTCCAGAGGAGTTGTCTCAGCTAAATTGATCAAGATCAAGTGCTCTGAAAGCCTGAGATCAACTATGCTGAAGAGTTTGAGACAACCAGTCCCTAAAGGTCCTCAAAGAAATAAGCTAAGACCATCCTCAAGAGAAATAAAGGGAAAGAGCCAAGTCATCTGAAGAAGAGCAAGCCAACCATGCTGAAAAGCAAAACTGCTGATAGTGATAAGGAGAGTTGTCCAGATGATAAGGAATGTTGTCCTATCATTGGATCAACCTTCAGAAGCCATGTCCAAGTCCTAACAAGAAGTCAAACATTGGGAAAAGTGCTGCAGAATGAAGACAAAACTGTTACAGCCGTTTATTACCCAAATGAGGACATGTCACTATCAAGAATTTGTCTTCCAGTTTGAAGAACTCAAGGAAGACATTTATAGCAATTTGGGGCTGCCTCTCCAACGGGCAAATCCTCCATTTTGTCTATAAATACAGAAGTGTGAAGACCATTTGAAAGCACCTCAACCTCAACCTCAACCTCAACCTCAACCTCAACCTTGACAAGAATATCCAACTATCCTACAAGTTGACAAGTGCTCTCAAGCTTTCAAAGAGACTATCTTAGTCTTTATACACTTCTTCTAAGCTGAACCCAATTGTATATCCATACACAAGCTTAGAGAGATATCCTATCCTTATACACTGATCTTCACTGTAAAGGATATCTCATTAGTTGGAACCTTACTTCAACCCTTACACCTTTCAAGAGTGAAAGTGAGAAGGTTGTAGTAGTAGAAGTGGTAGGAGCTGACTGTTGAGAGAAGAACAGTTCAGTTCTGAGTTGAGAAGAGGGTACTAGGACTCTAGACATCCTAGGGATCAATTCACCAAGGAGTGGTGTTCTTGATCAAGTGCACCTTGGCACTATAAAACAAGTTAATTCCAAGAGTGAAGGAATTATCCTGTTAAATCAGGGAAAGTGGATGTAGGAGCTTGAGTCTCTGAACCACTATAAACTCTTGTGTTGATTTACTTTACAAATACTTACATTCACTCAACACTGCACACAAAACTGATCTTTCAAGGATAAACATTCAAAGACGGTGCAAAACTGTTTTGGACAACTTCCCTGAAGCTTAACTGGACTGTGTTACATTGACTAAGTGATTTCAGAAATTAAAGGAGTCTAAACTTAAAGGGCCAACCACTATTCCGCACATATAACTCCCCTAGATAGTTGTTCAACTAAGTACTCAATAGTACTTAGTAGTTTGATTATCTTGGAAGAGTTAATCTTCTTCAGCAGAATTGTCCAAGACAACCTTGCTGAAACTCTGGTTTGATCAAATTAGCAAAAGAATTGCATACAAGTGTATTCCCCCCCCCCCATACACTTGTCATATACTCCTTTCAGGACCAACAAGTGGTATCAGAGCAGGGGTTCAAAGACCACTGCTTCTGAAGATCCATCTTGATTTTCAAAACTCACATATTTGGTGTGGTCACTGAACTGATCTCTATCTGAAATCCATTACTTATTGATTGACTGATTCTTATTGAGATATGGCTAACAACAATGCTGTTCCTCCACCTGCTGTCCAAGGTTTGGACAACATGGCCACAAATCCAGTCAACCATATTTCTCATCACAAACTGCCCATGTTTTCAATAGACAACTATGATTTCTGGAAAATTAGAATGAGGGCTCATCTTGCATCTCTTCATACTGATATGCTTAGAGTAATCACAAGAGGACCTTTTGTGTTTACTCAAACTAACCCCAGATTGACAGATGAGCAAAGAGCAGATATAAGGGAACTGATTCCCAAAGATGAGGATGACTTCACTGCTGATGAAAAGAGGAAAGATAATTTGAATTATCTTGCCATGAACACCCTCTATCAAACAATTCCAGATGCAGTTATGGGTAGAGTCTACCACTGCACCACAGCTAAAGAAATTTGGGATACCCTTGCTGAAATGTGTGAGGGCACTGAAAAAATCAAGGAGAACAAGCTCCAAGTTGCTGTGCAGAAGTTTGAACAATTCTCAATGGAGTCTGATGAGTCCATTGACAAATTTGCTGGTAGATTCACTGATGTGATGAATGAGATTAACTCATTGGGCAAGGTCTACACCAAGAGAGAGGTTGGACTGAAAATCCTAAGGAGTCTCACTCAAAAGTGGGATGTCTATGCTGTGATGATGCAGAATACCAAAGATCTCTCCACCATGCCCATGCAACAAATATTCTCAGAACTTAAAGCCTATGAGTTTGACCTCAATAGAAGAAAGCCTGTTGAGGAACCTTCAAATCCTACTAAGGGAGTGGCATTCAAATCCAAAGTTGCTGAACCAGAAATGCAACCCACTCCCAGATCATCAAAGACAGACTCCAAGACTGAAATGAAGGAAGAACTAGCCTTGATGGCTAGAAGGTTTGACAAGCTCAACACAAGGTTTGGTAGATACAAGAAATTCTACCAAGACAACAAATTCAGGAGAAGATACAATTCCCCTGAAGATCAGGCTGAGGACAAAAAGCCTGAAGAGAAAAGATCAGAGGACAAGTCCTCTGATAGGAGAAGATCCAGTAGAGCTGATCCTTCTTCATCTAAGAGAAGAGAAGAATCCAAGAAGGATGATGATGAAGACCTGTGCTATAACTGCAAAAAGAAAGGGCACTTCCAGTATGACTGCCCTGAATTGAGCTCTAAAGAAAGAAGAGAGAGACAAGCTAAAAGAGACAGAAAGTTCACCAATAGAAAGGCCATGATGGCTGGTGAAGAATCTGATAGTGCTGAAAGCCTCAACTCTTCTGATGGACTATTCTCCAACAGTGATGATGATGATGATGTTTGCAACATGGCTCTTGAGGATGATGAGGTATCCTCTACTTCTAGTTCACCATCATTCATCTCACAAAACACTAGTGAGGTTAACCTGAAACTTTCCTTGGGAAAGTTGATGGAAGATTTCACTAGATTACAAGAATTTCATGACATTTGTGTGAGAGAAAATGAAAGATTGGCTACTGAACTCACCAAGAACTCTGAGGTAGCTGTTGATGTCAAGTCTACTGAGTTGTATCAACAAATCTTGAGAAAGCTTGAGGAAGCAAATTTCAGGATAGTTGACCAACAAAAGGAGATTGATGATCAACTTCTCTCTCAGAAGAGAAAAGAATTTGAACTTAAAATTCTAAATGCCAAATTTGAAAAACTCTCACATGAGTATGATATTCTTAAATCAAGTGAAGAGAGCCTGAAATTAAAGATGTCTGCTTTGAACAAATCCTCTAGAGCAATAGAGGAAATTCAAAGTTATCAAAGACCTATGGCTCAAAGAAGTGGATTGGGTTTTGATCCATTTGAATCTTCACCTTGTCTTAGTGTTGCATCCACAAGTAACACTAAGAGAATCTTTGTTAAGTCAGTGGCACAACAAGCTGAAAATGAAGTAATTCAGCCACTGAACAAAGGAAAGGGCAAATTGAATGAAATGCCTACTCAAGTGATTCAGGAGAATAGGCCAAAACCTAAGGAAATGGCCAAAGCTCCTGAGCACAAGAGGAATATTGGTCAGCAGAGTAGACCCAATGGAAGGGCAAATCTCCTAAACAATGTTCAGAGGAACTATCCAAGGTATAATCAGCCTAGGCCAACTCATCTGAGAAAGCCTCAGCTGAATAGACCTAAGGACAACTATCCTCAAAGGCAGAATAAAATGAGACAACCAAAACCCTTCATGCCAAAGGGTAATGGTCATAAAAATGCCTTTCCTCAAAGACTTCATCAAGCTGCACAAAGAACTCATAAGTTCAGGAAAGTGGTCAACTCCCCTGAAACTTACAGAGTTAACACAATCACACATACTTTCCCAAAGGCATTTAAGGGAAAGACAGTGTATGTTGAAACACTAGGAAATCAACTTAGCCACCTTGAATCAATCAGGGTTATTAGGCAAGTTTGGGTTCCCAAAGGTACAGCTAACCTCTCAGGACCCAAAACTCAAAGGGTACCTAAACCTATCTAATTGCAGGTACAATTGGGCCACAAGAAGAGGAGCATGAACAAAAAGACAGCATGGTACCTTGACAGTGGATGCTCAAGGCACATGACTGGAAACAAGGAACTCCTCTCTGATTTTATTGAAAAAGAAGGCCCAAATGTCACCTTTGGAGACAGCTCACAAGCAACAACAAAAGGTTATGGTACTTTGATGATTGGTAACATCAAAGTAACCAATGTATCTTATGTAGCTGGTCTCAAATATAACCTCCTGAGTATCAGTCAATTCTGTGATAAAGATTTTAATGTTGAGTTCTCAAGTGGAAAATGTCTAATCAAGGATAAGACTCAACAAACTCTATTGACTGGAACTAGGAAGGGAAATGTGTATTTTGCAGACTGGGACAAGTCTACTGATGCTGCATGTTTTATTGCTAAAAGTTCTAGTGAACAAAGTTGGCTATGGCACAAGAGGCTAAACCACCTGAACTTCAAATCTATGAATAAACTTGCTAGAAATGCACATTAGTTAAAGGACTACCTAATGAGGTTTTCATTAAAGAACACGTGTGTAAGCCATGTCAAGAAGGAAAACAGATTAAAGCCTCATTCAAAGGAAAACCAGTCATCTCCACTGAAAGGGTACTTGAACTTCTACATATGGATCTGTTTGGACCAATTACCCCTTCAAGCATTAATGGTAGAAAATACACATTAGTGGTAGTAGATGACTTCTCTAGGTTCACATGGGTAGTATTTCTCCTTAATAAAAAGGAAACACAAGTCAAACTACCTGAACTTCTCAAGAGATTATCAAATGAGAAAAGCCTTAGCATTATCAAGATAAGATCTGATAAAGGCACTGAGTTCATTAATTCATACATCAATGAGTACTGCACATCAAATGGAATAGCTCATGAAACTTCAGCAGCTAGAACTCCCCAACAAAATGGAGTTGCAGAAAGAAGGAATAGAACTTTAAAAGAAGCTGTTAGAACTCTAATTGCTGACTCAAATTTACCTAAGAGGTTTTGGGCTGAAGCTATAAACAATGCATGCCATACTCAAAATAGATGTCTGATCACTAAGGGGCAAGGCAAAACCCCCTATGAACTCTGGAAAGGAAGAATGCCTAAAGTGTCCTACTTTCATATATTTGGTTGTAAATGTTTCATTCACAATAATGGGAAAGAACAGTTGAAAGCTTTTGACAGCAAAGCTGATGAGGGAGTATTTCTTGGATACTCTCAAATCAGTAGAGCTTTCAGAGTCTACAACAAGAAAACCCTTATAGTGGAAGAAACACCTCATGTTGTGTTTGATGAATCTATCTTTGAGATCAGGAATGATCATTTGGAACCTGAAGAAATCACACAGAGGACAACCAGATTAAGCCTAAAAGACAAAATCACTGAATTCATAGATGTTGTTCAAGCCAATCTGTCTGAAAAACCCACATTGGACAACAATCCAGAAGGCAACCTTCCTGAGACAAATCCCACTGATGGAAATGGTGAACTAAATGATCCAATCCCAGTTCACATCCAGGTAACAACTACCAATGAAGAAGCAGTTCCTGCTGAGGTAGTTAATGGGTCAAATAATCAAGGGGGAACTCAAAATGTTGAAAATGCCAATGTCCCTGACATTGAGGACAACACCCCTGATTATGATCCTGAATTAGATCCTGCATTAAATTATCCTGAATTCTATGATCAAAATGACTCACCTTCAGTAGAGGACAACTCTACTGAAGAGATCAGGAAAAGAAGGACTTGGTTGTCTGACCATCCTACTGATCTGATACTTGGTGATCCAAGTATAGGAGTCAGAACCAGAAAGTTTCATGGTGAAAGTGCTATGTTTTGCTGTTTCTTGTCAGAACAAGAACCAAGTAATGTTGAGGAAGCACTTCAAGATGCCAATTGGATCACAGCCATGCAGGAAGAACTGAACCAATTCACCAGAAATGAAGTATGGGAGCTGGTGGATAGACCTTCACATCAAGATGTTATTGGAACAAAGTGGGTGTTCAAGAACAAGAAGAATGAAAATGATGTGATTGTCAGAAACAAAGCAAGACTAGTGGCAAAAGGGTATTGTCAACATGAAGGCATTGACTATGATGAGACTTTTGCACCTGTGGCAAGGCTAGAAGCAATAAGATTATTTCTAGCTTATGCAGCCCACAAGAGGTTCAAAGTGTACCAAATGGATGTCAAGAGTGCCTTCCTGAATGGAGTCTTGAAAGAAGAAGTCTATGTGGAGCAACCACCAGGTTTTGAAATTGGAAACCAAGTTTACAGACTCAAGAAAGCTCTATATGGACTCAAACAAGCCCCTAGGGCTTGGTATGATACACTGTCACAATTCCTCTTGGATCATGGATTCACCAAGGGAACTGTGGACAGAACTCTCTTCAGAATCTCTGAAGGAGAGGACATCTTGCTTGTCCAAATTTATGTGGATGACATAATTTTTGGATCCCCTAATGAGAAGCTGTGTGAGAAATTCTCCAAGCTCATGCAAAGCAAGTTTGAGATGTCAATGATGGGGTTGATGAACTTCTTTTTGGGTCTACAAGTCAAGCAAACTAAAGAAGGAATCTTCATCAACCAAGCTAAGTACACCAGAGAAATGATCAAAAAGTTTGGGTGTACAACTAGCAAGCCAGTAAGGATCCCTATGAACATCAATTGGAAGATGGATCCTGATGAAAGTGGAGTGCCAACCAATTCCACTGAGTATAGAGGAATCATTGGATCACTCCTCTATCTCACTGCCAGCAGACCTGATATCACCTTTGCAGTAGGTGTTTGTGCAAGATTTCAAGCAAATCCTAAGAAAAGCCACCTTGAGGCTGCAAAGAGGATTTTGAGGTATCTCAAAGGCACTGAGAATCTAGGCCTTTGGTACCCTGCTGATGACAATATTGAGCTAACTGGCTACTCAGATGCTGATTATGGAGGATGTAGAATTGACAGAAAGTCCACTTCAGGGACTTGTCAATTCTTGGGCAATAAACTCATATCTTGGTTCTCCAAGAAACAAAATACAGTAGCCACCTCCACCACTGAAGCTGAATATGTTGCTGCTGGAAGTTGTTGTGCTCAAATCCTATGGTTGAAACAACAACTAAGAGACTACAAAGTCAACTCTACTGAAGTGCCAATTTTCTGTGATAACAATAGTGCCATTGCTATATCACAAAATCCTGTCTTGCACACAAGATGCAAGCATGTGGACATCAAGCACCACTTCATTAGAGATCATGTGGAGAAGAAGGATATCAAGCTAGTGAAAATTCACACAGACCATCAAAAAGCTGATATATTAACCAAGCCACTTGCAGAGGCAAGATTTCTGGAGCTATCAGCAGAGTTGGGATTACTTGATCCAGGGAAGTTGGACAAATAAGTCCAAAGAAGCTCATTGATTAAGGGGGAAACAAACTCAAACTTCAGCAGACTTGGTCAAGTCTACTGAAATTCAGAAACATGACCTTACCTCTTCAGGACACTTGTCTCTTGAAATTCAGGACACTTGTCCACAGTTCTTCAGGACACTTGTCCATGTAGGGTCAGATAAGTTGTCCTAGCTATCAAACCAAATCTTGGTATGATAAGCACCTATTTTTGGTGATCAATACCTATTTCGAAATCTGTCCCATTGAAATACAGTTTTCACCTTTTTGGGATTTAATTTGTCTCCCACCAAAAGGTCACTTTCCATGCATTAAATGCCAAGATTTAACTCTTGTTTGCATTAAACTTTTTGGGATATGATCTATCTCGAAAAATCCCCAGCCTTAAACAAACATTAAAAACCACCCACGTTTTGAATAAAACAGTTATTTCACTGTTACATTGGTTTTTGACCATTGGATAAAAAAATGGACAACTCCCCTGAAATCAATCCTAGCCGTCCATTTTGGATTTCCATTTTTGTTCACCTTTGAATTGTCTCAAGACCTTACCAACTCATTGACAAACATTCTTTTTAGAATATTCACAAGTCTTAAGATACCCACAAACACTTCTTCCCCAAGTATTCGAAACCCTAACTCAAAAGTTCTTCAAACTTTCTCATTCTTCATCAAACTTTTCTCTGCAACTTTCAATGGCCCCCAAGGTTAGACCTGAGATGCTTGTTGATTTCTCCAACAAGGATCTAGACCTAGATTTTGCCTATCTTAGCAACAAAAACAATCTTCACTTTGAGCCCATAATTTCCTTTGAAAGTGAAGATCCTGAGATTACTCCAACCCTAAGGTGGTTGAGAAGGGCTGGTCTCCAAAAGTTCTTGGAAGAAAGACCAAGTTCTTGCTTGAAGAGTTACATGGCAGAATTCTTTGCCTTCCTAAAGTGGAGAGGCAAACCTGAAGATGGAGAAGTATTAACCAGGTTAGCTTACACTGCAGAAGGAGAGGAGGAGTAGAGATTCCACAGAGTGAAATTCTCCTCAGAGGATCTGGAAGGAGCCTTTGGATTGCCTTATGAGGGAAGGAATCCAGAAGTCTATGGTACTGGACATGAAGAGGAAATAGCCCAAGAGTGGGTATTAGTTCCAGGCCCTCTCTCCTCAACTCAAAACAAGAAAACTCTCAAGCCAGAGTTTCTCAATCTTTTTGAGGTAGTTGCTAAGAGCCTCTTAAGCAACACTGGAAGCTTAGAGCAGGTCAGCCATCCTAGGATCAGAATCATGGCTGCCATTATTGATGCCAGTGATAAGGGCATCAAGTTTGATTGGAGGACCTTCATTATGTCTGAAATGATGAAGGAGAAGGCTAAATTTAAGGTGAAAGCCCACAATAAAGTGGTGCTAGAAGGGAAAATCAAGTATTGCACCAGGGCAAGCTTGTTGATTGAGAGGTTTTCCCACTATTCCCAGATGCAAACCTTTGCAAAACCCCTCCCAGCTCAAAAGATCCTCTTCAGAAAGCTCAGCAAGAAAACTGAGAAAAGAAGGATGTTAATGGCCAAGCCTGCTGAAGAACAGGAGGAAGAGAAGCCTAAAATGAAAAAGAGAACAAAGGCCAGGGCTGTCAAAACAAGAAAGATGTCTCAATTGTCTTCAAAAGAAGCCTCAGGAGCATCAGCTGAAGTTGATGCAGTGGCAGAAGAGGGAGTGAGTGTGCCTTCTGACCACTCAGAAGAGTTGAGGAGGAAGTACAATGAGACTAGGCAAAAGAAGAAGGGTGATAAGAGAATCAGGGAAATTGTCCCTGAGAAGGAAGGAAGTGGAAGCAGTAGGGCCAGCAAGAGAAGGGCCAAACCTACTGAGAAGGTGTTGGAGTTTCAAGAAGAAAGGTCTCTTCAATTGGCTCTAAGGGAGAGCAGAGCTGAAAGCAGGGCCATGGTATCATCTGGTTCTGGAACTCCAGAATCCAAAGTCCCTGAAGGTCAACCTATAGAGGCCAACCTCCCTGAAACTCAGTACCTTGAGCCCAACTCCCCTGAAACCAATGTCACCCCTTCCAACCAACCCATTACCCCTGTAAATCTCACTAAGAGGTATTCTCCAGAAGGGAATGAGCAAAGAAGTGGCATTGATGTGCTTGCTGACTTAGCAGTAGATGAGACAAGACTCCTGTCTCCCCTTGACTCATCCATGCTGAATTACTCAAAGCTCTTAGAGCATGCACTCAATGAGCCAACCCCTCTGAGTAAAGCCCCTTCAGACCCATTGCTCTCAAAAGCAACTGAAGATCCTTCTACTGCACCCAACCCTTCTGAGACCATTATCCCTGAAATCAATTTGCCTGAAGCCATGTTAGGAGAACCCAGAGCCAACTCCCCTATAACCCAAAGTCCCCATTTAAGTGGAGATGAGGAGGAGTATACTTATGAAAGTATGCTCAGAGGAGGAGCCAAGGCTACTGTGGACAGTTTGTATCCACAACTTGCTGAATTTCCAAGAATTCAGAAGGCCTTTCATGATTTAAGGATGCTTGTTGATGTAAAAGATAAATCTATGATGGAGATATCACAAGTCATCCAAGATAAAGGTGCAAACTGGTGGCAAATAGAGGAAAACAGATTGCTACACTTTGCTGGAGTTTCAAAGACAAGATTCCTCATTGATGAGGAGATTTTTGCAAAGTTGGTAGCCGATAAGATTGAAGAGGAGAAAGAAAGAAAAGCCAAGGGAATCAAACACCCTGACAGTGGCTCTAATGATGATGATTCCCCTGATGATCCCTCAAACCCTTCAAATCCCAACCCTCCTGAAACCCCTCAAGCCAACCTCCCTGAACCTCTTCAACCCAAGTCTTCTGTAGCAGATAGACTTTCCAATCCTCCTAAAACCTATCATAGGAAAGGCTCTGTAACTTCAGAGGTGTTGACCAAGGGTGGTAACACAACCAAAGACACATCTGCCAATGAAGGTTCTTCTGAACCCAAGGCACAGCCTAAAGATGTTGAGGTTCCTGTACTAGAGGCTAGTTTGATTAAGGCCTATTCAGTGTCAGAGGTGTTGGACATTGATCAGCCCTTAATCATTCAGGATGACTCAGTGGCTGCTGATATAAGCACTGTGATCTCCCCACAACTGCCATCTTTGAACCTTGTTGAAGGTGGAGATGCTGCAAGATTAGGAGAAGGAGTTGAAAAGGAGAGATTAGTTGAAAAATCAGAGGGAGTTGTGGATGAAAGAGAGGTAGTCATCACTAAGATAGTGAGTGTACCAACATATGAGGGTGAAATAAGTGAGGAAGGACAGGTTATTCTTGAAGTCAAATCTGAACTTCAAGAATCCCTTGATGAGAGGAGGCCTGATTCCTTGAGTGAGAACATCAATTATGAAGGGAGAAAAGAACAAGTTGAAAATGAGAAGAAGACTGCTGATGTATCAGAGTCTTATGCAAAAGAAATTGAGGGTGATGAGTGCTTATTTCCTAACTTGTTTGATTTATCTGATGTTGCAGGTATTTCTCTTGACCAAATTTTTGCAGATGAGTTCCTCACAGATGCACCTATCCAAGTTGATACAGGCTCAGCTCAGGCCCTACTTGGAATGCAATCAGAGAAGTTGGACTCCTTGGCTCATCAAGTCCAATCTGCTCATGCTGAAACTTCAGGAGCATTGAATGAGCAAGGAAGGACTCTAGCATCTGTAGAAATGAGGCTCACTGGCTCTGAAGATGTTGTGCTACCAACCCTTGAGGCAAGAATCAGTGGTGTGGAATCTGGTCTCCAAACCATCTCCACTGAAGTTCAAAGTGCCAAATCAACCATGGAAGCCATCTCAGAGGAGGTCAAGAAAGAACAAAAGCTGCTGAGAGACAATCACAATGCTAATGTCAAAGCTCTCAGGCTAACTGTCAAACAAGCTATTGGAAAGAAGACTGCACTGCAAAAAAATAAGAGCTGAAGAGCAAAGGCTAGCTATGGTCAAAGCTGCCTCAGAAAAATTTTCCCAAGAAGTGTTGGCCAACATTGCTGAAGGTGCAGTGGCCAACCTCACTGAGCTCTTAAAAGCCCAACTGGATGCATCTCTGAAAACAGCCATGGAAGAGGTTGTCCAACAAAAGATGAAGCCTGTTCTAGCTTTCCTTAGCTTGAGCAGTGATAGAATGCAGAATATACATGATGAGAATGTATATTTGTTGGAGGAGATGAAGTCCCTAAACCAGGCCCAATCCCTGATGGCCTCAACAATGAGTGACCTCAAGCCCCAGTGTTTTGATGCTGCCAAAAAGGGGGAAAGGGAAAGAGCAAGGGCAAAAGGTGCCTTAGTAATTGGGAGTCCAGTGAAAGGGAAGGACAAAGTCCCTGAAGGAAAGGGAAAAGAGCCAGAAATGCTCAATTTGGAAGAATTGGATGAAGAGGAGCAGTTAGCATTGGCATTGAAAAACTCAATGGCCTCAGCTCAAGAGGAAAGAGTAAGGCTACAACAAAGACCAGGTGGTGAAGTGTCAGGTTTGGACAAAGATGCTGAAGGTGTCCAAACCAGAGGAAAGATCAAGAAGGCCCAAGGAAAGAAGAGACAAATTGAGAAATTCACTGACTTTCCTAGCAGCCTTGATCTTCCACCTGAATTCAGAATTGATGAAGATGAGCCTACATCAAAGAAAGCCAAAGCTGCTGAAAAGGACAAATCTTCTGAATCTGGCAAAACTGCTGAAGGAACCAAGTCCTCTGAAGACACTGAAGAGTTATTTGCTGAAGGATTTGGATCTGAACCTAAGAAGAAGACAACTATCCAAGCCCATGATCCATCAAAACTGTTTCATGAAGGGTATGGTAAAGACCCTGAAACACAACAGAAACTGGCCATGATGAGGGCCCATGAAAAAATGGATCTGATGGAAGAAGCCAACAGAGCAAGAGATGAAAGGAGAGCAAACTTTCAGAAACCAAGAAGGAGGAGAGCAACTTACAGCAAGATGAAGCCTCAGCTTCTAATCCCAATGGACACCAAATATCCACACTTGGATAAATGGGTGCCAATTCAACTGAATGACACATGGGAAGAAGCCAAAAGGGAGTTTGTCTATGACTATTATGTCATTGACAGATGGAATGGAGGAGATGCAAACTCTGCCTTCACTGAGTTCATGCTAGAATACTACAGAGAGTTGTATCAACAACTACTTGCAGCTGCTGACATTGCAAGATTTGAACTCACAGCTCCCAAGCCAATCATATACATGCCTCCAAAGCTTGAAGGATGGATTGACCAAGCAAGAATTCTGAGGGAATTCACTGAGATCCTTAAGCTGAACAAGATGGTTCTTGGACCTAAGGGAACCAACCAAGAAGCCATGGCACTGAAAAGAAGAGTGTGGGCACAGTATGGAATGCTGCCACCTCCTGAGGATGATCTTTGAAATGGCTAAGTCTTCTGACCTTACTTGAATGATCAACTATGCTGAAATATGGTCAAGTTTGCTGATGTGTTAATCTGTTTGCTCTGGTTTGTTATGAATTGCTCTGATACAAGTTCTGTGCTCTGATGCTGAAAATATTATTTTGAATTATTGTAATGAATTGCTCTGATGTATTGATTCATGCTCTGATATGTTAATTTCAACTATCAACATGCCTGTAATGATTTTTGAATGAATGATAGTTGAACTTATTTTGAATCAAGAAACACAAATCTCTCTATGACTATCCTTGAAACCTACTTGCAACAAAAACAGTGAATACACTAACACATTATCTTTTCAGGAATATTGACCTTAGTCATGTCTTCTGAAGATATATGTAATAGATGTAGACAAGTCACTTTTGCTTAAATTGTGTAGGTTTTGGCATCATCAAAAAGGGGGAAATTGTTGGGAATAAAATTAGATATGTTTTGATCTAATACCAAAACCCCCTGAGACATGCCTAAGTCAATATAAATATGTTCTAAGAATGTTAGAACATATAGATTATAGGCTAGATGAGAAGCTGAAATGTTAGGTAGCTCTTAGACAATTAGATGCACAATTTGAGGGGGAACCTATGCTTTGAAGATGATCAAGATCAAGTCCCCTCAAGGCTCAAATTCTGGAACAATCACTTAAGAGCAAGGACACTCTATGAAATCTAAGATGCTCTTATCAGGAGAGTTGTCCAGAGAAGATGCTCCATATGCAAGAACAAGATTGTAAAGCTCAAAAGGACAAGTCCAATGAAGATGCTCTGATCAGGAGAGTTGTCCAGAGAAAATATTCATATGCTCTGATCAGGAGAGTTGTCCAAAGAAGCTAGCCATATGCAAGAACAAGCTTACCTAGCTCAAAAGGACAAGACTACTCAAAGGTTTTTATCAGGAGAGTTGTCCAGAGAAGTCAACTCTATGCATAAAGTGCTCTGATGCAAAAAGATTAAATATACTGATCAGGAGAGTTGTCCAGAGGAGTTGTCTCAGCTAAATTGATCAAGATCAAGTGCTCTGAAAGCCTGAGATCAACTATGCTGAAGAGTTTGAGACAACCAGTCCCTAAAGGTCCTCAAAGAAATAAGCTAAGACCATCCTCAAGAGAAATAAAGGGAAAGAGCCAAGTCATCTGAAGAAGAGCAAGCCAACCATGCTGAAAAGCAAAACTGCTGATAGTGATAAGGAGAGTTGTCCAGATGATAAGGAATGTTGTCCTATCATTGGATCAACCTTCAGAAGCCATGTCCAAGTCCTAACAAGAAGTCAAACATTGGGAAAAGTGCTGCAGAATGAAGACAAAACTGTTACAGCCGTTTATTACCCAAATGAGGACATGTCACTATCAAGAATTTGTCTTCCAGTTTGAAGAACTCAAGGAAGACATTTATAGCAATTTGGGGCTGCCTCTCCAACGGGCAAATCCTCCATTTTGTCTATAAATACAGAAGTGTGAAGACCATTTGAAAGCACCTCAACCTCAACCTCAACCTCAACCTCAACCTTGACAAGAATATCCAACTATCCTACAAGTTGACAAGTGCTCTCAAGCTTTCAAAGAGACTATCTTAGTCTTTATACACTTCTTCTAAGCTGAACCCAATTGTATATCCATACACAAGCTTAGAGAGATATCCTATCCTTATACACTGATCTTCACTGTAAAGGATATCTCATTAGTTGGAACCTTACTTCAACCCTTACACCTTTCAAGAGTGAAAGTGAGAAGGTTGTAGTAGTAGAAGTGGTAGGAGCTGACTGTTGAGAGAAGAACAGTTCAGTTCTGAGTTGAGAAGAGGGTACTAGGACTCTAGACATCCTAGAGATCAATTCACCAAGGAGTGGTGTTCTTGATCAAGTGCACCTTGGCACTATAAAACAAGTTAATTCCAAGAGTGAAGGAATTATCCTGTTAAATCAGGGAAAGTGGATGTAGGAGCTTGAGTCTCTGAACCACTATAAACTCTTGTGTTGATTTACTTTACAAATACTTACATTCACTCAACACTGCACACAAAACTGATCTTTCAAGGATAAACATTCAAAGACGGTGCAAAACTGTTTTGGACAACTTCCCTGAAGCTTAACTGGACTGTGTTACATTGACTAAGTGATTTCAGAAATTAAAGGAGTCTAAACTTAAAGGGCCAACCACTATTCCGCACATATAACTCCCCTAGATAGTTGTTCAACTAAGTACTCAATAGTACTTAGTAGTTTGATTATCTTGGAAGAGTTAATCTTCTTCAGCAGAATTGTCCAAGACAACCTTGCTGAAACTCTGGTTTGATCAAATTAGCAAAAGAATTGCATACAAGTGTATTCCCCCCCCCCCATACACTTGTCATATACTCCTTTCAGGACCAACATCCGCAAAAATGGGTATCATATCGAGACTCTAAATGAGAAAAACAGTGAATGTCTATTGATTACACAAGTTGTTTCTGGAAAGAAACGTGTGTTAGAAAAGCTATATTCACTCTCTTCTGGCCTATATTACACGAATATAAATACAGCTGAAACATATCACCTAATAGACCAGAAGTCTATTACTCCCAATGATTTTATGGTTTGGCATGATCGACTTGGACATCCTGGTTCCACCATGATGAGGCGCATAATTGAACATTCACATGGCCATTCATTAGAAAATAAAAATGTGTTAAATTCTAATGAATTCTCATGTGTTGCATGCTCTCAAGGGAAGTTAATTGTTAGACCTTCACCAACTAAAGTGGGGATTGAATCCCCTGCATTTCTAGAACGAATTCATGGTGATATTTGTGGGCCTGTAGATCCACCATGTGGACCATTTCGATATTTTATGGTGCTAGTTGATGCATCAACGAGATGGTCACATGTATGTCTCTTATCCTCTCGCAACTTGGCATTCGCAAGATTACTTGCCCAAATAATAAAGTTGCGAGCACAATTTCCAGATCACCCAATAAAGAAAATTCGTTTAGATAATGCTGGTGAATATTCATCACATGCTTTTTATGATTATTGCATGTCGATTGGAATAAGTGTTGAACATCCTGTAGCTCATGTTCACACACAAAATGGTCTAGCCGAATCATTTATCAAACGATTACAGTTAATTGCTAGACCATTGTTAATGAAATCAAAACTCCCTTTATCTGGTTGGGGACATGCTATACTACATGCAGCAACACTTGTGAGAATTCGGCCGACAAGTTATAATAACCTTTCTCCCCTTCAATTAACATTTGGTTATGAGCCCAATATCTCCCATTTAAGAATTTTCGGGTGTGCGGTTTATGTTCCAATTGCACTGCCTCACCGAACTAAATTGGGCCCCCAACGAAGGTTGGAAATATATATCGGGTATGAATCACCTTCTATAATTAAATATATTGAACCATTAACAGGTGATTTATTTACTGCTAGATTTGCAGATTGTCATTTTGATGAATCTCATTTCCCGACATTAGGGGGAGGTAAGGATCAACCGAAAAAAGAAATCAATTGGAAAATTGCATTAGATTTCCTTGATCCTCGTACAAAAGAATGTGAACTAGAAGTTCAAAGGATCATACATTTGCAACAAATTGCAAATCAATTACCGGATGCATTTAGTGACTCCAGAAGAGTTACTAAATCACATATTCCTGCAGAAAATGTTCCGGTTAAGATTGATGTCCCTAAAGGACAAATAACAAGTGCTAATGAATCTAAAGCACGCCTGAAGCGTGGTAGACCTCTTGGTTCCAAAGATAAAAACCCTCGAAAGAAAAGAGGAATAATTAAGATTGACGAGTCAAATGAGGATGAACAACTCGCACGTAGTGAGAAAATTCAGCTTCCTGAAGAAGTTGTCTCAGAAGATGTTGCTCCTGAAGAGCATGAGGTTGTAGAAACTTCAATAAATTATATCACTACGGGAAAAAGTTGGAACCGAAGAGAAACAGTCATTGACAATGTTTTTGCATATAATGTAGCACTTGATTTTTTGGAAGAATTTGAGGATCATGAACCCAGATCGGTTAATGAATGTCGGCGTAGAAATGACTGGCCAAAATGGAAAGATGCAATTCAATCTGAGTTGGATTCACTGGCAAAACGAAAAGTATTTGGACCTGTAGTCCAAACACCTGAAGGTGTAAAGCCAGTGGGATACAAATGTGTATTCGTGCGAAAAAGAAATGAGAAAAATGAAGTTGTGAGATATAAAGCACGATTGGTAGCCCAAGGTTTTTCACAAAGACTTGGATTTGACTATGATGAAACATACTCTCCTGTGATGGATGCAATTACATTTAGATATCTTGTAAGTTTTACCGTGCATGAAAAACTTGAGATGCGTCTAATGGACGTAGTCACTGCATACTTATACGGTAATCTTGAAAAAGATATCTACATGAAAGTCCCTGAAGGATTCAACATGCCTGAAGCATGTAAATCAAATCCAAGAGAAATTTATTCTATTAAATTGCAAAGGTCTTTGTATGGGCTCAAACAATCCGGACGTATGTGGTATAATCGTCTTACCGAATGTCTAGTCAAGGAAGGTTATACCAATGATCCAATATGTCCATGCGTTTTTATAAAGAAAAATGGATCACGTTTTGTGATAATTGCAGTGTATGTTGATGATCTCAATTTAATCGGGACTCCTGAAGAGCTCGAAGAGGCAGTTGCATATTTAAAGAAAGAATTTGAGATCAAGGATTTTGGAAAGACAAAATTTTGCCTTGGTTTGCAAATTGAACACCTCGAAGGTGGAATTTTTGTCCACCAAACTGCTTACACCCAAAAGGTTTTAAAGAGGTTCTATATGGAAAAGGCACATCCACTAAGTACCCCAATGGTCGTCCGGTCACTCGATCCTAATAAAGACCCTTTCAGACCGCGAGATGAAAATGAAGAGATACTTGGTCCTGAAGTACCATATCTCAGTGCAATTGGTGCACTTATGTACCTTGTTAACTGCACAAGGCCAGATATATCATTTGCAGTTAATTTACTAGCAAGATTTAGTTCATCTCCCACAAGGCGACATTGGAATGGTATAAAACACATTTTTCGCTATCTCCAAGGAACAGTTGATCTTGGCCTATTTTATTCAAATAAATCTCGACCTGAATTGCTTGGTTATGCTGATGCTGGGTATTTATCTGACCCACATAAAGCAAGGTCTCAAACTGGATATGTATTCACATGTGGTGGTACAGCCATTTCATGGCGATCTACAAAACAGTCACTTGCTGCCACTTCTTCAAATCATGCTGAAATTATAGCAATTCATGAGGCCAGTCGGGAATGTGTTTGGTTAAGGTCAATGATTAATTATATTCGAAAGAATTGTGGATTGTCTCATGACAATAAAAATCCTCCAACTCTATTATATGAAGATAATGCAGCTTGTATAGCTCAACTAAAAGGAGGATACATTAAAGGAGATAGAACTAAACATATTTCACCAAAATTCTTCTTTACTCATGAGTTGCAAAAGAATGGTGAGATCGATGTGCAACAAATCCGCTCAAGTGACAATTTAGCAGATTTATTTACCAAGGCACTACCTACTGCAACATTTGAGAAGCTGGTGAAGCGTATCGGAATGCGTCGATTAAAGGATTCCGCATGATGCTTGGATCAGGGGGAGATTGAATACACTAAGTAATATGTACTCTTTTTCCCTTGCTAGGTTTTTGTCCCACTGGGTTTTTCCCTAGTAAGGTTTTTAACGAGGCATATTCTTTGTGTAATGACGGACATCCAAGGGGGAGTGTTATAAAATAATATATAAAATGGATGTCCTTTCAAATACTTTTAGATGATTCTAGTATAGGCACTTATGATGATCACTTATGATGATCTTTATGTTAGAATTCTAGGAGCCTCTCTTGCTCCCTATAAAAGGGTGGTATGCCACCCCATTTTGTACACTCGATGAAAAAGGAAGAAAAGTATTAGTTTTACAATAATAATGTTGTTTTTCATGAAATTTTTAGGAACATTTTTTTTAGTTTACTTATTGAATAAGAGTGTTAGTTTATTGAATTTAAAAAATATATTCACAAAATTTTAAAAATATAAAATTTAAATTTTCTTAAAATTGAATGTAGTATAATAAGTACTCCGAGTTAACATTAATTAATATTTTTTTTTTAATGTTAGTTAGTGATATTATAAAATAAATATACTATAAACAATAATTAAACTTTAAAATATCATGACATATTTTAATATATCACACCGCGGGAGCACTACTAGTACGTACAATTTTCCATGGCTTCATACACGATTTATTGTCAAACAAATTGAGCAGGTCTAACACGAAACACAATAAATAATTATACCATTAAAGAGTTTCGTGTGAAACAATCTTGTGTATAAGACGAAATTCTACTTTAATAATAAAACTTAATTTTATTTATCATACAAGTTTATGCATCAATATTTTTGTCCCGAACACTACGGGCAATTTTGTTTTGGGACTCACACGTCCGGACGTGGGACGTAACGTCTCCTGTCTTGTTCTAGTTCGAGATTTCACATTCGGATTTCAACATCCAATTACATTCACCCCTAAAAATACCTATATATTTTACTATTATAATAATACAACATCACTCACTCTTACTAATTGATTTGACATAAAGTAACGTCGTATCCAACTTAACATCCCAAAATAAACATACACAATCACTAGTATTCATCAAGATTTCTCCATCCGGATTTTTCCATCCTACATAATTCCAAAACAAACACACCCTGCATTATTGAAGACATGGTAATTGAGTTGAGGAAAAGAGTCCAAGATTTACACTACCTCCCACGTCGATGAACTATGATGGCGCACAAGCAGTCCAAGTTTACAACAAACTCTTTATACCCTCTAAATCTCACTATATGTGTAAAATTAGTTTAGCTCATGAGTTGTTATACTTTTTTTTTTTAAAAGGTTCAATCTCATATACTACTCCATAAGACTATCTCATATTAAAAAAGAAAAGAAAAAAGAGAGCATATTATTATCGTGGTAGATCAAAACAAAAAGGACAGAAGTTAGATGTGCGTCCACATTTGTTCTTGAAAGCAAAGCGGTCATCAAATAAACCATTAAAAAATCGTGCTTCTTCTCTTCTTATTATTAGGAAACTGTCAATTTGTTCACCAACAATAACAAAAAAGAAAATTCCACGGGAATCGTTTTTTTTTTGTGTGTGTGTGTGTTTTTTTTCTTTGGGAATCCACCGAAATCTTTTTACCCTGCAAAGATGCCTCCACTAGTAAAGGAGGATTAAACTGGCTCTTCAAAAAAGAAAAAAAAAACTGGAATTTCGGTAGGGGCCCACAAAAGTTCTTGAATATTCATAGGAAAATAATAGAGATAGCTAGCCACGTTTGGTTTCAATTAGTTCTACTTCTAACATTTGTAAGGTTTAAAATATTTTTATCATTCTTCTATATAAATAAGAACACATTAATCTATAATGTTCTTGCGTAGTTTGAAAATCTAATTTAATTTGTTGAAACGGTAAACGCATTTTTATTAATAAAGCAAAATAGCAAAAAGTTGGGCATAAGGCATACCCAATAAAGTTGGGTATATATTTCGTTCAAAACTTCTACTTCAGGCATTTTGGGCTTTATTAAAAATTCTACTCCACAGAATAAAAAATTAACCAACAAGCAAAGTAGAAGAGAATAAAGATTGACAACTTTGCCAACATAAATTAAAGCATCAAGAGTGTGTTTGCAGGTTTTTTCGTGCTTT
This sequence comes from Galeopsis tetrahit, assembly GCA_963675135.1. Taxonomy (NCBI): domain Eukaryota; kingdom Viridiplantae; phylum Streptophyta; class Magnoliopsida; order Lamiales; family Lamiaceae; genus Galeopsis; species Galeopsis tetrahit. The sequence goes on along the minus strand of OY776122.1, from coordinate 66,287,245 downwards.
TAAAGAATCAGGTGTTCCAAAATATGTGGTCTAACCAAACTTAATTAATTGGTTTTTGTAGGAAATTAGATCAAAACAATCCGGTGCTTCAAAATAAAGGGTTAACCAACAAAGATAAAGTTCAAATACACTTGTTTGGTTCAGGCACTCGTTTCACATAAAAATTTAGCGGTTCGCATCCAACCTCCTTGAATAAGAGGCGAAAAATTAAAATCGGCGAAAATTCAAATTGTGGACTAAGAATAATACTAGCTAGTTAATTCAGTTGATTTTATTATGATGTTTAATTTTTTGAACATTACAAAGGTGACAACGTATCCTATAAAAATAATGTCGCATTTCAAAAGTTATGATACTTGACCGATTTGATATATATATTAGCCTGTCCTTTCTAAGATATGCACAAACATGCATGTGTATCTGAAAAATATTAAGTGGACATAAAGCGATATTAATTAATGTGGTGACCACAATAACGTAAAGGGGAAGATAATCCATACGTATTTATGATCATAAAGGAGCCACGTATATATATATATATATATATAGTTCTCAAAATTTTATTATAATTGTATTTCAGATTTTGAATTCATTAAAAATTTAAAATAATGCGTTTTTTTCATTACAATCCAAGTCAAGTCCCATCATTAATTAAGAGCTGTCTCTTTGTCGAATGGAATATGTAGTCATGTAGTGTGACTAGAAGTAATTTTTTATAAAACCATACGATTAAGTATTACTATGGGTGAATTATCACATTTTAAGTCATGAAATACCAGACAATTTTAGAAGAAAAAAAAAGGTGATGATCAGATGCATGTAAAATTAAGCTCAAATAAACTTTCCCTTTTTCGGTCTTGAAAATGACATCAGAGCTCAGATTTTTTTTTTTCAGAGTAAATAATTAGAAGAAATGTGATTTTAAAATTAATGATAAAATATTTTTAAAAATATGAGGACGTATTTTCTAATATAACTAAAATTGACCAATAATAAATGTATCCAAGCAACTTTGAGTGCAAATATTACTAATTCTTTGAAATATGTTGAAATTATCCAATAAAATTTGCCGACACATAGTGTGAGTGTGTGATAAATCATTCATACCTAATGCGATTTTGGACAACTAATTATATTTAAATGTAACGACGGTTGGTTGGTTGATAGTACAAAGATTGTTGATCAAATCTGATACCCACTCAACTTCCATCAAACATTATATTTGTGCAGGGGTCTACACCATTTTCTTTTTCTTTTCATGATGGCGAACATAAGTATGAATCATAATTAAAGCAGATGAATTTATAAAAAAAACCATTAATTAATTTCTTAAACATGCATATTTTACAATCATATATCGAGTCAACCTGATTATTATTCAGAATGTGATTAAAGAAGTTGAAATTAAGATTTATGACACCCCCTCCCACTTATGTTTCTAACCTATTCAACACTCCAATATATATAGTCCAAAGCATTTATAATGAAGTTTCAAATTTCAATTTGTACATCTATATATAATATTTACAGTTTTTACCATTTATTTAGCATGTCATTTAATAGTCGAATTGAATAGTGTAGAGGACAAAAACTAATTAACTTTTAGTTTGCATTGACAACACACATCACTCGCACTCCTCACTCTCTCGGTAGCACATTATAAAGAAGATGAGGTCTTCGACTCACTATTCACATGTGAGACTGCCAACAAAATACTCCATTAGAACAAGAAACGAGGTTGAACCACAAGTGTTAAATTCAGTGACCAAAATACAATATGTTCTACCCAACAATCGATTTACTTAATTTAGTTGCTAGATTAATTCATTAATAATTACATTATAATTTTATAGACGTTGCATCTAGTAAACTCGGTCTTCTCTTTTTTTTGACAGAAAGGTGAAATATATTAACCAAACAACTAAAGCATCAGTTATTACATCCGCTTCAATAGACAACAGAACAGCCACAGAAAATAAATTTGTACGCAAGAAAACCCAAAACAAGCTAAACGATGCACCACCTTGTTTCCCGAACGCCTCGTCCAAGAGAAAGACACCGAAGTAAAACTCAAAGTGAGCTCCAAAATATCCCGTATCAGTTGTCCAAAATATGACTGATCTGGGTGTGGGTTAAGTAAGGCATTACACACCACCTGGGAATCTGTTTCCACAACCAGCGATTGCACTTCATAGGAGAGGGCCCATCGCAGACCACGCATAACATGCAGTCGCCGCCTCAGCCACCTCTACCTCCCATTCTACCTCCTTTCGCTCTGTAAAACACCATTGAACATCACCAGATTCATCCCGGAGAACACCACTCCAATTCCCCTACGAACTGAAGCATCTGTATTCAGCTTTAGTACATGGGCCTGCGGGCGAATCCAGTTCTTTTCCGTAATCGGTATAGCAACACGTTTTGGTGTAATAGAAGCTCGCTGAAACTCAGCTAAGTATTCCTCCGCCATTCGTATTACTTGCCCTTGTTCATAAACTTTTTCACGGAACATTAAGGTATTTCTAAAGAACCACAAAAATCAGGGGAGGACTACAAATCTGCTGCCCTGTCCAGGCTCCGGAAATGACCCCACCTTCAACACCACCCAGTCACCCATCGACAGCTCTCCACTACAATCCAGTGGAATGCCCGCCACCTCCCAGAACTAACGAACCCAGTCACAATCTCGACCCATATGCTCAATAGTCTCAATCTCCTCGTTTTATCATTTATCTTTTCATGCAAGGGCGAATTTATGAGTGGCAGACGATCACACCTATTAATATTGGAGATTTTTTTTTAATATGTAAAATTTATTTATTTAGACATTTAATTATGTTGTAAGGGTTCACCCCATGCACCTTTCGCGAGTCTAAACTTTGTATGTAAGTATTTAATTTGTTTTCATCTAAATTTAATAGGTATATGTTTCAAAATGAATATATGGATATATTTTTATTACCACCATACAAACCATCAAGTTGTGTTTTGTACAGGAGGGTTTTATTTGAGAAGGCATTTTATATGAAAGGATTTAAAAATACATGGATTTTAAATGACATGATTTTAGGGGATGTATTGGTTGTGAATTCTTTATGATTTTTTTAAACTTTCAAAGTTTAGGGGTATTCAATTCGAATTTTTAAAAGTCTTTAAAAACTCTGAGGTATTCAATACAGATTTTAAAAAGTTTTAAAAAATATTTGGTATTCAACAGTCTATAAATTTTAATAGTCTATGGATTTTGTTGGATTCTCCTCCAAAAATATAAATAAATTACATTATCCAAAATCTCTTCTAAAAACCAGAGATTTCAACGGATTCTCTCAGAGAATTCTGGTCAGAAGTATGGATGGCAATATTGACCCAACCCGCGGGTACCCGTCCCACCCTGCGAGCTTTGGTCAGGTCGAATCCGCCCCGTATTGAGAACGGATCGGGTCTGTCCTGTCCCGTATGTGAACGAATCGGGTCTGGGTCTTATGTTCGACCCACGAGTATCCGACCTAACCCGAATTATTATATAAATTATATATATATATATTTTATTGGTAAAATACTTTATATATATATATATATATATATATATATATAACATGAAAAGTGAATTGTTTCAATATATGTATATATGCAGGAAAAAAATAGTTTTCAATCGTGAGAAACAGCTTATATAAATTCAACATAATATGAAAAAATGGTGTAGGTCCGCCCCGAACCTTATGGGGCGGGTCCGGGGCAACTATCTAGGACCTGTACGGGGAGCGGGGCGGGTCCGGGACATAATAAATTAGAACGTATCTGGGGCATATACAAGTGTATTTTATATACATTTGCATCAATAGTTCCAGCGCCGGAGTTTATGAAAATCTATGTAAATCAATAAAAAAAAAATATTTCACAATTCTGTCAAGTCTATGAAAATCCATATAAATCAATTTTGAAAATTTAAAATTCTCTCAATTTTAACTATAAAAAAATGGTTCAAATTTTAAAATTTAAAATTCATTCATTTACTTTTTTTATCAAGTGGAGTGAATTTGAATTGTTAATTTAAAATACATAGACCTAGACCCTTCAATTCAAATAGAACCTCACTTATTTAATTAATTTTCCATTTATTTATTCGTATACATACCATCACTCTATTCATAAGTGAATTATGCAATACCACGTGATAACTTCCGGCCAACTCATCTAATTTATATAAAAACAATCTATACTTTTTTAAATTTGTATAAAAAAAATATACATACAAACTATAGACGGAAGGGTATTATATTAAATTAGTTTTTTTTTTTTTTTTATAAGAATGCTAAATTCGTCCCTATTCCCACGAATTGATGACTAGCTACACCAACATATATTACGTACCACACGTTTGTGATCGAAACTAGTCGCAAGTTGCGTTACTTTTCTTCATCTTTTATTTAGTTGTTAAAGCAACAATAATGCAATCTAAGACCTGCACTAATTTTATTTTATTTTTAACTCGATCGATGCGAGACCTAAAAAAAAAACTGTGGGTGCGACTTTTGGCCACTCATTATAACGTGATATTCCAATATATAGCTTTAACCAGAATACATGTTTCCACTTACATGGCATGGTTCTCATGACTTTAATCATTCAAAATTAGATCTTATATCCAATTTACTTTTAATTTGAAGAAAACAAATAAACAAAGAATAGTGGGAAGACAAAGACTCCTAACCAAGTAATTGCATATTCAATTTACTAGTAGTCTTATTCACTCTTGTTTGAAAAAATAGATCATGGATTTATCATCGTTCACACAAGAAGTATGTATGATAATTTTCAGATGATATTAAGCTTAAATTTAATTGAATTATTTTCACTAAATAACGTTTTTATTTTTAATGTCCCATTTTTCCAATTAACTAGAACTCAATATCAGATTTAGACAGTGATAGTCTCACCACTTATATGTAGATTTACTTTCTCTTTAAACAAGCAATTTCATTTTCTTGCTTTATATTTTTGTTGTTAATAAAACTGATAAAATATAACTTCTCAATAAATTTGATTTTTAGATGAGATTGATTTTTTTTTTTTTAATATCAGAGTCTTTCCGTCCACGAATTAATATTGCATTTGTCTCACTGCTTTTTTCCTCTTTCTTTTGGGTTTTTTTAAATCTTTTGATTAAGAAACCTGATAAAATAATAGATGTAGTATAAGTGATTGAGAAAATAGAAAATAATACAAATATGGTAAAGTCTAGTATGCACACGAGTATAAGATGAAATATGATAAATAAAAAATACAGTACAAGTGATGTGATTGAGAGAAATAAAATAATGTATAAAAAATATAATGAAAAACTTATATTTAAATGTTCATTAAAAAAAAGTGAAGAACTTATAATGGAACTAACGAGTAACAAGTGTCGGAGATTCGAGAAGAATGAAGAAATGTTAGTGCACCTTGGCTGAAATCAATATTCTAGTGACTCGATCGACCACAAATTATTAAAGATCTGTGAGGCATGCGTAGTTTTAAAATCAAAATTAAAAGGATAAAATAATTGAGGTGTATAGACTATAGATGATAGGTCGACCATACATGCACTGTGCTAGGTTTTGGAATTTAAGATGGGGGGAGCTGAGTAATAAAATTTACTCCACAAAAGGTCTCACCATAATTTTAATTTCCGTAAAAATTTATTGTGGTTAATATATAAATGTAATGTTAGACGTATTTATGACCGGTCTAAATTCGTTAACTTTTCTCATCTATACACAATTCAACAACAACCACAACCCTTTTTTTTTTTTAAGAAAAAATCTAGATATTATAGTTTGGGCAGCGCAACATTAATTAGCAGTTTTATATAGATTTTTGTTGTGGTTGTTAAGGGTTTAGGTTGAGTATACCTGTAATCAATTTCTATATAGAATTAATTACCTTTACCGATTAAAAAAGAAAAAATGATTTTTTTATTATTAAAATGTGTGGGTGGACCGAGATCCAATCAGATTTTGGCTCGAGTCTTGAAATTTGGTTTATTTCATGAGCATATTTTATTTTATTTTTAAAAAAAAGACTAAATTGGGTTTATTTCTTGTGCAAGTTATAATTTAAAAAAAAAAAACACTTCATTGGAAATTTGTTCACAAAAGTTTTATAGCTTAAATAATTACTGCTAACTAACTTCTAAAAACACCAAACGAATTGTTGATTATCAAGAAATGCAAAACCATTGTGATTTTCTCTTAATTAAATAGATTAATTGCGTCCCAATTTTGTACAACTAGTTAGTCAAACAAACATTTTTAGTCATTGTAAGAAGTATTTGATAATTTGGATTTGTGTTTTGAAAACTCGATTTGAGATTTTGTAATCTAGGTCGGTTTCTATTTTAAAATTTTGAATTCAATTTTTAAAACCTCATACATAAAACCATATATATATTTATAAATTCGACAAAAATCTTGGGGTGTATTGGTGGTGGATTCTGTAGAATTTTTTTGGACTTTTAAAGTTTGGAGTATTCAATTTGGATTTCAAAAGGTCTTTTAAAATTCTGAGATATTCAATAGGGATTTTAAAAAGTCTTTAAAAATCTTTAGGTATTCAACTGTCTATACATTTTAATACTCTATTGATTTTGTTGGATTCTCTCCAAAAAATATAAATAAACTGCACTATCCAAAATCTCTTCTAAAAACAAGAGATTTCAACGTATTCTCTCAGAGAACTTTGAAGGCGAAAGATCAAAAGTAGGAATAACAATATTGACCCGACCCGCGGATACCCACTCGCGAGCTTTGAGTCAGGTCAGATCCGCCCCATATTAAGTATGGGTCGGGTTTGGGTCTTATGCCCAACCCGCGGGTATCCGACCCGCCCGAAATAATATATAAACTTGAGAATTTTTATAAAAAATGTCATTCATAGCCTTACCTTCTTATTTGAGAATTTTTATTAAAAAAATCATTCATAGTCTTACCTTCTTAATAAAAGACCAAGAATAAAATCTTTTTAAAAAAGGACAAAAACACATGTTAATAACCCTTTATGCCCTTATATTTAAATATGAAAATTAATTTATTAATTAAAGAACAAGTCTTCATCTTCCTTATTTATCTGCATATATTCAACCGCCATTCATTGCCTTACCTAGGGTTGTAAACGAATCAAATAATTTTACTCGATTCGGTATTCGTATTCGAATTTTGATATTCGTATTCGAAATTTTATGATTCGAATACAAATATTTTTTTTGATTCGATTAATAAACGAATACAAATACAAAATTATGATATTCGATTCGATATTCGTAAGTATTCGATTCGATTTATATAAATATATATTATATATGTATAATATACTTAAGTTATTTAATAAATTAAAATTATATTTATTTATTTAATTACTAATAATTTGTGTAGAACTATTCAATAATCAATGCAGTAGCAACAGGCCCACGTACAACCCACCAGCCCAATTCACGCATATACGCAAAATCTACCTTAATTCAATTTCAATTTTAGTTTCTCTAATTCCAAACTCCCTTTACCCTATGCAACGCGACCCTCCTTCTCTCCGTCCCGCAACTTGCCACCGGTCTTCCACCTCCATTCACGGCCAGTCGACCACTAGTCACCACCTCTATCCCCTACACTTTCCCCATTCCTCACGCTCACACACACGCACACATCGAAGTTGTGATTCTATCAATATATTATGTAGGTGTAATTTCTTAAATGTTTGCGTGGATCCACTCAGAGTTTCATCTCACGCCGCTCACTCCCGTCATCTGTACCGCCATCGCCGTCACGTCTGTACCGTCATCGCTATCGCTGTCGCGTCTGTACCGCCATCGTCGTTGTCAAGCTCTCTCCCCCCTCCCCCTTCTCTACTGTGTACGCGTAAGTTAGTAGGTAGGGCACAAAATTAGAATTAGGGTTCTTCTTTGGGCCTGAATTGGATTTGCCCATTGTTCTATCTATATTCTTTGGGCCGTAATATTGGAACCGTCAATTATTAATAACCCAGTTTTTTGTCTATATTTTTGGGCTAATTAACCAAAACGCATGTTTAAAAAAAAAATCAATTTTCCATTTTTCGAATCGAATACTCGAACCGAATCGAATAATATCGAATAATCACTCGAATCGAATATTGAATCGAATTTATTATTCGAAAAATAAACGAATACGAATATTTGAATACTTTCACGAATACGAATCGAATAGTGTGGTATTCGCTTCAATTCGATTCGTTTACAACCCTAGCCTTACCTTCTTCATCTTCCGTTTAATTTGGCAGCTATGGAAATAATAATCTGACTTTCCTTATTCGTATGGGAATTGATTTAATTCGCTTGATTTTCCCTTTTAATCGTTTCTACATGTTTTTCTCATTTAATTTCACCTCTTCCAATGCGTCTAAACACGTTTCTTGATCCGTCACCACAGTGCTCAACCATGTTCTCACGTCGTTCAACATATTCTTCTTCTCGCTCTACAGTATCGATATAGCGTCGTCCAATGACTCAAGGCCGTCGTTTAGCGCCTCCGTACACACCTTTAAAGCCTCTTTGACCACCGTTACATTATTTATTAATTAATCTCTTGGCGTACTCATCTGAAAAATTAGTGGATAACAACTTCTATAGAGAATCCCTCGGGTTTGTTGAGTTGGAGGCTTGTAGTCAGGTACTGATTCAATATTTTCTTCAACCATCTTCCATTGATTCAATTTTTTTTTTTCAAATCACGCATCAAGATCGTGGCAATTATATTGAGTTTTTTTACTTTCTTTAATTCCACCCATTGATTCCAGTTTCAAAAGTATTTTATGTTCATATATTTGGTCAAACACAAAGATGCAGATTGATTGTTAGTAGTTCAAAGTTGGTTCGTGTTAATCAGTTTTCAACGTTTCTAGAAGTCTTGAATCAAGTCACTGGTATGTGGCCTACATTAATAGACAAATTTTATTAATGCAGATCTAATTTGCATAAAGTCATTTTTTGCATAATGATATTTGCATATGCACATAATTTACTCCACCCTTCTGCATTATTCATATGATGATGCAACTTTAGTTTTTTTTTTCTACATTATAGTCAGCGATTTTTTTGCAGATCTTCAAGTCTGAAAATGAAATTGAATATCAGAGTTTTGGGGAAAATGCAATTGAATATCAGAAATTTGGGGAAGACTTGAATATCAAAGATTTGAGGAAGATTTGAATATCAAAGATTTGGGGAAGACTTGAATATCAGAGCTTTGGGAAAATTCCTAAAATTAGGGCGGTGATTTGGGGAAGATTTGAATATCACAGATTTGGAAAAGTCCTAAAATTGGGGAAGACTTAGTAATTAACATCGATTTGCATTCAAAATTTAAAATTAGTTGACTTAATATTATATTAAAACGTAATTTTAAATATTGAGGGTAAAATGGTACATTTAAGTTGGATTTTGACCTTAATTTGAAACTATTTAAAACCATGTTCTTATTTAAAAAATCACTAGGTGGAAAGACATAATATGTGAAAACTATAAACTTTATATATATATATATAATATTGATTTTTTTTTAAAAGGTAAAGTCTAGTATGCACTCGAGTGCATGCTGTGCACCCTAGTCCATGTGCATTTTTCAGTTTTACTTACTTACACTTTTTGGTAAATGGTGTTGCACTTTTCAATTATTACTAAAAATATTATTATACAGTTTAATAATTGAAAAGTGCAACACCATTTACCAAAAAATGTAAGTTAGTAAACTGAAAAGTGCAACATGGACTAGGGTGTACAACATGCACTCGAGTCCATAGCAGACCAGCCCTTTTAAAAAATACTTCACATTAAAAAAAACTTTTTGCATCAATATCAGAGTTTATGAAAATCTATGTAAATCAATAAAAAAATCACTACTACACATTTAAACTTTTAGAAGAGCTCTCCAAGTGGGAGCTCTTCAAGCTAAATTGCACTTGGAGAGCCCTTAATTGCACTTGGAGAGCCCTTAAGCTTGGAGAGCTCTCACTTGGAGAGCTCTTTTCAAAGCTCTCCAAGCTTAAATGTGTAGTAGTGAATATATTCCACAAGTCTATGAAAATCCATATAAATCAATAAAAAAAGTCAGTCAAACTCTATATGGACTCTATGGATTTTATAAATTCACGTACTTTTTAAAGTCCAAAAAAATTCAATAGAATCTCAATTGAATACATCCTCCCTAGTCTAACACTATAAAAATCAATAAATTTTGTATAAATACTTATAAAATTTATAACACAAAGTTAAATTTTAATCTACTTAAATTTTAAAATACACACATATCTTATTAAAATTTCCTAAATTTTGAATTCAAATTTCAAAATTCTCTGGTTGCGACTGCTAAACATATTGACCAAATAAATTTAATATGTAGTACTGGTATATTGTTGGCAAATTAAAATATTGGTTGATTCTTAATAGGAGTAGTTAATACTACACCTAAGCCTTAATTACCTGTCCTATAATAATCCTACTAATAATGACCTGCCAAATGCGGACTTTGTGTTTATAATAGGCATGTGATTATTATATAGTCAATGCGCATTTCTCCAAAATCGCCGTGTAATAATACTGTGCAGTATGTGTAATATGTTCATCAACTACACCCGCTCCCCATAACTCCTTTTCCTACAATTTATCACAATTTAAAACATCAACTACCCCTTCCCCTTTGCCCTTCACATAACTTATCTACTTATCCACAATTTCATTTATCACAATTTTTGTGGGTACGATAAAAACTTTAATGAGATATTGTATAATAATACAGTATTGTTGTGAAATACAGTATGTTAAAATAATAGTATCTGGAATTGATCCACCACTATATCCAATATGCACTTTTTAATTTTATTTTTAAAAAGAAAAGATATGAGTCGACTTGGATGCAGGGACGGTGCCACGTTGGGGCCAGGGGGGCCACTGGACCCCCACCAATTTTTTTTTTTTTTATATATATATGATAAATATTTTAGAATAATTATATACTCCGTATATTATGTGATAATAGTTATTCCCATCATATATATCTTAATCTTATCTTAATTATCATATATTTACAAACATTTTAGGTGCCACATGTTACAAAATAATTGGTCTAGTCTATTTTTTCTCAAATCACTCTCATTCAAAATCTCTTTTTTCTTATTAATTTCACCTTTATTATTTTTTTATTAATCATTAATTGTAACCGTATTTTTTAATCTTATCTTTTGAATATTAAAATTTAAATGAAACTTTTTGATATATGAAAATAAAAATATTATTTTTATTTTTTAACACATACATATTAAGTATAGACGAATAAAAAATAAATGCTTGCATACAAAGTTTGAAAGGAGTAATATATTTTTTCATGTGTTTTTTACTTAAAATTATTTCTTAATACTCCAAAAATAAATTATTTCTTCAATAGAGTCAATAATATAGATTGATGGTGTATTTGAGAATTATTGTCTAAGTTTTTATTGAGAATTGCAAAATATTTTAGCAATTTTTAAATTGTTTCGCTTCATTTTGAATTGAACTATCAAAACTTCAAAATAAAATGAAAGACAGTTTATCATATAAAATTTCAATGAGTATAATAAATACATATTATTTTATTTTTAAAGTAATGTTAATCGGGCCCCCCTATCGAGATTTCCTGGCTCCGCCACTGCTTGGATGACTATGTTTATTTGTCCCCTATTTTATGAGTTCATTCTCTATTTATGAGTTTTTTTTTTTTTTTTAGAGTTTACAAGATCAATACAAATACAATACATTTCAAGTTCACACTCATGATCTTCAAACCAGTCGGATACCTATGATATCACTGCCCTTCCAATCGCGAGGAAGAGAAAATGAGTGTATCATTTGTCTCGCAATGACCACCGGATCTTAATTTCAAAACAAAAACAATCTCACACTAAAGTGTTCTCCTATCAAAAGAAAGAGACAAAAAAATAGGGTAAAGTCTAGTATGCACTCGAGTGCATGTTGTGCACCCTAGTCCATGTTGCATTTTTCAGTTTTACTGACTTACATTTTTTGGTAAATGGTGTTGCTTTTTTTAATTATTACTAAAAATATTATTATACAGTTTAATAATTTAAAAATGCAACACCATTTACCAAAAAGTGTAAGGCAGTAAAACTGAAAAGTGCAACATGGACTAGGGTGCACAACATGCACTCGAGTCCATAGCAGAACAACCCAAAAAATAGAGATAAAGCTCCACTAAATACCACTATCCTAAGGCCTACTCAAAAAAAAACCTCAGGCACACAAAAGTTTCACAAAGGGATAAGAGACTCCACAAAGGGACACAAAGCTCCACAAAAGGACACAAAGCTCCACAAAGGGATACAAGGCTCAAAAGCCAACAAAAAACAGAAGCATAATAAAAACTAACGGGAAAAATAGAAAACATAGAGAATAAAGAAAAATAAAGCAAAGAAATAACACGGGATCAACGAAACACTCACCCAAACGGTCACCATAACTCTGTTAGGATAGACCGTCCATTGGCCCATACTAAATCCTAGAAAAACCTACATAAAACAAATTAAAGGACAAAGTATAAAAATCGGAAGGGCGGCGACAGATGGGCGACGGGCTGACGACAGTAAATCTGTGAAAAGTCGATAAGACAGATCCGAATGAGCGTTGATTAATCTACATACTTTCTACACAGAAGAGAGGAGGAGGGTAGAGGGGGAGAAGAAGTGAGGCGGAGACGACGGTTTTTAGCTGAAGGGGGTGGACGGCTAGGGTTTTTAGAGAGGATTATCTATTAACCTATTTTATGAGTTTGAAGAATCATCTTTAGAGAGAACCATATTTCTAATGCTTAAACTAGTACTTGACATATGTTTAACATTTTTTATTTTATTAAAAAATACAAAAACATAAAATTAAGAACTGAATAAGATAAAATTATATGTGAATTTGTTTTAATTAACTGTTGATTGTTATGTATTTTAGGGATAAACTATTCAAGATGCGTGGATCTAAATCTATATTTTTTATTTTTTGGATGAAGTGAGTATTTTAATTGCGCAGTAACACATCTTTTTCTATAAAGTAATACATTTGAATTTATATAGTAACACACTTTTTAATATCATACATGTGATACTTTAAAGATAAATATGTGTTATTCAAAGCAAATTATGTGTTACTCGTCATTACAGTAACACATATTGCCCCGTACAGTAACATATAATTGTATTTATAGTAACATTGATCAAAAATAAGTTTTTTTGTTTATCTTTTGAGTGTTTTTTTTTTTTGAAATATCTGTTTTAATACCTTTCATGTATGACCCGCAAAAAAAAAGTGAATTTTTTTTATCATTTTTTAAATTAATTGTTCTAATATTTCATGTGAAAAATTAATTTATGTGATATTTGTATTTACAGTAACACTTAGTTGCTCTTACAGTAACATATAATTACCTTCATAGTAACATAGATCTGAAACCTCCGTTTTTCAGTAAGCCTTTGTGCGATTTTTTTGAAAAGATCTGTTTGACTTAATCATATACTCGCTAAAAATCTGCGAATTTTTGGTCCTTCCTTAAATATACTACTAATATTAGGAAGAGCCATTATCCATAATATAATGGGCCTTGGATTGTGGGTGGGGACTTTAATGAGATTCTATGTCAAAAGGAGAAAAAAGGGGGTAGACATTCTAAAGATAGACCACTTTCCCAAATTCGAGCATTTAATGATGTCCTTGATGAGCTTATGTTAAGTGACATTCATAGCAAAGGACCACTGTTTACTTGGTGGAACAATAGAAAGGGCTTAGAATTCATTCAAGAAAGATTAGACAGATTTGTGGCTAATCAAGAATGGATGAATTTATGGCCAGAGGCGGAGGCTAGAAATGGAGGTTTCTATGAATCTGATCATAGAGCTGTGACTATTAATTTTGAGAAAAGGGGACATACTCAGCAAAATAGTGGCAGTAAACCACGGTATTTTGAGAAGGCATGGGTCAGAGAGGAAGATTATGAGAGGGCTATGGAGGAGGCTTGGGGTTTGGGAGAAGATACCACGAACTTGATCACTAGATTGGCTAATTGTGGCAGACAATTACAAACATGGGCCCAAGGGAAGTGCAGAGGATACAAAAAATCGATTGATGATTTGGAGAAACTGATTTCAGATCTTCTTGAGTCAGCTACGGAGGACGTTGATGGAAATACTTTGGCACTATACAATGGTCAACTCCAAAAGTTAAAATACCAGGAGGAAACTAGGTGGCAACAGCGAGCGAGGGTGGATTGGATGGAGGCAGGTGATCGCAATACAGAGTACTTTCACCAAAGGGCTACTGTTCGACAACGGACGAATGTTATATTGGGTATTAGGGATGATGAGGGAGTATGGAGAAATGGAAATATTGAAGTTGCAGGGGTCGTCCAGGAGTACTTTTCAAGTCTTTTCACTACTTCGAACCCAACACAAGAGGACATCAATAGAGTGACTTCAAGGATCTCTACATCAATCCCAGAGCTACTGCAAGATAGATTGGAGATGCCATTCTTAGAAAAAGAGGTCATGCAGGCTCTTAAGGAGTTGAAGGGGGGCAAGGCGCCAGGTCCAGATGGATTTTCGGCAGCTTTCTATCACCACAACTGGTCAAGAATTGGTAAAGAAGTGATAGGGAATGTCCTACATATTTTAAACCAAGAAGGACATGTTGGGGAATGGAATGATACGATTGTTACACTTATTCAGAAAACAAAGCAGCCAGAGAAGGTCTCAGATTTCAGACCTATCAGTTTGAGCAATGTTTGTTATAGATTGGTTTCAAAAACGATTACCAATCGATTGAAAGAAGTGATGGGAGAGTTAGTGGACGAGACACAAAGTGCTTTCATCCCAGGCAGACTCATCTCTGATAATATCCTTATCAGTTATGAATGTATACATTGGATGAGGAATAACAAGAGTAAAACTGGGTACGGAGCTCTAAAACTTGATATGAGCAAGGAGTATGATAGAATCGAATGGCCATTCTTAAAGGAGGTTCTCAGGAAAATGAAATTCAGTACAAAGTGGATTACTCTTCTGATGCAATGTGTGGAAACAGTTAAATATTCATTCAAGATAAATGGTAGAATCTTGGGGGAAGTCATCCCTTCAAGGGGATTGAGGCAAGGTGATCCCTTGTCTCCGTTTCTATTTGTACTTTGTTCACAGGCCTTGTTAGCTTCACTTGGGGATCTGGTACATCGAGGGGTGGTTACGGGGATCAAAGTCGCTAGGGAAGCTCCGGAAATTGTTCACCTTTTATTTGCTGATGACTGTTTAATCTTCTTTAAAGCAGATTACAAAGTTGGTCAACAACTTAAAGGGGCTCTTAACGAGTATGAAAAAGCATCAGGGCAAGTTATTAACTACCAGAAATCAGCCATCGTCTTTAGTCCACACACAAGACGAAACTCTCAGGAGCTTGTTCGAAATTTATTGGAAGTGAGAATTGAAAGCCAGCACAAGGTATATTTGGGAGTACCAACTGCCTCTGGTAAGTCAAAGCGAATCCAATTTGGTTTTATTCTGGACAAAATTAGGAAATGGGTTCAGGGGTGGAAAACAAAAGACTTCTCGTTCGGAGGGAGAGAGATTTTGATCAATGCTGTCTTACAGGCTATTCCGACCTATACGATGCAATGCTTTCGAATCCCGACAAATGTGTGTGAAGAGATTGAACGAATTCTTTGTAAGTTTTGGTGGGGTTCAAAAGAGGAAAAGAGACGAATTCATTGGAGATCCTGGGATAGGCTTTGCAAACCAAAGGAGGAAGGCAGAATGGGCTTCAGGAAAATGACAACTTTTAACAAAGCTTTACTGGCTAAACAAGTTTGGAGGATTAGTACAAAGCAAAACTCGCTTGTGGCAAGGGTGTTCAAGGCGCGATATTTTAAAAGCTCGAGCATTACTGAGGCGAGTGTGGGGTGAAACCCATCTTTTGTCTGGAGATCAATGTGCTGGAGTATGGATATCATTGAAAAGGGAACACGATGGAGAGTGGGGAATGGTAAGAATATCCACATTTTTAAGCACGCATGGGTCCAACATTTGGAGGAAGGTAGAATTGGCTCACGAATTGCGTCGGGATCAACAGTCGACAGATTCATTCAACCTGATGGAAGATGGAATGAACAGCTTATAGGGCAGGCGTTTCTACCATTCGAGGCGGAGGCAATAATCAGAACTCAGATTGGAGGAGAGGGGATGGAAGACACACACTACTGGGGAAAGGAGGCGAGAGGGGGATATTCAGTAAAGTCGGGATACAAGTTGGAATTTGGGGAAAAGTTCAAGAAAAGAGAAAAGGCCTCGACTTCAAATGATGGTGAAACTAAAAAATTTGGAATCGAATCTGGAAGTTTAACGTGTCACCAAAAATAAAGGTGTTTTGTTGGAAGATGGCGCATGATTTTATCCCAGTTGGAAAAAATCTGAAAAAAAGGGGCTTGGAAACTGATGGGCAGTGTGCATTATGTGGAGTAAGAGAGGCATCAACAATTCATGTTTTGAGATTGTGTAAGCATACTAAGAAAATATGGAAGAAGACAGGAATTGGAACAAACTTGGGATTTGTGGAGTATGAAAACTCTATGGAATTTCTGTATAATTTATGGTATAGATGCACACAATCACAAGTGGAGAAAGCAATCATGTTGATGTGGGAAATTTGGAATGAATATTGCAGGAAGACACACGGAACAAATGAGAGCGCACCCACTGAGATCTCCTCATATAGCATGACCTGGGTGCTTGATTTTCTGCTGGAATTTCAAGCTAGCCGAAAAAAACAATTTTTCCATGAAGCCTGCTCAAGGAAAGAAAACGAGATGTATGCAACTATTGAAGTAGATGCGGCTTTTCATGAGAATACGAGGAAATTCGGGGTGGGGATCTGTATCAAAAATAGGGAGGGGCGTCTTATCAAGGAGGTTAAAAGGAAAATAAAAGATCCGGGATCGATTTTGGGTGCGGAACTGCAGGCAATTAAGGAAGGCATTGAGGAAGCAATAACACTGAAATTGGACCGCATTTGCATCAAATCGGACTGCTTGGAGGCGGTTCGTATGTGTGACTCGACGGCAGGGGTCTCGTCCCCGGAGGGAATATGTTTGGAGAAGATTAGGGAGAGGATTCAGCGGATTGTAGTGTGCAATTTTCGCTACCTACCTAGACTACAAAATGGACGTGCACACCTTTTGGCTAAAGAGGCAGCCTTAGCTCTCTACTCTCTTGATTGAGTTTGGAGATCTCTTTGTTGGTAGAACTGGAAAGCCTCGTGTGGATAGATAGTGCTTTATTAGAACTCATGATGTAATCTCTATTCAATGTTTCTACCCTCACAAAAAAAAAAAAAATTCACATAAGTGTCCTCTTGAGTAACTTGTCTATTTAATGAATTACTCCATATTTTTAATTTGATTTTAATTTCTAGATTAAAAAAAAAATCAATTACATATAAGGGTTAATTTTTTTTTTTTTTACCTTACAACTATCTTGAACTGAATTCAAATGATATAAATATTTCATTTAATTATCAAGTTTGTTTGAGCACACACGTATAACTATATATTTTAAGGTCTCAAAAAATAGCTACACTTATTTTTAAAGATTTTTCAGAGATCCCCTTTTAAGCATATTCTATCAATAAAAGCTTCTTTATGAATTTGCAAGTCAATTCAAGCATAACAAAAATATCAGTTTAATAGAAACACCAAAAAAAAAAAAAAAAAAAACCTTTCACGGGATGCTAAAAATTATCATGAAAAAATATTTTATAAGTGTGTTTCAAAGTTTTGACCTGCGATTAAATTCATTATCTATTAAATATATTCAACATACAGTACTCTATTGACAGCTAATCACATTAAATCGGATCAGCATTTGTTGTCGTGTAATTGAAAGATTATTATACTACAATCTGATTAGATGCGACACCCTATAAAATACTACGCATTTTCGATATATACATTACGTTGAGATCGCTGAATCATTCAAAATTATTAAATGGTTTTAATTAATTAATTAGTTAGTGGGAGGCTATAGTACTGCCAGTGAATAATTTGACCGATTGTATAGGTAGTATTGTACAGTACTGCGACTGAATAATTTGACCAGATGTTTCGGATCTTATGTACTAAGCTGTGAATTTTGTCGTCGATTAGTTAGATTCTAAAGATAGATTTAAGTTAGTGCACGAATATAATTAAAAAAACATGCAATTATTATGTACAATTGAAATAATTAAAGGTCCCTCTTATTGCGGCAACTGTGGGCCGGTGCCATTATTGTACTTTTTTACAACTTGTCGAATATAGTACACACTTACGGAGTATTTTGTTTTATTAAAATTCCAAGAATCCAATTCTATTATTACCCCCAAAAAATAATAAAATAATAAGGATGCGCTTAGTTTGTCGAGGGAAATTTGAGATGATAATGGAGTTCAACAGTAGAAAGGAATAATTTATTAGATTGTGGTGTTGGTTTTTCGTTTAATTTTTCTTTTGCTGATTCACTTCATAATCCTAAACCCATATGCTAAAGTTGTAATTGAACCTTAATGAACTTTTCTTAATGAGTATTGTCTTATTAATTGAGTTGGTTGGTTAGTGAATAACTAACATTATCACAAATAATGTTTGGTTTAAATTAAATCGTTAATAATATATACTCCATCACATTATATATGTGTAATTAAAAATATACTGTAAGCTAAATGTGATATAATAATAGCTACTAATATGTCTAAAAATAAAATTAATAAAAATTATAATTTTCCTCCATCACATTATATATTACTTATTTTTTCATCCTTTTTTTTTTGTATATTACACCTTCTACTTTTTTTTGACAAACATTTATCTTTATTTTATTTATACCATATGCATTATTCTCTCTCCATTTATTATATCATTTGTACTATTTTTATTATTTTTTTAATTTGTGTACCTAAAAGCTATGGGTAATGAAATACTCTCTCCATTTCACAATAAATTTTATAGGGAGATGAACATATATATTTAGAAAGTATAATAATGAGTAAAATTTTTAGGGGTAATTTTGTAAAATTTTATGTATAGAGTAAAAAAATTAGTTGATTTATGTGTATGTGTAAGAAAAAATTAATAACATTTGTGTAAAATTTATGATATCGTGAGAGTTGAGTTTATAAATAATTTTATATTTTAAATGTATGAGAGTTATTGTGGAACGTTTCGAAAAAAAAAAGTGTGAAAGTTATTTTGAAACGGATAGAGTGAATTGATGGAGAAAGAGCTAAAGTTCCTGCCAAAAAGTTGAAAAGTTGATCTATAATTTTCATTCTAGACTTCTTAGATATCAAAACACTATTTATGAATTCAAACCAACCAATCAGACATTCCATAAGTTGGATATCCAAGTCACCCTAAATAAATTAACAGTGAGACTAAGGCGGGGTAATAATTTACTTATTCTACCATTTATACATATGTGAAAAATTACAAAACTACAAACATACTTATTACTATTAGGGGTAATAATTTATATCCTTACTTACTTTTTCTTTATAAATTTATATCCAGTTTTGAAGAATACACAATTTATCACATTTCGTTGTTACTGTAGTCATTTTCCAACGAATTAAAGGAATATATATATATATATATATATATATTAGTGCGATTATTTACATATATATGTCTGATTTTTTTTTTTCATATAATAAAAAAGAATGTATTGATTAATTTGATTCCAACAAGATTGTAGGTACCGAATCAGTGGGAATAAAGAGGGTGGTGCTTGAATTAGGCGAAGAAAAGTAGAAGCAAATTCCACGGGTTTCCTCGGTGTGGGAAGAATTCATACCCTTAAAAATGGGAAAATATATACTCCGTAATTTTTATTGTTCTTTAAGTGGTTTGAATTTTGATTTTTGTCCTCTAAATTTTTTTGCTTTTGAAATTAGTCTCTTATGTTTGTAAATTTTAAAATTTTAGTCTTTACTACCTATAATTAAAGGTAAACATCAATGATTCGATTTGTACAAACGCAATTCGGGGTCAGATTTACAAATACGCGATTTGAGACTCAATGTGCAGCAGGTAAACGACAAAAACAACTATTTATAAGTAATTATATGATATTTACATTTGATTGCAAGTAGTAAGTACTAAAATCTTAAAATTTGTAAACATAAAGTGACTAATTTCAAAGGTGAAAATTTTAAAGGACAAAAATCAAATTTGGTACTCCAACCTCAAGGGACAAAAAAAAAAAAGTATTTTCCACCTTTAAAAATAACATGTGTTTTGTGTGTTTGTCTGGCCAATCTTTTAACTCCATTACCCACAACATAATACTCCATACTTAGTATTACCAACGAAAAAAAATAAAATTTACTTGTAAATTCGAATTCACGTTTTTATACCGTTGTGTTTGAGTAGAGTATATTACGTTAAGTTCTCTCTCCTCTCTTCTGAGGAAAAGTACAAGGAGCGTTCAAAAATCACTTTCCATCCCAACTTGCATTACTATTGCATACCAATTTTAATTATTGCACTCTTTCCATATGCCTTGCATACAAGATACTCCCTCCGTCCCGCTATAAACTTCCCCTTTCTTTTTGGTGTTTTAATTAAGAAATATGATAAAATAATAGATAAAGTATAAGTGATGTGATGGTGAAAAAGAAAATAATAGATGGTTATTAGATGAAGTATGATAAAATAATAGATAAAGTAGAAGTGATGTGATTGAGAGAGAGAAAATAATATGTCAAAAATGGAATGGGAAACTTATAGTGGGACATCAATAAAAGGAAAGTGAGAAACTTATAGTGGGACGGAGGGAGTACTATATATTAGCAACAAATACAACATACTCCATTACCAACAATAAAAAGAAAAATGACGAATTGTTAAACTAACAGTGCATAAAAGAATCAAAGATACACTCTGTAAACATAACTTCCAAATGTGTATTACTTCGTACAAAATATATAATGGATTTTTACATTACATTACAAAGTATATGTATTAAAAAAAAAAAAAAGATAAGACAACAACAAATGTGTTAATGTGCTCGATAAAAAAGTTTTTTTTTTTTAATCATATTTCATAAGAACTCGAGAATTCCAAAAGATCGTTTATTTTTCAAATTAAATGTACCTTAGAGGACTGTCGAAACCATATCCTAAAATAAATTATGTTATGACTTATGAGAGGACTTTCGAAACTTTACTCTGAAATGGAATAGATTTCACTGTTTTTAGTTCAAAACTACCCTTATTAGATAGAAAAAAAAAACGTAGAGGAGAAACACAAGAGCAAAAAATATCGTGAAGTGGAAATGCAAGGAATGGAGATTTGGTAGAAATGACGGTTTATAGAGGAAATAATGAGAAGGTGAAAATGAGAGAAATAAGGTTTAGTAGAATCGTCAGTCTATGGGAAAAAGAGGGAGGCAGTGACGAATGACTTTAATTTGACGTTAACTGTTAAAAAAAAATATATTTTCAGATTCGATTAATTATATGATCTTATAATTATAATACAACTGTTAAATGAAAGGTAAATTCTTAAGTCTATATTACATTTTGTACTTCTAAGTATTAAATTTGTTTGACTTAATGTTTTTATGCAATAGGCCCAATTTTGTTATTATGAATGATTTTCCAATAAATAAATCAATGAAAACTGAGATATGAGAATAGAAGAGGAAAAGCAAAAGACATAAAATTACAATATGATAAGATTCTCATTTATTAAATCTGAACCAAATGTTGGAATGCTGATGGGTTGAGAACTTTGAGATCCGATCCATCTAGATCAGGAATAAATATGTGAATCACGTATACCTGATTTTTTTTTTCTTTAGATGAATATTATATTAGTTTCCTAATAACTTTTATATATATTAAAAAAATATATAATAGTGAGTAAATTTTTGTGGAATAATTTTATAATTTTTTATATGTAAAATAAATGAATTGACTTTTATTATGTATATGTCAAAAGTTATTATATTTTGTGTAAAATTGTAAATACTGTGAGAGTGGAGTTTATATAGAATTTTCTATTTTAAGTCTGTGAAAATTATTTTGAGAAGTTAAAAAAAAGCAATGAAATACTAGTATTTAATAGTCCACCGTCCATCAAAGTGTGCTCACTTTTTTTTTTAAATATATTCTAAGAATAATTTATATTTTAATTATAAATTAGATTTGTAGAGTAAAGTATAAATGTTATTGTTAGTAGATTATCAATTTTGTTAATAAATTTTTTTTAAAAAAAATTTAAAATTTATTACTTAAATAGAATGTACATTATTTATGAATTTTTTTTTTTGGATTGAACACATTTTTAATTGACAGGGAGTTTACAAAGTAAATACTACTTTATCATATGAAGTACTTATGTTTTAAACAATATTAAATTTTAGTATGTATTAATCTTCTCGAATCTCGAGTTATCAAATTTTGGATTGAACACATTTTTAATTGACAGGGAGTAGTATTCTTTGAAGGTTAGTACAATATTAACTCATATATTAGGCAATATTATCGAGTTAGACTACCTAAACTTTTGTAAATCAAGTTGACATACTCCCTCCGTTTCATAAAGTTTATCGCATTTTTCATTTTGTATAGAATTAAGGAACACATTTTTTTGACAAATTTACCCCTCATTATTTTCTCCCCCTTTCTTCTCTTTTTCCTTTTATTTTTTCATCTTCCTTTTCCACCATTTCTTTGACCTTTCCAAAAAAAATCGTAATTAATATATTTCCAAAAGAATAGGGGCAATTTAGGGAGATCATTGGTAAAATTAGAAAAAGCGATAAACTTTTTGAAATAAATTTAAAGTCCAAATGCGACAAATTTTTTGGATCGGAGGGAGTATATTTTTTCCATTATCCACATGGAACACAATCAAATGGCCGGTCGGATACTTCAATAGATTATCTAATATTTTTAAAAGTAATTTCTAGCAATGTCATTCATTCAAAAGAGAGTATAATTATTTATTTAGAGCTTTTTTAAATATTTATATTGATTCAAAATAGAAATCTATTTTTTTTTAAAATGGAAATATATAAATTGCCGTATCAATTTAGTACTATACATTTTGAAACCATAATTGACAATTTATAATTCATAGTTACCCAACAATTTTCATTTTTTTTATTTTTTATAAATCACACATGGTTTTAATATTTTTGAATCATAAGCTTATACTCTCTCTTTTAGACCATGAATATATTTACAAAATGATATGTTACAAATAAATGAATCGGATATTTTCCATAACAAATAAAGGGGCATAATTTTCCACGGGTTGCTCTCATGTTAATAAATATCTTGCCACAAAATGTTGGCCAAGAAAAGTAAAAGAATATAAAAAAGGAAAATTTAGGGACAAGAAGCCGTGAGATAGAATAGGTAGGCCCCACGACCGCGGACTCCAAGGCCACATTTAAATCCAATTAATGACGAAATTGTGGAATTCCAAAAAAAGGGAAAATAAACTTTTTTTTTTTTGGGAAGCAGATGAGCAGACACGTCAAATTGCCGAGACGTCCGTGATTTGGCCCCCATGTTTTTCACACGTCACCATCTCCCCCTTCCCCCCTCCACACTATAAATTCCAATCTCTCCATTTCTTTCTTCATCACCCACATCTGCTTTTTTCTCTCTCTATAATTACTCATATTTCAAGTTTCAGCGTATTGTGTAATGGAAGATTTGAAACTAAGAAAGAGGGCGAGAGGTGACTCGGACGAGTCCGAGTGCGAAATTGACTCGCCGGAGGTCAAGAGGCTCCGGGAGAATCTTTTGGATAGCTTGGATGACGATGCCGAGTTTTGCACTACGAGTCAAGACCTTGACTCGTTCATGAAAAGCTTCGAGGAGGAAATTACTGCCGGAGAGGCGGTCGAGGTGGTCGATCTCACCTCGGATTCCGGCGAATCTCGGCCGGATCTGGGGTACTTGTTGGAGGCATCTGATGATGAGCTGGGCCTTCCGCCGACGTCTTCACCGGGGGGTCTGGAGAGTGAGATCCGGTCCGAGTTGGTCCGGGTTGAGTCTGACTCATCGGAACTCGGGAGCGAGTTCTGGGAGATGCCGGGTTATGACTCGTTTGGATTTGGATTTGGTGAGTCGGAGGCCAACTACAACTACGTTGCGTTGGATGGGTTGTTTGATTATTCGGATATGGGTTTCGGGTCGGGTGATAACGCCTGGAGGCTTGAAAGGTTGCCGGCCCAATAGGACACGTGTTTTTAGAATTTAGGCTAAAATACTGTTGATATCTTTTTATTAATTTTTCAACACTGAAAAGGAAAATGTAATCAACTAGCTCTTCTGAGTAGAATAATGAATCGTCTCATTTAATTGATAAATGTCTTGGTGATCACTGATCACCAAATACCGAATTATGGGCAAGAATTATATAAAATGCAAATTTCAATAAATAAATAAAAATCAAATTATCTATTCACGTTATTTGTTGTTTTATACCCCCTCCTCTTGCGCAATTTTTTTTTTCCCTTACCAATGAAAGTTCATCCATACGTTTACTTAATTTTATTATATTTCTCGAATTCCTCCAATTGTAACCTTTTTTTTCCCCTACTAATGAAAGTTCATCCATACGTTTACTTAATTTTATTATATTTCTTAACTTAGCTTTCGAATTCCTCCGATAAGGCTCTTTAAAGTTTAAAGCTTACATTTTATTGATGCATATTTTATGTAAAGTTGTTAATTTTGAACTATGGTAAATTTTTTTTGAAAAAGATGAACGATGGGTGTAGTATATTGCAATTAATTTTAACTATGCTATATATATCCTATATATTCTTATCAAATTCCACGGATTTTTTTTTAAGCAGAATTACGGATTGCCTTTTTTTTTTTTGATCGGGCAAAGTAATAATTTATTTATTTATGAAACAATAATATACTGGTATAACAAGCTAGGTAACATTGCTACCCTTGCTGTGCAGAAGAGGTAGAGGTAAGGAGAGGAATTAATTAACATTTAAATTGAATTACTTTTTTTTTTTTTCATTTTCTTTCCATGAAATATATCCTCTTCCTAAAGTATATGAGATATATTTGTCATTTTACTGTCATTCTTAATTTTCAATTGAATTAATTAATTTTCTCGTCTTCTTTCCATAAAATATAATATCTTCCTAAAGTAAATGAGATATGTTTTCTCATTTTATAGCCAAAATTAGTTGAGTTCAGCTTTCCTCATTTCGTTTTAGCTTTTCAAATTTGTTTAATGGTGTTCTCAATTAAAAAGCTTATATATAAGATGAAAAATTAAGCACCCACGGACCCTGTTTATAAAATGAAATCGGCACCCTATTTTGAAGGGAATTCATTCTAGAGATTAGGCTTTAGCGGAGCTTCTTTGCATGTTACAATTTCGTTCCCATAATTCTTGTTCTTCTATTCCATGATTACAATTTACAAACATTACAAAAAAAATTTTTGACAGAACATTACAAAAATTTAAGAAACTAAATTTGTTGTTTTTAATTAGAAAAAGAAGATCCCAATTTTGAAACTATTGAATTTTTTTTTTTGAAAAACTATAATAATAATTGAGAGCTTTTTTTTTTTTTGGTAGTAATTGAGAGCTTTTGTTAGTTCAATGAATCGTCTTTTTTTTTTTTTTTTTTTGTATGAGGCTTATAATTGAAATGCTGGTTTAACAATATATACATTTTTTTTTTAACTTAAAGTTCCTTAATGTAACTCAGTATAAAATTTTGGTTTAAAAATTGAAATTTTATCGGTTTAACACTATACAATTTTCTTATCTTTACTTAAGTTTTTTAATGTCCCTTTCATGTGTATCGATTGAATAAATAAAATTCTTATTCGATAATTATAATTTCGTCGGTTTTGAAATATTGTCCCTTATTTGTCTCTTGTTCATTTTATTTAAATGCTTATTTTAGATTTGAAGAATCGGAATTTCATCGGTTCTATCCCTTGATACTGTCTATTTTAATTCATGTCCCTCAATGAAATTAATTTGGTTCGAGAATTGAAATTCTGCTAGTTTTAGATATATAATTCCCTTATTTTATTCCAGTTCGTTAATATCATTTTTATGTGAATATCGATGAGAAAGAGAATTTCTGTTCGAGAATTAAAATTCAATCGATTTTGGTATATGGATATTCATCAATATTGTCCTTTTTATCTCTTGTCCCTTAATGTTCTTTTTATTTAAATGTTAGTTTTATGTTTGAATAATTGAAACTAAAGTTTGATAATTAAAATTTTCTTTGATGATTCACGTCCCTCAATTAAATTTTGATTAGAAAATTTTATTTATGTCGATTTTCAGAATATATATTTTAAGAATATACAATGTCCCTTGTTTTATTTAAATCTTTTAATTAACGTTCCTTTTATACAAATATTGATATTACAGTTGGAGAAATAGAATTTTGGTTCAAGAAACATAATTTCGTTGATTTTGGAATAATGATCTCTCTTAGAACTGCCCCTTTTTTTTATCATGTCTTTCAATGTCTCTTATAAGTGAATGTCGATTTTAATTTTAGAGAATTTTGAATTACGATTTCATAAATATAATTTTGTTGGTATTGTCCCTTTTATGACACATGTACCTCAATATTGTCTTTTATTTTTAACTCATGTTCTTCAATGGATTTTTGGTTCGAGAATTACAATTTTGTCTGGTTGAGATATAATGTCCATTTTATATTTACTCAAGTCCCTTAATACGCTTTTTATATGAATTTTGGTTTTATGTTGAATTATGTTTTGATGATTGAAATTTTATTGTTACAGTTCCTTTTATGACTCGTGTCACTCATGTCCCTCGATGAAATTTGGTTTAAAAATTGGAATTTCGTCGGTTTAAGAATGTATTATTAGGATTATATTAAAAGTATCATTCATATGTAGGCCCAACTCACAACACTCATGGGCCTCACCTTTAGCCCAATAATATTACGTTAAACTATTGTATTGTACAAATACCCATTGTACACACTTTTGTAAGTAATCAAGAAATTATATTTTCTATATGGTATCATCGAGTCATTTGGCTCACGCCTGATCCAAACCCTAGCCGCCGCTACAAACCCACGCCGTCGCCGCCGCTCCCCACTCACGCCGCCGCCGCCGCTACCAAATACTCCAGTCGCTGAAGCGCCGCCGCCGTCCGTCCGTCTTAAGACGCCCAACTCATTGCTGCCCCTCTCCTCTCTCCGCTGCTCTACTCAAAACAATGCTGCTCCCTCTCAGTCGCCGGCACCAATCACCTTCAAAGGACTTGCAAATATGTCCTTGAAGCTTACCTCCACCAACTATGGTGCTTGGTCTTTCCAACTTCGTCTTCTCCTCACTGGACACAACCTCTTTGGCTATGTCTTGGGCACACATCCATGCCCCCCGTCCACAATCCCAGCTGCCGACGGCACCACCGACACCACCGCCACCGTTCCCAACCCTGCGCACGATCTGTGGGTGTGTCAGGACAACCTTATTTTCTCAGCCATGGTTGGATCCATGTCTCCGGAACTCATTCCCTTTGTGGCATCGACCAAAACCTCCTGCGAAGCCTGATCGATGCTTGAAAGCATGTATGGAAAACCCTCCAGAGGCCGCATCCTTGCCCTCAAAACCAAGTTTCGCTCCCTGATCAAAGGTGCTCGCCCAATTTCTGACTTCCTTATGGAAGTTCGCTCGGTGGTCGACGAACTTGCCCTCCTCGGCATTTCCTCTGATGCCGAGGACGTCACTCTCCAAGTCATAACTGGCTTTGATGAATCTTACAACGACATAGCAAATGCCATCCAAGCTCGCGAACAGCCTATCTCCTTTGCCGAGCTCTGCGACAAGCTCCTCAGTGCCGAGGTTCAAATTGCCTCGCGACCACCCTCGGCCTCAATACCTGCATCTGCGCTTACTGCCAGTAAACCTCATCATCGCCCCTCGCGACCAGACTCGAGGTCTAAAACTGCTGACACTCGTCCTCGCCAGTCCTCGCAAAGGCCCTATCTTGGCACCTGCCAATATTGCCGAACACCAGGTCACACTGCTCGCACCTGCCCTGAGATTCCTTCATCACTCTCGCCCACTGCTCCTTCTACGGGTCCTCGCCGCCCACATGGGCAGTACACACCACCCTCTCGTCTCAATCGGACAGCTGCTCGCCCGGCCTACTCGGCTCACTCAGCCTCCTCGGCACATCCTGCCGATCACTGGATTCTTGACTCGGGTGCTTCGCATCACATCACCAACGACCTCGCCAACCTCTCTCTTCACTCACCATTTGACGGGCCTGACAATGTAGAAATTGGTGATGGTAAAGGTTTACACATATCTCACACTGGCTCTATGTGTTTTCCTCATCTTAAGTCTCTCAGTTTTTCGAATGTCTTAGTCGTCCCACACATCTCGAAAAACTTAATTTCAGTCTCCAGCCTCTGTCGTGATAACAATGTTAATGTTGTTTTTGATCGCTCTTCCTTTCAGGTGCGGGATGGTCACTCGGGGAGCATTCTCCTCGTTGGGAGTCGTATCAATAACTTGTACGTCTGGCCGGCACACATGTCCACCACCTCCCCGCAAGCCTTCGCCACTCAACACCTTACAACAACCACCTGGCATGCTCGCCTTGGCCACCCATCGACAAAAATTCTTGCTCACACCATCTCCAAACTTAGCTTATCCAATGCACCTTCCAAACATTTTAACTGTAACTCTTGCTCATGTATCAAAAGTCACAAACTACCATTTTATGATTCGAGCATTATATCTACTAAACCACTTGATATTATCTTTTCTGATGTTTGGTCGTCACCTGTTTTATCTCCTGACAATCTCAAATACTATGTGTTATTCGTTGATCACTTCAGCAAATACATATGGGTTTATCCCCTAAAACGGAAATCGGAGGTTCTCCCCACATTCATCGCCTTCAAAACCCTTGTTGAAAACAACTATCAAAACACAATTAAAACCTTTTACTCAGACAATGGGGGAGAATTCATTGCTCTTCGCCCCTTTCTTCAAACTCATGGCATTGCACATCTCACCACCCCACCTCACACTCCCGAGCATAATGGCATGTCTGAACGTCGCCATCGCCATGTGGTCGACACAGCCCTTGCTCTCCTTCACCATGCTTCTATGCCCCTCACTTATTGGCCCTATGCCGTTTGCTCGGCAGCCTAGACCATAAATCGCCTTCCCAAAGTTAACCTTGACATGATCTCTGCCTATGAAAAACTCACTACTCGCCCCCCGAATCTAACCAAACTCCGTGTATTTGGTTGTCTCTGCTATCCTCTGCTTCGCCCTTACACCACTCACAAACTTGATCCTCGCTCTACTCCATGTGTCTTTATTGGGTACTCGCCCACACAGAGCGCTTATCTCTGTCTTGATCGCTCCACAAACCGAATCTACACCTCGCGGCATGTTCAGTTTGTTGAACATATGTTTCCCTTCTCCATCCCTTCTCCCATTAATCAACCATCTCCCTTGCCGACCTCCATCTCCTCGCCGCCTACTTCCTCTGATCCCAGCTCCTCGCCCATTCTTATAACACCTTCGCTTCCTCACTCTGCCATGACCGTCCTCGACCACAACCCAGTGCCGACCACTACCATTCCCCAGCGTCCCACACTGGTCGACTAATTGAATATACCCCCGCCGACCATACCTACACCTACCTCCCCGCTGCCTGCCACCACATCCAACATCCCTGTGCCGACCAATGCTCCCTTACGACCTCCTGCACCTCGCATGGTAACTCGAGCTCAGAACAACGTGTTCAAGCCAAATCCGAGGTATGGGCTTACTTCTGTCATCACTTCTGACATTGAACCGAGTTGTGTGTCGCAGGCACTCAAGGACAAAAACTGGCGAGCAGCCATGTCGGCTGAGTTTGATGCCCTTCTTCAGAACGGCACCTGGGACTTAGTTCCTCCCAATACATCTCAGAACGTGGTCGGCTCCAAGTGGGTCTTTCGTATTAAGCGAAAACCAGATGGCACCTTGGACAAATACAAAGCTCGCCTGGTCGCCAAAGGCTTCCATCAGCGACCAGGTGTCGACTTCAACGAAACTTTCAGCCCCGTGGTCAAACCAGCCACTGTGCGAACTGTTCTAAGCATTGCTGTCACCAACAATTGGCCTCTTCGTCAATTTGACGTTAACAACGCCTTTCTTCATGGAAAACTCTCAGACACAGTCTTCATGGTCCAACCTCCAGGTTTTAAGGACAAGGTTTTTCCCACCTATGTCTGCAAATTACGCAAATCCATCTATGGCCTAAAGCAGGCTCCTCGCACATGGTACTATGCTCTTCGCTCATTCCTCATGGACATTGGGTTCACTCCCACTCACTCTGATGAATCTCTGTTTGTTTACAACACCAATGGGGTGGTCGCCTACTTCCTTGTCTATGTCGACGACCTTATTTTGACGGGCAATACCTCCTCCATGCTCGCCCGTGTAGCTGCCGACCTCAGTGCCAAATTCTCTGTCAAGGACCTTGGTCATCTATCCTACTTCTTGGGAGTGGAAGTCCTTCGATCCACAAATTCATGCCTCCTCTCCCAACGCAAATACATAACTGACCTGCTCGTCAAGCACAACATGATCGACTCCAAACCGGTCCAGACTCCATTATCCACCACTGCTCGCCTAATACTCTCGGATGGCTCTTCTCCCACTGACTCCACCCAGTATCGTCAAGTGCTCGGCAGTCTCCAGTATCTTCAACTCACCAGACCAGATATTGCCTTTGCCGTGCATAAGCTATCCCAGTTTATGCATGCACCCACCACCACTCACTGGAATGCAGTAAAGCGACTACTACGCTATCTCAATGGTACAAAGAATGTTGGAATCAACATTACCCCTTCCTCCTCCTCCTCGCTCCACTGCTTCACAGATGCCGACTGGGCAGGCAATCATGATGATCGCACTTCCACAAGTGCTTACGTCGTCTTTTTGGGGGCCAATCCTATCTCATGGTCGTCCAAAAAGCAAAAGTCTGTTGCTCGCTCTTCCACTGAGGCTGAATACCGAGCAATTGCCTCTGCAGCTTCTGAAGTCCAATGGCTTACCTCCCTCCTCAAAGAACTTCATTTCTCCATCCCTCAGGTACCAGTCATCTACTGTGACAACATTGGAGCTACCTACTTATGCTCGAATCCTGTGTTTCACTCCCGCATGAAGCACATTGCCATTGACTTTCATTTCGTTCGTGACCTCGTCAAAACTGCTCGGCTTCGCATCTCCCATGTCTCCTCGGCTGATCAACTTGCAGATGCCCTCACCAAATCACTCTCTGGTGCTCGCCTTCAAGTTCTTATGACCAAGATTGGATTATCCTACGATACTCCATCTTGAGGGGGCGTATTAGGATTATATTAAAAGTATCATTCATATGTAGGCCCAACTCACAACACTCATGGGCCTCACCTTTAGCCCAATAAGATTAGGTTAAACTATTGTATTGTATAAATACCCATTGTACACACTTTTGTAAGTAATCAAGAAATTATATTTTCTATATGTATAATGTCATTTTTTAATTTTTTTACTCAATCCCTTTAATGTCTACGTGAATATCGATTTTATAATTGGACAAATTAAATTTCAGTATAATTGGACAAATTAAATTTCGGTTCGAAAATTGAAATTTCGTCTGTTTTGAAATAATTTTGTCCCTAAATACTACTCATTTTTTTTTTATGTTCATTGATGTTTCTTTTATGTGAATGTCGGGTTTACACTGAATTATGGTTTGATAATTGAAATTGTGTCGGTATTGCTCCTTTTACGACTAAATCACTCAATGTCCCTCGATGTTGCTTGTTATTTCAATTTATGTCCTCAATGAAATTTTGGTTTAAGAATTAGAATTTCGTGTTTAATATACAATGTCTCTTATTTTTACTCAAGTCTCTTAATGTTCATTTTAGGTGAATATTGATTTTACAATCGAGAATTGAAATTTCGTTGATTTTGAAATATTTTTATTCCGTAATATATATATATATTTTATAAATTAGTCGATAATGAGCACATCTATTAGGAAACAATATATTGAAAATACACACAAAAAAGGTATTTTTATATAATTTTTTTAAATAATCACAACAAAGAAGACAAGTAACACTAATGATAATTATTGATAGGAGTACAATTAAATGAATAATCCGAATTAATAATAAGCCCATAATTATTTATGAAAGATTAATTTAATCTAAATAGATTCATATTGATTTTAGTATCAAATTCGATATATAATATAACAATTTCTTCTAAATAATGGCAATGCAATTATATTTTCCGAATAAATCTTATTCATTATATATAAATCTTATTCATTATATATATTCGACAATCATGGACGATATTATCTTGAAACTTTGGGCCTCAGCCCAATTACGTTCGTTTTGAAGATAAACATGATTTAAATAATAAAATCCGTAACTCTTGCGATCAATTTTCTAGATTCGCCCACTTACCATTTATATCGCCAAAATCCAAATATCCCCGTAGGTTTTCTGTGTCTTTTATATCAAAACCCTCTCGCCGATCCCAAATTTGCACCCTGGAGGAAAGAAATTACTCGATAAAAATAGCAAAGTTCTAAAGATGAAAATATCCGTGAAGACTCTAAAGGGTACCAAGTTCGATATCGAAGTGATCCCACAAGACACGGTACGCTTTCTGTAATGTAGTTTTCACAAGAATTCTCCTGATATCGAATTCCTACTCCTTTTTTTATTTTTTAATTTGAGTGTATGATTGTGTAGCTCGATCAGAATATCGACTTTTTATTAGGGTAGTAGTTGATGAACATGATTTGGATAGCTTGATTTCTTCGTATACGTAATTGCTTTGTAATGAATTTGCGGTGTACTGCTATACAGCCTATACTTCACCAATTAGTTGCCTAGTTATGATCTTGAGTAGTATATATTTTTTTAATTATTTTGATTTGATAGTCTGTCTTAATTCTCAAATTTGTGTTGTCATTTATGCAATGCGTGGGGCTGTGATTTATGCCTTTAATTCTCTTATGGTTCAAAGCTCAAGTGTTTTAGTTTGATGTTCAAATGCGGTAATATCAATAATCCTATTAAAACCTGAATGTTGGCTGCAGAATTCTGATTTGTTAGTTACTGCACATTTGGGGAACGGTAGTATTGGGCTGGGTATTCTCTTTTGATGTTAGATGATGAAAAGTTGAGGAAACTTTCCAATCATGAAAAAAAAAATGAAAATCTGGTGAAGATGGAGGAATCATCGTTTGTATAGGGCCATATGCTGTTATGCTTGGTAATGCAATCTCAAGGAAATATTTGCTTTTTCAGACTCCATAAACAATGTAACCATTACCGTGCTAACAAAGTCGATTTGCCTAACATTTTCTAAGTTTTTCAGTCTCCAATAACAATGTAACCATCATCGTTTGAGGAAAGTGATCCACTTGTCGTTTATAACAATCTTATTATCTTTAAGTACATCAGAGAATTCCAGCTTGTAGCTTCCCTGGTGAAGTGGAAATTTTCAATTTTTCTGTGCAAATTAGATTAAGCGAATCTTTCATTTTCTGTTCTCAGTGACCAGTAGGAAAATTGCACAGAATTGCACTTTTAGCCCGTTCTGGGGTTATAGAATAAGAGAAATGTCATGGATTCTCATGCTCACCTAGAGATGATCTTAATGAAATTAAAGTTAGAAGTAGTTGAAGCATATCTTGATTTATTTAAAGAAACACGGATCAATATGGGCTTACTGCTCATATGCAACTAATTTACATGGGGCACGTCTTTATATTGTTGCATTGTTGCTAATATAGGACAAAATTGTGGTGGAATGCTGGCTTCCAACAATGCATTGTCTATTTGACTTTGGAGCTTCGAAAGACAATTGTTTTCCCACCTTGGCTGTATAATGTGTAATGTGTGCTCTATGATTCTATCTCTGTTTATTTCCCATGAAAACCAGTTACAGTACTGTGACATGCTGCCTGGGTTTACTAACTATGTAACCTACTATCCTATCTATCTCAACTCCTATTTTTATACTTCAAATTTTGCAGGTCCTTTTGCCTTGAAGTATGAATTTGTATATTATTGATATATTCCACCATGTTTATTTGGCAGGTTGCAGATGTGAAGAAAAAGATAGAAACTTCACAAGGAGCAGATAAATACCCTGCTGCCCAACAGATGCTTATTCATTCGGGGAAGGTTCTTAAAGATGCCACAACTCTTGAAGAAAATGACGTTGCTGAAAATAGTCTTGTTGTTGTTATGCTGACCAAGGTAAAATAAATGTTGTTAAATACAGTATGTATGTTTTCGGATCTAGATATTTTAAATTATATTGAGTTTCTCTTTATATACTCCTATAATTTTTTGTTCCTTTGGTCTTATTTTACGTATTTTTATTCAATTTACTGGGCTATTTAATTATAAAGCTCTTTTCAAAATGTTGTAGAACAAGGGATCCACAGCTGAAGGGTCAACAACATCAAGTGCTCCTACAGTCAAGGTATAAACCAAGTTTGATGTACACTACTTTTGGGTGTATGAATGTTTATTTCCTATTAAAATCAATAACTGAGCATCTTTCTTCATTCTGTTTTTACTATTTATCGTCTAGATTTCCCATATTAATTAGGTAGTTGTACTATTTGATAATGTTGTGAAATAATGCACCTTTTGATAAGGTTTTCACTAGGTGTTGTAGTGGTGGTTTTTTAAAACCGTGGTTTTCAAAATCCTGAACTAGAACCGTTTTTAAATTTTAAAACCCAAAACAAACATCACCTAAACGTTTTGCAATAGGTCCTATCTGAATTAGGGCTGGCAATTCGTGCTATCGTGTTTCGTGTCGACACGATAGTGACACGACACGATAAGGCCAAACACGAACACGACACGATAAGGATCTGTGTCGACACGACACGAACACGATAATTTTCGTGTCAACACGACACGACACGATAACAACACGATAATTTTCGTGTCGACATGACACGACACGTAACACGATAACAACACGATAACGACACGATAAGAAAGTAAATCAATTTAAAATTGTATTAAATATATAAAAAATAATATATTTATATAAATATAAAAAATTATCGTGTCATTATCGTGTTATTATCAGATACGTGTCATTATCGTGTCGTGTCATATCATATCAGGTAAATAACAGGTTAATGGGTTACATGTTAATTTTATCGTGCTTAACGGGTTGACACGAACCCGACACGAAATTTTCGTGTCGTTATCAGGTCGACCCGATAACGACACGAACCCGATAAGGTCAAACACTAACCCGCAATTTTCGTGTCGGATTCGTATCGTGCTATCGTGTCGTGTCGAAAATTGCCACCCCTAATCTGAATGTTAAAGCAGTAAGCAACATTGTCTGGAAGAAAAGTAATTCCTATGGGTGAGCAAGTGGGAACTAAACTGTAAAACCTAACGGAATCTACAGGTTTCTCTAATTCGGTTCTGTTTTGAAAGGGATAAGATTTGGTTTAGCTTGGTTACAATCATACAAGCTGATTTTTTTTTTTGGCTCAGTTAGGTTTTCTTTAAAAATGTTTAGTTTAGGGCGCTCCATCGAATTAATTTTTTATATACTTACTGGTATTATATTCACACACCTACCCATTGCTGATATTACACGACATTCATTTCAAAATTTATCTTAATCAACCATCAGCTTTGCTGTCAGCGTCTGCCATCTCCACTTCCTATTTCCCATTGCACGGGAGTATAATACTTGGTTTTTCCCGTTACTGACTGAAAGCTAACGCCTACTAATTCCACAGTTTGATCTGCGCTCATGCATATTACTTCTTCAATGTGATGTGGTTCTATTATAACCATTGGTTTTGATTCCCCAATTGTTCTCATGGACTAATCAGATATAGTAGCTGTAAAACATTGAGTTTTTTTCCCCCTATTAAAGGTTTTCATAGTTATTTGTTTAGAAATCAGGCGGGAGTATGACCTTAGTATGACCTTTTAGGCTTTTATACAGCTGGCATTGACTTGACAACCATGAAACCTGAAACCAATGCCTGATTTCCATTTATGAAGCGTCTCGTGCTTGTTCTTTTCCATCTCTTGGGAACAACACTTTCAAAGTTAATATTTATAGTGTTTTTTCTTAGATCTGACTTTTTTTTCTTTAGGTTGCTAGATAATAACGAATCAATGATTGACAGTGAAGAATCTTTCTTAATTCTGTGTTTAGCTAAATAATTAAATAGTTTATACTGCTTGTTTGTAATCAAGTTGCTGAGAATCACAAGTTTCTGTATTTCTAAGTTATCTCATTCCTCATAGGAACCGCAAACAAGTTCTGCACCTACTTCAACTCCAGTATCCTCATCTCCTCAACCTCCTACAGCAGCGTGAGATTTTTCTCTGTTGTCTTCTAATATTGCAAGCCTTTATCACTTCACCACTTTCACCTTGATTGCTTGGATATTATTTCTTTTAATTTATGTCTTGCATTATCTTTTCCTACTTCATAGTGCTGTGCCTGCACCTCCCGCTGCTTCTATTTTGGCCGCCAATGATCTGTGAGTATCCATCAAATTAGTTTTTTGTGATCAAAACTTTTTCTGATAGTTTGCTTTATATTTATTTACGTGATTGTTCTGTTGAGTGTTGATGGTTGTTTCATGGTAATAGGTTGGGTGCGTATGGCCTAACTGCTCCTAATGTAGTTGCTGATAGCAACCTTGAGGCATCGATCGAGCAGATTCTTGATATGGGTGGGGGAAGCTGGGACCGAGATACAGTTGTTCGAGCCCTTCGTGCTGCTTTCAACAATCCAGATAGAGCAATTGAATATTTGTACTCTGTGAGTCTCAGATTTCTATTCTATATGAAACACTACTTTAAAATGCAATTAGCACCTTTGGCCAAAACTTCAATTATCTCCTTGAATTAAAACCTCGTCATATCTAACCTTTTCAATTTAGTAACACAACAATACATTTTGCTGGGCCTTTCAAGGATGATCTGTTCCTGCACTACTTATCTGCTTTTTTTATCCTGCCACTTATTCTTATATAATTATTATAGCAACAGGATTGAATTGGTAGACAACATTTCCGTACATTCTTACGTTACCATTACTTGATAATAATATATCCAGTTTTAGTTTCTGTTGTTATGCTGGCTAGGTTCATTCAATATTAAGATGTACAATCTGTTAGCTTGTCCATCACTTTGCTGATCATGATTTGATGTTCATTTCTGAATTATCATTTGCTTGTGTTTGATGTATGTCAGGGTATTCCTGAACCAGCAGAAGCTCCACCTGCATCAGGAAATGTGCCTAGTATTCCCGCTCAACCTCAAGCTGTACCTTCAACTGGCCCCAATGCAAACCCGTTGGATCTTTTCCCACAGGTTCTTTGTTAATTTCTTTAATTTGTTCTCCATTTATCTTAGTGATATTATTTGGGTAAAGGAACTGTGAAACTCTTGTACAGGGTTTTCCGAATATGGGTTCAAATGCTGCTGGAGCAAATACCCTTGAGTTTCTACGTAACAGTCCACAGGTGGGGTTATACCATATATGGATTGAAAGCCTCAAAACATAAACGTTTTTTAGAATTGTTAAAACATTATATAATGGTATCAATATTTTGCTTCAGTTCCAAACGTTGAGAGCGATGGTGCAGGCCAACCCACAGATCATGCAGGTATTTTGTCATAAAGATCCATACCCTTGTTGCTTCGTTGTAATGAATTAAGATGGCCTTGTTAGAAAGGGTGAGTGATATCTGTATGTTTTGCAGCCTATGCTTCAGGAGCTAGGAAAGCAAAACCCTCAATTAGTAAGACTGATTCGAGAACATCAAGCTGATTTTGTTCGCCTTGTCAATGAGCCTGTCGGAGGCGAAGAAGGGTACTATAGACTTATTATTGCTTAGAAGATGCCTTTGCATTTGCTGCAAGTGCGAATATTGGAGATTAATTTGTTGTTGTTTCTTGATGCAGTATCAACAACATACTGCAGCAACTTGGAGGTGAGCAGCTTGGAGGTGAGATGGCACAGGCTATAACAGTTACACCTGAGGAAAGTGAAGCTATAGAAAGGGTAAGTGACACACTTTGACTTTAGCACTTTAAAAATATAAATACACCCACATGCGCACGCACACGCACATGCGCACACACACACACACGCCACGATCATTTATGTATATATGTATGTTATTTACAGACACATGTATAGCCAAAGTGCCCACTTTTCTTCCGTATAACCGAACTTTGTAATAATTCAGTAAATTAGGCAGTTTTTTTTTTGAGCAGTAAAATCAAATCTCATAACTTTTGAGTACAAGGGGTACTCACCCTTACAGTGTTTTACATAAGTTAATACACAGGCAAATAGCAAGGAATTAGTCAATGAAACATAAATATGGATCACAAAACCAAGTGGAGACCGCTGCATTTTGAACGATTAAATTTCTTACCCCTAGCCAATACCAAAGATTAATATTGAAAATTTTCTTTTGATTAAATCAGGCAGTTTCTGTTACCCTGCTGATTGACAATTTTCTTTTGATTAATAATAGTAGAACATTCCAGGAATTTAGATAATGGGGGGAATGTTGGGAACTATGGATATGTATTGGGTGAAGAATTTGAAAAACGAATGTAGTTGAAAATATGATACTCGAATGTGTTTTTTCCTGAAGAAATGCCGACAAACCCAGACTAGTTGACAATTTGAATTTTAGCTTCATTTTGATTGTTAGCTTCATTTTTACAATACTCCATTTTTTTAGCTTGAAGCCATGGGATTTGATCAAGAACTGGTGCTAGAGGTGTACTTCGCCTGCAACAAGAACGAGGAGCTGGCTGCAAACTACCTATTAGATCATATGCACGAGTTTGATGATTGATACATAGAATAACTTATTTTGGACATATATTCTATTTCTTTTAGCGTTATGATTATGTTATCCTTCTCGTACTTCCGTTTTGTGAACCACTAGTCATTTTAGATGAGTTGGATAGGATCATGCTAAGAGAAATGTAATTATTCTCTCATGTCCCAGATTTTAGTCTTTTATATAAGAGTTTTTGAATTTCGTTTCAGCATTCTTAATTCCTTGAGTACTCTAATGCAAATTTGAATTTTGAGGCCTGAAGTTTATAATCTCTTGAGTTTTTTAAAGCAGCTTTTAAAACAACAAAAGAAATCCAGCAGCGTACGTCTGTTTTGAAGATTGCATACTTTTTATGTTGTTTCGTCAAACTCAATTCAATTTCGTTTAGCATACTTGGTAAGAGGGACAGGACGTATATCGGTATATTCAAGTTTAAACAATTTTTAAGTTTCGATATTCGGCCAAAAGATTGACTGTAATAGTATTGGAGACTAGATATGTTCATATGGTTAAAATTGCCGGTTATGGTTTGACAATCGAAACCGGACCCGTTATTGTTACGGTTTTTAATCGGCGGATTGGTTTTTGTTTGTTTTCCCTCAATTTTTAGAAAATAAATTAGTACATAAGAGATGAGAGAGATTGGTGTGAAAAAATGAGTTGAAATTAAGGTATTTATAAAAGAATATTAAAAAAAAAAAAAAAGGGCAAAATCGTCGATTTAACAGCCGAACTGTAGGTTTTGGTTTTGAATTTTCGTAACCGAAATCAAACCTTAATTTTAAGGTTATGGTTCGATTTTCAAACTGAAATCGATGGTTCGACAAATCGATCGATTTGTTTAATTTCAATTTCAATTTTACACATGTCTAGTGAAGACCTCAATTGAAGTCAAAATAAAAGTTTGTATGTACATCTATGGCCAACATGTTGGTGCCACGCACAAAGTAGATTTCAGAACCTAAGCTCAGTTTCAGGAAAGTGGACGGACCACTTGGTCAAAATCAGTCGCCCACCCCCACTATCTTTTCATTCATTCAAACAAACATTTTTCTATTTCATTGGAGGAGAGAGGAAGTTGGGTCTCATCAGTATTCAATTGCGACCAGAAAATCTTGTTGACCGCAGTAAACGTGTGGTTTCACTAAAATTAATTTTACTAGTATTTATGTATAGATTTCAATGGTGAATTGTGACAAAAACTACTCTATAATTGTTATGTCACCAATTGCGTCACTTGCTTCTTGCAATTAAATTATTCTAATTTAATCACATGTGTAGTGTTTAATCTCACCTAGTTATGATTGGCTGGAGATAAATATGAAAGTCCTAAGATTAGGTATAAAAAACTTGGCTTCGATGGTTACATATATACACCCCAATGGAGCTTTGCAAATGCTATATCCAATAAAATATTGTTTCTTATATGAAAATGCACACACAAATATTAGTTATTATAAAGAGATGAGTTTTTATATCTAATATACTTTGAACAAGTGTAAAGTAATGTTGGTTAATAGCTTAATTAATAGGTATTTAAGGAATTCAAATTTAAATAAATTTAAACTCCTCTTAAATTAGCTACAATTACTTTCGTAGTTCATCCACTCGTCTACCACGATGAGCTCTTTATTCTAAAAAGCAAAATATATACAAATAAAATTGAATAATCACAAAAACTTGTATTAGATGGGCTCATTTACACTATTATATGATCCATTAGTTTACGTGACTCCAATCTAATTATATTTAAAACATCATATTATATATTGTTTCATAAAGTCTCTCCAATTATACATGTCAATTCACATATGGTCACGTAGAGCCACTCTCATAAACATTCCCAGATAGGGGAATTACATGATATAGTAAATGAGATATGCCTCATATATGAGACCACCACAAACTTTT
Organism: Galeopsis tetrahit; assembly: GCA_963675135.1. Taxonomy (NCBI): domain Eukaryota; kingdom Viridiplantae; phylum Streptophyta; class Magnoliopsida; order Lamiales; family Lamiaceae; genus Galeopsis; species Galeopsis tetrahit. Next base: position 66,246,317 of record OY776122.1, on the reverse strand, counting down.
TACAGTATTATTGACCAATAAATTAAGAGATAACCGTCTCATTTATGAATCGTCATATACTACATTTTAAGAACTTATGTATAATATCCTTCTATTTAAAGAAAGAACATAAAAATTTGTGGGACGAGACGGGCCAAATAAATCTTATCACAAAATTCATGCAAGACAAACATAAAAACTCGCTCTCATGTCTGAGTTACTATAAGAAGAAAATGTATGTGTTACTTGATTTGACCTGCTTTCAACTTAGTTCAACCCACGAGTTTCCTGTCACTTCTACAATTTGTGCAAATATTACATTTGAAATATTGGATATAAGTATTTAGCCTACATTTTTACCATTTATCATCTTGAGACTCTCCTCGCAACCCCGCGGGTTTTATAAAATTTGTCATGCATGTTTCTAAAATTTAGGGATGCAATATTTTTAAAAAATTCTCTCTCATTCCTAACATTTGATAGGGATGAAAGTATTTTAATTGTAAATATGTATGATTTGGCTCAATCCATTTTGGAGTTGAGAAAGTTAAATGATTTTGGCAAATCTCAATCTTTTAAGATAATGATAAAATAATTAAATAAATATTAGAAAGTAAAATAATAAGATAAAAATAGAGGGTGTTACATATATCTTAAAGAGCTGGTGCGTGTGACTTGTTTATTAATTAAAACGTAATTGCACATGCAAAAGATAGTAAATGTCATGATCATGCATCTATCACGTACGTACGCTAAAATAATAACTAAATAAGTGGCTAATCTTCTCTTCTTTTAAATTCAACCTTTTCTACTTTTTATCAATTTGAGCCGATGAAATATAAATAGGGGAAAATGGGTTATATATTTGAGCTTTAGCTAATTGCTTTTTCATAATGAAATTCAGCCTAAATTGCCCACTCTTTGAATATTGAGTCTTTTTTTAGTAAATCACGATTTAAGCACAATTTTCCAATAATTGGTTGTTTTCAATAAATATATACACACCGACACACACGCAGTAGTGTTATACCTAAAAATAAAAGAAAGAAAGAAGAGAAACTATAATATTAGTTGTTTTCCAACAAATAAATCGAAAAGCAAGAAATAAAAAAGAAGAAACAAACAAAAAAACCGTGTGTATGTGGAAGCTCATATGGGAATATGGGATCCATGGGCGGGTACGATCGATCTGACCTACTTAATTATTCCTTATTAAAAAAAAAAAACATTTTTTGAACTCAGCGGTTCATTTAAATCTATATATAAAGTATATATCCCCTCAGTTTCCTTAAAAAATTATCTATTCACTTTTTACCCATTAATTAAAAAATATATAATATTTTATATATAGTAAATTATTGAGATAGATATAAAAAGAAAAAAATATTTATAGAAAAAGAGGGGTAAAAAAAACAGAAAATATATAGAAAGATAAAAGAATGAAAAATAAAGGTAGGGATTGATAATGAGGGTTGTCAAGAAATGACATTAGTAACTTTCTTTTTGAAAGGAGTATTATTTATATTATCCTATATAAAATATATATATATTTTTTGAATTACATTATATACCCTCTCCTTTTTTCCCTCCCCTGACTTGACCCAAGGATGCCTAGTGACTCTAACCACTTGAACTATTTCACTTTATTTATATAAAATATTTTATATTAATTCAATAACTATCTTTTATATTTAAAAAAATAACTATATAACTAAAATATAAAATAATATTTAATCTACTTCTAGTAGTATCTGTTTTATAATAATAATAATAAAATAAGTCTTACAACATGAGATTAATAATAAAATAAGGCTTATAACATGAGACCATCATGTGATAATTTTATCATTTTTATATAAAAGGAAAATTAAATTTAAAAATTATCGTAAAAATTTAAAAGTTAAATTCGACCTTCAAATTTTTACTCTAAATTTACTTAATTATATTGAATGTATGAATTTTTTTTATAATTCTTTTATAATTTTTTTATTTTTGCGTTTTTAAATTAGTCAATTTTTATGGTGCGAATTAATAATTTTGTTAATAATTAGGTGTATTTTTTTTCAATTTGAAATGTCCGCAAAATCTACCCACAGGCCACAACACAATGCCTGTGAATATATTTGGGTGAAACCCTGAGCGATCAGTCGGGCTTTGTGTCGTTCAATGGAACCATCCGATTTGTACTTTGTTCTAAAGACCCATTTAGAACCAACAATGTTCGCATCCTGAGGGCGAGGAACAAGATCCCAAGTTTTGTTAACTTGCAAAGCATCAATTTCTTCCTGCATGGCGGCCAACCATTCAGGGGACTTGGCTGCAGACTTGAAACCACGGGGTTCCGATGAGGTAGTGAGGGCACTGAGCAGGGCAGTGGAGGCCAAGTTTAGTGGGTACTTCGGTTTGAAGATCCCAAATTTAGCTAGCGTGATCATTTGGTGGTTGGACCGTGGTCGCTCCATTGGTGGGTCAGTGGTCGGCAGAGGTTGGTCGGCCGGTGCAGGGGGAGCAGGTGGCTCCGCAGTAGGGACTGGCGGAGGAAGTGGGTCCTCGCCAGGATCAGAGATACATGCCGAGCACGGCATGGTTGAAGTAGGAGCAATAGACTCAGGAGAGGAGTCATTCGAGGAGCCCAGGTCGGCGTCCAAGAAGGAAGAGACCACTGCATTGGTCGGCAGGGGCCGAGCATAACCTGAAAAAGGAAAGCAACCTTCATCAAATATAGCATGTCGAGTAACAAAGACTTTGGAGGAGTCGGGATCATAACACCGGAAGCCCTTGTGAAGGCTACTGTAACCCAAAAAAATGCATGGTCGACTGCGAGGAGATAGCTTGTTCGAGGCATAATTTGCGTAAGTATGGAAAAACCCGACAACCAAAGGGCTTGAAATTCCCATAGAGAGGCATAGTACCGAACAGAACCTGAAACGGCGATTGACCACCCAAAATGGAGGATGGAAGACGATTAATGAGATGTACTGCAGTAGCAAAGGCATCGAACCAAAATTCACTCGGAGCACGGGCATGGAAAAGCATGGAGAGACCAGTTTCAGTTATATGGCGATGCTTTCGCTCGGCGCGACCATTCTGCTGGGGTGTGTAAGGGCATGACACTCGATGTAATATTCCATGGTCGGTCATGAAGGTGCGAACAGTCTTGTTAACGAACTCAATACCACCATCACTCTGAAAAACTTTTAGAGATGTCGAAAATTGGGTGCATACAAACTTGTGAAATGCGACCAATGTAGCAAAAAACTCAGATTTCGCACGGAGAGGATATATCCATGAGAAACGAGAAAAGTCATCGACGAACACAGCATAATAGCGAAAACCAGAAAGCGCAGTTACGGGGGTGGGACCCCAAATGTCGCAATGAACTAAATCAAGAGTAGCAGAAGCACGTTTTTCATTAATGTGAAAAGACAAACGTTTACTCTTGGCTAACTGGCAAGAGGTGCAAACAGTAGGGTTCGGTAAAATGGAATTAACAGATATATGCCCTAATTTATTTAAATCCTTAATAACATCAAAAGGAACATGTCCCAAACGAGAATGCCATAAATCGAAGGAGGCGCGAGCAGCACCGGGCTTCTTCAAGGCAGCGACCAAAGCTGGGAGTGCCCGTTCCAACACGTACAACCCCTGTTCACAACGCCCCTGAGCCACCACCTCCTTGGTAGCCCGATTCTGAACAACAAATGTCTTGTCAGAAAAGCAAACATCAACTGGAAAGTCAGACGTGAGCTTGCTAATAGATAAAAGATTCTTGGTGATATGAGGAACAACAAGAACATCTAGAAGACCAATATCCTTAGAGATTGAATGCAAACCAACATGAGAAATCCGTAGTGAGTGACCATTACCAACAATAACCTGACCATTACCAGAATATGGAGTCGAAGAGTCCAGATGCGAGGTACTGGAAGTCATATGAGCCGAGGCTCCTGAGTCAACATACCAATCTGAGGAGGCCGGCGAGGAGACTGTGCAAGCCGAGTGAAAGGCTTGAGCAAGGTTGGCGGATGGGTCCTCGGACAGGCGGGCGGATGGGCGAGCAGGGAGACGAGGATCTGGTCCGCGAACAAAACGTTGAGGGCATTTGGTGGCATAGTGCTCGCCACGACAAATTTGGCAACGAGGGACGTAGGATTTCCGCCCTCCGCGACCACTAGAGAAGTCGGAGCGACCACCACGAGAGAACCCAGAAGGGCGACCACCAATATGGTCGCGAGTGTTCGAGCGAGCAGAGGGTTGATCGCGAGCATAGAAGGCAACTGGAGCGGGTTCGGCGAGATCAGGCTTGTTCATCATCTCAAAGGCAATTGCCTAATGTAGTAAGTCACGGAAAGCAGGCACAGGTGAGAGGGCCATTCTGGTGTCGGCAAACCTGCTGAATTTGGGGCCAAGACCCTCTAGAAACCAGTGGGACATGTCAGATTTGTCTACTGGTTTGCCAATGGCGGCAAGTTGGTCGCACAATGCCTTAAAGCGCCGACCGTAGTCGGCAACAAGGAGAGAGTCACACTTGAGGAGAAGGAGCTCCTCACGAAGTTGGGTAATTCGTGACTGGGAGGAGTGACTGAAAGCATCCTCCAGAGCAAGCCAAGTGTCACGGGCCGTGTCACATTGAACGACCTCGGCCAGGGTTTCTTCAGTGAGAGAGGAGAGGAGAAGGGCAAGTACTTTCTGATCCTTCGATTTTCAGGCAGCGAAGGTCGTGTGAGTGGCGGCAGGGGGGCGTATGTGCCATCCACAAGGCCATAGAGATCGACACAAGTAAGCATCGGGACAACCTGATTCTTCCATAGGAGATAATTGGAAGAAGAGAGTTTCACTGTAACCATATGAATAAGGACATTCATAGGGATAGAAGAGTCTGCCATTGAAGGGAGATGATCGAGCGGGACAAGCTCGATGATAGGTGAAGTGGTGGCGGCGGCGGTAGAGAGGGAGAAAGAGAAATTAGGGTTAGGGTTTAGGATCGTGTTTAGAGGGAGAAAGAGAAATTAGGGTTAGGGTTTAGGATCGTGTTTAGGCTGATACCATGTGAACAATGAGATATGATCACCTTTGAATTGGTGAGTGGGGAATGACTTGTATAATTGTATTTATATGAGTAATTACAGTATAACCTAATTACATGATTTTAGGAAAAGATAAATACAAAAGATAAATATAACAAATATGTCCTATATATAAGAAATGTTTTGACTATTCCTTAATATAATCATTTCACAAAATGATGAAACCTACATTTAATTTTAAAAAAAACAGAGTATTTTTTTAACCAAAATGATAAAATCTTTCAAATATTGAGATTTTTGTGCATGACTATTAGATCTTCAAAAAAATTGATACTACTAGCTAACGCATTATTGTATTTTATTTCTTTTTCATGTAAGAGATCAGAGTACACGCAAGTGCAATAGATCTCTCTCTCTCTGTGGTATTGCTGTTTATTCTTGTTTGTAGTAGTAATATATTTTATTGTATTATATTAGAGCATCCACATTAGTGAAAAGTTAACTCTTTATCTTTACTCTTCCTCATTATCAACTCATCTTTTCACTACAAATAATTTATACACCGTACTTGTTTTCAGGAGGTCATTATCCACTTATTTTAATGTTATATATCTACAAATTATAAAGAAATGGATAGAATGTAAATAAAGAAAAATAGAATAACAAATTGACCCAAAGTATTATAACGGATAACCCCATCTTATATTGGTAGTAATTCTTAAGAGTTATAATTTGCTTGGTTGTACTTTACGTTGGATCGAGCCTCCGTATATTAATTGTGGATGGCCTTCCCGTGATGTTTACTCGTTCTATTAACAAATTTGATGAATCTTTCTGTCAAAAAAAAAAAAAAAAAGAGTTATAACTTGCTTGGTCACCACAATTTTGAATGCTCTTAGTTATGTGTGCAATTGTAAACATTTTGAATTTGGAAAAAAATGTGGGTAATTAGACACGAAAACTAGATTCATGTAATTCATTAATTAATTCCACTTACTTTTTTTTCTTTAAATTTCATTTCTTCTTCTTCCCTTTCATCATCAAGGGATCATCGATTTGGAAAGTACACGCGCGTAAACAAAATGTATTTCCAATTACTAAGATAAATTATTTATAATTGCAACAATTTTTTTCTACCAATTCATTCTTTGATTTTGTCGAATTTGTCATTTAACCCTCATTATAACAAGACGTGCACAAACAAGTTGAGATCTCCAGTTAAAAAAAATTCTAAACTCCCATATCGGAACCTAATCAGTAGAAAATCGGTTTTCGCTACAATTCCAGTTTCGAACAATAATTTTTCCCGGTTTCACTCTAATCTTAACCCTCTATTTAGAATCATTGAAAAAAGAATAGAAACCTTGAATCGACAATTTAACTAGCCTCCTAACTAAAAGCGAGTTGAACCAATAGATGAAATTATAACGATTTACCCAATTACATTAAATAATTATAGTACCCTTCAAATGATTTAACATACATGCCAATCAACATCAAAGATTGCGGTCAATATATATCTCCTCATGAATTTAGATAAATGTTGTAGTATATATGTTTGAGTTGATCAAAATAAATAAGAGTAGAAACAAAATGAAATTGCAGGAGCAGAAAAAATCTGACCAGCCGCAAATGGAAGGTGCTGAACTTTAATGGTGGGCAGGCCAGCAAATGGCAATACGACACAAATACTTTTGAGAAAATTTCACACCTGTCCTCCCATCCTTCTTCTTCTGCATACAAAATTATTGTCCTTTCATTCTCACCCCTTTTTTGTTCTTTTGCTTTTGTTTCTTGGTGAAACCTTATATACCTTTTCTTTTTTATTTATTCCACCACTAAAAAGTTACTACTAATTTAGTAGCTAATTAAATTAACTGCGCTCCTGCATGTAATGAAAACTATAAATAGCAGGCTTTGGGGTTCATAATTAGAAGCCAATTACAAACTAATTAATCATAATAAGATGGAAATGATGAGGAAGAACAATGTAGTTCAAAGGAAACAGGGTGGCATAATCACTATGCCATTCATCTTCGGTAAGTTACAAATTATTTCTTGCAACATATATATGAATGAGCATTTGTATGTCTATATAATTAATTGAATTGAATTGAATTGGTGCAGCAAATGAAATATGTGAGAAACTTGCGGTGGTTGGTTTTGGTACAAACATGATAAGCTACTTAACGAATGAGCTCCATCTCCCTCTCACTAAAGCAGCCAATACTCTTACCAACTTCGGCGGCACTTCCGCCATGACCCCCTTACTCGGCGCCTTTATCGCCGATGCCTTTGCCGGACGATTTTGGACCATAACTTGTGCATCAATTATATACCAAATAGTAAGTCCATCTTCGATCATTTAATCTCGATAATTGACTCATGACATGGTGATGTGACGAAGCAGCAGTATTATAATATTGAAATTTAATTAGAACAAAATTCTCCTTTATATACAGGGGATGATAAGCTTAACATTATCAGCAATTTTGCCGAATTTAAGGCCTCCCCCTTGCAACAACGGCGAAAACTGCCAAGTAGCTGATTCCCGCCAACTCTCAATCCTCTACATCTCACTTCTGCTTACGGCCCTTGGCTCGGGTGGAATTCGACCGTGCGTGGTGTCGTTTGGGGCGGAACAATTTGACGAAAATGACCCTAAGCAGAAGACGACGACTTGGAAGTTCTTCAATTGGTACTATTTTTGCATGGGGGCATCAATCCTTGTGGCTACGACAGTGATTGTGTACGTTCAGGACAACGTGGGATGGGGTGTGGGCTTAGGAATCCCCACTGCTGCTATGTTTATTTCGATCATCGCCTTCGTGTTTGGGTACCCGTTGTACCGGAAAGTTGAGCCTGCCGGCAGCCCTTTCACGCGGCTGCTGCAAGTCTGCGTGGCGGCCTTCAGGAAGAGGAAGCTAGTGCCACCTACTACAATCTTGTATGAAAATGATGACCTTGATGCTGCTATATCTGTTGGTGGAAAACTTGTTCATACCCACAGCATGAGGTATATACGTTGTCTTTTGATTACAATTTTAAAACTTGTGATAATGAGTAATGGATTTAATAGGGGAGCTAGAAATACATAATAAAATTGGTTTTTTTAAATTCAATTTTATGACATTTGAGCTTAAATTTCATTTGGTTTTGTGATAATTAGTTTTAATCAATTCCATTTTGTTTATGATTTAGATTTCTATTCCATGCTCTATATTTCACTCTCAAAGCTAGTTATGTAAAATGAGCTAAAATGGGTAACTAATCTAAATAAAACAAGTAATCTATTAAAATATGGTAGAAGTAACAGAAGAACGAATTGTCATTATAACTTGTCTAACTAAAGATTTTGGACGACAGGTTTTTAGATAAGGCGGCGATAATAACGGAGGAAGAGGACCCGAAGGCCCCTAACCCGTGGAGGCTGAGCACCGTCCACCGCGTGGAAGAGCTGAAATCTCTGATCCGAATGGGGCCCATATGGGCGGCCGGGATCCTCCTGATAACCGCGTCAGCTCAACAAAACACCTTCTCCCTCCAGCAAGCAAAATCCATGAACCGCCACATCACCAAAACCTTCGAAATCCCACCCGCGTCAATGAGCGTCTTCACTCAGCTCTCCATGCTCTCCACCATCATCTTCTACGACCGAGTTTTCGTCCCCCTAACTCGCAAACTCACCGGCCTCGAACGAGGCATCTCGTTCCTCACCCGAATGGCAATCGGCTTCTTCATATCCTTACTCGCTACGTTCGCCGCCGGCTTCATCGAAATCAGGCGCAAGGACGCCGCGGCAGCGCACGGTCTAATGGACCAGCCGCACGCGATCATTCCCATCTCTGTTCTGTGGTTGATGCCGCAGTATTGCCTCCATGGGATAGCGGAAGCCTTTATGTCGATAGGGCACCTGGAGTTTTTCTACGACCAGGCGCCGGAGAGCATGAGGAGTACCGCCACGGCGCTGTTTTGGTTGTCGATTTCGGCGGGGAGTTATACGAGCACGCTTTTGGTGACACTTGTGCATAAGTTGAGTGCAGGGGCGGATGGGTCGAATTGGCTTCCGGATAGTAATTTGAATAGAGGGAAATTGGAGTATTTCTATTGGTTGATCACTTTGTTGCAGCTTTTGAACTTGGTTTATTACCTGCTTTGCGCCAAATTCTACACGCTTAAGCCCATTCAAATTCGTGATCATGCAGAGGAACATGGATTTGAGAGGCCATGAATATGCATTCAACAATCGACTATTAGATTATGATCATGTTATATCATTGTTGTATGCACTAAAAACGGGTTGACTTTGGATGTGGACTGTGCTTAGCACGATACAAACATATATAATTAAACGGGGGTTATTACGTGTTTATATGGATTAAAGTGATGATTTGTGATGAACTTGATGAAGAACACACAAGAACACAAGATATAGCTTCTTGGAGAAGCTAAAGCTTTAGAAGCTTGGGAGAGTTTATTGCTTTGGGTAGGGAGATTTGGTGGAATGTTCAACTTGTGTTACAAATGAGCCCATTTGGGCATTATATACTGTTTTCTAGGGGCTGTCCGTCCTTTACACGTGGAGCCTCCGGATTGGACCTTCATTCTGCCCGAAAAGGTGATGGGATGGTGCATTTAATGCAAAACCGCCTCTGGTGGTCGTCCTCGGCGAGATGCCGAGCAACTGGAAAAACCCACTCGTCACTCGCCGTCGTGGTCGCCGGAGAACCTGGTTGCCACGTCTTCTTATCTCCCAAAGCTTCAACTCTTGCCTTCTCTGGCTTAGATATATATCTGCTCGCCAACATCTTTGGGCGAGCAGTTTACTAGAATGTGCTCGCCAACATATTTGGGCGAACACTCAACTATATTAAATACAATAATTATCTTACATTTTCTTCTTGTTGACCAGTCGTCGCTTGACTTTGTTGACTGGTCGTCGCTTGACTTTGTTGACTGGTCGTCGCCACATAAGCCGGTGATTAGGATAGACTTGTCAAAGATTGACCTCTTTGACTAGGTATAACATTTGCCCCCTGATCGCCTTTCTTCGCATTCGTAGAATGGTAAGGCGAGCAGTGTACTCGTCTCTTCAGATTTGTTTTTGACAAGCGAATCAATTTTGGAATCTTGATGACGTAAAACGGAGGCGGTCGCCTCGTTTCCAACGCCGAGCACGCTTTCCGAAGCACTTTTGGTGACGTATGATTTGACCTGTGTCAGACGCGTGATTGGCGCCTAAAATTTCAAATTTGAGCGCGTGGGGCGCGTACCGACCTCAAAGGTCGCGCGTGGGGTCACTTTCCGACCTCGAATTTGGAAATGACCCCAAAATTTTTAGAAATTTGCGGAAATGACCCCGCTTTTTGCACATTAGTCCCTGTAAATATTTGCCTATAAATATGGCCTTCTTCCTCATAAATTCACTTTCCTTTCCTGCAATTTTTTGGATTTCTTCAAGTTTTCGTCCAAGCTTCAATCCTTGAACTTTTCCGGCGTGTCTGTGGTGGTTTCCGATCGTCAATCAAGGTAACAAACTCATTTCTTTCTCTGAAAAATTTCTCTCTCCCCCATTTCCCGAGAAAACATGGACGTTGGTGGTGGCTCCGGTGGCGGTTCTCCACCGTTGGACGGTGGCGCCACCAGATCCGGTGGTGCCGAAGACTTAGCCTTAGTCTTAGTGGATAGGGCATCCTCCTCGGACACTAGGATTTACTCCCCCGAACCCTTCAGCGCGAGAGCTCCCAAAAGTATACCGGAGGCGGTCATCGACCTAGAAAGGTCCTCTGAAAGTGATAGGGAAGATGCCGGCAACGATGCCGAGGACGATGATGAGACCGACTCTGATCTGCGCGATCAGAGCCTAGATAGAGGGGTGGGCGAACAGATCGACCTTGCTCGGATCGAAGAGACCCTATCGAGCAGCCTCCGCGAGGACCATGACGAGGTTGTTCGCTATGCAGCGAGCATAAAGGATATATTGAGTGGTCGAGAGGGGTTGGACGGCGACGAACTCTCCAGGGAAGCCTTTTTCGAATATTACCGAAATTACCCACCGAGAGAGGTTCCTCGCCCGTACCGAACAGCCTCTGAATCGATGTACGCGGCATGTGAGTATGCGAGCAGTGTCTCCTTGGCCCACTTGGAAAACTCTCGCAAGAGGTACCAGCTGCCCGCCGATGTCTGTTTCTTCGTTCCCCGTGCCGACGAGAGGGCCGACCAGCCGCCAGAGGGGATGGTCGCCGTCAACATAGGCATGATGGAGGCAGGGCTAAGGTTCCCCCTGCACCCTAGTATTACAAACTTTTTGCGCTTTCTGGGGGTGGCCCCTTCTCAGATATTGCCTAATGGTTGGTCGAACCTGATCGGCATCCTCACCCTGTTCGGCCTGATCGCGGCCGAGAATGGTTGTCGAAACACTTGGCTGAGCCCGAAGGAGATCAATTACCTACTTCAAGCGGCCGAGGTCGGAAAAACTGTGGGCTACGGTTTTTACTATGTAAAAAGCCGTGATAACATTAAACTGGTCGAGGGGATCCCCAACAAGATCCGGGATTGGAAGACCAACTGGTGGTGGGTGGCTGGTGACTGGAAAAGTGCGGCCAGGCCAGACGGATCACCTGAACGCATTCCCATCGCCACTGAATACCAGAGAATTCGTGGTAAGTTTTTTAATTCTGCTCGTTCTTGTCTATACTGAATAACTCCTCGCTCTTGCAGGTGAACTTGCTCGCACGAGGACTGACGAGCACCGTCTTACTACCCTCTTCCACTATCATATTTGCTGCGCGCTTAATCGTCGCTACTTGGAGAGGTCTTGCCGGTTTTTGAACCGAGAGTGCATGCGCGAGCAGGCAGGCCTTAGAGTACCTCCCCACCACATTACTCGAGAGTTTCCTCCAGGTATTAGAAATATCATCAAGTTTTCCTTTTTTTTAAATAATCCTTCTCTTCGAAAACTGAACCTTTGTTCTTTTAGTAGTGGTTCCTGACAAGGTTATCACTTACCTCCCTCCGACCCTCGATCTTGACCGAATCATGTCGAGCAAAATGCTTCGAGCGGCGAGAGCTCTCCGGGAGCGTCAGATCGTTGACGGCTCGGGCAAAAGGAAGAAACCGGAGTCCGCGGCGGCGCCTCCGAAAAAAGCTGCCAAACAAACGCGAGGGGGAACTGCTCGCCCAAACGCTGCCGAGCGGTGGCTAGGGCCCAATATCGAGGGGAACACTTCGCTGCGGAGATCCCCGCCGAGGGGTAGCTCGCCCCCAATACTGGCCGTACCACCACTAAGACCATCTCCCCCTCGTCGAAACACGAGGGCGCAAGATGTCGCTGGGAGCTCGTCCTCCGGACAGAGAGCCCCTGGCGATAAAACTCTTCTCGGCTGGGACGCCGCCCGGGTTGCCAAGTAAGTTTCTCTTGAGAAAAATGTGAATAAATTCTAAGTATCTTTTCTAAAACTCTTCTTCAAAAAACAGGCTTGTCGAGCACCCGGTTGTCGAACCGTTCAACGAGGAACTCCTCGGCTTCTACCGCTCGCGGGATCCGCTCGTCGAGGAGGTGTATCCGCAGCCCTTGGTCAGGGCCATGAAGAACATGCCCCGTTCGTTGACCACGAACTTTGTCGAGGAGGTCGACAATCAAAACTCGTTGGAGAATGCCAGGCAGGTCGCCATTGAGATTAGTCGCGCCTCCTTTGCTGTCGAGAAGCTTTGCATGCAAATTTATGACAATCGCAAGATCAGCGAGGAGAGAAGCGTGAAGCTCGCTCGCCTGGCGAGGGATAAAGCGGGCGTGGATAGGTAGTTGGCTGCCTCGGAGGAAAAGGTGGTCGACCTTGAGACCAAACTGGCCGAATCTGAGGCCCAGCTTGAGGTCGTCCGAAAGAAAGATCAGGAGGATCTTCAAGTAATTGAAGATCTCCGTGCCCGCCTCCATGCTGCCGAGAATGAGCTCAAACAGAAGACTGCCGAGGTGGGCATTCTTCAAAATAATGCCATGACTACTGAGGAAAATTTGGCCAAACTTCGGCAAGAGCTGGTCGCCGTTTCCGAGGAGAGGGATGAAAGCAATGATGTCGCCGCAAGTGCGGCTATTCTATCAGTCGCCCTCACCGCCCATGAGATCGTTCATCAACTCAGAGAGGCTCAACCAGAAACGGATGTTACTGTGCTCGGAGGCGTCATAGACGACCTCCTCATGGATGAAAGTCCTGAAGCTGAGTCAAGTTTGCCCCTATTGCCTCTTATGAAAATGGGACTCCAGTTTCCTCGGCTCTTGGGTGTTCCAGTGTTCTTTGGCAACCCGCCCGAAGACTCCCCAACCCAACAGGACGAGCAGAGTGCCCCTGCTATAGTGGAGGTTGTGGACGAGGAGGGGGTAGCTGGCGAGCAAGATGCTCCCGCCGAGGAGAATGCTCCTGAAGATTAGTTTTTTTTTTTGTACTTTGTTTTATTTTTCTTAGGACTGTTCGGCTATTAAGGCCTTTTTTGTAATTTCAGCCTTCTAAGGCTTTTTGATGAATGGGAATCTTTTGCTTATGGTGCGTTTGCTTATTTTCTTTATATTGAGTGATCGTCCTCGTCACTGTTTCTCGATTTATGTTATGATACTTCTTTTTAAATTGCCTTTTATTTGTTTTCGTTCGTATGCTTTAGATAGTGATCGTCGTTGCTATCTTGCGAGCATCTTTAAGAAAGAGTGCTCGTCTTCTATAGCGAGCATCTAAGAACGAGTGCTCGTCTTTCCTTTGCGAGACTCTAAGAAAGAGTGCTCGTCTTTCCTTTGCGAGACTCTAAGAAAGAGTGCTCGTCTTTCCTTTGCGAGACTCTAAGAAAGAGTGCTCGTCTTTCCTATGCGAGACTCTAAGAAAGAGTGCTCGTCTTTCCTTTGCGAGACTCTAAGAAAGAGTGCTCGTCTTTCCTTTGCGAGACTCTAAGAAAGAGTGCTCGTCTTTCCTATGCGAGACTCTAAGAAAGAGTGCTCGTCTTTCCTTTGCGAGACTCTAAGAAAGAGTGCACGTCTTTCCTTTGCGAGACTCTAAGAAAGAGTGCTCGTCTTTTTAGAGTTAACCATTCGTCGGTTGAACTCCTTGTTTGACGGGTAGTGATCGTCTTTGCCACTACCTTGCGAGCATCTTTTAAGAAAGAGTGCTCGTCTTTTATATCCTAGATGGCTACGCAGAGCCTTGTCTTAAACTTTCAAATTTATCTAACACTTACTGGAAATTTAAACTTTGCTTGAATTGAAATGACGATTAAATACAAACTATACAAATATGAAATAATTTAAAAACTTACTGGTAATACTTCTTCAGCTTGACCGCGTTCCACGGGTACTTGCTTGGCTTGCCCTCGAGATCTTCAAGCTCGTATGATCCGTTTAGGAGTGTGCGCGTTATTCGGTACGGACCCTCCCAAGTCGGGCCAAGTATGCCAATGGACTGCTCCGTCGCCCTCCGAAGTACGAGCTGGCCGATAGTGAACTGGCGAGCACGTACTTTGGTGTTGTAGTAGCGTTCTGACCTTTGCTTGTAGACCACATTCTTCTCGTCCGCTGTTAGCCTTCGTTCTTCTAGGAAGTCTAAATCGGAGAGCTGTGCATCGTTATTCAGCTGCTCGTCATAATTTGCTACTCGAAAATTTTGGACTTGCCCCTCTGCTGGTATGACAGCTTCGGTTCCGAACGCGAGCGCGAACGGAGTTTCACCAGTAGAATTTCTTGTGGTCGTCCGATATGCCCACAGAACCATGTGCAGCTCTTCGGCCCATTTGCCCTTCAATCCATCCAGCTTAGCTTTCAAGGTGTGCTTGATTATTTTGTTGATCGCCTCTACCTGACCGTTTGATTGTGGATGGTAGGGTGTTGAAAAAAATTTCTTGATGTTCCATCTTGAGCAGAAATCCATCATGTCTTGACTTGTAAATTGACGTCCGTTGTCGGTCACTATCGCTCGTGGTAGGCCGAACCTGCAAATTATATTCTTCCAAATGAAGCTTGTCATTTGGCCCGTTGTGATGGTCTTCAATGCCTTTGCCTCTGTCCACTTGGTGAAGTAATCGACTGCTACGACGACGAAAGTTACCCCCCCAGCAGCTGGTGGGAAAGGCCCGATGATGTCGATCCCCCACTTTGCGAAAGGCCACGAACTATACACCGAGATGAGCTCGTCTGGTGGTGAGTGAATGGCGGGAGCGAAGGCTTGACATCTCTTGCACGTCTGCGCGTAATGGATTGCGTCTTTCTTCAGTGTTAGCCAAAAATAGCCTTGCCTTATGATCTTTAGAGCGAGCGCTTGCCCCCCTGTATGATTTCCACACACTCCGTCGTGGATTTCATGCATGACGATCTTCGCTTCGTCCTCTCCGAGGCATTTCAATAAAGGCATTGAAAAACCCCGTTTGTACAGCTGGTCGCCAATAACAGTGTACCTTGCGGACCTGAGCTGCAACCTGGTCGCCTTCACCTTGTCGTCCGGGAGCTCGCCGGTCTTGATGTACTTGGTGATCGGCGTCCTCCAGTCCTCGTCGCTGGTCGCTTCAACCTGCAAGATTTGACATCTGTTCACCGATGGGGAAGAAATTTTGGTGATGGTTGCTTCTGAAAATATTGCCTCCCCCTCTGAAGTGGCCAGCCGAGCCAACGCATCTGCTTGCGTATTTTCCTCCCTAGGGATTTGCTCGATGTGGAATTGATCAAATTGCTCGAGTAATCCTTTCACAAGGTCTTGATACTTTATCATTTGATCGCCGCGAGCCTCGTATTCGCCCGTGATTTGACATACAACCAGCTGAGAGTCAGAAAAAATTTTCAGTTTTCTAGCGCCCACGGCCATAGCCATCTTGATTCCTGCAACCAGAGCCTCGTACTCTACTTCGTTGTTGGTCGCCCGATACTCGAACTCGATCGCCGAAGCAAACGCCTGTCCGGTTGGGCTGATGAGGACAACTCCTGCCCCTGCTTTGGTGCTCGTCGACGAGCCATCGACGAACAGTGACCAAGGAAGCTCGATTCCCTCGGCCAATTTCTCCGGGAAAGTGAGCTCTACGATGAATTCTGCCAACACTTGTCCCTTGATTGCCGTTCTGGGAGCGTAGGTGAGACCAAATTGTCCGATCTCTACAGACCATTTTAGAAGTCTTCCCGCGGTATCCGGACGATGCAGTGCTCGTCGGAGAGGAAAAGTGGTGAGGACGACCACCTCGTGGTCGAACAGGTATTGCCTTAATTTTCTAACACTCATGACTAGTGCGTACGCCAATTTTTCCATTGGAGTGTATCTCAACTCCGCATCTCGCAGTGTTTGACTTACGTAGTAGATAGGCAGATGTGTGCTCCCCTCAGCTCGGACGAGCACTGAACTGATCGCACAGTCAGTGGCCGCCAAGTACAGATATAAAATTTCGCCGGGGATTGGCTTGGATAGGACTTTCGGATCCGATAAATATTCTTTCAGCTTCTCGAAGGCTTTCTCGCACTCGTCGGTCCACTCGAACTTTCCTTTTTTCAGAGCGTCGAAAAAAGGTTTGCAACGATCGCCCGTTCGTGCAATGAATCTATTCAGCGATGCAAGGCATCCTGTCAACCTCTGAACTTCTTTCACGTTCCTTGGGCTTTGCATATTGATTACTGCTTGAATTTTACTTGGATTCGCCTCGATGCCCCGCTGGCTAACCAAGTGCCCCAGAAATTTTCCTGAGCTAACTCCAAAACTGCATTTCTTTGGATTTAACTTCATGTTGTACTCTCTTAGGATATCGAATGTCATGGCAAGGTGGTGTAGGTGATCTTCTTTTCGTAAGCTTTTGACAACGATGTCGTCGATATAGACCTCTACCATCTCACCGATGTGCTTTTCAAACATCTTATTTACCAGTCTTTGGTACGTTGCCCCCACGTTTTTCAAACCGAAAGGCATTCTTTTCCAGCTATACATATCACGCGCCGTCATGAAGGCCGTATGTCGCTGGTCGTCGGGATGCATTGCAATCTGATGGTACCCTGCGAAGGCATCCATGAAGGTTAAAATCTCGTGCCCCGCTGTATTATCCACTAGGTGATCAATGTGGGGCATCGGAAAATGATCTTTTGGACAGGCGTCGTTTAAATCTGTGAAGTCTATGCATAATCTCCACGACCCGGTCGTTTTCTTGACGAGCACTGGATTTGCCAACCACTCAGGATCAGTTCCAGTTTTCTCTATTAACTTGTTGTCGATCAATTTCTTGATTTCGACTGCCAAAGCCGCACTTTTATCAGGCCCAAATTTTCTTCGCTTTTGGGTGATGGGTCTTTTTGTTGGATCAATATTTAGTCTGTGGCAGGCATGATTCGTGGGAATGCCCACCATATCTTCGTGCGACCAGGCGAATGCACCTATGTTTTCTTTCAAAAATGCGATCATGTCCGATCGCAGATGTCCTGGTAAATTTGAACCTATGAATACTTCGAGTTCGGGACGAGCTTCGTTTAATTTGATGGTTTCAAGGTCCTCCGCTGAAGTCGCCCGCTCTTTAGGCTCCTTCCAACGAGGGTCCTCAATTCCGCATTTTGGCTCAAAGCCTAACCTAGGCTCCAAATCTGGAAAGTTTTCTGGAGACTGGTCGCCGGGGAGCTGGTCGCCCGAATCTGTCTGCTCGTCGATTTCCATTGGGGTGTGGTCGTCCACCTCCATGGAAGCGTGCTCGTTCGCCTCCACTTGGTGGTCGTCGGAATGATGACTGCACTCCCCAACTTCAATTTTTCTGTACTTGCTAGGAAGACCCTCCAAGTAGTTCATTTGTTCTGTTTGAGTTTGACACATAATATACTTTCCAACCATGGCGCTTTCTTTAGAATGACGTTTGGCAAAACGGACGAGACACTCCCTCGCCCGTGTCTGATCGCCCTTAACGGTTATAGCTCCCGCCGGGGATGGAAACTTAATACAGTAATAATAAGTTGAAGCGGCCGCCTTGAACTCGCTGAAGAAAGGTCGGCCTAGGAACGCGTTGTAGGATGATGGCATGTCGATGATCAAGAAGTCGAGCTGCCTAGCATGATGCATTTCAGGCTCTTTTGACGATGCCAAGTCCAAAGTTAGTCTGATTTTCCCTATGGGAAGGTTGCGCGTGTCCCCGAACCCTACGATTATATCGTCGCAAGGCTCGATGTAATCTGCATATCCACCAAGAGCATCCAAAGTATGCTTGAAAAGGATGTTGGTGTATGATCCAGTGTCGACCATCATCCGATGGACGATGGTTCCCATTATCTTCCCCGTGATGACCAACGCATCATTGTTTGGCTGCACCACGCCGTTCAGGTCGTCGTCCGTGAAACGGATTTGATGAGAAGGAGGCTTCTCGGCAGTAGGAGCGACGCACACCTGGTGCACGTTGTTGAGTGCTCGCTGTTCGCCCTGAGCCCGGCGAACAGACAGAGCGACCCCGGATTGAGTCCCCCCCAAAGGGCCTTCTATCACATGGCATTCTCCTCCCACATTATCGATGTCGCCACCAGTATGTGTTGGCATGGGAGGAGTTAGCTTGGGACGGTTCAATTGTTGGCGCAGGTCGCCGCCGCTGTCGTCGCGACGCTTCTTGCCCCTGTTGTCGCCGTTGCCACCTCCGGACTTGATGAATTGGGTGAGCTTACCCTCATTGTAAAGTTTGAAGAGATTTCTCACCAAGTCTCGGCACCCATTGGTGTGGTGGCCGACGGAATTGTGGTAGTTGCAAAATTTACCACCATCAAGATTTGCATCGCTCGTATGCATGGGCTTTGCTTGGGGGAGCAGATTTTTCCCCCTTATTGCGTCGTAGATGCCCCTAGGATCCACGGTGAGGGCTTCCCTGAATTGGATGATCTCAGGTGCCTCCTCGAATGGCCTGAAGTTCGCTGGGCGAGCACTGCCAGCTTGAGTGGTCGCCTTCTTGGGCTGGGAAGATTCCCCAGTGTTAGTGTTTTTCTTAGGCCACACTCTCTTGGACGTGTCAGGCTGCTCGTTAGCCTTGGCAGCGTCCATTATCTCCTCCATCTGAATGAAGTTTCCAGCCCTCGTGCGGAAATCCGCATAAGAACTGGGGAAAGTAAGATGGATAGATTCCCAAAGCTTGGTACCTATCCTGAGACCGGAAACCGCTGAGATCAGCTTCGTCTCATCGTTCACGGCCTCCCCATCGATCACCAGCCTATCGAAGCGCTCGATGAAGTCTTTGCCTGATTCAGTCAGGGATTGGCGGACGTTCGCCAGACGTTGCTTTGAGGCTGGGCGAGCAGCAATAGACCCATAGTAGGTCAGAAAGTGGTGTCCCAGCTCAAGGAAAGAAGTGATAGATCCGGGACTCAAAGTTGTGTACCATCGATGAGCCCGGTCTCCCAATGTTAGGGAGAAGTTTCTGCATTGTGTTGCGTCCGTTGCCCCGATTGAGGCCATGTAGTTGGAGTACTGGACAAGTGTACTCTGGGGTCGGACATCCCATCATATGCCGCCATGGAGGGCATTTGGATCTTCCTTTGAATGGGGGCAGTGAGGATTGCAACACTCAGTGGAGGTGCGGGCAGACTGATCGGCAGTGTGGTCCCTTGCTTCGAGGCGACCACCTCTGCTCGCAGAGCGTCCATCTCTTGTTTCATTAATCTTTGAGTTTCGAGGAACTGGGCGATTTGCCCCTCCTCGGCAGTTTGAGCTCGTGGGGCGACGTTCTCGTCACGTCGACTCCCATGGGAAATAGCCGGGCGATCATCATGATGTGATCGCCTGGGCGAGTGCCTGTTAGAATGGTGGCTGCGATAACTCTTGGCCGGAGTTCGCGAACCCTTCCCTGGTCCCACTCGATCTAGAGCTGAGACCCTGTCGCCCTGCTCTCTTCGATCAGTGCGATGGTGGTGGTCGGCCTTATGTGGTCGGCCATCTACGTTGAAAGGTACTCGGCGAGGAGCCCTTCCATCATTTTCTTTCATTCGGTTGAACACCGAATTTCTTTGTGAGTCTCCCGTATGGCTATTGTGGGAGTGCTCGCCAACTTTATTCTTGCCCTTATCTTGGGGGTGAGAGGGATGTGAGTGATAAGAATGATTATCCTCGTTCCCCCTGTTTTTGCGAGCCTCGACGAAAGCCTTATCTTTGGCTTTCTCGAGCTCTTCCTTCTCGTTCAGCCTCCTCTTCTCTAGGAGGAAGTCTGAAAAGTCTTTCAAGTGTTGGGGGTCATTCATAATATCCCCCATGTTTAGGTTCGCAAAAGGATTTGCCGGAGCCGGAGGGTGCTCGTTCCCTCCGGATGGCGAGATCCTATCTTGTGGAGTATGCTTAGACATCGTTTAAAGAGTGTCTTTCTAGATTACAGAGTAAAGATCTAAAAAACGAAAGATTAGAGTTCTTACGCAGAAGAACGTGCTATTACAACTACTAGTCTTAGTAAAGCAACAACAAAAGAAGCTTGAAAACACAAATACAGGGAGATCAAACTCCAAAATAAGCTACGAAAAACTGAAAATGTTCAAGAACACGAAGAACAGTAAAGATCGTAGAAGATGCTTTAAACGGTAGATATACCGATTAAAACTTAAAACAAGGAGTTTGCTAACCGATCGCTCGTTGATCGGACGAAACTTTGATGATAGAACACGTAAAAGGTCCCCTCCTTCTAGCGCCAAATGTTGTATGCACTAAAAACGGGTTGACTTTGGATGTGGACTGTGCTTAGCACGATACAAACATATATAATTAAACGGGGGTTATTACGTGTTTATATGGATTAAAGTGATGATTTGTGATGAACTTGATGAAGAACACACAAGAACACAAGATATAGCTTCTTGGAGAAGCTAAAGCTTTAGAAGCTTGGGAGAGTTTATTGCTTTGGGTAGGGAGATTTGGTGGAATGTTCAACTTGTGTTACAAATGAGCCCATTTGGGCATTATATACTGTTTTCTAGGGGCTGCCCGTCCTTTACACGTGGAGCCTCCGGATTGGACCTTCATTCTGCCCGAAAAGGTGATGGGATGGTGCATTTAATGCAAAACCGCCTCTGGTGGTCGTCCTCGGCGAGATGCCGAGCAACTGGAAAAACCCACTCGTCACTCGCCGTCGTGGTCGCCGGAGAACCTGGTTGCCACGTCTTCTTATCTCCCAAAGCTTCAACTCTTGCCTTCTCTGGCTTAGATATATATCTGCTCGCCAACATCTTTGGGCGAGCAGTTTACTAGAATGTGCTCGCCAACATATTTGGGCGAACACTCAACTATATTAAATACAATAATTATCTTACATTTTCTTCTTGTTGACCAGTCGTCGCTTGACTTTGTTGACTGGTCGTCGCCACATAAGCCGGTGATTAGAATAGACTTGTCAAAGATTGACCTCTTTGACTAGGTATAACAATCATATTACAATTACATTAGTTTCCTCTCTTGCCTTGTTTTATTAGATTTTGAAAATAATACAAGACTTAAATTCTCAATACACAATGTCTGAGAACCAACTTGCTGGTATATGGGTAATATTACGGATGATTTGATTAGAATTTTAATCTAGTTTTATTAAACTTGTTGGCCCAATAAGCCCATTTCTGATTAAGAATATTGTTCTATGAGTCCATTGTTCGTAATGGGATTGGATAGGCTTGGCCCATTACCATAATAATCTTCTCAATTCCACAATGGCGTGGGGTAAATACCTCTCCAACTTTGTTTAAAGGGTGCGGTTACACACACACACCAACCTATTGAGTACACCCACCGAACATTTTTTTGATTCCAAGGGAAATGTGAAATATCACATATACCCTGTGTGAAAAAAAAAAAAGAGATGAGTACACCCACCCACTCATTTCACACCAGATTTCATCTATTCATCCTCACCACCATCGTCAAAACATTCAAGGGGTTCGAAAAAAAAAAATTAAATGTTCGAAAAAAAACATAGAACACAGATTACATGTTCGAAATTTTTTAATGAACACCCTAAAGGTGTTCGAAAAATATTCTTGAATAAATTTCATTTGTCCGAAAAAATATATCGAACATCGTGTTCGAAATTTTTTCACGAACAAACACAATTTGTTCGAAATTTATTCCTAAACAAACACACTATGTTCGAAAATAATTACCAAATTAAAAAAAACCCTATTTTTTTTCTAGCAACCCAAATTTTTCAAAATTTTCAGACCTAAACTTACTTGTGTAGTGGAGGCGGCGGCGAGGGGAGGGGCACGACGGCCGCCACGAAGGGGAGGAGGGGGAGGGCGGCGGCCACGTCTGTGGGGAGGAGGGAGGGCGGCGACCGCGACTGTGTGGAGGAGGGTGGGTGGCCGCGTCTGTGGGGAAAAGGGGGGCGGCGGCCTTGCTTGAGAGGGGAAGGGTCGCGACTGGTTGCTTGGAGGAAGGAGGAGGGTGGCGGCCGACGCAGCTGGAGAAGTGGGCTAGGCGGCGACGGAGAAAGACGAAGAGGAGAGGGAGGTGGGTGTACTGAATATATGGAATGAAATGAAGAATTAAGGTTTTATGAAGCTTAAGGGTATTTTAGAGTTTTCATAGTGAGTGTCTTCATCTTAGAGTGTGTGTACTCATCCCGTGGGTGTCCTCAATAGGTCGGTGGGTGTATAACCGCGCCCTTTTTTAAATACTCCCCTCCATTTTTATTAATTTAATATTCATGCAGAATACCAAATTTGCCCTTTTATTAAATCATATTAGATACATATATACACTCCCCTACAATTTATACAAATCCTAACCATAAACCTAACCCTAGAATTAGACCGCCACCACCCAGTGACGGACCAAAGTAGGGTCCAGGGGTGCTAATGGACCCCATTGATTTTTTTTTAATGTACATATATTTCTTCCGTTTCGTTATTATTCGTACACTTTCTTTATTAAAACGTCTCAAGATTTTTTACACACTTATAAACGTAAATAATTTACAAAATTAATATTTTTACTACGTTATTTTATTTTTAAAATTGTCACTCATTTTGCCCTACACCTCAATAAATTACCTTCAAACCTCACCGAATCACTTAAAATACTCTCCTACATTATTTTATTTTTAAAATTGTCGTCCACATTCTTCTGTACACCTCACTAGATCACCTTTTCACATTTCTTAAAAAGTGAGTTTATTAAGGTTTGCAAATCATCACGAGATAGGAAGAGTATATTTTAAGTTCTACAGTTGTCTAATAGTGACTAATGTGTCAACGAGAATGCACGTTAAATTTTAACACCGTTTCACTTATTATGAGTTGGAACAATTAAAATTAATTTTGAAACATAACAAAAGTCGTTAAATTTAAATTAATAAAATAAGGTCTATTGAAAATTTTATAATGAATTTTTATTTGTAGATATAATATTATTTTATATTTACAGTAATGCAAATCGGGCCCCCTAATCTAAAATTCATGTGTCCATCACTGCCACCACCCCAAACAAATTCTAACACCCCTCTGGCCGCCGCCACACCTCCAACAACCACCATCACCACCTCAAATAAAATTTAGAAAAAAAAATCTTAGTATTATTAACAAGCCAGAGTCGACCAAAAACACTCCGGTCGACACTGGTTTGTCGACTAAATTTCGAAAGAAAATTTAAAAAAAATATTAAAAAAATTGAAATTTTCGACTATTATTGGTCGCCCAAAAACACTCTCGTCGACAAAGCGATCAATAATGGTCGACAAGAGGTTGCCGACGACTAGGGGAACAACGGCTGGCTGGCTTGGGTGGAGTTCAAGGCGGCGGAAGGCGGGAGAAGAGGCTGAAGCGGCGCCGCTGGGGGCCAGCGCTGGAGGGGTGGAAGAAGAAGAAAATGGATTTAGGGTTTATAAATGAGGAAGAAGAAAATAGTGGAGAAGAAGAATGAAAATTAGGGTTTTTAGGGGGTGTGTATTTATTATACATAATTTTAAGAAAAATGGGTTAGAGTTAGGATTGTGTTTAAATTGTAGGAGGAGTTATGTATTTAACATGATTTAGTAAAAGAACAAAATTGGTAATTTGCATAAATATTGAATTAATAAAAATGAAGGGGCAATACCTCAAGATGATCATTACTCGTAATGGGATATATGGGCTTCCCCAATAACAATGGGCTAGCTTAAGAAGTTTGTTATTATTCATGATATTCAATTCAATTCAATTCAATTCAATGATCAACTAACTAATTTTACAGTTCTCTAGAGGGTATTATAGGTACATTTAGAAATTTTAAAATTCTTTAGGACTTTGTCATAATCATGGACAAAAATATCCAGAAATTTCCCCGATATATCCTCGATATATCCATTTTTCGCAGTCACCGATATCGATATTGAGAAGAAACGATATTTTCACGATATTTGTAAAAAAAATCAAAAAAATCGATTAAAATTGATATACAATAACAATATCGAGACTAATATCGGTAAAATATCAAAAGAATATCGAAAAATGTCTATAAATTTCAAAAAATATCATATGAAATAACATTGTATACTACTCCATATTTTATATAAATTTATCATAGATGTAAATGGATTTAAATTGTTTTTTTTAAATTTATGTATTAAACGTTAATTATTAAATTTCCACAATTTTTAAAATTTACGGATATCGATATTCGATATCGATATATCCATCGATATTTCCACAAATTTAAAGTGTTGATATTTCCACCGACACCGATATTTTTGTCCTTGGTCATAATTCGTTATTGATGCAACAAAATCACGAAGATAACCGACTCAACTACATAAATTGATTCTTACAAATATCGTAGAAGAAACAATAGAATTAATAGAACATTATCTTTTCTTATTTTTTATTCAATAATCATCTATCGAATTACAATACTGAAATACGTTTAAATAGAGAACTCATAAAAGAGTCTACACCCGTATAACAAAAAGGAATAATATCAATAATAATAAACTCTTAATATAACTATAGAATTAAGGTAGAGCAATTAACCAATCAAAGATCACCCTAATATAAAAAGAGCATACAAAATTCATTCATTTTGTTCATGTTATCAACTTTCACGAGTCTTTTATAAAACTAAGCGTATATTAAATACATATTCCCCGATCCCATAATAACTTTCACATGTAAATGAACACACATATTAAAAAAGTATAATAATGAGTAAAAAAAATTAGAGAAAATTATATAAACATTTATGTATAAAATAAATAAAAAAATTGATTTGTGTAAAATTTTGAATATTGTGAAAGCAAGTTTATAAAAAGTTTTACATTTGAAGGTGTGAAATGTAAAAAAAAAAAAAAATTATTATGGAAACTAAAAGTAATAAATAGTGTAAAAACGTGTTACGGAAAAAGGAGACTAAATAAATGCGAATAAAGAAAATCAAAATGAAAGAGTCAAATCGTCACCTAAAAGAAACAACTTTTCGTTCAAGATGGCGCCAAACCAAACTGCTTCGCCTTTTCCATATTTCGCAATTTTCAGACAACTGGCAAACCCGCAAGCCCCAATTCCATTACGACTCTATAATCTATATAAAAGCACCTCTGCATGTTTTCATGATTTTATTTATTACTTTGTTGGTAAACCGCAACATTCGCGAAAAGAGAAAAAACAATGACCCTCAAATTTCACTCCCTTTTTTCAAGAACAGACAAAAAGTAAGTCTTTCAATATGCGTACCTTAAACTCTTTTTCTCTCTCATGTTGTTTTTTAATTTTTTATATTTTTGAAATGTTAAAAATAATTCGGATTTTGATGATTGATGAGGGTTTGAAAATATGTTATTGAAGGATCGAAAATTATGTAACAAGTTCAAGGGTTTTGATGGATGATGATTCTTTTGAAGACACCAGCGATGAGTTTACGCCACTTTCGGCGGTGGCGGATGCATTTGAGCAACTTTCTGCAATTGTGAAGGCCAAGGGTTTTGGTGACGATCTCAATTTGAAGACATTTTGTGATGCGTGTTCCCTCGTCTCTGTTCTCTTTGGTTGTTTAGGCATCGCTTTTAAATTTGCCGAATTAGAGTATGTTTCCAAGGTTAGTTCTATTTTTCTTTGAAATTTCGTTAGGGAATTTATGAAATTTGAATTGGAAATGTTATTGGTATGCTTATATTACCTTCAATTGTTATGAAAACCAAGCCCCTTTAGACTAGTAAACCTATGAGAGAAACATTTTATGACTAAATACGTATTGTGGGTGGTTATTCTCATATATTGCTTCATGAATGTATGTTTAAAGGTAAGTTGAAGTTGCATTTCTGATTTAGATTTTTAGACATAGAAGGATGAAATATAAGTTATGTTGTGAAGAATAAGCTAGAAAGGATTATGAAAACATTTGATGGAAAACAGAAATCTATTGAATAACATATATGTCAACTAATAACTTTGAGAAAAGAAGTTTTTTCCCTTGTGTACTTGTACGGTGATGATGATGTGAAATCTGATATTTATATGTAGTAACATGATGATGCCCTTAATGAAGAAACAAACATGGATCCTTGTTTAGATCACAAATCAGCATTTTTTGGGTCAAAAATATGAGTTTACATTGCATGATGAACACTTATTGTACCAGTTCTAGATAATTGCACGTTCTTGTCATTTGTTATGCCTGTGTACCTTCTAGGACTCATGTAGTGCAATGTCTAATTGTTTTCAGGTAAGTGGTCTTGTGGAAGCATCTAAAAGCTATCAAACATTGAGTAATGTACTTGATTTTGATACACGACATAACACAGTCAAGACACCAGGAAGTCTTTCACGTAATTTGCGCAGAGTGAGGCAGGGTCTTGATCTTATTAGAGTTCTATTCCAAAACTTTTTAACATCACGGTATGTGGGTTTCCCTTCTTCTGATGTCATACTTCCTATTTTGAAAATCTAAATGTTTCAAGCCTCTCCTGAAATTTTGGATTAGATGCCATTTTTGCAATACAAATCTACTGAAATTTGAAAGAGTTAGAGGGCTGGACACGTGAGGTTTTATACATCAAAGTAAAGGCATGTATAACGAATCTTTGTTTAGGCCAGGACACGTGAAATTACTAAGGGAATGTTTGAAAACTCAACTAACTGCTTTCACAATAATTTTTTATTCAAAAGTTGTGAAAGGAAGCTTTGAAAATAAGTGATTCTAAAAGTAGTTTTTTGGGTTCGCAAACTCTACCTAAGACATACAAAAAAGAGAATGTTTTTAGTGGGAACATACATTTTTATAGCATATTTGCTTCTCATATTTACTATGATGAAAACAATTTTGGATTTACACATTTCATAATAACAACATCTTGGAAGCTGTTAGTCATATATTTATTGTTAACGAGAAACTAACATTTAGGATGTTGCTTACAGTGATTGTTGCTTAAAAGAAGCAGCTACAGAAGCTTATGCAAAAACATGTGCGCCTTATCATACATGGGTGGTGAGGACTGCTGTTTATGCTGGGATGTATGCTCTGCCAACAAGGGATCAACTACTTCTCAGGCTAAATGAAACCGGTTAGTTGAAATCTATTGCAGAATTTGAACGTTTAATTTACACATGTTTGATACCGTAATCTTCAAATGTCATTGAACATATGCAATCGACCTTTTTTATGTCATGTTGATAGTTTCGACTTCGTTGACAGATGACTCTGCTGAGGGGGCAATGCTTCGATACATTAACGCGTCACTACCAGTGATTGAGCACATTGATAAGTTGTACATTTCGAGGGATATCAGCTTGGACTGGTGAGATTTAATACACATAATTCATCCTTCATTTTATGCTTGGAGGTTGTCCAGATTGAGCAGTGGATTCAAATAGCTAATTTATTTGTATATGACATTTTTAAAAGCTTTAGGCTCTAGTGCATGTAACTATAAACATATCATGTAGGGATTTATTTAATTGAGGGACGTAAATTTAAAAAAATTCCCAGCAAATAATAGTGTCATCTTCTGTAGGCTTAAAGTTAGGTATTCTTGCTAAATAAATTCACGTGCCCAATTTTTTTTTTAGCTACAAGTACTACACACAACTATAAAGTGGGTGTATTCAACAATTCAGTGGGTTCGTGCGTGGAATCTAATTAAAAAAAAAAAGTTTCACAGATGGGCTACTAATTTGAGCCTATGGGTATGCAGGCCCAGATTGCATCGTAGTTGCTCGTAGCCCTAACATTTTAATCCCAATTCCCAAGCTGACAGTTGTCAATGACTCAATGTGCCACGCTATAATGTTGAAGATCATATACTAAGAAAGTTATTCTCTTTTTTATTTATTTTTTATTATTTACTGATCTATAACCAAATTTCTTGTTCTCAACTTCTCATATCAACTTATTGTTCAATTGACCAGTCATTTACCGTAATTAATATAATTTAAAAATACTAGTGCAGGCTGCAGTAGCTTTCGAAATTAAAAATATTATCGAATATTTTTTTTTTTAATATAAAAAAAAGGGAGGCATTATTTTTCAATAAATTAAAACGTGAAACGAGATATTAGATGTCCATGAACAAGGAGGGACGCACATTAATGCAAATGGCTGCAAGTTGGATTTCATGGATGCGATATATATTTCCGTCAGTCAGATAAATTAATGATGTGATGTTTGCTTTCCAAAAAAAATATAATGATGTGATGTTAACCCAACGTTTTTCTATTAAATTCTTAAGTGATTTTTTTTACTTATATATATTACACTGTAAATAGAAATGGTAAAGTCTAGTATGCACTCGAGTGGTAAAGTCTAGTATGCACTCGAGTGCATGTTGTGCACCTTAATTTATGTGCATTTTTCATTTTTACTGACTTACACTTTTTGGTAATTGTGTTGCACTTTTCAATTATTACTAAAAATATTATTATACAGTTTAATAATTGAAAAGTGTAACACCATTTATCAAATAATGTAAGTAAATAAACTGAAAAGTGCAACATGAACTAGGGTGCACAACATGCACTCGAGTCCATAGCAGACCAACCCAATAAGTTCATAGCAGACCAACCCAATAGAAATATCACGTACTCCGTATATTAGATAAATTTTTATTTGAAGCGATATCACCGCCGTGAGACAGTTTATAAACTAGGACAAATTAAACATTCCTTCCAAAGTGTTAAAACACTAATATCAATTTTTCATATTATAATAATTGAGTTTTTACTACTTTAATTTTTCTGTCTCAAGATTACTTGCATGTTTGACCAGTTTTTAAGAAGTGAGATGTAATGTAAAATGTAAGTAAAAAATGAGTAATAATTTTGAAAATAAAATAAAATGATGTAGTGAGAGTATTGATTTTATGATTATTTCCATAAGAGAGGTGTGTAGGGAATTTTGGGACGTTCCAATAAGAAAAGTTTATAGGTAATCAAGGTACGAAGAAAGTATTAAATTTGAGATTAATTGTAAATTATTTATAATTATTGATGAAAACAATTAATATTGATAAACTATAATTATTGATTTATTAATTAAGCCTCCTTAGTGCACAACCGAATTGATGAAAATAACTAATATTGATAAATTAATTCTTTCAGCGAAAATAACTAATATTATTCAATAAAAATAGTTATTAATGTTGAAGGAAAATAATAAATACTCCACTATTCAATAAAAAATACTCCACAAAAAGAGGCAAATGAGTGTATATTTCACAGGTAGCACAAGGTATTATTAATAACTCTAAGAATATCATAATATTAATGTTTTGTAGATGAAATCAAGAATTTGAATCTTTTTCTCCATCCCTTTTGATCGAGTGCAACATATGGGAATTATAAATAATAAATAAAAGAAAAAATCTAGAGCCAAATAGCCAATGTCATTGGACCGCCTCTTTTGTACTGTATTATTCATGTTCCAATGAAAAATCCAAATATGAAAATTTTATTTGTTGTGTTTTGCTTTTTCTTTTTTCCCCTTTTTCTTTCTTTCTTGTGGAGGGAAAGATTTGATGTGTAAAATAAAGATAAAACAATGATGAATTGGTGTAAAAAAGGGACAGCTCAAGAAGAAATCTTGAAAGAGTGAGACCCATTGTATACACATGTAATTATTTCATAGTGCCAAATAGAGCTGTTATTTGAGTCGAGTCGAGCCGAGTATTTGAGGTTCGAGCTCGACTCGAGCTCTTATCGAGCCGAGCTCGGCTCGATAACATTACCGAGTTAAAAATTGAGCTCGGCTCGACTCGTTAACGAGTCTAACGAGCTTAACGAGCCTTCGAGTCGAGCCGAGCCTAACAAGCCTAATGAAAATTTTTACAAAAAATTAGTTATCGAGCCTAACAAGTCGAGCTCGAGCAGGCTCGTTAGTAAATCGAGTATTTAACGAGCTCGAGCTCGGCTCATTAAGCTAAACGAGTCGAGCCTTATCGAGTCGAGCCGAGCCGAGTCTCGTTAAGGCTCGGTTCGAATATAAGCACTAGTGCATGCCAAAGGAAATAGATTTCAGTTGGTCTGGTATTTGCCACGGCATAAATTCAAAAATGCATGGAATATGTCTGCATAAATGAGAAAAACAATCCTATTACAAACATTAAAAAACATTCTATTAGATTAGAGCGTTGACTTCTTGAACCACGAGGGAACATCCACTCCATATGTATGCAATAGCTAGAGAATTTCGGGTAAATTCAACAATTTATATGTCACTGTATTACAAAAATTTAAAATACGATTTATGTTTGGCACTAAAACATTTTCAAGCTCACTCCAAATGATATACAAATTGTTTGATTACTTCAACATTTATAGCTTAATTTGTGTTATAATGTAAGACATTCGCAAGTTCACTCTAAATAATAGTCTTGTTGTTTAAGGTTCTCCAATAAAAACAAAATTGATTTGAAGTTTTGAATTCAAAACTTTGCAACTCTAGTTAGTATAGTAGATTGTTTGATAAAAATGATGTTAGCATTGTAAATTGGATCAGTTGACCAATTCAATTGGTGTATAAGTGTTACTCATTTAAATAACACTTTGGCATTTTAATTTCATCTCTAAATTGGTAGGAATTTACAGAATGAGATATCCATTTTAGACGTACTTTAAAGTTATTAAACATATATGAAACATGATCAAGTAGCATCTAGTAAAGCTTGTAAACATTACCCTCTTAAATGTCTTGATTTGATACACCTACTTATACATAATTTAAAAAAAAAAAAATCCCCAATAATTGAATGGTTTATGTGATTGACACCCGTTTAGTATTCTATGGTGGAATCACTACAGGAAAAAGTTAAATTTTCTTTATGAAAAAGACATTTAATTTAGACATATGGGTGACATAAGCGTGACTAAGGAGGTGGTTTTATATACAGTATATAAGAAAAAGGTAAATTTATTTATGAGAAAATGATTTAATGAAGTGATTGTGAGAAATTTTGTTTAATAATAAAAATAGTTAGTGTTTGTAAATTCATAGAAAATAGAAGTTAAATATATATTTGATAAATGTACTTCTTTCGCCCTTTATTTGTTTGATTGCGCCAAACAATTAATGCACACTAAGAAAGAAGTGCATGTATTGAATTAAATATTAATGAATAATTTCGTATAATTTAACATATAAATTAAAAAAAAAAATTGAATTGAATAAATGTGGAACTTATGAAAGTAACTTCTCCTTTAAATTGTGCAAACAATTGGCCGAATAAGAAAATTATGAAAATAAATTCGGAACAATTGGAGTAAAATATTAGACGAAAATATAATATGATAAAAAACATACCCTTTCTAACTTTTAAATTCTAAATTCCAAACAATTAATTTAAATAGAATAATTCAAATTTTAAAAAACTCAAAAAAAAAAAAAAAATTCAAAATTTTAAAAAGGTGAATATAATGAGCAATCAGCTTAAAGGTGTTGAAAAGCACCCCTAAATTATGTTGCACTTAATTGGGTACGTGGTGGGGATGTAGACTTGTAGTACTTAGCATATACACCCGTTCCATTTTTCGACCTCTCATTGGTTTATTATTATATTATTACTATTATTATTATTGTGGGAAATTAATGGACCCACTTAAATTTGCAATCAGGTTTTAGGATTTATTTATATGAATAGTGTACTGTATATTTGGTGGACAATTCGTGTTATCCTTCAATGTTTCGTGTCGATGAGGTAACAAAACAGAATAATATAACACGTTGCAATGATGAATCAACGATGTTGCTGCAACGTAGTAAGATAATAAAGTAAAACTCACACTACAAGATTGTACATTGATAACATGTTAAGGCAATATTACATACGAAATTAAATTAAAATACAAAAAATTTAATTCAATTATGACAAGTAATATTACTACTTTCGTCCCAAAAAAAATAGAGTTACTTTCTATTTTTGTCCATTCCACCAACATATATATACTATTACTTTCACCTTTATCAATATTTAATGTATTCTATTTTTTTCGAATCAGCATTTAAATATAAGAAAGAAAAAATGAAGTAAAGTATTATTGTTCTAACTAAAAAAATTTACATTTTTTAATTTGTGTGAAAATAACGGTAAACAAACATGATGAAGTATCTCGGTGTGACAAATGAAAGTTTTTTTTAATCCCAACCAAATAAAATAACTTTTTACAATTCGATCATAATTTTTAATTTTTATCCGTCCATATTCATCTTTCGTTAGCTTATATTTCTAACGTGATAACTGTGTATATATGATACTATTCATAAAATTAATTTGTGTGAGTTGAATTTATTAAAATTGACTTTTCTTGTGATGTTTGGGCCAATCAAATTTAGCCAGATTTAGAGAATCACGTTTGGTCGTGAGTGTGAATATTATATGAATATAAAAATAAAAGTTGGAAAGACAATAATGGAAGGTAAGAATATATGCTTACTATTAATATTATATTCTATATATACATATATAGTACTAGCACTTAAATAATTGCCCCCAGTAAGTGTGACCAGAGTATTTTATAAAGTGATTTGGAATCCATCCAAAGCGTATGCCTCCTCTGCTCCAAGCACTTATTTATTTTAATCAAATTAATTTAACAGGTGTAACGATTTAAAAGCAGCTACGCTTCCTCTATTAGCACCAAGTCACCAACTGCAATCTCAGGAGCCAACCAATATAATACTATAAATAGACTATATAGTCATGAGTCTACGGTCACTATATTTAAATCCAAATTTACACTCTTTACCTGCAGTACTTTAATTTATTAATTTTAATCTTAGGGGAAATAATAGTATTATAGTTAGGCGTCACTTTCAACATAGTGAGTCATTTCTTTTCTTTTGGGGCACTTAAGTCATAATAATACAAAACTTTAGTCAACAGGTGTGATGGTGTATTAATTAATTAACTAGATTTGGACCTCTTAATCACGGATATGGATCACAATTCACAACCCCATTTTCACAATCGTTTAATTTAATTGAATCAAATTCAATAGTTGTGGTCTGAATTTAACCCCTAGAAGTCAACCCACGCCTTCAAATTTTACTACAAATTAGAAAAAAAAAAATTACTTGGTAAGCGCGCAGTGCAACGAGCTCGACAAAGAAAAGTAGGTGTAAAATGATGAATTGAATTCAAAACATTCGATAATGCTTATAAATTAATCTATGGATTAGTAAAAACAAATTTGATTTGAATAAGCTGAATTTGGCGAGTTCGTAGTCGAACCGAATATATTCATTTTTTGAACAATTGCATATTACAAAATTCAATATATTATCTGATAAAATTTAAAAATTCTAATCTTTCTTAAAATTTAGTAACTATAAAAAATTATTTGTGTTTATTTTAAAATATAGTAATGTGGAGTAAGTATTATGCAAGAATAAAAAATATGATGAATTACAAATAAAAAAATGAAAGAATTTCGATACTATATATTATAGGTTACGAGTTTGAACATTTTTTTTTTTTTGGCATAAGTTAATTCAATCAATTTTTATCAATAAATTACTCCATCTGTACCGCAATTTTTTTTTCATACTTTATATTTCAATCCGTCCACGATTATTCTTGCACAAACCCAAAATGAAATAACACACATAGTTAATACCATCACAACACCATTTTATTTTTAAAACATTTTGAATTCACATTTTACATCACAACTCACTAAATTATCTCAAACACCTCACTAAATCCCAAAAATTCTCCTCCTTTATTTGACTCCACGCATCTATAAATTATTTTTTCTTATTTGTGTGTCTTTGTATACATGCAAATAATCTCTAAACAAAGGAAGTATATAAATTTTGATATTATTATGAGATGAAATTGATAACTACTATATACTCCCCTCCGTTCCTTTTTTAATTTTAGATTTTAGGATGACACCAATTTTAAGGAATATAATATTTTATGTAAAGTTGTTGATGAAAAGTGTAAAAAAATGTGGAGAAAAAAAAGTAAAAAGGTGGAGAAAGAAAGTAAAAATGAGTGTAATTTTGTGTAAAAGTATGAAAAATTGTTAATAAATGTGGACCCAACTAAATAAAAAAATATAAAATTTTAAGTGAGAAACCTAAAATAACAAAATATAAAATTTAAAGAGATTTAATTGGGCCGACAATTTGTAACTGCCCCACTGTTTGTAGGTGCATTTGGTTTGATTTCGCTATAGCTTACAGGATCACTAATAAATGTAGTTGGTTTTTTTTTTTTGAATCCATAAATGTAGTTAGTTAGAATATTAATTTCATGATATTTTGCCGATATGGAACCTATTTATCCAAAGTGGAGCACATGTGACATGTCTATTAAATTCATACATACATTTATACATACATAGCACTCAGTCACCTATCTATTTCTATCTAAGGATTAGTATTTCAGGTGAAAGTACACATTTAAATTGCCATTTGAATCATGGCTAATTAGTAATTAGAAAATATGTGTTGACTCATTTTTACAACAAAATATTTGGAGTAATTAAAATGAATGCTTCCTACCAACATGCTCGTGGATCCACCCTTTCCACCTAGCCAAAATATCCACACAATAATTTAAAAATGGATCCTACCAACTTTTTTTTTTTTCAAAATGGAAATAAACGTTTAAATGGACTCAAAAAATGAAATAGATCCTAATTTGTTCCCTTTTTAATATTTGTTCCACACATGTGTCAATAAATGGTGACAATGAGGTAAGTGTATCTGGACGTTGGGTAGGATGGAGTGGAGTGAGATTCTAAAAAACCAATATACTCACTTTTGGGGTATATAGAGCTCTAAAGTAAGAAAAAATGAATGTAGAAGAAAAAATGAATGTAGAAAACATTAGTTATAAAAGTGGGTATTTTGTTGTATGGTAAATATTTTCAAGTTATAGTATAATTCAAGGCAGTTTCACGTTGTAAAGTAAAATAAGGTATAATCGTTAAAGCGGAGCTTCTTCTCATAAATGAGATCGACCACACCAAATTTATTTTGATATTTATACAGACAAGTTAAGTACTAATATATCCCGTAAAAAAAAAGTACTAATATCAAACATAAAAAAATTAAGAAAACTTATTAGTACATATATAAGTAGCTAGCTAGTTGAGCAAGGTTGATTCCCACTAAAATGTACATAAAATGCAAGGACGAAGCGTATGCATATGTAGACAAATAAATTCGATGGAACGTTATTTGAGTATTTGTATCTTTGAAAGTTCTATACAGTAAATTAAATATCATAACATAATATAATACTGTATATATTGTACATGTGTTTGGACGAGGAATTTGGATTTATTAGAATTCCCAATTCATTAAACTATTGATAGAAAATGTGCAGTGTGAAGCTAGCCAAATCCAACCCAAAATCGATAATATATTATTAGTATTATTATGAAAAAAACACAGCTCCATTATATTCATGAATTTAGACGAAGCCTATAACAAATAGGACGTATTTTCACGAGTTATTAACGTACTTCAATGCATGCAATTTTATTAGTAAAAAAATAAATTACTACGTACGATTAGGGAATTAATTTAATGTAGTAACATTTGGGTCTTCCCAACAGTAATAGCTAGTAATGTTCCATGTGAGGAAACCAAAATCCATGTGAGGAAGGGTTCATTGGATGGATCACACCTTTCAATGACTTATCAAAATGCCCCAATTGGCTAAATAGTTATATTGCATGCCTCATCCCCCAACTATCGAATCATTTCAATTTAATCCTCTTTTCTTTTCATGAATTCCTCCTGCAAATAATACTAGAACAATGTGATTGATAAAACAAATTTGACCTGAATCAAGTCAACATATATATATCAATCAGCTAGCTTATTGAATTGAAATAACCATATATATAGACTAAGCTTGATTTTTCCAACTTATCCCCAGCTTTATTAGTTAAACAACCTCGGAGTAGTAAAGAATAATGCACTAAAATAAAATAAAAATATTAAGGCAGAAATTATAAATAAATAATATAGGCTAGGTTAGACTTGCTTGCCAATCGAATGAGGAGTAGTTGTTAAATTCGAGATTGAACTTAAATATGTCAAAGGACCCGTTCGAATGAAGGTAATATGACTTGGGTATAATTAATGAGAATGAATGGTGAGTTATTTTATTAATAATGTTTGGTACGTAATGAGAATAAAAATAAGTTATTGATTACCTTACTTTGACTACCTCCAACCAAGTGTTTCTTCCAAACTAATGAGAATAAAAATAAGTTATTTGCTTTTGTTGGCTTTTTCTCTTTGTATCCCTTTGTGGAGCCTTGTGTTTTTTTGCGGAACTTTTTGTGCTTGTTGGGAATTTTTTTTTGAGTTGACTTATGTTCTTAATTATGATCTTGGTATTTGATGGATTCTCGTCTCTATTTTTTATCTCTTTTTTTTTTATAGGAGAACATCTTTGTGTGTTGAAGATCCGAACGTCATGGAGAGATAAATGGTACATTCATTTTCCTCTTTCTCACGATTGAAGGGAACAACAATACCCTAAAAATTGTATTGTATAATGTATTGATCAGGAGTCATGAGTTGGGGCACTCGTGAATTTACCATGTGTAAAATGTTAATTTGAGTTGGTAGAACAAATTTGGAAATTATATTTGAAAAAGTGAGAGTGTAGCATTGTTCTAAAAAAGGAATAAGCAGTAGTAGAAGAGGGCCAAAAGTGAAATTAAACTTGGGTGTTGATTCGCTCGCGTAGCTGTAAATCCAGCACAACGGTTTTTGGCGTCTTCCCTCCGACATTTGACACGTATCATTTTTCCATTTCAGGACCACCCAGTCGAAAAGTGAGCGCGTGGGCCTCAACCACGTCCAAAATATCCAATTAGACCATAACGTGTCTCAATTCTGGATATTAAAAAGGTCAGTGGGTGGGGCCATCTGAAAATATCAGACCCATAAGCTCCCACATGACCCGACCCGGACAACCAACCCGCAGGCCCACGCCTTGCATCATATTGTCCTCTCACCATCACAATTGAATGCATAAAATTTCCGACTCTCATAAATTACTACTCCCAAATAATTCATCTCTCTCTTCTATCTCTCACTTTGATGCATGGGATGGAGGTTAATAATAATAATAATAATAGTATTGTAGCGCCGTTTGTGATGAAAACGTACCAAATGGTGAACGATCCAACAACAAATGGACTCATCGCGTGGGGAAAGGCCAATAACAGTTTCATCGTTACAGAGCCGCTCGATTTTTCGCAGAGGATTTTGCCTGTTTACTTTAAGCACCATAATTTCTCCAGCTTCGTTCGTCAGCTCAATACTTACGTGAGTTTCTGCCTCTCTCCTTTTTTAATTTCTTACATTTTTATGACGATTTGTGTTTAGGGTTGAGATTTAACTTTTAATTTTGGCGAATTGTGTTTTGAATTTATTGATTTTGTTTGGAGTTTATGCGTCGGTGATATTTACAGAGGAGAAACTGTGTGAATGGTTTTTCTCTTAATTAGGTAGGTCCTATTGTTTCATCATATACTATTAGTACTAATTAATTACGGAGTATTAATTATAGCGTGAATTAATGAAATAATGTTTAGAACAGAGGATCTAATGGAACATATATATTATGTGTGTTGTGCTAATCTTCAAATGAAAAAGTAAAAAAGAAGGGGAATGGAAGGGGCTTAAAGAAAAAGTAAAAAAGATCGAAGGGGAAAATGTTAAAAGAGTTTTTTGTAAATTTTATAGCTATTCATATAAGCAATTTAATAGAACTTACCTAAGACAGTTTCACTTTTGAGTTTTGAATGAACATTTAAAGATAAAGTGTATCATTTTTTCATCAATTACTTATCCTAAAATGATACTCCTACAATACTTTTTATAGAAGTGACCCACAAAAGACTTACTCCATGATTTTTATCAGACGAAATAAGACAGTGCAGATAAGTATGCCCAATATGGCAATATTCTGCATGGGAATGGGACTGAGCTACTGGCCTTAGTTGGATTGAGTTTATTCAAAAGTTTCAACTTTAATTTAAGCATCACCCAAAAGGGAAATTGCAGTGGACTAAAAAAGAAAATGTATTTTGACAGTTAGTTCTTAGTAGTCATGAACATGACTGAGTTCAGTTCATTCAAAATCATACCTTGGACATGATTAAAAAGGGAAATTTCAGTTTCTCTAAAGAAAAACATATTTTCTCTCTGTCCCTTAAAAGCAAGGGTAGTAAAGAATTATGGATAGTAAAAATACTTTTTAGTGTGAATAAAATAGTAACATTTGATGTAATGTTGAGCAAAAATGGCGAAATTGATCATTAAGTAGGGGAGATATTTGGCTGTTAAACCCCTCTATAGAAAAAAATGACAAAACTTTACCCCTTACGAACTTCTAATTATTTCACATGAAAGGGAACACTTTCCACTTTCAGTCATGTCAATTACACAATACAACTAACTTCACAACTTTTTGGATACTCCACGGGTTTTCCATTTAGCTCACATAAAAAAATACTTTGTTTTCTTTTTTGAAAAATATATTCAACCACAACTAATTTATCTACTTTATTTATAACTAAACAATATTCTTTAAAACTCGTGCAAAAGAAAGATGGATCCTTATTTTGGTGCATCGACGTGCAGGGTTTCAGGAAGGTCGATCCCGACAGATGGGAATTCGCCAACGAATGGTTCCTTCGTGGGCAAACACAGCTACTGTGCAACATAGTAAGAAAAAAGCACACAAGCAGAAGCCTGCATTCTTCTTCTTCTTCTTCTTTTCCACACATCAAATACGAAGACGAGGAGGAGGAGGAGCTGGCAGTGGAGATCGCGAAGCTAAAGCAAGAACAAAAGAGCTTAGAACAAGAGCTCGAAAGCATGAACCGCAGGCTAGAGGCAACGGAGAGAAGACCTCAACAGATGATGAGTTTCTTATGCAAAGTCGTCGAAGATCCACAAGTTCTGCCCCGAATGATGCTCCAGAAAAGATCATTAACATCCGATAAGAAGAAGAGAAAACTCATGATTAATTCTACGGATTCATCGAATTCATGGTCACCTACAATCAAGAGTGAAGAGGAATACACCCCCATTTCATCGCCAGATTTTGATTTTTATTCCCAATCTTCGCCTCCTATGTTCATTAATCCACAACATTCCAATTTGTCTAGCTCCTCGTCGGGCGCCGAAACTGCTGCATTCACGGCGGGTGTCTCCGGCCACAACAATACCATTGTTGGTGGATATGATTTTGAAGCAAGTGCAAGTGCAAGTCAACCGCCGCCATATCCTTTTTCACTGTTGGGAGGCGGTTTTTAGCTCTTTTATTTATAGCTACTACTTAACGAACTTTTTTATTTCAATTCCCTTTTTTTGGTATCAGGATTAAAAAAAAAAAAAAATTGCTACGTGAGCAGAGTATGTGCAAATTATCTTGTTTTGCATTGTACTTGCATAAATTTTGTAAATGTATGGTGTAACATTAATAATTTACAGCTTACAGTTACATAGAATAGTATCTAACTATAATTTTTTTCGACCTCTTGTAGAGGAATTAATAAATTATGTAGTACTGTTTTATGCTTACATTTTGCCAATTTTGGAGTTGATTTTGGAAATTTTCTTTTCACAGTGAGAATAATATCTACAACTTTGTTTGATGTTTAATTTAAATTTACATTTGTTATAAATGTATGATTCTATCATAAATATTTTTAAATAAAAACAACACTGCCTTTTAAATTAACCGCGAGTCAATAACAATTTACCATAACGAGATTCACGAAACTTTTACAATGAATTTGGTAATACATTCTATTTATACGAGTAAATACTTTTTAGCTCATAAAATATTACTCCACCAAAAGTGTGCTCACTTTTTTTTATATATGCTTTTAAAAAAATCATATTTTAATTATAAAGAATATATTTAATATAATGAGTAAAAAATATATTTGGTAGATACTCAATCTTGTTAGTAAAGTAGAAAAAATATTCAAAAATTAACTATTTAAATAGAATAAGCACGTTTTTTGTGAACCCAAAAAAAGAAATGAGCACACTTTTGGTGGACGGAGGGAGTATTGTTGGTCCCAAAGTTGAGTTAATAATATTGAGTAAGCTAGTGAAAATGTCTAGAGGGGAGGGGTGAATAGACTTTTCAAAAATCTTTCAATATATCAGAATACACAATGCGGAATAATCAGATTACTAATGAGCCCAATCAAATTTATACTCAACTTTTCTATAGATCTTTATCTTGTTAATTCTTAATGTTCTTGATTAAACAATTCAAACAGATATCAAACAGTAAAGTAAAGAACACAGAATTTTATAGTGGTTCGACAAATGTCTACATCCACTCTCACAATCCCAGTTGTGAAGTTTTATTACTCTTCTTGAGCTTCTTGTGGCTTAAAGTCCCAAGATTAAGACCTTGATCTTTTCGATTATACCTCCAGGTATATCTTCGATCTACTAGTAATTCTACAAGTAACTAGCACACTTGTTTTACAAAATACAAACTTAAACTTGAAAAGTAAAACTTCTCTTTTGAATAGCCTTTGATTCTTCTCTTCAGTTCAGTGGCTTTTTCTTCTTCTTCTTTGATTTCCTTAACTCTGTGAGTTCTTGCTTGTAGACTTGCTCTTGAATTCTCTAAGATCAGTAATTGCTTTAGTAGTCTTCAGCAGTAGGAGATCATACAGTATTTATAGAACTTAGTATGATAGTTAGCAGTTTGTGAACTAACTTTCAACTAACTCTAAAACTGTTTTTGTAACTTCTTCTTGTAACCGACTTTGTAACTCCCTTCCAAGTCAGCATCTCTTCAATATATCTTCAGTTACTCTTTTCATAAGTTTTCCAAACTTATTCTTCAATTTTACTAAATCAGCACAGTAACTTACTGTTCTGATTTTTACTCTTCTGATTTTACTCTTCTGATTTTACTCTGCTGATTTTTACTCTTCTGATTCAATCAGCACAGTAACCAAAAACTGTTCAAAACTTCTCCAG
Source organism: Galeopsis tetrahit (assembly GCA_963675135.1). Lineage (NCBI taxonomy): Eukaryota > Viridiplantae > Streptophyta > Magnoliopsida > Lamiales > Lamiaceae > Galeopsis > Galeopsis tetrahit. Next base: position 66,204,928 of record OY776122.1, on the reverse strand, counting down.
CTTTCTTCTAAGCTCTTCTTCAACTCTTCTTGAAGTCTTCTTAGTCTGAAGTAGTCCTCTGAGTCTTCTTAGTCTTCTGATCTTCTCATAATCTAGTTCTAATCTAGTGTTCTGATTTTACTGTTCTGAACTTTACAATGCTGAATACAACAAAATACAACTTTACATATATAAAACCTATCCATACACCAACTGAACTATATACAGATGAGTATTTCTAAGTCCTATACTATAAGCTGTCTATACAATACAAAACATCAGCTTAGTTCCTAACAGTTCATATATCAGATCAGTAAACCAATAAGATCAGTAACTCATAAGATCAGTAACTCATGTAAGTTCAATAACTTCCATATAAGATCAGTAAATATCTAAGATCAGTAAACACTTAAGATCAGTAACTTACATATAAGATCAGTAAGTATATAAGATCAGTAACTAATAAGATAACTAAAATTATTCTCAGTTTCCATACTCAGATCAGTAATCTTATTTCACATAACTCAGTTAAGATTAGTAATTTTATTCTTACTATTACTATATAAGATCAGTAAACTTATTTCAGTTAGCATTAAGATCAGTAATCTCAATCTTAAGTTTCTCATCAGATTAGTAAGCTTATATTCAGATGACTTAGTTAAGATGACTTAGAACCACATATATCACTAACTTTAAGTTGCTTTTGGCCATCAAAACATACTTTCATCAACTAGAACATTGTTCATAGGATTCATATCCCAACAATTTCCCCCTTTTTGATGAAGCCAAAACTACTTAAATGTTAATAAATCAGTAGTTAAGTATGTAGTCTATCATAACAGTTCATCAATTCAGAAAGTCATATCATATTCACAATCAAAACAGATATTTCACATATTACACATACTCACAAAATATGAAATGATCACAAAATATAAAAATAAAGATTAAGGATAGAAATGTTATCTTCTGAACTTGTCCTTCATCTTCATTCTGCATCTTCAGATTCTAAATGCCACATACATTCTTGCCTTGATATCCATCATGTGTTGATGATCAGTGATTCCTTCTTCCTTGATAATCTCAGCAATAATGTTGTTGATCTCTTTGTAATCAGGTTCTCCATTTTCCAGTCTTGGAGGTTCCCAATTAGGTTCTTCAGGGCATAAAATCTTTGTTCCAGCACGATTAGCAACTTGTGCTATGTCTTCCCAGAACTCTTGATCAATATTTAGCATAAATTCTTCAAAATCAATAAACTCTGCTTCTTTGCTCGAATGATCACCAAACTTCTTCACAATGAAGTTAGCAATCTGCCATTTCTTCTTCAAATTCTTCCAGTATTCCATATGTTCTGTTAAAACAATGAAATCCACAAAGTTTTCATCTTGAAAATCTTTGTCAAACTGTTTTCCTTCAGCTTTCTTTTGAGCATTCATCTTTTTCTTCAAAGCTGCGACTCGATTATCAAATCTTGTATTCAAGAACTTGACATCCTTTTCTTTCTTCTTTTTCAAGTTTTCTTCTTCACTTGTCATAACAGCTTTCATTTTGCTCTTTGATCTAGTCATTCTTCCAGCTTCTTCCTCTTGTTGTTCTTCATCAGATAGAACTAATTTTCTCTTCCTCTGACTTGAACTTCCTGCAATCTCAGGTCTTTTCTCAACAATATCTTGACCTTGTTGCTTCTGTTGCTTTCTTAGCTTCAGTTTTTCATTTAACATATGAATTTCAGCTCTTAATTCATCCTGACTCACAACCAGCTGAGCTTGTTGTGACTGTGTTTGTTCCATCACTTGTTGGGATATGAATCCTATGAACAAGTAACTAGCACACTTGTTTTACAAAATACAAACTTAAACTTGAAAAGTAAAACTTCTCTTTTGAATAGCCTTTGATTCTTCTCTTCAGTTCAGTGGCTTCTTCTTCTTCTTCTTTGATTTCCTTAACTCTGTGAGTTCTTGCTTGTAGACTTGCTCTTGAATTCTCTAAGATCAGTAATTGCTTTAGTAGTCTTCAGCAGTAGGAGATCATACAGTATTTATAGAACTTAGTATGATAGTTAGCAGTTTGTGAACTAACTTTCAACTAACTCTAAAACTGTTTTTGTAACTTCTTCTTGTAACCGACTTTGTAACTCCCTTCCAAGTCAGCATCTCTTCAATATATCTTCAGTTACTCTTTTCATAAGTTTTCCAAACTTATTCTTCAATTTTACTAAATCAGCACAGTAACTTACTGTTCTGATTTTTACTCTTCTGATTTTACTCTTCTGATTTTACACTACAAAAAACCCGAGTTATAGGGACGGACATATGCCGACGGATTATAGTCTGTCGGCAATGCCGACGGATATGCTGACGGAATGCCGACGGATTTGGAAAGTCAACATAAATGCTGACGGATTTCGGTGCCGTCAGCATTTACCGAGGGAATTGCTGACGGATGTCGGTTCCGTCAGCATATACCGAGGGAACGGCTGACGGATTTCCATCCGTCGGCATTTACCGAGGGATAATGCCGACTGATATTTAGAAAAGCGTATGCCGACGGACATGCCGACGGATAATCCGTCGGCATCCGACACGTTGAATCCGCACCGCCTCGTTTTCCAAAAAAGGTAACGGTTACCATTAATATAGGGCGGTTGGCGAGGGAAATGCCGACGGAATATCCGTCGGCATTTTTTTTTTTTTTTATATAAAGGCCTGATATCAGAATGTTTGGCGAAAAAAAAAAAAAAAGGGGAGTGCGTGAGCGAGGCTTCGGTGGGGAAGACGAAGACGAGGACGAGGCTATTGAAGCAAATTTCTCCGATTACATCGATACGGTACGTTTTCTTAATTAGTTCTATTACTTAGTTTTAATACTTATATATGTTTAGGCATGAATATATGTAAATATGAATAATTTAATGTTGATTTGCATGTTATATTGATTTAGTTAGTTGTTAAAATATTATGATCATGTTAGTACGAATGTTAGTTAATTTAATTTGTTGATTAAGAATAATTTTGATAGAGTTGTTTTTTAAGGTTAATTTACTACTTAATTGTTATATGTATACATTAATCAATTGTTATATAGTTAATTACTAGTTTAATTTAATGGTGTAATTTTGATATAGAATATTTTTAATGTAGGTAGTGCATGTTTCAATCAATTGTTTAAATTAGTTTAGATATAGTGGTTCGACCGTTGGATCACGTTGTAATTAGGAATATGTTGATTAAATTAGGAATACGCTATATTAGTAAAAATTTTAAATTAGGAATATGTTCATTAAATTGATAATTATTGACCAAATTAGAAAATTATTATTTTAATTAGTTTTAGGTTTGTTAATTTAGGAATATATATGTTCAATTTTTTATTATTGATTAAGTTAGGTAGAAAAATAATAATTAAATTAGGTTATTGTTGATTAAATTAGGAATATGTTGATTAATTAAATTAGGAATATGCTATATTAGTAAAAAAATTTAAATTAGGAATATGTTCATCAAATTGATAATTAGAAAACTCCAATTAGAAAAGTATTATTTTAATTATGTTTAGATTTGTTAATTTAGGAATATGTTAATTTAGAAATATTTTTAATTTAGGTGATGTATGTTTCAATCAATTGTTTAAATTATTAGTTAATTAGATGGTTCGACGGTGGTATCACGTTGTAATTAGGTTATATATATATTGTTTTGATTTAAATTAGGAATATGTTGATTAAATTAGTAATTGATTAAATTAGGAATATGCTATATTTGTAAAAATTTTAAATTAGCAATATGTTCATTAAATTGATAATTAGTAAAATTATGTATTTTTTATTGATTGAAACAGATGAGTGAACAAGTACCGAATCAGGGTTCGGGTTCGGGTTCACGTCGTAGGTCGTCACTTTGGTCACGTGCAAGGAGGTCTCGGGATGAATCAGTTCCTGTGACGGCTCCTCCTCCTCCTCCTGTGGCAGTGTCGCCGCCGCCGCCGACTACGATGTCGGTTGGTTCGTCATCCTCTTCTCGTCAGCATCCTGTTCGAGACACAAGGCAACCCGTTGATATCGTTTCAGGAAGGTAAGTCAATAATTCTAATGTTTGATGAGATTCAATAACGATTAACTTTATTTATTTATTTATAATGTGTTAGTTTATAAATTTGTTAATAATTTTACAGGTTGATGCCCGGTAATGAGGTGTCCAGGATATGCACAAAATCCTTTAAGGATTGCAAGATTTCTAAGGGTGCTATCACTTGGTCGAAGGTGCCACAATCTAAAAAGGATGATTATTTCGAGGAGTTCCAGGTATATAATTACAATATTTAAAGTTTATTAAATAACTAATTATTCATATTATTTGATAAATATGTTGAATATTTATTTGTATAGAAAAAGGCCCGTTGGGATACGACGATCTACTCGGACGACGCTATTTACCAGAAGTGGAACAATCTTTGTTCTACTCGGTACACGAACACGATGTACGACTGGAGAAAGGCCTGGCGTGATGAAGACAAAAATCTTGATCTGGGGAAAGACGAGGATGGTGTTGACCTGTGGGAGTCATTGGTTGAGAAGTGGATGGAGCAGGATTACCAAAACAAGTGTGACAAAGCTCGGGCCAACCGCAGAACCGACGTTGGAGGCGGGATGGCAGTGCATCGGGGGGGAGCTCGGTCCGTCCTCGAGCAATCACTTGCTCTCGTAAGTTTTATTTAATTATTTAAAAATTAAATAATTATAGTTAATTATTTTATATTAGTTATCCAAATGAATTTGTATATGTTTATTTGATACGTAATAGGAGCGGGAGACTGGACGTCCCCACACCCACTTGGATCGGCTGAGCCTTCTTCATCCGTTTAATGCCGATACACAGACGTCCACCTACGGGCGCACTACTGACCTCCACGTAAGTTTAATTAAATTTATGTATTAATTACATTATATATATATATAGATAATTAAATTAATTTTAATTTTTTAATTATGTAGTTGAGCGTCCGACAGAGGATTGAAGAGGCTGAGACGAGGTAGAACAACGGTTTGGGGACGAAGAACAACAGTTTGGGGACGAAGAACAACATTTTGGTGACGAAGAACAACAGTTTGGGGACGAAGAACAACAGTTTGGGGACGAAGAACCGAATATGTATCAAACAATGATCAGGGAAGCTGGCTTTTCAAACATGGAAGAGGAGCCGACGAATGAGGCATTTCGGTTTTATGAGATGCTCAAATTAGTCGAAGAAGATTTATATCCGGGTTGTGAATCTCACTCACAGTTGTCATTTAATGCACGACTCATGAACATTAAGACCGAGAACAAGCTTTCTAACAGGGCATATGAGCAAGTGACACAGTTATGCAGTGAAATTTGTCCTCAAAATAATAAGGTGCCTACGACGTTTCATCAAAGCAAACAAATGTTGAAGAATGTTGGTTTGCCGGTTGAGAAGATTGATTGTTGTGTGAATGGTTGCATGTTATATTGGGGTGACGAAGATAGCAGTCTGAATATGTGTAGATTGTGTGGCCATCCCCGGTACAAAGAGGCACGTCGAAAGGGACCTGGTGGTCAATCGAAGAAGACAAAGAAGAAAGTGCCATATAAGAAGATGTACTACCTTCCTATCATTCCCCGTTTGATGAGATTATATCAATCAAGTGCCACTGCACAACACATGACGTGGCATGCTACAGATTCCTCTTCGGCTGAGTCGAGGGATATGCGACATCCGGCAGACTCAGAGGCCTGGAAACATCTTGACAACGTGTTTCCAAATTTTGGTTGTGAACCGAGGAATGTGAGATTAGGTTTGTGTACTGATGGTTTTGCACCGTTTGGGATGCATGGGAAGCAGTATTCTTTGTGGCCGGTGATACTGACTCCATATAATCTTCCTCCGTGGATGTGCATGAAACCTCAAACAATGTTTCTGACTGTATTGGTGCCTGGACCAACGAATCCAAAGGACAAACTGGATGTTTATCTCCAACCTCTTATAAAAGACTTGATCTTCTTATGGGAGAATGGAGTCCAAACATACGATGTTTTTAGAAAGCAGAACTTCACGATGCGTGCTGCTCTTTTATGGACCATTAGCGACTTTCCTGCATATGGTATGTTGTCCGGGTGGAGTACGGCCGGAAAGAAAGCATGTCCGTATTGTATGGAGAATACTGAAGCTTTCAGTCTCCCGGTGAGTAAAAAAGTTTCATGGTTCGATAATCACCATAGGTTCTTACCTCAAGGTCACCCGTTTCGAAGAAATAAGAAGAACTTCGTAAAAAACAGAGCAGTCACAAACAATCGACCTCCACTACGAGATGGTATTTTATACATTTATTTAATAATCGAGTACTAAACGTATATTTATCTATTGCTTTTAGTGTCACTTATAATTTACTCTCCGTACAGGACGTAGGTTGTTATATGAGGTTCAAGTGACGGGGTTGAAAAAAAGTACTGAGGAAAATGCAGCGGAACACAACAGAGGAATTGAGGGTGGTTGGAACAAAAGGAGTATTTTTTGGGACTTACCATACTGGAGTTCACTATTGATATGACACAATTTGGATGTGATGCACATTGAAAAGAATGTGTTTGACAATGTGTTCCACACAATCATGAACACGGAAGGCAAGACGAAAGACACTCCAAAGTCTCGGGAGGATTTGGACACTCTTTGTCGCCGTCCAGAGTTGAAAAAAGATGAGCGTACAGGTAAATTTCCAAAGGCTAGCTACACACTGGATAAGCCACAAAAACAAAGATTGTGTAGGTGGATAAAGGAGTTGAACTTTCCGGACGGCTACGTGTCGAACTTGAGTCGATGCGTAGACACAACAACGGGTAAGGTTGCAAGGATGAAGAGTCATGATTGTCATGTATTTATGCAACGCTTGATACCGATTGCGTTCCGAGAACTTCTTCCTCTCAATGTGTGGAGGGCTATCACTGAATTAAGTCTATTTTTTAGAGATTTAACGGCTACAACGATCACGATCGATGATATGATTCGTTTAGATGAAGACATTCCAGTGATTTTGTGTAAGTTGGAACAAATTTTTCCACCTAGCTTCTTTAACTCGATGGAACACTTACCCGTTCACTTAGCGTATGAAGCGAGAATTTGTGGTCCGGTGCAATACAGGTGGATGTACCCATTTGAAAGGTAAAATCTTACTTTTTTTTATTTCATTACAATTACACATGCATTCATATAAGTTTTATATATATATATATATGTGTGTGTGTATATCAGGTATCTCCACAACTTGAAACGCAATGCTAAACAAAAGGCAAACGTTGAAGCATCGATTGTGAATGCTTATTTGAATGAAGAGGTTGGCATGTTTTGTTCTTATTACTTTGAAGACCACGTCAACACAAAGTTAAGAAGTGCTCCACGTAACTTCGGTGGTACATCCGCTGACGATATCAGTGAAGAGGTCGATGGAATGCTCTCCATATTCAAGTCTAAGGGACGGCCAATAGGAAAACCCACTGAACGATATTGGGAGACGAACTCGGAGGCGGAAATAGCACAAACGTATGTGTTGTTGAATTGTGATGAAGTTCAGCCATACATCGAGTAAGTATTTCATATATAAATCGTCTATTTAAATACCACTTCATTTATGTCATTTAATATTAACCAAGTTTTTGAATGTTGTGAATTAGGATGTACGCTCAAGAACTACGACGAGCAGAACCAAACATCTCAGATGCATATATAGATGCTCGTATTCAACGTGAATTTTCCCGATGGTTCGAACGTTATGTGAGTACCATTTAATTAATTACGTAAATAAATTAATATTTATTTTAATTAATTTTAAATTGAGCCGTATAGGGACGGGATAACGCTCTAGACAGTCGATTCTTACGAGATCTCAGCAAGGGACCACTACGTCGTGTAAAGACTTACAACGGTTATATTGTGAAGGGCTACAAATTTCATACGTCTGGGTATGCATCGACAAAGGCAACTACCAACAGTGGCGTCTGCGTTAGCAGTGCGAATTACAATGCAGATGCAAGTGATTACTTTGGGGTGTTACGGGAAGTCGTCGAAGTAGAATATCCAGGATATCCAACAAAGACTGTAGTGTTGTTCAAGTGTCATTGGTTTGATTCAGGCCATCTAGGAACAAGAATTCACCCGGAGTACAAGCTCGTTGATGTTAGTTCGAAAAGGGTGTATGTTGGGGATGATCCATTTGTATTTGCCCATCAAGTATCTCAAGTATACTACTGCACATATCCGGGAGCTCCACGTGGTTATGAATGGCACGCTGTTTGCAAAGTAAAGGCAAGGTCAATGGTAGAAGTCCCTAAAAAGGACAAAAATACTGAAGATGAATCTCCATTTCAAGCAGAACAAATAGAGACTCCAACTGAAGTCTTTACGGGAGATTTCAATCTTTCTGTACCCTTGACGGTTGCAAATCCCCAATTAATCGAAATTGAAGGTGAAGAGGAGGGGGATGAAGAAGAGGATGAAGATGAGGATGAAGAGGAGAATGGAGAGGAGAATGAAGAAGATGAGGATGATGAGGAGGAGGATGAGGAAGATGATGATGATGAGGAGGAGGATAAGGACGAAGAGGAGGATGAAGACGATGAAGATGAAAATTAATTCAATTAATGTAATGTATTTATTTCTTATTTTATAAAAGTTAATTAATTATTTATCATTTAGGTACAAATTATAAAAATTAAATTTACTATAAATATAAGCCACAACCAATATATTTATTAATATATGTGGAAGAAATGAATTTCGTGATTTTTTAAAAAAATATTTTGGTAATTTAGTAGGTCTAGTATATAGAAAAAATTGAATTAATTAAAAAAAAAAAAAAAAACGCCAGTATGCCGACGGAATTAACTTTCCGTCGGAATTTACTTTTTGAACAACAGCCGACGGATTATCCGTCGGTATTTATATATGTCCGTCAGAATTCACAATTTGATAAATACCGACGGATAATCCGTCGGTTTCGAGGCATTATATAAAACCGGTTTTCTTTCACATCTTCTTCCTTCATCTTCCCATCTTCTCCGTTCCATCTTCTCCGTTCCATTTCTTTCAATTTGAATTTCAAAACCATCCATTTCTCATTACAATCCATTTCTCTTAAAATCTCTTCCATACCTCCCAAACCATATCAAGGCAAATTAAGGCGATTGATTGCAGAGAAAAAACAGCACCCTCACTGGAAAGAGAAACAAAGAAAGGGAGAGGAGAAATTGTGTTTTTGTAATTTTGTTTTCAGAAGAAGAAATGATGTTTGAGAGGCATCCAACTTTTTTCACAAACTGCAAACTATAAGAGGTATGTACATGCCTTGAATTGATAAAGTTGAATCTTTTCTATGTTGTACAAACTTTTTTTTTAAAAAAAAAATCACCTATATATGCTTTCACTTTTACTCCTCACTTCCCTTTTTATTCTCCTCTTTAATTCATTTTTCTTTTTTGTTACATCAACAACTATAAAAATCAATGTTTTTGAGTTCAATGTCAGCATAAGCACAGGGTCGGATGTTCATGGCCGCCGTCGATCGATGCCGCCGCGTGTTTCGAAGAAAGTCGCCGCCGTCGCGTCTTTTGAAGAAGGACGCCGCTGCCATTTCTTTCTATTAAACTCGAAGATTATCCGATATCTCAACCTCTGATTTCAGCCTAACTTCTGACTTTTATTTATTTAAAATTATATGTTTTTGTTCAATTTTTTGGTTTGGAATCTGTGTTATGTGAGTTTAGGGTTTAGGAAAGTAGATTTTTACAGATTTTTTTTTAAGAATATTTTATTAGGTACTTTATTTATTTTTTATTGGTTTCAAAAAGTAATTTAATGTCTTATCTTGTAAAAATGTATGTTTATATTCATGAATATGAAATTTTGGTTTGACTGCAAGAGAAATCGCGTTTTGTTTTTCCTTTTGTGGTAATTTTGACAAACCAATGCCAATTAATTGTCCCCTCTATTGTATCCATTCTTTCTATTTCGACAAACCAATGCCAATTAATTGTGGTCGGAAAATAAAATTCTGGTCGGGGCCTCCCCGGCCACCCATATTTTTTTTATTAATATTTTGTTTTACTGACGGATATTCCGTCGGTAATATGCCAACGGATATTCCGTCGGTCTAATGCCGACGGATATTCCGTCGATATGTGAATTTCGAAATCATATTTTTTTATTCATTTTTTTGTTTTACTGACGGACTTTCCCTCGGTAAAATGCCGATGGATAGCCCGTCGGCATTGGACCGACGGAAATTCCGTCGGCATATGAATGTCGAAATCAATATTTATTTAAAAATTAATTTCTTTTATAATTATTTTAATTCATTCTAATTTATTTTATTATTATTTTAATCCATTCTTTCCGACGGAATTACCGACGGAATGTTGACCCGGTTTGTTAAACGGGTTGTCCGCAATACCGACGGAATATCCCTCGGTAAATCCGTCGGCATTGCCGACGGATCTTCCGTAAGCCAATCCGTCGGGAGTTCCGACGGAATTCACAAATCCGTCGGCAAAAATACTGACGATGAAAAAGGGGACGGCCGACCTTCCGTCGGCAAATCCATCGGTAACATCGGCGGCCGACGGAAATTCCGTCGGTAAATCCGTCTCTAAAACACCCTTTTTTTGTAGTGTTACTCTGCTGATTTTTACTCTTCTGATTCAATCAGCACAGTAACCAAAAACTGTTCAAAACTTCTCCAGCTTTCTTCTAAGCTCTTCTTCAACTCTTCTTGAAGTCTTCTTAGTCTTCTGATCTTCTCCTAATCTAGTTCTAATCTAGTGTTCTGATTTTACTGTTCTGAACTTTACAATGCTGAATACAACAAAATACAACTTTACATATATAAAACCTATCCATACACCAACTGAACTATATACAGATGAGTATTTCTAAGTCCTATACTATAAGCTGTCTATACAATACAAAACATCAGCTTAGTTCCTAACAGTTCATATATCAGATCAGTAAACCAATAAGATCAGTAACTCATGTAAGTTCAATAACTTCCATATAAGATCAGTAAATATCTAAGATCAGTAAACATCTAAGATCAGTAAACACTTAAGATCAGTAACTTACATATAAGATCAGTAAGTATATAAGATCAGTAATCTCAATCTTAAGTTTCTCATCAGATTAGTAAGCTTATATTCAGATGACTTAGTTAAGATGACTTAGAACCACATATATCACTAACTTTAAGTTGCTTTTGGCCATCAAAACATACTTTCATCAACTAGAACATTGTTCATAGGATTCATATCCCAACAATTTCCCCCTTTTTGATGAAGCCAAAACTACTTAAATGTTAATAAATCAGTAGTTAAGTATGTAGTCTATCATAACAGTTCATCAATTCAGAAAGTCATATCATATTCACAATCAAAACAGATATTTCACATATTACACATACTCACAAAATATGAAATGATCACAAAATATAAAAATAAAGATTAAGGGTAGAAATGTTATCTTCTGAACTTGTCCTTCATCTTCATTCTGCATCTTCAGATTCTAAATGCCACATACATTCTTGCCTTGATATCCATCATGTGTTGATGATCAGTGATTCCTTCTTCCTTGATAATCTCAGCAATAATGTTGTTGATCTCTTTGTAATCAGGTTCTCCATTCTCCAGTCTTGGAGGTTCCCAATTAGGTTCTTCAGGGCATAAAATCTTTGTTCCAGCACGATTAGCAACTTGTGCTATGTCTTCCCAGAACTCTTGATCAATATTTAGCATAAATTCTTCAAAATCAATAAACTCTGCTTCTTTGCTCGAATGATCACCAAACTTCTTCACAATGAAGTTAGCAATCTGCCATTTCTTCTTCAAATTCTTCCAGTATTCCATATGTTCTGTTAAAACAATGAAATCCACAAAGTTTTCATCTTGAAAATCTTTGTCAAACTGTTTTCCTTCAGCTTTCTTTTGAGCATTCATCTTTTTCTTCAAAGCTGCGACTCGATTATCAAATCTTGTATTCAAGAACTTGACATCCTTTTCTTTCTTCTTTTTCAAGTTTTCTTCTTCACTTGTCATAACAGCTTTCATTTTGCTCTTTGATCTAGTCATTCTTCCAGCTTCTTCCTCTTGTTGTTCTTCATCAGATAGAACTAATTTTCTCTTCCTCTGACTTGAACTTCCTGCAATCTCAGGTCTTTTCTCAACAATATCTTGACCTTGTTGCTTCTGTTGCTTCTGTTGCTTTCTTAGCTTCAGTTTTTCATTTAACATATGAATTTCAGCTCTTAATTCATCCTGACTCACAACCAGCTGAGCTTGTTGTGACTGTGTTTGTTCCATCACTTGTCTTGTCCTATCTTCCCCCTTTTTGGCTTCATCATGCCACTCTTTCAAGGAAGATATGTGTTGCTCCAGCTTCTTATGCAACACTTGAGACAAATTCTTCTCTTGTACTCTATGAAGGTCAAAAATTTTGGACATTGTATACTCCATTACCTTCTCATAAGAGTGTTCAGAATGCATCTTGTTCATCCTTTCAGTAGCTTCTTGAAACATTTGGATAGCAGCTTCCAACTGTGCTTGAAGCTCTGCATTCTACTTTTTCAGAATCTCAAATTCAGATTGCTCAGAATCCTTCTCAACCGGACCTGTTCTGATCTCTTCTTGCACATCCTCAATAGGATCAGTAGAGTGAATTGGAATGCTTTCCATTTCTTCAGCATTTACATCCTGATTTTCAACAACTTCAGTTTCTTCAAGTACAACAGTGTTCTCAAACACCTCTGTTGCATTGACAATATCTTCATCCATTTCCATAAAATCTTCTTCAGCAGCTTCAGTTTCATCAACACCTTTCTCTTCAGTGAATAAACCCTCATCAGAATTAGGAGTTGCAATCTTCTCAACAGTGTACTTGATCCCTGTTAATCTTTCAACAAGAAGTACAACAGATTCTGGAGTGACTAACTCAAGAAAAGAGTTAACACCAGCTGCTTGCATCTGTTCTGCTTCCCAATTATCAAAGATTGAAGCACCTCCCATACCTTCCATTATGGCTAAACTCTCCTTCAAAGTACTCCTCTTAAGATACACCCAAGTGCCTATCCTAAGGAGTTTCTCAAACTCAACAGAGCTTTCATCTAATCCAGGAAATTGTTTCAACAATGCTATCCTCAGATCTATCCTGATTCTATCTTCTTTGTCACAGATAGTGTACTCCATCAAATCAGCAGGCTTAGGAGCAATAAATTCAGGTTCAGGAGATGATGAAATATCAATTGGTTCAGTAGAAGGTTCAAATTCATGTTCAGTAGAGTGAGCATGAACCTGTGTTGGGGATTGATGTGGTGAAGGTTGATGTGAAGTTTGATGTTGAGGGGTAGGAATTGAAGTAGGCTCAAAGGTAGTGTGCTGAGGTGATGAATGAGGAGTGTTCTGAGTCTCAGAAAAGTAGTGATCTGATCCTCCAGAACATGAAGGTTGAGGGTTTTGGGGTTCAGGTTGGCTTGGTTCAGAGTCAGAAGGGGTAGGGGAGACAACAACTAACTTCCTCCTAACACTCCTTGACTTAGTCCTCTTATGAACAGCAATTGGAATAGGAACACTAACCTCTTGCTCATCTGAGCTTGATTGCACCACAGTTTCCACAAAACGAACTGTTGGCTCTGAGGTAGCTGTAGCAGACCTTCCTCTCCTTAGTGTAGTACTGCTCGGATCATGCCTTGCCTTTGATCTAACCTCAGTTTGATCATCCTCCGATTGGTACATTGAAGCTCCAGACTCTTCTGCTTCAATTTCTTGAGAGTGTTCCAAAGGGTTCTCTTGTTCAAATTGAACAGACTCCTTCTTCATCAAGAACTTCCCATGATGGAATTTCTTGGGATTACTCCAATATGGCTTTTTCACCAGCTGAGGCAGCAAGAAACTCAGCTTGTTTCCAAACCCTAATTTTGATTTAAGTGAGAATTCCATTGTATCCTCATCAAATAAAACTTTGTCCTTTTCAGTCATTAGCCTTTCCAGGAAGAATCCTTGCCAATCACCTTGCACCCTGTCGATGATTGCAGCCATAATTCTAATTTTAAAACTCGACAAGGCATCATGGCTATGATGTTGCCCTAACAAGCACTTTCCTGCTATATCCATTAAAAACTGCAGACCAGTAGGAAGAACATCCTTCTTCAGATTTGTCAAGGTCTCTGTCTCTACACCTGACCATCTTCCCACACACTCCTTTTCTTCACCAGCTTTGTAGGTCAAAATATCCACCGGACCTTGCGGTAAATCCAACATTACTTCGAGAATGTCTCTAGTAATTGTGACCTTGTGTCCAGCAAGCATGGAGTGAACACCATTTTTATCTCCTTGGAGTTGTAAATAGAATTCCACAGCTTCCGGTTCGTAGACATTTACGGGAAATGACTCCAGAAACTTTCGTAGTCCGCATTCTTCACACATAGTTAGAATTGCTTGATTTTCGGCACTATGTCTGCCATTGAAATAGACAGCGTTCTCCACAAAAATACCCTTCTTGCGCATCCACAAATTCGAATCGAATGTTCCTGCTACTTGGTTAGCTTCATTGATAATATTGATAGTTGCCATTTGAGAATTTTTGTAGAAATCAGATTTGCAGAAGTAAAGAAGTTAAGAAATTTTCCAGAAAAGAACTCGTAAGAACGAAGAAGATGAAGTGTGATAGTTTTTGTTAAATTCAAAACCAATCTAGGGCTAGGATTGAATTAGATTATTACAAAGAATGGTTAGGATTAAATCTCGAAATTCGAGTTAAACAATAACTGTTCACATTCTAGTAACATTCTTAATTTTTGGAGCCAACTAGTGTTTGATAAATACACCACAATTTTTAGGTTAGAAATAGAAGAGTGTATTAATCTTCTCTATCAGTAATCTAAAAGTATGAACAATTTTTGACTTAGAGTGATCTAAACCAAAAGACTGTTCTGATGCAAATCAGCACAGTAGTTTCCAAAACTATTTCACTTCATTTTCTTACTTATTTTTAAAGAAAATTTTACTTATCTGGATCAGCTGAGTACTGTGATCAGCTGAGTAACCTTTTTAGAAATCAGATCAGTAGATGAATCAGCACAGTAGATTTCAGATCAGTAGATGGGTCAGCACAGTAATCCTCAGATCAGTACCCAAATTTCCTGACTTCATCTTTTTGATATTAGCACAGTAATCCTCAGATCAGTACTGTGTCAGATCAGTAGATTTCTTGTAGACAGATTAGTAGTAAACAAATCTTTCTGTAGACAGATTAGTCAGTAATCAGATTAGTTCTGTAGAATAACTGAATTGTAATCAGATCAGTACTGTAGACAAAGAAACTTTGTAATCAGCACAGTTCTGTAGACAAGTCAATGTATTAATCAGAATATATCTGTAGACTGATATAGTCTGTAATCAGATCAGATTAGTAGACTTTTCAACTCTGTAATCAGATCAGTTCCCCCTTCAATGGAGAATTCTTCTTCTGTGCCTGTTTCACCTTGGTAGAAGTGTTAGTTCATGAAATATAAGTGTAAAACAGTTCAGATTAGTAACAATATGTTTAACTTAATGATCACATCAAGGTTTATGCTAAAGTGACTTAGTGATCTGAGTCAACAAAAGGATCTTTAAGAAATCACAGATTCCCCCTTAATGTATGTTCTCAGTGTCCCTCAGCTTTACCAGCTTCCTCATTGGGATTAAGGTCACTTTAGTAACCTTGTTACCTGTTTTCAAGAGTAGTGATCTGACATAGGGTTGTCTCTTCTGAATGTTGAATTTTGATGTACTGCTCTTAATTTTCTGCTTTATCTTCCTCTTGGTATAAGATCAGTACCTGAAATGTTAGCACAGTTCTATATACAAACAGAATCCATATCTATCAATCCTAAACTAATGCACAATTCTCTGAATCTCACTTCAGCCAATGGTTTTGTAAAAATGTCAGCTCTTTGAATATCAGTATGAATCTTTTCCATTCTAATATTCTTCTTTTCAACATGATCCCTAATAAAATGATGCCTAATATCAACATGTTTGCATCTAGTATGTAAAACAGGATTTTGTGTGATGGCAATGACACTATTACTGTCACAATATATAGGTACATTAGATTCTACAACATTGTAGTCTCTGAGTTGTTGTATTAGCCAAAGAAGCTGACTACAACAACTACCTGCAGCCATATATTCTGCTTCAGTAGTAGAAGTTGCCACACTTGTTTGTTTCTTTGAAAACCATGAAATGAGCTTAGTTCCTAAAAATTGACATGAACCTGAAGTAGATTTTCTATCTATTTTGCAACCTCCAAAGTCCGAGTCTGAATAACCACTTAAAGATATATCATCATCTGCAGGATACCATAATCCTTGATTAATGGTCCCCTTTAGATATTTCAATATCCTTTTAGCAGCTTCCAGATGACTTTCCTTGGGGTTTGCTTGAAATCTTGCACATACTCCAACAGAAAAAGCAATATCAGGTCTGCTGGCAGTTAGATAGAGTAGAGAGCCAATTAAAGCACGATAGTGAGGTTGGTCAGAAGACTTACCTCCTTCATCAGGATCCATTCTGTATGTAGGTTGCATGGGCACACCAACTGTCTTACAGGTTTTAATACCAAATTTATCTAGCAAATTCTTAGTGTACTTTGCTTGATTTATAAAGATACCTTCTGAAGTTTTTTTTACTTGAAGACCAAGAAAATATGTCATTTCTCCCATCATAGACATTTCAAATTTACTTTGCATGAGTGTAGAAAAGCTTTCACTCAAGTTTTTGTTGGGTGATCCAAAGATAATATCATCCACATAAATTTGAACAAGTAATATATCATTACCTTCTTGTCTTCTAAACAAAGTTCTATCAACTTTGCCTTTTGTAAAACCATTTTCCAGTAAGAATAAAGAAAGAGTATCATACCATGCTCTTGGGGCTTGTTTCAATCCATAGAGTGCTTTCTTTAACCTGTATACTTGGTGACCATTCACTTCAAAACCAGGTGGTTGTTCTACATAAACTTCTTCAGCAAGTATACCATTAAAAAATGCACTTTTCACATCCATTTGATACACAGTAAATTTCATATGTGCAGCATAAGCAAGGAACAATCTTATAGCTTCTAGTCTAGCTACAGGGGCAAAAGTTTCATCATAATCAATACCCTCAGCTTGAGAGTAGCCTTGAGAAACTAATCTAGCTTTGTTTCTTACTACAAGATCATTTTCATCCCTTTTGTTCTTGAAAATCCACTTAGTGCCTACAACATTATGATTACTAGGTCTATCAATAAGTTCCCAGACTTCATTTCTAGTGAACTGATTAAGTTCTTCCTGCATGGCTATAATCCAGTTACTATCACTCAAAGCTTCAATCACAGTTTTAGGCTCAATAGATGATAGAAAACAACACCAGCAAAATAAAGACTTACTAGGTTCTTCTTTTGAATCAAACAATTGTTTTCTAGTTTTAACACCTATACTAGAATCACCTAGAATCAGATCAGTAGAATGAGCAGACTTCCATGTCCTTCTATTCTTAACAGTATCATCATTTACATCATGCAAATTATCATGCAGATCAGTATTATTTATATCAGCAGTTTTGTTCACAGGAGAGCAGTCATTCAATTCTTGTATTTCAGAAGTTTTAGATGACTCACCTTTGTCTTTTACCTTTTCTTTATCAGAATCTTGATCTAGAACATTCAGGAAAGGATTATATGCTTGTACAGATTCATATATTCCTGTATCATCATCTTCATTGTTGATTTGAAGCTGTAGTTTGTCAACTTTCTTACTGAGCTGATGATCAGCAGAGTCCTGCACATTCTCATCAAAGACAACATGGGGTGTTTCTTCCACACATAGGGTAGAGTAATTAAATACTCTAAATGCTTTGCTTACAGAAGAGTATCCTAAGAATATCCCTTCATCAGCTTTTGCATCAAAAGCATTTAATTTACTTTTGCCATTGTTATGTATGAAACACTTACAACCAAAAATATGAAAATAAGAAACTCTTGGTTTTCTACCTTTCCATACCTCATAAGGTGTTTTACCATGTACCTTATTAAGAGCACTTCGATTTTGGGAGTGGCAAGCTGTGTTAATAGCTTCTGCCCAAAATTTCTGAGGTGTGTTGAATTCTGCAATCATGGCTCTGCAAGCTTCTTTTAGTGTTCTGTTTCTCCTTTCTGCAACACCATTTTGTTGGGGGGTTCTGGCTGCACTAGTCAAATGCTGTATGCCAAACTTAGAACAGTAGTCAGAAATGTAACAATTAATAAATTCAGTCCCCTTGTCACTCCTAATCTTGACAATGGGATGACCTTTTTCAACTTGCAATTTCTTTAATAGATCTGGAAGTAGTGTTTGTGTATCACTCTTTTTGTGTAGAAAGACTACCCAAGTAAACTTAGAGTAATCATCTACTACAACTAGAGTATACCTTCTTCCATTCAATGTAGGAGGGTTGATAGGACCATGAAGATCCATATGCAAGAGTTCTAAAACTCTGCTTGTTGAAAGGGTTGGAATGGACTTAAATGAAACCTTTACCTGTTTACCTTTTTGACAGGAATCACATACTTGTGATTTGGAATAGATTTCATTAGGAATGCCCTCAACAAGATGTTCTCTAGCAATCTTGTTGATTATCTTAAAGTTCAGATGGCAGAGGCGTTTATGCCAGAGCCAACTGTTTTCTTTAGGACTCTTAGTAATAAGACAGGCATTCTTAGGACAACTATTCTAGTTCACAATGTATACACTTCCTTGTCTTGTGCCAACAAGTAGAACATTGTGAGTCCTTTTATCAATTATTTCACATCTTCTGGTCTTGAACTGAACCTTGTATCCCCTGTCACAAAATTGAGATACAGATAACAAATTATACTTCAAACCTTCAACATAGGAGACATCTTGGATTTCAACATCTCCATTCTTGATGAATCCAAATCCTTTTGTGATTGCTATTGAGCTATCACCAAAGATGACTTTTGGTCCTTCCTTCTCATGATAGTCAGTAAGTAAGGCCTTGGTACCAGTCATATGGTGTGAACACCCACTGTCTATGTACCAGGTCTCACCAACTGAACCACCTTTCTTGTATAAGTCCAGTCGATCCTGCAAAATAGTGATCTTAATAACTTAGGTACCCTTGTTTATTGGGGTCCTTGGGGGTTAGTAGTGAGAGGTACCCAAATGAACATTGAGGATTTGAATAAGTGGGACCTCTTTAGTTTCCTTCCAAATTTATCACAGAACAGTACTTTATTAACCAGTTCAGAATTATCAGCAGACTTAGGCTCTATTTTTCTGAGATAGCCTTTCCTTGGTTCTATCCCTTTTTCAGTAAGATCAGTATGTCTGTAATAGTTTGAATATGGTCTAAAAGCATGTGGACCATAAGGCTTATAAATTTGCTTTGGTCTTTTCTCTCCATAGATATCATAGGATAAAGGAGGAGGATAAAGAACAGGTTTGTTATGATAATGAGACACAAATCTCCTAGGTTTAGTTGAATACAGCTGAGACTGCCTTATGAAAGGAGGTCTAGGCTGTTCCCAACTTGCCTGTGTTTGTCTTGACCTACTGTTCTGAGTTTGTCTCTTCTGATTCCAGGACTGATCTGATCTGGTCAGAGGAGTATAACTCTTCTGGTATGGTCTTGACTGTACTGGTCTTAATACATTCTTCATTTTACCATTCTTGGTACTAGGAGGGATGTATTTAGACTGTACTTTGAGTTTTGGATCATCATCATAAGTCATAGGTTCTTTTCCTTTATCTAGTTGCAAAGAACTTGTACTAGCTCCATTAGTGTTCTTAAATTCTGAAGTAGATGGACTAGGCAGATCAGTACCTATTCCTCTTTTATCATTTGGAGCTCTATATCTGTCTGAGATAGTTTGATTAATCTTAGTAGAGTTAATCATCCCAGATAGCTTTCGATCTAGGCTCACTACTTCAGATTCTAAGAATCTATTGCGCTCTTCAAGTTTTTCACATTTGATCTTTAAATCATTGAATTCATTAGTCTCTTTGGCTTGAGTTTTAAGCATACCCTGATATAGTTTGTCAATGGATGCATACTTTTCTTGGAGTTGAGACAACTCTTCTGATAGCCTTGCATTTATGACAGCTATATTAGGATCTACTTTTGACTGAGCTTCTTTTAGCTTAATGATTTCTTGTTTTAAAGATATATTCTCATCACTAATTTCAATGAATGCTTTGTTAGCTTGTAGAAGGTCCTCTTCAGTCACTCCTTGGGAATGATGAAGACTACTTCCTACACTGCTAACAGCAGCATCACTTTCATCAGTGTCAGAATTGTCACAAGATTGAAATGAGTTAGCAGATGATACCTCATCATTTATTTTGGCCATCATTGCCAGTCCATCATCTGCTATGAAAGCTTCATCTTCATTGCTAGAGGGGTAGTCAGATGAAGACGATGGTAACTCTTCTGATTCCGAATCAGAGTCATTGTAAGCCATCATTGCCTTCTTACCCTTTGCATATTTTCGATCTCTTCTGGCTTTCCTTTCTTCTCGATCTTCAGAACTCAGATCAGGACATTCATAGGCATAATGACCTGGCTTATCACAATTATAGCAAACAGGATTGTTAGAAGTTCTTTTAGGAGGAGAATGCTTTCTGTTCCTGTCATGCTTGTCAATTGAGTTCCTGTCTTTCTTATCAGAATACTTTCTGTCTCTCTTTTCAGATGAGTTCCTATCTCTCCTGTTCTCATTAGAGATCTCATCCCTTCTTTCAGAAGAGTTTTGATCCCTTCTGTTCACAGAAGAGTCCCTGTTATTAGAACCCTTAGATTCCTTATAGAATCTTTTGTACCTGCCATATCTCTTGTTCAGTTTATCAAATCTTTTGATCATAAGGCTCATCTGATCTTTCAGACTTAGATCAGAACCATCTAGTTCATCTTTTATGCTTGAGGCCTTAGTCTTAGATGATCTAGACCCCTTTGAAGTAAAGGCTTTGAAAGCTATGTCTTTAGAGACATCCTTATCCTTATGAATCACAGTAATAGGATCTTCTTCATCTAACTCAAACTCATGTGCCTTAAGTGTTTGGAACATAGTTTCTGCTGGCCAAGAATCAATGTCTTGTGTGGTTTTAATGATCATCTTGACCATTTTCCACCTTTCATCCAAGGCTTTCAAGATTCTCAAGTTAACTTCTCTGTCAGTATAAGTCTTTCCTAATACATCAAGATCATTCATAATTTTGGTAAATCGAGTATCTAACTCATCAATTGATTCTCCTGGCTTCATCTTAAATGATTCAAACCTTTGGACAGCAGTGGATAACTTGCTTTCTTTGATCAGTGTAGTACCTTCACAAAGAATAGCCAGTTTGTCCCACATCTGTTTTGCAGTCTTACATTTTAGTACTTTACGAAGATACTCATTTGGTAAGGTATGTAAAATGTAGTTCTTGGCAAGACTGTCCAAATTGTTTTGTTTCATTTCTTCTGAAGTCAGTTCTGACCTTGGTTTAGGGACCAGTGCTCCAACTGGTTTAGATGGATCCAGAACAGCAGTGTTTTCCACCATGATGACAATTGGTCCTTCAGTCACCACAGACACCATCAGATCATGGGTTGAGCTAAAGATGGCCTCCATCCTAAGCTTCCAGTAGTCATAATCTGCAATCTTGAACTTAGGCAACTTGTTCACATTAGTGTCATCCATGTTTGATTAGACAAATAGGATCAGTAGTATAGCAGATAGATTTCAAGTATTCAGATAGTAACAAATATCAAGAAATAACAGTAAGATCAGTAAAATATCCCTCAAGATCTGTAAAGTTATCAAGAAACAGCAGTCCAATGAACTACTGCTCTGATACCACTTGTTGGTCCCAAAGTTGAGTTAATAATATTGAGTAAGCTAGTGAAAATGTCTAGAGGGGAGGGGTGAATAGACTTTTCAAAAATCTTTCAATATATCAGAATACACAATGCGGAATAATCAGATTACTAATGAGCCCAATCAAATTTATACTCAACTTTTCTATAGATCTTTATCTTGTTAATTCTTAATGTTCTTGATTAAACAATTCAAACAGATATCAAACAGTAAAGTAAAGAACACATAATTTTATAGTGGTTCGACAAATGTCTACATCCACTCTCACAATCCCAGTTGTGAAGTTTTATTACTCTTCTTGAGCTTCTTGTGGCTTAAAGTCCCAAGATTAAGACCTTGATCTTTTCGATTATACCTCCATGTATATCTTCGATCTACTAGTAATTCTACAAGTAACTAGCACACTTGTTTTACAAAATACAAACTTAAACTTGAAAAGTAAAACTTCTCTTTTGAATAGCCTTTGATTCTTCTCTTCAGTTCAGTGGCTTCTTCTTCTTCTTCTTTGATTTCCTTAACTCTGTGAGTTCTTGCTTGTAGACTTGCTCTTGAATTCTCTAAGATCAGTAATTGCTTTAGTAGTCTTCAGCAGTAGGAGATCATACAGTATTTATAGAACTTAGTATGATAGTTAGCAGTTTGTGAACTAACTTTCAACTAACTCTAAAACTGTTTTTGTAACTTCTTCTTGTAACCGACTTTGTAACTCCCTTCCAAGTCAGCATCTCTTCAATATATCTTCAGTTACTCTTTTCATAAGTTTTCCAAACTTATTCTTCAATTTTACTAAATCAGCACAGTAACTTACTGTTCTGATTTTTACTCTTCTGATTTTACTCTTCTAATTTTACTCTGCTGATTTTTACTCTTCTGATTCAATCAGCACAGTAACCAAAAACTGTTCAAAACTTCTCCAGCTTTCTTCTAAGCTCTTCTTCAACTCTTCTTGAAGTCTTCTTAGTCTGAAGTAGTCCTCTGAGTCTTCTTAGTCTTCTGATCTTCTCCTAATCTAGTTCTAATCTAGTGTTCTGATTTTACTGTTCTGAACTTTACAATGCTGAATACAACAAAATACAACTTTACATATATAAAACCTATCCATACACCAACTGAACTATATACAGATGAGTATTTCTAAGTCCTATACTATAAGCTGTCTATACAATACAAAACATCAGCTTAGTTCCTAACAGTTCATATATCAGATCAGTAAACCAATAAGATCAGTAACTCATAAGATCAGTAACTCATGTAAGTTCAATAACTTCCATATAAGATCAGTAAATATCTAAGATCAGTAAACATCTAAGATCAGTAAACACTTAAGATCAGTAACTTACATATAAGATCAGTAAGTATATAAGATCAGTAACTAATAAGATCACTAAAATTATTCTCAGTTTCCATACTCAGATCAGTAATCTTATTTCACATAACTCAGTTAAGATTAGTAATTTTATTCTTACTATTACTATATAAGATCAGTAAACTTATTTCAGTTAGCATTAAGATCAGTAATCTCAATCTTAAGTTTCTCATCAGATTAGTAAGCTTATATTCAGATGACTTAGTTAAGATGACTTAGAACCACATATATCACTAACTTTAAGTTGCTTTTGGCCATCAAAACATACTTTCATCAACTAGAACATTGTTCATAGGATTCATATCCCAACAAGTATTACCCCAGATTTAACACAATTTTAATGTGAAAGATGTTTATTAGTATTTTAAAATTAATATACAGAATTAATTCTCCAACCATTTAGTATTATTTTTTTTTGATGGAAAGTTAAATACCCATCCCTTTTTTTTTTCTCCCCAGGACCTAAGGCCTAGATAGTGGTGCTCTAACCACTTGAGCTATCCCACTTTGTCCCAACCATTTAGTATTAGAAAACATAAAATGACATTATGTTTAGGTGTTTTAGTCAATTGACAAGAATAAAACAAAAAAAGTATAATTTTGTGTTGAAAAAATAATGATTTTGAAATGTTTGAAAATTGTAGTTTAAAATAGTGGTATTACTTTATTGCTGTTTTTGGTACGAGAAAGTTAATAAAATAGCTACTGTATTAGAATGCTTTTGGCAAATGGAAAATCAAGTAAGAGACGGGGGAGTTTTTTTTAGTAATTGTTTTTTTTTTTTTTTTACCTATTTTAATTTTAAGAAGAATAACTCATGAAATCAAACATTTGTTAAATTGTGATGTTTTTATACGTTAAAAGACACTAAGTTCAATATAAATGTTTTCGCTTTCGTTACCAAGACGTCCACAACCAATGTATTCATCCAAAATAGAATTACCCTATGATCCAAAATAGAATTACCCTATGATTTCGCATTTTAGTCAATCAACAACATAATTAAATTAAAAAAATCAAATGAAATAACTAAATAAAAAGAGAGAAGTAAAAAGCTTAGTCTAATTTATGGTGTGGAATGAAATTCCAAAGCTATTGGTGCCCTCCTTGCTTGAATTGATGAAGAATTGAAGAAATTATGGCCACATCACCTCCAAATGTGTGTTTGTATGTGAGAAATTCTTAGAATTGGGGGAATGTACAACTGATTTCAAGAATGAGGGCTTATATATTGTTGGGGTAGGGTTTGGGTGCAAGAATTGCAAGTTAATCCCTAAAAAATGGCGAAAATACAAGAATGGCACCGAAAATGGGGTGGCACGGTCGTGCACGGAGCTCGACCGTGCAAGGTGGGCATTGGTGCTTCGAGGAGCTCGACCGAGCTTGCTTCTAGGCCGTGGCATGCGAATAGTGGGCTTGGAGGTGGGCACGACCATGCTCGGCAGTTCGTGTCATGGGGGGGAGCTCGGCCGTGCTCTGGCTGGCCTTCATTTTTTCGGTATCGAGCGCTGCTTCCTCGAGCCTTCGTCTCGGCCGTGGCATGAAGTTTGGCTTGGGATGTAGCTCGGCCGAGGCATGAGCTCGGCCGTGCTCTTGCTTGGCCTCGAACTTACGGTGTCGAGCACGCTCTCCTTGATCCGCGTGCTCGGTCGTTCCTCTCCTCGACCCTTTCTTGTTTTGTGCATATCTTTCGCTTCGGGTGTCCGATCGACTCGATTCTTTTTGCTATTCCAATCCGTTTTTCGAGACGAACCCAATAGTGCACTCCTCTTTTTGATCCAGTGAAGTATGGTAGGTGTTTTGCTCCAAATTTCATCGTTTTCCTACAAAATTGATAACACACAACTTTTCCCTCATTTTGGCTCAAATCATCATATTCAATTCATAAATCAATGAAATCAACATCAAAATGAGCTTCACATGTGCATCTTAAAGTGTGTAAATTCCACCCGAATCAACCGTAACTCTATATTTTTAAACTATTCTCTTCAAATACATTTAAATTAAATCAGATGTAATTATTTTATTACTTTATCCTTTAAAATTCTTAAAAACTCAAGTAAAAAGTTTATTTTTTTTGTAATATTAATAAATAAATTTAACGTTAAAATTCATGTTGGAGGTCCTACCAAATTTGTACATCTGTCTTCTTATAATTACTGGTCGGGCCGGTGACAGGGAATGATCACGCGAGACCCACTTGCACTTGCACTTGCACTAGCAGGTGAAGACTGGTGAAGGGCATGGCAAAAAACGTGAAACAATGTGGAATGTGCATGGGTCCATTCGTATCTTTTAAGCCAATGGATTTATCGCCACGTAATCCTCCCCCATTGGCTACCACGTGTATACTGTCCTGTCATCTCAGCTACTATACATTTTGATTTTAAAGTTTTTGTTTCGTTAACTGCAAACTCTGCTGCCTCTAATATTTGGTTGCTGCAAATTCACATTCTCATGGATACATAATAATGTAGTACTGTAATTGAAATATTGAATGAACCAAACCATGCCTAGTGGGCTTCTGCGATCAAAGTCTTGAACCATGCTTATAAACTTATAATAAAGTACATGTCTAGAATTTAGATTTTCAGGTACATAAAATATTACTTAGGGCATGTTTGTTTTGGGATTTTGAGGATTTTGAAATCCGGATTTCAAAATCTAGTGGATTTTAAAATCCAAATGTTTTTTATGTTTTGTGTTTGTTTTGGGATTTATGTAGGGTAGGATTTAACTTTATAGAATAGGATTATAGGTTTTATAGGTATTTATATAGGGTTTATAGGTATTTATAGGGTTGACTTTTATAGGGTTTATAGGGTGGGAATTTGAAATCCTGAATCAAAATCCCAAAGTGTAACGGGGGTGGAGTTTCGAAATCCCAAATCCGGATTTCCCATCCGAAAACAAACATGCCCTTAGGGTATTCAAATTACTAAACGAATACACTACAAAAAAGAGGTGTTTTACCGACGGTTATACCGACGGATATTCAGTCGGTATTGGCTCTTACCGACGGAATTACCGACGGATTTTATCCGTCGTCAATGAATTGGTCGGTAGTGGTTACCGACGGAAAATATGCGTCCGTCGGTATATGCCGACGGATTCCCGACGGATTTAAACCAACCCGTTTTCAAACCGGGTCGCCTATACCGACGGATTCAATTCCGTCGGCAGTCAAGCCAACCCGTTTTCAAACCAAGTTTTCAAACCGGGTCGCCTTTACCGACGGATCCCAAATCAATTTTTCGTCGGTAGATCCGTCGGTATATGTTGGACTTAAATTTTATTATTTTAATTTACCGACGGAATTTTCCGTCGGTAAGTATTAAATGTTTTTAAAAAAATGGAATTTCGTCGGCTCGCCCGTCGGTATTACCGACGCTACACCGACGGAATAGTCCGTCGGTAAGTACCAAAAATTAAAAAAAAAAAAAATTATTTGCAATCGGGATCCGACCCGATCCCGATTGCTTACATAATTGCTTAAAATTCAATACACGATCAAAATTCAATACACGATCAAAATTGCTTAAATAATTCAATACACAAATCTACATTATATCCAACAGAATAAACAAAATCGTGCTAAGGCATCGAATGGTGTTCCGGATTTGGCAGAGGATCGATCAAGTAAGAAGCAAATAGAATTTTGCTCCTGATTATGACAACTACTCACTAGAATGCTTGAAAAAGCTCTGTGAAATATTAAAACAACATAGTAAACATTAACAAAAACTTATATGAGAAATAATTTAACAAGAATGTGAGTATATTAATACGTACCGTGGAGTATATTAAATTGTCCTTCGCTGACTCGACTCCATCCCTGCCATTTCAAAATCAATTCCAAAGAATCAAGATTCAATTGTCATTTTATATATTTAAACATAAATTAAATTATCATAAAAATTGAACATACCTCAACAGAGATCAAGTAACTTCATTAGGCTCGCATAGTTTCGGTCATGCTGGTAGTTCAAAGATAAGAGATTTAGAGTACAATAAATAAATCAATAATTCAAATTTGTTAAGGCTTTTCTTTTTTTCTTTTTAATTTGTGTTTGCAAGGGATAGAATAATTTTTTTTTAAATCGTTCCCTCAAAGTTTTGTTAAATTTTCGAAAAGAAATCGGACACAATAAAATTTTTGAACAAATACAAAAAAAATTCAAAACCCTAATTTTTTTTAGAAAAGAAATCGGACACAATAAAAAAAACAAAGAAGGGATGCTCACCTGACTTGGACGGCGGCGTGGCGGGGAGGGACGGTAGGGTGTCGCGGACGGTGGGGATGGGCGAACGGTCGCAGCGAGGACGGTCGGAGAAGGGGGTGGCGCCGCTGCGAACGTGGGCAAGGGGCAGCATGTGGCGGAGGAGACGGTCGGAGTGGGGGAGAGGGAGAGACATAGAGAGGGCCGGTCGGAGTGGCGGAGGAGACGGTCGGAGTAGTGGGGGAGGGGGAGAGGGAGAGGGAGAGGGAGAAGGAGAGACATAGAGAGGGGGATGGAAAATACGCGTGAAATGAGAGAAAGTTACATTTATATTCGGAAATAGCGACGAAAATGGCGACGGATATTTCGGTCGGCTTTGGCTCGTTGCCATTAGCGACGGAATTGGCGACGGATATTTCGGTCGGCTTTGGCTCGTTGCCGTTAGCGACGGAAATGGCGACGGATATTTCGGTCGGCTTTGGCTCGTTGCCGTTAGCGACGGAAATGGCGACGGATATGTTCCGTCGCCATTGGATTTTTATAACCAAATGATAAATAATTAAATTAAATTATAATTAAGTTAATTAATAAAATAACCAAATGATAAATAATTAAATTATAAGTTATAACCAAATGATAAATAATAAAATCTTATAAATTGTACAAAATAAAATAGCTAGGTTACATTAATTTAATATTCATCTTCATCTTCGTCTTCATTTTCATTATTTGCCACATCTTCCTCTTCCTCCTCATCTTCTTCATCCTCATCTTCTTCATCCTCCCCCTCGTCATGTTCATCCTCCTCCTCATGTCCACTATCGTTTTCAATAACAATCAATTGTGGATTTGCAGCCGTCAAGTCTACCGAAAGATTAAAATCTCCCGCAAACACTTCAGTTTGATTCTCTATTTGTTCCATTTGAAACGGAGGTTCATCTTCATCGTTGTTTTCCTTTTGGGGGACCTCCACCATTGACCTTGCCTTCACTTTGCAAACAGCGTGCCATTCTGATCTATTACGTTTTCCAGCTCCTGGATACGTGCAGTAGTAGACTTGAGATACCTGAGAGGCAAATACAAACGGATCATCCCCGCTATACTTCCTTTTCGAATTAACATCCACAAGCTTGTACTCCGGATGAATTTTGGTTCCTAAAGGGGATGTGTCAAACCAATGGCACTTGAACAACATTACGGTTTTAACTGGATATCCCGGATATTCAATTTCAACGACTTCGTGCAACACCCCAAAGTAATCACTTGCATCTGCATTGTAATCCGCACCCCTAAGACAAACACCACTGTTGTTAGTCGTTCTTGTTGATGCATACTCTGATGTATGAAACCTGTAGCCTTTCACAATATAGCCGTTGTAAGTCCTCACACGACATAGTGGTCCTTTGCTGAGATCCTGTAAGAACCGGCTCTGAAAATCGTGCGATTGTCCCTATACGTACAGTTAAAATTAACATTAATCAAAACAATTATTTGTTCACGTAAAATTCAATTAATGATACTCACATAACGTTGGAACCATCGGGCAAATTGACGTTGAAGACTAGTATCTATGTCTCTATCTGAGATGTTTTGATCTGCATGTCGTAGTTCTTGTGTATACATCCTAATAATTCACAACACAATTAGATGATAAATGACGCACGTTTAGTGCTATTTAATTAGATGATAAATATATGAAATACTTACTCAATGTAAGGCTGAACTTCATCACAATTCAATAACACGTACGTTTGTGCTATTTCAGCCTCTGTGTGTGTTGACCAATATCGTTCAGTGGCTTTTCCTATAGGTCGCCCCTTAGACTTGAATACAGAGAGCATGCCATCGACTTCTTGTTGCGTACCTCTACCATCGAAGTTACGTGGTTCATTCCTGATCCTCGTGTTGACATGGTCTTCAAAATAATATGAACAAAACATGCCAACCTCTTCATTCAAATACGCATTAACAATCGATGCTTCGACGTTTGCCTTCTGTTTAGCATTGCGCTTCAAGTTGTGGAGATACCTAAAATTATAATAGTTAACAAATTAAAATAAGGCTCCATATACTAAAAACTAATTAAATGAGAGAAATAGAATTGTTCACCTCTCAAATGGGTACATCCACCTGTACTGCACTGGACCACAAATCCTAGCTTCATACGCTAAGTGAACAGGTAAGTGTTCCATCGAGTCAAAGAAGCTAGGTGGGAAAAAACGTTCCAACTTACACAAAATAACTGGAATGTCTCGTTCCAAACGATTCATATCATCAACCTTGATTGTTGTAGACGTTAAATCTCTAAAAAAGAGACTTAATTCAGTGACAGCCCTCCACACATTCAGAGGAAGAAATTCTCGAAACGCAATAGGTATCAAGCGCTGCATAAAAACATGACAATCATGACTCTTCATCCCTGCAACATTGCCTTTTGTTGTGTCTACGCATCGACTCATGTTTGACACGTAGCCGTCTGGAAATCTTAACTCTTTAATCCACCTACACAATTCCTGTTTTTGTGTCATATCTAGTGTGTAGCAAGCCTTTGGATATTTACCTGTACGGGTATCCTGTTCCAACTCATCACGGCGACAGATAGTGTTCAACTCTTCCCTGGACTTTGGAGTATCTTTCGTCTTGCCTTCTGTGTTCATGATTGTGTGAAACACGTTGTCAAACACATTCTTCTCAATGTGCATGACATCCAAATTGTGTCGGAGCAATAGTGAACTCCAATATGGCAAGTCCCAAAAAATACTCTTTTTCTTCCAGTTACCTGGGATTCCTTTGTTGTGTTCTTCTGCATTTTCCTCCGTAGTTTTTTTCAAACCCGTCCACTCAATCTCATGTAACAGACTTTGTCCTGTACGATTAATAAATGTTAGAATAAATGTAACCCAAAAAAACATGTTAAAATAAATGTATAAAATACCATTTCGAAGGGGCGGTCGATTGTTTGTGACTGTTCTATTCTTCGTGAAGTCCACCTTATTCCTTCGAAATGGATGATCTCGAGGTAAAAACCTTCGGTGATTATCGAACCATGAAACTTTTCTACTCTTCGGGAGACTGAAAGCTTCAGAATATTCCATACAATACGGACAAGCTTGCTTTCCGGCTGTACTCCACCCGGACAACATAGCATATGCAGGAAAGTCGCTAATGGTCCACAATAAAGCAGCACGCATCGTGAAGTTCTGTTTCCTAGAAACATCATACGTTTGGACTCCGTTATCCCATAGGAAGATCAAGTCTTTAATAAGAGGCTGGAGATAAACATCAAGTTTATGCCTTGGATTCGACGGACCAGGCACCAATACAGTCAGAAACATTGTTTGAGGTTTCATGCACATCCATGGAGGTAGATTATACGGAGTCAGTATCACCGGCCACAAAGAATACTTCTTTCCATAACTCCCAAACGGTGCAAAACCATCAGTACTCAAGCCTAATCTCACATTCCTCGGTTCACAAGCAAATCCTGGAAACACATTATCAAGGTGTTTCCAGGCTTCAGAGTCGGACGGATGTCTCATATCCCCAGCCTCAGTATCTTCAGAATTTCTTGCATGCCACGTCATGTGTTGAGTTGTAGCACTAGATTGAAACAATCTCATTAAACGAGGAATGATAGGAAGATAATACATCCTCTTGTGTGGCACTTTCTTTTTTGTCTTGCTCGATTGACCACCTGGTCCCTTCCGTCGTGCCTCTTTGTACCGGGGATGGCCACACATTCTACACATAAGAAGATCGCTATCGTCATCACCCCAGTATAACATGCAACCATTCACACAACAATCAATCTTCTCAACCGGCAAACCCATATTCTTCATCAGTTGTTTGCTCTGATGAAACGTCGTAGGTACTTTATTATCGACAGGACAAATCTCACTGCATAATTGTGTCATTTGCTCATATGCTCTGTTAAATAGCTTGTTCTCCGTCTTGATAGCCATAAGTCGAGCATTAAATGACAACTGAGAATGAGAATCACACCCTGGGTACAAATCTTGATCGACTAATTTGAGCATCTCATAAAACTGAAATGCTTCATCCGTTGGTTCCTCCTCTATATTTGACATACCGGCTTCCATCACCATTGTTTGATACATATCGGGTTCTTCCACCCCAAACTCTTGATCGTTACTGGTGCCGACATGCTCAACGTGTACGGGTTGTTCATAAATTGCAGTAGTGTAATAGTACAAGACTTGATCAAAATTATAAGGCCACCGTTGTTCGCCATGACTTGTCCAATTATAGTAATTATCAACGAACCCATTCATAACAACGTGGCATAAGACTTCATCAATGCTTTTAAATGATCTATTCTTACATTTCTTAGCATTACACGGACACCTAATACAATCCTCAGACATGTAATGTGGGTGTAGCTTTGCAAATTCAACAAATGACACGAGTTTATCATAAAATTCAACATTCACATTTCCTAAAACGAGCCTAGGAGTACAATACATCCACCGACGATCCGGCAATTCCATCTGTTAAACAATTTGACCAAAATAAAATTACACACTAAAAATTAAACACTAAAAGTAAAAATTATGTAGTAAAATTACACACTAAAAAACTAAACACCAAATTAAAATTACACACTAAAAAACATATCTTAAATTTTCGCTCCAATCCAAATTTTTTGCTCCACACTAAAAATTTTCGCGTGTTTTGAGGTTCTGGAATGTTTTTCAATACTACATGCCGACGGAAATGTCAGTCCGTCGGTATATCAGGCGCCGAAATTCCGTCGGTATTGGCAATACCGACGGATAATTTCAGTCGGTAACACATATTTCAAATGTATGTCAAATCAGTCAGATTCCGTTGACCAATTTTCAGTCGGTATTTACATTACCGACGGAATTTCCGTCGGTATTGAACATGTGTCAATACCGACGGAATCACTTTCCGTCGGTAAAGACGCGTATAAAAAAAATTTAACTGCGTATTCTTAACACTCCAACCACACTCAAAACAACCTACTTCTTCACAAACATCAAAATTTAAAAAAAAATACAGAAACTCATGTCTTCATCTTCGACATCCATGAAAATTGTGGTATGCCATTGTGGAAAAGAAGCTCGTGTGTGCATGTCGAAGCAAGAAAAAAGCAGAGGTAGACTATTTTATACTTGCCCAGATTCACTAAATGGTAATGGATGCTCCTTTTTTGTTTGGGCCGATGAACACGAAATTCACGGACAAGGAACGAGTTCACACGGAATGTTTCCGGGCATGGTGAGGAGAATTGACTCACTTTTGCTTGAAAATCAAGAGCTCAACAACAAGTTGAATCATGCGCAACTAGTTGGGGATATGTATAAGGATACATCTGACCAACTAACCTCAGAATTAGGATTTGAAGCTGGAAAAGTTGAAGAGCTAAAGAAGCAGAGGAACTTTCTTGTTGTGGCCATAGTATTCTGTGTTCTACCCTATGTGTTCAAGTTTATAGGTTGGATGTAATCCTAAGTTTATGTCTCTAATATGTATTGCTAAGTTTATGTAATGTTAAGTGTATGCATGTAATGTAACCACAACAACAGCCTTTCTTCAAGGCAATTTTCAATGAAAATGTTGTTTATCTATCACATAAAACATCCAAATTTAAATATACACATTTTTAACACATAAAACACACATAACTAAAATTAAACAACTGATACTTAAACATAAAAGTAAATAGTTCAACAAAAATGCAGATAAAAAATAAATAGTTCTACGAGACATAAAATTAAATAGTTCTACGAGACATAAAAATAAAATTGTTAAACACATAAAAAAAAAAAATTATTCAAAGTCACTCATTGACCATAGTAGAATATATCAATGTCGTCATCGTTGCCAACGAACTGACCAATGATGTCATCATCGTGTTGCATGGTCGGGACATAGGGGGAGGGGGCTGCGGGGGCTGGGGGAACAGGCACGTTCACGTTGGCCGTCGGTGGAGGAGCTTGCATGGTTCTCCGATAAACCTCCTCGATCCTCTCGTCCGACCACCCCATCTCTCGACCCATATTCACATGCATCACATGCATGTAATGGTTGAATTGTGCCATCGTCACATCAGGAATTGGGGTGGAAGATACGGAACCCTGCGATGCCGTCTGGGACGGACCAGCGCCGGAAATGACATCAGCGCTCATACGACCAAGGCCCAGAACTCGTCCGCTGGTGGTAGGGGCAACTTCCAAATAAGCCCGGTCCACCTCCTCGACTGTAGGGGCACTGCTGCTTCCGGCTTGAGTAGGGTCGACTTGAGTTCCGATCTCGGCAATCCTCCGTTTCATCTCCAACTACATAATTAATAATTTTAAATTAATAGAATAAATTATAAAAAATGTATTTAATTAAACAATTTTATTACTTACGTGGAGGTTAGTTGTGCGCCCGTATGTGGATTGTTGTGTATCAGCATTAAACGGATGAGCAATGCTCATCCGGTCCAAGTGAGTGGGTACACGCCCCGTATCCCGTTCCTAATAATTAAATTTATGTATTATATATATTAAATATATAATTAAATTTATTGAAATTAATTAAAAAATTAATAAACACTTACAATGACCATCGACTGCTCAAGGATGGACCGGGCTCCAGTCCGATGCCTGGACATCCCACCCCCATCGTCGGATCTCCGGTTGGCCTTAGCAATCTCACACTTCCTGATGTACTCCGGATCCAGCCACTCCCTCGTCAATGAATCCCACAACACAACATCATTATCATCCTTACCCAAGCTCTGCGTCGTCCCATCGCGCCGCCATGCCATTCTCCATTCGTACATTAAATCCTTATACCGCTGCTGCGCCGATTTACAGAAATACTTGAACATAGCCTGGTCTGAGTACATATTCCGATCCCAAGTGGTTTGTTTCTGCACATATAATAAATTGTTTATTATTGAACAAATTAACAAACATTAATTAAATAATTAAGTAATTAATTACTACCTGAAATTCCTCGAAGTACGCCAACTTTTTTTGTTTTGGGACCTTCGACCAGGTATATGCACCCGCAGAGATCGGTAAAGAGCCAAAAGCAACCGTGCATGCCCTGGAGACCTCGTTACCAGGTAACAATCTGTGACATTAATTAACAAACAAAACACATTATAAATTAAAACGAATGTGAAATTAATTAATTATTAATTATTAAACAATAAAAGTATTTAATTACTTACACTCCTCCACTTGTAGCCCAAACGCGCTCCCGGCCATCCTGAGCAGGAACAGCAGGATGGTCCCGGACAGACGAATGAGACGACGACTGATCAGGCGACGGGTGTGGAATGGGTGGCGGAGGCGACGATAATGGTGTTCGTGACAGTGTAGGCGCCGGCGCCTCGGGTCTAAGTTTGGATCGACTCTTCCTCGATCGGCTACGTGACCCGGAGGCCCCGTGAGATCCCGAGCCACCAGAGGCACCAGCACCATTTCCAGTCATCTATTTAATTTAAACATTTAAATTAATAAATTATATATATAATACTAATTAATTAATAATAAATTTCTTAATTTAATAAAAAACAATAATCTAATAAATTAAAATTTAATCCCTAAATAATAACCTATTTTAAGAAATAATAACCTACTTTAATAAATAATTTTTTATTCAATCAACAATACCTAATTTAATCAATAATAACCTATTTTAATAAATAATTTCCTATTTTATTCAATCAACAATACCTAATTTCCTATTTTAATAAATAATTTTTTATTCAATCAACAATACCTAATTTAATCAATAATAACCTATTTTAATAAATAATTTCCTATTTTATTCAACAATAACTAATTTCCTATTTTATTCAACAATAACTAATTTATTCAATAATTTTCAACTTTAATTAACAATTTTCTATTTTAATTAACAATCTATAACCTAATAAATTTAGTAACAATTTTTTCTAACTTTAAAATAACAATTTCCTAATATAATTAACAAAGCCCCTAATTTAATCAATAATTTCATAATTAGTAAATCAACAATATTAATCTAGCTAACTATAACGTACAATATCATAATTTAATTATGTAATTAACTCCACTCCAACGTATATGCAAATTCAACAATAATATCAATTATATATTTAACATCAATTATGCAAAACATGCAATATCGATCTTAACAAATCACATCAATTTATTATAAATAACTATATACATCAACTAGCTATACATATAGGCAATTATCCACTTACAATATCAACTAATTAATTAGATATATCAACTACATACATTCAAAATAATTAACTATATACATCAACTACAAACAATTAATTTAATATTAATCTATATAACAATTTAAATTAACACATGCAATTTAATTCATAATTATAGGCAATACATATATAACTTAAAAATTAATTACTAACAAATTAAGAAAGCGTACCGTATAGATTTTCTAATCGAGTCGAGAGATCACCTCGGCCGAGCCTCTTCTTCGCGCGATGAAGATGAAGAAGGAAAGAGTGAGGAGGGAGGAGGGAGGAGGGAGGAAGGAGGGTTTCTGTAATCTGTTCTTCAGTTTATATACAAAAAAAAATTGCCTTTACCGACGGATATTTCCGTCGGTAATGACCAGATTAATTATGGTAGTTACTGCGGGTCGGTTACCGACGGATATTTCCGTCGGTAATGACCACATTTAATTTTGGGAGTGGATCAAGAAGGCGGTTAGTTAATGCGGGTCGGTTACCGACGGAATATTTACAATACCGACGGAACACTCCGTCGGCCGGTGACGCAAAAACGACACCGTGTAGAGAGTTCTGAGTGTCCGTCGGCATATCCGTCGGTATCTCGTCGGGAAAGCCGACGGAAATTGAATTCCGTCGGCAGAGTCTTCTGACTTTGAATTCCGTCGGTACAGCCGTCGGAAAGGAAATCCGTCGGTATACATCCGTCGGCATAAACAAGCGTTTTTGTAGTGATAGTAAAACTTCTATGTAAGCAGTTTTAACCAAGTAGAATTTTGTTACCTTCTAATGGAAGCAGTTAAATTGTATTCTAAAAAGTTCTAATATTGCCAACATACAAAATAATTAATATTTTTATTTATATAAATAATATTATTCCATTTTTTAATAGAAACCCATTAAAAAATATTTAAACAATTATATGGTGCAATTGGGTGCATATAAATTTTTCTAACACTATCAATTAAATATTTTTATTTGACGTTATTGCTTAATTTTGACAATTGCACTTATATAGAGAAAAGTGGTGTATTGTGTATTTTTTATTTTTTTAGAATAAATGAATATTATTGAGGCAATAATACCTATATACTTTTTCCGTCTATGAAATGTAGTCTCATTTACCTTGTATTCTATGTCCACTAAATGTAGTTCCATACACTTTATGAAAACTATCACCCTCCAATCATCACTTAATTACTCAATTTGTCATCAACTTTATTTATAAGCAATTACTTTATTCACAATGACCCCACAATACCCTATAATACATTTATTTTATCTACTTTATCTACCTTTTTTCTTAAAATTTATGCCCGACTCTAATGGGACTACATTTGGTGGATGGAGGGAGTATTATTTTTTTTTAATGAAGCCAACAAAATGAAAAGGGCAAAAACTAATTCAAGAGGGTTGGGGTATATACCCCTCCAGCTTTGTTTAATACACTCCCCGTCATTTTTATTAATTCAAAATATATATATATATATGAATTTTCAATTTTACCCTTTTACTAAATCATGTTAGATACATACACTCCCTTCAATTTAAACACAATCCTAACCCTAATCCTAACCCTAACCCTAGAATTAGACAGCCGTCACCGCCGTCGTCGCACCACCACCGCCACCGCATAAAATTTAGAAAAAAAAAAACTTACTATTTAAAAAAAAACTCCGATCGACACTGGTTTGTCGACCAAAAATACTCCGGTCGACATTGATTGGTCGATCGAAAATACTCCGGTCGACACTGGTTGGTCGATCAAAAATATTTCGATCGACACTGATTTGTCGACTAAATTTTGAAAGAAAATTAAAAAAAAATTGAATTTTTCTACTATTATTGATCGCCCAAAAGCACTCTCGTCGATAATAGGTTGCCGACGAGAGTGTTTTTGAGCGACCAATAATGGTCGAAATTAAAAAAAAAAAAAATCAAACCTGTTCTCTCAAGGTGGAGAAAGGCGGGGCGCGAGATGAAGGGCTGGAGGGCCGCGGCGCTGGAGCGGCGGCAAGCGCTAAGGGCGGGCCGCGAAGGCCGACGGCGAGTCAGAGCGGCGGCGAACGCTGGGGGTGGGCCGCGACGGCCGAGGGCGAGCGGAGGGCGGCGTCGAGCACTGGAGGAAGAGAGGAATTAAAAAAAAAAAAGATGGACGGCGGAGGCGACGAGGGCGGCGGCGAAACAGACGACGGCGACGGAGGCAAGGAGGGCGGTGGAAAAATAGACGGCGGCGACGGAAGCGAGGAGGGCGACGGAAGCGAGGAGGGCGACCGACGGCAGTGGATGGGAAAGGAGGAAGAAGAAAGAGAAGTGTGAGGAAATTGGAGAATGAGGAAGAATTGAAAAATTAGGGTTAGGTTATAGGGGGTGTGTATGTATCTATAATATTTACTAAGGGGTAAAATTGGTATTTCATAAATATATTGAATTAATAAAAACTAAGGGGGAGTGTATTAAACAAAGCTGGAGGGGTATATACCCCAACCCAATTCAAGAAATAGTAGCCCATTTGGAGGTGTAATTCTCATCCCAAGAGGACTGATTGGCAAAAGGAAAATGGAAGCAGGCATGTGGAGTTTTTCTAAAGGAATTAATTCTTCATGGGCTGCTTCTTGGGCAATTTCATGGCAGAATATGCGTTGATTTTAGGGCGCGGCTAAAGGCACCCAAGGATCCTACGAGTACATCCACTGGGATTTTTTTTTAACACAAGGGGTACGCAAAATGACGTTTATACTCCTCTTTCACTTTTTTTTAAAAAAAGGACGGATGAGTACACCCACGGGTTCTATTTCACTACAGAATCATATCCACCACTAACAAAACACAAAAAATCAACACCATTCTTCAACAAACATACAAAAACACAAAAAAATCAACAAAAACAATTAAAACAAATTCTTAAGATGTTCGAAAATATTAACCGAATAAAGTTAAGATGTACGAAAATTTTTACCCAACAAACTCAATATGTTCGAAAAAATATTCAAAACATCTTAAATTTGTCCGAAAAAAAAAATCGAACAAGAGGTTCGAAATTTTTTCAAAAACAAAAACAGAATGTTTGAAATTTTTTTCAAATAAAACACAGATTGTTCGAAAATGTTTTCAAAACAAACTCAATAGGTTCGAAAATAATTCCCGAACTCCTAAAAACCCTAATTTTCCTACAATTTCTAAATTTTTCAAAAACTTTCAAAACCTACCTTTGAACGGGCGGCGGCGAGGGCAGGGGCGGTGGCGGACGAGGGCAGGGCGCGGCGTAGGATTCTCCCTTCTCCAGCGGCGGCGGCGTTCGAAGCGGGGACGTGGGGAGGGGAGGGGAGGAGCGGCGCCGCTAGGGAGGGAGGGGTGGTGGGCGAACGAGGGCAGGGGCAGGGGCGGCGTTCGAAGCGGCGAAGTGGGGAGGGGAGGAGCGGCGCCGCTAGGGAGGGATGGGTGGTGGGCGGATGAGGGCAGGGGCGGCGGCGAACGAGGGCAGGGGATAAACTCCTTTCTCCAGTGGCGGCGGCGGACGAAGCTGCGACGTGAGGAGTGAAGCGGCGCTGTCGCCGCGTGGGGAGGGGAGGAGCGGCGCCTGATTCACGTATTCTACAACACTAGAATAAACGACCGCAAGTATACGGTGTCTATCGTAGAGAAGTAAGTACGAGGTCGATCCCACGATGAGGTATAGCGTAAAAGTGTATTTTGTTAACGGAATTCTATTTAGACGCGATCGATAAAGTGAATGTGGTGAATTACCCTAAAATTGCCTACCAAGTTGTCACAA
Source organism: Galeopsis tetrahit (assembly GCA_963675135.1). Taxonomy (NCBI): domain Eukaryota; kingdom Viridiplantae; phylum Streptophyta; class Magnoliopsida; order Lamiales; family Lamiaceae; genus Galeopsis; species Galeopsis tetrahit. The sequence continues at coordinate 66,165,428 of OY776122.1, read as the reverse complement.
ATAAGCAATAAAGAATAATAACGAATCGATCAACTAACATGCAAATCAAGAAAACGAGAGAAATATGGTTAAAACTCAAAGAAAGGAAATAGGTTCCAAGGCATATGTCACACTAAGGAGTTAATTTATGAGCCAAAACCTATTTAAATGGTGTTGTGTTTATTACTATAGGGTTGATCACGAAATAGTGAATTAAAAGTTCTTTCGATCCAATTAATTCAAGAGAAATTATAACACATACTAGTATCTCTACCTAACATGTATAATAATTCCTCAAAAGGCTCCTAGGATCATCTAATACCCTCCTGATAATATTGATCCTCTCTCGAGCTCACAATAATATTGGGTCGAATGCTTAAATACGATTAATGAAAAAGTTCTCTCAATCCAATTTCAATTAACAATAAATAAAACATATTATCATGGCCATTGACAACATGTCTTGCAATGAAAGTTAAACATTCAAATAGAAATAGCAACACAACCACCAAATAAATAAGAAATTAATTCATAAACATCATCCAAAGTGTAAACATAGCCCTAGAACCAAATGTGTTCTAGCCACTAACTAGCATAGTCAAATTACAAAATCAATTGAAATAACTAAGTAAAATGAAAGGGGAAAGAGGAAGCTTAGTCTAGAATGTGGTAGAGAATTGAATTTCCAAGCTATTGCATCCTTCCTTTCTTGATTTGATGGAGAAATGAAGAGGAAATGACTAAAACACCTCCAAGTATGTGTAACTATGTGTGGAATTTGAGGAATTGGGGGAGAATGTCTTGGATTTCAAGAAATAGGGCTTATATAGTGTTGGGGTAGGGTTTAGATGCCAAAATTGCAAGTTGGTCCCTAAAAAATGGCCAAAATAGGAAAAAAACACCGAAAATGGGGGTAGCACGGCCGTGCACGGAGCACGTGATTCGGGTGGAATTTGCATATTTTTATGACACATTTTGAGCTCAATTTTCCTAGAATTTCATGATTTTATTGCTTAATTTTGGCTAATTGCACTCGATAGAGAGAAAGGTGGTGTTTTGTGTATTTTGTAGGAAAAATGGTTATTTTGAATGCAAAAACACTCACCTAATTTTTACTGAAGCCAATCAAAGGAAGATATTAAAATCGAGGACAAAACGAGTAAAAATTGAGCAACCATTTATTTAATATTAGCCCTTTATCTCTCTTGTGCAAACGAGTAAAAACTTGTGCCCCACTCTAATGGGACTACATTTGGTGGATGGAGTGAATATTTTTTTTAATGAAGCCAACAAAATGAAAAGGGCAAAAACTAATTCAAGAAATAGTAGCCCATTTGGAGGTGTAATTCTCAGCCCAAGAGGACTGATTGGCAAAAGGAAAATGGAAGCAGGCATGTGGAGTTTTTCTAAAGAAATTAATTCTTCATGGGCTGCTTCTTGGGCCATTTCATGGCAGAATATGCGTTGATTTTAGGGCGCGGCTAAAGGCACCCAAGGATCCTATGAGTACACCAACTGGGATTTTTTTTCCAACACAAGGGTACGCAAAATGACGTTTGTACCTCTCTTGCACTTTTTAAAAAAAAAAGGACGGATGAGTACAACCACCGGTTCTATTTCACTACAGAATCATATCCACCACTAACAAAACACAAAAAATCAACATCATTCTTCAACAAACACACAAAAACACAAAAAAATCAACAAAAACAATAAAAACAAATTCTTAAGATGTTCGAAAATATTAACCAATAAAGTTAAGATGTACGAAAATTTTTACCCAACAAACTCAATATGTTCGAAAAAATATTCAAAACATCTTAAATTTGTCCGAAAAAAAAAATCGAACAAGAGTTCGAAATTTTTTCAAAAACAAAAACAGAATGTTCGAAATTTTTTTCAAAACAAACACAGATTATTTGAAATTTTTTCCAAAACAAACTCAATAGGTTCGAAAATAATTCCCGAACTCCTAAAAACCCTAATTTTCCTACAATTTCTAAAATTTTCAAAAACTTTCAAAAACCTACCTTGAAACGGGCGGCGGCGAGGGTAGGGGCGGTGGCGGACGAGGGCAGGGGCGCAGCGTAGGATTCGCCCTTCTCCAGCGGCGGCGGCGTTCGAAGCGGCGACGTGGGGAGGGGAGGGGAGGAGCGGTGCCGCTAGGGAGGGATGGGTGGTGGGCGAACGAGGGCAGGGGCGACGGCGAACGAGGGCAGGGGATAAACTCCTTTCTCCAGCGGCGGATGAAGCTGCGACGTGAGGAGTGAAGCGGCGTTGTCGCCGCGTGGGGAGGGGAGGGGAGGGGAGGAGCGGCGCCGCTAGGGAGAGAGGGGTGGTGGGCGGCGACGCCGATTGGGAGGGAGGGAGGGGTGGTGGTGGCGGCGCCGATTGGAAGGGAGGGGAGGTGGGTGCACCCTTCTGTGTTAAAATGTGAGAATGGGAGGAAGATAAATGTGTTAAAATGTGAGAATGGGAGGAAGATAAAGGGTTTGAGATGAGAAGGTTATTTTTGACATTTTCAGGTGGGTGTCTTCATCCGTTTTGTGTGGGTTCTCATCGTGTGGGTGTACTCATAGTATCCTTGGGTGCCTTTAGCCAGCCGCGCCCTCGATTTTATGCCGACCGCGAATAAGCTGACATTTGGTCCTTTAATGGCTGAAGTTCAATAAAAGAAAATGAGTCCAAATGCCAACTCTTAAATTTTAGCCTCCCTTAAAATGCTCAGTTTATCTGAAAATAGCAAATCACTACTTTTGTAATTAGTAAAAAATGAGTAAAAATATCAAAATAACATAAAGTTTTATTAAATTAAAATTTAAAATGCTAAAAAAAAGTATGCAATTTTGATTCGAATCAATTTTTTTTTTTAAATATTATAAATTAATCAAAGCCAAATAATTTTAGTCCACTTTTAAAGTAAAAAGTATTATTAAAGGTAAAATGTGATATTTTTTAAATAATTTAAATTAATGAGAGTTTTGTGAAAAACGGGTCAAAGTAAAAAATGCAGATATTGTACACATAAAATTTTGTAGTCGAAATGGTACTTTATAAGCTTCATTGCCTTGAGGTCAAGGGTTAAATCTAATATTATGTTGCAAATTTTAGTTATATGGTGTTGCACTTTTCAATTGCAGTGACTTACATTTTTTAATGATATTTTTATTTTAGTTATAATGTCTTACACTTTTTGGTAATGTTATATTGCACCTTTTAGTTATATAGTGTTGTAAGGTTGTAGCTTATTTGTGTTTTTTTATTTGTGTTGTACTTTTCAGTTATAGTGACTTACACTTTTTTGTAATATTGTGTTGCACTTTTCAGTTATAGTTACTTACACTTTTCAATAATATTGTGTTGCACTTTTCAGTTATAGACACTTGCACTTTTCAGTTATAGTGACTTACACTTTTTTGTAATATTGTGTTGCACTTTTCAGTTATAGTTACTTACACTTTTCAATAATATTATGTTGCACTTTTCAGTTATAGGCACTTACACTTTTCAGTTATAGTGACTTACATTTTAGTAATATTGTGTTGCACTTTTCAGTTATAGTGACATACACTTTTCAATAATAGTGTGTTACACTTTTTAATTATATTGTGTTGCACTTTTCAATAATATTGTGTTGTACTTTTCAGTTATACTGACTTGCACTTTTTAGTAATATTGTGTTATACTTTAATTTGAGTTATACTAACTTACACTTTTTACTTTTAATAATATTGTATTTCACTCTTTACTAAATAAAAAATTTCACTTAAAAATTGAACATATTTTTACTTGAATTTATTTTATTTTATTATAATATTTACAAATGAAAAATTAATATTTTATTAAGTATGATAATAGTTTAGGTGGTTATTCTTTTATCTTTAAAAAAAGGTTGAATTACATATTTCAAACCTCAATCAAGTGCTGTAAGTATTTATTCTCCAAGGAAAAATATTTTTGAAAATTAAACATTACATTTTTCATGACTTCTGTGGTTCCATATAAATTTTTGTGAAAGAATAAAATATATAACTAGGACCTAGTCTTGACGGTTTTTCCTTTTCTCATTTTGTCTTATTTTCAAACAAATCACTTTTGCATATGAAATTTCATATGTAAATTTCCACGGTCTAAATCAACCTAAAATAGGTAAATATAGTATTGGCCGATTAATCCATTTATAATCGAATACTAATAGATTGAGTTGAGTTTTATTACATCCATGTAAATTTACACACACACACAAATGTTTGCAATAGTTTCAATGTTGATAAAAAAATCTTCACACAAGCTTCACCGTGCAACAGTCATGCAATTGATTCAATTTTCTAACTACTTATCCCCTTTAATTATCAATCATCTCTAACATAAATTTGTTTCCAAATGATGGTTAATCTCCATGCCTTTTTTTTGTTTGTGTGTGTGTGCGCGCGCCCCCCCTTTGTTGTGCATCATATAGAACTAATTAATACTCCCTCAGTCCCACAATAACTTATACACTTTTCTTTTTAAAACGTTTCACAATAACTTTCACACCTTTAAAATGAAATACTCTTCATAAATTCCACCCTCACAATATTATCAATTTTATACAAATGTCATTACTTTTTCTTCACACATATACAAAAGTCAACTCATTTTATTTACTTTATACATAAAAAAATTACAAAATTACCCTTCAAAACTCTACTCATTACTCCATCTGCCTATGAAAGTTAACATGAGGCGAGGGAGTAGAAAACATCAATTCCTTCTAGAAGTTAATTGTGTATGGTACATCACAGAGTTGAATTAAATTCATTTCATGATGTGCGAAGAAGCCTCTTGGAACTTTCCTTACTCGGTCCATTTATTTGTCTATTTTATTATAATATGTGGGGCAACCCAGGAAGTGACTACTTTCATGATTAATTTTCAAATCTCTAATTAAATAAACCTTGTAATTAATATGAAAACATGATTGCCCAAATATTCAAAAACTCTTTTGATTTCGTGTCTGCTTCTGCAATTCTTTAATTTTGCTTTCAGTATTGTAACGAAACTGATCTTGTGCATCAAGTTCAAGTTATTGTTACTTTTGTATTATTTACATCTCTGCATATGAATATACAAGTTCAAGTTATTGTTTCTAATTATATTCATAGTCTAGAATGAATATACTGCATGTTCTATGTTTTTCTGGAGTCAACTAATCCTAACCTAAAATACTATAGCATGTTATAACTAATAAGTTACATCATTCCATATCTTGTGACAACATAATATATAAATACTCTTTCTTTCAATTAGATTATTGTTGTTTTAAAAGTCCTGGAGTGTTTTTTTTTACACAAATATCAATTTTAACAATACATTGCAAGGAGATCTTTTGCCACTAACTAAATATATTATTATAGAACTAAGAGTGCGTACTATCAACTATGTATGTGTGGATTTTTCTAAACCGCCACTTATTTTAAATAGAAGGAATTGTAGTTTTTAGAGTTGAAGCTTATTGAAACCTATTGTATATTACTGCATTTTGTATTATCAAGTTCCATGTTGAAGATTAACGTTAGCAGCTCACCAAACTCAGACCTTATCTCTGGGGCCTTTATTAACTTGCCATTACGGCAACCACATAAATGATTATTGATTGATACAATTAAGCCTGAAGGCGATTGTTTGCATTTTTTTTTTCCATATGTATTATATATTTTTTTTGATCGAAGGATTATGCTTTGATTTTAGTGTTAAAAATATTTCCGGATGACAAATTTTTTTGTTTGATTGGTTGACCTTTTGCCTTTTGGTATCTTTTATTACGAAAGATTGTGATATAAATAGAATCATGTTTGGTTGTATACGGAGTATTTTTTTTTTTTGATGGAAGTTAAATAGTATACGGAGTATTTCGTATGACAACATTACTCTTTATAAGTATTTACGGTATGATTAATATGCAGTATTATTTCTCCAAAAAAAAATAAAAAAAAATATGCAGTATTAGATTGACCTGAAACAGTACACAATATTTTACACAGTCGTTCTCTTTGAAATTTTGTCTCATTCTTAATTATTTTTTTGTAGTATTTATGAATATAAAATTCACCCTAATTTGAGTGGAGTTGTAATTATTTTTTGTGCACTTATGGTGTACTTGAGTGGACCTTGACTAGTCAAATGTTGACCGGTCAACGGTCAAACTTTGATTTTTTTTTTCGATTTTTTTTATTATTATTATTTTTTTTTACAGAAAAAAATTACATTTTTCAATAATATTTTCAACTATATTAACATACACTTTTCAGTTATAGTATCATACACTTTGTTATAATAACATACACTTTTCAGTTATAGTATCATACACTTTGTTATAATAACATACACTTTTCATTAATATATAACTTACACTTTTCATTAATATATAACTTACACTTTTCATAAATAGAACATACACTTTCTAGTTATAATAACATACATTTTTCATTAATAGATCATACACTTATCAATTATAATAACATACAATTTTCATTAATATATAACTTACACTTTTCAGTTATAATATCACACTTTTCAGTTATAATAACATACATTTTTCATTAAAAATAATGTTGCATTTTTCAATATAGTAACATACACTTTTCATTAAAAATAAAGATATACTTTTTAATATACTAACGTACACTTTTTAAAAAAAACGAATAAAAAAATTAAAAAAAAAAGGTCAAAGTTTAACCGTTGATCAATCAACCGATTGACCAGTTAAAATCTACTCAAGTACATGTACTTAGTGTATATATGAGACTTTGGCTTATTTCATATACAATTCTTGTAAATATCGATCTGAATGATTTTCCAATGAATACTAGAAACAAACAATAATAAAGAAAACGAGAATTCAATGTTATAAAATAATATATAAAATGGATGTCCTTTCAAATACTTTTAGATGATTCTAGTATAAGCACTTATGATGATCTTTATGTGATCTTTATGTTAGAATTCTAGGAGCTTCTCTTGCTCCCTATAAAAGGGTGGTATGCCACTCCATTTTGTACACTCGATGAAAAAGGAATAAAAGTATTAGTTTCACAACACGTTATCAGCACGAGTCTCTACGTTGAGCCAAAATAATATTTTCAAGTATTATATACTTGAACCTCTTCAAGGTAGATTAAGGTAGTGTTTTTTTTCTCCTTTCTCATTTCATTCTTCATTATGGCTACCTTCACAAAACTTGAATTTGCACCACTTGATATCACCGGAAAAAATTATTTGTCATGGATTTTAGATGTTGAAATTCATCTTGAGGCTATGGGTCTTGGTGATGCTATTGTTGAAAATAATAGTGCATCAAATCAAGACCGTGCCAAAACAATGATTTTCCTTCGTCATCATTTGGATGAAGGATTGAAAACTGAATATTTAACAGTGAAAGATCCACTAGTTTTGTGGAGAAATTTAAAGGAAAGATACGACCACCTGAAGATGGTCGTCCTTCCAAAAGCCCGGTATGATTGGCTTCATCTACGTCTGCAAGATTTCAAAACTGTCAATGAATATAATTCGGCTATGTTCAGAATTACTTCACAATTAAAGTTATGTGGTGAAACCATAACTGATGATGATATGCTTGAGAAGACATTCTCTACTTTTCATGTCTCGAATATGCTCCTGCAGCAACAATATCGAGAAAAAGGTTTTAAGAAATATTCTGAACTAATTGCATGCCTTCTCTTAGTCGAGCAAAATAATGAATTATTGTTGAAAAATCATGAGTCCCGACCCACCGGTTCCAGTCCATTCCCTGAAGCGAATGCGACTCAATCTCAAAATTCTGGTCGTGGTCGTGGACGTGGACGTGGACGTGGTGGTAGCCGAGGACGTGGTAATAATCGTGGTCGCGGTCGTGGTAGATTTACTCCATATAATAACAACAACCATGATCGTGACAAGAAACAAGCTGTCTCCCAGAAGAGAGACAATGGAGAAAAGAATGGAGAAAAGAAGAAATATGAGGAACATTGTTACCAGTGTGGAATGGAAGGTCATTGGTCCCGCGTGTGTCGAACATCGGATCATCTTGTTGAGCTTTATCAAGCTTCTTTGAAAAATAAGGCAAAAAATGTTGAGACAAATTTTATTGATAACAATATTGCTCTTGATGGTGATGATGTGGTTATGACCCATCTTGATGTAGCCGATTTCTTTAACGATGTTAACTAAGCATATGATGAATACCCTATAAGTATTTCATGATGAATAAAATATTTATATATTTTGCATCTTTTATTAATATTAATTTCTAATTTATGTTTTATTTTTTTTTATGAAGAAGCAATGGATGCCAAACATTTGGGAATGAATAGTGATGGTGATATTTGTCTAATTGATAGTGCTACTACACACACTATACTTAAAAATGAAAAATATTTTTCTCATTTGCAAAAGGGGGAGACAAATGTTAACACTATAAGTGGTAGTGCAAATTTGATTGATGGCTCCGGAAGAGCCACAATATTTCTCCCTGAAGGAACTAAACTAGTTATAAATAATGCACTACTGTCTCCCAAGTCTCAAAGAAATTTGTTAAGTTTTAAAGATATCCGCAAAAATGGGTATCATATCGAGACTCTAAATGAGAAAAACAGTGAATGTCTATTGATTACACAAGTTGTTTCTGGGAAGAAACGTGTGTTAGAAAAACTGTATTCACTCTCTTCTGGCCTATACTACACGAATATAAATACAGCTGAAACATATCACCTAATAGACCAGAAGTCTATTACTCCCAATGATTTTATGGTTTGGCATGATCGCCTTGGACATCCTGGTTCCACCATGATGAGGCGCATAATTGAAAATTCACATGGCCATTCATTAGAAAATAAAAAGTTGTTAAATTCTAATGAATTCTCATGTGTTGCATGCTCTCAAGGGAAGTTAATTGTTAGACCTTCACCAACTAAAGTGGGGATTGAATCCCCTGCATTCTAGAACGAATTCATGGTGATATTTGTGGACCTGTAGATCCACCATGTGGACCATTTCGATATTTTATGGTGCTAGTTGATGCATCAACGAGATGGTCACATGTATGTCTATTATCCTCTCGCAACTTGGCATTCGCAAGATTACTTGCCCAAATAATAAAGTTGCGAGCACAATTTCCAGATCACCCAATAAAGAAAATTCGTTTAGATAATGCTGGTGAATATTCATCACATGCTTTTTATGATTATTGCATGTCGATTGGAATAAGTGTTGAACATCTTGTAGCTCATGTTCACACACAAAATGGTCTAGTCGAATCATTTATCAAACGATTGCAGTTAATTGCTAGACCATTGTTAATGAAATCAAAACTCCCTTTATCTGGTTGGGGACATGCTATACTACATGCAGCAACACTTGTGAGAATTCGACCGACAAGTTATAATAACCTTTCTCCCCTTCAATTAACATTTGGTTATGAGCCCAATATCTCCCATTTAAGAATTTTCGGGTGTGCGGTTTATGTTCCAATTGCACCGCCTCACCGAACTAAATTGGGCCCCCAACGAAGGTTGGGAATATATGTCGGGTATGAATCACCTTCTATAATTAAATATATTGAACCATTAACAGGTGATTTATTTACTGCTAGATTTGCAGATTGTCATTTTGATGAATCTCATTTCCCGACATTAGGGGGAGGTAAGGATCAACCGAAAAAAGAAATCAATTGGAAAGTTGCATTAGATTTCCTTGATCCTCGTACAAAAGAATGTGAACTAGAAGTTCAAAGGATCATACATTTGCAACAAATTGCAAATCAATTACCGGATGCATTTAGTGACTCCAGAAGAGTTACTAAATCACATATTCCTGCAGAAAATGTTCCGGTTAAGATTGATGTCCCTGAAGGACAAATAACAAGTGTTAATGAATCTAAAGCACGCCTGAAGCGTGGTAGACCTCTTGGTTCCAAAGATAAAAACCCTCGAAAGAAAAGAGGAATAATTAAGATAGACGAGTCAAATGAAGATGAACAACTCGCACGTAGTGAGAAAATTCAGCTTCCTGAAGAAGTTGTATCAGAAGATGTTGCTCCTGAAGAGCAGGAGGTTGTAGAAACTTCAATAAATTATATCACTACGGGAAAAAGTTGGAACCGAAGAGAAACAGTCATTGACAATGTTTTTGCATATAATGTAGCACTTGATTTTTTGGAAGAATTTGAGGATCATGAACCCAGATCGGTTGATGAATGTCGGCGTAGAAATGACTGGCCAAAATGGAAAGATGCAATTCAATCCGAGTTGGATTCACTGGCAAAACGAAAAGTATTTGGACCTGTAGTCCAAACACCTGAAGGTGTAAAGCCAGTGGGATACAAATGGGTATTCGTGCGAAAAAGAAATGAGAAAAATGAAGTTGTGAGATATAAAGCACGATTGGTAGCCCAAGGTTTTTCACAAAGACCTGGATTTGATTATGATGAAACATACTCTCCTGTGATGGATGCAATTACATTTAGATATCTTGTAAGTTTTACCGTGCATGAAAAACTTGAGATGCGTCTAATGGACGTAGTCACTGCATACTTATACGGTAATCTTGAAAAAGATATCTACATGAAAGTCCCTGAAGGATTCAACATGCCTGAAGCATGTAAATCAAATCCAAGAGAAATTTATTCTATTAAATTGCAAAGGTCTTTGTATGGGCTCAAACAATCCGGACGTATGTGGTATAATCGTCTTACCGAATGTCTAGTCAAGGAAGGTTATACCAATGATCCAATATGTCCATGCGTTTTTATAAAGAAAAATGGATCACGTTTTGTGATAATTGCAGTGTATGTTGATGATCTCAATTTAATCGGGACTCCTGAAGAGCTCGAAGAGGCAGTTGCATATTTAAAGAAAGAATTTGAGATCAAGGATTTTGGAAAGACAAAATTTTGCCTTGGTTTGCAAATTGAACAACTCGAAGGTGGAATTTTTGTCCACCAAACTGCTTACACCCAAAAGGTTTTAAAGAGGTTCTATATGGAAAAGGCACATCCACTAAGTACCCCAATGGTCGTCCGGTCACTCGATCCTAATAAAGACCCTTTCAGACCGCGAGATGAAAATGAAGAGATACTTGGTCCTGAAGTACCATATCTCAGTGCAATTGGTGCACTTATGTACCTTGCTAACTGCACAAGGCCAGATATATCATTTGCAGTTAATTTACTAGCAAGATTTAGTTCATCTCCCACAAGGCGACATTGGAATGGTATAAAACACATTTTTCGCTATCTCCAAGGAACAGTTGATCTTGGCCTATTTTATTCAAATAAATCTCGACCTGAATTGCTTGGTTATGCTGATGCTGGGTATTTATCTGACCCACATAAAGCAAGATCTCAAACTGGATATGTATTCACATGTGGTGGTACAGCCATTTCATGGCGATCTACAAAACAGTCACTTGCTGCCACTTCTTCAAATCATGCTGAAATTATAGCAATTCATGAGGCCAGTCGGGAATGTGTTTGGTTAAGGTCAATGATTAATTATATTCGAAAGAATTGTGGATTGTCTCATGACAATAAAAATCCTCCAACTTTATTATATGAAGATAATGCAGCTTGTATAGCTCAACTAAAAGGAGGATACATTAAAGGAGATAGAACTAAACATATTTCACCAAAATTCTTCTTTACTCATGAGTTGCAAAAGAATGGTGAGATCGATGTGCAACAAATCCGCTCAAGTGACAATTTAGTAAATTTATTTACCAAGGCACTACCTACTGCAACATTTGAGAAGTTGGTGAAGCGTATCGGAATGCGTCGATTAAAGGATTCCGCATGATGCTTGGATCAGGGGGAGATTGAATACACTAAGTAATATGTACTCTTTTTCCCTTACTAGGTTTTTGTCCCACTGGGTTTTTCCCTAGTAAGGTTTTTAACGAGACATATTCTTTGTGTAATGACGGACATCCAAGGGGGAGTGTTATAAAATAATATATAAAATGGATGTCCTTTCAAATACTTTTAGATGATTCTAGTATAAGCACTTATGATGATCTTTATGTGATCTTTATGTTAGAATTCTAGGAGCTTCTCTTGCTCCCTATAAAAGGGTGGTATGCCACTCCATTTTGTACACTCGATGAAAAAGGAATAAAAGTATTAGTTTCACAACAATTATTAATTATTTTGGAAGATACTAGCTAGTAGTATAATTTATGTTTATCCCGAACCGAGGATCATATCCTCCGAATTATTTTGGAAGATACAAGATATATTCCAAATTCAGAATCAATTTAATTTTAAAATAATAATTATAGACTATTCGATTTGTGACAACACCCCTTAAATTTTAGTAGTAATTTTTTGTGAATATATTAAAATGAAATTTGGATACGTCCGCAACGTTAAGGATGCGCAATGGGACCGCTTCACACCATATAAGTTGCTAGTGTTTACGACGTTGACAAACTGACCGCGTTTTTCTAAAACCCAAAATCTAATTTCACATTAATCAGCTTTATTTATTTGCAAGTAAATTGAATGACTTACTCTATAAGAAAAATCCACACACGCTTATTTTTTAAATAAAAACCACATATACAATTCACACATACACACACCGTTCGTCAGCAGCAAAAGGTGCAAAGGAGCAAGGCCTGTTTGTTCCTTTGTTAAATTAGCATGGGGAGGAAACTGGATGCTTTGCTGGGACGACATCGTTTCAAAACATCACAATTCAAAGCCACCGCAAATCTCGCCGTTTCCCGGTTGGCCGTCCTGAAGAACCAGCGGCAGGCGCGGTGTTCAATTGCTCGGTCCGATGTCGTTGAGCTTCTCAAAACTAACAACCATCAAAGAGCTATTTTCAGGGTATTTACTTTAATTAATTTATTTAATTAATAAGCGATCAATTTTTGTTCATATTGATCATTTGTGTGTGTATTCGATGGATCAGGTGGAACAAGTGATGAAGGAGCAGAATATGCTGGATGTGTTTGATGTGTTGGAAGGATATTGCCATCTTTTGATTGACAGAGTCCATTCTTTTGAGCATGAGAAGTTAGTTTTTCTTTTTCTTTCAAATTTATAAGTAACACTACTCATCATATACTGAGTACTAAACAATTATGGTTATTGTAGAGTTTGTCCTGATGAATTGATTGAAGCTGTATCGAGTTTGATCTACGCGGCGACGAGGTGTGGAGAATTTCCCGAACTTCAAGAGCTTCGTGGGATTTTCACTTCCCGGTTTGGGAAGGAATTTGCAGCCAGAGCTATTGAACTGCGCAATAATTGTGGAGTCAATCCTAAGGTATCAACATATATAATTTAAATTTGTTTTTGTAAGTGGATCTAATTCATGATATTAATGTTGTGCAGGTTATTCAAAAATTGTCGACTAGGATGCCAAGTTTGGAGAACAAAAAATTGGTGCTCAAACAGATCGCTTCAGATAACAACATTCATCTTGCCTTACAGGATGAGGAGGAGGAGGAATCTCCATCTCCACCTGTGGTAAATATGCAACTTAACTAATTTATTTGTCACATCATGTTTGTATAATATGTACTGATTTGCACAATCCTGGATTGATTCCAGGAGGATTCGAGTAGCCGAAAAGGAAATGAATCAGCAGCAGCAATATACTATTATTCTGCAGATGAAGAATCGATGGAAACAACTCCAAGGACGAGGAGAAAATACAAAGACGTGGCTGATGCAGCACAAGCCGCTTTCGAATCCGCCGCTTATGCTGCCGAAGCCGCCAGAGCTGCGGTTGAATTGTCTCGATCTGAATCAGCAGATTCTCCTCGTCGAAATGTGAGTGAGCCTCCTCCTCCTACTCCTAGGTTTGATGAAGAAGAAGAAGAAGAAGAAACGCCTACTACTGAAATGAAATTTGATGATTCAGAGTTGAAGAGAAAGAAAACGTTTTCTAGTTCCAGCTCGGATGATGATTCAGAGTTAGATGCCAACATTAATCAAGGAAATACTACACTGATATTTGATGAATCTGATGATGATGATGATGAGAATGAAGGGAGTAACAGAGCTGCTGAATTTGGAAGAAAATTAATGGATGAGGAGGAGGAGGAGGCTGCTGCAGCAACTTTGAATATCAATAGGAGGCCAATCTCTGTGAGGACTACATGGGCTCAACGGCGCTGACAAACAAATATGTACGCGTGATCGATGACGGGTACAAATTAAGGATCAAATTGGAGTTTAATTTCGTGTAATAATATTGCCATCACATTTTATTTCTTAATTTCTCCCCTCTTTTTTTCACTGTAAAGTTTGCGAGTATTTGTCATTTTGTTTTGTAATATAAATTGAGTTTGTGTTTATATTTTACCTACACACGTAATTAAGCTTACTCCTTAATTTACTCTTGCTAACACTTTCTAATTCCACTAGACACAGACTATGCTTCTTATATATAGTTATAATTTCCCATTTCTTTTTTATTTGTTTAAAATATAGGCCATATTATAATTCATTTTCTTTTTCAAAGTGTTTAAAATACACATTTTTAATGAATGATTATTGTTTTAATGTTTAATAAATAAATGTATTTTTTAAAATTTATAGGTAAATTTTTAAATTTTAGACATAATAAATGATATTTTATTATTTGTGTAAAAAATGAAAGATGTCCAACATTTTGAAACAAATGTACTGTAGTAATTTAAAAGGAGAAAATAGTGTGTCAATGTACTAATCCAAAGAGAAAATAGAGGTGACTGATCAATACCAACATTAAATTGGGAAATTTCTTAATTATTAATGTTAGAGAATTAATATAAATAAATTTATTTCACACCATAAATTTTCTTTTATATGAGAGAAAATTATCCCAGTTAAATTCACTTAAGTTGTTATAACCCTGTCAAAAACAAAAAGGTTTGTTGTTAGAGATGAGTATCATAAGACCCTCCTACGTCATGCACTTTTAATTTACCAGATACCTTTGGTTGGTTTTCAAAGGTCGATTGTAGAAAAACAGGCCAAACGTTGGTGGAATTCATCCATCAAATAATCATGCAAGTAGATCTTCGTAGTATCGAGTTGGATATCGGGTAATCAACTAATCATCTTTTTTAAACACTCTAATTCAAATTCAACTTGATGGACCTGTAAAAGTACACTGGGTCGGGGAGCTTCTCAATGTGAGAATTACGACACCCAAATAAGTTTTTGTACATGTATTGATGCAGCAACGGAAGGTAAAGGAACACAAAATATGGATAGAGAGCTGATTTCTGTGGTACTACGTACACTCAGAAGAATCACTCTTGAGGGATCAACCCAAATGTTTAATAATCAAAACTGAACTGCCGATTACAATGTTTCTGAAGACTATAAATACTAGTCTTTGTTCTTTAATTGGTACATCATTCCAAGATACTTGAATTAATAAATAAATGGAGTCAACAGAATTAAATAGATTCATGGTATTTGGATTTGTTGAATAAGAGTCTGTCAAACTTATCCAAGAGAAGTAATGTGGCTTCATCTCCATCATTCACTACAGGAAATCACACATTTCGTGACGAATTTTTTTTCGACGACACAAAAATCGTCACAATTTTGTACTTAAACGTGACAAATTTTATTTTTCGTCATTAAAGTACTAGAAATTGTGACAAAATTTAACTTCGTCACCAATTACAAAAAAACTCGTCACAAATTTGTATATTTCGTGACAACGTTAATAAGTATGTCACGGTAATACTATGTGACGATTTTAATAATAAATGGTGACGAAATTCGACGTCATGGAAAATAGTTTTTCTTGACAATGCTAAACTATTGCCACAATAATAATTGGTGACGATTTTAATAAAAATTGATGATGATATTTGACGTCATAAAAGGTATATTTTCGTGACAATACTATTTTTCGTCATTAATTATTGAAAATATTTAGAGACAAAATATTTTCGTCACAATAATAATTGTTGACGATTTTATTCGTAATAGATGACGATATTCGACGTCATGAAAAATATATTTTCTTGACGATATTATTTTTCATCATTAATTATTCAATATATTTAGTGACAAAATGTTTTCGTCACAAAAATAATTGGTGACGATTTTAATAATAATTGATGACGATATTCGACGTCATGAAAAATATATTTTTTTACGATGTTAATTTTTCGCCATTAATTAGTCGAGATATTTAGTGACAAAATATTTTTGTCACACTAATAATTGGTGACAATTATCATAATAATTGATGACAACATTCGACGTCCTGAAAAATAAATTTTCACGACGATATTAATTTTCGTCATTTATTATTCTAAATAATTAATGACAAATCATTTTCGTCACAAAAATAATTAGTGACAATTTTAATAATAATTGATGACAATATTCAACGTCAAAAAAAAAATATTTTTTCATGACAATATTAACTTTCATCATTTATTATTCTAAATAATTAATGACAAATCATTTTCGTCACAATCATAATGACATGAAGTTTTGCTTAAACAGAATCTAAGTTACCTTAAGAGTTATGTCAGTCACGAATGAAACATTACCAGTCACCTATGTTGTCAAGTCCAACAATACTTGGAATGGACTTGAAGCGCTCTTTGAACTCATTGACCTAAGAAACAAAAAAGAAACAATAATGAGACACCAAGTACAGGTTAAGAAAAAGGTATTGCATAAATGCTTAAGGTTAGTCCTAATTCAATGGATTGGTCAGTGGGGTTTTCTCTGTCTGTATTTCGGGTCACAGTGCCCTCGTTTAAGGTGTACGAGAGGATCTAGGAATATCAATTACATCAATTTTGTAACATATAATACATAAAATATACAAAATATGCATAGAATACGCAATATGGCAAGTGCAAAGAATAAACTCTCAAGAAATATAGCAGTAACAAATGTTGCAAGCCATCCATGTCCAGATGGGCCTTCAAGAATCAACACAATTGTTACATTGGAAATGGTGAGATTCTCTTTTGCAGCAGTAACATGAACTGAGAACTCCGGAAGAAAAATTTGATATGAAATCAAATAAGTAATTCAAATCCAATTAACCTTTGATCCTCAATGGCTGCTTTATGAAACCCGTGGTTTGATCCCAGCTCTAATCACCATATTGCAGAAACTGATACAGTCACCTCACTGCAGGTGGACATATTGTTAGGAATCAGCTTATCAATATTTTTATTTCATTAAAAAGTGTCTAAAGATGAATCTAATTATGCTTGGTTTATTTTGTATTTTATGTGCAATGTACTGAAAGATTGGCTTGTCTGTTTCTATTCGCAATGATGAATTTTAAGAATTTACTATTCCAAAAGCAAAAATCATGTTCATCCAGTCAATTTCTAATGAAAATACACATTTCCACTTCACTATTCCTATAAAAGAATAATTCTCAAATAAAATGCTGGAAATGAGGAAATCCCACAAAACAAACCACATGTAAAACATAACCAATTGAAACGTCTTCTTCATTTTGAGAATGTTTACTCTCTTCTATTTCAGAGAATTTAGGCATCACCTGAAAATGTCATAAGAATTTGGCGAGGAAAAGAATATTCAGTGAATGAGAACTATTGTGATTCATAAAGGATACTAAGGTCCATGAGATGAGCAAGGTTATCTGAACCCCACATCAGTATAAAATCTTTGCCTTGTAGGGAAAAAGAAAGTTCATCTGAGTCTAAATAAACTTAATAAATGAGTTCTCTGAAATTTTACTGAAAAGAAGATACCTAATAAGGTGTAAAAGTTAACATGTGATGATAGTTCACTCAATTTCCCACTATTCACAAGTGGGAGGATGACTACAGCAAGATTCAAGGAATTCCTACACATGTGATATGTAAAAAGATAAATCAACATAATATGCACAAATTTGATATGTACATACCCTTACAAGCAAGAACATGCAAAGCATCCCATCAGGTGAGGCACATATATAAATGTCTCGGATGCATAAGAGGTAAAAACGAGCACAACAGTGTTATGGAGGCAATCAAGCCTTTGGAGGCAAAACAAATGATAGCATTCTCTTGGTATTCTTTTTATTGGGTTGTGACATATTTGTGAAGGCTCTTTGAAAGTGGGCCACACGGGGTTCTTTAATTGATGATTTAGTCGAAGAAAGTAGAAAGAATTACGTTGCAACCTCAAGTTGTGTAATTGGGGAGCAACGTTATGGTTCTCAAAATACTCAATCTTCATGCAGAAGCTAATGAATGCAGTCCAACACAGATTAGCTGGAAGTAGCATCGAATGGCTATTTCCTCAGATGACTTTTTAAATTTTAACTATGAAGTTATCAACAACACATTACCAAGAAAATTAATTAGTCAAACTCTCCATAGTGTTCACTAACAAGGATCAGGCTACTTAAAAATTGATGAATGAATGGCTGAAAAACAGGCCGTCTAGGGCAAATTATCCAAATCCACCCAGGACATGTTTATGAATGTCTACATGCAGATTTACATATTAATCACTGATTGGGAAAACTAATTGGTTAGTTGTGAACAAATGTGGAATCAAAAGTAATAGGAAGGAATTTTTTCAATAAACAATGGCGAGAAATACCCAACAACTTAATGGGCAACCGCATAGAACAAGAAAACATCACTTAAGGGAAAAAACGCTAGTATAACTCGTGATAAAAGCTGAGCAGGCATCAACCCAAGTAGTTACTTGACCCATGTTAACTATTTACGATGATTTCTATGTCGATTATGAGTCAGAATTTCATTAGAGGTGCAAGGCAAACCATTTACGATGACTTCTACGTCGATTATGAGTCAGAAAAATCATTAGAGGTGCACGGCAAACCAGCTCTACTTTCTCTGGAGGTTCAAATGATGGAATCATGTATTTATACTTCAGACTACTACTACTACTAAAGTTGCATAGGTGCAATCATAGGAAATACTGCAAATATTTTCAATTGGGCAATTAAAATAACAGTACCAGTTTTACCATGACAAGTGAAGATAAAATATATCTTTCTGTTACTTCAGAATTCACTGAATTCATCTCAAGAAGATTCAGAAAATTAATTGGAAACTGAGACATGTCAACAGATTCATAATTTTTCTCAGAAGAAAAGGAAAAACATACATTTCATCCTCATTATCTTGACCTTCAGCAGAGTTGCTAACATTGAATAGGGGAAGGCTGCTCTGTAAAAGAACATGTATGGTATTCAAAAACTAAGTAAACAAAGATTAACGATAGGTAAGTGCTTGAGATAAATTGCAGAGGCAAACAACAGAAGGATCAAAATACTGAACCTGTGGAACACAATGAATGTTTTTATTCGAATATTTCTCCAAGAATTACCATCAAACAAGCAGCAACCATTAGCTAAAGAAAGAAAAAAGCAGCTCTATATGAATAGACAATAAAAGTTGAACGAAGTTCAGGGAAATTGACCTCAATTTGATTGATTATCAAGTAGAGGCGTGTCACACCGCCACCAATTTCTATCATACACCTATTTCATTTAACATTGGATGTATAAAAGCCATCATGGATATTGAGATAAAGAGGTTTCATATGAATTTTATAAGTACGCCTCATCTAATTATTACTTGTACTTGACAACAAACTTTAGACAGAAAACACAGTCATAAACCACAAAACTTTATGCCCAGATTGATAAACAAAGAAATTTCATGTCTAGAGTCTTCAAAAAGATTTCCATCACTATATACCTGGACCTTGTTTTTGGAGCTTAATATGAGAATGAGAAAGAAAGCCTTAAAGTCTAAATTTCCTCACATTTTTCTTCTGTACAACAAAACTATCAATTTCCTCACATTTTTCTTCTATAAAAACTTAAAACTCTAATGCATCTCCCCAAGCGCCGCTCATGTACAACCGAGTAGCCCAACTCCTAGGCCCTAGCCATGTGCACGCGCCCTTCCATTGGGGCATTTCACCAAGCATGTTATCTACATGTTTTGGCATCATCCAAAATCAAATCATCATTAACAGTGATAAAGTACCACACATCTACGTTGACCAAAATACACATTATCAAAGGCTTTGATAAATTATTAAAATATATAGTTTACTTACTAAAAAACACACGAATCAGAATGATTGATGAGTTTCTCTAATTTGGACGGTGATCGCTCTTACATCAAAGTATGAGTAGCATTCCATTAAAATTTCAATTCGCTAAAGTTGATTTTGTAAGGATATTAATTGTAAAGAAAGAAGCCCCATAAGAAACAACTTCAATTCTATGTATATACATTCTTCAATGAGTAATCAACGCTGATAGAGAGTGAACGAGGAGTTGTACAAACCCTGCAAATAAAAAAGATTGAATTAAGGAGAAATTGGTGGGAGTGCATAAGCAGAATGGAAGACCAAAAAAAAGGGAGAGGGAAAGTAAAAAAATTCCGCGGTGGAGAAGTGGTGAAAAATATTAGCGGGAATTTTACTCTTTTTGGTGCGTTTCCCGCTATAAATTATTACATTTAATTTTATAATTGAAATTTGATATTCCCTTAAAAAAAAAATAGGAGTAATACTTATGTTAAATATTTCATATAAAAAAAATCTTTAATTAAGGTAAGTTTTAAAAATTCGCGAGTCATAAGTTTGGATTCGAGTTGATCAAAAAATTTGTGGATCACAAACATGCGGCTTACTATATTACCAATATATTGTTACTATAAGGTCAAAATATTATCGCTCCATGACCAAAAGTGTACTAATACATGTTAATAAAGTTCTGAAAATTTCGTCTTAAAATTTAAGTGTTCAAAATATTTTTAGAATTGTAGTAACACTTTTAGCTTGTAATGACAATATTATGCTCATATAGTAATATAAATATAGTTTTGGTCATATAGTAAAATAATATTTGAAAGTGAAAAAATATATTTTAGTTAAGTTTGATCTGAATTGACTCGCGTTGATCCGGTTTGATCCATAATTTTTTGTCTTAAATTTAACTTAATTTTTTTATATTTTATGGATGAAATATTTCATATAAATTCTTGTTCAAATTTTTTTTAATATTAAAAGATAAATAAAATGTTAGCAAATAATTTTACTAAATGATGGTGTTTACCAATTTTCCTTAAAAGAAGTACGTTTTTTTTTTTTTTTTTTTTAACTCATGTGAATCTGGTGCACGATTTTAAATTTGTGTGCAGTTTACATATTTATGTTAAATTTAATATTATGTTTTATTTATTTGTGATTGATTTAAATTAATTATATTCTGGTTATTGAAGTTACATGTTTCAGTTAAATATAGAGATTGCGTTTTCATATCAAAACTCTAGGAAACATATTTGTACCATGTACACGAGAATGAGAGGTGGAGTTAATTACATATGCCTTTCCATAATCTAATGTGAATCATGTACAAACCACGCCAGTCCGACTGGTTTTGAATACAAAGGATCTGGCACCACATGACGGTAAATATTTAGTAAAAAGGGTGTATGACCTTGCATTCGACATTGTTAATGGTGGTATATAACATGCAATATAAATAGGCCTGGAAGAAAATTTGAAAGGTTAAAGTTTCTTCCAAGGTCGTGGGGATTCTAACCGGGTATCCTTCCTGACTTCCTTCTTATATTGAGATTTTAATGGATTAATTAAGAGATATTTCATGTGTAATATTGATATATTAAAGAAAACTGAAAAAAAAATTGTGGATGCTAATTGGATCGGACTAGGACAAATGAATCTCACTAAAAAAATTGCACACAAATAAAAATAAAATTTCGCTACTAAATTTGTGTTACTATGAAAATAAATATATCTTACTACGTATTTATTGTATCACATACTTGTTTCATACACTATTACATAATTTTCCCTTATTGTAATACTGCCTAATTAATACATAACTCGTCTAATTTAATATATTATAATTAATAAATTTATTTAATATATTATGATTTACTCCCTCCGTCCCAACAAGCCTATCTAAATGAGACGGAGGGAGTATAAATTTATGAGGTTGACTCATGTAGAAAACATGTCACACTATATATCTTGAAGAGTGGGTCTCATGTGACATCACAGGTTTACGTTAACTCTTTGTTTTAGTGTCATCATTGTGCATTTGAAGTGTATTGGCTTAATTTTTTTTTGATATTTTTAAATAATGATAATCTGTGTGCTTATTGATATTTCATATGCACAATATTGACCATGCGTATGTTTATATATACAATACAGTGATACTTAAAAAAAAAGTTCATGAAAATTCAAGTTCACACACATTTTTATTTACCTTTAATCGATAATTGCTTTAATAATATACCTTTATAACTCATTATGATACGGAGTATTTAATAATTCAGTGTATTATTCCTAAGCGAAAATATTTTTTTTATTTTTTCTTGAAACCAAAGATGTTTCATTTATTGGCAAGAACAGACATCATTCGAAAGACCATCCACAATACTTGGAGGTTAGACTTAACTGGAAGGACTATGTAACGATCTAGCCGCTCTGACAAGACGGTGAGCTACCAAATTAACTCTTCGATTAACATGACTAATGGAAGTAAAGGCATAGAATCCAAAATAAGTAAACAAAGTTCAATAAAATTATTAGGCGAAAATAATTTTAAAAAAATGCATATTCTTTATGAAAAAAAAAAATGGAGATGGAAGAAAGTTGTTTTCGCACAATTAAATTTAAAGAAGATTAGTAAATTCATTATTCCCGCCTATTATTACTACCTAAGATTTTAAAAAAATTGAATAGTGTTTTTTATAGGAGTAAAATTTGAATGTGCCTGTGCTTCTCTCAAATCTTAATTTTCAATTTTCGACAATTTCCCCCTCCCTCTCCGAAATTGAAAAAAAGAAACCCTAGCTAGTAGTCGCTGCCCGCCCGCCTCCGTCTCCATCCCTAGTCCGAGGCGGCATCTTCCAGACGGTATCGTTAGGATGGTGGCGTAAAGGAGTGGAGGACTTCGACGCGAAACAGTGGCAGTTCGAGTCTCCCACCGCCCTGAAAGCGACGTCTTCCAGATTTGCGGCGTGAAGGCGGCGTCTCTTCTCAGATCGCATCTTGAAGGTAACAAGAGATGTTTAATAGGAAATTATGCAACTAATTTTTGTTTCTCTGATTTTCTAAATGGACTTATTCTTTATTCATCTCATACTTTATTTATATTAATATACATTTTCACATTTTGTGTGACAGATGACTGCGTGGTATGTCGTTTAGATTAATCATTTTCATATTTTAACATCTTATACTTATTTAGAATTACATAATTTAATGTGCCCGAATACGTTTATTAAGTAAGCACTCGAATAGGGCTAATAGGAACAGACTCTTATCAGATAGAAGTTTATTGTAAATGAAATTGTTGTCTCTTGATTCATTGATTTTGTTGCTGACCATTAGTCTCTGCCTATTCTCGCTAATTCAAGTTACAATCTCATTCGAATGTACTTATAAAGAAATTAGCTATGCCCATAATTTCTGTTCATTTTAGCAGCAAGGCTTTGTACGGTACATTTTCAATAGCTGAATGACAACTAATCTGTAAGATTTATTGAGTCTCCAAAAGCTATTAATCCGAACTGAGGCAATCTTTCTGGATTCGCTCCGCCTTTTAGCCTTGCTTCCCATTGTAATTGCCAGTGGACAACTCATTAATTTTTAAACATTAGATTTATATGTTTACAGTGTTGGTTTTAAGAGCAAATAAAAGAAACAAAGAGTTTTGGGAAGATGATGGTATTTAATTAGTGGAGTTCAGAATATGAAATCTAGTAATAGTATAGAGAAATGAAGGCTGATTTATGTAGAAGGGTGACTGAGTGAGAATAACTAAGTGGTGAAAAGATATTCTGGTTTTTAAGTTTCTGAATATTAAATCCTTTTTAAATAGTTTATAATTTCTTTTTTCTATCTATCCACTCTACTAAACTTGTGAAATATGTATTGTATAATGTGTGAATTCTTGTGAAAGAACCATTAACAGACATCGTTTTTCTCTTAATGTGGTTGCTTCTTTCTAGGGTTATTATGATATGGCTCCTTGATGTGCACAAAATTAGAGAAAAAAATGCACCGTTATTGCTAGATCAAGTGGACTTCTAAACATACCCTAAAAAAAAAAGTGGACTTCTAAACAAAGTAAATGGCCGCCTGATGGTTGGAAGACTAAAACAGCTTTTAGACATACTCAATGTGAAGTACGTAAAAATAACAAGTATTTATATGCTTTGCTTAATCTCTTGTTCATTTTTAACTTAATTTGCTGGTTTCAGGTTAATGGATTAACTCACGCACGCTCTTATATTTCAATCTATAATTAGGTTGAAGTAGGGTGCTTTTTACTGGAGTACAACAACAATGATGACATGAACCAGTTTTTGGAACATTCCTGTTGTAGGATTTGGAGCATAAGAAGCCTCATAAAAGTTGATGTGTTTTTATGGAAGTTACTCAGGCATGTGCAAAGAGATTTAACATAATATAGATTAGAACAGTGTTATACTGTTTTGTATAGTTTTACCTTAAGCTATTTTCCTTTTTTCTGTTGCCATCTATAGTTTTTTTTGTAATGATTATCATCTTTGTTAGTGAACAATATTTTATTATTACAAAACCGTTTCATCACCATTTACACATCTTTTAATGACAATAAGCGTAATGTCACTAAAATTTTATTTTTAGTTTGTTATTATTATTATTATATATATATATATATATATATATATAATATGATAAAAAAATGGTCACTCTATAATTTATAGTGACGAAAAATTTAAAATATGACCAAAATTATTTGTCATTGTATTTAAGCTTTTAGTGACAAATATTTTTTTCGTCATTAAATAGTATATTATTGTGACATAAATAGTTTGTCACCGTTTTCACATCATTTGGTGACGGTAAATATATTGTCACTAAATCTTACGTTTTGGTGACGTATTTTGTTGTCATTGTATATATACACATATACTAACGATTAACATTTCGTCACAATACAACAACTCTTTTGTGACGACTTATATAAAATATGACGAACTTGTTAATATAATTGTGACAAAAATGACGTCACAAAATTTTGGCAAGATTAGTAATATATGGATAATCGTCACAAAAAAACAATTTTTTAGTGACAATAACTCAAATCGTCGTATAAAATTGAAATTTTAGTGACGAAATATTATATTAAGTGACGAAATGTTGATGCCAAATGTGACGATTTATATGTCACTATAGATGAGAAGATATAGTGACAGTGACCTTTATCGTCACCAAATAATAACTTTTGGTGACGAATTCAAATAACGTCACATTTACCTATGGTGACACACATTTAGTGACATTCTTTGTGACGAAAAAAATTTGTCACCAAACACAATTTGTGACGAAAAATGATGTTTTTGTGACGAATTTTGTCATCGCGATTTCTCAAATTTCCTGTAGTGATTCTCCCCTCCGTCGAAACGATTCGCCCTCGAATCGGACCCGGCTTCATCTCCGAACGAGTTTTCCCCTATATACGGCACCAAATGCTTGACATTAAAGACATCGGATGTGCAGATATAGCTGGGGAGGCGTAGGCGGTAAGCATTCGAGTTTATTTTTTCAACAATCTCCACAGGGCCTATCTTGCGAGATGATAGCTTATTATATTCATGTGACGGGTAGCGATCCTTCGTGAGAACAACCCAAACGTAATCCCCGGTGTTAAATTCTACAGCACGACGGCGAGAGTCGGCATGCATCTTGTATTTGGCATTAGCAGCAGAAATACGAGCAGCAGTGTCCACATGAAGCTGCTGTAGATCAGCGACAAGATCATTCGCACGTTTGTCAACGGGATGCACTGTCGGAAAGGACAACAAGTCAATCGGGGCCCGCGGAATAAGACCATACACCACTTGAAATGGACAGAAACCTGTGGAGCGATTAGATGCCATGTTGTGGGAAAATTCAGCCTGTGGTAAAATTAAATCCCATGTCTTCGGTTTCTCACCAACCAGGCAACGGAGAAGATTGCCCAAGGATCTATTCACAACCTCGGTCTGGCCGTCGGTTTGGGGGTGGTACGCACTACTAAAGTGCAATTCGGTGTGCACCATACGCTAAAGGGATCTCCAAAAATGACTGAGAAAACGGGTGTCTCGGTCGGACACAATAGAGGACGGCAAACCATGGAGACGATAAATATCTCGAAAAAATAATTGCGCCACGTTCACGGCATCTGCTGTTTTTTTGCACGGGATGAAGTGTACCATTTTTGAAAAACGATCCACCACCACAAATATCGAATCGTTCCCTCGTTGAGTGCGCGGCAAACCGAGAACAAAGTCCATACTCAGGGCTACCCAGGGCTGAGACGGAACTGGCAACGGGCAATATAAGCCTGCGTTTGAGGACGAACCCTTCGAAACCTGACAAACGCGACAACGTTTGACGTAACGATCAATTTCTTTACGGGCGGAGGGCCAGAAATACCTGCGGAGAACCATATCAGCCGTTCGATCACGACCCGCATGACCCGAGCCATGAATTTCAGAAATAATCAGTGCGCGCAAGCTGCAATCGGGGATGCATAAACGCACACCCTTGAAAAGGTACCCCGAATGGATAGTATAATCAGCAACTTGTTCTGTTTCGAGGCGAGAGTAAATGGGGCCAAAAAACTTATCTGAAGTGTAGAGATTATTCATTTCAGAAAACCCAGGGACTGCAACATGCATGTCAGCGAGAAGAACATGGCGACGACTGAGGGCGTCGGCGACGCGATTGGAGGCGCCGGACTGATGTTTTACAACAAATGTGAATTGTTGTAAAAATGACGACCACTTCGCATGACGGGCCGAGATATTATCTTGTGTTGCCAAATGTTTTAAGGCTTCGTGGTCCGTGAACAAGACGAATTCTTTCTGAAACAGGTAGTGGCGCCAATGGCGAATTGCTTGAATAATAGCATAAAATTCAAGGTCGTAAGTGCTATATCGAGCACGCGGACCATTTACTTTTTCGCTAAAGTAAGCAATGGGTCGACCACCTTGGCTCAAAACAGCCCCAATACCAACCTTGGAGGCATCACAGTGTAGCTCAAAAGGTGTAGAGAAGTCTGGGAGAGCAAGTAATGGAGCCGTAGTCAATTTTTGTTTTATCATCTGAAAAGCACAATCTGCATCCGAAGTCCATGAAAAGGATTTGTCGTGCATGGTATCTGTGATGGGAGCCATGATCGAACTAAAATGAGGAATGAACCTTCTATAAAAGGAAGCCAATCCGTGAAAGCTTCGAGCCTCAGTTAGCGTCGTCGGGGTAGGCCACTCATGGATCGCAGCAACTTTCTGGGAGTCGACACCAATGCCCGAGGATGAAATCCGAAATCCCAGAAACAAAACAGAATCTGAAAAAAAGCAGCATTTGGCTGGGGAAGCATAGAATTTTTCTTCTCGCAATATCAGAAAAACGTCCCGTAAATGTTTTAAATGTTCGGCTTCCGTCTTGCTATAAACCAATATGTCGTCAAAATAAACAACCACACATAAACCAATAAGAGGGCGTAGAGATTGGTTCATTACCCGCATAAATGTGCTTGGTGCGTTGGATAAACCAAATGGCATGACAAGCCATTCGAACAAGCCTTCCCGAGTTTTAAAAGCCGTTTTCCATTCGTCTCCAGGACGGATACGTATTTGATGATATCCGCTACGTAAATCCAGTTTGCTAAAGACAACCGCCCCGCTTAATTGATCAAGCAAGTCGTCCAATCGAGGAATCGGGAAGCGGTAACGAATGGTGATTTTATTGATAGCCCAGCTGTCGACACACATACGCCACTGACCGTCTTTTTTTGGGATAAGCAAAGCGGGGACTGCGCACGGGCTAAGACTTTGGCGCACATGACCTTTACTCAATAACTCTTCCACCTGGCGTCGTAACTCAGCGTGTTCCGTCGGACTCATTCTGTAATGTGGGCGATTAGGGAGAGGTGCACCAGGAATGAGATCTATATGGTGCTGGATATCACGGAGAGGTGGGAGCGCATCCGGGAGAGCATCCGGAAAAATGTCAATGAACTCTTTTAATAATGGCATAACAGCTTGCGGTGTAGAATTTGAGATAACACAATCGTGTGCCATGAGCAATAGGGCAAACGGCTCATCATGTAGCTCGTGCAAGAATTGTTTATGTGAGAGCAGCACCACTGAATTATTTTGAGAGGGTGTCGGAGGTCGGGGAATGGAGGGAACCAGCGTATACTTCATCCCTTGAAACTGGAAACTATAAGAATTTTGCTTTCCATGATGAACGACGTCGCGGTCGTATTGCCAAGGGCGCCCCAGTAATAGGTGACAAGCATCCATTGGAACAATGTCACACCACACAGAATCTGTATAGTTAGCACCAATCGAAAATGACACTAATGCACGACGACTGACAGTAATATTATTATTGCGTTGCAACCAAGCCAAACTATATGGATTAGGGTGTGCCTCAGACGCAATAGATAATTTATCAACGGCGGTAGATGCGATGACATTTTCACAAGAGCCGGAGTCGATGATAAAACGACATACCTTCCCATTTATCGTGCATGTGGACTCGAAAATAGAGTGGCGTTGAAAATTCTCCAGCGAGCGCTTAAGAGCTAAACATGTGCGTCGCATTACCAAATTCTAGCCAACATCACCCGATAGAATTTCCTCAGCAAGGTCGAATGGCTGCTCTTCGTCAAATTGCGGAGGACCCTGGTAGTCCGAGCCGTCCTCATGGATATCTTCTAAAAGCAAGCCGCGTGCACCACGACGGGGACAATTTGCACGTAAATGCCCATTTTCCCCACATGCAAAGCACTGCCCGGGACGGGCGAAGGTACCCGTAGGTGGTGACGGAGTCTTAGGTGCAGGTAGCGAGCCCGAGCCTTTTTCTGTCGGCACACGAGGGGTAGGTGGTGGAGCCGTCAAAGGGGAACGAGGCGGTGTTGATGAAAAAGGATTGGGTGACCGCCGCGCCATCTGACTCTCCAAAAGTATTGCGCGTTGATGCGCCTCGGAAACAGAACTCGGAGAGAGCATATTGAGGACATCCTGAAAATTAAGTCGCAAACCCCCAATGTATCGTGAGACCAATTGGTCCTGAGTTTCGGATAACTCAATGCGCTCTAGGAATTTATAGAATTCCTCAGTATAATCATTCACGGATCGAGAGCCTTGGCGAAGGCTCTGAAGTTTTTGGTAGAGGGTGCGGTCATATTGAAAGGGCAAAAATTCAGCCCGTAAGTGCTTCACAAATTTCTCCCAGGAAGAAATCTTTGATTTTCCTTGGCGAAGACGGGCTGCCTTTAACTGATTCCACCATGCAGCAGCGCGACCACGTAAACGTGTGCGAACCAAGGGCACACGCCGATCTGCAGGTACGTCTTTGTAGTCCAATACTTCTTCGACAGCGATCAACCAGTCGAGGAAGGCATCCGGATCCATTGATCCACAAAACTCGGGTAGATCGACCTTAATACCCAATTCCCATCGTGAGCTAGTGTCTTGACGAGGATGGTGTCGTCGTGCTAGAGGTGCAAAGGGGTTGTCGATCGTCGCCTCATCGTCATATGAGTCCTGGGGTTCTGGGTTTGGGGCATCGCGAACACCTTCTGCGGGTTGAGGGCGAGGAACGGTGTGAGCGCCATCGGTGCCGAGTGTGAGGGCTGCTATTTGCCTGAGCAAATCACCCTGTTGTGCAAGTTGTTGTGTTAACAGGTCCAATCGTTGTTCCATCCGAGCGTTGTCTTGCCCCAAAGGTTGACGACGTGGCGGCATCAAGGATCGTGATTCTGGCAACGTGATACCAACTGATGCAGCAACGGAAGGTAAAGGAACACAAAATATGGATAGAGAGCTGATTTCTGTGGTACTACGTACACTCAGAAGAATCACTCTTGAGGGATCAACCCAAATGTTTAATAATCAAAACTGAACTGCCGATTACAA
Source organism: Galeopsis tetrahit (assembly GCA_963675135.1). Classification (NCBI taxonomy): domain Eukaryota; kingdom Viridiplantae; phylum Streptophyta; class Magnoliopsida; order Lamiales; family Lamiaceae; genus Galeopsis; species Galeopsis tetrahit. The sequence continues at coordinate 66,135,485 of OY776122.1, read as the reverse complement.
TGTTTCTGAAGACTATAAATACTAGTCTTTGTTCTTTAATTGGTACATCATTCCAAGATACTTGAATTAATAAATAAATGGAGTCAACAGAATTAAATAGATTCATGGTATTTGGATTTGTTGAATAAGAGTCTGTCAAACTTATCCAAGAGAAGTAATGTGGCTTCATCTCCATCATGTATAATATATGGGGAAGAAATAGATACTAAATGTTGATATATGAGAACAAATATAATTTACCTCAATAAAATGATGCATTTATATGTTTACATACATGAAGTCAGAGGGGGATACAGAGGGGTACTTGGGGGCACAGTCGTACGTACCCCCAAAATTGAAAATTTTCTACTAGTATGTTTCGTAAAAATATATTGTACCCCAATTTTAATTTTAATGTAAAAAAATATTATACATTAATTAATAATAAAAAAAGAAATCGTGTCCAACTCAATTCTTCTAGCCCAACGTTAATTAAAAAATAGGGTTTATATATATTATTATTGCTACATATATGTTAAATTAATTAATTGAGATAAATTTGTTAATGAATTGTTATTTCAATGGTAAAATTGCATGTTTATAATAATCACAACAGTTGTAATCTTGTTAATAACTATCAATTCCATTAGGGGATGTTTGTTAATTGGGACTCACTCGTCCGGATGGGGGACGTAACGTCCCCCGTCCTGTTCTAGTTCAAGATTTTACATCCGGATTTCACCATCCAACTCCATCTACCCCTATATATATTATACTCTTATAGTAATACAACATTATATATTCTTACACAATTGATTTGACATAAAATTACATTATATAATATTATAATACAACATCACCCACTCTTACACAATTTGATTTGACATAAAGTTACATCTCATCCTACTCAAAATCCCAAAACAAACACACACAATTAATATTCATCAGGATTTCTCCATCCAAAATTTCTACATCCAAGATTTTCCCCATCCTACATAATTCCAAAACAAACATACCCTTAGAAAATGAGGAATGGTACACCTAGTTTTTTCTTAAATGACCAACCAATATGTAAAAAAAAAAAAATTATTTTGAATGACAAAAATAAATTGTGAAAAAGTGTGGATTTCAATATTAGATGATAGTTTGGTTGCTTTTGAAAATGATGTGTTTCTACAAATTCTCAACAATGATGCCACATATGACATCCAAAAAACGAAGGTTTTACGAATTCAGTTGTATTGTATTTATAGTTTGATTTGCATGTTATGTGTTTTTTTTTTTTATTTGCATCGAGTTGTATAAAATTTAAGTATTTAATAGTAATATACTTATTATTTATAATCTTTCATACCCCAAATAAAAAATTCTGGATCCGTCACTGCATAAAGTGTTTTGATAATTTTGGATTGTTGAGGGCATCTTTAGAGTTAATTTAGATTATTTTGATATTGGGTCTCCCATGACTTATTTATTTGGATTTATACCACTTATAATAATTTATTCAATTTTAAAAGATGACGAATTATATTCCCCATCAATGCTGATAACAAGAAAAATTATTAAAACAGTAATGGACGACAAAACTATTAAATAATGTGATTATTTAAATAGCTAATATGCATATATAAATAATTCTTACAATTGATTCTAGCACATAACAAATCATATTTTCAAAAATATCAATAGAAGAATGATCGATTTCATCTAAGAAAATTCATATTTGTTTAATATAATAATCTCTTTCAAACAATAACAATAGATTAATATTATCCAAATATGTCATTATTCATCACATTTGAATCTTTATGAATTAGTATTCAAGAATTGTTTTTTAAGAGAGTAGAATAATATACTCCTATGTAATATTTATATTAAATAAAAAAGAAACTAACATGTGCTAAATTCACGAGTGAGCAAGATAGGGTGATACTTGGATACACTTGTAATTTATATTTTATTTGCACCTGCTTATTTAATGACTTCACCTCCAAATTATTTTTTTTACTACATTTATCTGCACCACAAATAATTTTTTTTACCACAGTTATCTGCACCCACTCATTTTATGAGTTCATTGATTCGGGTGGAATTTACACGTTTTAGGAGCACATGTGAAGCATGTTTTGATGTGGATTTCATTGAATTATGCATTGAATATGATTGTTTAAGCCGAAATGAGAGAAAGGTTGTGTTTTGTCGATTTTGTAGGAAATACGAGGGAATTTGGAGCAAAACACCAACCATACTTTACTGGATCAGGAAGAGGAGTGCACCGTTGGATTCGTCTCGAAAAACGGAGTGGAATGAAAAAAAGAATCGAGTCAATCGGAGGTCGGAAGCTCGAGATATGAAGAGACGAAAAAGCATGCCCGGGTAGAATCGACCCGGGCGGGTAGAATCGACCCGGGCGGGTAGAATCGACCCGGGCGGGTCAAAACCACCCGGGCAAGGGCAGATTTTCATCACTTTCGTATTTGGCCCGGGTGAAACCCACCCGGCCGGGTGGATTCCACCCGGGCAAGGCAACATTTCCAAGAGGTTCGAATTTTGGCCGGGTGGCATGCCCGGGTGGGAGCCACCCGGCCGGGTCACATCAATTTCGGGGTGTTTTGGCCATTTTCTCCATTTTCGAGGGACCTAAGTGCAAATTTCGTCCAAGACTTCTACCCCAACTATAAATAGCTCCAATTTGAGTTTTAGAAGGGAGTCTTACTCCTTTTCTAAGCATTTTCTCACACACAAACACATAGTTGTAGGTGTTCTTCATTTTTAGTTTAATTTCTTCAATAGATTAGATAGAATAGTGGTTTTTACTTCAAATCAAGCTACGATTATCATCGGGCATCGTCTATTACATCGTTTTGTAGCTAAATTCGCATGATCAAGGTGATATTACTCTATTTTGCAATTCAATTTGGTATTTTCTTAATTTCTTCAATCTCTTGTTATTTTATTATGAGTTTGATGTTATTTGTTGTTGTAGTCATGAGATTCTCTTCTAGAACCATGGGCTAATCCTCAATTGCCTTGGGTGTGGATGTTTTGATGAGAATTTAGTGTAATTGTGAATTAATTGCATGATTAGCTTATAATTTGGGTTTTTATGTTTCTAAAGTTGTACTTTGATTGATTCATTTGGTTGATCAACCCTATTAGCAAGCATGTTCGATTATGTTTATTGCAACGAGAGTTGGGTAGCATGATTGGGAGTGTGAGTGTGAGCTTTGATCAATTGAATAGAAGTTAATTAGTAATTAGCTCACCCGAGAGGGGTGTTAATGGCTAGACCGACAACCTTAGACACTAAACGAGTAGAGGTCGTCTAGGAGTTTGGTGAGAGGGCGTTTCATAAGCATTAGTAACCGTGTTGAAAGTGCTTATGAAACACTATCTTAGGGGCTTATGGTATTTGGTTAGATCCTATAATTGCTAATCAATGCACGATGTTTACCTATGCCTTTCGAGGGGGTTTGCACACTTATGTGATAGCCTTTAGCTTGACCCAAATTTGTCGTAAAATCATGTAATTGGTTCACTAGTTCACTTAATTGCTCACAAAACGGAAACACCCGAGGCAATACACTTCTCTTGCACTTTCAATCGAAACTTAGATAGCTTGTTATTTCTTATTACTAGTTCTCATCACTTTAGTTAATTTAGTTTAATATTTTTTGTGCTGATTCCCGAAAATCCAAACATAATCATTTAGTTACTACAATAGCATGATAACTTGCAACTTTAGGGACTCATTCTCACTCAATTAAGTCCTTGGAACGAAATTTTACTTGGTATACTTATCTTACTACTAACGAACCCATACGCTTGTGGGGATCGTATAGTTGTAAAAAGTGCAAAAATACGTCCAAGTCATTCATCCCCAAATTATTTGTATGCACCCTCTCATTTTATGAGTTCACCCCCAAATTATTTGTTTCTCACAATTATATGCCCCAGCTCATTTTATGAGTTCACCTCCAAATATTTTTTTTAAAAAAAAATAATTACATTTAAAAGAATATATTATCCTTTTATTAATTTACACAAAATATAATAAAATAAACCCTAATTTATATATTTACAATCTACAGCGGAGTCATTACAGAGTTACCGTCAATTCACCACCAAATCACCCATATTTTTAGAATAAAATCGTAAAAACATAATTTTTTTAAAAAAACTATCGAATTAGGTACAAATCTCGTTTTTTTTTTCTTTTTAATTTTTCTTCTCATTTTCAAATTTTATTTATTTGCTTTTTCCCCTTTTACTTATTTAAAAAAAAATTAATATAAAATAATATTATAGGTATGATTTTATTATAGTCGGTAATATAATAAATAATAATTGGTAATACCATAAACAGTAATTAGTAATACCATTAATAATCGGACTGAATATGCTCCGGCGATTCAGGAAACAGTTATCCTAGGGTTCCAATTCCTCTTCGACTGCTATGGGTACTGACGGCGGTATGACGGCGGACTACGACAAAGCATCAACACTGGCTGGATTATGCACAGCATTCCCGTGGCTGAAGAATTTCTTGGCAGATCACCCTACAGAGGAGCGTCCGACGCGGCCGGTCGCTCCGCCGATCAGTTTTAAGGATGCTCTTGCTTCTGGATTGCGACCACTTATCCCAGAATCAACCCCACACTCGGATCCACTTCTCTCCCGACCAGTCCACATGCCAATCAAGAAAGGGGATTTCATGTCGATTACAGTGGATGAAACAGAGTATGCGGCGCGTGTGACAGAATACAGCAACTCCTTTATCGGTCCTTTAACGAACGCTAAACGGGACAAGCCATGGGCATTATTGGATTTGAAGGATGCTCTCACCCAGTCTTGGTGTATCAAAGGAAATTGGAGACTTATCCCCCTAGGTCTTGGGTATTTTAATGTCACTTTTGACATGGACGCAGATCGAACTTTAGCAACGAAGCGTGCCAGTTGCTTCTTGAAGCCGGGGATATTCAGATTGACAAAGTGGGTTTGTGACTTCAATCCGTACAAGGTTAACACGTCTTTAGCGCAGGTGTGGGTGCGAATTTATGACTTCAATACTGGACGGAATCGTTAATCTCCGGCATGGCACATGCCCTAGGCACCCCGATCAAAATTGATGAGCGATCTCTAGACAATACTATGGGTCATTTTATAAGGGTTCTTGTAGAAATAGATTTCTCCAAGGATAAGCTTGAAAAAATCCCGATTGAACGAAATGGTCACAGATCTTTTACCTACTTTAAATATGAAAATCCCTCTGCTTTCTATCGCCACTGCTCGATTGTTGGCCATGCTTGGGATAATTGCAACAAACGAGTGAGTCAAGCTCCTCCGCCAGCGGTGGACGTCCCTAAACAGGACACAAAATCGGCCCCACAGCGGGAACCCAAAAAACGCCGACCCCAACGCCGGCATAAATCGCCCCGCGCAGAATTTGTGAAACAGAAAAATTTCCACCATTCAAACAGTTTTGAAGCGCTTGACGACGCGCAGGATCAAGATGAATTCCAGGCAGGGGTTAATGATAATTTAAACAACGGTGTAAAAAACAGTGTGGATAGTATGGACACATCGGCACCTACGGGTGGAGATGCTCAAGAGCATCGGCTAAAGTCTGTAATTTATGGGAAGCAACTTGACTCAGGGGATGCAGAGAAGAGGTCTCCTATAGAAAAGGCACTTAGGGAGAAAGCAAACAGTGAAAACTGTCGTAGATCGTCGTTGACTTCGGTTGCAAACTCGAACTCACCAAAATATAGGCGTATGGCCAAGGCGGCGCTAGGTCGATGGGGAGATGTGGACACATCAGATTTTGAAGGAATAGAGTCAGATAACGAGCTGCCTAAGCACGGCTATGACAGTGGTGAGCAATGATTGTTGTTTTTTGGAATATTCAGGGAGTAAGGAATGTGGATTCACAGAACTTACTCCGCAGTCACTGTACTGCGCATCGTCCGAATTTGCTAGTTATTGTAGAGCCCAAGGTCAGCTTCAGTAATGTTGATTTGGGTTTCTGGAGCTCTCTTGGTCTTAATTTCTATTTTGGAAACCATCGTCAAAATATGCGGCCAAATATTTGGATTTTCTGCAGGAGTTTTTTATGTAATGTTACCACTGTATGTTACTCATCAGACCAGCTGGTGGTCGTCCGCACTACTATTCATAATGTTACTTTTCATTTGGGTTTAGTTCATGCTGCCTCAGATTATATACGCCGACGAATGTTATGGCAATCTATCATCAGCCTACGCCTTAATTCCCTTTGCCTGTTTGGGGATTTTAATGCGGTGACGGGTGCTCACGAGCACGTGGGATTGGCTAACCCAAGTCCAATTGCATGTCGGGAATTTCGGGAATTCATAGCGGACTCGGGCCTATTGGAGATGAATATTTTGGGCCCAAATTTCACATGGGCCATCCGGCGCAAAGATGGAACAGTGGCAGCCTCGCGATTGGATAGAATCATGGCTTCGACGTCATTCATGGAGATGTGGTCATAAGTTACAACCTCTGCACTCCCACGAGCCTCTTCGGATCATCACCCGATCCTTCTCAAGTGTGCAATGGGCCCTCAGCTGGGTCGCCCCTCCTTTCGCTTTCAAAAGATGTGGTTAACTGACTCGCGTTGCTTAGAAAAGATTCGAGGCTCTTGGCAAATTTATATCCCAGCTCCGGATCATATATCACTTGTCAAGTTGAAATTAAAATGGCTTAAAGGCGTCCTGAGGGAATGGAATTCAACGGTTTTCCCTAATGTGCATGCTCGTATAGCAGAAAGTAAGGAGCGGCGGCTGCTTATCCAATGCAAAATAGGAACAGCAGGATACACCCCAACGGTGGCGCAGATGGAGATAGATGAAAGAATTAATTTGCAAACAGCCTTACAGCAACAACAAACTCTATTTGCTAAAAAAAACAGGGTACTTTGGCTATAGAACGGCGACAGAAACACCAAATTCTTCCATAAAATTAATCAACTTCGCAAAGTACGAAAGCCGCTGGAGGCATTGAGCATTAATGGAGTGACGTGCACGGACCAGAATTTGATTGCAACGCACATTCTGGAATTTTACGAGGGCCTCTTTACGGCATCCCCTATTGATACTCAGGCTATGGACTTCTCGACTTTTCATGGACTTCTTGAGGGTCGGGTGACACAAACGCAGAATATAAATTTAACAAAGGCACCCACTTCTGAAGAAATTCGTGCAGCAGTTTTTGAACTATCAGCGGAAAGTGCCCCGGGGCCGGATGGCTTTGATGGATCATTTTTTCAGGGAGCATGGACTATTATTGAGGGAGATATGGTGCGCGCTGCACAATATTTCTTTCGGTGTGCTTTTTTGCCGCATGGATTAAATTCGAATTGGGCTGCATTAATCCCCAAACACGAGGGGGCAGATAAAATTGAAGACTTTAGACCAATAGTACTGGGGAATTTTTTCTTCAAGGCGATTTCCAAGATTCTTGCGGCAAGATTAGGGCCTGTCCTCGCTGTAACCCTCTCAGATTTCCAATTTGGGTTTATTCCAGGCCGTAGCATCCACCATGGAATTTCTTTAGCTTCTGAGGGAATAAATTGTTTAAATAGGACCAAAGTGAATGGAAACATGGCTCTCAAGATTGATATTCGAAAGGCGTTTGACACCGTGAGATGGGATTTTTTGCAAAAGGTGATGAGGATTCTGGGCTTCTGTGAACAATTTTGCAGCTTAATAAATTGTATTCTGAATTCAGCGAGGCTTTCAATTCTGGTGAATGGACAGCCGCACGGGTACTTTAAATGCTCCCAGGGGGTACGCCAAGAAGACCCTCTATCTCCGCTCCTTTTTTGCCTAGCAGGAGAGGTGCTATCGACCATGTTAGATGCGGCGGTAGAAGATGGAGCGCTGCAACCAGCTTTTATTCGACGAGATCTATCATGCCTCGTCTCGCTTCTATATGCGGATGATATTCTCATCTTCTGTCGAGCCACAAGTGCCACTACTCGGGCCATTAGCATGACTTTGGAGTCGTATGGAGCAATGTCGGGACAAATGTTTAACCCTCGAAAGTCCTCAGTATATTTTGGAAAACATGTGAGTTACAATAATAGAAGATACGTTCGCGATACACTGGGCATGAGTTTTGGCACATTCCCCTTCACTTATTTGGGCGTCCCCATCTTTAAAGGAACACCAAAAGCGTAAAAGATGATGGGAATTTCAGATAAAATTTTGAATAAATTTTCGGCATGGAAAGGGACTGCCCTTTCCTCTTCTGGCAGAGTTTATTTGGTAAATCATGTGATAACATCATCACTAGTGCACACAATGATGACAGGTGGCCACAGAGCATGTTGCGCCAAATTGATAGAACTATGAGGAATTTTATTTGGACAGGCTCTGTGGATCGAAGGGGTTTTTGTACGGTCCCTTGGAATAGGATGATTTCCCCAAAGAAGGAGGGTGGACTAGGGATCAGATCAATCTTTTGTGCCAACGCAGCATATCTTCGGAAGTTATCATGGGTTGTGTTAACGGATAAAAGCAGGCCGATGTGTTTTCTAAGAGAGAGGTATATCCCAAATGGCAAGGTAAGGAGCACAGTGATGGATTCCTCGATTTGGAGGGGTCTGCGTCCTCATCTGATCCATGTCACAACCCAAGCAAGATGGATTGTGAGTGATGGTACCTCGGTAAATTTCTGGTTGGATAATTGGTTGGGATACATAATTGCGGATCGCGTAGAAATGCCAAGCTCCGTCCGCCACATGTACACGTTCATGGTTTCAGATTATCTAGTGGATGGTGTGTGGCGTTTGGATGAGAATTTTGTCCGACTGCACCCTAAAATTGTTGAGGACACCACGTCTTATGTTTGCGCTCTAGATGGAGATGAGCGAATCTGGCCAGCCTCAACGCATGGAAATATGACTGCAAAGAAGGCTTATGAGCAGCTGAGGCCGCAATATCCAGAAACAACGTGGGGTGATTGGATCTGGGCTAACTACATCCCACCAAGACGATCTATGGTGATGTGGAGGGCGATACACGGAAAGCTTCCCACCAGGGACGTACTAAAAATGAGAGGTTTTTTGGGCCCAGGAATATGCAGCCTTTGTCACGCATCAGAGGAGACTATTAACCATGTGTTCAGTGAATGTGCGTTCTTCACACACACTTTTGGGAAGATCATGGACCTGTTTCATGCAAGAGTTCACTTGCAGGATGGATTCCAGTGCTGGACTTTGGATGCAATGCGCTGCAACTTCAGTCCACAATTGACAGCTATATGGAGGTTATCGCTCGTCACACTAGTGTGGCAAATTTGGCATTCCAGAAATGCAGTATTATTTGATGGAGCCTGTGTTAGTCCGGAGACCATTCGCGTGGCAGTATGGGCACTGGTGGGAGAAGCTAAACATGGAAAAATGGGCAGCATGCACTACACATGTTTCAATCTGGGAGTTATACATGCCTTTCGATTAATAGGTATCCCAAGAACAGCACCAAAAGTAGTAACGGTTACATGGTCTCCACCGCCAGAAGGGACGATTAAAGTAAATGTGGATGGAGCTGCAACGGGTTCGCCGGGAGCAATTAATGGAGCTGATATCTACCGCGATCATGAGGGTAACTTTCTGGGGGCTTTTGTCATGAATCACGGCAGGGGCTTTGCCTACGAAGCTGAGGCATTGACAGCTTTACATGCGCTACGCCAAGCAGCCAGTCGTGGATGGAGGAGCCTATGGCTTGAGTCGGACTCTACCTACGTAGTTTATATGTTGACAGAGGCAGCCCCACGGATCCCATGGCGGTTTCGTTCTTTGTGGCAGCAAGCGAAGAAAAGCCTTGTAGACGCAAACATGAAAGTAACGCACATATACCGCGAAGGGAATGCGGTTGCGGACAACTTGGCGTCAACGGAGGTAGAGAGCTTCAAGTGGTTAGAGAGGCCGCCGGAACAATTAAAAGTGCATCTATGTCGTGATCTTAACACTGATTTTTACAGATTTGGGTAACTTGTAGAGGAGCCTACCTTTTCCCCTTGGCTAAGGTTTTATCCCTAAGGAGGGTTTTCCGAAGCAAGGTTTTTAACGGGGCTCCGGTCATTTGAACGGCTTGTGTTCACTCTAACTCTTAGGTTTTTCGATCAATAAAAGAACTGAATTTATATAATTAGTAATATCTTATACAATAACAAATAATTTTACACATCTAATTATATTCAGTAATACCAAAAACAATTACTCTGTATTAGTAATAACACGAACAATAATCATTAATACCATTAACAATAATCAATAATACCACAAACAATAACCAGTAATACCAAAAAAAAAAAAAAAATCAATAATACCACAAATAATAACAGTAATACCACAAAAAATAATCAATAATACCACAAGTAATAACCAGTAAATCAGTAATACCACAAGCAATAACTAGTATTACCAAAAGCAATTACCAGTAATACCATAAACAACAATCACTACTCACTAGTGCTACATGCAAAAATAAGTAATAACGCACATAACAATCAATAATACTACAAGCAATAACGAGTAACACCTTAAGCAAAAAATCGGTAATACCATAAAAAATGTATTTGGATATGGTAAAAATTACAGAATACTCATATAGAATTGGAGAAATATGTGACTCAATCAAACTCATTAGTTAAATTAAATTGGAGATTGATCACATAACTAAATATACTCTGTTAAATCGTCGCACACAACTTTGTATGAAGAATGAAAAGCATGCATGGATACATAATTTTCAACAGGCTTGAAAGAGGTCGAGTTGAGGATTGTGAACTAGATGTGGAATCGTTCGCCATAGAAAATCGGGTTCTGATTGAAAATTGCATCAAATATTGCTACATAGTCACATTGTTTAAATATAGGAATGCTATAATCCCTCCTTCAACGTCCCTACTTTGTATCAATTTCTATTTTCACGAATTTCGTACTTAATGTTTATCCCCTTGCTTGCCCATCTCTGTCACTTCATTTCCACCATATTCTGTCCATTTCAAAGTAAATATAGCAAACCAATTAGGGTTTTTTTTTCAAAGCAAATATAGCAAATCAGAAACTGTGGTGAGGTACCCTTTCTTCACCGCCTCTTCAATTTATTTTGACACTCTCTTCATAATACAGTTTTGCAGGAGTGCAAGACAAGATATAAAATACTATAGAAAATTAGGGCTTTTAAATTCTGTAAATGAGAAATTACCTAACATTTCACATCTACCAATTTTGTCGCCGCCGTCCGACCTCTCTCTCCGCTGCCGTCACCGCTTATATTTGCAAATGGTTTGGTCGCCGCCTTTATTCCCCTTCTTCTTCATGCACGGCAAGGCATCGACGTCTTCAGGTCTGGAAAAGCCACAATACCGCCGACGACCGTCCTTCGTCTTCGCCGTCAGTGGCGACCACGATTCCGGCTACAGATCGATCACAGATCGACGACGATTTCAGCTCCCACGGTGCCGCCTCATCTATTTTCATACCCTCCTTTCTGCTCAATTTTCTCCGGCGACTAGCGGCGGAAGGCCTCCATCTTCATCATCCCTCCCTCTAGGTTTTCGATCTATTACAGATTGGAGCCTTTACCGGTGGTAGATTCTAATGGACAGCGCGTGAAAGCCTCTACCTTCTTCGCCGCCTTAACAATGAGAAATTTACCTAGAAATGAAAGTCGTCGTCGCCGCCCTTGTTCGCGCTACTGTCACCATCGTTCTTGGTGGTGCCACCTTCATTCGCGTCGTGTGGAGTGTTATGTTTCACGACTGAGATTCCATTGTAAAAATTAGAGAGACGAGAGAGAAAGAGGCGATTGAAAGTACACAGTCGGTGAAAAAAAATCGAATATGTGGATAATTGGATAAATTAAATCCCAAATGGTAGGGGGTACCGTACACTCGCGTGTACATAAGAATTTGGCAGCAACATAATTTTAAAATAACTATTAAAGAGTACCATCACTGAAATAAATGAAAATAAAAGAGAGGAGGTCCCATTCGAGGTCAAGAAAATACAAGTGAAAACGCCCAACCAATCATGCCCTTATAAAAGAAATGCTAATTCTTATAGTACAAGTGGTTAGGTAAATAATTCACAAAAGGCGTGGGTTACATGCTGCTCCTGGTAGATGCACCCTCCCGATACATGTACTTTTTAAAAAACAGATCTAAGATAGATACACTCTCCCAAATTATCATTTATATCATTTTCTCTCAAAATCATCTATGATAAATGCACCACAAAAACCCTAATTTTCACATTAAAATCCTAATTTTCCCCTTTTCTTCTTCCTCACTCCCCTTTCTCCCACCATTGTTCTTCCTCAACCCGCTACCGCCGCCCTTCGCCAACTCCGTCTCTATTCGCTAGGGCCCTTCGCTCAAACCGTCATCCTCTTTTTTTTTTCTTTTTTTTATCTGCAACAGCGGCGGCGGTGCACGTTCTCCCTCTGCCCAGCGCCGCCATCGCCCTTCGCCCAGCCTCCAGCGCCGCCCCTCCCTCCACCAGTGCGTCTCCTCCTCCTCCATCGTGCGCCACCTTTTTCGTCGCTCATTCTAAAGTTTTTTTTTAATTTTCGACAATAATGAGTCGACCAAAATCACTCTCGTCGACGAGAGTATTTTTGGTCGATCCATTATTGTAGAAAATTTTATTTTTAAATTTTCTTTCAACAAAATCATATCGAAGAGAGTGTTTTTGGTCGACAAACCAGATTCGACTGGAGTGTTTTTGGTCGACTCTAGTTTATCAAAAATATGTTTTTTTTAAAATTTATTTGGGATAGTGGCTGTTGCCGGAGGTGGGGTAGTGGGCGTCAGCCAGAAGTAGGTGGTGGGGGGCGGCGACTACCTTTCCAATTAGGATTAGAGTTAGGGTTACTTTAAATTTAAGGGGAGTGTATCTATCAATTTGTATTTTATTAAAAGGATAATACATGTATTTATATGAATATTTAATTAATAAAAATGAAATGGGAGTGTATCTAACATACCTGGAGGGACATATAACCTACGCCTTCACAAAATGAAAAAGGCCAAATTGGACTGAAACATAAAAGGTCCAAACATGTGCCGGGCCTAGTAAGCATTATATTTCGGCCCAAGCTAACAAGCCAGTAATCTAGGCCTAAAAACGAATTAAACCGGAAATTGGTTCAAAGCCGGCCAACCTCAATGGTCCCGCCTAGGGCTGTTATTCGAGCCGAGCCGAGTATTTAAAGTTCGAGCTCGGCTCGAGCTCTTATCGAGCCGAGCTCGGCTCGACTCGATAACATTGACGAGCCATGAAACGAGCTCGGCTCGACTCGTTAAAGGGTCTAACGAGCCTAACGAGCCTATCGAGCCGAGCCTATCGAGCCGAGCCTAACGAGCCTAATGGAATTTAAAGAAAAAAAATTAGATATCGAGCCTAACAAATCGAGCTCGAGCCGGCTCGTTAGTGAATCGAGTATCTAACGAGCTCGAGCTCGGCTCATTTAACGAACGAGCCAAGCCGAACTCGAGCCTTATCGAGCCGAGCCGAGCTCACGAGCGGCTCGGTTCGTGTAACAGCCCGTAGTCCTACCACTACTTGCCCTTGCAGGCTGGACCACCCGACCAACCAAACCACGCTACATTTTAATGTGAGAATTGTTTATTAATATTATAAAGAAAAAAATATTTTTTGTTGAGAATTTATTAGTGAATTGAAGAGAAAAAGATGAAAAATGGAGTATGTTTTTATATTGAAAAAGTAATGACATTTAATGTAATTTTAAGATATTTAGAAGAGATAATTAGAAAGAATATTTTTTTTATTTTAATCATTTTAGAATGGGGCAATTCAATCAGGACCGATCAAATTGGAAAATGACCAGGAATCTAATTCGCATTAGGTGTGTGATTTTATGTTAGTAAGTCACTTATTCTATTCTGAATGTGATTTTCTATATGTTATAATCATAGATACACTTTTTTTTTTTTTGAAGGGATCATAGATACACTTGAATGACTTCATTTTCAACATTTGAACAATCTAATTTGATTTCCAATATTTTTTATTTTCTTTCTCGAAATTTACGGTACGGTAGGCTGTGGATTATTTCATTATTTGTCTTACAATTTATATGAATTGTATAAAGCATGTAGATGTTCGGCTCGTATTTGGACCAAAACTTTGACACTGAATCTCAATTTAATTTAACTTCAGAGGCATCATCATTTGTTTTATTAGCATCATGCCATCATCAATCAAATTTTTTTTTTTTTACAGGAAAATAGAATCTCATTAATTGGAAGCATTAGGCAAATGCCTTATATCATTTTGAAGGCAAGCTTCAAAACAGTCAGGGGCTTCCTCAAGCCATACATATTCAGAATTGACAGATTTTAAAAAAATGTGCTAGATGGTGGGCGCAGTCCACCGCCTGGCGGAAAGCAAAACGAGCTGCCATGGCCTCTAGAACAGTACTGTTCCCAGCCCCCATGAACCTAGCTCTTAGAGCCCGACATCAACACTTCTCCAGTATTATTTCTGATCACGAAACCAAGACCGAAATTTTACTGGACAGATGAAATATTTTTAGGTATATATTACAGTAATTTGAAATATATGCATCATAAATCTATAACAAATTCTTGTGTGAGTTGATAGCTAGTGTGACACATTTAAATTAAGTGTATTCTCACCAAAGTTTTTTTTTTTTTTAAAACGGCCAAATTTTTATTATATGGGTATCAGGAATACCGAATACTCCAAATCATATCATTCATTAAAAGAATTCCCTCTTGTTATCTTCCAAATCGCCTTTAGCCATTTTAAGGGGTCAGTCCATACTAGTGGACAGTGAAATTGATCGACCGAATTAGTTGATCCTTGGGCCAGATACCGCAAACGAATTTGTGGCATGTCGATAAGTAGTAGTTGTGTACATTGGGAGTTGTAAGTAGGAAGGGTGGCTGGGAGTCCCAATCGTGTGATCTCCAACTACCATCCATCTCACCAAACATATTTATTTCGCTTCCTTACCGGACTACTATAAATATGAGAGATATGTTACCATTGCTTCATCAAACATGGAGGAACAAGGCTAAATTGAAGAGCAGGAAAATGAACATGAAATCCTCCTATATTCATGAGGTAATTTAAAATAATTAATTTAATGTTTTGATTAATTAAGAAATTTATTTGTACTCATAATTATTTATTTTACTTTTGTAGGGTAACATGATTTGTGGAACATTCATTTGAGCAAGATATGTTGTATAGCTGACATGAAAAAGGCACGAGAGTCGGGAACATATACATTACCTCGACCGCGGACCTTCATCATGTTTAGTGTAGGTTATTTTTATAGGTGCAACTATTAACATTCATCAGTATTACAATGTACAATTATTTTATAGTTGTGCTTGAAAATACGAACAATTAAAATGTTGTATATTAATCAAGTAATTGGTGGACGTTAATAATGTCAGACTTATTTTTATTTAAATGCATTTGCTTAGTTTTATCAACTTTGCTGAATTAAACCCATCTTTTTTGTAAGGAAAATGTATGTTGAAAGGGACAAAAAAACGGATGCATTTTGAAGGAGAGATTTGAATTGATCCCTAAATCCGATTCATTGTTGAATGTTGCGATTTGCTTTATCTCAGAAGCGGCTACAATATTTGTATTATTAATTTTTGAGTTGGTCTCTTGTGCATAGTGTGCACGTGTACACTATTTTAAGAGACCAGTCAACCCTTATATTTTAAAAAGGAAAATTTTTTACAAGGTAATTGATGATCAAGCGGTTAGAGTAGTATTTTAAATGTTTAAGGTGTTCGAAATCTGACTGGACTAATAATTAGTTGAATTTTTTTTTAATTTAGTAAAAAAAAATATTTTATAAAAAATACACTTTTTAGACATTAATGAAAAATACCACTTTTCACCACCTGTGACTAAATAATGAGTTGAATATTTTTTTAAAATTTAGTAAAAAAAATTATTTTATAAAAAATACCACTTTTCACCACCTGTGACTAAATAATGAGTCGAATTTTTTTTAATTTAGTAAAAAAATAAAAAATACCACTTTACATTAATAAAAAAATAACTATAGAATTTGTAAAAAATTTTAATCACACTTTTGAAATACATTTTTCAGTAAAAAATTTTACTTTTCAATATTAAATATTACCACTTTTCAATAACAATTGTTACACTTTTCACTAATAAAAATTACCATTTTTCAATAATGAGATTATCATTTTTCAATATTAAACATTATCATTTTTCAATAACTAGAGTTACATTTTTCACTAATAAAATTTACTATTTTTCAATAATAAGAGTTATACTTTTCACTAATAAAAATTAACATTTTCAACAATACAATTTGTAAGTAAAATAAACCAATTTTTAAATACACTTTTCAATAAACAAAACTTATCACTTTACAGTAATAAATATTACAACTTTTCACAATTTTAAAACACACATTTCACTAATAAAAATTACCACTTTTCAATAACAAGAGTTACACTTTTCACTAATAAAAAAATTACCACTTTACATTAATGGAATTACCACTTTTCAGTATTAAATATTACCACTTTTCAGTAATAAAAATTAAAAATTTTCGATAACGAGATTACCACTTTTAAAAAACAAAGAGTTACACTTTTACAAAAATTACCAGTTTTTAAATACACTTTTCAGTAAACAAAACTTACCACTTTACAATAATAAATATTACCACTTTTCACTGTTTTAAAAACTTACCACTTTACAATTATAAATATTACCACTTTTCACAATTTTAAAATACACTTTTCAGTAAAAAAAAATAGGAGTATCACTTTACATTAACAAAAATTATTGCTTTTCAGTAGTAAACATTACCACTTTTCAATAATAATAGTTACACTTTTCACTAATAAAAATAAAAATAACCACTTTTCAATAATGAGATTACCACTTTTCAAAAACAAAGAGTTAGTAATAAATATTACAACTTTTCACAATTTTAAAATACACTTTTCAAGTAAAAAAAATACCACTTTACATTAATGAAAATTACACTTTTCAGTATTAATAATTACCACTTTTCAATAACAATAGTTACACTTTTCACTAATAAAAATTACCATTTTTCACAATTTTTAAATACACTTTTCAGTAAAAAAAAACACTCAATACCACTTCATAGTAATGAAAATTACCACTTTCATTGTTAAATATTAGTACTACTTTTCAATAACAATAGCTACACTTTTCACTAATAAAAACTATCAATTTTCAATAATGAGATTCACTCTTAAAAAATAAAGAGTTATATTTTTCAATAACAAAACTTTTTAGTAACTAATACTAGCATTATTCAATAAGTAATTGTAGAAGTTTTCAACTATTAATTCTAGCACTCTTCACTATGAAATTTTGTCTGCGCTCTCCCAAGACAAAAACCCAATCCTCAGAACAAACTAACCCATCAATGACCATTTGTTTGATAATTCTGTGAAATATTACATATCTAATTTTCTAAATATTATATTGCATATTGCATCCCAATTTCAGAGAAAAGTTACAAATTCATCCAATTTTCTTATTTATTTCAAACAAATTGAAAAAATTTGACAGAAACATAAAATAAATGCCTTACCAATTACCTGTTGCTGCCCTAATCCAAGGATTTCAACTAATTTCCTAATTTGTAAAAATAAAACTATTGCAGAAAAAAAACAAGAAATTTTTTGTTGGTAAAAGAATTCCATTAAACCTCAAAGTGGCACAAGATGTACCAAACAACTACAGTCAATGAAAAATAACAATTCAACAAAACAAGCTAACGCAAAAAACTAAAGAAAAGATCCCAAAAAAACAGATATATATAAAATAAATTAATTAGAATAATGTGTCAATGATAAGAGAAAATATATAGTATTAGTTTTCAATTTAATCTAAAAAAAAAATAGCAATGGAAATTAAAATAACAAAGTTTTGTTAAACTAAACTAATTAAGTTTTTTTTTTATTTAATTACAAAATCATATGCTCTTATACATTATTATAAGTGTTGTTTAATCTTGCCTTTTTATAAAACTGTTATTTTTAAACAAGTAACCTTTTACATGAATATTACTAATTTTCACTTTAAAAAGTCCCAGTCTCACAAAAAAAACTATGAAAAAAAATCTTTTAATAAGAATAATAATAAGTGTATAACAAATATCACTGCAAGAGATAAACATAAGAAGTGGGCAGCAAGTCAGCAACCCACGTAAGTTTGTGTTGAACAAACAAATAAAAAATGCAGTAGTATTAGTTTAAGCAATATTACTAATTCAAATATATTTAATTTAATACTGTAGTTGTCGAGATCATAAATAAAAAATTAGGTCAATTTGAAATATAGGTCTACTAATATATAATTAATATATTTAGTCACTCAACAATAATGCTTAATTATTCTACTATGTATAGTATAAGATATTTTGGATTATAATGGGTCAAATGAAAATCTGAAGCAATCTTATTGTTGTTGAGGAAGTGAATAAACACCCTGTCAAAAAAAAAAAAAAAAGTGAATAAACAAATTTTGGTCAATGATTATTGGTCTAACAATACATAGCATCAGAAAATTTCAGTCTCAATTTCCCAGAAAATGTATCTCATATCAAAATAATTTAATCTTTGATAATCCCATTGGGCCGGTTTCAAGATGTTGAGTACTATATATACATGGAAGTTGTATTGCAAGAATTCGTAATTAAAGAAAGTAGTGCGCTTAATTATGCAATCTGGTTTGGATAATCCCGTGGGGCAGTGGTCAACTGGCCTTTTTGATTGCAGGGAGGACCCTTCATATTGTAAGTAATTATTTTCGTTAATAAACCATTAATTTCTTATTTTCATTTTTTATGACATACTAATTTGATGATTAATATTTGTTGTGTAGGCCTGAAAACTTGCCTTTGTCCGTGCATCACAGCGGGGCAAATTATCGAGATAATTGATAGAGGAAATACATGTAATACATTTTCCTACCCATTTTATATATCGAATTAGTGTTGCAGTTCAATTCAATTTTGTTTGGTTTTTTGGGCATATGATTATATATAGCGAGTGGAACTGCATGCGGTATATATGCTGCTCTGCATATGGTGCACTGCACCTGGTTGTACGCAAGCAGTTATAGATCGAAATTGCGACTACTTTTCGATTTGCCAGAAGCTCCTTGTGGGGATGATATGGTCCATTGTTGCTGCTGCCCCTGCGCTATAACCCAAGAATACAGAGAACTCAAGAGTCGTGGCGTCGAACCTTCTATTGGTAAATCAATCATAACACTACTCTATATATCGAACATCCAAAATGTTGTGCAATGACTATTTAATAATTAATGTTGATGGTAAAATTTATAATTAATATGGTGGTGCAGGGTGGGAGGGAAATGTTGAGAAGTGGAAAAGGGAAGGAGTGACAGTGCCCCCGTTGTTTCCATCTCATATGGCTCGTTGACCTCTCCGATCCTTCTGCCTCGCCTCCGTCGTATAATTACTATGATTGGATTGGATTGTATTGTTTCAATATATAGTAATAGTATGTTTTTACATGTGTATATGTGTAAATATGTAATGTACGAGTAAGGTGCATGACATAATTGTTGTACTGTATATGCTTGGATTGCAGCTGATGTATTTATTTATGTAATAATATTACAATGATTTTTAATAAATGCGAGAAGATTTGTGTATTTTGAAGGCAAAATTTTATTGAGGGGTATCAGGAATACCAAGAGCACAACAATTATCAACAGAAAGTGAGAGGAAAGAAAGAAACTTCATCTAATAGAGAGGGTCAGTTCCTTTCTCCATTCGTTAAAAGTCATCCCGAAACCAATCAGATCTCTTGCCTTGATCCATTGAAACGCTGTAACTCTTATATCGTCGAAAATGGCGTCCCTTCCTCCTCGTAGGGAATGCCATGGAAGCATGCAGCGTTCCTTCGCCTCCAAATAGCCCAGATCGTGCAGTGCCATAACACCTTCCACACATGACTCCACTCCTTCTTCACCCTTGTAGCATGCTTTGAGAAATGATCTAACCATGCACAAGCCGTCTTTAATTTGTTGGGGAGAAGGCTTTAATTTTTTAATCCAATAAAACTTGAATAATAATATAAATAATTCATATGAAAGTATGAAGCATCTCAAAAGCAAAATATATATGCATTTACTATGGAATTATTATATGGTCCAATGTCCATGCATGGTAGGTGATTCATGACATACAGTAAGTTGCAGCTATAACTATTCTACACAAATCAAGAGATATTTACTAGTTAAGAAAATTTAATTGAATGCTTTGATGTTAATTGGGACATTCTGAATCCTTATAGTTGCGCATTGACGGATCCAGAAATTTTTGGTTGGGGGCCCGATTAACATTATTATAAAAATAAAATAATACGTACTCATTATTTTCATCAAAATTTCACATTATAAAATTATCAATACGTCACATTTCATTAAATTAAATTGATCGGATAAGTTGAATTTTTCTATGTTTTGGTAGAAGTTAATACTCCCTCCGTCCCATGATAACTTGCACATTTTAAACGATTCACTTTTAAATTTTTTTTTGAATTTAGTGGTGTAGAGTCAAATAAGAAAGCATATTTTGAATGATTTGATAAAGTGTAAGGAGGATTTAGTGAAATGTAGGATAAAATGTAGACCCAAAATGAGTGAAGATTTTAAAATAAAATGATGTTCGAATATATATTAATTTTGTGGATTATTTTTATATCAGGAGTGTACAAATAATTATAGAACATAGTAATAATTTTAATATGTGTAAAATTACCAAAATACCCCTAACAAATTTACAAAATTAGTGGGGGGCCCACTGACCCCCTGGGCACTACCTAGGTCCGTTACTGGTTGCAGGTGAAGATGTTGAGAATGTTCAATATATTGAGTTTTTAGAACTGGATTTTTAAATTCCAAAATAAATTGTTTTGAATTTTGAAATTCTAAATCCAATCTTATGTTACCCTTATATAAAGAGTGAATAATTTGGGATGGTCTGGTATTCACCCGGTGGCAAGTTACCAAATGCATGTGTTTGTTAACGTGTCATTTATCACGCAAGTCACCTGGCTTTTCTCCTCAAAGCTCTTTTGTTTCACCTCTTTCTTCACCTTCACGGCTGTTCGTCTTCGCCAAGATAGTTCTCGGATTTCGTTCTCTCGACCTTGTCGCCTTCACGATCGCGATCGTTCGTCATCATCTCTCCGCAGGATAGTTCCATGATTTCCTTCTCTCGACCTTGTCGCCAGGTTAGTTCTCCATCTCTCACGGATTTCCTTCCTTCACAGTGTACTTGGGTTTATGAATTAACGTTTTCTCTCTATTCTTGTGTTTCTAGGTTTATTAATTTGTGTTTGCTTCCTTTTGATTCTCGACTTTTTGGATTTTAATTTGGTTTTTCAATTTTTTGAGTTGTTCTGCTGAATAGTGTAAGATTTATGTATTTGTGTAAGATTTATGAATTTGTTTATGCTTTTACGTTTTCCCTCTATTTTTGTGTATTTGGGTTTATCAATTTGTCTCTGCGTCCTTTTGATTTGACCTTTTTGGATTTGAATTTAGTTTTTCACATTTCTGCGTTGTCTTGTTGCGTCTAAGATAGATGAAACTTATGGACTATGGTGGTGTTTTGATATACGGTGCAATTTTATTTTATTTTGTAAAAAGAGGGCTTTTGTGTGTGACTAATAACTTGGGTAGAGTTCATTCTACTGCAAAAGACATTTTTTCAACAGTTGGAGAAGTTTAGCAACTTAACACCCTCCTTCAAGACTGGACCAAGAAGCTAAGAAGCTTCTACTGCAAAAGAGAGATTTTCAACAGTTGGAGAAGTTTAGCAACTTAGCATCCTCCTTTAAGATGCTAAAATGACTAAGAAATAGTTAAAATAGATACTATAATCTGGAATGAGTTCTTCAGCTTTAACTTAAGGATGTGTTTCTCTCTCTCTCTCTTTCTTTCTTTCTTTCTTTATTTGTTTTTTTTTTTTTGCTTGCCTGTGGGATGACTAGAAGTATGTAAATGCTCTAGGTTTAAACTTGATATCTGCTAGCTTAGGTATGTGATGTTCTGTATCTGCTGTTCCAGTGAAAATAAAATCACATTTCAGATATTTCATAATTCTTACATATCTTCTGGTGAACTTTGAGTCACACTGGCGATTGTGTAAAAAAAAATGGGTATAAAGATGTATACTACACATGTGAATCGATCTTATATACAAATCCAACTGTGTGTGTTATCAAGACTGCAGAATTAGAAACAATAGAGCTACAATTTCATAAAATAATTGAATGTCATGTCTCCATTGATTCTGTGGTATAAGAGGCAGGAGTTGGAACGTTTTTCAGTATTCAAATGAGTTGGGGGACCTGTTATGTCAACTTGCAAAGGAAAGTTAGAAGTGTAGGATAAGTTCCCTGAATTTGTTGTGTCTTGTTGCATTGTCACATTTTTAACTTTTGGTGGCCTGTAGCTGCTTGGTGGCAGTCATGCGCATGAACTTATTTTGATATTCAAGGCACTTAGAATGAGTTGATGCTTTATTATTTTGGTAATGAATCTTCACTAAAGATAATATTTTGGGGTAATGATACTGTAGCTGAAATGTTTGTTTGCTAATACAAAAGTTGAATCTTACACTATGTATAAGGTGTGAATAATCTTGCGATGTGCGGTATTCTTTGGGTTGAATTTACTGATGCAATTTAAAATTCTAAAATTTCTTTGAATTAATATCTTTTTTTTTTTGTCGACCAAAAGGATTTTATTAATAGGAATTAAGGTAGGTAGTACAATTAAGATGGTACAAGAGGTACCAAAATAACACAACAACAGAAAGGAATTTTGTAACAGTAGCTTTAAGGTTCAACCGTTTTCTTCCCTTGTTAAACAAAAAAATTCAGATTCTACACAACTGAAATGACTTTGCTTCTATTTTGTTAGTTTGTGTTGGTGAGGGATTACATTGTAAAGAGTGATTAGATTATGATTGTTAGAACATTCATGCGCTCACCAAGTGTTTGGTAAATTGTTGCTAGAGATCATCTTAATCTAAGTTCCTAAATTGTTACTTTCCTTCTTCGTGTCGTTGCTCTATGTCTGCTTTTTCATTTTTTATTTCTCCTTGGTCTTTCCCATGTCTAATATTTTGTTTGTTTTTTTTTGTATTCTCAGGTTTTTTTGTCCCGTTTCTCGAGTTTCAGTTCCAGGTATATATTCACATTATCTGAAATTTTGGTGTAGTTAACTGAAATATTCATTTCTCATTTATAAGCAGGATAGTTCTCTGATTTTCTTCTCTCGACCTTGTCGCCAGGTTAGTTCTCCATCTCTCACGGATTTCCTTCCCTCACAGTGTACTTGGGTTTATGAATTTGTCTATGCTCTCGCATTTTCTCTCTATTCTTGTGTTTCTAGGTTTACTAATTTGTGTTTGCTTCCTTTTGATTCTCGGCTTTTTGGATTTTAACTTGGTTTTCCAATTTTTTGAATAGTTCTTTACTTCTTTTGTGGTGGTAAAATCTCATTTATCTGATTTTTTATGCTCACAATGTAGGATATCTGTCCATAGTGCAGAAGAAGCAAGTACATCTTGATTGAGATGTTGTGTTTGCTTGTTTTGTTGTTAGAAAATACTATAACAATTAGGGGTGGGGAAGGTACAAAACTTCTTTAGGTTAGTTACTGGCATTTGCTAACATTTACTTCTGTTGGATAGTTATATAGTTTTTGTGACTATTAAGGATTGCACTCTACCTAAAAAATGACCCGTGTATGCATAGTCGAATATCCACAGTTACAAGTCAGAAAGAGGTTGCTAGATAGGTTTATGTTAGTTTGAACCAGAGCAACATTATGGAGGAGCTGCTCCTTAATCTGCCTTACAATGAATGCCAATTGTATCCAGATGGGATGTATGATGATTAGTTGGGTATTGATACAGTTTTTTATGTTTCTTGAACTACTTGTCTGCTATTTGTACAAATAAGAATGATTTGGACTACAGAAAGGAAAGAAATGAATTTTGTAACAGTAGCTTTACGGTTCAGTCGTTTTCTTCCCTTGTTAAACCAAAAAATTCAGATTCTACACAACTGAAATGACTTTGCTTCTATTTTGTTAGTTTGTGTTAGTGAGGGATTACATTGTAAAGAGAGATTAGATTATGATTGTTATAACATTCATATGCTCACCAAGTGTTTGATAAATTGTTGCTAGAGATCATCTTAATCTAAGTTCCTAAATTGTTACTTTCCTTTTTTGTGTTGTTGCTCTGTGTATGCTTTTTCATTTTTTATTAATCCTTGGTCTTTCCCATGTCTAATATTTTGTTTGTTTTTTTTTGTATTCTCAGGTTTTTTTGTCCCGTTTCTCGAGTTTCAGTTCCAGGTATATATTCACATTATCTGAAATTTTGGTGTAGTTAACTAAAATATTCGTTTCTCATTTATAGCAAATTAAGAAGAAATTGTTTGTATTGGAGGATGACTGTGCTAGAGCTGGTCATTTGGTCTTTTAACATGTTTTAGGAATTTGTACAGATCTTTGAATTTGCTGGTTTTTAAATACGTGATTCATATTTGTCCTAACATTAGAGTATAATTGAATTCCAATCTGTGATGATTTATGTGTGTAATTGTGCCTTTTGTTTTTAGTGTGGTGAGAAAGGTTTAGCACATGATCAAATTACATAATGAGAAAAAAAAGAACCATTCTTATATTTAGCTAGAGAAACTTCATACATGGCTGAAAAAAGATTAACAAAATTATATATCAGGACATTAGTTCTATGTCTTAGCAAATAGCTAACTCTACCACTTCTGCTATTGTTGGGATATGAATCCTAGAACAAGTCCTAAATGATGAATAAAAGATAAAAGATAAAGTTTTGATAAGCCAAAAGAAGACTTGAATATTTTCTAAGTGTTGACTGATCTAGTTTAGTTAAGTTGAAGTCATCTTGAGCAGATCAGTAGAATTCAAAAGACAAGTACTAGTTTTTAAAAGACAAGTATTATTGAAAGATAAGTACGATTTATAAGTACTTCATATTTGTTATTTGTATATGTTAGATTGTTATTGAGCTATGAATAATTGTTGTATAGAGCTCATGTTTTTATATGTAATAGATTAGTTTTATTGTATAGTTTATAAGTTGACTAAGCTTGTATTATGAAAGCTTAAAGTAATGTAATAGTCTTGTTAGGATTAGTTGATAGGACTAGATTAGTTCTATGTTATAAATGTGAAGAAGTCTACTACACTAGATAAGTAGAAGATGCAGACTACTACACAAGACAGGTACGACTTAAACAAGACAGGTCAACTTGAAGTTAGTTACAAACGCGTATTGAAGATAAAGATATAGAAGTTAGTTATGGAATAACTAATTAACTGAAGAAACGCGTGGAAGAAGAAATTTCAGTTAGAAGTTAGTTTTCAAGAAAAGTTGGTTACAACTAACTGAGTTCTTGATTTCTAGAATCTATAAATACCTCAAGGTGTTTCTCATTTGAAGACTACTGAAATATTGATACTGCAAGCATTGTTGAAGATTCAAGTGAAGAAATTACTCTCAGAGTTTGAAGTTCAGAAAGTGAAGCTACACAAGACAAGTGAAGATCAGAAGGCTACTACTGAACGAAGAGAAGTTTTATTTTCGTTTACTGTTTCAAGTTGCTAGTTACTTGTAAAATAGCTAGTAAGATCGAAGATATATCTGGAGATATAATCGAGAAGATCTAAGTCTTATTTCTTGGGACTTAAAGCTACAAGAACATATTACTCGATTGGAAGAGTTAATAAGAATTTCACAACTGGGTTTGTGAGAGTGGATGTAGACAAGTTGTCGAACCACTATAAATCTCGTGTTTGATTTACTTTACTGTTTTGTTTGTTGTTTAATTGATTAATTGTTTAGTTAATTGAATTACATAACTGAGCTAGACTAGTTGAGTAAATACTGAAACAGAGTTCTCGAATTAAGTTGAGTATAAACTTTAATTGGGCTCATTGTTAATTTCGTATTCCGCACATTGTAATTCTGATATATCGAAAGATTTTAGAAAAGTCTATTCACCCCCCTCTAGACATTTTCTTTAGCTTCCCTCGATATTAACTCAACTTAGGGACCTACAAGTGGTATCAGAGCAGTAGTTTTCGAACTGCTGTTTCTTGATAACCGACTTAAGACTTAGGGTGAAGTCTTGGTCCTTGATTGTTCTTGTATACGTGTTCCTGATCAAATATTCTTGTTATATCTGTTTAGTGCTCCCTGTTCTTGACTTATCTGTTATTCTTGATCATAACTCGACTTAGCACTTATTTCTTGAAATCATGTCTCTTGAGATCAGCGCTAACAAGTTACCTAAGTTCCAGGTACAAGACTATGACTATTGGAAACTAAGGATGGAAGCCATCTTCAGTTCCACTCACGACTTAATGATCTCCGTCATCACTGAAGGTCCGATAGTGACCATGATCCCAAACACTGCTGCCCTCGACGCAAATCAACCCGTGGGTACACTCGTCAAGAAACCAAGGTCAGAACTAACCTCAGAAGAAATGAGACAGAATAATTTGGATAGCTTGGCCAAGAATTACATCTTACACACTCTTCCTAACGAGTATCTGGGAAAAGTGTTAAAATGTAAAACTGCCAAAGAAATGTGGGATCGCTTAGCCATCATTTGTGAAGGGACATCCCTAATCAAAGAAAGCAAGCTTTCCACTGCAGTCCAAAGATTCGAATCATTTCATATGAAAGCTGGTGAAACAATAGACCAGTTGGATACTCGTTTTACTAAAATCATGAATGACTTGGAAGTCCTTGGTAAATCTTATACTCCACGTGAAATCAATCTTAGGATTCTCAAAAGCCTTGATAGTCGATGGAAAATGGTAAAAATGCTTGTTAAGAATACCCAAGATATAGACGTATGGACAGCAGAAACCATGTTTCAAACTCTAAAGGCCCATGAGTTTGATCTAGACGAAGATGAACCCATAGTAAGTAGTGACAGAGAACATGCTGTATCTAAGAACGTTGCTTTTAAGGCTAGTTCGTCTAAGGTAGATAGGTCTAAGACTAAGACTAGGTCTGCTTCTGTGAAAGACGAGTTAGATACTGATCTTAGTCTGAAGGATCAGGTAAACCTCATGGTTAGAAAGTTTGATAGGCTGAATAAACGTTTCGGAAGATATAAGAAGTTCTATAGAGAGCATAGAGGGTCTGCTTCTAAGAACTCGTCTGAGACCAGACGAGACCGAAACTCGTCCAAAAGGAGAGACGAAGTCTCGAAAGGTAACAGACAAGATAGAGAGTCTGATGGTAGGAAGATTACTCGTTCTGATAGACGTGATAAACGAAGGAACAACTCTCCTGTTAAAAAGGCTACTAATGATCTCTTGTGCTATAACTGTGAAAAGCCAGGTCACTACATATATGAATGTCCAGACCTGAGTACCGATGATCGAGAAGAACGCAAAGCACGAAGGGAAAGAAGATACAACCGTGGTAAGAAGGCAATGATGGCCAAATGATGACTCTGACTCTGAGTCAGACGAGTTGCCATCATCCTCATCTAGCTACCCGTCTGAACCAGATCACGATGAAGCTTTCATAGTAGATGATGGTCTATGCTGCATGGCTAAAATCGACCAAGAGGTATCATCTGCTACATCTTTTCAATCTTGTGATGAATCAGAATCTGATGAAAGTGACACTGCCAGTAGCAAAGTAGGGAGTAGCCTTCAGCACTCTACTAGTGCAGTTGAAGACGACCTCCTACTTGCCAACAAGGCATTCATTGAAGTCAGTGACGAAAACATCATTTTAAGACAAGAAATCATTGATCTTAAGGAAGCCCAGTCTAAAGTAGATCCTAATATAACAGTCCTAAATGAACGCTTGCAAGAAGAGTTGAGTCAACTCAAAGACAAGTGTGCATTGACAGACAAGTTGTATCAAGACCTACTTAAGACACATGCTACTGAGAAACATGAATTCAATGTTTTACAAAGCAAGTTCAAAAAGCTTGAAGAACGTAATAAGTTCTTAGAAACCGAGGTTGTCACTTTAGACCTTAAACTTACTGACCTGGTTAACTCTTCAAAGGTTAACCTTGAACTGTCAGATAGGTATAGGGCTCCTGCTGACAAGACAGGCATAGGTGCTGAGACATCAAGCTCGTCTACTCTAGTTCCTAAGAACCCTACTATTTTCATCTCAAGCTCTTTGACTAATGATAAAGGAAAAGAACCAATGATATACGATATTGACACTCCAACTAAAGGTACTGTACCAAAACAAGCTCAAGTTAACATTCCAATTAATTACCAAGGAAGGTAAAAAGAAAGTTAACAACAAGCCTGTTCCGCTTAAGACAAGTCAACAAAGGACTAGGAATCGTGGACGACCAAATCAGGTCAGATACGAGGATTGGTATCCCGAGGAGACTAGTAATAGACAAGTACAGACTAGACGACAAGAGTCTAGACCTCCTTTTATAAGGCAGTCTCAACTCTACTCGTCTAGACCTAGACAGGAAGGTCCAAAATATCGTACACAAGCGGTTCTATATCCTCCACCTTTGTCATATGATATCAAAGGAGAAGAAAGACCTAAACATGTCTATAAACCGTATGGACCTAATGCATACAAACCTTACTCTGACTATCATAGACAAGTGCCTGCTCAAGTAGAGATTAAGTCAAAAGGCTATCTCCAAAGAGTAGACCCGAACTCGACTGATAGGCCAGATAAGGACAACAAGGTCTTATTTTGCAACAAATATGGTCGAAAGCTTAGAAGATCAAACTTGTTCAGGACTCCAATGTACATTTGGATTCCATTGAACTCGACTAACCCCCAAGGACCCCAATAAACAAGGAGGGTACCTAAATTATGTAATATCATCTATTGCAGGGTCGACTCGATCTATACAAGAAGGGTGGCTCAACAGGAGAAACTTGGTACATAGACAGTGGCTGTTCGCACCACATGACTGGTACCAAGACTCTCTTATCAAGCTACCATGAGCAAGAAGGACCAAAAGTGATATTTGGTGATAGCTCCACTGCTGTTACTAAAGGATTTGGTTACATTCGGAATGGAGACATAGAGATTCAAGATGTTTCTTATGTTGAAGGCTTGAAATACAATTTACTCTCTATTTCACAATTTTGTGATCGTGGATACAAGGTGCAGTTCAAGAGTCGCAAATGTGAAATCATTGACAAAAGGACACACACAGTCCTACTGGTCGGCATAAGACAAGGAAGTGTGTACATAGTGAACTGGAACAGTTGTCCGAGGGACACCTGTCTACTTACTAAGAATCCTAAAGAACTTGGCTGGCTCTGGCATAGACGCCTCTGTCATCTAAACTTTAAGGTTCTTAATAAGATAGCCAGAGACTACCTTGTGGAAGGTATTCCCAATGAAGTCTACTATAAGTCACATGTATGCACATCCTGTCAGAAAGGTAAACAGGTAAAGGGTTCTTTTAAATCTATTTCATCCCTCTCAACAAGTAGAGTTCTTGAACTTCTACATATGGACTTACATGGCCCAATAACTCCTCCAACTTTGAACGGTAGAAGGTACACACTTGTTGTGGTAGACGACTATTCTAAGTTCACTTGGGTAGTCTTCTTACACAAGAAGAGTGATACACAAACACTTTTGCCTGATCTGTTGAAGAAGTTACAGGTTGAGAAGAATCAGTCAATTGTCAAGATCCGTAGTGACAAGGGTACTGAATTCATTAACTGCTATATTAAAGATTTTTGTTCTAAGCGTGGCATCCAGCACCTTACTAGTGCAGCAAGGACACCACAACAAAATGGAGTAGCAGAGCGAAGGAACAGAACTCTTAAGGAGGCCTGCAAGACCATGCTGACAGAGTATAATACGCCTCAGAAGTTTTGGGCAGAAGCTATCAATACTGCATGCCACTCACAAAATAGAAGTGCTATCAATAAAGCACTAGGTAAGACGCCCTATGAGGTATGGAAAGGTAGAAAACCCAGAGTTTCATATTTTCATATATTTGGATGTAAGTGTTTCATCCATAACAATGGGAAAAGCAAGTTGAATGCATTTGATGCTAAAGCAGACGAGGGGATATTCTTAGGATACTCCTCGACTAGCAAAGCATTTAGAGTATTCAACTACTCAACCCTTTGCGTGGAAGAAACACCACATGTGGTTTTCGAAGAATCTCAACAGGACACGTCTACCAACAAGATCAGTGAGAAAGTTACTGAGCTAACTATCGAATCTGACAAAGATTCAGAGGTATATGAATCCGTTCAAGCATACAATCCATTCATGAAAGCTCTCGAGTCAGATGACCAGAAGAAGGTAAGTGCTCAAGGTAACTCTACTAGACCAGTTGACATGCCTAAACTAGTCGACTCGTCTACTCCTATCAAATCTTCTGATGATAATGATGTTGACATGCATGATGCTGTATATGATATAGATGATAGTATTATTGTTAAGAATAGAAATACATGGAAATCAGCGCATAATACTGAAAATATTATTGGTGACTCTACTGTTGGTGTGAAGACTAGACGACAACTCTTTGAGTCGCAAGAACAATCTAGTCCATCTTTGTTTTGCTGGTGTTGTTTCCTCTCATCTATCGAGCCTAAAACCATTAATGAGGCATTGGCTGATAGTAATTGGATCATCGCTATGCAAGACGAGTTGAATCAGTTTGTTCGAAACGACGTCTGGGAACTTGTCGATAGACCGAAACATCATAATGTAGTTGGTACTCGATGGATTTTCAAGAATAAGAAAGATGAGAATGATGTAGTTGTTCGTAATAAGGCTAGACTAGTCGCCCAAGGCTATTCACAAGCTGAAGGCATAGATTATGATGAAACATATGCTCCTGTTGCTAGACTAGAAGCCATTCGATTGTTCCTTGCATATGCTGCTTACATGAAATTTACTGTATATCAAATGGATGTTAAAAGTGCATTTCTTAACGGTATTCTTGCGGAAGAAGTGTATGTTGAACAACCCCCAGGTTTCGAAGTCAAAGGTAACCAGGTATACAAATTAAAGAAGGCCTTATATGGACTAAAGCAAGCTCCAAGAGCCTGGTATGATACTCTTTCTCAATTTCTATTAGAAAATGGTTTTACTAAGGGCAAGGTAGATAGAACCTTGTTTAGAAGACAAGAAGGGAAAGACATTTTACTCGTCCAAATTTACGTAGATGACATCATTTTTGGTTCACCTAACAAAAAGCTGAGTGAAAGTTTCTCAACACTCATGCAAAGTAAATTTGAGATGTCTATGATGGGTGAAATGAATTACTTTCTTGGACTTCAAGTAAAACAAACCCAAGAAGGGATTTTCATAAATCAAGCAAAATATACTCGTAATCTACTAGACAAGTATGGTATTAAGACATGTAAATCTTCTGGAGTACCTATGCAACCTACTTACAGGATGGATCCAGACGAGAATGGTAAATGTACTGATCAAACTCATTACCGAGGTCTTATTGGTTCATTACTCTACTTGACTGCTAGTAGACCTGATATTGCATTTTCTGTTGGTGTATGTGCTCGCTTTCAAGCTAATCCAAAAGAGTGTCATATGGAAACCACTAAAAGGATATTGAAATATTTGAAAGGAACCATCAATCGTGGTATATGGTATCCTTCAAATGATGATCTATCTCTAAGTGGCTACTCTGATTCTGATTTTGGTGGTTGTAGAATAGATAGGAAATCTACATCTGGTTCTTGTCAATTCTTAGGTACAAAACTCATTTCATGGTTTTCGAAAAAGCAGACAAGTGTTGCTACCTCTACTACTGAAGCCGAGTACATGGCTGCTGGTAGTTGTTGTAGTCAATTATTATGGCTTATTCAACAGCTTAGAGATTATAATATTTGTGAATCAAATGTTCCTATATTCTGTGATAGTAATAGTGCTATTGCCATTACACAAAATCCTGTTCTGCACACACGTTGTAAGCATGTTGATGTGAAACACCATTTCATACGTGATCATGTAGAAAAGAAGGATATTCGCATGGAAAAGATTCATACTGATTTTCAAAGAGCTGATATTTCACAAAACCATTAGCTGAGGCCCGATTTCGTGAATTATGCATTAGTCTAGGACTAATTAATCTTGATCCTACTAGTGTGTAGAGATGTACTAACCATATAGGTACAGTCCTAAGAAGAAAGGAGAAATAGACAAGTTACCACAAAAGGCACAGAGCACTCATCTACTCACTCAACAGACAGGTATACAAGGTCAGACAAGTTGACCAAACAACCCGATGAGGAAGCTGGTAAAGCTGAGGGTAATACTAAGGGAATAAACATTTAAGGGGGAATCCTTGATTTCTTAAAGATCCTTATGTTGACCTTTTAGTTTGGTAACAGTCTTCTTGTTTGAACCTTGATCATTGACTTAAATTAATATTCATTCGAATTATTCTACTCGACTATCTGTCGTACAAAATAAGACAGGTACATAAATTTGTTCGACGTTCAGAATAGACACGCACAGTCGAAGGGGGAACTCGACTAGTACTCATAAGACTACTCGTCTTGTGAAATTAAGTCTACTCGCCTTATGAAGATTAGGCCTACTTATCTGTTCTGGATAGACTCGAACAGACAAGCTAAGTTTTCTTTGATTTAAATGGGTTATGTGTTAAGTGTTTACTCGAAACAAATTAAGGATATTAAAGTAATTTGATAGTGTTAAAATTTGAATATCCTAGAAATTGGATTTATACACCCCCAGTTAATGAGGTGTACACATTCATTTCGCGCCAAAATATGAATATGTTAGGTCAGGTGAGTACACTCCTCATTCTACCAATAAGAAAGGCGGATTTCAATTTTTACAAAATCAAATCACATTTTCGTCTCGGTTCCGTAACCGAATGCCAAGAGTCCCGACCGTTGGATCTAATCCTTCGATCTTGACCGTTGGATCAAAAAATTCAGTTTTAAACAAAACCAAACACTTGCACACATCTTAACCCACGTTTTCATAACTCTACTAATTGCTGACAGTTGATTTCTTGCACAATCTATTCTCTTATTCATAACAAATCATTCACCATGTCTATTTGATCGATTTTCGATGTAAGTTCCAACATGCAGGCACCATTCGATCTCGGGAGATACATAAATGACAACAAGGTGCATGTTGAACCATCCCTGTTTTTCAAAGGCAATCACAAGGAAGGAAACATGGAAATCTTGACCAAATGCATCAGATGCGGTCTAAAGCCCTACCTAGAGGCATTTCCTCAAGTTGTTTTGGAGGAAGAGGTTCTGGAATTTTATGCCAACGTCAATAGACAAGGAAATGTGATAGAATCCTTTATTGATGGAAATCGAGTGGAAATAACTAGGGAAGTTATGTTCGAAAGATTAAGGCTACCCATCGGAACGATTGATGTGGAGAAGTATGCTGAAGGACAGGAGATGAAGTATTTGAGCATCTTCTGTGGGAAGAAAATGAAGCTCAAGCCAGATGGTAAAGCTCCTACAGCCAAGAAGGGTGAACTCTTGGAAAAATATCGCACTCTGCTGGACATAGCAAGCAAGATGCTTCTATGTGCCACTGGGTCTCATGACTCAGTTACCCAAGCCAAAACAAGGATAATGGCAGCTATCTATGATGGAATTACTGAGGGTAATTGGTTTAAGTTGATAGCTGACAGGATGATGTACTTCGAAAGAAGTGTTAGGGGTGGATGTTGATACTCGAAATTGGGTAGTATCTCAAGCAGTTGGATATGGAAACAAGCTGAGTATATTACTTCCATTTTTGCTGCCCAACAAGAGTGATTGGAGCAAAGGAAAGCCATTTCATCCTCTTAAGTTTTACTTAAAAATTGAAGCGATGAGGAAGCAGGCTGCTGCGAGGTCAGCTGCCCCAAGGCAGGTTCAAATTGATGATTCGGAAGTGTTGTCGTATGCCAATTCATCCAGTTCTTCACAAGCCGAGTCTGAAGAGGCAGAGTCCAGTGCAGATGACTCAGAGAAGACTCAGTCAGATGAAGAGTCGACTCAAGCGAAGGAGTCGAGTGAACAAATTCCTGAGATGTACACTCTCGTGAGAGTTGAATCGCCTACTCGTCCAGTCGAGTCGAGTATATAGGTTGGTACTTCTACTCAATCTGTTTCAATTCCTCTCTCTCTCCCATCTACTTCTATTCGAACCAAGGCTAGATCACATCGATCTAGACCTCGACCTGTACCCCCAACCTCACAAGCACTGGCAGCACGACCGCTGAGAGCCAGTCATCCCCTAAACACTCCCATAAGTGATACAACTGATACTCCGACAGTTGTCACACCAAACCAAGCCACATTGGAGCCCACAGAAACCACAGTCCACACTCTCTCTCTACCCTCAACAGAATATGTTGAACCTCCTAACCCATCTACTTCAGATAAGACGCCAGTTGCCACTGCAACGACTGAGATAGGGACCCCACCTACTCAGACCCCGTCTGAAGTTAGATTTGAATCCTTGGTATATTACCCCATGAGCCTAAGAGAAAAGAGAATCCGTTCGAAGATGAGCAGAAACTTGAAGAAGAAGCTCTCGGCTATTGAAGTCGACTATGAATCAGAACAGTTTGAAAAACTTCTAAGAGTATGCACTTGGGTGGCATTGAAGAAGTCTGGCACAGATGATCTTTTCGAAGTCATCTTAGGAAAGGGAGGCATCTCAAACTTTATGGACTGGGAAATGGAACAGAAGGAGACCAGTGGTGTTCAAGATCACTCCGAGTTATTCCCAGCTCATGCCATCACTGCTCTTGCTAAGAGATTGCTACACATTTCTGATGATTTGATGTGCTCGGAATCAAAATTTGATGTGGGTATTCAAGTTTCGGATTCGGATTTTGCTGAAGATATGGTTATGACTGAAGCCACACAAGCTGAAGAACTCCAGTCTACTGATCCTATATTGGACTTAGACAATGTCTCAAATCAGTTGAGAGGCATTGTGTTCAGATTTCAAGTAGATCATGCTAACAGTCCAAGGTCAGATTTTGCATTCATTAATCGATATTCTGATGATTTACTTCCCATTGAACTTTGTGGATATATGGAGAAGTTGCACGCTTTGTTAAGAAAGGACTTGGCTGAAGCTATAAGGAAGGCTAAGGAAGCTAAGTTAGCTATAGTGCCTTATTGTCCGTTTCCAAGTCTGAAAGCCATAGCTGGAAGTGTGTTTCTAGATTCAGAGGTAGTAGAAGACGAGGTCTTAACTACGGCTACAAAAGGTCAATTGATTGAAGTAATAGATATTGCTGATAAGGTGATCATGGAAGAAGCCATTCATGCTGAAGTTGGTCAGTCTTCTCAAGGATTTTCCACTGCTTCCTTAGATGAGTTGAAAGCAGATTTGAAAGGTGTTATAAAATCGTCCATTAATGATTTTCTCAAATCTGATGTGAAGAAGACTCTTATTGAACAAAACAATGTCCTTGTGACAAGTTCAAAAGATATGATCGTGAATGCAGTTAATCAGATAGATGATGAATTCAGACAGCATATGTTTGAGCAGCTTGAAGGATTTCTCCAAGATCAGGTTGAATACTTAGAGAAGAGTTCAGTCGATTTTGCTCGCGTTCTAGCTACTGAATCCAGAAAGTTGGAAAGAGTCTATAGAGCAAGAATCGAGGTTGCTGATGTTCAAAGGAAGGAAGCTTATGATCAGTTAGCTCAAGCTCAACAACTTATCTCTGCTATGACTGATGAAAATAGGAAGTTACGTTTGACCGCGACACATTTTAAGAATGAGTTGAACTTGTCTACTCAAAAGCTGGAGTTGGTGGCGACCAAGCTGGACAAGTTGAGTCAAAACAGTTCGCATGAGAAGCAGATTGCAAGAGCTACGAGTCTAATGAAACAAGCTATGTATGAAGAGATGACTCGTTTCACTTCTCTTTTCTCTCTCCAGGCTACTGATGAAGCCAAAAAGGGGGAAGAGACAAAGAAGACAAAACCAATGAATACTAGTGCTGAGATTAGTGCTGAAGCTGAAATTGAAAAATCTAAATCCAGTGCTGAGCCAGAAGCAAAGGAAGCTGCTGAAGCTATGCAAGATCTCAGAAGGCCTAAGAGAGGCAGAGGCAGGTTGGTTAAAACTGCAGAAGTTGAGCAAGCTAAAGCTGAAGCTGAAGAATTGAGGAAGAAGGAGAAGGGCAAAGTTGTTGCATCGCCTGAAGTTGAAGCTCAAACTCGACTGATATCTAAAAGGAAATCTATTCAGATAGAAGAGCCTAAAGAGATGGAGACAACAACAAAAGTGAAAAAGCAGAAGGTTGTTGATCCAAGTGATGAATCTCACTATGCAAGCAAAAAGAAGATAGAAAAACATATTGAAAGATTGCAGAAGCTGAAGGCAGATGAAGAACAAGTGGAAGACCAGTTCATTGATTACTTTATTGACAAAGAGCATCGTCAAGATTGGCTCAAAGTAAAGAGACAATGGGAACTGGATCACTGGATTATTCGAAAGTACGGTGAGACTGAAAGTCCAGACGAGTTGTATGCCATGTTTGACAAATTCATGGAAGGTCAAAACAAATTACTCTGGAATTTGATTATGAGAATATCTGCTGCTGCAAACTTCAACATCTTGGTACCGATCTTTCCAAAATGGAAGTCACCTATGACCAGTTCAGGAAGAAGAGTTGATATTAATCAAATCAAGAAATTTGAAGAAGAGCTACTTGATAAAGAGAAGATTGAAGATGAAGATCATATAAGTGTTATTCACAGGAGACTCCTAGAAGCATTTTGTGTTCCTAACTCAGAAGAAGGTACTCTTTCAGATTAGTTTTTTTTGCTCTGATTACTTATGTTGGGATATGAATCCTAGAACAAGTCCTAAATGATGATAAAAGAAAAGATGAAGTTTTGATAAGCCAAAAGTAGACTTGAATATTTTCTAAGTGTTGACTGATCTAGTCTAGTTAAGTTGAAGTCGTCTTGTACAGATCAGTAGAGTTCAAAAGACAAGTACTAGTTTTAAAAGATAAGTATTATTGAAAGATAAGTACGATTTATAAGTGCTTCATATTTGTTATTTGTATATGTTAGATTGTTATTGAGCTATGTATAATTGTTGTATAGAGCTCATGATATTTCTATGTAATAGATAGATTTGTTGTATAGATTTATAAGTTGACTAAGCTTGTGTTATAAAAGCTTAATGTAATGTAATAGTCTTGTTAGGATTAGATGATAGGACTAGATTAGTTCTATGTTGTAATTTGAAGAAGTCTACTACACAAGACAAGTAGAAGACACAGTCTACTAATACTAACACAAGACAGGTGCGCGAACTAAACAAGACAGGTCAACTTGAAGTTAGTTACAGAAACGCGTGTTGAAGATAAAGATAGAAGAATTAGTTAAGGAATAACTAATTAACTGAAGAAACGCGTGGAAGGATATAAAGAATCAGTTACAAGTTAGTTTTCAAGAAAGGTTGTTACACAACTGAAAGTTCTTGGAATTTGAAGTCTATAAATACCCAAGGTATTCATTGGTTGAAGACTACTGAAATATTGATACTGCAAGCATTATTGAAGATTCAAGTGAAGAAATTTCTCTCAGAGATTGAAGTTCAGAAAGTGAAGCTACTCAAGACAAGTGAAGATCAGAAGGCTACTACTGAACGAAGAGAAGTTTTATTTTCGTTTACTGTTTCAAGTTGCTAGTTGCTTGTAAAATAGCTAGTAAGATCGAAGATATATCTGGAGATATAATCGAGAAGATCTAAGTCTTATTTCTTGGGACTTAAAGCTACAAGAACATATTACTCCATTGGACGAGTTAATAAGAATTTCACAACTGGGTTTGTGAGAGTGGATGTAGACAAGTTGTCGAACCACTATAAATCTCGTGTTTGATTTACTTTACTGTTTTGTTTGTTTGAATTGATTAATTGTTTACTTGTTAGACATACATAACTGAACAAGACTAGTTGAGTATACATAAAACAGAGTTCTCGAATTAAGTTGAGTATAATCTTTAATTGGGCTCATTGTTAATTTCGTATTCCGCATATTGTAATTCTGATATATCGAAAGATTTTAGAAAAGTCTATTCACCCCCTCTAGACATTTTCTTTAGCTTCCCTCGATATTAACTCAACTTAGGGACCTACAAGTGGTATCAGAGCAGTAGTTTACGAACTGCTGTTTCTTGATAACCAACACAAGACTTGGGTGAAAGTCTTGGTCCAAGATCATATTTGCTTACGTGTTCTTGATCAATATTCTTGATATATTTGTTTCTTGTTCCCTGTTCTTGACATATCTGTTATTCTTGATCATAACTCTACTTAGCACTTATTTCTTGAAATCATGTCTCTTGAGATCAGCGCTAACAAGTTACCTAAGTTCCAGGTTCAAGACTATGACTATTGGAAGCTAAGGATGGAAGCCATCTTCAGTTCCACTCACGACTTAATGATCTCCGTCGTTACTGAAGGTCCAATTGTGACCATGATCCCCAATACTGCTGCCCTGGACACAAATCAACCCGTGGGTACACTCGTCAAGAAACCAAGGTCAGAACTAACCTCAGAAGAAATGAGACAGAATAATTTGGATAGCTTGGCCAAGAATTACATCTTACACACTCTTCCTAATGAGTATCTAGGAAAAGTGTTAAAATGTAAAACTGCCAAAGAAATATGGGATCGCTTAGCCATCATTTGTGAAGGGACATCCCTAATCAAAGAAAGCAAGCTTTCCACTGCAGTCCAAAGATTCGAATCATTTCATATGAAAGCTGGTGAAACAATAGACCAGTTGGATACTCGTTTTACAAAAATCATGAATGACTTGGAAGTCCTTGGTAAATCTTATACTCCACGTGAAATCAATCTTAGGATTCTCAAAAGCCTTGATAGTCGATGGAAAATGGTAAAAATGCTTGTTAAGAATACCCAAGATATAGACGTATGGACAGCAGAAACTATGTTTCAAACTCTAAAGGCCCATGAGTTTGATCTAGACGAAGATGAACCCATAGTAAGTAGTGACAGAGAACATGTTGTATCTAAGAACGTTGCCTTTAAGGCTAGTTCGTCTAAGATAGACAGGTCTAAGACTAAGACTAGGTCTGCTTCTGTGAAAGACGAGTTAGATACTGATCTTAGTCTGAAGGATCAGGTAAGCCTCATGGTTAGAAAGTTTGATAGGCTGAATAAACGTTTCGGAAGATATAAGAAGTTCTATAGAGAGCATAGAGGGTCTGCTTCTAAGAACTCGTCTGAAACCAGACGAGACCGAAACTCGTCCGAAAGGAGAGACGAAGTCTCGAAAGGTAACAGACAAGATAGAGAGTCTGATGGTAGGAAGATTACTCGTTCTGACAGACGTGATAAACGAAGGAACAACTCTCCTATTAAAAAGACTACTAATGACATCTTGTGCTATAACTGTGAGAAGCCAGGTCACTACATATATGAATGTCCAGACCTGAGTACCGATGATCGAGAAGAACGCAAAGCACGAAGGGAAAGAAGATACAACCGTGGTAAGAAGGCAATGATGGCCAATGATGACTCTGACTCTGACTCAGACGAGTTGCCA
This sequence comes from Galeopsis tetrahit, assembly GCA_963675135.1. NCBI lineage: Eukaryota > Viridiplantae > Streptophyta > Magnoliopsida > Lamiales > Lamiaceae > Galeopsis > Galeopsis tetrahit. The sequence continues at coordinate 66,095,786 of OY776122.1, read as the reverse complement.
TCATCCTCATCTAGCTACCCGTCTGAACCAGATCACGATGAAGCTTTCATAGTAGATGATGGTCTATGCTTCATGGCTAAAATCGACCAAGAGGTATCATCTGCTACATCCTTTCAATCTTGTGATGAATCAGAAACTGATGAAAGTGATACTGCCAGTAGCCAAGTAGGGAGTAGTCGTCAGCACTCTACTAGTGCAGTTGAAGACGACCTCCTACTTGCCAACAAGGCATTCATTGAAGTCAGTGACGAAAACATCATCTTAAGACAAGAAATCATTGATCTTAAGGAAGCTCAGTCTAAAGTAGATCCTAATATAACAGTCATAAATGAACGCTTGCAAGAAGAGTTGAGACAACTCAAAGACAAGTGTGCATTAACAGACAAGTTGTATCAAGACCTACTTAAGACACATGCTACTGAGAAACATGAATTCAATGTTTTACAGAATAAGTTCAAAAAGCTTGAAGAACGTAATAAGTTCTTAGAAACCGAGGTTGTCACTTTAGACCTTAAACTTACTGACCTGGTTAACTCATCTAAGGTTAACCTTGAATTGTCAGATAGGTATAGGGCTCCTGCTGACAAGACAGGCATAGGTGCTGAGACACCCAGCTCGTCTACTCAAGTTCCTAAGAACCCTACTATTTTCATCTCAAGTTCTTTGACTAATGATAAAGGAAAAGAACCAATGATATACGATATTGACACTCCATCTAAAGGTACTGTACCAAAACAAGCTCGAGTTAACATTCCAATTACCAAAGGAGGTAAAAAGAAAGTTAACAACAAGCCTGTTTCGTTTAAAACAAGTCAACAAAGGACTAGGAATCGTGGACGACCAAATTAGGTCAGATACGAGGATTGGTATCCCGAGGAGACTAGTACTAGACAAGTACAGACTAGACGACAAGAGTCTAGACCTCCTTTTATAAGGCAGTCTCAACTCTACTCGTCTAGACCTAGACAGGAAGGTCCAAAATATCGTACACAAGCTGTTCTATATCCTCCACCTTTGTCATATGATATCAAAGGAGAAGAAAGACCTAAACATGTCTATAAACCGTATGGACCTAATGCATACAAACCTTACTCTGACTATCATAGACAAGTGCCTGCTCAAGTAGAGATTAAGTCAAAAGGCTATCTCCAAAGAGTAGACCCGAACTCAACTGATAGGCCAGATAAGGACAACAAGGTCTTATTTTGCAACAAATATGGTCGAAAGCTTAGAAGGTCAAACTTGTTCAGGACTCCAATGTACATATGGATTCCATTGAACTCGACTAACCCCCAAGGACCCCAATAAACAAGGAGGGTACCTAAATTATGAAATATCATCTATTGCAGGGTCGACTCGATCTATACAAGAAAGGTGGCTCAACAGGAGAAACTTGGTACATAGACAGTGGCTGTTCACACCACATGACTGGTACCAAGACTCTCTTATCAAGCTACCATGAGCAAGAAGGACCAAAAGTGATATTTGGTGATAGCTCCACTGCTGTTACCAAAGGATTTGGTTACATTCGGAATGGAGACATAGAGATTCAAGATGTTTCTTATGTTGAAGGCTTGAAATACAATTTACTCTCTGTTTCACAATTTTGTGATCGTGGATACAAGGTGCAGTTCAAGAGTCAGAAATGTGAAATCATTGACAAGAAAACACACACAGTCTTACTGGTCGGCATAAGACAAGGAAGTGTGTACATAGTGAACTGGAACAGTTGTCCGAGGGACACCTGTCTACTTACTAAGAATCCTAAAGAACTTGGCTGGCTCTGGCATAGACGCCTCTGTCATCTAAACTTTAAGGTTCTTAATAAGATAGCCAGAGACTACCTTGTGGAAGGTATTCCCAATGAAGTCTACTATAAGTCACATGTATGCACGTCCTGTCAAAAAGGTAAACAGGTAAAGGGTTCTTTTAAATCTATTTCATCCCTCTCAACAAGTAGAGTTCTTGAACTTCTACATATGGACTTACATGGCCCAATAACTCCTCCAACTTTGAACGGCAGAAGGTACACACTTGTTGTGGTAGACGACTATTCTAAGTTCACTTGGGTAGTCTTCTTACACAAGAAGAGTGATACACAAACACTTTTGCCTGATCTGTTGAAGAAGTTACAGGATGAGAAGAATCAGTCAATTGTCAAGATCCGTAGTGACAAGGGTACTGAATTCATTAACTGCTATATTAAAGAATTTTGTTCTAAGCGTGGCATCCAGCACCTTACTAGTGCAGCTAGGACACCACAGCAAAATGGAGTAGCAGAGCGAAGGAACAGAACTCTTAAGGAGGCCTGCAGGACCATGCTGACAGAGTATAATACGCCTCAGAAATTTTGGGCAGAAGCTATCAATACTGCATGCCACTCACAAAACAGAAGTGCTATCAATAAAGCACTAGGTAAGACGCCCTATGAGGTATGGAAAGGTAGAAAACCCAGAGTTTCATATTTTCATATATTTGGATGTAAGTGTTTCATCCATAACAATGGGAAAAGCAAGTTGAATGCATTTGATGCTAAAGCAGACGAGGGGATATTCTTAGGATACTCCTCGACTAGCAAAGCATTTAGAGTATTCAACTACTCAACCCTCTGTGTGGAAGAAACACCACATGTGGTTTTTGAAGAATCTCAACAGGACTCGTCTACCAACAAGATCAGTGAGAAAGTTACTGAGCTAACTATCGAATCTGACAAAGATTCAGAGGTATATGAACCCGTTCAAGCATACAATCCATTCATGAAAGCTCTTGAGTCAGATGACCAGAAGAAGGTAAGTGCTCAAGGTAACTCTACTAGACCAGTTGACATGCCTAAACTAGTCGACTCGTCTACTCCTATTAAATCTTCTGATGATAATGATGTTGACATGCATGATGCCGTACATGATATAGATGATAGTACTATTGTTAAGAATAGAAATACATGGAAATCAGCGCATAATACTGAAAATATTATTGGTGACTCTACTGTTGGTGTGAAGACTAGACGACAACTCTTTGAGTCGCAAGAACAATCTAGTCCATCTCTGTTTTGCTGGTGTTGTTTCCTCTCATCTATCGAGCCTAAAACCATTAATGAGGCATTGGCTGATAGTAATTGGATCATCGCTATGCAAGACGAGTTGAATCAGTTTGTTCGAAACGACGTCTGGGAACTTGTTGATAGACCGAAACATCATAATGTAGTTGGCACCCGATGGATTTTCAAGAATAAGAAAGATGAGAATGATGTAGTTGTTCGTAATAAGGCTAGACTAGTCGCCCAAGGCTATTCACAAGCTGAAGGCATAGATTATGATGAAACATATGCTCCTGTTGCTAGACTAGAAGCCATTCGATTGTTCCTTGCATATGCTGCTTACATGAAATTTACTGTATATCAAATGGATGTTAAAAGTGCATTTCTTAATGGTATTCTTGCGGAAGAAGTATATGTTGAACAACCTCCAGGTTTCGAAGTCAAAGGTAATCAGGTATACAGATTAAAGAAGGCCTTATATGGACTAAAGCAAGCTCCAAGAGCCTGGTATGATACTCTTTCTCAATTTCTATTAGAAAATGGTTTTACTAAGGGCAAGGTAGACAGAACCTTGTTTAGAAGACAAGAAGGGAAAGACATTTTACTCGTCCAAATTTACGTAGATGACATCATTTTTGGTTCACCTAACAAAAAGCTGAGTGAAAGTTTCTCAACACTCATGCAAAGTAAATTTGAGATGTCTATGATGGGTGAAATGAATTACTTTCTTGGACTTCAAGTAAAACAGACCCCAGAAGGGATTTTCATAAATCAAGCAAAATATACTCGTAATCTACTAGACAAGTATGGTATTAAGACATGTAAATCTTCTGGAGTACCTATGCAACCTACTTACAGGATGGATCCAGACGACAATGGTAAATGTACTGATCAAACTCACTACCGTGGTCTTATTGGTTCATTACTCTACTTGACTGCTAGTAGACCTGATATTGCATTTTCTGTTGGTGTATGTGCTCGTTTTCAAGCTAATCCAAAAGAGAGTCACATGGAAACCACTAAAAGGATATTGAAATATTTGAAAGGAACCATCAATCGTGGTATATGGTATATTTCAAATGATGATTTATCTCTAAGTGGCTACTCTGATTCTGATTTTGGTGGTTGTAGAATAGATAGGAAATCTACATCTGGTTCTTGTCAATTCTTAGGCACAAAACTCATTTCATGGTTTTCGAAAAAGCAGACAAGTGTTGCTACCTCTACTACTGAAGCCGAGTACATGGCTGCTGGTAGTTGTTGTAGTCAATTATTATGGCTTATTCAACAGCTTAGAGATTATAATATTTGTGAATCAAATGTTCCTATTTTCTGTGATAGTAATAGTGCAATTGCCATTACACAAAATCCTGTATTACACACACGTTGTAAGCATGTTGATGTGAAACATCATTTCATACGAGATCATGTAGAAAAGAAGGATATTCGCATGGAAAAGATTCATACTGATTTTCAAAGAGCTGATATTTTCACAAAACCATTAGCTGAGGCCCGATTTCATGAATTATGTATTAGTCTAGGACTAATTGATCTTGATCCTACTAGTATGTAGAAATGTACTAACCAGACAGGTACAGTCTTAAGAAGAAAGGAGAAATAGACAAGTTACCATGAAAGCACAGAGCACTCGTTTACTCACTCAACAGACAGGTATACAAGGTCAGACAAGTTGACCATCCAACCCGATGAGGAAGCTGGTAAAGCTGAGGGTAATACTAAGGGAATACACATTTAAGGGGGAATCCTTGATTTCTTAAAGATCCTTATGTTGACTCTTTAGTTTGGTAACAGTCATCTTGTTTGAATCTTGATCATTGACTTAGATTGATATTCATTATTATTTATCCTACTCGACTACCTGTATTACATCTAATCTGTAGTGCAAGAAAAGACAGGTACATATAATCGTTGTATGATTCAAAGCAGACAAGCACAATCGAAGGGGGAACTCATCTTGTGCATGTCAGTCTACTCGTCTGTTCTGGATAGACACGAACAGACACGATAAGTGTTCCTTTGATGTAAATACTCTAAGTGTTTAAACAAAACGAATTAAGGATATGTAATTTGAGTATTGAAAGTTTGAAAACCTAGAATTGGATGTATACACTCCATTTAATGAGGTGTATATAACCAGTTCGCGCCAAAAACTCTACTGTGCTAGGTCAGTGCTTCCTTCATTGCTTCAGCCGCGAGCTCTATCTGCTTTTGTTGGGTCTGATCACGACTCATCTTGTCTAGTCGATCAGCAGTAGACTCCAACTTCTTCGAGTTAATAGCCAATTCATCCTTGAAATGAACAGTTGTCTGACGCAGTAGGGTGTTATGCTTAGTCAGCTCAGTGAGAATAGCTTGAGAACGCACCAACTGATCTTGTGCTTCTCGTCTTTGTTCATCTGCTATCTCAATAGATGAGGCGGATTTCAAATTTCACAATACTAAATCACGTAATATTCTCGATTCCGCCAAACTGAATTTCAAAGGACTTTCATACTTAACCATTGGATTAAATCACTCAATCTCAACCATTAATTCCACACTCAAGGTTTAAACAAAACCCACACTCCTAGTTCGTAACTGCTCACAAGTGTTTATCTCTTGATTCTTATAATTTCTCAAGTACTCAAGATCTTGCGAAATCTCTTATTTTTCTACTATGTCGATTGTTTCGATATTTGATGCCCGTACTAACATGCAAGCAAGGTTTGATCTAGGCAAGTTCATCACCGAAGGAAGAGTGCATGTGGAGGGTTCGGTGTTTTTCAAAGGGAATCACACTGAAGACAACAAAGAAATCTTGTTAAAATGCTTCAGATGTGGATTGAGACCCTATTTGGAGGCAGTTCCTGAGGTTGTGCTAGAAGAAGAGGTATTAGAATTTTATTCTACTGCAACTCGACAAGGCGACTCGATTGAAGCCTTTGTTGGAAGAAGGCGAGTGGAGATTACTCGTGAATTCTTGACTGAATCATTGAAATTGCCGTCCGGTTCGATAGATATCGAAAGATATGCTGAAGGCAGAGAGTTGAGGTATTTGAGTATTTTCTGTGGAAGGAAGCTGAAATTGAAAAGTGATGGTAAAGTTCCTGTAGTCAAGAAGAAGGAGCTACTTGACAAGTACAAGACTCTTCTTGATATCTCATCAAAAATGTTGTTAGGAGTCACTGGGAGTTTTGACTCTGTGACGCCCCAGAAAGCAAGAATAATGGCTGTGATTTACGATGGAATCACTGAAGGAAACTGGACTAAACTATTTTTGGATAGGTTGATGTATTACAAGAGGTTTGTGCAAGTTGACACCAGTACAGTCAACTGGGTTGTAACTGCGAATGTTAGCTTTGGAAACAAGCTAAGTATCATTCTACCCATCTTATTGCCCAACAAGACGAGTTGGAGTAAAGGCAAGCCATTCCATCCTCTAAAGCATTATTTGAAGAAGGAGGCCCTGGCAAAACAAGCTGCTGCTAGATCGGCTGCCACCAGACAAGTCCAGATCAATCCTGATGATGCCATGATTGAAGCTGCCTCGTCTAGTTCTGGAGAAGACGAGTCAGGCAGTGAAGGTTCTGAAAAAGTTGAGGCTGGTACTAGTAGAAGACTAGTTCAGTATGTGGAAGAGGAGGCTATGATTGAGGCTGAAGGAGATTCGGAAGAGACTCACTCAGACAAGGAGCCTGAGACGAAAGAGGACGAATTGCAAGTATATCGACTGGTGAGAGTCGAGTCGAGTCCTTCACCAGACAAGTCGACTGAAGAAAAGGTTGGTACTTCTTCTAGAGTTTTGTCAATTCCTCTCTCTCCCTGTTAAAACCAAGGCCAGATCACTCCGATCTCGTGCTAAACCTGTACCCAAAACCTCATCAGTGTTGGCAGTGCATCCACTTCGAGCCAACATAACCCCACACACTACTATATTTGATACAGTTGATACTTCTACAACTGTCGAACCAAACCAAGCCACATTAAAGCCCCAAGAAACCACCACCCAAATTCCTATTACCTCAACAGAATATGTTGAACCCCTCAACCCATCTACTTCAGACAAGATACTAGTTGCCACTGCAACAACTGAGACAGGGACCCCACCTGCTCAGACCCAGTCTGGTGTTAGATTTGAGTCCCTTGTTTATTATCCGATGTGCTTAAGGGAGAAGAGGGTTCGTACTAAAGTTAGCAACAATCTGAAGAAGAGGCTCTCGTCTATTGAGATAGACACCTCATCAGAACAGTATGAGAAACTCATTCGAATATGCACATGGGTTGCATTGAAGAAATCTTCTACTGATGATCTGTTTGAAGTCATCCAAGGCATGGGAGGTATTTCCAATTTTATGGATTGGGAAATGGAGCAAAGGGAGAATAGTGGAGTTCAAGATTATTCAGAACTTCTCCCACCTCATGTTATTACAGCTCTGGTAAAGAGAATGCTGAATGTACCAGATGATGTGTTGCCTGCTTCACACATATTTGATGTTGGTATTCAAACTGACCTTGTGGAAGAAAAGTTGCCAGCTGAGTTAGTTGATGTTGCTGTTCAGACTGATCCGTCTGAGGAAGATGCTGTATATGTTGAAGAAGAAGACAACAACTCATTCGATTTTGGTGAAGAAGATGATGAGTTTGTTGAAGCCATCTTGGTTAATGAAGATGAGTTAACTGAAACTCAGTCTACTGCTCATATGTTTCCGGAAGGACTTATAGATGAGTTGAAGACAGAATTAAAGGACGTAGTGAAGTCGTCTATTGAAGTGTTCTTGGAATCAAAGTTGAAGACAGTTCTTGTTGAACAAAATCAGTCCCTAGTTGACAGCTCCAGGGAATTGATAGTTGGAGAAGTGAATAAAATGGATTCTACTTTTCGACAAGAAATGTATACGCAAATTGAAGACTTCTTGAAAAGACAAGTTGACTACTTGGAGAACAGGTCTGTTAATTTTGCTAGGTCATTAGCTGAAGAGTCTAGTAAGATGGAAAGACTATACAGAGTGAAGATTGAGATAGCAGATGAACAAAGACGAGAAGCACAAGATCAGTTGGTGCGTTCTCAAGCTATTCTCACTGAGCTGACTAAGCAAAACACCCTACTGCGTCAGACAGCTGTTCATTTCAAGGATGAATTGGCTATTAACTCGAAGAAGTTGGAGTCTACTGCTGATCGACTAGACAAGATGAGTCGTGATCAGACCCAACAAAAGCAGATAGAGCTCGCGGCTGAAGCAATGAAGGAAGCACTGAAAGAAGAAATGACTCGATTCACTAGTCTATTCACTCTTAAGGCAAGTGATGAAGCCAAAAAGGGGGAAGAGACAAGTAGGGGTGAAGAAAAGTCAAGTGCAGAACCAGAAGTTAAAGCTGATGCGACTGCGATAGAAGAGTTAAGGTATCCCAAGAGAGGAAGGCTGGTCAAGAAAGCTGATCTTGATGAAGCTGAAGAACAGAAAAAGAAAAGATTGCTAAAAGGAAAAAGCATTGCGTCTCCTGAAGGTGAAACTCAGACTAGACAAGTCAAGAGGAAACTTGTTCTAGAGAAGAAGAAAGAAGAGTTAGGAGATATTCTAGCTGATATTGGTGATGAAGAGGTTGAAGCTCTTCATAAAAAGCAGAAGCTGGAAGAAGTTCATTATGCTAACAAGAAATTGCTAGGAAAGCATATCAAGAATTTGCTGAAGTTGAAGACTGATCCAGATCAAGTTGAGGATGCATACATTGATAATTTCATTGATGATGAACATAGAGATACATGGTTCAAAGTCAAGCTGAATTGGGAGTTGGATCACTGGATTATTCGCAAGTTTGGAGATCCAGAAAGCAAAGAAGAGTTATACGCAATTTTTGACAAGTTCATGGAAAATCAAGACAGGAATCTATGGAACTTGATCATGAGGATTGCAACTGCTGTAAGTTTTAATATTCTTGTTCCTATCTTTCCTAAATGGATTACTCCTATGTTAGGTTCTGGAAAAAGGATCGATCACAATCATATTAAGAAGTTTGAAGAAGACCTACTGGAGAAGGAGAAGATCGAAACGGAAGAACACATGAGTATCATTCACAAAAGGCTACTAGATGCTTTTGGTGTTCCAAGTTCTTAATAAGGTAGTATATCAGATTAATTGTTTGTTTTTTTTGCTCTGATTACTTAGTTTTATTTTGAGTAAGTATTTGTAATATCTACTGATCTTATTTCTGAATGAATGAAAAGATAAGTACTATTTGATGTTAAAAGACAAGGTAACTACTTAACTAGTCTACTATTGTTGTGGAAAAGATTCAAGTAGTTTTGGCTTCATCAAAAAGGGGGAAATTGTTGGGATATGAATCCTAGAACAAGTCCTAAATGATGATAAAAGAAAAGATGAAGTTTTGATAAGCCAAAAGTAGACTTGAATATTTTCTAAGTGTTGACTGATCTAGTCTAGTTAAGTTGAAGTCGTCTTGTACAGATCAGTAGAGTTCAAAAGACAAGTACTAGTTTTAAAAGACAAGTATTATTGAAAGATAAGTACGATTTATAAGTGCTTCATATTTGTTATTTGTATATGTTAGATTGTTATTGAGCTATGTATAATTGTTGTATAGAGCTCATGATATTTCTATGTAATAGATAGATTTGTTGTATAGATTTATAAGTTGACTAAGCTTGTGTTATAAAAGCTTAATGTAATGTAATAGTCTTGTTAGGATTAGATGATAGGACTAGATTAGTTCTATGTTGTAATCTGAAGAAGTCTACTACACAAGACAAGTAGAAGACACAGTCTACTACTACTAACACAAGACAGGTGCGCGAACTAAACAAGACAGGTCAACTTGAAGTTAGTTACAGAAACGCGTGTTGAAGATAAAGATAGAAGAATTAGTTAAGGAATAACTAATTAACTGAAGAAACGCGTGGAAGGATATAAAGAATCAGTTACAAGTTAGTTTTCAAGAAAGGTTGTTACACAACTGAAAGTTCTTGGAATTTGAAGTCTATAAATACCCAAGGTATTCATTGGTTGAAGACTACTGAAATATTGATACTGCAAGCATTATTGAAGATTCAAGTGAAGAAATTTCTCTCAGAGATTGAAGTTCAGAAAGTGAAGCTACTCAAGACAAGTGAAGATCAGAAGGCTACTACTGAACGAAGAGAAGTTTTATTTTCGTTTACTGTTTCAAGTTGCTAGTTGCTTGTAAAATAGCTAGTAAGATCGAAGATATATCTGGAGATATAATCGAGAAGATCTAAGTCTTATTTCTTGGGACTTAAAGCTACAAGAACATATTACTCCATTGGACGAGTTAATAAGAATTTCACAACTGGGTTTGTGAGAGTGGATGTAGACAAGTTGTCGAACCACTATAAATCTCGTGTTTGATTTACTTTACTGTTTTGTTTGTTTGAATTGATTAATTGTTTACTTGTTAGACATACATAACTGAACAAGACTAGTTGAGTATACATAAAACAGAGTTCTCGAATTAAGTTGAGTATAATCTTTAATTGGGCTCATTGTTAATTTCGTATTCCGCATATTGTAATTCTGATATATCGAAAGATTTTAGAAAAGTCTATTCACCCCCCTCTAGACATTTTCTTTAGCTTCCCTCGATATTAACTCAACTTAGGGACCTACAACTTAGTTTTATTTTGTGTAAGTATTTGTAATATCTACTGATCTTATTTCTAAATGAATAAAAGATAAGTACTATTTGATGTTAAAAAACAAGATAACTACTTAACTAGTCTACTATTATGAAAAGGTTCAAGTAGTTTTGGCTTCATCAAAAAGGGGGAAATTGTTGGGATATGAATCCTAGAACAAGTCCTAAATGATGAATAAAAGATAAAAGATAAAGTTTTGATAAGCCAAAAGAAGACTTGAATATTTTCTAAGTGTTGACTGATCTAGTCTAGTTAAGTTGAAGTCATCTTGAGCATATCAGTAGAATTCAAAAGACAAGTACTAGTTTTTAAAAGACAAGTATTATTGAAAGATAAGTACGATTTATAAGTACTTCATATTTGTTTTTTGTATATGTTAGATTGTTATTGAGCTATGAATAATTGTTGTATAGAGCTCATGTTTTTATATGTAATAGATTAGTTTTATTGTATAGTTTATAAGTTGACTAAGCTTGTATTATGAAAGCTTAAAGTAATGTAATAGTCTTGTTAGGATTAGTTGATAGGACTAGATTAGTTCTATGTTATAAATGTGAAGAAGTCTACTACACTAGATAAGTAGAAGATGCAGACTACTACACAAGACAGGTACGACTTAAACAAGACAGGTCAACTTGAAGTTAGTTACAAACGCGTATTGAAGATAAAGATATAGAAGTTAGTTATGGAATAACTAATTAACTGAAGAAACGCGTGGAAGAAGAAATTTCAGTTAGAAGTTAGTTTTCAAGAAAAGTTGGTTACAACTAACTGAGTTCTTGATTTCTAGAATCTATAAATACCTCAAGGTGTTTCTCATTTGAAGACTACTGAAATATTGATACTGCAAGCATTGTTGAAGATTCAAGTGAAGAAATTACTCTCAGAGTTTGAAGTTCAGAAAGTGAAGCTACACAAGACAAGTGAAGATCAGAAGGCTACTACTGAACGAAGAGAAGTTTTATTTTCGTTTACTGTTTCAAGTTGCTAGTTACTTGTAAAATAGCTAGTAAGATCGAAGATATATCTGGAGATATAATCGAGAAGATCTAAGTCTTATTTCTTGGGACTTAAAGCTACAAGAACATATTACTCGATTGGAAGAGTTAATAAGAATTTCACAACTGGGTTTGTGAGAGTGGATGTAGACAAGTTGTCGAACCACTATAAATCTCGTGTTTGATTTACTTTACTGTTTTATTTGTTGTTTAATTGATTAATTGTTTAGTTAATTGAATTACATAACTGAACTAGACTAGTTGAGTAAATACTGAAACAGAGTTCTCGAATTAAGTTGAGTATAAACTTTAATTGGGCTCATTGTTAATTTCGTATTCCGCACATTGTAATTCTGATATATCGAAAGATTTTAGAAAAGTCTATTCACCCCCCTCTAGACATTTTCTTTAGCTTCCCTCGATATTAACTCAACTTAGGGACCTACAGCTATTATCTTAAACTTTCTTCAGTATCCTTGTATCAATGTACATCAAATTCTAGCTACATTCTTTGAACATTGGGTTTTATATATGCAAGTATCATACATAGTGTAAGATGTAAATGAAAGAATACGCATCATTATTATCTGTTACGAATGAGATTACGGGTTTAGCCTCATTTAGTACCTCACATGGTAAGGGTTAATTTAATGGGTTAATGTTTGTTAATTTCAGGCTCCTCCTACAAATGTCAACTACGCCAGAAAAAATACTTGTTTCTTCCAGCAAAGCACCAAATAGGTACGTTTTTTAGGTTATTTGGTTATAGTTACATTGTTTAGTGTTTTTAATATATTTGTGAGTTTCGTAAATATTTTCCTGTTAGCTTTATCTTTCTCTTTATATTGCTATATTATTATATATTTTGCATTAGTGTACGGACCTTAATTAGTTTCGTAAAATATTGTTACAAATTTTGCATAACAAAGTCATTTACTCTACAATTAGCTTACCACTTAGTTTCTCAAAAAATAAACTAATCTTAGCAAGGTTATCATAGCTAAAATGCTAAAATCTTATAAAAGAAAATATGCTTCTTTAGAAGACCAAAGAGAGGCAAAAAATCAGAGACGAAGTAAGTCAGTAACTGTAGGTATGACTGATACATCAAATGTTCATATTGATCCACTTGACTATATAGTACATACTTCTGATTTATTGCCAATTGTACCAAACTATGAGTTTTGCAATGCGAAACGTATTTACTCAGCACCGCCAACATTTTGTTGTTCACTAGGGGAAATTAGCCTACTACAAACTGAAATGTCGTTAGAGCTAGTTCAATTGTATGTTGGGACCGATGAAAATGCTAAAGAATTTTATAATTGTGTTCGTAGTTATAATAACATGTTCCCATTTACATCAATGGGTGTGCACTGTGACAAATCTTTAGCTAAAAGAAACCATGGAATTTATACCTTTCGTGTACAAGGTCAACTCTATCATTTTATGGACCAACTAATACCACCAACTGCCGAAAAACCCAAAAACCTTCAATTATACTTCTTTGATACAGATCATGAGACTTTGAATCGAATGTTCGTTAGTTCAAAATTTAGGGAACCTGTTGTGGAAAGATTAATGCAAATCTTAAAAGTGAATCCATATGGGAACTTTTTTCGCAGTTTAAATAATATTGAAAACTTAGATGAGTACAAAATTTCTTTACAAGCTGATCCTTTGATTGACCAACACGTTTTTAATAAGCCTTCGGCATCTCAAATTGCTGGAATATGGTTAGAATCTATCGTAGGCGAGCAAAACACAAGTCAACAGATTCAAGTATATCCAAAAAGTAGTCAACCTCAAATTATTAAACATTATTTTGGTTGCTATGACCCCATGCAATACCCTCTTATATTCCCAAATGGAGAAACTGGTTGGCAAAGAACAATTAAAAAATTGGATAGAAAACAAAAACGTACAAATTCTACACCAACATGTGATGGTGAGACTTCACAAACCATCCAAAATTGTTCAAATGTAACTAAATTTATACAATCAGAAGAACGAAGTAATATCTTAAATCCTAAAAAAAAAAATTGTATCATGTCGGGAATATTATTGTTATAAGTTACAAATAAGAGAACACGATAAATCATTTCTACTACATATTAGCAGACTCTTACAACAATATGTAGTAGATATGTACATTAAAATTGAAACCTCAAGGTTAGATTTTTTTAGAAGTACTGATATGCAAAATCGTTTAAGAAATGAGGTATATAGTGGTTTAATAGACGGAATAACACATGGGTATGAAGTAGGTTCTCAAATTGGCAGAAATTTTTTATTACCTACATCATTTGTTGGTGGACCTAGAGATATGCGTAAGAGATATATGGACGGTATAGCTTTAGTGCAACATTTCGAAAAACCTGATATATTTTTAACAATAACATCAAATCCAAACTGGCCTGAAATAAAAGCATTGTGTTTACCTTCTGATGAAATACAAAACAGGCCTGATTTAATTGCTAGAATATTTCGCGCAAAACTCCAAGTTCTAAAAAATGAATTGTTTAAGAAAGAAATTTTTGGCCATGTAGTTGCATATGCTTATGTAATTGAGTTTCAAAAAAGAGGTCTACCTCATGCTCATTTCTTACTCATTTTGAGCAAAACATCAAAAATGTTCTCTCCCGAGGCATTTGATAGAATTGTTTGTGCAGAGCTCCCTGATCCACATACTCATCCATACTTATTTTCACTGGTAATAAAACATATGATGCATGGCCCTTGTGGTTCACTTAACCCAGCATGTCCTTGTATGAAAAAAGGTGCTTGCAAATTTCAATACCCTAAAGACTTCTCAGAAAGTACTAAATATGGTACAAACTCCTACCCAATATACCGACGCCCAAATAATAAACGTACAATTACCATTAGGGGATCACAACTTAATAACCAATGGGGTGTACCTTACAATCCATACCTTCTAGCTAAATTTAATTGTCACATTAATGTTGAAATTTGTTCCACATTTCAGGCCATAAAATATTTATATAAATATATTTATAAAGGACATGACAAAATTGCATATTCATTAATTACAGACCCAAATGACCAAATAATTGATGAAATTAAAAATTTCCAAAGTGCTAGATGGATTTCACCTCCTGAGGCTGTTTGGCGCATTTTTGAATTTGAACTTAATCATATGCATCCATTTGTAATGTGCATACCAATTCATTTAGAGAATGAACAGCCAGTCACTTTCCCTGGTAATCAAACATTAAAAAGCATTGCTAACAATCCTGCAATCCAAAAAACAATGCTAACACAATTCTTTTACATGAATAAACACGACGAATATGCAAAAAGCTTAAACTGTCTGTATACTAAATTTTCACAATACTTTACTTGGCACAAAGATTTAAAAGAGTGGAAACAACGTAAAAAAAGACAAGTTATAGCTCGAATTGCAAGTTGTAAACCAACTGAAGGAGAAAAGTTTTATTTGAGGTTGTTATTAATGCACATTAGAGGATCAATTTCTTTTATAGACTTAAGAACAATCCATGGGCATACTTTTTACACAAATAGAGAGGCTGCACAGACATTAGGATTAACAGAAATAGATAACACATCTGAAATGTGCATTGCAGAAGCTGCTGCATACTTGATGCCTTCAGCTTTACGTCAATTATTTGCTACAGTCCTTGTTTATTGCAATCCTAAGAGCCCCAAAGAATTGTGGCTGAAGTTTGAATACTTACTCTCAAAAGATTTTATTCGGAACAAAAATTTAAGCTCCACAATAATTAGGCGTAAATTAGTAGATACCATTGCTTACAATCTTTATTCAATGGGGAAAACATTAGCTGATTTTTTCCCTAAAGATGATGATATCATGTTAAGCTTCAATAACAGTTTAGAGAAAGACCTGCAAACTGAACAAAATGTAATCACACCTAATGAAGATTTTTCCACTGTGGAGCAATTAAATGAAGAACAAAAATTTTGTTACGATCGAATAATGTATCATGTTAATAATAATTTACCAAACATTTTCTTTGTCGATGGTCCAGGAGGTACAGGGAAAACATTTTTATATAAAACACTTTTAGCAACAATAAGATCAGTCGGTCATATTGCACTTGCTACGGCTACTTCAGGTGTAGCAGCTTCATTACTTCCAGAAGGACGTACCTCACATTCATGGTTTAAAATACCTTTAGATGAAAATGACGGTAAGTCTTGTAATATTAGCAAACAAAGCTCATTGGCTCACTTGATAAGGGTTGCAAAATTTATTATTTGGGATGAGGCTACAATGGCAAAACGTAACACTATCGAAAAATTTGACGAAATGTTAAAAGATGTAATGAACTCAAACAAAAATTTTGGTGGAAAAATTATCGTTTTTGGAGGAGATTTTCGTCAAACATTACTCGTTGTTCTTAAAGGTTCAAAAGACGATATTATAGATGCTTCCATTGTCATGTCACCTTTATGGAATCAATTTGAAAAGCTGAAACTCAGGCAAAATATGAGAGCACTACTTGATCCCGATTTCTCAGCTTATTTATTAAAACTAGGTGATGGAATTGAATGCACTAATGAAAAAGATAAAATCAAAATACCATCTAGAATCAGCATTCCTTTTACGGATGACATTACATCACTAAATTCATTAATAGATTATCTATTTCCAGATATTAGTGATCATAATTTAGATTTTTCTTTATTTGTGAAGCGAGCTATACTTACTACAAGAAACGACTTTGTCCATGAAATAAATGACGTCTTAATAAATAGATTTCCTGGTGTTGAAACTACATATTTTAGTTGTGATGAAAGTACATGGACTTATATTGTACCTGACCAACAAGAGTTTTTCCACTCTTTAACTCCTCAAGGGCTTCCTCCACATAAACTGACTTTGAAAATAAATGCACCAATCATTCTACTAAGAAATATTAATCCAACTGAGGGTCTTTGTAATGGTACACGACTTCTTTGCAAAAAATTTGACAAGAATGTTATTTATGCTAAAATTTCAGTTGGCACACACACAGGAAAAATTGTATTTATTCCACGTATAACATTAGAATCTCCACAGGATAGTTTCTCATCAGTACCGTTCAAAAGAAAACAATTTCCTGTTCGTCTATGTTATGCAATGACTATTAATAAAGCGCAGGGCCAAACTTTGGATTTTGTTGGTGTTTATTTAAAAGAACCTGTATTTTCACATGGTCAACTATATGTAGCATTGTCAAGAGCAAAAACTATTGACCAATTGAAAGTGCTCATTAGACCAGCAACACCAATTGCACCAAGTACTAACTATACAAAAAATATTGTATACCATGAGATTCTAATGGTTGCCAATAACAACTAGGGCTCTCAAAATTGTTTACCAATGTAAAGTCTAAATTTTTTAATGTGTTTTATTATATCAGATCCATATTACCTATTATGTTTTATTATATAAGTTCTACATTGCATATTATTTAAGTACTGCAAAATACATATATTACATACAATTCTTTGTTATACTTAAATTAGCTATTTAGATTTTTATTGTTATCATATACTACCCTATTTTATTTGTATAATCTCTATTTTCAGACAAATCGAAGATACAAGCACAACTCTTCAGAGTCTGAAACCAGGTGCACAAAATTGGTTTGTTAAAGTCTTAATAGCAGAGAAGACCCCTGTTCGCCTTTTCAAATGGGGAAAACAACTAAAGCTTACTTTTGTTGACAAGGAGGTAATCTTAATTAAGTAACAAAGTCAAATTCATGTTACTAGCATTTCAGCTTTAATCCTTTCCATTTTTTTACAGCAAGGGATAATGCAATGCATAATATACAATTAAGATGTTGAGCAGCTTGATAAAGTGCTCCAGCTTTACAAAACATACGTGATTGGAAATGGAAAAATTCGAGAAATACCTGCAAATGCACCTGCGCTGCCAAACACAAAGTACCAAATAATATTAAACAGAAGTGTTTACATAAAGGTCGTACACAGGGACGAAGAATTCCAATTAGAGCACATTTATCAGATAACACCATTTGCAGAATGTCCTCAAATTGCAGATTCCACTGATAAACGAATCAGCTAAGTTATTTTACAATTTCTTCTTCTTAATTACAGATAATTACAGTATTAATATGATCTTACTTCTCTATTATGTTTATTTTCTCAGATTTGTTATGTGGTGTAATACATGTGTTCCCACCGCGCCTTATCGCAAAAAACCAGAAAAACGTGCAGGAATTTGTTGTTGTTAATGAAGAGTGAGTTCATTTTAAATACAAATTATGCATACAACATTTATTCACTCTTAATAGGGCAAATATCAAAAAAAATTAATGCATACAGACGAAGACCTACCATTCTTACACTATGGGAAGAATTTTTGCAAACTGAAGCACCACTTTTAAGTGAAAATGTTCACAAAATGCCTGTCATATTAGGGATGCGACTATCTGTAAACACTTTTTACGGTAATTAACATTTTTCAATATCGTTTTTTCCCTTTATTTGATTAAGAACTACAGAACTAAATAATTACGATTCATTAATACCCTATTATAGGTACATCGGTTGGAACATCACCAAACAGCATTATCTTATTTGACCCTCCAATACCGCAGGCCACGCAGCTGGAATCATGGTAACTTGAATTCTCATTAGATTACTTTTACCCCACAATTTACTACTATTTTCTAAAATATTCTACAATATATGTGATTTCATTTTACTGCATACTTATTCTAATTATGTAAATACTACTTTTATTTTGAAATTGTAGGTTTAAGATTACTAATTTGAAACTTCAAAAGCCATATATAGGCAGTTGTGTAGAAAAATTATGAGTTTGCCTACAGAATAGAAGGTGTTACTTGAAGGACTTCACGATTATGTTTGTTTCTAAGTTGGATGAGTCTGTTACTGTCTGTTTGAAGTTCTAGAGTGACATTTTGTCCTATGTTCCAGTTAAAGAGACATGTTATTATAGTTGCTTATTTGTTAACAATGACAGTAAGCTAATATAAGGATGTCACCTTATGTTATGGTGTTTTTGAAAGGGGGGCCATGCCCATGCCTCGAAGACTATAAAATGTTCTCTACGGAATCTTTATGAACCAAATATATATACTTTAAATCTGATTCTTATGGATGATATTGAATGTAGAATGGTATGCACAATTGCAACATTAAATGCTTCACCCAACATATTATTTTAGGTGGCAATGTAAAGTGTTATGTTCGGAGCAAATTTCCCCAAAAAAGGTGGGCTTCTGATTTAGTGTATTGATGGTTGGACTTTTTAAAAAAAAACTATTTGACACTTCTTCTTAAAAAGGTCTAAGAAGCAGCAAGAAAGAGTATGATTAAGGGAATAATAATACAAAAATGTATACTCTCGCGTTTTCTCTCTATTCTTGTGTATCTAGGTTTATAAATTTGTGTTTGCTTCCTTTTAATTCTCGGCTTTTTGGATTTTAATTTAGTTTTTCAATTTTTTGAGTTATCTTGCTAAATAGTGTAAAATTTATGAATGACTACACTTGCGCTGTAACTTAGTGTCCTTTTATGCAACTACTGAGATTTGCATGTTTAATTGCTTTGTTTTAAATTTTTAAATATCCAGAGTTTATACAAACGTGTAAACTCAACTCTTTTGTACTAATTAAAGACTTAACTAAAGCTCACATTCATTGTTCATTCACCTGCTCACATATTTCAATTGCTCTATTTTTCTCAGGCTGAAAACTAACAAAGACTACATTGAGACCGTTGTTACCCAAAAGTTGTACGAGAAAAAAAATCAAAGCAAAGATCTTCCACTTCATTCTCAGATTCGAAAAATAAGTCAGATCCTAAGTTTAACACAAATGGTAATTTCAAGTTCATGGAATAGTTAATTTAAACATCATCTAAATATCATGTACGCATAAAATAATATGAACACATTTCCATTGGCAGGCAAGGTCGTTTTGGATTAGAGCGAATATATGTATCACAAAGCCAACACAAAGTTACTACCTTCTGACTTGTCCAAGCTGTTCCAAACCTTCCGGGGCAATCTACAAATATGATTTCACATGTTTCTACTGCAATAATGAGTTTCCCAGCCCAAAACCATTGTAAGTATATGCTGAAACTGAATATTTATATATCTATTATTGATCATCTTTTATACTAGATTAAAATTATAGAGTAAAATATCAATATAACTTTAAAAAAATAACACTTGTTTATTGACCTGTTAATTTTTTATATACGTAACATTTAAAGAGAATAACAATATAACTTTTAAATATATATATATATATAACCATTAGATTCAACCCTTGTTATTTACTGTACTTTCATATTTTTAAGTGTATGCAACATTTTTACTTTGAAACCCATTTGTTCGTTAGTCTTGGACAGTAACTGCTCATCGTCATATTGAAGTAACAAGCATAGGTGTGAATATCTTCTTGGAAATTGGATGTTCTGAGCTACCTATTCATAATTATAGTATCTTTTCATGTTATTGCAGGGACAAAATCAGGTTTCTTGAATATTCATTTTAGGACTTCTTTGTCAATTATCCAGATTAGTTTATTTGCGATAACATATACAAATCTAGACTGCAAGACCTTTTAAAGATTTACTGAAACCTTATAGTTGGATCATGAGTCATAACTCTAGAATCACAACCAATAGCTAGCATAATATAACTATTTTTGTATACTAATTCACGTGGCTACATTTACTCTATAGTAACAGTAAAAAGAACAAAAGAGATTTAACTTTTAGCAAATCAATCTCTTACTGTCGTAGTTGCATCGACAGACACACAAACGAAGTTACACAATAGGAAAGAAAAGTAGCAACCAGTCTTTCTCTAAATCAAAGATTAGTTGCAGACCTTTTTTTCTCATAGCATATCTTAATTACCCAATGTTAAAGGCTAGAAAACTTGAAGTTTGTGTAAAAAGTGAATGAGAAATGATTAGAAGCAAAGAAAGGGACTTGACTGAAAAAGTTTACCAGGAGTAATGACACTAACTATAACATCAAAGTCTATTTTCTCTTTATTAGCAGGAAATATTATACCCCTTTTATAGTGAATCTAACTGTGATGGAAAAAATATTAATGTCCGCAGATCTCAACCATTAATAATGCTGGGATAAATAATCCTACCTCAAGGAACCTTCTGGAATGTCATCTATAGGATTTATTACTACATTTGCAAAAACAATAATTTTCTGTTTAATTAAATATTCTGTGCATATACTGTCATTTTTGTTTCCATTGTATCAACATATTGTCAATTTGAATACACACATATACATAGGTTACGTTTCGAGGTAGAATTATTTGACGGGACAGGAACTTTGAACGCTTTCATCGAAGAAAAAGAGGCAGAAATGATATTAGACATGTCAACTGAAAACGTCATCGAGGCAGATCTAGAGGTATATTTATCTAACGTAAATTTTTAATCATTTACACCTACTTACATTTTCGTTACCTCCATGTTTAACAGGATAAAATGTTAGGTTCCAATGAAATCAACGAGAAATTGAAAGACACACAGTGGCTACTTCACATAAGAACGACTACCTTTGAAATAAGAGGCAGAAAAAATGTTCGAAACACAGTAATATCCTGCCTTCCATCAACAGACCTGTCTTCAGAATCACAAACCTTTCAACAAAAAAGCTCCACTTCAAACCCTCAACAAAGCTGGGAAACAGATGTAACAATGCGTGAATCTCAGAAAACCACCTCAGCAATGCCAGAATCTTCCACAACTCCTGTTACCCACTCTTCAAAAGAAATCGGTAAAATAACTTTGTACTCCCCAGAAGACCCATCAGGTAAAAACCCAAAACACAACAAACAAGATTAAGAACCTAGAAGACGCATAACATATCACTCTTTTGAAACTTTGAAAACTCTTTTTGCTGCACATATGTTTCCACCTACATATATCTACTCAAGTTACTTATTTTGAAATCACTTTTGCACTCCTGAAAGTACTTTTATATAATAACATTTTATTTTATATATGCATTCTATTTAAAATTTGTCAATATTAGACCTAATCAAAATCAATTTATTTATATTTCTAATATTATGTTAATCATAGTTCTTTTAGAACCTGATTTTAAAAAAAGGTCAAATTGATGTTAACCACACCCAATTTTTCAGAGCACATACCTTTTTTATTCATTTTCAATCGCATTAACTACGTCCAAAAGTTTGTCTACAATCGATTTTGGGTTTTAGAAAACTATATATATATACAACAAAATAAATGGAAATTTTGCCCAAATTACGGCCAAATATTAGGTTACTCTAACTGTATATAAGAATAAATTTATATTTATTTAACAAAAAAAAAATATGCTGCAGAAAGTTCAATTTTTTTTTGTAGGGAATTATAATACAACTATATCCATAAAATTATCTTTTGACATATTATTTATTTTCAATTTTATGAACTATGCATTATCTTATTTCCCTTGTTTTTATATGGATACAATACAAAAGTTTCACACATATCATAACACATACAACTATACGTGGAACTACAGCACTATCACATGCATGCTGTTTGACAAGTGGAAAGAATGAGTCATACAATTCCCTCACAAACCATTCTTCATTGTGTATATATATATACCTATACCTCAACTTCATATAAATTATAAATTTTCCACCATTACATTTACAAATACCATGGATATTAATAGGTATTGCAGCTGCATCGACTGTGGACAGTGTCAATACAATTCCACATTCCAACAAGAAGTTGAAGCGTTAATAAGAAGGTTCCTTTCTAATTCAGTATGGGCCATCATTTTACGAAGGGTGCTGAACATGGACTGGAGGCTTACTCTGTTGATTGATTACACATCAAATATCGAAGAAGAAATAAATGGCAGTCGTTCGCATCAAAATCGCACTACATATATAGTAACACAATATGTACTACCATCAGTACTTTGTAATTTTAAATTTGTGGAATTTTACACTACAGTTGTTTAAATATGTATGAATATGTGTAGTTGTATAATACAAATATTTAAATATATGTACATATTGTAAACTTTTGTTCTAATAATGTACTTAATCAAAATTTCTTTATTTATTTATAATACAATTAAATATAAAAACACAAATATATTAAAATTTAAACAAACAAATCTGGGCTAACACAAGTTGAGGTGAACCCAACCTAGTTTAACTATAAAGTCCGAAGGTAAGTTATAACATCTTGTTGGGAAGGTAAGTTATAACATCTTGTTGGGCTCTTGGTTCGGTTAATAATATTTTCATTCGTACTATTTTTTATATTCTACTGTATAATTTAGATATTAAAATATAGAGTGAAATTCAAAAAAATGATACATATGATTTCATTTTGGCTACTCTGTCAAATTCAATGTGTGGCCTCATTTGGGCCTTTTCAACTAATATTAAAAAAAAAAAAAACAATTTTGAATGTTTTTTATTATTATTATTGATATTTGAATTTTAAAAGTATAATTGTACAAACTTATGGAGTAATAATTTTTTGGGAAAATATATTTTTCTGTCCCTCAAGTTGTTTGAATTTTGATTTTTGTCCTCTAAGTTTCTCGACTTTGAAATTAGTCCCTAATGTTTACAAATTTTAATATTTTTGTCCTTTAAATTTTTCGATTTTGAAATTAGTCCCTTATGTTTACAAATTTTAAGATTTTAGTCCTTATTACCTACAATCGAAGTTAAACATCATGCGAATCGTTGACTTTTAGTCGTTTATTTGTAGATACACGATTGAGGCTGAATGTCCATGTAAACGACAAAATCAACGATTTACAAATAATTGCATGATGTATACCTTCGATTGTAGGTAATAAGGACTAAAATCTTAAAAATTGTAAACATAAGAGACTAATTTCAAAGTCGAAAAATTTAGAGGACAAAAATCTTAAAATTTATAAATATAAGGAACTAATTTCAAAGTTGAAAAATGTAGAGGACAAAAATCAAAATTGGAATAACTTAAAGGACAAAAAAATGTATTTTCCCTAATTTTTTCCGTCGTTTTACAAAATGAGACTACGTCTGAAGTGTACTCGCGCTACTGAGAGTGAGAGTACATATAGACACAGCTTCGGAAACTTGGTTTCTTGCCGACAAATATTAAACTCCAAAACTGAAATTATTTATCATAAAGTTATCAAATTTAGCCTTAAATTATTTACTAGTACTAGCATTGGAACAATCATAAAGATAAAACAAGACGACTGAGCTGCACTTGAAGTCAACGATTCAATTCGAGAGTTCATCATCCATTTCCAATCAGGCATGAGCTAGGAAGCAGCTCGGGCGTCTGCAAAGTGTTTGAAGAAAAGCCGCAGAGAAGAAATCGATGGCGGATGCCGCCGTTGAGTTTCTGCTGGAGAACCTGAAGCAGCTGCTTCTCTACAACGCGAACCTGATTTTCGACATCAAGGGTCAGGTGGAGTTTCTGTACAATGATCTGACCTTGTTCAAAGCCTTCCTGAAAGATTCAACCGAAAAGCGAAGCAAACACGAGACATTAAAGGAACTAGTGAAGCAGATCAGAAACGTGGTGTACGATGCCGAAGATGCCATTGACACTTTTGTTGCTCACGCCGCCGTCCACAAGGCCCGCAAGCATATCGGAAAAGCCATCCACATATTCGATTATTCCGCAAAACTGCGAGTTGTAGCCAAACATATTCTCGCCATTAGGGAAAAGGTGAAGGATATTTATGAGAACAAGAAGTTCGGGTTTGAAGCGCTTGGAGATGGATCTCATACACCCACCAAGGACAAAAAGGTACTGGAGTAGTAATTTTTATATATCTACTGCAAAATTCAATCTCAATTTCATCTGGGACCTTTTCAAATTAGCTTGTTGTGATCATGTTTAAACTTGGACTGTTGAATCTTGATTGTACTTGTGTTTACGTGATAAAAGGCGAATTGCAAGATTAAAGCTACGATGCTCTGCTTTTTTATATGATGCTCTGCTTGTTCTCATTCTCTGATGTTATTTCAAACCTCTGAACTCAATCTTGTGAAGAACTGATCATGAAAAAATCTTAAAGTATGTTTACTTTGGTATTTTGAGGATTTTAAAACTAGGATTTCACAATCCAGTGAAATTATAAAATTCTAATACTTATATATATTAGGATTTAACTTTATGGTGTAGGATTGATAGGTATTTACATACGGTTCATAAGTATTTTTATAGAATTTGTAAGTATTTATAGGGTTGACTTTCGTAGGATTAATAAGTTTATATAAGGTATTGAGCTTTTAAAATCCGGATTCTAAATCTCAATCTCAAAGTAGAACTGGTGTCAGATTTCAAAATTTAAAATCCGGTTTTTTAAACAAAAAAAAAAACATACCCTACGCATAGATTGTTAGAGACACATTAATAGACATATCATTCCAAATTTCATATGAAGATTGTGGTCATTTTAAGTACAAGCATGTGTGCTGCAATTACTAGTTTCACTATATGCTATTGAATCAATTTTCTTGCACAGCCTCCCATTGTTGAAGAAGACAATGTTGTGGGTTTTGAAGACGAGGCAGAAAAAGTGATCAATCTTCTCACTGGAGGATCTGATGATCTCGAAGTTATCTCGATCATTGGGATGCCTGGTCTTGGCAAGACAACATTGGCTAAAATGATTTATCGTGACCCTAAAATTGAATACGAATTCTACAATCGTGCATGGGTGTACGTTTCTCAAGACTATAGTAGAAAGGAAGTGTTCCTCAACATTCTGAGTAATTTTATGCAACTTACTGACCTAATGTATAAGATGAACGACGAAAATCTAGCTAAAGAGCTGTCTAAATTCTTGGAGAAAGGAAAATACTTGATTGTTATGGATGATGTATGGACTGAAGAGGCGTGGAATGATCTCAAGATTGCCTTCCCCAAGAATAACAAGTCGAGCAGGATACTGATGACGAGCCGAATCAAGAAAGTTGCGAGGCATGCTAATCCAAATGCTGAGCCTCATAATTTACGGTTTTTGAAACCAGACGAGAGTTGGAGGTTACTCCAACGGAAGGCTCTAGGTTCAGAGAATTGTCCTCCGGAGTTAGAGAGAGACGGGAGGCATATAGCGAGTGAATGTCAAGGTTTGCCTCTTGCAATAGTGGTGATTGGAGGTATTCTTCTAGAAAAAGGTATGGATTGGTGGGAACAAGTCGCTAAAAGTGTGGATGCGTATATTGCGATGGATCAGACGAGACGAATGGACAACTTTATAGCTCTGAGTTACAATCACTTGCCTTATCATTTAAAGGCGTGCTTTATCTACATGGGGATGTTTCCGGAAGACTTTGAGATCCCCGTCTGGAAGCTCGTTCGTCTCTGGATTGCAGAAGGGTTCATACAACAGAAGGAGGGAATGAGCTTAGAGGACATTGCAGAGGAGTTCTTGGAGGATCTTGTCAACAGAAACTTGGTGATGGTGGGACAGTTTAGATCAAACGGTAAACTCAAAACGTGTCGTATTCATGACATGCTACGTGAGTTTTGCAAAAATGAGGCAGCAGAAGAGAATTTCTTTCAAGAAATAAAACGTTTTGATCGAGGGACATATGCGTCTTTGAATCCTGCCTTGGAAAGATACCGCCGCCTTTCCATTCATTCCCGTGTACTAAACTATATTTCTTCAAAACCCGATGGCCCGCGGGTCCGTTCTTTCTTGTGCTTTTCCAACGAAGAAACTACCTTACCACCAGAGCACATTTCATCCATTCCGGGAGCGTTTAAGTTGCTTAGAGTGTTGGACGCTCGATCCCTAGTTTTCACTCGCTTTCCAACTGATTTAACTCAGCTGGTTCATTTGAGGTATATTGTTCTTTCATGCAATTTCAAGATTTTACCAGCAGCCATTTCTAGCCTCTGGAATATTCAGACACTTGTTGTTGAGACATCTTCACGCACCCTCGATATCAAGGCAGATATATGGAAGATGATTCAGTTAAGGCACGTAAAGACGAATGCATCAACTGCTTTACCTTTTTCAAAATCAAGAAAGAGTAAAGATGAAGTTCTTACAATTGGTAGCCTACAAACACTTTCCACGATATCCCCCGAAAGCTGCACAGAAGACTTGTTTGCAAGAGCTCCTAATCTGAAAAACCTGGGAATTCGCGGTCAGTTATCCAAACTTCTGGAGAACAAAAGCGGGAGTACGTTATTTGATGGTTTGGCGAAATTGAGCCATCTGGAAAATCTCAAGTTATTGAATGATGTATTTCCTCATCCTCCTTCTGAAGGAAGATTGACTAGCCTTCCTCAGCGGTACAAATTCCCGACAAAGCTTAAGAAACTCACTTTGTCTGATACGTTACTCGATTGGAAGGAAATGTCGACCCTAGGAATGTTGGAAAATCTGGAGATCCTTAAGTTGAAAGACAACGCGTTTAAAGGGGATTGGTGGCAGCCAGATGATGGAGGTTTTCGTGCTCTCAGAGTTCTGCATGTTGGGAGGACTAATTTAGTTACATGGCATGCTTCTGCTCATAACTTTCCGAGACTTAGACATCTGTTTCTCAGACACTGTAGTAATCTGGAATCACTTCCGTTGGGTTTTGCGGATGTTTCAAGCCTTCAGCTGGTGGACCTTTACTGTACTAAACCATCAGCAGCTGCTTCTGCTAGAATTATTCAGCAGAGGAAAAAGGAATTGCTAGGCGAGCAGAGTAACAGAGGCAAGCTTGTATTTAAGCTCTCGATTTATCCTCCTGATCAGTAATTGAGCTCAACCATTAAGCCTTTGAGAGGTAGAAATCGAGTTATAAACTTATTTTTATACTATCTTTTATCATTTGTTTGCTCAATCCTATAGCTTTTACACCGCGTCTTGTATTATATTATAGACTCCTTGTTTTGTACAGGTGGGTTTTTAACGATCAAGATTGCCACGGATGTTGAACAAAGGAAACTTGTTTATCTCGTCTAATTTCGCCTGTGAGAATAAAGGAAACTTTCTATTTCATTTTATTTAATTTGTTGTGGGGTTTCATGAACAGCACAGGTCCCCTATCATCTCGTGTTTTTTAAAGGTAATGAAATACAAGATGGAACAGTAAAGTGGAATAGATAGATGTTGATGCTTTCACGAAATATGTATTTGTTGAACTTGTGGATTGATTTTGTGTTCTTCATTTGATGTATTGTCTCTTGTATCATAAGCTCATCCATCAATCTGGATATATTGATGAACATTACGAGGTTTTTATTGTCGTTTGTATCATTAGCTGACTCATCAATCTAAATATATATATATGAACATTGTGAGGTTTCAGTACAGATTTGTGTTCCCAATTTTTGTCCAAAGATTATTGCTGATATTTTGTTGCATTTACACATTCCTTCTTTGCCCCTCTTTCACACCGAATAAAACTTGTTTTATATATTTATGTGGTTATTTCTCATTAGTATAGATTTAATAAGTGGCATCTTCATAGTGAGTGATACTAATTCAAGATATCTACAAATTCAAAAAAAAAAAAAAAAGATTCAAGACTTGGGGATTATTATTTTCATTTTGATTTTGATCCTTCAACTTTATATTTTTTATTTTTCTTACTTTAATCATCTAACTTTATATTTAAAAAGGTAAAGTCTAGTATGCACTCGAGTGCATGTTGTGCACCCTAGTCCATGTGCACTTTTCAGTTTATTAACTTACACGTTTTGGTAATGGTGTTGCACTTTTCAATTATTACTCATTTACCAAAAAGTGTAAGTTAGTAAATTGAAAAGTGCACATGGACTAGGGTGCACAGCATGCACTCGAGTCCATAGCAGACTAACCCATTTAAAAAATATACTCCGTATATATATTCTTTTGACTAGCTTGTGCAGGTAACTCATTTGATGACGTGACACTATTTTTTTATTTTTTAAAAACTTTAATGTCAAATTTCACATTTTCTAGTTGAGTTACCTCTAATAGGGATCTTGACGAAAATTTTAAAAATGCAAAAGTAATGGTAATTAAAATCAAAGTGGGCTATATTAGGGGGGACAACCTAAAAACTTAATAGGGAGTCTGACTTTGAAAATCTTAGATATGAAATTCTTGATGTATAGGAAAAATATGGGTGTGTTTTGAGATTGTGATAGAATTGAATTTTGTTTTATACCATTTTTTTTTTTTTTTTGAATACTTGTTTCATATCAAATCATGTTTAAATTAGTGGGTGAATTATTTTAGACATAAATTAAATGTGAGTCCGTGAGATTTAAAATTCCGAGATTGGAATAGCAAAATCATAAATCGAGGAAATATAATTTTTAGTTCTTTAAGTTTAAACTCCAATTTTAATCATTTAAATATAATAAAATCTGAAAACTTTAATAAAATTTGAAAAAAAATACTGATTTTAATGTATATATTTTTTTAAAACATCATTAAAATATTTTTTAAAATTAAATAAAAACATCATTAAAATCTGAATTATACTCAAATTATACTTAGCCATTTTTCCCTAATTAATTAAAAATATAAAATTCGAAAATAAAAATAAAAATATATACTAAAATTTAGAAATTTGAAAGAAAATTATAAATACTATTAAAAAAAGGGACAACTCCAACTACCCCAATCATATTCCCCAAATGTAAATCATACTATAATTCCTCTTATTTACACAAATAAATAATATTTTAAATTTTTTTACATAATTTCTTTCAATTTTACTCCTTTTTTACTTTAAGAAATAATCATAATTTTCAACTTATCTTTGTTAATCAATCATTTTCCATTCTTACTTCTTTTTTATAAGATAAATTTTCTCTTCAATTCATACAAGTTTGTCAATATAAATTTCAATAAAGAAATCAAAAAGTCATTTTTTAATGAAGAAAAAGAATATAGATTAGTCTCACAATAGTCCTTACATATGGTAACAAGCATGCAGTGAACCGAAATACCGAATCCTTAATTTTGCATTTGGAGAATATGATCGGGTAGTTTGAGTTGTCCCTTTTTTTAATACATATTTATAATTTTCTTTCAAATTTCTAGATTTTAGTATATATTTTTATTTTTATTTTCGAATTTTTATATTTTTAATTAATTAGGAAAAAATGGCTAGGTAGAATTTGAGTATAATTCAGATTTTAATGATGTTTTTATTTAATTTTAAAAAATATTTTAATGATGTTTTTATTTAATTTTAAAAAATATTTTAATGATGTTTTAAAAAAATATATACATTAAAATCAGTATTTTTTTTTCAAATTTTATTAAAGTTTTCAGATTTTATTATATTTAAATGATTAAAATTGGAGTTTAAATTTAAAGAACTAAAATATAAATTTTAAAAAGAACTAAAATGAATAGATTGTAAGATATAGGATGTATTTTGTAAAGTTAAAAATTTAAAGGATTTATTTTGGAATCACTCAAACTTACATGACAAAAAAAAAAAAAAAAAAATCCTCTGTGTTTTTTTTTTTAGAAATTTTTTATTTTGTTGATCAATTATTTTCTGATTTCGAAATTATTGAGAAAAAAAAAATCCGCAACGCAAGTCTTTTAACCAGAAAAATTCTTAATTTAACTAGGCGGAGTATACTACTTATAAAGTCAAAACTTGTGTATGACATTATACACACGTGTGTAATTTTAGTATAATACAGCGAAGGTGAGAAAGCAGAAAAGGCTGGTCAACTAAGACTTAATGAATGCAATGAAAACTGATACTACACGCCAATGAATCAAATTCTGAATTTATTAATATCAATAACTCCCCCATAAAAGTCTTTAAATATCCAAAACACGCACTAAACTACAAAAATAGGCATATTAATATGATGTATATTCTGTGCATTTGGTGGGAATTTTGCCATTTGCACACGTGTGGAAGAAGACCGTACTAGTGTCCTGGTCAATGAACATTGACCACACTCATGACTATATATCTATAATCCCAAATTCTATCAAATTGAAACAAAAATAATTTGTAATGGATTTTTATGAAGAAGGAGATGATGGTTTCTTCGATGAACTTAAAAGGCAGATCTTGCAATTGACAGATGAAGAGGATGATGATGTTCATCAAGACCGCAGAGCCCGGAAACAAGGCCCGTTACACGGCCCTTTATGTTTTTACGATTGGCCCGGGATTAAGGAGGATTGCACACCTACACCTGCATGGATGTTGAACTTGTGGAGAAGTAGTGGAAATGGAACCGGCGTTTTCATACCACAAACACTCCACTTTACTGCCAAAAACAGATCAAGTATACATGTCTTCTTTTTCCCTTTTTTAATTATTGAAAAAGTACAAATTACTACTCCTTATTCATCATGCTTAATTTTATTGCAGGAAGGAAGAATGAAAGAGGAAGAACATACAGACGCGTGGAAAGATGAATTGTTATTAAATTCTCTGCTATTCATGAATTAATGGATGTATCAAGTGGAGTATTAATCAGGATGGATGGTTGCAACTGATTTTGGAAATTTGTATGTATATATACTTTAAATTCAATTGAAATAAATTGGGAGTTTATTGCTTATTGCCGCTGATTAGAATGAAAGTAACATCGACACTACAATACAATACAATAATAATAATAACCATAGTTTGCAATAGAATAGAATAATATGGCAGGTTCTTAGATATAATATTAATACACTTTACTACTACTCCTACAAACAATTAAACAAGAGATTATTATTATTCCAATTAACATAGCAAAGAGGTGGCATGAGTCATTCCTTGGGACGTGCTACCCATAGAGAAGTAAGAGCTCGCAGCCTCGACTTGTAATCGTTGATGGCGAGGAGAGCCCGTGCAGTTTGGCGTACGGTCAAGATTCGTTGCAGCTGTTGCAACGTCTGCAGCCTCAGAAGATCAGCCTATGTATGACACAACCAACAATCACGACCCTAGCTAGCTAAGTTATTACTTGCAAATTTCAAATGAGATATGAGAGAATAAGTTCAAATTTAAACTACCTGATGAAGGAATTTATCAAATGTAACAATCTTGGTCATTGCAATACCCATTTGCCCCACATAATCAGTAACATTTTCAGAAGCAAGAGATTTGTGGGACAGAGTGTCGAACATCGCTTGTTGCAAAGCTTCTATTCCTTGAGACAATGCATCCTCCGTTTGTTGACACGATTGCTGCAAATTACAAATCCCCGCCACCTGCTGCTCCGTTAAAGGCTCAATTTGCTTTTCAAGTACCTTGAGAAGGTCGGAGGAGCGAAAGCCGCCTAACCACATGAAAAACTTTTCAGCAGGAGTCTTCCAGGATCCAGAGAGGATGTGAAAAATGTCTGATTTTGCACCTGACCTCTTGATCCGGAATAATTCATGGTAGTTCGACATAACTTCTTCCACCACGAGGTGTAGTTCAGTGTCACTCACACGCGAATCTAAGGCCCGTCTTAAATCATTCATCAGCCGTTGATGTTCGTCCGCCCAGCCTTTGTATTCTACATCAAACGCCGCACAACCTGGGTACATTCATCATACATACTATTACTAATCAAATAATGTATACTAATACTAATACTAGTAGTATATGAATGAAGAAATTCTCACCTAAAGAAGGCCTTGATCTAACTAAGTTACCCTGCAATTTATTTTAAATTAAAATGAGGAGGCCAGGATATAACTAACAATCTCGTACTAATATATTACTTATAAATTAGATTTCGATCAAATTACCTGTTGGCTTACTACTCCTTTGAGGTTCTGCTCTATCTCTATAAGCCTTTGCTTATTCTTCTCTAACTCTTGAACATATGACTATACAAAACAAGTACATAATGTCACCTATAACATAATATTTACAAAATAAAATTCTTACAATTATTTATATATACCTTCCTTTTCAATCGACTTTTCCTTGCAGCTTCACGATTCACAGCCAGTTTCATAAGTGTCTGAAACAAAGTAATTAACCAACCATTAAGCAAACATTACTGATAATAATTCATGAATAGTTTATGAATTAACCTTTGGATCTCGAATTGTGGCGTTGGACTGCTGATCATTTGAATCCGAAACAGTCAAATTTTCATGATGAATTCCATTTCCAGGGAACTATATATAGAAGGTGCAACCAAGTTAATAAATTAAATTGTAGTAAAACTTATCGACTGAGAAATTAACATTATTCATATATAAAACAATTCAATACTTTGTTGGTACATACCTATTTTAGTGTTTTATTATATACATACATTAATTAAGTTTCATTTCAAAATAGTAGGAATGTAAATATTTTATGCATACTACTACCTCAAACTGTCTCGTGTCGGGACCTCCATTTCCATATGATGCCCCTATTTCAGCTGCAGACATACTCTGTAAAACAAAAGGAACATTAATTTTAGCAAAATACATTTCAATTTAATTAGATTGAAATTAATCTTACATTGGTGATGCTGCCGGCATTGTATGCTGAGCTTCCTATAAGTAATTCACATTATAAATTAGTACTTAAGTTGCTAGAAATTAAATAGAGTCTCTCAAGAGGACTTGTACAGAGCGTCCAATGCAAATAAATAAATAACATCCCGTTATTTATTTGCATTGGACCCTCTAAAGTCGTGGAAAACAGAGATGGATTGATCAATGGGTGTGAAATTAATTAAAAAAAAAATGAAAACTTACTTTTGCTAAAATAAAGAGCAGGTGCATCTACATGTTGAAGCTGTGCTCCATTTCTACCATCGTCACCTCTATGACTATGAATATACACCAACATTAATTAATTATGCTTATGCATACACTTAAGACAATGGAACAAAACTTAAACATGCAACATGCAAATTTAATAAAAAAAATCATCATCAATCACCTCAGGTAAAATGGGGAGTGTGAATTAGGTGAATGTCTATTCATTTCTTTTCTTCACCGGTGAAGAGAGAGAGAGAATCAAATTAAATCCAATTAAGAGAGTGTGCATGTGTGTGTATATATATAACATGATATGCAGAGGGTGGTGCAGAAGGGGCGTCCGCTAATTAAATGTGCAGTAATGAATATATAGTGCCTCCAGGGGCCCAAAACCCAGAAATGTTGGTAACGATTCAATTGTATTGCACCCCTTCTTTTGTCGTCTTGTTTTCTTAAATTTATTGTGCATTCACTTTATTGGCAGTAACATATTAGTATATTTTTCTACACTAGTATATTCTTGTCGCGACGAAGTTGGATAGCTCAAGTGGTTAGAACACCACTACCTAAGCTTTAGATCCTGGATTCGAGTCATGGGGAGGGAAAAAGGGATGGGTATTTAATGTAATTCAAAAAAAACATTCGTCCCATTATTATTGAAACATTTGTCAAAAACATTTGTTCCATTATTAATATAACATTTCCTTATTTGAAAAAAGTAACTTTATACCATTTTAAAAAAACTCTCTCAAACATCTGATATTTACACCATGTCATTATTTTTTTACTCAGGTGGGAGCAATTTGTATCAA
Organism: Galeopsis tetrahit; assembly: GCA_963675135.1. Taxonomy (NCBI): domain Eukaryota; kingdom Viridiplantae; phylum Streptophyta; class Magnoliopsida; order Lamiales; family Lamiaceae; genus Galeopsis; species Galeopsis tetrahit. The sequence goes on along the minus strand of OY776122.1, from coordinate 66,061,592 downwards.
ACAGAGTCATAAAATATGAGATTGTGACCAAAAAGACTTAACTGCCTACGAGAACACATTTGCTCCTTCAAACTAAATTGCAAAAAAATCCAGAAATTTGGTTAAAAATGAAATTAGATCAAATGTCGTGATTTTTATTTCACAACTAAAACGATGTTGTTTGCATATCGTGCAAGTCCCAACTGTCAGGTGTCTCAATTTAAATTCAGATGTTAAAACAGTGGTTTATTTTAATTATTCAAAAAAAAAATGATTAAAATGGTAGTAATACATTGTAATTAAAAGTGATACCTTTTACTTTGAGAGGTGATATTAAAACATATTTTTCTTATAAAAAGGATTATGTTATTTTGTGGAGTGTGAATTTTTACTTTAATTGCAATATTGGTTTTTTACTTCTTTTTTTCGAACCATATTGTTTTTTACTTGAAAAATACATTTTTTTCTGTCTTACATGATATATAGTACTTGTTCATTGTACTAATTGTTTCATGGTTAGTACCCCAAATAATGACACGTGTCGTCATTCTATTATGTCAATTTCTTCATGGATAACACCCAAGATTAATTGCCATTCATAATTCAATCCGTGTCCCTTATTTTTGCAATACTTCAATTAATTTAAAAACACTAATATTTATTTAACATTGAATTATTCTTATTAAATTATACTCCCTCTATCAAAATTCATAATGTCAATTTCTCCGAGAATGAATTTTAATGAATATTGATTAGTTTATTGTATTTCATAATGAGAATAAATTGGATAGAGTGCATATTGAGATAATTGAGAAATATAGAATTCATATTGAGTAGTAAATGAATTGAATAGTGAATTAGATGATCATCACTCCTCTATATAAGAGGAAGTTTACAAGAGAGGTTATAACTATTAAACTAGAAGTTACAACTAGAATAACTACTCTAACTAATACTCTTTCATTTGTTGGCTTGACTTGTTATTCTCCACACCCTCCCACAAGATGAGCATGGATGGTAATCAAGCACATCTTGAAATTGTTATTAAAATAAACTTCAAATCTTGAAGAGTTGAGACCATGTGATATCGAGTTGAAGAGAACCATAAGTGCAGCCATGCCAACATCAAGAACGGAAGAATAGGGAGCCAAAATTTCCATTTGAACGTCAATATGTCATCACCAAGGAAAATAATTTTTCAAATTATAGAATCGTGGTAGACACGAAAGAAAGAATCGTGATAGACACGAAAGATAGAACCGTGATAAACACGGAAAGATAGAAACGTGATAGACACGAAGAGAAAATATTAGATTGAGTATAAAACTATTGAATATAGAAAAGAATCCCTAAATTTTTAGGGCAGAAAAGTCGAGTATAAAACTCTATGAATTTGATTCAAATCAAGATGAAGTAGAATTTAAAACTCACGAGCATAGAACCCGCAAAAAAATGAGCATAAAACTCAAGAAACGAGTATAGAACTTCAAGAATTCGAATTCAAAAATTTACATGCATAGAACTCGTAAAGAAGAAATCTTGAAAATAAAAAAATAGGGTAGAAATCCAAAAAAGTTTAAGAAATGAGTATAAAACTCAAAAAAGTTTAAGAAATGAGTATAAAACTCAAAAAAGTTTAAGAAATGAGTATAAAACTCAAAAGACACAAGAAATTCATCCAAAACGAATTGCGAAAGCGTACCTAGTGATTCGGTTGTAAATTGCATAAGATTTCATGTGTTTTAGTGATAAAATTTGAGGGGTTTTCTTTCATTTTCACACTAATATGCTAGATTTGATTGAGAAAGGTGTTTGAGCTCGTTTTGTAGGAATACGATGTGAATTAGACATTAAAATCGTAAAAACGAGTGTTCAATCATCATTTACACTCACTGTACTGAAGAGAGGATTGCACCATTGGATTCGTCTCGAAAAATGGAGTGGAATGAAAAAAATAATCAAGTCAATCGGAGGTCGGAAGCTCGAGATATGAAGGGACGAAGACAGGGGAAGAAATCTGGGCCGAAGTATCCGCCCGACCGGGCCGACCCGCCCGCCCGACCGGGCCACAGTATCTGCACCCAACTTTTTGTTAAGTTCACCCACTGCGCATATTTTTGCAAATTTCAACTTACGAAAGTTCCGCCCGGCCGGGCCACCTGCTTCCAGCCCATTTCGCACACCCACATTTTTTGATAAGTTCACCCCCGCGCGTATTTTTGGTCCAAATCAGCTTACGAAGTTTTGGCCCGGCCGGGTCACTTTCCAGCCCGACCGGGCCACCTGTTTCCAACTCATTTTCGGGGATTTTGCCCAATTTTCTCCATTTTTGAAGGGCCTAATTGCAAAATTCACCCAAGACTTCCACCCCAACTATAAATAGACCAAATTTGAGTTTTAAAAGGGAGTCTTACTCCTTTTCCAAGCATTTTCTCACACACAAACACATAGTTGTAGGTGTTCTTCATTTTTAGTTTAATTTCTTCAATAGATTAGATAGAATAGTGGTTTTTACTTCAAATCAAGCTACGATTATCATCGGGCATCGTCTATTACATCGTTTTGTAGCTAAATTCGCATGATCAAGGTGATATTACTCTATTTTTCAATTCAATTTGGTATTTTCTTAATTTCTTCAATCTCTTGTTATTTTATTATGAGTTTGATGTTATTTGTTGTTGTAGCCATGGGATTCTCTTCTAGAACCATGGGCTAATCCTCAATTGCCTTGGGTGTGGATGTTTTGATGAGAATTTAGTGTAATTGTGAATTAATTGCATGATTAGCTTATAATTTGGGTTTTTATGTTTCTAGAGTTGTACTTTGATTGATTCATTTGGTTGATCAACCCTATTAGCAAGCATGTTCGATTATGTTTATTGCAACGAGAGTTGGGTAGCATGATTGGAAGTGTGAGTGTGAGCTTTGATCAATTAAATAGAAGTTAATTAGTAATTAGCTCACCCGAGAGGGGTGTTAATGGCTAGACCGACAACCTTAAACACTAAACGAGTAGAGGTCGTCTAGGAGTTTGGTGAGAGGGCGTTTCATAAGCATTAGTAACCGTGTTGAAAGTGCTTATGAAACACTATCTTAGGGGCTTATGGTATTTGGTTAGATCCTATAATTGCTAATCAATGCACGATGTTTACCTATGCCTTTCGAGGGGGTTTGCACACTTATGTGATAGCCTTTAGCTTGACCTAAATTTGTCCTAAAATCATGTAATTGGTTCACTAGTTCACTTAATTGCTCACAAAACGGAAACACCCGAGGCAATACACTTCTCTTGCACTTTCAATCGAAAGTTAGATAGCTTGTTATTTCTTATCACTAGTCCTCATTACTTTAGTTAATATAGTTTACTACTTTTGTGCTTATTCCCGAAAAATCCAAACACATCATTTAGTTACTACAATAGCATGATAACTTGCAACTTTAGGGACTCATTCTCACTCAATTAAGTCCTTGGAACGAAAATCTACTTGGGACACTTATCTTACTACTAACGAACCCATACGCTTGTGGGGATCGTATAGTTCTAAAAAGTGTGCAAAATACGACTAAGTCACCTAGATCGACAAACTTGTTTAATCGATCATAAATTAATCGATACACAACTCTGATACTATGTGAAATTTCATAACGAGAAGAAATTGGATAGAGTGCATATTGAGATAATTGAGAAATATAGAATTCATATTGAGTAGTAAATGAATTGAATAGTGAATTAGATGATCATCACTCCTCTATATAAGAGGAGGTTTACAAGAGAGGTTATAACTATTAAACTAGAAGTTACAACTAGAATAACTACTCTAACTAATACTCTTTCATTTGTTGGCTTGACTTGTTATTCTCCACATTTATATATAAAATAGACAGATTGATAGTATGATGAAATGTTGTGAGTCAACTTATGAATAAAGTGACTGGCAATTAATGTGGATAAATAAATGTATGAATAATACTATCACCAAAAAGAGAATGATCATAATAAAATTAAACAACAAAAAAATAAAATTGAGAATAATGAAATTGGAATAAAATTAATGGTTTAAAATAACATTTATATTCATATAATAATTAAAAGTAGCAATATATATCACACATAAGTACACATGCATTAATTGATATAAAATGCCTAATAATATTTAAATATGACATGTGCTAAGACAAGTTCTATAAAAATCCAAATTTAAACACATCTCATTGTCACCTTATATCTAACTGTCACAATATCTTATATATACCATAAAAATTCAATTAATTAACAAGTACAACAATAGTTTATTGGATTGTGCGTCCTAGCATTAGCACTTTTTAATAAACTATATACATTTAAAAAATAAAAATTAACACTTTTATAAGTAGGTTTGGCGCGATCCGCAAGATTCTCCATCGCCAAAATTTTGTTGAATCCGAGGGTATGGGTAAATGGGTGTATTTAAGACTTTATCAGTTAAACATATTTATAAATGTTAATCTAGTACTAATTAACGATGGTTTACAAGTGACGGGGGAATAAAATAAAGCAGGAATACTGTAAATTACTTCTTAACCACCGTAACTAAACTACATAAACTTACAACAACTAATAAGGAGTAGTATAATCTACTAATTATTCAATGTGAAATAGTCATTATACTAATCCATACCCTTTTAATTCATAAGGTGTCTTTTTTACATTTTAATTTTGTATATTAATTTTTCATTTATCGAAATTCAATTTTGAGATTATAAATACATTACAATTAACAACTCTTTGATCGATCCTATATTGTTTAATTTTCTAAAAATTAAATTTTACATCCTTCATTATTTGATTAGAGACGAGTGTCTCACACATTCGTTAATTAACAATTAATTAATATTTAATTGGTTCAAAACCAATACCTCCAACAATAAATACATATGTTGAATAAATTATAATTAATTATTTATTCTAGTAATATATTTTCATACATAGGGCATCTAGAAGTCCTAATATATGTTGAATGGAAAACCTTGGTTGACAGTTTGGCACGAGACGATTTGGAATCTGTGGAAAACTAGAAACGAGATCGTCTTCAAAGGTACAACTTTCGACTTGGACAAGATCATCAATAATATAAAGCTTTCGACATTCAGGTGGCTGAAGGCAAAAGCAATGCTAAATCATTGGAACAACTTTGAGGATTTGATGAGGGAACCGTCACTTTGTTATAGTTAGTATGAATTTTTGTTAATTTGGTTCCTATGCTTCTTGCTGTCATATTTTACTGTAATCTGCCTTGACTCCTGTACTTGAGGTACCCTCTGGTACCTTTGAATTCAATTTTGTTGTTTCAAAAAAAAAAAAACCGGTCTCTGCGCCTACAGTTTTCTAATTTCGATTTGAGATATTAGGTGGGGTTTACTTTGAGCTATAGATTTGTGCGAAATATTTCATACATAAAATATGTTTAATTGAAATCATTTTTAAAAATTTTGTTATTTTATATGTAATTATTTTTACATTAATTACCTATATTTAATGTATGTAATATTTTATATAAAGTTGTGTGTTAAAAATTATAGGTCTTAAATTTTTAATAATAATATATGTGTTTCTTTTGAGTTTTTGAGGAAGATGATTTAATTTTATTGTTGAGTTGAATTATAATTATTGAAGTGAAATCAATAGTTTTAATAAGGTGGTTTCATGTAATTTTTTTAAATTGATTTTTAAATTTTAAAGTAAATTCCGCATGGAATTTTAAAATTCATAGTAAACAACTATTCATGGTTTGTCACCGGCCTTTCTACTGAATCAAATTCTCTGGTCCATTTTCTATAGTAAGTAGTGTCTAAATTAAGAAAAAGAGGCAGAGGATTTTAATTTTGATGTCCTTCCAAAATATTCACATAGTAATTCGTTGTTTTACTTACCTCAAAAAATAATTCTTATTTTCTGCAAAATGCCTATAAAAATTAAAAGCGTGATAGATTGATTGATAGTCGTAGACCAAACTTATATAATGTCATAAAATGGACCCTTGCAAATTTATGGAAGGTTCACAGTTAGTTGTAGCCTGTAGGTATGAATTTATTTAGGTGACAGACAGTGGACAGTCGTCCCACTTTACTTTTTATTTTTTCACTATGCATCTACAAAATTTAATATTTAGACTTTTTTTTTGTTTTTTTTTTTTACGGGGACTTTTAGGGTATGTTTACTTTTGGTTTTAAAAACCAGGTTTTGGATTTCAAGATCCAAAATCTGTTTTACTTCGGGATTTAAAAACCGATTTTCAAAATCCACTAAAAACCACCCCAATCAAACATATTGATTTGACATAAAGTTATATCTATATAATATTACTTCAATCATTATATTTTTTCTCAACAATAATATAATAATACTATAATAATACAATAATATAATATATTTAATCATTACACACTTAAATAATCATTATAATCTCATCAACCAATAATATAATAATACAAATTCATTCAATCTTACAACTTGATTTGACATAAAGTTAAATCCTTCACTATTCCAAAACCCAAAAAAAACACTCATATTACTATTCATCGGGATTTCAAAAACCAGGATTTCAAAAATCTGATTTTTAAAATCACCCAAAGCCCAAAAGAAACACCCCCTTATTTTGTGAATTTGCTCTCCTTGAATTGAAAATATGCATGTTATTATAATATAAAAAAAATCATTCCTCTAGAAGTAAAATTTTAATTATATTGTACTTGATTCAATCGTGAACCTCTGTATGAGTGTTATCTCATAATCTCACATCAGCTGATAGGGATAAGATAAGATGATTTAGGTCAAATCACATGAGAAAAATGTGTTCAGTCAGCTGAGGAGGAGTCGTTTAGAATCAGATAAGTTGGTCAGATCAGAAAGGTTGAATCAGCAGAGATGATGTCTATCAGCGGAATTAGTCTTTTGACCAGATCAGAGGAGTTGCATCAAATGAGGAGAGTCGTCTGATTTCGAGGCAAGTCTTCTGAGAGACCGTTACAGTAAGTTACAACAAACAAGTGAATTAACAGTCATTTCAGTTGGGCAATAACTAAGCACATGGGTTGTTACAAACAGTTGCAAACAGATTAAGTACTCAACTGCTGCAATAACTAAGTGTACTTTGTGAGGTTTCGAGCTAGTACGAGCATTCGTCTTTGAATTGTGTGAGTTCATTAGTGAAGAGAGGATAAGTTTCTGATTCACGTATTCTACAACGCTAGAATAAACGACCGCAAGTATACGATGTCTATCGTAGTGAAGTAAGTACGAGGTCGATCCCACGAGGAGGTATAGCGTAAAAGTGTAGTTTGTTAACGAAATTCTAAATAGACGCGATCGATAAAGTGAATATAGTGAATTACCCTAAAGTTGCCTATCAAATTGTCACAAATAAGCAATAAAGAGTAATAAAGAATCGATCAACTAGCATGCAATCACGAAAACTAAGTAAAATGGATGAAAACTCAAAGATGAGAAGGTAGGTTCTAAAGCACATGCAATACTAATGTATCCATCTATGATTAACTATCTACTTAAGTGGTGTTCATGCTTTGTCTATAAGATTGATCACATAATAATGGATTAAAAGTTCTCTCGATCCAAGTAATCCAAAGCAAATATCACACAACTTAGTATCTCTACCTAAATTGCACAATAAAACCCAATCAAGCTCCTAAGATCATCACACATCTTCCTAATCATTGTTCATCTTTCAATCTCACAATAAAATTAGGTCAAATGCTTGCAATCAATTAATCAAAGTAGATTTCTCAACCTAATTCAATTAACTAGGATTAACACATCATCATTGTACACTAATGACATGTTTTGCAATGAAAATCAAGCACCCAAATAGAATTAAGCCACACAAACACCAATTAAGCAAAACATTAATTCATAAACTTCAACAAGAGTATTTACAAGGCTCTAGAACCAAAAGTGTTCTAGCCACTAACTAGCATAGTCAAATTTCAAAATCAAATGGAATAACTAAGTAAAAATAAAGAGAAAGAGAAGGCTTAGTCTAAAATGTGGTAGAGAATTGAATTTCCAAGCTATTGCATCCTTCCTTGCTTGATTTGATGAAGAATTGATGAAGATATGGCCAAAACACCTCCAAGTATGTGTAACTATGTGTGGAAATTGAGGAATTGGGGCAAGAATGGCTTGAAATTCAAGAAATGGGGCTTATATAGTGTTGGGGTAGGGTTTGGATGCCAAAATTGCAAGTTGGTCCCTCAATATAGGCCAAAATAGTGAAAAGGCACCGAGAATGAGGTTGGCACGGCCGTGCAATACGGCGTTGGGAACTAACAGGCGCTCGGCCGTGCTGTGAGGGTGTGCGAAATGGAGGCTGCTCGGCCGTGGCTGCTTCTCGGCCGAGGCGCGCGGATGCAGGGCAAAATGGGAGCTCGGTCGTGGCATCATTTTGGTCGTGGCGTGCGGACATGTTAGGACGGATGCTCGGCCGAGCTGGGAGCTCGGCCGTGCCCTTGCTGTTGCCTAAAATTCCTATTTCGGACGGAGGCTCCTCGAGGCGAGTTCTCGGCCGTGGTGCGTGGATTAAGGTGCTCGGACAGCTCGGCCGTGGCCCTTGCTCGGCCGTGGCATTGAGTTGCTCGAGCTCGGCCGAGAAGGGTGCTCGGTCGTGCCCTTTCTTGGCCCAAAAAGCCTGTTTCGAGCACTTCTTGCTCGAGCACTTGTCTCAGGCGTGCTCTCTCTCGGTCGACTTCGGCTCTTTCTCGTTTCGTGCATATCTTTCGCCTCGGGTGTCCGATTGACTCGATTCTTTTGGCTATTCCGCTCCGTTTTTCGAGACGAATCCAACCGTGCACTCCTCGTCTTGATCCAGTAAAGTATGGTTGGTGTTTTGCTCCAAATTCCATCGTATTTCCTACAAAATCGACAAAACACAACCTTTCTCTCATTTTGGCTCAAACAATCATATTCAATGCATAATTCAATGAAATCCACATCAAAACACGCTTCACATGTGCCTCTAAAACGTGTAAATTCCACCCGAATCAAACTCCCCCAAACTTAAAATGTTGTTTGTCCTCAAACAACTAAGCACTTAAAGCAATGAGGGTGGAATGATCACAATGGAATATTCAATGCAAATCACACATGCAAAGTAAGAATGTAGTGATATCTCTTTCTCAAAGTGCATTTCTCAATGAAGATCATAGGCTCATTATTGCCATTCACATTCATGAATCAAAGAATGCACAAACACACAACACATTGTGAATGGGAAACATAATCCAAATGCTCAAGTCTTCTACTCACATGACAAAGTGTTTCTCTCAAACACACAAACAAATTGAGGACATTAATGCACTCATCAACCAAGTTATGCTATGCAATCACTATATGCTTGCCCAACTTCTACTTTCTACAACACTCAAATGCTCAACAATGTGATCAATAGGACTTAATCATGGATGTAACATTGGCTCTTTGGACAAGGTAGGATGAATTTGAGAATTTGTGACTCTTCTAGTGGAGGACAAAGCTTGTTGTTTTACAATTTGTGCTTTCACTTTCAAAGTTTACAAACTCCATCCTCACTTTTCATTTTCCTTTCTTTTTCAAGCAATCATCACCTCATCTTTTGAACCATTTTTTCTTTTCAAGCTTTTGGGGCTCTTTGTCCCTCTTTTCTTTTCCATTGATTTTCTTTTCATCTTTCTCTTTTTCTTTCAACTTTTCCATCTCCACTTTGTCTTTTATCCCCCACTAGATGTAGGTATCAAAGGCTCAAAAAGGCTAAGTGGTTAACATTGTAGTTTGCCAAGAAAATGAGGAATTAAGCTCAAAGGGCTAACTACGGAAGATTACTTCGGTTTTAGGAAATTTTGGTTAAGTGACTCTTTTAGAACAAGATGGCCTATATCACATCACAAAGTTTCACACAATCATGCTTTCAAACAAGAACTTGGGCAAGTTCTAAGATCACTAGCAATAACCTAGTCCACTCTCAAATGAACTAAACCGGATTACATGCTCGATTTATGGCTCAATTCTCACCGGTTTATTCAATAGGACTCTCACATTCATCAAATGTTCCCAAAAAACAACACATCATGCATCCATGCTATCAAAGATCACAAATATGAACACAACATGATACTATTCTCCAACACCAATCATGCATACATTCAAAGCAAATAGACATCACCACAACTACTCAACCATGGATTCTAATGATTATTCATGCTCACATTTCACCAAAGATCCACTACCCAACATATGATCAAAACCAACTTAAACAACAATAAGCATATGAAAGCAAAGTGTGCGCCGGTGCAAAATGTAACACAAGTAGAATGACGAACCGGTGCAAGGGTAACAACTAGTAGAAAAATAAAAGAAAAATAACTCCCCCAAACTTAGAATTTTACTATGTATAAATTCTAAGTTTGGGGCTACAAGTTGTTACCTTCCTCCTTGCACATCCAAAGCTCTTCAAAGATCACCATTGCAACACTTGCTTCCCCTCTCCAAAGTTGGTTTTGCTTTCTTCTTCATTCTTCATGTTATGAAATCCAAAATACTTCTCATCCATACCTACAAAATAAACCAAGCTATCAAAACTATCAAAGCAATAAAAACATGAAAGCAATAAAACCTTGGGTTGCCTCCCAAGAAAGCGCTATTTTTAACGTCCTATGCCGGACGGTTTCTTTCTACTTTCAAACCTCATCCAAACGAAGTGACTCCACCATTCGAAGTTGCTCACTTCCAAAATAGTGCTTCACTCTTTGACCATTCACCACAAAAGTTGTTCCATCTTTACCAATGAGTTCCACATTTCCCATGGGCGTCACATTCTTAATCACAAAGGGCCTCGACCACTTTGACTTCAACTTGCCCGGAAATAGCCTCAACTTTGAATTGAACAATATAACTTGTTCTCCTACTTGGAACTCCCTCTTTTCAATCATCTTGTCATGAAACTTCTTGGCCCTTTCTTTGAGAATCTTGGAGTTCTCAAAAGCTACATTCCTAAACTCATCAAGCTCATTTAGCATCATCTTTCTTCTCTCTCCGGATGCCTTAAGATCAAGATTTAGCTCCTTAATAGCCCAACGAGCTCTCAACTCCACTTCCACGGGTAGATGACAAGACTTACCATACACAAGTTGGTAAGTAGATGTGCCCAAAGGTGTCTTGTAGGCGGTTCGATATGCCCAAAGAGCATCATCCAACATAATGGCCCAATCCTTCCTCTTCAACCCAACGGTCTTCTCCAAAATTTGTTTCACTTCTCGATTAGCAAACTCTGTTTGTCCATTAGCTTGAGGGTGATAAGGTGTGGTCACCCTATGCTTCACTCCATATTTTGTCAAGAGTTGATCTAGCCATCGGTTGCAAAAGTGTGAACCACCATCACTCACTAATGCTCTTGGTGTGCCAAAACGAGTGAAAATGTTCTTCCTCAAAAAGTTGAGGACTACCTTGGCATCATTAGTAGTGGTTGGAATGACTTCAATCCATCTAGAAACATAGTCAATGGCCAAAAGGATGTAGGAAAACCCATGAGAAGTAGGGAATGACCCCATAAAGTCTATCCCCCACACATCAAAGAGCTCCACTTCAATCACATTCTTCATAGGAATCTCATGCCTCTTTGAAATGTTTCCCATCCTTTGACACTTATCACACTTCTTCACAAAAGCTTCACAATCTCTAAAGATGGATGGCCAATAGAAATCACTTTGAAGAACTTTGTGGGCCGTCCGATTCGCTCCAAAATGACCTCCATAAGGAGATGAATGGCACTCCTCAATCACTTTCTCCCACTCATCTTCCCCTAGGAACCTCCTCATGATCATGTCCGAACACCATCTATAGAGGAATGGATCCTCCCAAACATAGAACTTGACATCATGATATAACTTCTTCTTTTGATGAAATGAGAGGTTTGGTGGGTGTGTTCCGGTGGCTATGTAATTCACAAAGTCAGCAAACCATGGACATGCTTCTTTGATAGCAAGAATTTTCTCATCGAGGAACCACTCCTTCATAGGGACTTGGACATCTTTTTCCTCCACATTCTCAAGTCTTGAGAGATGATCCGCCACCACATTCTCACACCCTTTTCTATCTCTAATCTCCACATCAAACTCTTGCAAAAGGAGCACCCATCGTATCAACCTTGGTTTAGCCTCTTTCTTCTCAATCAAGTACTTGAGAGCCGTGTGATCCGTGTACACTATGGTCTTAGCTCCCACCAAATATGCTCTAAACTTGTCAAAGCTATAGATCACGGCTAGCATCTCCTTCTCCGTTGTGGTGTAATTCTTTTGAGCCATATTCAAGGTTTTGCTTGCATAGTAGATCACACGAAAGAGCTTGTCTCTCTTTTGGCCCAAGGCTACTCCAATGGCATAATCACTAGCATCACACATAATCTCAAACGGTTGACTCCAATCGGGTGTCACCAACACGGGAGCTCTAATCAAGGCCTCCTTCAATATCTCAAACGACTTCACACACTCTTCACTAAAGATGAAAGTGGCCCCTTTCTCCAACAAAGAACACATGGGCTTGGTTATCTTGGAAAAGTCTTTGATGAATCTTCTATAAAATCTGGCATGCCCAAGAAAACTTCTCACCGCCTTCTCATTGGTTGGTGGAGGTAACTTCTCGATTGCCACAATCTTTGCTCTATCCACCTCAAGTCCCTTAGCCGAAACCTTGTGCCCAAGCACAATTCCTTCTTTCACCATGAAGTGGCATTTCTCCCAATTGAGCACCAAGTTAGTATCTATGCATCTTTGCAAAACACAAGAGAGGTTACGTAGACATGTATCAAAACAATAACCAAATACGGAAAAATCATCCATAAACACCTCCATTATGTTTTCAATCATGCCATGAAAATAGTCATCATACATCGTTGAAAGGTGGCGGGAGCATTACACAATCCAAATGGCATTCTCCTAAAAGCAAAAGTACCATAAAGGCAAGTAAAAGTTGATTTCTCTTGGTCCTTGGGATCAATTAAAATTTGATTATATCCCGAGTAACCATCGAGAAAGTAATAATACTAGTATCCCGCCATCCTATCCAACATTTGATCAATAAAAGGCAAAGGAAAATGATCTTTCCTAGTGGCATTATTCAACACACGATAATCAATGCATACTCTCCACCCCACAATGGTCCTAGTGGCAATTGCCTCTAAAGCATCGGTTGTAACAATAGTCATGCCCCCCTTCTTAGGTACCACTTGTGTTGGACTCACCCACTCACCATCACTTATGGGAAAAATTATGTCATCATCTAACCACTTCAACACCTCTTTTCTCACTACCTCTTGCATTATGGGATTCAATCTTCTTTGACCTTGGGCTTTAGGCTTAATAGACTCATGTAGTCTAATCTTATGCATGTAAATATGAGCCGGTATACCCTTCAAATCCGAAATATCCCAACCAATAGCCGATTTATAAGTTCTAAGCACCCTAAGCAATTTTTCTAATTCAAGCTCATGCAAGTGTGAAGAAACAATAACCGGAAAGAGGTCACCTTGTTCAAGATAAGCATATCTCAAGTGATCCGGAAGTGGTAACAAGTCTAGCTTCCTCCCTTTCTCTTGAGCTTTTGGTTCCTCTTTAGCTCCATCCTTTGGTGCCTCCAATGAGTAACATGAGGGCCAAGTGTCAAGATTTTTGTTAGGAAATCTTTGACACTCTTCAAGTAAAACCCCTCCAAACTTGGCTTCTTGTCGTATCTCCATGAATTTCTCCTCCTTCTTGATTGGAAGCTCCTTCAAAACATCAAGAGAAGACATATATTCAAACAATTCCATATCATCAAGTTCATCATAATTAAAATCAAAAGGGATAAGAGAAGGAGAAGTAAGAGAGTTTCTTATGCAAAAGTCAAGTGGATCCTTTGAGTTGCTCTTCTCCATGTGCATATCCACACAAGCTTGCACACTATTGATCATGTTGCACTCAAAAAGCTCATCCTCGTCATCTCTAAACTTGATGTCCTTGTAGATGTTGAACAAAACTTTTTCATTGATCACTTGAAGCTCTAACTCCCCTTTCCTCACATTTATGATAGCTCCACCGGTTTCCAAGAATGGTCTTCCCAAGATTAGTGGAATGTACTTGTCTTCTTCCATATCCAACACCACAAAGTCCACCGGGAAAATGAATTTGTCCACCTTAACCAACACGTCCTCTACTATACCCAAAGGGTACGTCATGGATCTATCCGCCAATATGAGACTCATTGTGGTTGGTGTAAGCTTTCCCAAACCAAGAGTTTTAAATATGGATAATGGAATAAGATTGATACTAGCTCTCAAATCACACAAGGCTCGAAATGTACCTCCATCCCCGATGACACATGGCAAGGTGAAAGATCCGGGGTCTCTAAGTTTTTGAGGCAACTTGTCTTGAATAATCGAGCTACACTCCTCGGTCAAATGCATCGTTTCGTACTCCACCATCTTCTTCTTGTTTGACATGACCTCCTTTAGGAATTTGGAGTAGTGGGGCATTTGCTCAAGTGCTTCGGCAAATGGAATGTTAATATGAATCTTCTTGAACATTTCCACGAACTTGGTGAATTTATGATCCAAACCTTTCTTCTTCAATCTTTAAGGGTATGGGAGAGGTACCTCACTTTTGCCTTTGTCTTGAGGGGGGATTGCCTCCTCACTCTTTTTCTCCTCTTCCCTCACTATTTCATCTTGCTTTTCCTCCTCATGCCCTTCTTCCTTATCAACTTCCTTAGGTGCACTCAACATTTCTTCCTCTTGTGGCATCTTTGGCCCCTCATAGCTTGTCCCACTCCTTAGCTTGATAGCTTTGCAATGTTCCTTGGGGTTAAGCTCCGTGTTTGAAGGGAATTGCCCCGGAGTATGTTGACTTCCAATGACATTGGAGAGTTGACTCATTTGCTTCTCCATGGCCTTCATGTTGTTTGCCACATTCTTGATCATCTCTCCTTGTTCATCAAGTCTTTGCCAAGTCTTGGTCGCATTATCCCTAGTCTCTCTCATGAAATTCTTGGTTTCCCCCATAAATGCGCCAAACATGTCTTCCAAAGACGGTTTTGATGAAAACTCCACAATTGCTCCATCTCTCACATTGAAATTTGGAGGTGGTATGATGGCATTCCTTGTGTTAGCATAAGAGAAGTTCTCATGTTGCCTCAACTCGGGGTGATATTGATTCAAATTAGGAGGGATTTGCCTCTCATTCCAACCTCTTTCTCGAAAATGTCGGTCCCTTTGATTGTTCATGTAGTGGGCCTCTTCATATTGATCATCACTTGGTCCCACTAATGACTTGGCCGCCATCAACGAAGTCAATTTATCCATTTTGTTGGATAGAGTAGCAAAATCCTCCGACTCTCTAGCAAACGCAACTTTTCGGGCTTGCCTTCTCTCGGATGGCCATTGGTTCTCGTTCTTTGCCATGTCCTCCAAGAGCACATAACCCTCATCCGTCGTCTTTCCCAACAAAGACCCTCCACCGGCCGAGGCGTCTACCATCCCTCTTGTACGGTGATCCATCCCGTTGTAGAAATAACATATCAATTGATCTCTTGAGAACCCGTGTTGATGACAACTTCTTATAAGATCTTTGAAGCGCTCCCATGCCTCGGCTAATGATTCATCCTCATCTTGTCGGAATGAAGATATTTCCCCCCGTATTTGAATGGTTTTGCTTGGGGAAAAATACTTCATTAGGAAAGCATCCACCAAATCATTCCAATTCTCTATCGTCCTTAGATCAAGAGACATGTACCATTGTTTTGCACGATCACGGAGTGAGAAGGGGAACAATTAAAGACGAATGTAGTCTTGAGGGACTCGGTTTATCTTCACCGTCCCACTTATCTCCAAGAATTGAGATAAATGGAGGTTGGGATCCTCCTTCGACAACCCTCCGAATTGGTTGTTTTGGACCATCATGATCAACGCCGGTTTGAGCTCAAAGTTATGAGCGTCAACGGATTCCCGACCCGCTCCTCCATAAGGTCTTGGTATGGGACGGAAGTGATCTCTCAAGACCCTTTGATTCCCAATCTCCTCATTTCCCCTTTGCTCCCTATCTCCTTCCATGTGGACATTCTCTTCAACCCTCCGGTTGAGGTTATCTCTCACAACCCTTTGTGGTCGGTTACCACCATTTCCATTTGGCTCTACTAGGCCTCCAACATCCTCTTGGTTCCTTTCTTCTTCCACAATCGCATTATCCCTTCGATTCATCTCTTCCAATTCAATCCTTCTTCTTTCGGCGTTCCTTCTTCGACAATTGGCTTCGATCTCCGGATCTAAGGGCACTACTTCTTGATGATTCCTCCTAGATCGTGTGATCATAAACCATATTTATCAAAGGATCAAACGAAAGTTAGAATCGCAAGTAAGCTCAATAATAGCAAACACAAATATTTTTGGATTTTTGAGAATAAGGAAAACACGTAAAATGTCTAAACTAAAACTCTATTAACCTACACTCTAGAGCTATAAAAACCTCCCCGGCAGCGGCGCCATAAACTTTATTCACGTATTCTACAACGCTAGAATAAACGACCGCAAGTATACGGTGTCTATCGTAGTGAAGTAAGTACGAAGTCGATCCCACGAGGAGGTATAGCGTAAAAGTGTAGTTTGTTAACGAAATTCTAAATAGACGCGATCGATAAAGTGAATATAGTGAATTACCCTAAAGTTGCCTATCAAATTGTCACAAATAAGCAATAAAGAGTAATAAAGAATCGATCAACTAACATGCAATCACGAAAACGAAGTAAAATGGATGAAAACTCAAAGATGAGAAGGTAGGTTCTAAAGCACATGCAATACTAATGTATCCATCTATGATTAACTATCTACTTAAGTGGTGTTCATGCTTTGTCTATAAGATTGATCACATAATAATGGATTAAAAGTTCTCGCGATCCAAGTAATCCAAAGCAAATATCACACAACTTAGTATCTCTACCTAAATTGCACAATAAAACCCAACCAAGCTCCTAAGATCATCAAACATCTTCCTAATCATTGTTCATCTTTCAATCTCACAATAAAATTAGGTCAAATGCTTGCAATCAATTAATCAAAGTAGATTTCTCAACCTAATTCAATTAACTAGGATTAACACATCATCATTGTACACTAATGACATGTTTTGCAATGAAAATCAAGCACCCAAATAGAATTAAGCCACACAAACACCAATTAAGCAAAACATTAATTCATAAACTTCAACAAGAGTATTTACAAGGCTCTAGAACCAAAAGTGTTCTAGCCACTAACTAGCATAGTCAAATTACAAAATCAAATGGAATAACTAAGTAAAAAGAAAGAGAAAGAGAATGCTTAGTCTAAAATGTGGTAGAGAATTGAATTTCCAAGCTATTGCATCCTTCCTTGCTTGATTTGATGAAGATATGGCCAAAACACCTCCAAGTATGTGTAACTATGTGTGGAAATTGAGGAATTGGGGCAAGAATGACTTGAAATTCAAGAAATGGGGCTTATATAGTATTGGGGTAGGGTTTGAATGCCAAAATTGCAAGTTGGTCCCTCAAAATAGGCCAAAATAGTGAAAAGGCACCTAGAATGAGGTTGGCACGGTCGTGCAATACGGCGTTGGGAACTAACAGGCGCTCGGCCGAGCTGAGAGCTCGGCCGTGCTGTGAGGGTGTGCGAAATGGAGACTGCTCGGCCGTGGCTGCTTCTCGGCCAAGGCGCGCGGATGCAGGGCAAAATGGGAGCTCGGCCGTGGCATCATTTCGGCTGTGGCGTGCGGACATGTTGGGACGGATGCTCGGCCGAGCTGGGAGCTCGGCCGTGCCCTTGCTGTTGCCTAAAATTCCTGTTTCGGACGGAGGCTCCTCGAGGCGAGTTCTCGGCCGTGGTGCGTGGATTAAGGTGCTCGGACAGCTCGGTCGTGGCCCTTGCTCGGCCGTGGCATTGAGTTGCTCGAGCTCGGCCGAGAAGGGTGCTCAGCCGTGCCCTTTCTTGGCCCAAAAGGCCTGTTTCGAGCACTTCTTGCTCGAGCACTCGTCTCGGGCGTGCTCTCTCTCGGTCGACTTCGGCTCTTTCTCGTTTCATGCATATCTTTCGCCTCGGGTGTCCGATTGACTCGATTCTTTTGGCTATTCCGCTCCGTTTTTCGAGACAAATCCAACCGTGACTCCTCTTCTTGATCCAGTAAAGTATGGTTGGTGTTTTGCTCCAAATTCCATCGTATTTTCTACAAAATCGACAAAACACAACCTTTCTCTCATTTTGGCTCAAACAATCATATTCAATGCATAATTCAATGAAATCCACATCAAAACACACTTCACATGTGCCTCTAAAACGTGTAAATTCCACCCAAATCAGTTGTTATTCCGAGTGAATAAGTGTGTAAACATTCTTAAGATCTAATCACCTGTAAGCGCTGGAAGAAATTACAGCATTTATTTATCAGTCGGCAGGCGAAACTGAAGTTGTCGATTGAGGGATGACTGTCAGAGGGCTTTGCACACCTCGTTTGTCGTTCTATGCGCTAATGAAAGGGGCAGCCAATTCCCTTATCTTACTTCTTGGATCTTCTGCATTCGATTTTGATTTTCTATTAAAGAAGTGTACCTTGAGTTTCTGCATACCAACTGGTAAGGAACGTATCGAGCCTAGGTAGCTACACTCTCACTCCAAGCTAGGCCTGCTGAGCAAGATGCATTGCGATTTCCTGTTCTCCTTATTCATTCAATTCAACAAGGCGCTCGGGGGACGAAAGGAGAGCCAATGGTGAAACCAAAGAGAGAGGCGGTCTGGTGGGGACACCACGATACGGCTCGGTCCTTTTATGGCAGATATTGGGGCGCAGACTCCTTTCTTCTACATTTTTCGAGAACGAAAATTCATTAGTAGACGCCCGCCCGAGAATATTCAGAAGATTCTGTGTCGAGAGACAGAACCTTAAAGCTCGGTTGGGGCTTCTAGAAGTCGTCTGGTCTAGTGGATGTAGATCACATTGATCGAACCACTTAAATCTCTTGTGTATTGTTTTACTTATTGATTACTTTTCGAATTATTATCTAAGTTTGGATTATTTCTCTTTTCTGATTTCTACTTGGTTTGAGACGTTAACTCTAGTAGACTTCTTGACACTTTGCATAGTAACGAAGCCTTATTTTACATCATTTTTTAGGGGGGTTTACAAGATCATAGCAAAATCAAAATACAATTCACGAGCTTAAAATCTTGATCTTCAAACCAAACGGTATTGTTGTCCACTTCAATCGCGAGAAGAGGAAAAACGAGTGCTCCCTTTGCCCTACATAATGAGCAGGTCTCCAACCTTTAACAGAGACAACCCCACACTAAGGTGTTCTCATGTCAAGAAAAGGAAACAAAATATTAGGCAAAGTTTCACCAAGTACCGCATTCCAAGAAAACAGAACCAAGGGCTCCCGAGGCTATCTCAAAGAGCCCAATCACCACAAAAGAGTCCCACAGCCTCAAAAAAGATCCAAAAAACGGAGAAAGACCGCACATGGCGGAACGGAGAAACAAGTAGCAACTAAAATAACTAAACAAGAACAATAACACTACCTAAAAAACAGTAAATGGGATCAACGAAGAAATACCCGAACGGTCACCGTGGCTCCGTAAGGGACATTTCTACCGTGATCCCTAACAACAACTAAGAACAACTACATAAACGAAGGGAATAAACTGAGAAGACCGGAGTTACGGCGGCGGCGGCAAAAAATCTTACTGGATAGAAGCTACAGATCTAGATCTGTTTATTTGTTCCTTCAAAAGCGTGCTAAAGAGATGATTAGAGAAAGGAAGACGATGACGGCAGAACGACGGTGATGGTGACAGAGACAGCGACGACAGAATGAAAAACACCACCAAAAGCTCTATCAGATTTGCATAAAAGTGGAGATGAAATGGACAGTGAGCGGTGGAGTAGGGGAGAAGAAATCTCTAGAGAGAGAAACTCTCCCCACCCTCAAAATGCCTTATTTTACATCATTAACAATATATTTTAAAGACATAATGATGTAAAATAAGGCTTCGTTACCCTAAAGTGGTCAATAAGCCTTATTCCAAATATTTCAGGAACGACCATTAATTAAGGTGTTGCCTTTCGGTGATCGTGGTAGAGAAGTAGTACCCTAAAGAATAAATAAGGCACATGCATGGTAATTAAATTAGTGTTTAATAATGTTGATTAATGGTATTTAATTGGTTCAAAACCAATACCTCCAACAATAAATACATATGTTGAATAAATGATAATTAATTATTTATTATAGTAATATATTTTCATACATAGAGAGCATCTATAAGTCATTTTAATAAGTGGTGGACCTATCTTGGGATATGGGGTACATCGGTACCCTCCAATCCCAAAATTTTTAGTTTTTTTTTTTTTAATAAAAATAAATTTATAATAATAAATGGGTGAAATATGATGAAAAGTTTAATACATTTATCTTCTAAGTTCATTTAAGTGTCCTGAGCTAAGAAATTTTTATTTTAGTCCTATAAGTTTGACACATTTCAAAATAAATCCTTTAAGTTTTAACTTTATAAAATACGTTATTTACCTTTCAATTTTAATCATTTTTTATATCAATTTTAGACATTTATCTTTTTAAAGAATTAAAATTGTCAAAATGTCAATTAAAAGCTAAAATTCATAACCTTTTACCTTTGATCATAAATCATCATCTTACCCGATTAACAACTAAAATTCTGATTATTGATTTTCACACATAATTATATGAAAATTGATTTTTCTTGTGGTGTAGTGCAATTTTTGGGTGGGATAATGCTTAATTTTTTTTTTTAAATACATATAACAAAAAAAATGAATGCAAATCATCTTATACAAATTTTTATCATTTAATGTACAATTTTTTTTTAAACATCATTAAAATATTTTTTAAAATTAAATAAAAATATCAGTAAAATCTGAATTATGCTCGAATTCTACCCAGCCATTTACTAAAATCTAAAAATAAAAAATTAGATAAATAATTCAATAAAAAGTATACACCCCACCACCCCTTAGCGTTTTCAAAATGAAAATTAAATTAATAGATTTTACTTTAAAAAGTGTATCAACAAAGCCTAAATTATATTAATAAATCAAGAAAATTATAAAAATATATTAAAAAGACAAAAAAAAAAAAAAAAAAAACAAACAAACCTCCAACCCACATCATATCCCCAAATCCCCAAATGTAAATTATATTTATATAATGATGAAATATTCAAATTTAAATTTATTTTTAAAATTTACCTATAGTTTACATTATATTTTTTAATTTATCAATATAATAAAAAATAGAAGTATTTCATTTTTTAATTTTTATATTTCTAATTTATATTAAATTTAATATCTTCATAATTTTTTGGTCAAACAAAAATCTTATTTATGATTTATATAATATTTGGTGCTATTATTTTGTTAAAATGCTAATTTATTTATGATTTATATAATAATTTTTATATTTTATTTTGTTGATTTTTTATTATTTTATTTATTAAATATTTTATTTGAATATAAGTTGAGAGCCCTACCCAAATTTCAATTTTCTATTCTTTTCAAATTAATTTATTCAGTGTTTACTTTTCTTTTTAAATTTAAAGGATTAAATTTGATTTTAAAAAGGACTAAAATTAATAACTTATAAGATATATGATGTATTTTATAAAGTTAAAACTTAAAGGAATTATTTTGAAATCATTCATACTTATATATATATAGGATTAAAAAAAAAAATTTCTTGTCCTGAGCTTATTATTTTATACTCCTTCCGTCTCATTTTAAATTCATCATTTGTAAAAAAACAAATGTTCATACATAATATCTTATTTTTCATATTTTGCCATTAAACCATCTAAATCCTTATTTTTCATATTAAAAAAAAAAATTCTAATGAAAATTACAAGTATCTCATTAAGCCATCTAACCAGTGACGGAGCCAGGAATTTTAGATTGGGGGGCCCGATTTACATTAATATAAATACAAAATAATATTATATTTAATTCATTATAAATTTTATAATATCTCATTTCATTAATTTAAATTTAACGTTTTTTGTTATGTTTCAAAGAAAATTAATTTTGATTCTTCCGACTCATAATATGTGAAACGGTGTTAAAATTATTAGACAAATGTATAGCTTAAAATATATTCCCTCCGGCCCGTAATGACTTGAATACGTTGACAAGTTCACTTTTTAAGAAATGTGAATTTAGTGAGGTGTGGGGTCAAATAAATGAGGAGTATTTTTGGTGATTTAGTGAGGTATAAAAGAAATTTAATGAGGTGTTAAAAAGAATTTAGTGAGATGTAAGGAAGAATATAGATTAAAATGAGTAATAATTTTAAAAACAAAATGATGCAGTGAGAATATTAATTTTGTGGATTATTTAACTATGAGTTTACAAATAATTTTGAAACGTCTCAAATTAAAAAAAAGTATATAAATAATTATAAAACAGAAGAAATATACATTAAAAAAAATAAAAATTGGTGGGGGGCCCACTGCCCCCGCTGGGCCCTATGTGGCTCCGTCCTTGCATCTAACCCTTATTTTTCATATTTTATCAGAATACTTACAACTCACATATATCTTAAAACGTTCATACATATATCTTATTTGTATCAGTGACGGACCGAGGAAGTGCCCAGGGGGGTCACTGGGCCCCCCACCAATTTTTTTTTTTTTTTATATATATATTATATATATTTTTTTAGTAATTATTTATATTATGTTTTATGTTTTAAAATTACTTTGTACACTTCAAATATAAAAATAATTCACAAAATAGATACATTTACTATATCATTTTATTTTTAAAATTATTATTAATTTTATATCCACATTTTCTCTTATTAATACACCTCACTAATTTTTTTTAGACCTCACAAAATCTATTTTATACTTTATTAAATCACGCAAACTGATTCTTACTTATTTGATCTCACACTCCACTAAATTTACATTTTTTAAAAAGTGAGTCAATTAAAATATAAAAATCACTATGAACGGGGGAGTATATTTTAAGTTCTACATTTGACTAATAGTGACTAAAGTCTCAACAACGATCGGAGTTGTGTATACTTTTTCAAAGCTAGAACAATCAAAATTGTTTTATTTCAAAATATAACAAAAATCGTTAAATTTAAATGAATGAAATGAGATGTATTGAAAAATTTATAATAATTTTTTTGTATATATAAATATTTTATCTTTGTATTAATGTAAATTGGGCCCCCCAATCTGTAATTTCTGGGTCCGTCACTGATTTGTATGGTACATATCTGATTTATTTGCACATATCTTAGAACAATTATGCATGTTTATTTGTGTATGTCTTACTTATTTACAAATATTTTGTTTATTTACACATTATCGTACCCCAGATTCATAATCCTGGGTCCGACACTGCTTTTAATATCGAAAAAGAAAACGGAGGATTTTAATTTTGATGTCCTTCCAAAATACATAATTCGTTGTTTTACTTACCTCAAAAAATAATTCTTATTTTCTGCAAAATGCCTAAAAAATTAAAAGCATGATTGATTGATAGTCATAGACCAAACTTAATGTCATAAAATGGACCCTTGCAAATTTATGGAAGGTTCACAGTTTTTTTTATTTTTTTGATAAAGGAAGGTTCACAGTTAGTTGTAGCCTGTAGGTATGAATTTATTTAGGTGACAGACAGTGGACGATCGTCCCACTTTAATTTTTATTTTTTCACTATGCATCTACAAAATTTGATATTTACACTTTTATTTTGTGAATTTGAATTGAAAATATGCATGCTATTATAATATAAAAAAATCATTCCCCTAGAAGTAAAATTTTAAATCATAGTACTCGATTAGTCGTGAACCTTTGCATAGTAGCGAAGCCTTGTTTTACATCATTATATCTTCAAAATATATTGTTAATGAAATTCGTGGTGGATGATTGCATAAAATAGATTATAATTTTATAGACTGAAATATTGGGACGACCATTAATAAAGGTGTTGCTTTTCGGTGGTTGTGGTAGAGAAGTAGTACCCTAAAAAATAAGGCACATGCATGGTAATTAAATTAGTGTTTAATTATGATTAATATCACAAAATTCTTCTTAATAATCACTGCACCACTAGTTATTATTTCTTGGAGTTATTAATTGAATTTGATGATATTTTGAGATATTTATGGTTAGGTACTTAGGTTTGAAATATCTCAAATGAACTAAATTCAATCATAAAAAATGTGTTTTTCGGTCATTTAATATTTATATAAGTGAAATTGTTTTTACGTGTAGGATATAAATTTTATTTTAAACTTAATTAGACATTTATCTTGTACTAATCTATCGTACCAAACTGGATCTTGATTAATAAGAATAAAAGAGAACTAATTCATTTTTATTATACTTCTATAAAGATAATGAGAATTAGTTATTTCCTATTTTAATAATTATTTCTCTTAGATCATTCCAACAGGCACCCCCTAAATACAGCACCATTACATGGGTAGGCATGTAATTATATATAAACTTGCAAATCAAGCAAACAATTTTCACAGCATGTCTATAAATTTCGAATATCAAACAGTTTTCTGTACAATTTGAGTGGAGTTACAAAATGGTGGCAGATTTATTTGATTTGGACAAGGTGAGGAGATACCAAGGAAATAAAAGATAAGTATGCATGTACAACATAAACTTAAGCATCTTGTATGCGGTCATCTATTCTATGGCCTACAACTACTACCTCTCTATCCCGAGCGCTTCTATGCTGAAGGCGTTGGTGCAGTTTCTCCGATATCTGGGCAAAGAATGCTGCATCCCACCGGTTTATCAATGAAGGGTCTTCTGCATAACAGATATAGATAGATGTCACTGCACTTTCCACAACTACCATTGCAAGCCCAACCTGCAACAACATACATACATTAGCCACCCACCCCAACAATGTTAATTTGCCAGTATTAATTTCATAATATATATATATATATATATATATATAGAGAGAGAGAGAGAGAGAGAGAGAGAGAGACTAATTACCAAGATCATGCCCAATAACATGGCAGTGGAGCCGACCATGACTACTCTCTCCGGATGCTTCATCTTGGCCCAGATTGCAGCACATGTTCCAGATATGAGCCCACCCAAGACCGTGCTCATGAATAAAACGGCCCCTGAACAGTCGTACGCTATTAGTGCTTCCACACCTGTTGACTGGAACAACTCCCACGCATCTTTTGCTGAATGATTAAAGCTTTTTCCATAAACAGCAATCTGGATCAAAGTAATGCTCAACTTATTTCCAATCTTAATCGAATTTCTCTACCACATAAATATATGGCTTCACACAACGGAAAGTGATGCCATTCACATAGAACCAATACCTGGACATAAGCATACTTGTTAAACCAACGAACCAAAAACTCTACAAGATGGAAGAGAAAATCAACACAGCAGAGCAGACACTCATTGTTGCCAATCTTTGACCTCAATCCCCTGATCTGTAAAGCCCATCAGATAAGGGTAAGAAGCACTAAAAGTGAAAATGCAATGGAGAATACACTATACAATTACTAATGTTGAAAACAATAAATCTAGGCTGCTCACCTCCCATCTTAGTGTTCGTATGGCAGCAGTAAAAAGTGATCCATAGCATATGCTGCCAAAAGAAGTAGTGACGGCGTATTGCAATGAACTCATCACGGGTTTGGGAGGCATTGTTATTGCTTCTCGACCACCATGAATGAGGACAAGAAAAACCATGCCAGAGACTACAACGTGAACAACATTGCAAACAACTGCACCAGTCCAAAACAAGCTTACAGACAACACCTGTAATTTGTATTCTAAATTGAGTAGTGTGATATTAACTATATTTCAACCCAATAAAAGATGATATATAGAGCAAAAACTTGCCCGCTCAGTCGCTCACCAAAAGAAGCCACCAACGACCACTATCACCAATTCCTAAAGCAACCACTCCAGCTGTACCGAAAGACCATAGGGCTAGCCATAAAAGCATCACTAGCATAAAAATGCCCGCTACTCTTCTGACCTCAGGAAGGTTCCATACCATCTTCACTGCTCTTTGTAGCACCAGCATGGTAAATGGAAGCCTGTAAAGAGAAGAGTCAGACAACTATTTCTCTCTCTTGATAACTGAGATAACTACTTCACCAAATAAGATATCTGGTTTTCACAAAGTATCTAATGTATTTCCAGGATACACACTTGTTTTCTTTAGAATTATATAGTACATCATTGGATAATACAACCTTAAACAATTAGGTGCAGAGGTGAAAGAGTTTTGGGGTAAAGGAAAATCAGATAAATAAATAAAGCACTTATTTCCCCCAGATAAACTCGATCTAAATTAAATGCTTAAGGCATCAACCATAGGGTCATAATGTTTACCTATCAATGACTGAGATGACATACAAGAATTGCAACGCAGCACCAATAGCAAATGCAACGCCCCAGAAGAACTGCTCCATCCAGAAACACAGCACGCTGATGACAGCAAGATATGTGGTCAAAAGATGCACTGAAAACTTCATCATTTGATTTGCACGTGAACCAAGTAACAACAACCAAGTCCATCCCAAAATAGCCCCAACCCCACCAGCAACAGCATACAAAGGCCAGTAATCTTCAGTTAAACCATCCTTGTTCTCAAGAAATCCCATTGTATATTTATCAATGTTTAACCTGTCCAGATGCTTAAACCTATTTAGCCCAAAAACCCCAAGAGCAAAACCTACCACTACCAAATGAACCATGAAAATCAGCAACCAGAAAACATCCCGCCAGTGACGTGATGCCATCGGAGAGACTCCTTGAGAAGATGAATGGCTCCCCACAACATTCTGCAATCCACATAAACAGAAAATGGATAACAATAAAATATTACTTCATTTTATTCATATATATATCCCAGCAAGTATTGATAGCATAAATATTCAAGATACCAGAAATGCATCAAATGCTTTCACCAATATTCTGACCATAAGTTGCTACCATTATTCATCTCCACTTTTAATTCTAACCGCATTCATTAGGATTTAAAAGGGTAACTTAAACCATTAAGTTTGAGAAAATTTCTCCGTATCAACCTGCCTCTTGTTGCACTCCAACAATATAGTCTTGTGGGGTAAGATCAATTTTGAGCAGCAAATTGAAACACTTTATAAACTAGAATGCTAATAAAGCAAGACAATACAGAATTCCATAAAATTGTATGAACATAACCTATTTTAACCATGCTATACAAACAGAGACAGGGCGATCAACCAACGTATCAGTAATTCAGAAGAAAGAAGGGAGAAGTCATTAAAAATGAATTTCACCATCATACACAGAGTCAATAACTAATAGTATCAGTAAATGGAAAACGACAACAGCCTTTGGCAGAATTCACCAAAATTTAGTAAATTCTGAAATCAAATCACTAATTCCCAATAACTTGCTTCTGAGTAACAAGTCAAGCCTTCAATTACACCCAATAACAAATTAATTTAGTTCCCTAGTTCCTACACTCTGCCGCACTTCTGAAACCGTATGTCAAGTCAAGCACAACAAAAACACAGAAATCCTCCAAAATTAACACAAACTCACAATTAGATAAAGAAATTGAACAAACTAAAACCAAAATAAGTGGTTGAATCCGGGAAAAGCAATTCATATGCAGAATTCATCCAAAAAAGGGAAAGTGATAGCATTTTCGTACCGGCTGTGGGGGGCCAACGGCGGAGTCATAGGAGGAAGAAGAAGAGGAGTGAGAGTCGTTCATTACTAGAACAAACTTTGAAAAACTAGTGTATATACTGGATCACTATTTTGTTTGGTAGCGTTCATAAAGCAGGTCTGCTAGGGTTTTTAAATTCGACGGCAATATTAATAATAGTCCTAGTTCCAAACGTTGAATTGCAATTTGCAATAAGCAAAAACAAAAAAGGAAAGTTTTCAAGTGTATTCAGAAAAAAACCGAAACGGCTATCATTTCAATTTAAAGAGATAGAGAGAGATATATGCCAGGTAGATGCCAACTTGCAACCCCTTTGTGTGTTGTCACACGCTCTAGTGCTACAACTAGCGTACGGAAGACCCGCCTAATCGCGGTAAGGTTAATTTAAAGTGATTATTCACTATTTGATACAAAATTCAATTTCTCTTCATAATTTAATACAATCATTTTTAAATGTGAAATGTTTGTTTGTAAATGTGAAATATTTGTCGTAAATGTGAAATATTTGTTGAATTTAATTAAGATTAGAGACAATCCTATAGACACAACTAGAAAAAGAGACAAAAAGATATAGCATTAGGAATAAGGTCAAATTCATAACTAAATGACCAATTATGCCCTTACTCTTTCATCACACCAATATATTAAATTAAAATTAAAGCTATCGTTATTTTTTAATTTCAAATCAATGTAAAATAAAATTATATCTTAAATTTAAAGCATTTCATGGTCAACATTGAAACACTCCCTTTTGCTGCAAATCCAATCTGCAGATCACAGCTTCAATAATCAGTAAATCGATCTCCAAATCCCAATTGCGCATAATCAATAAATCGATCTCCAAATCCTAAATTTCGCTATCTTCGATAACAGAATCATTCCAATTTGGGAGGTACGAATTCTGTTCGATCTTCAAATCCCATCTTCGATATTCGATCATCACCGAACCACCTCCATTTTTGCTGCAAATCCCATCTGCAAATCAAATCTTCAATAATCAATAAATCGATCTGCAAATCTCAATTGCGCTATCTTCGATATCAGAATCATTCCATTTTGGAGGTATGAATTCCGTTTTGATGCAATGATTCCATATTCAATTTCCAACTGTGATAATCAATAATTCGATCTTCAAATCCCATCTTCGACATTCGATCATCACCGAAATACCCAAAATAGAGTGAATTTTGAGTTTCTAAATCTCATCCGAGAACCATTACATTATCTAGGTAGGCAATTTTATTCCTGGTTGTTTTAATTCAATAATCAATAGTTCGATTGATTCATTGTTATTTCAATTTATACCCTGTCCGATTCGATCTTCGAGTTTTTCTAATTCTACCATGTTTTATTTTGTGCGATTTAGGGCTCTATTGAACGTGTTAATTGGAGAAGCTATTTTACAGTGTCAGAGATGGAATATGTTGTGATATTAAAGTTCGAATTCGAGGAGAAAACCAAGTTTCTAGATATTAAAGCTATTTTAGCATATATTCAACTAATATTCACACATGTGCATCAATCTTTAGCATATATTTTTCAATATGCAGTATTTAGATATGTACTCGTAGTTTTCTTATGATAGGACCAGATATACTTAACTTAAGCCATAATGTAATGTTTTTTATGCTATCCAATGATATCACGGAAATATCATAATAATGAATATCTTATGGAAAGTTACAATCCACAATTTTAAAGTCAATCATCATTAATACAATATTATTAATTTAAAATAGGAGTATACCCACTACTCCCCACAATTATCTCACGTAATCCAAACAAACAATATATTTTTTACATTTTCAAACATACTCATATTCAAATGTAATTTTTTTCTATAAATAATATTATAATTACAATTTCTAAAATGAATAGTTTATTGATATCACGTAATAATAATATGATTATCGTAGTAGTCATAAATATATAAAAAAAAATGGTCTAATTTTTCTTCCATAATGCACATATCACAATGTGCATATTTGTTTGGCATATACTTTCGCATATATTCACTTTCGATACTCCCCACGTTACTTACTTAATTACATCATATGTATTTCTTTTTTGTTTGTTTTGTTTTTGTGTATGTAACGGTTTACCATCCAGATTGTATAATATTGTCTATTTTGGTTCATAATCCGTTTTTTTAGTTCCCCTAAAGATAACATTAATAACATTAATGCATTTTAATTTAATGGAGAAGTTACAATTATAATTAATATGACAATCTTTAATATTTATTCTATATAATTATAAATTATTATATGTAATTATTGAACGAATTATTGTATATTTTTTTATAGAGCATTGAATATATTTATTTTTGAATAATAATTTTTAAAGATGTACAGAGTTGAAAAAGTCTTAAATAATCTTTGTATATAATTAAAAGTAATTTAATATGACAATCCAGCTTGATTTAGGAAACTTTGATTTTCGAACGCATTTATGCCCTGGATTTCCGGCAATTTAATATTCAAATCATGTTTTGAATTTCCTATTTTATCTTAATTGAATATTCAAATTTTGACTTTATTTTAAACGGAGGATAAAACTGTACTTTTATAAATCATATTGTCCTTCTTCCTAACTTTAAAATTTATTGTCTTTATTTCTAGTTTCTAAAGGTGAAATGTCCTATATACTAATTACCCCATATTTGTTTGTAGATGTGAGATGTACTAGAAAGTGATTGTAGTAAGCAATCCACAAATATTCTAGAAAGTGATTTTTCCTAATTTAAATTATATTATATTCATTTTTTTAATGTGAAAATATTTTATAAGTTTAATATACAATTTAAAAGTTTATTGTCTACATTATATTTAAAAATAAATAATTAAATCTCTTATTTTAAAATTTTAAAATAAAGAAAAAATATGGATATTTGAAATAAGTTATTGAGTAGTTACCGTAAATAAGATTTTCTTAATTTTATTTCAAGTACTTTTTTCTTTTGGAACGAATTTATCCAAGTGTTTAGACAACAATATTTTCGACATCAACTACTTAAACAATATTTTCTTTTTTCAAGTACTCACTCTTTTTTTTTTTTTTTTTTAATTCATCTCTACTTTTTTCTCTTTCAGTATATCTCAAAATCAACAATTCACTATTTATTTTCTATTTTATTTCATATATTTCTATATCAACTAGGGTGGTTCGGTACGGTATACCGATCATACCGAATCATACCGTTATCATATCGAAAATTTCAATATTGAAAAAATCCATACCGTTACCGTACCGAAATTTCGGTATACCGTAATCCGAAATTTTCGGTATGTAAAAATTCATACTGATACCGTACCGTAATTTCGGTATACCGAATTTTCGGTACGGTATATCGGTATGTCGTACCATATCTTCATATAGAAAATATTAAACCATCATTTCATATCGAAATACCGGTATAACAATTCATACCGAAAATATTGAAGCATTATTTTATACCGAAATTAATTATTTAAGGTTTATTTTATTTAAATTTTAATAATTAAAGTTATTTTAATTTAAAAATGATATACAATTATTATTTTATTAAGGTTCGGTATTTTGGTATATCGATATACCGTTTCATACCGAATACCGAAATTTTTTCGGTATACCGACATACCGCGGTATGGTCCTTTTCCATACCGTTATCGTACCAAAAATTTCGGTACGATATCATACCGTATCGAAAATATCGGTATACCGAAAATTTCGATAATTTCGATATTTTTTCGGTATGAAAAGCTCGGTATACCGAAATTTCGGTATATTTACCCATCCCTAATATCAACAATTCACTATTTACTTTCTATTTTATTTCATACTCCCTCCCCCGCTATAAACTTCCTCTTTCTTTTGAGTGTTTTGATTAATAAATATAATAAAATAATATATAAAGTATAAGTGATGTGATGGTGAGAGAGAAAATAATAGATGGGTATTAGATGAAGTATGATAAAATAATAGATAAAGTAGAAGTAATGTGATTGGGAAAGAGAAAATAATATGTCAAAAATATAATGGAAAAATTATAGTGGAACATCATAAAGGAAAGTGAGAAACTTATATTGAGACAGAGGGAACAATTCACTATTTTTTTCTATTTTATTTAATATGTAAAAAAATTTTAATGAATAACTTTTGAATGGAGGAAGGAAATATTATTTAAAAAAGTTATCCTACATCTATGTCTTTAGAAATATAGTTTCCTACTCAACTACTTGTTGCATCCTACATTCCTTCATCTATGTCTTTAGGGAAGCTTTGATATTTTGTGAAGTTTTAGAAACAATATTTATGATTCTTAAAAATTACAAGAACAAAGAATTATCGGGAAGATCATCCACGATGATTAAAAACATGACTCAATAATAAAGGTTTTTTAAAAATCAGATATCCTAACAAAACGATGAGTCATTATTAAAGAACAAGACCAAATACTGAAATACATAGTTACTACTATTTGCTTCTCAGTTATAATTATATTTAATAAGATGAATTTATATTTACAAAACATTTATGAGAAGGTTATAATTTTTATGACAAAACTTGTATACACCACCCTACAATTAGGTGGTGTTTGTTTTGGGATTATCCAATCCGAATTTGGATTAGTTCAATCTCAATTCAATCTCTCTCAATCCATTTCAATTCAAATACAAATTTAAATATCAATTCATTTCTATAATACATCTATACACATATTTTTATACAATCAAATCACTATTTTTCTTTTCATTATCTCTCCTACTTTCTTCTCTCTCTTTTCTTTCACACACTCATTATCTTTTCTACTTTCTCCTCTCTCTTACTTTTCTTTCACTACTAACCATAATACAATATTATAACATCCTTTTTTTATGTGACATAAAGTTGAATCTACCATACTTCTCAATCCTTAACCAAACACAACTTACACATAATTACTATTCATGGATTACCCAAATCCCAATCTAATCCACCACAATCTCAAACCAAACACCACCTTAGACCTTAGGGTGTAATTTTAAAAAATATTTTGATTTGTTGTATTAGTTATTTTACTAAAACCTACCACCGCCTCGTGACTCGGGCAAACTAATAGTAGTTCTTCTTGTCTTACAAGACGGGCCTCCTTGAACTCCTGTCCGACAAGGAATCATGCGACTCTGACGGCCTCGACTATTTAGGCCACTTCAATCCTAGTGCGTAACTCATTTTCAGATCTCTCTGACAACTACATGGATGAGTCCTCGAATAATACCCAGGAATTGGTGGCGGCGGCACTTCTGGATCCGCCCGCTGAAGATGCCCTTGATCTTGCTCTTGCGGTTCCTAAACTGAAGCCCGGCGGTCCCCGATTGGCCGGTAGGGCCGGGGCATACGACAACCATCTTCTAGAGGCACCCGTTCATCGGGGCAAATATCGGAAGATGTCATCGATGAGTTTAACACTATCACCATAGAAGCCTTCACGGGTGAGTCACTATTTGCCTGTGAAATGCGTCTTGTCTCCTCGTTTACAGGACAATGCCTTTGATCCACATTCATTTTTAATTAGTTCGATTCTTTTTTTTTTTTGGTCTTTTCGATTTAGTCTAGAGGGATAGAGGGATGTATATTTTTCCCTTGATCCGGATTTTGTCCTTGAGGAGAATTTTATGAAATGTATGACTGTAAAATTTTCTTTTTATTCTTAATACATAGTCTTTATTTGACTAATGATGCATTAGGTGAAGCATAAAATTAGTGCACCGGAGTCTAAACACAATTTAGAACGTATAACTTAATTTTAAATAATTAAAACTTGAGAGACTTGGGTATAAAATGACATCATACGTAATGTTCCACTTAAATAACTGAGTTAATACGTACTCTCAAAATATGTTATTAAATCTAAATTAACTCTATTTCATTTTTATAGATGGTTTAATAATTAAAATTAAAAATAAATTATAATTTAAAATGTATAAAATTTAAATATTATTCTCATTAAATTTTTGCACCCCTGGCGCTACAATAGGCATAAAAACAAATTAGAATACAATGAAAATATATGTGTATGCAATTTAATGATAGATGTTAATTGTGGTCACATGCTTATCCCTTGTTTTGGGGGGTGGCACCTACCAGTCTACCACCTACTTACATCTCTACCTTATCCATAATTAAATACCTCTTCGTACGACTGTACAACAACTAATACGGAAAAACTTGTCCCATTTTTTTTTTTTCAATTGGTATATATGATGCCATTGGTGTATGACTAACACGTGTTTGTAAATTTTATAGTTTATACGACTTTAATAAATTTCATTTTTAAATTATGAGGAATACTTTTTTTTTTTAAATGATTTTAACTCACTTGATGGTAGATATTGCATACACATCTTCAAAATAATTCTTCCACTGTGGAAGTTCCACATATTGGTTGCATCATGCAATCAATGTAGATTTATTTCAATTTGGGCTTACAATTTTTCAACCAAGTATATTTTTGGGGGAGCTGTTTTTAAACTTGAATGTATTAATATTGATGTGCCAAAATTTGCACGAGAGGATTGAGTGTCCTCTGAATTGGATATCCTGCTCTTCGAACACGTATAAACACTCAAAATAAGCTGTCTTCAATGAAATCTCCAAGAACCTGCAAAGAACACGCCGGAGGGGAGTCCGGCGCGGACACTCCGATGCCTAAGTCAGTATAGGGCTTATCAATATCTCATAAGGATCTCGAGATCCTCAATTTATCAAGAACAGGCTCTTTTTGAATATCAGAAATATATGTTATACTCAGTATATTAAGTTTTGTCAAGTCAGAATATCTAACCTGGAAATCGCCTTGGATTTACCTATTTATAGAGATCCCTCCTCGAGAGGAAGTCAAGCCTTCCTCTTCTTTCGGAGCTGCCCATAAGACTCGGCCCTGTTGAGTGGACGAAGTCTTCCCTTCTCTCCACTCCCTGAAGATTCGGCCATACTCCTTCTTAGTGGACTTTGTTCCCTAAGATAAAGGAGGATAAGGTCTTCCTTTTATCAAATCTGAACCGGAAGTGGCGGAATCCCCCTACATTTAAGGCTCATGACCTTATATCAAAACTGATTCTTCCTGAAGCTTCTTTCCAGATGGAGCTCCCTCCATAGGGATCTCCAGAGGGGATTCTTTATCAGAGAGTATTATATAACCTGATTCTTCCACTTTTATCCTATCCTCCATACACGTGTCGACTCCTTATTAGGTAACATTTTTAGGCCGCATCATCTACTCCCCCCTACTCTCGTAAAAGGGGGATTTCTTTTGTGAGAGTAGAAAATTTCAATGATCCTGGTACGGAAGTCATTCTGGAGAGACGTGTATTGTTCTTACTTCGGAGAGGAGGTTTCAAAAAATGTCCTTCTCCAAAGACTTTTCCCGCCCTTAATATTGAGGACGTTTCGGCTTCCGCGCTTGGACCCCACGCGATCACTTTTCTCTCTTTTTTGTTATTCTCCCGAGGAAAACCCTCGATTCTCCCCCACCTTCTTTCATTTACTCCTACGCAACCGCCTCATTTCCTCCTCTTCTTTTTTAATTTCATTTCTTCCAAAAGTCTCTCGTTGTCTCCATCTGTTTTTCAGGCGTTCTTCATCCCGGGTTTCGCCGTCGCCGGTCGCTCCGACTGATTCCATAGTCCTCCTAACCAATGTAACCTAGCTATCCCTCTTTTCTTCTTTTATTAGCACTTGTTAGTCAATGCCAAACCCTCTTCCTTCGCCGGAAGCCATTAGCCAGAACTCCTCTGAATTGACTCCCCCTCTGATGGGGAGTCCAGAGAATAAGATTTCCCCTTCGTCCCAAATCGACCATACTCATCTAGTTAGCCTTACTCATGCCTATGACTTTCCATCGGAGTATACCTTTCGCGTCCCTCGCTCAAATGAACGCCCAGATCTCTCCCAACCCCGGACTCTTGCTTTTTTCGAAGCTCAACTTAGGGCAGGACTACGATTTCTAATTCATCCCTATTTGGCTGCCATATCGACCCGCATGCAGATCCCTCTTAACCAGTTTACTTCGAATGCTATCCGTACTATGATAGGCTTTTTCATCCTGGTGAAAGGGAATGGGGGTGACCCGTCTGCTGAACTGTTTCTGAGCCAACATTCTTGTAAAGTGAACGATGGCTTCTTTTATGTTAGTGGGCGAAGGTCTCGTGTCTGTAAGTTTCTGAAAAAACTCCATGAAGAAGACTCATCCTGGCGAGATTATTATTTTTTTGTTACAAGCCCCACTGATTGGTCATTTCCTCACGGGGATTGGATATTCCACAATCCAGGAGTACTTCCTCCTCCTTTTAAAGCTTATTCTGTTTCCAATCATACTGTTATGACTGATCTCAATACTCACATCCATCTGTACGATTATTTCGATATTCCTGGTATTTGTAAAAATCCTCGCATCCTCTCCCACTTTGGCTTTTGCCCTCAAGACTTCCCTTTAGATTCTCGAGATGGTAAAAAATCTTTTATTCTTGTTTCTTACTTCTCATATGTGGCTATTTTTCTACATTCTGAGCATCTTCTTGGTTATCTGCAGCAATGAGTTGGCTAACTCACATCTCACGGGATGCCCCTGCTCTCAGCATAGTGAAGACCCCTGTATCATCCGCTCTAGAAGATCCTCCAAAAGCTCATCCGGCTCCTGCTCTCGAGAGCTCAGCAAAGACTACGGCTCCAGGGAGCCCTTCAAAGGTTCCTCTTTTCCCCGGTTCATCCACTCAAGTCCCTGGTTCAGTTGCCAGGAGAACCCAATCAGCTGCCAATGCCTTCTTCTCTGACTGCGGCACCTCTAAGAAGAAGAAGGGAAAGGCTACCCGTGTTGAGAAGGAAGCTTCCCCTCCTACTGTGTACGAGCCTCTCCATCGCCTTATCGACCGATGTCCTGCTCCTCCCAACGCTGAGTTATCTGAGAAGCCTCTTCCTGAGGATCTACTGCTCCGGGGGGCTCACCTTTTTTCCGAGGTACTTTCTATTATTTTCAGATCTCTGCCTTCTTCACATCCTAAACATTGTTTCTTTTTCTTTTATAGTTTGGTCTTAT
This sequence comes from Galeopsis tetrahit, assembly GCA_963675135.1. Lineage (NCBI taxonomy): Eukaryota > Viridiplantae > Streptophyta > Magnoliopsida > Lamiales > Lamiaceae > Galeopsis > Galeopsis tetrahit. The sequence continues at coordinate 66,024,778 of OY776122.1, read as the reverse complement.
CTATACTAAGATACTCGACCAAGGCGTTGAGATGGTGGCTGAGCTCGAACTTCTCCGGGCTGAAGCATCTTCTCTCAAGTCGACCCTCAAGGGGATTACTATGGAGAAAGACAAAGCTCATAAACGAGCTCAAGCTCTGGCTGAGGAGCTATCTCTTCTACGAACTCAAAGCAAGCAGGATGCAGCCAGGATTAAATATCTGGTGCAGGAGGTGGGACGGATGGAACGTGAGCTACCAGACGTTGGAGTGCAGGCTTGCATTAAGTCTCTATTCACTTCCTCCTTGGGTCAGGAGTTCTTGGGAACTCTCCATACTCAGTGGCTATCCAGCTTCCTAAAGAGCTCGAGCTTCTTGTGCGCCATGGGGTCCCATATCCCTCACTTCATCGACCATGGCTTCAGCAATGTCGTGGCCGAGCATTCAGCCCTGGGGTTCGATGGAACCTACTTCCGTGAGTTCCGTCTGGATCAACTCGCTACTCCTCCAAAATTCTTGGGGGATCCTAAGGAGAGCCCCGACAGTCCTTGGTGGTTACCCGGCATGAATCAGGCCATCACCAAGTTGCAGGCTGCTAAGGTGAGCATGGCTGAGCTAAAGCCTCTGGAGCATCTAGTTTATCCTTATGTTTCTGCTCCAGAGGTGGCAACAGAGGTAGATGGAGGGAGAGCAAATGAAGATACCGTGAGAGGTACAGGGGGTCCAGAGGAGGGCGGAGGATCTAGCAACCATGTTGCTGAGGAGAAGGGCGTTGCTAGAGGAGCTGAAGGAGTTGAGGTCGAGGGGGCTGTTGCTGAAAAAGCAGTTTAGATTTCATATTTCCGTGGTCACAATGAACAATTTACTTTTCTTTCGTTTTGCTGCACTCTTTTTATTTTCTGCTCATAATACTTGTTCTCATACTTCGTAGGGGACCCCACACTCCTGGATATGTGGGGGCTTTTGTAGTGATCGTATTGACTTGATATTGATTGTTTGTTGGCGTGCTTTTTCTTTTCTGTTTGCATGAGTAACTTACAAGACCAGCAAAGAATATGTTGGAGGTGTGCTCTCTTCCCCCCCTTTTTGTTGGTCTTGTAGGCTACGTTGGGATCATCTCTTGGTTGTACAGTCTTTTGATTTCAGGTGGCTTGGTTATGGGGGGACATCCTCCCTCTTCTCTTGACTCCTGGATCATAAAACCTGTCCTTTTCATTATCTAGTCTTTGTAATTCTCAAGCATGGTGAGGGCTTTCTGGAGGACCTCGGTCTCTAAGCCTCTAAGCATTTCACCTTCTTTTCACTTTCTTGTACTTAAAAGACTTTTATTCGCAAAAAATCTTCTCATTTCATTAATTAACCTTCTTGGGTTTCAAGTACGATGAGGGCTCTTTGGAGCACCTCGACCTCTAGGCCTCTGAGTGTTTCTCACTCGTATTCTTAAAAGATTTTAATTCATAAAATCTTCTCATTTCAGTAACCCACTTGGGTCTCAAGTAAGATGAGGGCTCTCTGGAGCACCTCGGCCTCTGAGTGTTTCTCACTCTTATTTTTAAAAGATTTTAATTCATAAAATCTTCTCATTTCAGTAACCCACTTGGGTCTCAAGTAAGATGAGGGCTCTCTGGAGCACCTCGGCCTCTAGGCCTCTGAGTGTTTCTCACTCTTATTTTTAAAAGATTTTAATCCATAAAATCTTCTCATTTCAGTAACCCACTTGGGCCTCAAGTAAGATGAGGGCTCTCTGGAGCACCTCGGCCTCTAGGCCTCTGAGTGTTTCTCACTCTTATTTTTAAAAGATTTTAATCCATAAAATCTTCTCATTTCAGTAACCCACTTGGGCCTCAAGTAAGATGAGGGCTCTCTGGAGCACCTCGGCCTCTAGGCCTCTGAGTGTTTCTCACTCTTATTTTTAAAAGATTTGAATCCATAAAATCTTCTCATTTCAGTAACCCACTTGGGCCTCAAGTAAGATGAGGGCTCTCTGGAGCACCTCGGCCTCTAGGCCTCTGAGTGTTTCTCACTCTTATTTTTAAAAGATTTTAATTCATAAAATCTTCTCATTTCAGTAACCCACTTGGGTCTCAAGTAAGATGAGGGCTCTCTGGAGCACCTCGGCCTCTAGGCCTCTGAGTGGTTCTCACTCTTATTTTTAAAAGATTTTAATCCATAAAATCTTCTCATTTCAGTAACCCACTTGGGCCTCAAGTAAGATGAGGGCTCTCTGGAGCACCTCGGCCTCTAGGCCTCTGAGTGTTTCTCACTCTTATTTTTAAAAGATTTTAATCCATAAAATCTTCTCATTTCAGTAACCCACTTGGGCCTCAAGTAAGATGAGGGCTCTCTGGAGCACCTCGGCCTCTAGGCCTCTGAGTGTTTCTCACTCTTATTTTTAAAAGATTTTAATCCATAAAATCTTCTTATTTCAGTAACCCACTTGGGCCTCAAGTAAGATGAGGGCTCTCTGGAGCGCCTCGGCCTCTAAGCCTCTGAGTGTCTCTTGCACTCGTCATTTTTTATACTCATACATCGCATATTCAAATATGAGAAAGATAATCAAGACATAATAATTCTGAATAATTCTTTCTTCAAAAAGGGATAAGACTTCATTGATTTATTGTCAGTTTTCAACATAGGTCATAGATAACCTACGCCGGTCTCATTAAAAACCTCTTTACGGAAAAACCCCAAAGGGGAAACCCGTAGAGAGGGAAAAAGAGCTCCGGTGAAGCCACAAAATACATTAAGCAAAATATGAATCAATGTAAAAAATCACAAAACAAGAGTCATAAATGGTCTCAAGACCTTACACTTTCTTCAAATAAAGAATCTCTTCAAATGGCAAACGTTCCAGGGTCTAGCTATGTCGACCCCTTCCAGGCTCTGCAATCTATAGGCTCCTCCCTTCAGTATCTGTGTGATTTTATAAGGCCCCTCCCAGTTGGGCTCTAACTTTCCCGTATTCTTTAGGGCATCAGCTCTTCTTAGCACCAGGTCCCCCGCTCTGAAGGACCTCGGGATCACCCTTCGGTCATATGCGGCTTTAATTCTGCTCTTATACCTTTCAGCACGTACTCTAACCATCTCTCTTTCTTCTTCCATTAAATTTAGGGCCTCTCTAATCAATCTTTCATTCTGATGTTCTTCAAATTGGGCAATTCGGTGCGACTGCAACACGACCTCTGGAGGTATCACCGCCGCGGCTCCGTAGACCAGCTGAAATGGGGACTCTCCAGTTGCTGTCTTTGGACTAGTTCTATATGACCACAATACATTGTCTAACTCGTTCACCCATCCTCCTCCTATCTTCGTCAACCTTGTTCGAATACCATAAACTATCGTTCGATTAGTAACCTCCACTTGTCCATTAGCTTGAGGATGAGCTACAGAGGTGAATCTCTGTATTATGTTTAGTCTTGCACACCATCCTCGTACATTTTCTCCGTTAAACTGTGTTCCATTATCAGAGACCAATATTCTGGGTACTCCGAATCTGCAACAAATCTGTTTTCTCAAGAATTTAATCACATTTTCTTCATCTATCGTAGCCATAGGAGCAGCTTCCACCCATTTGCTAAAATAGTCCACTGCTACTATCAGAAATTTCCTCCCTCCGGAGGCTGGAGGGAAGGGTTCTACCAAATCGATTCCCCACTTAGCAAAGGGACAAGGAGAGTGCATAGCTCCCATCTCTTCCGCAGGGGTCCTTATCAATGGACCATTTTTCTGACACTTGACACATTTTTTCACAAATTCCCTAGCGTCTTTTGTCATGGAGGGCCAATATAATCCAGCCCTTAAAACTTTCTTCACCACTGCTTTGTATCCTTCATGACTAGCTGCATCACCTTCATGGATCTCTTTGAGTGTGTACATCGCTTCTCGGGTTGATATACACCTCAAATATGGTTGTGTGAACGATTTCTTGTATAAGTGCCCTCCGATAATACAATATTTGATCCGAAGGGCTCGGGTCTCTCTGGTGGTAGGGGCGTCGGCTCCCTTGGTGAGTTCCACCCATATGGCTCTTCTCCAATCACCCTCCTCCTCAATGGAACCAATGGGGTTCTGCAGGGTCTCTCTTTCTGCCACTACCAAGGTCACTGTTCCTTGTCCATCAAACTCTGTGGAGCTAGCGAGTTTGGAGAGGCTATCCGCCTGCATATTTTTCTCTCGAGGTATCTGGACTACCTCGCACTCTTGGAATTTGCCCATCATTTCTCTGGCTCGTTCCAGATAGGCAACCATCCTGCTATCTTTGGCTACATACTCCCCATTCACCTGTTGAACAACTAATTGGGAGTCTGAGTATAGGGTTACCTTTGGAGCTCCCAATTCTAATGCCATCTCCATTCCTCTGATCAAAGCTTCGTACTCCGCTCCATTATTCGAGGTCATGAATCGAAACCTCACTGCAAATTGTAGGTCCTCTCCTTGAGGGCCCGCTAGCACAATCCCTGCCCCGCATCCGCTCAGAGTCACTGAGCCATCTACATATACCTTCCATCCCTCAGCTTCCTCTGGTTTGGTCGACTCTTGGATGAAGTCGGACAAAGCTTGGGCTTTTATGGCTTACCGTGGCTCGAAATCCACATCATATTCTTGGAGCTCTATTGCCCATTTCACCATCCTTCCAGAGAGGTCTGCTCGCCCTATAACCTGTTTCAGAAAGTAATTAGTGCGGACCAGTATTTTGTAAGAGAGGAAATATGGGCGCAGCCTTCGCGCTGTAACTACCACTGCCAGAGCAGCCTTTTCAATTTCTGAGTATCGAGTTTCAGCCCCTTGAATGACCTTACTGACGTAATAAATAGGATACTGAAGAGATCCCTCTTCTTTGACCAAGGCGGTGCTTAGTGAGAATTCCCCTACGAAGAGATACAAAATGAGAGTATCTCCCGGAGAAGGCTTTGTCAGCTTCGGTAGCTGAGATAAATGATGCTTCAGGTCTTCAAAGGCCTGTTGGCATGTTTCATTCCATTCAAACTTGGTTCCTTTCTTGAGAATCTTAAAGAAGGGATGACTCTTTTCAGCAGACTTAGCTATGAACCTGCTCAATGTTGTAATCCTCCCATTGAGCGTCTGGAGCTCTTTCACGTTTCTAGGTGGCTGCATGTCCAGTACAGCCTTCACCTTGGCTGGATTCACTTCTATACCTCTTTGAGTGACCATGTATCCGAGGAACTTCCCTGATTTTACTCTAAAAGAGCACTTGGCGGGGTTCAACTTGATGCCGTTCTCTCGAATTACTTGGAAAATTTCCTCCAGATCTTCCACATGCTGATCTGCCTTTACACTCTTAGCCAGCATATCATCTACATATATCTCCATGTTCCTCCCCAACTGTCTCCGAAAGACAACATCGACCATCCTTTGATACGTTGCTCCAACATTGATTAATCCGAATGGCATTCGAACATAGCCGAACGTTCCACACGCTGCTATGAAGCACACTTTGGAGACATCTGAGGGGTTTAGCTGGATCTGGTGGTATCCTTGGTATGCATCCATCATGCTTAGCAGCTCGAAGCCTGAAGTTGCATCTACTAACTGGTCTATTCTTGGTAACGGATAGTGGTCTTTAGGGCATGCCTTGTTGAGGTCCCTGAAATTGATGCACATTCTCCATTTCCCTCCCCCTTTAGGCATCAGCACAACATTCTGGGAATTGGACTTTCACCACATGTCCTGCTTTCAATAGCTTCTCAACTTCTTCTTTCACGATGTTATTCTTCTCAATTCCAAAGTTTCGTAGTTTCTGTTTCACGGGCTTTGCCTTTGGATCAACATTAAGGCAATGTATTGCTATCTCCGGAGGGACCCCTGTCATGTCAGCTGGAGAAAATGCAAATATATCGGAATTTCGACGTAATGTAAAGATTACCTTCTCTGTGAGTTCAGATCCCAGTTGGGTACCTATCTTAGTGACAAAGCCAAGTTTCCCTGGGAAGAGCTCCACGCTCATCAGTTCCTCGTCTGTTTTAACATTCACTTGTTCAGGTGTTGCTCCTTCTACTTTCTTTCTCTTGACCTCAGGGTCATCTCCTCTCGTCCGCTCCAGGCCCTTGGTCAGGGCTCTGTCCGCCATCTTTACAGACTCTGCATAGCACTTCCGTGCTTGGTACTGGTCTCCTCTTACTTCTCCCACCCCTGTGGTTGTAGGGAATTTCATTTTCATATGAAATGTGGAGATGATTGCCTGAAAGAGGTTCAGGCTAGGTCGTCCCATTACTACATTGTATGATGAGGGGATATCTACAATGAGGAATTCCACCAAGTGGACCTTTCGAGCTGGAGCGTCCCCCAATCCTACCTGTAACATTACTGATCCCAAGGGTTGGATGGCACCTCCGGAGAAACCATACAGAGAGGTATCTACCGGTCGCAGCTTCACACTCAACTCCATTCTCTTGAAACACTCAAAAAACATAATGTCAGCTGAGCTCCCTGTATCTACAAAGATTCAAGCAACATCGAACCCAGCTATGTCGGTAGTGATCACTAGAGCATCGTTGTGATCTTCCTTAACTCCCTTCACATCCTCCGGCCCAAATCGGATATTGGGCGTCTCCGTCATACGTCCTACTTCTCTTAACTGACCCCCTTGCTCTGCTTTTAGAGCTCGAACACTCTGTTTTCTCTTCCGAAAGGAATCTCCATCGGCTGGTCCTCCCACAATCATGTGAATCACTCCTCTCTTCGGCGGTGGAGGGGGCATATCTTCGGCCGCCTCTCTGGTTTCCTTCTCTTCCGGTTTTCTTTCATGTTCTTTTCGTTTCTGCCCTCGAGGGCCCTGTCTGTCTCTAAATATAAATTCTTTTAGATGGCCCGCTTGGATCATCCTCTCAATCTCGTCTTTCAGGTGGTAACACTGATTTGTGTCATGTCCATATTCATTGTGAAATCGGCAAAATTGATCAGACTTGGGCTTCTGAGGTCCTCGACCTCTGGAATATTGGAATTTCAAGTCTGGATGATCTCCTACTACCTCCAGTACTTCAGCAGGCTCAATCCTCAAGGGCGTGTATTTCTCAAACCTCCCGCGAGGGCCAGACCGGGGACCTCCGGAGGGATTGCTGTCTCTTGTTGATCCGGAGGTCCGAGGGACCTCTGGACTGAGTCGTCTGGAGGGGCCCTCCCTTCTCCTCTCTCGATCTTGTGGCCTAATCTCCAGTCTCTTTGCTTTTCGAAACTCCTCCAGAGTGAGGTACTTCTCTGCTCTATGCAGCAATTCATCAAAGTTCTTAACCGGCTTCTTAGCTAAGGAGGAGAAAAAGTCTCCATCACGCAATCCGTTAGTGAGAGCGTTGATCTTCACCTCCGGAGAGGCTGTAGGGACCTCCAGAGCTGCTTGATTAAACCTCCGGAGAAAAGCTCTTAAGCTTTCGCCTTCCCCCTGTCTCAGATTGAAAAGGGTCAAAGTGGCCCTCGGCTGTCTTCGGGCACTTGCAAATTAATGAAGGAATAACTCACTGAATTCCTCCCAGGATCGGATTGTATTGGGTTCCAATTGAGTGAACCATTGTTGTGCGGCTTTCGCTAGAGTGGTTAGGAATACCCTACATTTGACTCCCTCTCCATAACGGTGTAATAATGCAGCATTCTCGAACCTTACTAGGTGCTCGTACGGGTCTGCCGTACCATCGTATTCGAAATTAAGGGGTTTGAAATTGAATGGTAGTTCGTCCTGTAATATGTTAGGGGAGAACTGACATCCAGAGACATGAGCGGATCTACTGCTTCGGTTACTCAGTTGCTTCCTCATATCCTTCATCTCCTTCTGTAGGGCCTGTAGTTGGTCGCTGACTGGCCCTCCATAGGTATCATCGGTGCTTTCTTCTGTTTCAGGGAGTTCTGTCTCTTGGGGTGCCAGATCTGCATTCCTTCTCGTACTCTGACTTGAACGAATTTTTGGTTACTATATTTTGACTAACTACTTCCCCTCAAGCATAAGGGATCGTAGTAGTATACACGTAAGTATTTCGACCAAGTAGTATCGAACCACGGGAGGTGGGCTAGTGCAATGGATCCCTAGAGTTGTATGTCGTCATACTAATGTAGCTACGGTTTCGGGAGCAATTTGAACTAAAACTAAGAGACAATCGAAAGATAATAAATTAAGTTAAACGCAATGCTAGTAAGTAAAATTAACTACTAAACTAAGAAAACGAGAAAAATGACAATTAAAGTAAAGAACAACTACGAATCTAAATTCGGAGAAGTGCAAAGGTTGGAAATGCTTCGGGTGTTCTCTACCTAGTGAAATCGAGTGGGATTGTTTATACCTTTTTATGCTTCAATTTGGACTTGCTAGGAGCATCAAGATGCTAGGATGAAAATCGTTTCCCTTCGGGTACTATAGCCTTACGTCTAAGGTGTTCCCAAACCCGGTAATAAGACTTCTTCCTAATCCTCATCAAATACCTAAATAACCATTCAAGTAATTAATGTCTCCTAATGGGGTTCTAATACGATTAACTCTCTCTCTCTCTACGAATTAAAAGTATAATAAACGCATTTGTATACCAACAACTCACACCATAAATTTAAACATGTTCATGTAACTCTCGTCTACGCTAAACATGCCTCAAAATATGGATTAATAGAAGCAAATACACAAAGCACCAATAAAACCCAATAAGAGAAGCAATAATCCAAATATCAACAATAATCAAAGTCTAAACAATTCACACATTCAATAGTCACATGGTTTCAAACACCCAAAGCATAAAAAGCTTAGCCCATGGTGTTTGAGAAAACACCCATGGCTAAAACAACAAGAAAACTAGAAATAAACATGAAAATAACAATATTATAGAAAAGAGAGAGTTTGGGTGGAAGTCACCTTGATGATTCTTCAACAATCTAAGCTATTACAAGTGAATGTAGCCAAAATCTTCAAGAACCCAACCTAAATACTAAATTTGAAGCTAATCTATGGAATTAAACTTGCAAAATATGTTGAAAATCTATCTAAGAATGAAACTAGGGTTTAGTGTGTGAAAAAGTGAGGCCAAGCCTCCCAATAATCTGATTTGGGGAGGTATTTATAGCTTGGAAGAGTGTTGGAGACGAAATTTGCACTTAGGCCCTTGAAATCCTTTAAAATTCTCGAATTTCCGCGCAGAAACGGGCTCAAACGGTCGACCGAGTGACCTCAAACGGTCGACCGAGTGAGATGGAAATCCAGAAACTGACCTGGAAGCAGATTTCACTCGGTCAACCGAGTGGGTCTGTGGGTTGACTCGGCTGCCCGAGTGGAATCTGTTACAGTTTCACACTTTCTTGTTTCGATCATATCTTGAGCTCCCGACCTACGATTGACTTGATTCTTTTTTTCATTCCACTCATTTTTTCGAGACGCATCCAATGGTGCAATTATCTTCTTGGTTCCATAAATTCTCAGATACGTATTTTGCTTCCAAATAAGTTCAATTTACCTAAAAAAAATAGCAAAACACATACTTTAACTTTCTCATTTCAAGTGCAATTAGTCAATTTAGTGTGAATAATGCAACAAAACCCTCAAAATTATGTAAAATAAACACATGAATTTCAAGCAATTTTCACACTAATCAACCCCCCCAAACTTAAAGTGTTGCTCGTCCCCGAGCAACGAAAGAAATATAGAACAAGTGGGAGGATTGCGAAGAAATTCAATCAAGATTGAATGAGTGATTGTTAACTTTTCTCAATATAGTCAAGCCAAGAGGTAAAAATATCAACAAACAAATTCACAAGTTATGCTCAAATTCATGCAAGATTAAGTGCTCAATTCACAATTTCCTCACAAGTAAGTGTATCTCTCAACACTCAAAGTGCAAATCAAGGAAATGTATGCTCTCAAAATCAAATCACACAAGTGCACCACCATATGCTTGCCAAATGTCTAAGTTCTCCACCACATGAAAGTGTTCAATCAATGAATCAATAAGGACTTCACATTTGGTTGTAATGTAGGCTCTTTGGTTAAGGTATAGAAGATTTGGATAAAGTGACTCATAAACTAATGAAGCAAGAAGGAAAGTTGCAATTGATCAAGTTGCAACTCAAAGTTCTCTATCTCACATAATTTACTTACTTCTTTTCTTTTTAAGCACATTCTTCACCACCAACCAACCAACACTTTTGAATTGAAGCTCTACCAAAATTTTTTTGTGCACAAGAGAGTTTTCTTTTTCGATTTTTCTTTTCTCATCAACTCAATCTTTTTTTTTTTTTTTGCACAACTCACGATTCATCTTTTTCTCTCTCTTTTTTTTTTTTTTCAATCTTTTCACTTTTCAACCAAACAAATCCACCAAATTCACATTTCATCTCAATTCAACCACATTTGTCAACATTCAAGCTGCACTAGTTCATAGAAAAATTAGGCTCATAAAAGATAGACAAGGGGCTAAATATGTAGATTGCCAAAGAATATAAGTCAATAGGCTCAAAGTGGCTAACTACGGAAAAATTGCATTTGGTATGGAAAATTTGGCCAAGTGACTATTCAAAACAAAGATGGCCTTATATCACTTTCAAAAATCTCTCACAAAAAGTAGCCTCAAACAAGACAATTGGCAAGTTCTAGAGTACACAAGCATGAATGATACTCACATGAAGGAAAATAGACCATAATATATGAAAGTCTAAAGGCTCTAAAGCTCACAAGCTTGTCTAATCATGAATTAAGAGCACCAACTCAAGCACAAATCTTCACATAATCAAGGGAACAAGCAGGCATCAATCAATACCAACTAGCTCAACCAAACTAAAAAAAATCAATAATCACCACCAATTAAGCATCAAACACCAACAATCCACAATATATTTCATCCTCCAAAGCTCAAAACATTATGACAAACGGTGCAAAAATAATGAAAGTAAACACACGAAATCCCCCCAAACTTAAATGAAACTATCTAGTTGAATGCAAAGTTTGGGAATGAGTGTGTTACCTTAGAATTTTGCCACCAACTATGCTCACTAAAGAAGCAAGCTATCGTCACCAATTGTCCCTTCGACCTTTAGCACCAAAACACCACTACCCTTGAGCTCCACCATGCGTATCTCTCATCCTTGACCACCAACACCACACTCAACCTACAAAACAATAACTAAACAAAAGATCACACAAGATACAAATCTAAAAATAAAAGAAAGCAATAAAGAATGGGTTGCCTCCCATTTAGCGCTAAGTTTAACGTCTTCAAGCCGGACGAAAATAAAAGAACTCATCGGAAAGGCCATGGATATCGGTTCTCCTTCCCATTGTATTTCAACTTTTGAGCTTCAAAATCATGGAGGCTCTCATGAATGGAAGACCAATCCCTTGCATCTTTCTTGCATATTTCTCTCAATGACCGTTCTTCTTGCTCTTCCTCCATCCTCTTTTTCCATTGCTCTCCATTTTTCTCAAGAATGCCCAAGCACTTCTCAATTTCTTTCTTTGGATCAAAGTGATCAAGAGGTAAAATGAAATCAATAGAAGCATCAATATCAAGTAAAGTGTAAATTGAAGAGTTTAAAGGTTTAGAAATGCTCATTTCGCTCTCCAACTCATCTTGGGATGCTTTTTGATCTTCTTGTTCTTTGTTGCTCGTGTCCATCAAAGGACATTCCTCTTTATCATCTTCAATCACCATTAAGCTCATTCCCATGCTCATGTCTTCAAGTGGATATCTTTTTGCATCCATTCTCTCCTTCATGTGTGCAATGAAGAGCTTTTCGATAGTAGTCCTACCCTGTGGCCAAAACTCATTGCTTTCCCACTCTTGATAATGTACTTGATGAAGCTCTTCCATAAGTGGAGGAGGAGGTGGACGATACACCTCTTGAGGTGGTGGGAGAGGATATGGATATGGGTGTTGTGGAGGATAAATCATACCATGTTGATCATAGCAATGATTCAATGGGTATTGATTATATCCATCCATCTCAATGAAGTGCACACTTACAAAGAACCAAAGTATCAAATTTCTCAAAATGAAAAGAAAATAAAGCAAGTAATGTAGCTAACACTAGTACTCAACTAACTCTAAGTCCCACTAATAGCACTATGTCACCTCCCCGGCAGCGGCGCCATTGACTTGAACGAATTTTTGGTCACTATATTTTGACTAACTACTTCCCCTCAAGCATAAGGGATCGTAGTAGTATACACGTAAGTATTTCGACCAAGTAGTATCGAACCACGGGAGGTGGGCTAGTGCAATGGATCCCTAGAGTTGTATGTCGTCATACTAATGTAGCTACGATTTCGGGAGCAATTTGAACTAAAACTAAGAGACAATCGAAAGATAATAAATTAAGTTAAACGCAATGCTAGTAAGTAAAATTAACTACTAAACTAAGAAAACGAGAAAAATGACAATTAAAGTAAAGAACAACTACGAATCTAAATTCGGAGAAGTGCAAAGGTTGGAAATGCTTCGGGTGTTCTCTACCTAGTAAAATCGAGTGGGATTGTTTATACCTTTTTATGCTTCAATTTGGACTTGCTAGGAGCATCAAGATGCTAGGATGAAAATCGTTTCCCTTCGGGTACTATAACCTTACGTCTAAGGTGTTCCCAAACCCGGTAATAAGACTTCTTCCTAATCCTCATCAACTACCTAAATAACCATTCAAGTAATTAATGTCTCCTAATGGGGTTCTAATACGATTAACTCTCTCTCTCTCTACGAATTAAAAGTATAATAAACGCATTTGTATACCAACAACTCACACCATAAATTTAAACATGTTCATGTAACTCTCGTCTACGCTAAACATGCCTCAAAATATGGATTAATAGAAGCAAATACACAAAGCACCAATAAAACCCAATAAGAGAAGCAATAATCCAAATATCAACAATAATCAAAGTCTAAACAATTCACACATTCAATAGTCACATGGTTTCAAACACCCAAAGCATAAAAAGCTTAGCCCATGGTGTTTGAGAAAACACCCATGGCTAAAACAACAAGAAAACTAGAAATAAACATGAAAATAACAATATTATAGAAAAGAGAGAGTTTGGGTGGAAGTCACCTTGATGATTCTTCAACAATCTAAGCTATTACAAGTGAATGTAGCCAAAATCTTCAAGAACCCAACCTAAATACTAAATTTGAAGCTAATCTATGGAATTAAACTTGCAAAATATGTTGAAAATCTATCTAAGAATGAAACTAGGGTTTAGTGTGTGAAAAAGTGAGGCCAAGCCTCCCAATAATCTGATTTGGGGAGGTATTTATAGCTTGGAAGAGTGTTGGAGACGAAATTTGCACTTAGGCCCTTGAAATCCTTTAAAATTCTCGAATTTCCGCGCAGAAACGGGCTCAAACGGTCGACCGAGTGACCTCAAACGGTCGACCGAGTGAGATGGAAATCCAGAAACTGACCTGGAAGCAGATTTCACTCGGTCAACCGAGTGGGTCTGTGGGTTGACTCGGCTGCCCGAGTGGAATCTGTTACAGTTTCACACTTTCTTGTTTCGATCATATCTTGAGCTCCCGACCTACGATTGACTTGATTCTTTTTTTCATTCCACTCATTTTTTCGAGACGCATCCAATGGTGCAATTATCTTCTTGGTTCCATAAATTCTCAGATACGTATTTTGCTTCCAAATAAGTTCAATTTACCTAAAAAAAATAGCAAAACACATACCTTAACTTTCTCATTTCAAGTGCAATTAGTCAATTTAGTGTGAATAATGCAACAAAACCCTCAAAATTATGTAAAATAAACACATGAATTTCAAGCAATTTTCACACTAATCAACCCCCCCAAACTTAAAGTGTTGCTCGTCCCCGAGCAACGAAAGAAATATAGAACAAGTGGGAGGATTGCGAAGAAATTCAATCAAGATTGAATGAGTGATTGTTAACTTTTCTCAATATAGTCAAGCCAAGAGGTAAAAATATCAACAAACAAATTCACAAGTTATGCTCAAATTCATGCAAGATTAAGTGCTCAATTCACAATTTCCTCACAAGTAAGTGTATCTCTCAACACTCAAAGTGCAAATCAAGGAAATGTATGCTCTCAAAATCAAATCACACAAGTGCACCACCATATGCTTGCCAAATGTCTAAGTTCTCCACCACATGAAAGTGTTCAATCAATGAATCAATAAGGACTTCACATTTGGTTGTAATGTAGGCTCTTTGGTTAAGGTATGGAAGATTTGGATAAAGTGACTCATAAACTAATGAAGCAAGAAGGAAAGTTGCAATTGATCAAGTTGCAACTCAAAGTTCTCTATCTCACATAATTTACTTACTTCTTTTCTTTTTAAGCACATTCTTCACCACCAACCAACCAACACTTTTGAATTGAAGCTCTACCAAAATTTTTTTGTGCACAAGAGAGTTTTCTTTTTCGATTTTTCTTTTCTCATCAACTCAATCTTTTTTTTTTTTTTTGCACAACTCACGATTCATCTTTTTCTCTCTCTTTTTTTTTTTTTCAATCTTTTCACTTTTCAACCAAACAAATCCACCAAATTCACATTTCATCTCAATTCAACCACATTTGTCAACATTCAAGCTGCACTAGTTCATAGAAAAATTAGGCTCATAAAAGATAGACAAGGGGCTAAATATGTAGATTGCCAAAGAATATAAGTCAATAGGCTCAAAGTGGCTAACTACGGAAAAATTGCATTTGGTATGGAAAATTTGGCCAAGTGACTATTCAAAACAAAGATGGCCTTATATCACTTTCAAAAATCTCTCACAAAAAGTAGCCTCAAACAAGACAATTGGCAAGTTCTAGAGTACACAAGCATGAATGATACTCACATGAAGGAAAATAGACCATAATATATGAAAGTCTAAAGGCTCTAAAGCTCACAAGCTTGTCTAATCATGAATTAAGAGCACCAACTCAAGCACAAATCTTCACATAATCAAGGGAACAAGCAGGCATCAATCAATACCAACTAGCTCAACCAAACTAAAAAAAATCAATAATCACCACCAATTAAGCATCAAACACCAACAATCCACAATATATTTCATCCTCCAAAGCTCAAAACATTATGACAAACGGTGCAAAAATAATGAAAGTAAACACACGAAATCCCCCCAAACTTAAATGAAACTATCTAGTTGAATGCAAAGTTTGGGAATGAGTGTGTTACCTTAGAATTTTGCCACCAACTATGCTCACTAAAGAAGCAAGCTATCGTCACCAATTGTCCCTTCGACCTTTAGCACCAAAACACCACTACCCTTGAGCTCCACCATGCGTATCTCTCATCCTTGACCACCAACACCACACTCAACCTACAAAACAATAACTAAACAAAAGATCACACAAGATACAAATCTAAAAATAAAAGAAAGCAATAAAGAATGGGTTGCCTCCCATTTAGCGCTAAGTTTAACGTCTTCAAGCCGGACGAAAATAAAAGAACTCATCGGAAAGGCCATGGATATCGGTTCTCCTTCCCATTGTATTTCAACTTTTGAGCTTCAAAATCATGGAGGCTCTCATGAATGGAAGACCAATCCCTTGCATCTTTCTTGCATATTTCTCTCAATGACCGTTCTTCTTGCTCTTCCTCCATCCTCTTTTTCCATTGCTCTCCATTTTTCTCAAGAATGCCCAAGCACTTCTCAATTTCTTTCTTTGGATCAAAGTGATCAAGAGGTAAAATGAAATCAATAGAAGCATCAATATCAAGTAAAGTGTAAATTGAAGAGTTTAAAGGTTTAGAAATGCTCATTTCGCTCTCCAACTCATCTTGGGATGCTTTTTGATCTTCTTGTTCTTTGTTGCTCGTGTCCATCAAAGGACATTCCTCTTTATCATCTTCAATCACCATTAAGCTCATTCCCATGCTCATGTCTTCAAGTGGATATCTTTTTGCATCCATTCTCTCCTTCATGTGTGCAATGAAGAGCTTTTCGATAGTAGTCCTACCCTGTGGCCAAAACTCATTGCTTTCCCACTCTTGATAATGTACTTGATGAAGCTCTTCCATAAGTGGAGGAGGAGGTGGACGATACACCTCTTGAGGTGGTGGGAGAGGATATGGATATGGGTGTTGTGGAGGATAAATCATACCATGTTGATCATAGCAATGACTCAATGGGTATTGATTATATCCATCCATCTCAATGAAGTGCACACTTACAAAGAACCAAAGTATCAAATTTCTCAAAATGAAAAGAAAATAAAGCAAGTAATGTAGCTAACACTAGTACTCAACTAACTCTAAGTCCCACTAATAGCACTATGTCACCTCCCCGGCAGCGGCGCCATTGACTTGAACGAATTTTTGGTCACTATATTTTGACTAACTACTTCCCCTCAAGCATAAGGGATCGTAGTAGTATACACGTAAGTATTTCGACCAAGTAGTATCGAACCACGGGAGGTGGGCTAGTGCAATGGATCCCTAGAGTTGTATGTCGTCATACTAATGTAGCTACGATTTCGGGAGCAATTTGAACTAAAACTAAGAGACAATCGAAAGATAATAAATTAAGTTAAACGCAATGCTAGTAAGTAAAATTAACTACTAAACTAAGAAAACGAGAAAAATGACAATTAAAGTAAAGAACAACTACGAATCTAAATTCGGAGAAGTGCAAAGGTTGGAAATGCTTCGGGTGTTCTCTACCTAGTAAAATCGAGTGGGATTGTTTATACCTTTTTATGCTTCAATTTGGACTTGCTAGGAGCATCAAGATGCTAGGATGAAAATCGTTTCCCTTCGGGTACTATAACCTTACGTCTAAGGTGTTCCCAAACCCGGTAATAAGACTTCTTCCTAATCCTCATCAACTACCTAAATAACCATTCAAGTAATTAATGTCTCCTAATGGGGTTCTAATACGATTAACTCTCTCTCTACGAATTAAAAGTATAATAAACGCATTTGTATACCAACAACTCACACCATAAATTTAAACATGTTCATGTAACTCTCGTCTACGCTAAACATGCCTCAAAATATGGATTAATAGAAGCAAATACACAAAGCACCAATAAAACTCAATAAGAGAAGCAATAATCCAAATATCAACATTAATCAAAGTCTAAACAATTCACACATTCAATAGTCACATGGTTTCAAACACCCAAAGCATAAAAAGCTTAGCCCATGGTGTTTGAGAAAACACCCATGGCTAAAACAACAAGAAAACTAGAAATAAACATGAAAATAACAATATTATAGAAAATAGAGAGTTTGGGTGGAAGTCACCTTGATGATTCTTCAACAATCTAAGCTATTACAAGTGAATGTAGCCAAAATCTTCAAGAACCCAACCTAAATACTAAATTTGAAGCTAATCTATGGAATTAAACTTGCAAAATATGTTGAAAATCTATCTAAGAATGAAACTAGGGTTTAGTGTGTGAAAAAGTGAGGCCAAGCCTCCCAATAATCTGATTTGGGGAGGTATTTATCGCTTGGAAGAGTGTTGAAGACGAAATTTGCACTTAGGCCCTTGAAATCCTTTAAAATTCTCGAATTTCCGCGCAGAAACGGGCTCAAACGGTCGACCGAGTGAGATGGATGTCCAGAAACTGACCTGGAAGCAGATTTCACTCGATCAACCGAGTGGGTTGACTCGGCTGCCCGAGTGGAATCTGTTACAGTTTCACACTTTCTTGTTTCGATCATATCTTGAGCTCCCGACCTCCGATTGACTTGATTCTTTTTTTCATTCCACTCATTTTTTCGAGACGCATCCAATTGTGCAATTATCTTCTTGGTTCCATAAATTCTCAGATACGTATTTTGCTTCAAATAAGTTCAATTTACCTAAAAAAATAGCAAAACACATACCTTAACTTTCTCATTTCAAGTGCAATTAGTCAATTTAGTGTGAATAATGCAACAAAACCCTCAAAATTATGTAAAATAAACACATGAATTTCAAGCAATTTTCACACTAATCAACCCCCCCAAACTTAAAGTGTTGCTCGTCCCCGAGCAACGAAAGAAATATAGAACAAGTGGTAGGATTGCGAAGAAATTCAATCAAGATTGAATGAGTGATTGTCAACTTTTCTCAATATAGTCAAGCCAAGAGGTAAAAATATCAACAAACAAATTCACAAGTTATGCTCAAATTCATGCAAGATTAAGTGCTCAATTCACAATTTCCTCACAAGTAAGTGTATCTCTCAACACTCGAAGTGCAAATCAAGGAAATGTATGCTCTCAAAATCAAATCACACAAGTGCACCACCATATGCTTGCCAAATGTCTAAGTTCTCCACCACATGAAAGTGTTCAATCAATGAATCAATAAGGACTTCACATTTGGTTGTAATGTAGGCTCTTTGGTTAAGGTATGGAAGATTTGGATAAAGTGACTCATAAACTAATGAAGCAAGAAGGAAAGTTGCAATTGATCAAGTTGCAACTCAAAGTTCTCTATCTCACATAATTTACTTACGTCTTTTCTTTTTAAGCACATTCTTCACCACCAACCAACCAACACTTTTGAATTGAAGCTCTACCAAAAAATTTTTGTGCACAAGAGAGTTTTCTTTTTCGATTTTTCTTTTCTCATCAACTCAATCTTTTTTTTTTTTTTTGCACAACTCACGATTCATCTTTTTCTCTTTTTTTTTTTTTTCAATCTTTTCACTTTTCAACCAAACAAATCCACCAAATTCACATTTCACCTCAATTCAACCACATTTGTCAACATTCAAGCTCCACTAGTTCATAGAAAAATTAGGCTCATAAAAGATAGACAAGGGGCTAAATATGTAGATTGCCAAAGAATATAAGTCAATAGGCTCAAAGTGGCTAACTACGGAAAAATTGCATTTGGTATGGAAAATTTGGCCAAGTGACTATTCAAAACAAAGATGGCCTTATATCACTTTCAAAAATCTCTCACAAAAAGTAGCCTCAAACAAGACAATTGGCAAGTTCTAGAGTACACAAGCATGAATGATACTCACATGAAGGAAAATAGACCATAAGATATGAAAGTCTAAAGGCTCTAAAGCTCACAAGCTTGTCTAATCATGAATTAAGAGCACCAACTCAAGCACAAATCTTCACATAATCAAGGGAACAAACAGGCATCAATCAATACCAACTAGCTCAACCAAACTAAAAAAAATCAATAATCACCACCAATTAAGCATCAAACACCAACAATCCACAAGATATTTCATCCTCCAAAGCTCAAAACATTATGACAAACGGTGCAAAAATAATGAAAGTAAACACACGAAATCTTCCCAAACTTAAATGAAACTATCTAGTTGAATGCAAAGTTTGGGAATGAGTGTGTTACCTTAGAATTTTGCCACCAACTATGCTCACTAAAGAAGCAAGCTATCGTCACCAATTGTCCCTTCGACCTTTAGCACCAAAACACCACTACCCTTGAGCTCCACCATGTGTATCTCTCATCCTTGACCACTAACACCACACTCAACCTACAAAACAATAACTAAACAAAAGATCACACAAGATACAAATCTAAAAATAAAAGAAAGCAATAAAGAATGGGTTGCCTCCCATTTAGCGCTAAGTTTAACGTCTTCAAGCCGGACGAAAATAAAAGAACTCATCGGAAAGGCCATGGATATCGGTTCTCCTTCCCATTGTATTTCAACTTTTGAGCTTCAAAATCATGGAGGCTCTCATGAATGGAAGACCAATCCCTTGCATCTTTCTTGCATATTTCTCTCAATGACCGTTCTTCTTGCTCTTCCTCCATCCTCTTTTTCCATTGCTCTCCATTTTTCTCAAGAATGCCCAAGCACTTCTCAATTTCTTTCTTTGGATCAAAGTGATCAAGAGGTAAAATGAAATCAATAGAAGCATCAATATCAAGTAAAGTGTAAATTGAAGAGTTTAAAGGTTTAGAAATGCTCATTTCGCTCTCCAACTCATCTTGGGATGCTTTTTGATCTTCTTGTTCTTTGTTGCTCGTGTCCATCAAAGGACATTCCTCTTTATCATCTTCAATCACCATTAAGCTCATTCCCATGCTCATGTCTTCAAGTGGATATCTTTTTGCATCCATTCTCTCCTTCATGTGTGCAATGAAGAGCTTTTCGATAGTAGTCCTACCCTGTGGCCAAAACTCATTGCTTTCCCACTCTTGATAATGTACTTGATGAAGCTCTTCCATAAGTGGAGGAGGAGGTGGACGATACACCTCTTGAGGTGGTGGGAGAGGATATGGATATGGGTGTTGTGGAGGATAAATCATACCATGTTGATCATAGCAATGATTCAATGGGTATTGATTATATCCATCCATCTCAATGAAGTGCACACTTACAAAGAACCAAAGTATCAAATTTCTCAAAATGAAAAGAAAATAAAGCAAGTAATGTAGCTAACACTAGTACTCAACTAACTCTAAGTCCCACTAATAGCACTATGTCACCTCCCCGGCAGCGGCGCCATTGACTTGAACGAATTTTTGGTCACTATATTTTGACTAACTACTTCCCCTCAAGCATAAGGGATCGTAGTAGTATACACGTAAGTATTTCGACCAAGTAGTATCGAACCACGGGAGGTGGGCTAGTGCAATGGATCCCTAGAGTTGTATGTCGTCATACTAATGTAGCTACGGTTTCGGGAGCAATTTGAACTAAAACTAAGAGACAATCGAAAGATAATAAATTAAGTTAAACGCAATGCTAGTAAGTAAAATTAACTACTAAACTAAGAAAACGAGAAAAATGACAATTAAAGTAAAGAACAACTACGAATCTAAATTCGGAGAAGTGCAAAGGTTGGAAATGCTTTGGGTGTTCTCTACCTAGTGAAATCGAGTGGGATTGTTTATACCTTTTTATGCTTCAATTTGGACTTTGTTAGGAGCATCAAGATGCTAGGATGAAAATCGTTTCCCTTCGGGTACTATAACCTTACGTCTAAGGTGTTCCCAAACCCGGTAATAAGACTTCTTCCTAATCCTCATCAACTACCTAAATAACCATTCAAGTAATTAATGTCTCCTAATGGGGTTCTAATACGATTAACTCTCTCTCTACGAATTAAAAGTATAATAAACGCATTTGTATACCAACAACTCACACCATAAATTTAAACATGTTCATGTAACTCTCGTCTACGCTAAACATGCCTCAAAATATGGATTAATAGAAGCAAATACACAAAGCACCAATAAAACTCAATAAGAGAAGCAATAATCCAAATATCAACATTAATCAAAGTCTAAACAATTCACACATTCAATAGTCACATGGTTTCAAACACCCAAAGCATAAAAAGCTTAGCCCATGGTGTTTGAGAAAACACCCATGGCTAAAACAACAAGAAAACTAGAAATAAACATGAAAATAACAATATTATAGAAAAGAGAGAGTTTGGGTGGAAGTCACCTTGATGATTCTTCAACAATCTAAGCTATTACAAGTGAATGTAGCCAAAATCTTCAAGAACCCAACCTAAATACTAAATTTGAAGCTAATCTATGGAATTAAACTTGCAAAATATGTTGAAAATCTATCTAAGAATGAAACTAGGGTTTAGTGTGTGAAAAAGTGAGGCCAAGCCTCCCAATAATCTGATTTGGGGAGGTATTTATAGCTTGGAAGAGTGTTGAAGACGAAATTTGCACTTAGGCCCTTGAAATCCTTTAAAATTCTCGAATTTCCGCGCAGAAACGGGCTCAAACGGTCGACCGAGTGACCTCAAACGGTCGACCGAGTGAGATGGATGTCCAGAAACTGACCTGGAAGCAGATTTCACTCGATCAACCGAGTGGGTTGACTCGGCTGCCCGAGTGGAATCTGTTACAGTTTCACACTTTCTTGTTTCGATCATATCTTGAGCTCCCGACCTCCGATTGACTTGATTCTTTTTTTCATTCCACTCATTTTTTCGAGACGCATCCAATTGTGCAATTATCTTCTTGGTTCCATAAATTCTCAGATACGTATTTTGCTTCAAATAAGTTCAATTTACCTAAAAAAATAGCAAAACACATACCTTAACTTTCTCATTTCAAGTGAAATTAGTCAATTTAGTGTGAATAATGCAACAAAACCCTCAAAATTATGTAAAATAAACACATGAATTTCAAGCAATTTTCACACTAATCAACCCCCCCAAACTTAAAGTGTTGCTCGTCCCCGAGCAACGAAAGAAATATAGAACAAGTGGTAGGATTGCGAAGAAATTCAATCAAGATTGAATGAGTGATTGTCAACTTTTCTCAATATAGTCAAGCCAAGAGGTAAAAATATCAACAAACAAATTCACAAGTTATGCTCAAATTCATGCAAGATTAAGTGCTCAATTCACAATTTCCTCACAAGTAAGTGTATCTCTCAACACTCGAAGTGCAAATCAAGGAAATGTATGCTCTCAAAATCAAATCACACAAGTGCACCACCATATGCTTGCCAAATGTCTAAGTTCTCCACCACATGAAAGTGTTCAATCAATGAATCAATAAGGACTTCACATTTGGTTGTAATGTAGGCTCTTTGGTTAAGGTATGGAAGATTTGGATAAAGTGACTCATAAACTAATGAAGCAAGAAGGAAAGTTGCAATTGATCAAGTTGCAACCCAAAGTTCTCTATCTCACATAATTTACTTACTTCTTTTCTTTTTAAGCACATTCTTCACCACCAACCAACCAACACTTTTGAATTGAAGCTCTACCAAAAATATTTTGTGCACAAGAGAGTTTTCTTTTTCGATTTTTCTTTTCTCATCAACTCAATCTTTTTTTTTTTTTTTGCACAACTCACGATTCATCTTTTTCTCTTTTTTTTTTTTTTTTTCAATCTTTTCACTTTTCAACCAAACAAATCCACCAAATTCACATTTCACCTCAATTCAACCACATTTGTCAACATTCAAGCTCCACTAGTTCATAGAAAAATTAGGCTCATAAAAGATAGACAAGGGGCTAAATATGTAGATTGCCAAAGAATATAAGTCAATAGGCTCAAAGTGGCTAACTACGGAAAAATTGCATTTGGTATGGAAAATTTGGCCAAGTGACTATTCAAAACAAAGATGGCCTTATATCACTTTCAAAAATCTCTCACAAAAAGTAGCCTCAAACAAGACAATTGGCAAGTTCTAGAGTACACAAGCATGAATGATACTCACATGAAGGAAAATAGACCATAAGATATGAAAGTCTAAAGGCTCTAAAGCTCACAAGCTTGTCTAATCATGAATTAAGAGCACCAACTCAAGCACAAATCTTCACATAATCAAGGGAACAAGCAGGCATCAATCAATACCAACTAGCTCAACCAAACTAAAAAAAATCAATAATCACCACCAATTAAGCATCAAACACCAACAATCCACAAGATATTTCATCCTCCAAAGCTCAAAACATTATGACAAACGGTGCAAAAATAATGAAAGTAAACACACGAAATCTTCCCAAACTTAAATGAAACTATCTAGTTGAATGCAAAGTTTGGGAATGAGTGTGTTACCTTAGAATTTTGCCACCAACTATGCTCACTAAAGAAGCAAGCTATCGTCACCAATTGTCCCTTCGACCTTTAGCACCAAAACACCACTACCCTTGAGCTCCACCATGTGTATCTCTCATCCTTGACCACCAACACCACACTCAACCTACAAAACAATAACTAAACAAAAGATCACACAAGATACAAATCTAAAAATAAAAGAAAGCAATAAAGAATGGGTTGCCTCCTATTTAGCGCTAAGTTTAACGTCTTCAAGCCGGACGAAAATAAAAGAACTCATCGGAAAGGCCATGGATATCGGTTCTCCTTCCCATTGTATTTCAACTTTTGAGCTTCAAAATCATGGAGGCTCTCATGAATGGAAGACCAATCCCTTGCATCTTTCTTGCATATTTCTCTCAATGACCGTTCTTCTTGCTCTTCCTCCATCCTCTTTTTCCATTGCTCTCCATTTTTCTCAAGAATGCCCAAGCACTTCTCAATTTCTTTCTTTGGATCAAAGTGATCAAGAGGTAAAATGAAATCAATAGAAGCATCAATATCAAGTAAAGTGTAAATTGAAGAGTTTAAAGGTTTAGAAATGCTCATTTCGCTCTCCAACTCATCTTGGGATGCTTTTTGATCTTCTTGTTCTTTGTTGCTCGTGTCCATCAAAGGACATTCCTCTTTATCATCTTCAATCACCATTAAGCTCATTCCCATGCTCATGTCTTCAAGTGGATATCTTTTTGCATCCATTCTCTCCTTCATGTGTGCAATGAAGAGCTTTTCGATAGTAGTCCTACCCTGTGGCCAAAACTCATTGCTTTCCCACTCTTGATAATGTACTTGATGAAGCTCTTCCATAAGTGGAGGAGGAGGTGGACGATACACCTCTTGAGGTGGTGGGAGAGGATATGGATATGGGTGTTGTGGAGGATAAATCATACCATGTTGATCATAGCAATGATTCAATGGGTATTGATTATATCCATCCATCTCAATGAAGTGCACACTTACAAAGAACCAAAGTATCAAATTTCTCAAAATGAAAAGAAAATAAAGCAAGTAATGTAGCTAACACTAGTACTCAACTAACTCTAAGTCCCACTAATAGCACTATGTCACCTCCCCGGCAGCGGCGCCATTGACTTGAACGAATTTTTGGTCACTATATTTTGACTAACTACTTCCCCTCAAGCATAAGGGATCGTAGTAGTATACACGTAAGTATTTCGACCAAGTAGTATCGAACCACGGGAGGTGGGCTAGTGCAATGGATCTCTAGAGTTGTATGTCGTCATACTAATGTAGCTACGATTTCGGGAGCAATTTGAACTAAAACTAAGAGACAATCGAAAGATAATAAATTAAGTTAAACGCAATGCTAGTAAGTAAAATTAACTACTAAACTAAGAAAACGAGAAAAATGACAATTAAAGTAAAGAACAACTACGAATCTAAATTCGGAGAAGTGCAAGGACGTTGCGGATGTCCGAGGCGACTTCTTCTATTCTAAGGCTAGAAGACCACTGAAAGATACCCAGGACTAGAGCATGTCGGCGCGCTTTTCAAGCGCTTAGCTTCTGCTAGCGGCGGGGCGGCAAGGCCATGTTGTTCAGTTGAAAGCCTAAGCCAAGAAGAACGAAGTGACGGGCCACTTTCGAAGATAGGGGGCGGCTTTTTCTTGTGGTAGTAATTGCGAGCATCTCTCCTCTTCTCTTAGCGTGCACAGTTTGCTTACATGCCGCCTTAGGCTTAGGCACATCTCTCTTTCTGAGTTTTGGAAATGCTTCGGGTGTTCTCTACCTAGTGAAATCGAGTGGGATTGTTTATACCTTTTTATGCTTCAATTTGGACTTGCTAGGAGCATCAAGATGCTAGGATGAAAATCGTTTCCCTTCGGGTACTATAACCTTACGTCTAAGGTGTTCCCAAACCCGGTAATAAGACTTCTTCCTAATCCTCATCAACTACCTAAATAACCATTCAAGTAATTAATGTCTCCTAATGGGGTTCTAATACGATTAACTCTCTCTCTACGAATTAAAAGTATAATAAACGCATTTGTATACCAACAACTCACACCATAAATTTAAACATGTTCATGTAACTCTCGTCTACGCTAAACATGCCTCAAAATATGGATTAATAGAAGCAAATACACAAAGCACCAATAAAACTCAATAAGAGAAGCAATAATCCAAATATCAACATTAATCAAAGTCTAAACAATTCACACATTCAATAGTCACATGGTTTCAAACACCCAAAGCATAAAAAGCTTAGCCCATGGTGTTTGAGAAAACACCCATGGCTAAAACAACAAGAAAACTAGAAATAAACATGAAAATAACAATATTATAGAAAAGAGAGAGTTTGGGTGGAAGTCACCTTGATGATTCTTCAACAATCTAAGCTATTACAAGTGAATGTAGCCAAAATCTTCAAGAACCCAACCTAAATACTAAATTTGAAGCTAATCTATGGAATTAAACTTGCAAAATATGTTGAAAATCTATCTAAGAATGAAACTAGGGTTTAGTGTGTGAAAAAGTCAATAATCTGATTTGGGGAGGTATTTATAGCTTGGAAGAGTGTTGGAGACGAAATTTGCACTTAGGCCCTTGAAATCCTTTAAAATTCTCGAATTTCCGCGCAGAAACGGGCTCAAACGGTCGACCGAGTGACCTCAAACGGTCAACCGAGTGAGATGGAAGTCCAGAAACTGACCTGGAAGCAGATTTCACTCGGTCAACCGAGTGGGTTGACTCGGCTGCCCGAGTGGAATCTGTTACAGTTTCACACTTTCTTGTTTCGATCATATCTTGAGCTCCCGACCTCCGATTGACTTGATTCTTTTTTTCATTACACTCATATTTTCGAGACGCATCCAATGGTGCAATTATCTTCTTGGTTCCATAAATTCTCAGATATGTATTTTGCTTCCAAATAAGTTCAATTTACCTAAAAAAAATAGCAAAACACATACCTTTCTCATTTCAAGTGCAATTAGTCAATTTAGTGTGAATAATGCAACAAAACCCTCAAAATTATGTAAAATAAACACATGAATTTCAAGCAATGTTTGTCAACTTACGCTTATGCCATTTAATTTAGTCCATTAATAAAAGTAGCCTAATGACTTCGTGTTGTTCTATGTTTGCTTGTTGACTTTTATCATGATTAAAAAACAGTCTACGACTTGAGAACAATTACCTTTCAAAAAAATAAAAAAGAACAAATTAAAATTCTGATTCTTAAAAATTGAAATGAGACATTTGTAAAATTAATACCTACATTATGAATTTACTTTTTAAAATAAAATAAAATACAACACGTAGGTTGACCTAAAAATAATGACCCAACACTATAACATTATTTTATATATAAAAAAGAGAATAATATTCGGTGGACATGTAATCGTTTTCATTTTTTCAAGTCTATTGTTACCATCTCTTTCATTTTTTTTACAAATTCGTTTTCACTCAAACCACGATCTATAACTTTTAATATTCCTTAAAAAATATATTGTCATATAGCATATAAATAACATTTTGATACTATTTGATTCTGAGAAATTATACCACAAAATAAATATAAATAATTATGTTGAAATCAAATTTCGTAAAAAGAAAAAGTTAATATTAAATTTCATATTATTAGGCTCATGGGTCATGGCAAATAATTTGTGGTTCCTTGGACATGATCGCACACAACAAATTATGCAATTATTAATTCTTAGAATATTTATGAAATCATTTTAGCTAAGATAAATTATTGTATGCAATGGAGTGTATAATTGAATTTTAATTAAATTTTAAGTGATTTAAATATATATTTAATTAATTTTTATATTAAACTCAATTGTACAATTTCATCATGAGTGCTTACTAAAATGACTAGTTATCTTGCTGTTGTACTGATAGTGAGAGTTCTATTAAAAAAATGGCTCGAGTTGTAATTTTTTTAATGTATACTTTCAATTTTTATTTTTATTTTTATTTTTTACGAATCTGACTTTTCACAATAGCTGACAAAAATAAATATTCGAAACTATTTATTTCCTACCAAATTAAATCGCTCCATCCAAAAAAATAGACTTTCAGTAGATGACCAAAATCTGTTATAAATATAATTAGGAGAAAATAATTATTTCAATTGACCCAACATTTATAATGAATTGCATTTTTGCCTTATACTCCGTATAAATCTTGTACAGTACCGTCTTCTTCATCAAAAGTCTTTGGTTTCTCCGGAAATCTAGCCCTCATCTCCAGCCCCCTTTCGATCGACCCGGTTTTCTTTGCATAAAAGTACAAGAAAATAATGGGTCTCTCCGTTCTTCAGGTAATGCACTATTGTCGCTCTTTATTTGTATAATATATATTCTGTTTTGGATTTTAAGCTTTTTGATTGTTGATTTACGTATTTGTGAACTTAACAGGGGTTTACAAAGTCGCTTGCCATGACGGTGTTGTCGGAGATCGGCGACAAGACCTTCTTTGCGGCTGCTGTAAGATGAATACAAATTTATACTTTTTTGATCCGATAAACGTTACTATTAATTTAGTCATATAAATATTTTCTTAGCTGATGAATTGTGTTGTTTGGGAGTGCTCTAAGCTGCTTTGGCTTTGAGATCCCTAAAAAAGTGTCAGCTGTAACAGCAGTACTTGGAAATAATCTGTTATTTGCATATCATGAGTGAGTTTGCAGCTGGAACCAATGTTGTTTGTAGTTAATCTCAATCTTATTCAGTACACTAAAGTCTAAATATTAACTGTAGTGTGTTTTTTCACTATCTTTTCTGGTATTGAGTTTGGATCCTAAGAAAGATTAATTTTTCTCGTGTATTTCTCAAGTGGCAGTTTGCAAGTTA
Source organism: Galeopsis tetrahit (assembly GCA_963675135.1). NCBI lineage: Eukaryota > Viridiplantae > Streptophyta > Magnoliopsida > Lamiales > Lamiaceae > Galeopsis > Galeopsis tetrahit. Next base: position 65,996,527 of record OY776122.1, on the reverse strand, counting down.
TATTAAACTTTAAGTAGTTACTGCATATGCTGGAGATAACCCAATGTATATCCTTTGTATTGCTTTTTGTTCCCCTGTTTTTGGGTGGTCTGTGAGAGTGTTTCTGGGATCTAGATCAACCATCTTAAGAGTGCAGAAAAATGAAAAGAAGTTTAGATTGACATGGTAGTAAACGATACTTAAACTGTTGGGAAGACACATGTTTGCCTGCCCCTCCCTCCACATTTGTCATCCCGATTGGATACTTATTATATAAGAAACAATATTTCTTGTTTAAATTGATGAGGAAATGGGAGAGTGGAGATTATAACAAGACAAGATCAACTTAAGATGGCATATGCTTAGGTTCAAATAAGTTATGGATCTCAATGCTTTTGTTTATTGAACCGTCGGTCCGTCGGATCTCCTGGACTAATGCAGGATGTATTTTTTCAATTCTGGGTAGCTTTCACACTATGTGTGTTGTATAGTGATTGCATTTCTTGGGTCTTCCATATCAGGATCTCATAAATTGATGTTTTGAAGTAGTGAAATGAAATATTTATTATATCCCCTTAAATTACCATATTAATCTAGTTGACAAATAGATTCATATGCACTACGTTATCCACTAAACAGAACGTGAAAGGTGAACCAGCATTTAGTTTAGCTCAGGTTGCCTTGACTTTGTAATTTCGCTCATAAAAATAAGGTGGGAACATTCACGCCCCACATTTTACTAAACACACCCGATACGTGTGCAGATATTTTTTTGTGGTGCGTGTTGTAGGGTGTTGTGTGGATATACACACCCAAAAATATTGAGGGACTGACATTAGTGCTAATTTTAGATATTGGCAATGCGTCACCCCAGGAAACAGGTGCTGTTAGGCTGCCTTGGAGCTTTGATCGTAAGATTTCTTTCTCACTGACTTAATCCTGTTTGGTTTCATTCATACATCAATTCTATAAAATAACTGTAAATCTTTGTTGATTTATAGGTCATGACAATCTTATCAGTTGTTGTTGGCTGGGCTGCTCCAAATTTGGTAAGTGGTTTTTCCAGTATATGCTAATTTAAGAATATGGAAAACTAATGATCAGAAATTTGCTTCCTTTGCACTGCGCACTTGCATTCCCCTGAGTCTGCTAATTGCTTTAACAAACTATAATGATAAGTATTGTTTTAATTGGCATATTAATTATACCAATTAGCTATTTGTTTCATGAAGGACTCTGTATTTGTGCTCATGATTTATATAGACTCATTTATGATTTAAAAGATGTTCAACCTTTCAATAAATATATATTGTTTAAATTTCATCTTTTTTTTTTGGGTGTCCACTCAATTAGGACACCTACCACACTGAAGAAGAAAATATTCCCCTGCATTATGAGAACCAACTATTTTTATCTTTATTTTTCACGTGTAATTATTTCTGCAGATCCCACGTCAGTGGACTCATCACATCACAACATTATTATTTCTGGGATTTGGCCTATGGTCTCTATGGGATGCGTTTAATAATGAAGGGTGAGCTACTAAGTACTAACCTTACCTTTTGGTAGAACTATCATTCACTTATCAAGTTCCTAATTAACTCAAGATTCAAGTTTTCTTGAATTTTGTGAACAGGGAGGCTGAAGAATTGGCTGAAGTTGAAAAAGAACTGGTTAGTGCTTCTTGTTCCCTTTTTTCTTTTTAAACAACTTGACTTGAGATGACTCTGAAGTCTTTTCCCTTTTATGGTACGGCCAGAATGCTGATGTGAAATTGAAAAGTAATGGTGGAGAAATCAAAGAGAATAATAAGGTAAGGCTATTATTTACAATCCCTTTTCTGACAGTCTCCTTGGCTATGTAAAGTCTTAGTTTGTACAATTCCTTGTTTCCGGCTGAAAAAATTCGCAACTGTAGTTTTTTTACGATAGTGTTGTCTGTAATGATATTATTAGGGAATTGATATAAATGAATTAATTCCCTACCTCTCTACAAATTCGGACTTTTAGATGAGACAAAATTCTTTCATGGTATCAGAGTCTCAGGCACGCATCCTGGGTTCAATTCCTGCTAAAAACAACTTCACTCATTTATATTTTCCATTCGATGGGCCTCCTCCCCAAAGGGTAGAGGTGATAATCCGGCCTACGAGTGAGGGGGAGTCTGAGTATTAGGGAATTTATATAAATGAATTAATTTTTCACCTCTCTACAAGTTCGGACTTTTAGATGAGACGAAATTCTTTCAGATATAACCTATAAGAAAATATCTGAAATGTTCCAAATTTTAGAGTTGACCGACCGAGCTCCTGTAAATTTTTGTGTTTTGAGATGTAATCACACATTGCTAGATTTTGGGAATGTTGTGCCTCTATTGGTATAGAAGGTTGTCTAGTTTATAATACACAAACATATGAAAAAATTTGAATACAAGTTAGACTGTTCTAAAGGTTTTGTGGTAAGGCTGGTTGGCGTTGTTCAGAATGCCATGTGATTTCTTTAAAATGAGAAAACTAAAAGCATCAACATGAGGACATTTTCTGAAAGTTGTCTGCCATTCAAAATTAAATCTTAACTGAAGCTTGCTTTTGTCCCTATGGTTATGCTGTTCTAGGATGCAGATGATCTGAAAAAGAAAAACAGACCTTTTCTTGCCCAATTCTTTTCGCCCATCATGCTGCAGGTTCTAACCAATTCTCTTAATCAATCAACTTCAAGAAAGCCCCCTTATTATTACTAAAAACAGATGTTTACTTTTTCTAGGCCTTTTCCATTACTTTCTTTGGAGAATGGGGCGACAAGAGTCAGGTGAGTCCACGTTAGGGAGGTCAATCTGTAAAATTTGCTTCATTCCCTTTAAACAATGAGTCAATGACCAAAATCTCCTTTACAGATTGCCACAATAGGTTTGGCTGCTGATGAGAACCCTCTGGGTGTTGTTCTTGGAGGAATACTGTAAGTCTTAAAAATTACTTTTGAATTTGATTAAGTCGTGTTTGATTTGGTTTTTCCATGTATCAGTGGACAAGCTTTGTGTACTACAGCTGCAGTCCTGGGAGGAAAGAGCCTGGCAACTCAAATATCTGAAAAAATAGTAAGATTCTGGGTTTGTACTTGAAATAATTATTAAAATTAACCCTTGAAGTTAGCCTATTATCAAGAAAAAGAACCATGAAAGCTTGTTCCTTCCAACTGAGGGGTTGTTTGTAAGAAGAAAACAAGCTTCAAGGGGCTGTTTGTAATTTCTGTAATTATCCTTATATATTTCCTCTGTCAATCCTTGGTGGATACAGGTGGCACTCTCCGGGGGAATTCTCTTCATTGTATTCGGAATTCAATCATTTCTTTCAACAATTGATTCATGATGACTCAGAGGTCAGTCTCAACTGCTTCGAGTTTTCTAAACTAATGCTCATAAGTATGCAAATGTCTTATGCTGCATTATTTCTGTGCCTGGCGAAACTACTATACGAAGATGTAATAGATTTTCTTTTTCACATTCAGAAGATGAAGGTAGCGCATTCTAGGTATGAATAGGCATTTGATTGATGTTTTAGGAGATGAGATTAGATATTAAAGCAGAAGAAACTGAGCCTGGTCAGAAAAATATTGGATGTTATTCCATTTTTAGTCGTTAAGAATATTTATGGATGATTATATTTTATAATTCCATGATTCTTGGAGTGTTACCTAGATGAGGGAGGTAACTGTGATTGATAAACCTTAATTTTGCGTTTTAATTTGAGGATTTGGGAATGAATTGACATGGATTTGAAATTCATCTCTCTCATTTGATCTATTTTGTTAGGTATTTGGGTGAATTTGTAAATAAGTAAATTTGTTCAATTCTGAAAATAAAAAAGAAAAAAACTTGGAACAAATTCGAAATTTGAGTTGGAGCTTGAATACTAGATTTATAAATTTTGGACGAAAAAGAAAGCAAATACCTCAAGAAAGAAAATTTCTCCTCAAAGGAAGGAAATTGGTATTAAAATGTAATGTCACCCTTTATTTTAGGAGAATTTAATTGACCCACAAATAAATTTCAAATGCTTGGATTGTCTTCCAACAAACACTACTTAAGAAAAAAAATTAGTATATTGCAAGTTTGTTACTGTAGATAATAGTAACACGTAGCTACCTAGGCAGTTCCGTGATTGGTTGAAGTTGAATCAGTGATGATGAAAGCGTCTGATTACATGTGTATTGATTGTTTCATTTGGCTTTGCTTTTCATTACACATTTGAAATGTAGTATCAAAGAAACACAAAATGAAAATATTTTAGATAAATACAACAACACGCACTGTTTGCTAGACCACGATTGATTGTCGAAAGTCGGCCCTAGCTGATACAGAAAACGACAATTCTCTATGAGTAGAATTCGTAACTTGAGGAATCAGCTACAATATTTCGCAGGCCCCCGATTGTTGATGCCACCATGATGAACAGTCCAAAAAATATACTTATCTGGAATTCATACCAAAAAAAAAAAAACCCAGTTAAGTGTCTTTCCAACTCAATTGTAAATAAATAAGATTAAGTAGGTGTGTAAGTAATTGTTTTACCCAATTGATAATCCATGATAAGCTGAATCTGGCTGGCTTCATAATCTTCAGCCATATGATGCTAGGTAGCTGCAGAGTGTAAAATATATATAGTGATGATCTTAATTAATGGAGCGAATTAAGTGGCATAAAGTCTAGTATGCACTCGAGTGCATGTTGTGCACCCTAGTCCATATTGCACTTTTCAGTTTTACTGACTTACACTTTTTGGTAAATGGTGTAGCACTTTTCAATTATTAAACTGTATAATAATATTTTTAGTATAATAATTGAAAAGTGCAACACCATTTACTAAAAAGTGTAAGTCAGTAAAACTGAAAAGTGCAACATGCACTCGAGTGCATACTAGACCAACCCAAGTGGCATTTAGATCGAAGGGCTTACAAAGTAAGAGGTTGGAGCAAAGCCAAATCCACCAAAGAAACCAAGGAGATCACCAAAAAATGGAAAAGTCACACCAATGAACAGAGTGAAAGCTGCAACAATTCATTAATCTTCATTATCAGTCTAATTCAATGGAGTACAAATTAAGTTTGATTTTGATTCAGAGGAAAAGATTCTCACCAACGTAAGCAGAACGAACAATGAGTCTGAGCACAACTCCACGTGAGATGCTCAATCTCTTCACCATGCTTCTCTCTAATATATCAAACACAGGCATTGCATAAATCTGCAAATTTTGATTTCTTTTTAGTTAGTTAGCTCGCGCGGTTTCCATACAGAAAAAAATGGAGATTATAATACCTGATAGCTTCCAATGACATGAATCACGACCATCAAGTTAGCAGCAGCAATGAGCCAACCGGGCCTCTCCAGGGCTACCAGGACGTTATCAGCAACGTCTTGTCCAAAAGCCCAGTATCCGATAAAAGCCACTGGGAAATAGCATATTGCATTGATGAAATAGGCCAAGACGGCGCCTTTCCACATGGGGACTCTTGATGGCTTCTCCGGAGTGGATGGAATGGTGGCCTGAATTTCTAGGGCCACGGCGTGCCCAGCATAGGCGAACGTGACCTGCCCCAATGCGTTGAAAACACGGAACATTGTATCGATTCCACTCGTTTTCTTGTACGCGTAGCTCACGTTCGGTGCTCGTCCCTTGCTCAGGCTACCCACCCATGCTATAGTTGAGTAGCTGCAATTATATATGTGAAATTATAGTTAGTTATCAAAGAGCTAACTCTCAACTAATTTAAGAAAATTAGAAGAAAAATGGAATTAATATATCTTTACCACAAAGACATGATTGCAGCTGCTAATGAAACACTGGCAACAGAGTTGAAATCAGGCATCTGGGAAAGGAAAAAGTGGAGGCTTCCAAAGATGCAAATCCAGTAAGATTGTCTGATTGGGGTGCAGTTGGTGCAGGCTATTTCCATGAATTTTTTGAGACACTTGCCTCCAGTTACCATGTATACGATGTCACAACCAACCTGGACAATAAGCTGCTGCGGTAGCACTATCCACGGCCCCAGTTTCTCCCCGAAGGCGTGTCGTCCCAAGTCGTAGTATCGGTCGAAACGAACCCCCGGAACGCATTCATGGAGCTGTGTCATTTGCCACATCGTGTGGAGAGTGATCAACCATGAAAATAACATCACTAATGTCCCCGGTCCCCTGCACTCACACAATCAACCATATTTCTTTCATTTCTAGTAACATGTTAATTTCGTGACAAAGGTAATTAAAAACCAAAATAATCAACAAAATTAGAATCTAGATTTTTGTGACAATTATTAAATAAAAAATAAAAGCTAGGAGTGTACCATCCTAAATAAGCCATGGCATATGGGAGGCTGAGAACTCCGGCGCCGACCATGGCCGTGACGGTGTGAAAGGTTGAGTACCACCATTTTGCTTGACGGCGGGGTTCATTTTCTGCCCATTTATCATCCGATGGAATTTCCTGCAACAATTAATAGACACAAATTATTACATTCTTTATTTTTTACAAGGTTTCCACTTAATTAAAAAAAAAAGAAGCATATTGAAGCAATATCGATCATACTTTGGGTTGTGGGGGAGAAGATAAAACCATTATTGCCAGAATGCAGGAGTTGAGTGCCTATCATCATGTTATTTGTACCACTTATATAAAAAGTTGACATATCACCTTTCTATTTCCTACCTGTTGTAATTGGATGTGGAGCAATTTTTTTTTCTAATTCTTTTTTTAATAATAACTCTTCATTCTCAATACTATTCATCAAAATACTGTATACAATATTATCTCAGCGCTATTAATTGAAATTTAAACTAATTTTTTTTTAAAAAAATAAATTGAATATTATTCCTAACGACAAATTTTGCAATGGAAGGACAAATTAGTTTTAGAAATCGTCAATGGAAATGTATATGCTAGGAGCTAAAGAAATATATATGTCCGCTTTTATATATATATAAAAAAGTTTACCTACTTTCATAAAAAAGAATATTTTTACTCAGTTTGAACTGAATTTACTTACTATTTACCCTTACAAGAAAAAAGATATCTACCCACATGGTCCACCTGACTCTTTCCTCCCCTCCCTAATATTGTTTCCATCCACGACTTTATGTCTTAAGATATTTTATTTATTTTTATAGTAGCATGATTTATATCCATGGAGATACATGATTTTTATGATTCGTTTGAGTAATTTATTAAATTGTACATCTCACTTTTTTTTTTTTTAATTTAAATTGTAGATGGATGATAATTCAACATTTATGATGATTTATCACAAAAGTTAATGGGATGGTGTTCAATATACAAATGGTCAAACATCTCACATTCTTGTAAGAATGTATATCTTAGGATTTTAAGAAAAAAAATTGTGGAACAACTAAATTTGTGAGGGCGACTTCATTCAGGGTTATTCATGAATAACCTCGAAAGTCGTTCTCATAAATAAAATTATATATATATCAAAAAAAAAAATCTGAAATAGCTTAGGATTCGTTTTCACAAATACAGTCTTTCGACTCTTTTCAGTATATATACATACATAATTATCTCTATATATATTTAAATCCCAAAAAGTATCTCGAAAAAAAAAAAAACATAAAAAACTAACTAATGTTCTCAAAAAATTACTTGTTACTTCTAAAAAAATACAGTTGTTCCTAATCCATAACATTAACAATGACAACAAAATCAATATAAAAAAGACAATGAAATCAATACATACCTCAATCTGCAAATTGGGATAATTATTTTTGGATGAAGAATTGCATTGCTTCTCAACTTGATCATATTCTTCGTTGTCCCAACTACTCATCTTTATGTGTATAAATCAGAGGAGTATATGAGCAGATGATCAGTAAAAATTCAAATGATCTCTCAGTGTATCTCAAAATTACTATGGAGAAACACAAAATAAATAATAATAATAACTTACACAAAATTAATTGTTGAGGAGGATTGACATCACCTTTTGCAATTTTAGTGTTGCATATTGTATTTCACTACATTTTAAAAAATAATTGACGCTACATAATAATCATTACAAGAGAACTGACTTTTAATGACATAAATTTTGTCATTATAATTTTTCTAGCTCAAAGTCTTAAAGAGTGAACGTGAAAGACCTTCAGTGACACTACAAAAAACGCGCGTCATAGGGACGGACACATGCCGACGGAAATGCTGACGGAATGCCGACGGATTACTGTTGTTTGAAAAGTCAACAAGCTTGCCGACGGATTTCCGTTCCGTCAGCATTTACCGAGGGAAAATGCTGACGGATCTTTTGAAATATTTATGCCGACGGAAATGCCGACGGATCTTCGGACACGTTAATTTTGCACCGGCTCGTTTTCCAAAAAGGTAACTGTTACCATTAAAAGTGGGCGGTTACCGAGGGAAATGCCGACGGAATATCCGTCGGTATTTTTTTTTTATATATATATAAGGGCCTCACAGAATGCGTTTTAGAAGAAAAAAAAAAGGGGTGCGTGAGTGAGTCGATTCGGGGGGAAGACGAAGACGAGGACGAGGCTATTGAAGCAAATTTCTCCGATTACATTGATACGGTACGTTTTCTTAATTAGTTCTATTACTTAGTTTTAATACTTATATATGTTTATGCATGGATATATGTAAATATGAATAATTTAATGTTGATTTGCATGTTATTGATTTGGTTAGTTGTTAAAATATTATGATCATGTTAATTAGTACGTATGTTATTTAATTTGTTGATTAAGCTAGAATAATTTTGATAGAATAGTTTTTTAAGGTTAATTAATTAATTGTTATATGCATGTATAGTTAATTACTAGTTTAATTTAATGGTGTAATTTTGATATAGAATATTTTTAATGTAGGTAGTGCATGTTTCAATCAATTGTTTAAATTAGTTTAGATATAGTGGTTCGACCGTTGGATCACGTTGTAATTAATTAGGAATATGTTGATTAAATTAGGAATACGCTATATTAGTAAAAATTTTAAATTAGGAATATGTTCATTAAATTTATAATTATTGACCCAATTAGAAAATTATTATTTTAATTAGTTTTAGGTTTGTTAATTTAGAAATATGTTCAATTTTTTATTATTGATTAAGTTAGGTAGAAAAATAATAATTAAATTAGGTTATTGTTGATTAAATTAGGAATATGTTGATTAATTAAATTAGAAATATGCTATATTAGTAAAAAATTTAAATTAGGAATATGTTCATTTAATTGATAATTAGAAAACTCCAATTAGAAAACTATTATTTTAATTATGTTTAGATTTGTTAATTTAGGAATATGTTAATTTAGAAATATTTTTAATGTAGGTGATGCATGTTTCAATCAATTGTTTAAATTATTAGTTAATTAGATGGTTCGACGGTGGTATCACGTTGTAATTAGGTTATATATATATATATATATTGTTTTGATTTAAATTAGGAATATGTTGATTAAATTAGGAATTGATTAAATTAGAAATATGCTATATTAGTAAAAATTTTAAATTAGCAATATGTTCATTAAATTGATAATTAGTAAAATTATGTATTTTTTATTGATTAAAACAGATGAGTGAACAAGTACCGAATCAGGGTTCTGGTTCACGTAGGTCATTTTGGTCACGTTCAAGGAGGTCTCGGGGTGAATCAGTACCTGTGATGGCTCATCCTCCTCCTGTGGCAGTGTCGCCGCCGCCGACTACGATGTCCTCAAATTGTAGATTTGATGGCACAAACTGAGTGGCCAAATGACTTGCAAAAACTAACTCTGAAACGAAATAATAGTCAATGTCAAACATATTTTACTGTTTGCGAGCAATTCCATTTTAACTAAAAACATGACACATTTGTTATGAAATAACAATACATGCTGCGAAGATGGTGTTGCATGAGACAATCAAGGTATGTACCCCTAAAGTTGTAAACGAATTGAATATTGTAATATTTGATTCGTGAAAATATTATTTTTAAATAATAAATTTGATTTAATATTCGATTAAAATATTTATTCAATACTATTTGATTCGGTGTATGAAATAAATAATTTTAATCGATTTGATATTCATATTAATTCGAATTTTAAATATAATTCTTATTTTGCAATTAATCATTATACTAAGAGACATTTTCACACTCGTGTTTGCGTCACTTGAGTTATGCTGGGACCTAAGGCGCTCCCACTTTTACTTAACTATTCAACCAAAGTTATGTTCCATCAACTAAAAGCTCAAACCTTTATTTTTTCTTTGTGGATATAATAACAAAAAGATAGTAGGATACACGCATCAAGATGTTGATTAATTAGCAGATTCCGTTGTATTTAATTACCCACTTATATTCAAAAGAGTAAAGGCATTTTTGAGCTTCACCTGCCCTCAAAATCATATAATATTCATCATATACCACATTAGATTACTTCATTATAATCAATCATTATTTCGGCACTTACAGTGTCTCAAAATTGACTAACTTTTCCATGTAATTCTATTAATTAATTGTATTTGATCCCTCACACGCACGAATATTTATTTTATGTGTATTAATTAATTAAACTATATATGTACAAATAGATGATACAGATAATTAATTCTACATTTGACATAATTCACGCATATTATATATTTACTTGCGGAAGACGGGAAGAGTTAGTAAGACTAATTAGCCAAGATTAGAATGATATCTAAACTTTATAAATTTTAAAGCTTAATTTACTCTTAATCTTAACTATCAAACAACCAATAAGGGTTGAGATGTAGTTAATCTACTCTTAATCTTAGCTATCAAACATAAAGTTATTGTACGTATAAACAATGATGGTGAAGGAGTCCGATAACAAATTCGTCTACCCAACTATAAGAAAAAATAAAACGACGTGGTTCTCTAGTCAAAGAATGTGCAATCACATTAGCAACTTATTCTTGCTTTCGTCCAACAAAGTAATCAAACTAAATTTGATAGACAAATCAAATGAACATTATTTATAGATTTAAAGACATACGGAGTATTTAGTAATTGAAAGCATCCTTTTGTTTTTATATTTATTTTATCTCAAATGTAACCTAAAGTCACAAGTGGTCGATTTCATCAACTTAATTTATCTCTTAATTAAAAATAAAATAAAGTTGAACTTTAATGATCAGTTTGCGACTGGAAAAGATTAATCAGTTAATGAACTTTATTCCCTATTATCTGTAAAATTGAACACGCGCGAATTAATCAAATCATGATCATCTTTAATCAATAGAAAAGGAAAAGAAAGTTTACTAAATAATATTTCATGATAATCAACCTCAGTAAAAAAGTAGCTAGGAACACATAGTTGGGTCAATTTTCTGGTTTAAGTGAACTAATTAAAACCATCCAAACCAAAATCATTACGGATTAGAAAATTGAAACCGAGACCTATTTAATAAACGAATCTGGACCTGAAAATCAATATAAAGACGTTTTTTTAAGCTCATTTTGCCTTAAATTCTCTAATTATATTAATGTTTTTAAGGTTTGTTTGTTTAGTTCTATGTTTAATGAAAATTTTGAATTTATTGATGGCTGAGTTGTTTTATTTGATTTTTTTTTAAATATAATTATTTCATATACATTATTCATTGCATAATTTATTTAATATTAAAATTTATTGTATGCTTTAAAAAAAAGAAAAATCTAAACCTGGCTTATTATTAAAAAGATGAAATCAAGCCAAATTTTAATAAACAAAACCGTAAACAGTTAGATGTGGCTTAACTAGTTGGTTTTGCGCGCGTTAAAAAAATAAAATAAAGGGTGGGACTAATTACACCTCCATTTCGGTTTAGAACACCCCCCTTTGAGTTTAATAATAAAATAATGAGGTAAAAAACCAAAAATACCCTTTAAGTCATATTACACTACTAAATGCACCCCTATTACTAATCGCACCCCTCCTTCACCTTTTAAACCCTAAACCTAAGTTTATCCAGCCCCAGCCGCCACCACCGCCGCCGCCACCACCACCAAACAAATAACAAACAAACAACAAAATTTCACCACAAACAACAAACAAAAAAAATCCAGGAACTTAGAAAAATTTCAATTTTTTAAAAAAAATTTGACAAACCAGTGTCGACCATATTCACTCTCGTCGATACCCTGTTGTCGACGAGAGTGAATATGGTTGACACTGATTTGTTGAATTTAAAAAAAAAATTGAAATATTTCGACAACTTTAAGTCGATCAAAATGCACTCTCATCGACAACAATATGTCGACGAGAATGTATATGGTCGATCTACAAAGATCGAATTTTTTTTAATTTTTTATAAAAAAAAAATCGACATAGTTGGTCGACCATATACATTCTCGTCGACAACAATTTGTCGACGAGAATGCAAAGGGTCGACACACCAGTGTCGATGAAAAGAAAAACTTTGAAAAACCTTTATGGCCGAAGAGAACTGGGTGCGTACAAACTTGTGAAACGCGACCAGGGTTGCAAAAAAAATCTGACTTGGCACGGAGAGGATACAACTAAGATAAGCGAGAGTGATCATCGACAAATACAACATAATAACGGAAATCGGAAGTGGCAGTAACAGGGGCAGGACCCCAGAGATCGTAATGAACCAACTCAAGAATTGTAGAAGCACGTTTTTTATTAATATTGAAAGATAATCCTTTACTCTTGGCCAACTGGCAAGGAGTACAAACATTTGGGTTTGGCAAAATCGAACTAACAGATAGATGCCCTAATCTATCTAAGTTCTTAATAACACTAAATGGGACATGCCCCCTACGGGAATGCCAACGATCAAAGGAAGCACGAGCAACATCAGGCGGCTTCAAAGCAGCGACCAAAGTCGGGAGTGCTCGTTCCAACACGTACATCCTCTTTTCACAACGGCCCTGAGCCACCACCCTCTTGGTAGCTCGATTCTGAATGACAAACGATTTATTAGAGAAGCAAACATCAACTGGAAAATCAGAGGTTAACTTGCTAATAGACAAAAGATTCTTATCACCATATGGGGAACACCAAGAACATCCAGAAGACCAAGATCCTTAGAGACCGAATGCGACCCAACATGAGAGATCTGTAAGGAATTACCGTTACCAACAATGACTTGACCATTACCAGAATAAGGTGTCGAGGAGTCCAGGTGTGAGGGACTGGAAGTTATGTGGGTTGAAGCTCTAGGGGGACAGGCTCGACGAAAAGGTAAAAGGAGGCGGCGACGGCGGCAGAGAGGGAGAATTGGAGATTTAGGGTTAGGGTTTGTAGGTGTAGTGTCTAGTGTGATACCATGTGAACAATGAGATATGTTCACCGTTGAATTGGTGAGTGTGGAGACAATTGTATTTATAGAGACAATTGTTATACCTAGTCAAAAAAGTCAATCTTTTACAAGTCAATCCTAGTCACCAGCTTGCATGGCGAGGACCAGTCAACAAAGTCTTGCGACGACCAGTCAACAATATGAAGAAAATGTAATATAAAGTAATGTATTTAATATAATTAAGTGCTCGCCCAAAGATGTTGGCAAGTGCATGTTTCGTTACTGCTCGCCCAAAGATGTTGGCGAGTAGACATATATTTAGCTAGAGAAGACAAGTGTTGAAGCCTTGGGAGAGCGCGTAAGACATGGCGACCAGGTTCTCCGGTGACCACCGCGACGTCATCTCGGCGAGCAGGTTTTGTCGACGGGTAGGTTTTTCCGGACGAGCAGGTTTTCCAGCTCCTCGGCATCTCGCCGAGGACGACCACTAGAGGCGGTTTATCATTAAATGCGCCGTCCCATCACCTTTTCGGGCAGAATGAAGGGTCCACTATGGAGGCGCCACGTGTAAAGGGCGGGTAGCCCCAAAAACCACTATATAATGCCTAAAAGACTCATTTGTAAGATCTAAGTGACTTTTCCTACAAAAACCCTCAACCCTAAGCAATAAACTCTCCCAAGCTTCTAAAGCTTTAGCTTCTCCAAGAAGCTATATCTTGTGTTCTTGTGTGTTCTTCATTAAGATCATCATAAAACACTATTTAATCCGCATAAACACGTAATAAACCCCGATAATCATACATGTTTGTATCGTGCTAAAGAATAGTCCACATCCAAATCATCCCAACGAAAGCGCATACAACAACAATTATATCATAATCTAATTGCATGATTTTAGGAAAGATAATTAGCTAGAAAAGACAATTATATTATAACCTAATTACATGATTTTAGGAAAGAAAATTATAGAAGGTAAATACAATTATATATACAAGGAATGTTGCGTATTCCTTTGTCAGTACTCTATTTACAAGATTTTATTACTTTATTTAATTTTAGGAAATTTTGCTCATAAAATCTGCCTAAATCTTTGTCCATATACGTATTAATTGTCCAAAAATCTATATATTAATAGAATCTTCTCTCACAAAAAGAAAAAGAAAACATGGAGATGATGAAAGAGGGTAGAAGCGTGAAGAAGAGGAAAACTCAGGGACGAAAAAAGATTGAAATCAAGAAAATAGAGGAGCAAAGCAACCGGCAAGTGACATTCTGCAAATGGCGCGTGGGATTATTCAAGAAAGCGAGTGAACTATGCATTCTTAGTGGCGCCCAAGTGGCGATTATCGTTCACTCGCAAGGCAAGCGCGTCTTCTCCTTCGGCCATCCGACCGCAGACGCTGTTGTGGACCGCTTACCTCAGTGGCGCTGACGTAACTGCAGTCGACGTCCCGTCTGCGGTGGTGTCCAACATGGGGGATTATTTGCAGCCGGAAACAAAAAAATTGACATTCGAGGAGAAAAGGAAACAAAAAAATCAAAGGAACGGAGAAAAAAGAGAAAAAATGAAGAAAAGCAAAAAAAACCCTAAATCTAAAATTCAAACCTGATGTGCGGCCGCGGCGGGCAGCGGACGACGAATCAGGGTGGGGCGGTCGGAGTTTGGGCGTGGGCAGGGGGTGGGTGGGGTGAATGAGTTGAATATTTTTTTTTAACTTGCTGCTGTACGCAGCAGCTGTTGAGTGAGGGAGGGAGGGGAGGGCGGCGACAGAGAGGAGTTGAATTTTTTTTTCTACTATACGCAGTTTTTTAGAGAAAGGGGGGAGGGAGGGAGAGGAGGGTGGCGACCAAGGAGGGGAGGGCGGCGACAACAGAGGAGGGGCGACGACGGCTAGAAGAAAGAGAGGGAGGGGAGTAGAAAAAAGAGAGAGAGAGGGGAAGATCGATCGGAGAAGAAGGAGGAAGAGGGGAAAATTAGGGGGTGTGTTTAGTAAATAGATTTTTAAGACAAAAAGTATTTAGGACAATTTGAGTGGGAGTGCATCTATCTTGACAAATTTTAGGGGGGTGCATCAATCGGGGAGTGTTCTAAACCGAAATGAAGGTGTAAATAGTCAGACCCTAAAATAAAATACTACTTGTTTGGGACTTGGGTTGCATAGAATTCAAAAGGGTTTGACAATTTGCACCTCCATTTCCGAGAGGTGCACTCCCCCACTCAGTTTATTAATAAAATAATAGAGTAAAAAATCAAAAATATCCTTCATTAAAATACAGCATGCTAGATGCACCCTCCCTACTAAATGCACCCCTTTACCGTCATTTCTTTCACCTTCCCCTAAACCACCACTTCTGATCATCGGCGACAACATTTCCGGTGACCACCAAACCAAAAAAATTCAGAAATTCCCAAAAATACTTAGAAAAATTACAATATATTTTTTATAAATTTCGACCAACCAGTGTCGACCATGTACACTCTCGTTGACAACGAGAGTGTACATGATCGACAATAAATGGTCGAAATAAAAAAAAAAAAAACAAGAAAAAAACTTACAGCAAAATTGGAGAAAAAATCTTACTGGGCGACCGTCGGTGTCTTTGTGAGTGGGTGGGGTAGGCGGCCGATGGAGAGATACACAGAAAAAAGAAAAAAAAGGAGAAACGGGCAGTGCGGGGAGGGGGTCATGGGGGCGAGGGTCGTGGGGGAGGGGGCTGCCCGCCGAAGGGCAGGGGCGGCGGAGGAAGATTTTCTAGTTTTTTTTTACAGGGAGAAGAGGGGAGGGGAGGGGTGGGGAGCAGCGGCGGCGGTCGAGGAAGGAGCTGCGCCGGTAAAGAGAGGAAGAGGAAGGGTGTCGCGGCGGCGGGGGCGGCTGCAGGCGATTTTGTGGTGGAGGGTGAAAAATGAATTAGGGTTTGAAAAATAGGGTTTTGGGAGGATACGGTTAGTAAAATGTGTATTTTATAGAGAAGAGATAGAAAATGATATTTATGACAATTAGTGGGAAGGTGCATCTATTGTAATCAAATTTTTGGGGGTGCATCTCTTCGAAATGGAGGTGTAAATACTCAAATACAATTCAAAATCCTGAGTCATTTATGGAGTAGCCCATTTTTAAGTTAGGGCGCGGCTAAAGGCACCCAAGGATCCTATGAGTACACCCATCAGAATTTTATTTTAACACAATGGATATGCGGAGATCAAGAAGAAACAATTAATCACTGCTTCTTCGAATGCCCTTTTGTGCACAAACTATGGATGAAATACTATAATTGGTTAGGGATCCACACTGCAATCCAAACGGATCCGACTCGAAACTTTCTGAGCCATAACCGACTATTCAATGGCAAGAGGGGCACGAGGACAGCTGTATGCTTCTGGAACGGCATGGTGTGGCTAATATGGAAGTGGAGAAATGACCACATATTCAATAATAAGGAAATAGTCTTCGAAAGGATGGTGATGGAGCTTAAAGCACGACTATGGAGCTGGGTAACGACCAAGGAGAACAACAGCAGAGGAGGCGGCTCTTTTGCAAATTGGGTCTCAGACCCACGCCCAATGTTAGACTTCTTAACCGATAGAATGTAAAATATGGTGAAGCACTTGTGTGCTCTTGTGAAGGGGCAATTCTAACGCTTCCTAACACCTTTTGTTCAAAATTCCAAACACATTACAATATATATATAAAAGGTACTTGTCTGATAAAAAAAAAACACAATGGATATGCAAAATGACGTTTGTACCTCTCTTGCACTTCTTTTAAAAAAAGGACGGATGAGTACACCCACCTGTTCTATTTCACTACAGAATCATCTCCACCACTAATAAAACACAAAAAATAACACCATTCTTCAACAAAAACACAAAAACACAAAAACACAAAAAATCAACAAAAACAATAAAAACAAATTCTTAAGATGTTCGAAAATATTAACCGTAAAGTTAAGATGTACGAAAATTTTTACCCAACAAACTCAATATGTTCGAAAAAATATTCAAAACATCTTAAATTTGTCCGAAAAAAAAATTCGAACAAGAGGTTCGAAATTTTTTCAAAAACTAAAACAGAATGTTTGAAATTATTTTCAAAACAAACACAGATTGTTCGAAAATGTTTCCAAAACAAACTCAATAGGTTCGAAAATAATTCTCAAACTTCTAAAAACCCTAATTTTCCTACAACTCCTAAAATTTTCAAAAACTTACTTGAAACGGGCGGCGGCGAGGGCAGGGGCGGCGGCGTAGGATTCGCCCTTCTCCAGCGGCGGCGACGTTTGAAGCGGCAACGTGGGGAGGGGAGGAGCGGCGCCGCTAGGGAGGGAGGGGTGGTGGCGCTCGAAGCGGCGACGTGGGGAGGGGAGGGGAGGAGCAGCGCCGCTAGGGAGGGAGGGGTGGTGGGCGGACGAGGGCAGGGGCGGCGGCGAACGAGGGCAGGGGATAAACCCCTTTCTCCAGCGGCGGCGGCGGACGAAGCTGCGACGTGGGGAGGGGAGGGGAGGAGCGGCGCCGCTAGGGAGAGAAGGGTGGTGGGCGGCGGCGGCGCCGATTGGGAGGGAGAGGGAGGGGGAGGTGGGTGCACCTTCTGTGTGTTAAAATGTAAGAATGGGAGGAAATAAAGGGCTTGAGATATGAGAAGGTTATTTTTGACATTTTCACGTGGGTGTCCTCATCCGTTTTGTGTGTGTCCTCATCGCGTGGGTGTACTCATAGTATCCTTGGGTGCCTTTAGCCGCGCCCTTTAAGTTAATATATAAAGCCCAAAGGTTTGACCCAAAATCTAACATAGCTATTACATGTCGCAATTTTTATTACATGTAGTGCTCTGTCACCAGATTTGTCGAAAACCTCAATTTTAAACACACGTTCGAGTCGCGCGTGTCAATTTTTTTTTTTTTTTTTTTTAAATTTAAATTGAATACCTTAAAACATATTTTAAAAAAGTGAAAACTTAATGAATTTAAAATGAAATTGACCTAAGTTACAAGACGTAAATTAGATAAAAAAATATGTGAATTAAACAACTTAGGACGTATTTTGAAAAAAAATGAAAACTTACTGGATTTAAAATGAAATTAACGTAAGTTATAGGATGTATTTTAAAATTTTCCCATTTATTTATTGGGAAAGTTTCTAAACAAAATTTGATTTTTCAAATTAAGTTATAATTTAGGTTTTCAATTAGAACGGATCTAATTCATGACCATAGAATGCTAACATTATCCCTCAATTTGAGACGTACAATTTAGTTGGAATTAAATATTAAGAAATTTTATAGTAGTTCCTATGTTTGATATTATTTGAATCAAAGAGGCACGAAACATCTCAACCTTATTTTTTGATGTCTGACTTGCAGCTCAGTGGTCTACGCACACTTAAATTAAACACGATGCCCATATTTTTATTCATACTGTATGATACAAAACTGAAAAATGCATAAAATTATACTCCCTCCGTCCAATGTTATTATGTCTACTTCTCTAGGCACAGATTTTAATGAATATTGATTAGTTTATGTATAAAGTAAATAAGTGGGAGGTATGATGGGATGTTGTGGGGTCTATTTATAGGTAAAGTGATTGTTTATGAATAAAGGTAGTGACAATTTGAGTAAATAAGTAATGGTTGAACGGTAGAGAGATAAAGTAGTGTGAATAATATTATTTCAAAAAAAAAAAAATGAGCATAATAAAATTGGGCAACAAAAATAAAATAAAATTGGGCAACCAAAAAAGGAGGAATAATGAAATTGGACATAGGGAGAAGGGGTATTAATTTCTTTTTCTCTAGCTCTCATTCTCTCAAGCAATTAAATTTCCTAAAATAAGTTGTTCTTTTTTTCATTTAATTTTTTCAACCATAAAGTCGCTAGAACGAACTTTCAGAAACTAAATATGACATCATGTTGCAACTAACGTAATTGCTGTCGAACTATATATAACTGATGACGTTAATTATTACCACAATAATCTAGGTTTAATTTTATGCGTAGAATTCGTAGGATGAGGAATCAACAATGATATTTCGCAGTCCACTGATGCTTGATGTAAACATGATGAACACTCCAACAAATATCACTCCCTGTACGTATAGTAGTGGGTGATTAATATATTTCAAATTTAAAATTATCTTCGTTAAATTCAAATTATAATACGAAACGAGCCAGCTAGTAATTAGAAGAGATTGTATTACCCAATTGATTGCCCATGAACGGCTGAACCTCAAAGGTTTCTTTATTTTGAGCCAAATTATGCTCGGCAACTGCACCAAATTCACAAACTACGTTAGTTACATAATCTTAATTAAACTAAATATTCACTAATTGCATTGTCCAACTTATAACGAGAAGTACTACTTCATATTTTTTTCAATGTACTAATAATATTTTTATTACATGAAGTAATAGATTTCGGCCTTTTTTCAATAATTCAAGAAGAAATATAAGAAATTAAGAACAGTATTGATTCTTGTTCACAGAAAAAAAAAAAAAAAAAAAAAGCACATAATCATAGTTTGGTTGAAATTTTCTGATCAAAATTAAGTTAAAATATTCCTCAATTTAATTCTACGGTATAATTGGTACTTAATTAGTCATATGTAAGGGTGACATAAATAAAATGACGTGCTCCTTTAGAAAAAAAGACTAAATTAAAAGTGGCGGCTTACTATGTAGGAAGTTGAGGCAAAGCCAAATCCACCGAAAAAACCAAGAAGGTCCCCGAAGAAAGGGAAAGTCACACCAATGAAAAGAGTCAAAGCTGCACAAATAGTAGTAGTAGTAGTTATGTCAAATTAATTAATCTAACTAACACAATGGACCACTTAATTATTTCTAACTGAAGTGGTCGATAACAATAATAATTAATTAAAAAGCAATGGAATTTCCACTGTCATTCATTTCTTATTTCAACCACATTATGCATAATAAATTAAAAAAATAGGGCAATGAACCAACAGAAAATTAAATAAAAGTTTAATTAATTACCAACATAAGCAGAACGAACAATGAGCCTGAGGCCTAGTCCTGGTGGGACATTTAATCTTGTAATCATTGTCTTCTCAACCACCTCAAACACGGGCATAGCATAAACCTGCAATAACAACTTTAAGATGAGAAACACGTTTTAATTTTAATTTTAAATGAGTCTCTCGTCTAATAAACTTTTGTGGCTATATATACCTGATAACTTCCGATGACATGAATAAAAACCATAAAATTAGCGGCGCCAATGAGCCAGGGCGGCCTTTCGAGCCCGACGAGCACATTGTCCGTGACATCTTGTCCGAAGGCCCAGTAGCCGACGAGGGCCACTGGGAAATAACAAATGGCGTTGATGAAATAAGCCCATACGGCCCCTCTCCACATGGGAATCCTCGAGGGCTTCTCATATGTCGAGGGAATTGTGGCCTGAATCTCTAAAACCACGGCGTGGCCAGCGTAAGCCGTCGTGATTTGTCCCAAGGCGTTGAAGACTCGGAACATGTAATCCACGCCGCTTGTTTCCTTGTAGGCGTAGCTCACGTTTGGGACTCTGCCATGTGACAAACTCCCCACCCACGCTATGCTCGAGTAGCTGCACTCGGCCAATTAATTAAACACACTAGTACAACAAAATTGACTTAATTTTAAAAAAATAAAAAAATTGACATGAATTACCTTACGGACATGATTGCTGCTACTAATGAAACAGAGGAGATGGAATTGAAATCGGGAAGCTGGGAGAGGAAGAAATGGAAACTTCCAAAGATGCCAATCCAGTAAGATTGTTTGATTGGTTTGCAATTGGTGCAAGCAATTTCAAAGAATTTTTTGAGGCACTTGCCACCAGTGACCATGTATACAATGTCACAACCAACTTGGACGATCAATTGCTGAGGAAGCACTATCCAGGCACCCAATTTTTGTCCGAAGACATGTCGTCCAAGGTCGTAGTATCGATCGAAACGAACGCCGGGAACGCATTCATGGAGTTGTATCATCTGCCACATTGTGTTCATAGTGATGCACCATGTTACTACCATCACTAGTGTTCCAGGACCCCTGCATGTCATGTGTAAGTAAAATTAATCTACATATTTTAATTTATAGTACTAATTATTATTTCAAAATTAATAGTATATATATACCAGCCCAAGTAAGCCATGGCGTAAGGCAAGCTTAGAACTCCAGCACCAATCATGGCGGTGACTGTGTGAAAAGTGGAGTACCACCATTTTGCCTCACGAGAATTACCACCAATTTTCTCATCAAATGGGACTTCCTGCAGTTAATTAATTAATTAGATATATATTTCAATTCATTAAATTGTGCAAAAACAGCGCAGGATCAGAAGGAAATTCAGTACCTTGGGTGCGGGGGGAGAAGCAGCTGAAACCATTTCTACAACCCGGCAACTCTCGCTCCGAATAATATTAATTAATAGTACATTCACAGCAATCACCACATACTTATAATGCCCAATTACTGCACACCACATCTTATATTTCAATTATATATTCATTTATTTCCAAAATGCCATTAATATATGCAGATTTTTGTTCTGGTCACTAAAATTCAATAATGTTTTTATCTTACAATAACTTTCACACTTAAAATAGAAAATATCATTACTCACACTTAAAATGGAAAATATCATTACTTTTGTGACTACATATATATATATACAAGTCAACTCTATTTTTTACTTTATACATGTATAAAAAGTTTACACAAAATATAATTACTTAATATATATCTATAATTTTGGTTTTTTTATTTCATGGAAAAGAAAGATATAAAACATACTCCTCTCTCCCTCAAAAAGTTTTGAGATAGTCAATCACATGCATGCAACACAAGGTAGTGGAAAAAAATAGAGTAATAATTTACTTAATTTCCTTTTAACACAGATGAATAAAATAATTTAATGTTAATGACTAATATTAATGATTAATCTCGACTACAAAAATGTTAGAATAAAAGAAAACTGAATTATAATTTAAAAAAAGTACGTAGTGAACTCTTTTTTTTTTTTTTTTTAACAGTGAGAGTACACTTTTGTAGGTTTTAAGTTATTGCTACGGCTTCGAGGAATTATTCGAATTCTCATACTTAGGTCCAACCTCCAACGTGAATGGTATTCTCCAATCTATTTATTTTGTCTACTTATTTGCAAAGTTACTCTCTCATATCTTTAACTTTTGAGAAGATCTTCTAAAGGAGCAAACTCCATATAATTAATACGATGGCTCTAATTTTATTTTTTTATTTTTTATGTAAAATTTATATATATAAAAAGAGAACTATTCTCTAATATCAAGTGTCACTTCCTTGATTTGACGCGTGTCGTATTGAGCATTTATACTTATTTACCCTTAAACATTATATCTGATTTAGGTTTTTTTTTGTTCTTTAGTTTCTTGATTCGTTTTCTTTGGTTCTAAATATCATGAGAAGATATGCTTTTTTAACAGTTTAATTAGAATTAAGAAATTTGTTTTTCTTCAAATGTTATTTTTTTCATTGCTTATAAAGATTTACCATGCCCATTTTCAATTGTAATCGATTATTCAAGATTCGAGAACAAAATTATTTACGTTTCATAACTTTCAGAACTCTTTTTTTAAAAAACGTACCGTCCAATAAAAGAAAAAAAATTTAATTTACATTCCATAATTTTATAAATTGTTTAATTTACTCTAATTTTTTTGCGAATACACTAAAACGGCATCGTTTCACTCTCACTTTTTTCATTTGCGAATAAAAATTATAAAAAATAGTCATAAGTTGTAACGCGGTCAAACTCGACTTGTATAGCGTGTAAAAACAATGGTAATCTAGATTTAAAAAAGTTACAAGTCACTATTTATAATTTGTATAATGAAGAAAAAAGACGCAAATTAATCAACTTACAAAATTATGGAACGTAAATCATATTTTTTAGGACGTTTTTTAAAAAATGTAAAAGTTACTAGACGTAAATAATATTTTATCTTCAATATTCTTGAATTTTACAAAAAATGGATTTGTTTTGTTTTGTGGAAGGATTGAAAATGAAGATTGTGATATCATATAGACTTTTGATCTTTACTTGTGTGATGCTTAATTATTTAAATAATAGTTTTGTGATGAGTTGTTTAATTAATAATTATGTTCACGGGTGTATATATATATTTTTTTTTTGATGGAAAGTTCACGGGTGTATATAATATATGATTCAAACGCTCTTTAAAAAATCACTAAAAAATTATTTAATTTACAACTTGTCATGTATTGCACGGGCAGGAGACTAGTTTTGTGAAGGCTAGAAATCATTTGAGCAAATTAATTCAAGAATTAATGAGATTAAACCAGATAGTTAATTACTTGTCTCGAGAAATCTATGCGTTATGAATTTTCAAGTTCAATTCACGTAGAGATCATAATTGATAACTAAACAAGAACAAGAAGTTCAAGAACTAAGACAAACAACACACGAGAATTTATAGTGGTTCGATCAATTTGATCTACATTCATAGTACCAGACGACTCAACTTTGATTGATATAAAATGTTTACACGCTCAATCACTCAGAATAGAAGTTTTCTGACCTCACTCGTGATCTTACACAACTCAAAGATAGACGTAGCTTTTACAATGTACAACTACAAGTGTATATATACTATCCGATGGTGATTGCAGCAGTTATGATGCACAGTTAGTTAGTTAACACTGTTTGTCAACCGTACCGTTGTAACAACTCATGTGCAAGTTAAAGCCCAACCGAATGGTATTTATTCTCCTTGTTAGTTGAAACTGCTTGTAATTAATAGTCTCTTCAGAAGACTTATCATAAGGCCATCTTCTGGTCTGAACCAATTTAGTCGACTCTAAGCGACTCTATCTCAGCTGATTGAAAACCTTCAACTCATCAAGTTTGGTCTAAGTCATCTTATCTTATAGACTCAGTTGATACCAATCAGCTCTCACAAACAACTGGCTATAAATTTTGAGATAACACCCACATTACCATTTTAGGGTTTCGTTATAAAGTTGAAGAAAATTGGATAACTATAACAAAGAAATATATTATACACTAATACACATAGACATGACCCGTACACGGGTCGAGCATGTGTTAAAAGTATGGGTACAAAGATAAAAGGCTCCAAATTACTGATCATATTTTGGTGGAATAATTAAAGGTGGGTATTAACCTCTTTTCATTTTATTCGGCCAACTTTTAATTACTACCTTTCCTAACAATAATTAAAGTTACATCATCAAAAGCTAATATTTGTTAAATGATTATTATAAAAATGTTGTATTACTTGGTAGTGGATATTTGATGAAGTGCTGCACTAGCTAGCTACCTGCACCAGTTGACAAAACAGATTCTTGTCTATATATATATATATATATATATATATATATATATATATAAAGATAGAAGAATTTATATATCTAGGAAAGAGACTAGGCTTTTTCACGCATCATTTTCCCTCACAAGTCACAACCATACATTTTTCATTACCTAACTTATTATTATTACGATTTGGAGATTCCCTCGTACAATATATACATGAAGATTTTATTCTGATTAAATTATATATACAATATTTTGATATTATAACGAGTTCTATTCTACAGTTGTGCACTACTAGCTATATGTGATGGTGATTATACATCTATAATACAAATTGAAAATGCCATGATTTTAATTAACCATTCGTAGTGGCTTATAATTGACCGATCAGTACCTCCACTAACTGCATTGTTATTTATTTATTTTGAAAAAGTGATTTCATTCGAACAAAATAACTCCCACAATTTTAGATTCTTCAGATATTGTAATGAAATTAAATCTTTGACGCAACCTAATCCTCCCTCTATTAATTCATAATATATAAGGATCGTCCGTCGTCGTTTAGAGTTTTTTGTAATCAATTCTAACTACTATTTTACTTATTTCTTCTCAATTTTAAGCTCATCAATATTCCTAAAATATCTCATACGAGTATTTTTTTAGTTAAGGAGAGGAAGGGAGAGAGAGATTGTCCCGGGGTGAATATATCAAAAAATTTATGTTGTTTAATTTAATATCAATTCTCCTCACTATAAAATTGAAGATCGAAGTGTATATGAGACGGTCTTGTACATAAGATGAGACTAGGGTTGGCAATGGGACGGGTAAAAACCCGGACCCGCATGAAATCGGCCCGCACGGGGCGGGTAAATACCCGGTCAAACGGGTTCCGGGGCAGGTAAATTAATACCCGGTCAACGAATACCCGTCGGGTATGGGACGAGTAATGAGATTGTACATACCCGACCCGAACCCGACCCGCATATATATATATATATATATATAATTAAAAAATATATAATATATATATTAATATAATAAATATATATTAAAAAACTTAATAAATTCTAATTTTAGGATTTACACACGCACATATACTTTATGCCTTTCTAATTCGAGGAAGAAGACGTACATGAAGAATTATCTATCAACGAGTGTTGAGAATTGAGATATTAATTGAGTTATGCATTTGATTTTATTAGAATAATTTTTCATTGAACAATATGTATGTTTTTTAAGATTTTATGTTCTATTTGATGTTGGAATTGATGTTTTATTGTGATTATAAGAGTCGATTTTAAACGTGCTATTTTATTTAAATAAAAAAAAAAATTATTAAAAAAAAAAAGTGATGACGGGGCGGATTTACCCGCCGGGTTCACGGGACGGGACGGGTTTTAAGGCGGGGCGGGTAACGGGTATTATTTTTTTTGGCGGGGCGGGTCCTGAGACAGGCCATACCCGTCCCGTTGTCAACCCTAGATGAGACGAGTCTCATTCACCTTATTATAGAATTATTAAATGACTTATGGTCTATTAGGTCATCTCAATTATGTTTAAAAAATACTCCAGGATTACTCAATTACGAGAGTGGAATTTCCTCTAATGTATGAGACAACCTAAGATTCCATGTATTTGAAATAGTGCATGACATCTTCCATTGCACTTATTACATGTTTACTTCATGCAATTCTCTATTTTATTAATTTGCTCTTTGTCCCTTCATGGAGTGAAACTTACTAAAACAAATGTGAAGGGACAAAAGTAAGAATAAAATATTGAAAAGGCAAGGAAGAAAGTCCAAAAAAATTGTGAGCAGCGTTAATAAATCAAAGTTGAGGTTTTAAAAAAAGGGAGCAAAAGTAGAAAGAATAACAAAAATAAAGGCGCAAAATGTGATTATTTCGAATAAAAAACTTTAGTTTGTTGAAAGTGAAGCCAACATGACAAATTAAGTCAATTTTAGAGAATATGGAAAAGCGCGCGGAAGACTTGATAGAGGTTTCGATTACGGGTGTAGGTGAGTGAAGTAAACCCGCAAGGTAAGGCAATTCGACTTTTGAGATATTCGAGCTACTACTGAGTTAGAATTGGAGTTAAAATATTCAGTCTCAAATGCTCGCGAATATAATAGAGCTTGTATATGGTTGGTCTGCTATGGACTCGAGTGCATGTTGTGCACCCTAGTCCAGGTTGCACTTTTCAGTTTACTGACTTACACTTTTTGGTAAATGGTGTTGCACTTTTCAATTATTAAACTGTATAATAATATTTTTAGTAATAATTGAAAAATGCAACACCATTTACCAAAAAGTGTAAGTCGACTAGGGTGCACAGCATGCACTCGAGTGCCTACTAGACTTTACCGCTTGTATAATATTTACTATTTTATTATTAATTATATTAATGATATAATTTATATTTATATATAGGTAATTGAATTGAGTCGAGCCGAACTCGAATTTATTTTATCATTAATTATATTTGAAAAATGTTTTTTAAATTTAATTTTGTAAAATTATACATATAATTGATCTCGAATTTATCGAGTTTCTTATCAAGTCGAGTTGAAACTTTTTTTTTTTTTGCTCAATTGAGTTTGAATTGAGCTTCAAATTTTAAATTTAACAATCGGGTCGAGTCGAGCTCAACTCATTCACACCCTTAATTTTGTTTTCTTAATCGCCCACTAACGACTTATTCCAATAACGTGCACGCGTTTTTGTCGTGAGCAATTATAAATAAGATTTTTGAGGAGATTCGAGCTATAGTATGGAACTTTTTTCCTTACATTTTAGTTGTGTTAACCATTATTCGTTTTAGGATTGGTGTTGCAACCCTAGACTTTGTTGTAAGAAGCTCTGTGATAAACTTGATTATACTTAGATTAGTCTTCGCGTCATTTTATAATTGTGATTGATTGACCCAATTGAGTACGTACCCCTGGTTAGACATGCCCAACTGGACAAAATCGCCGGTTACGGTTAAAAACCGGCGGTTTCGGTTTTGCGTTTTTGGTAACCGAAACCGAACCGGCTACGGTTACGGTTTTCTAACCGCCGGTTCGATTAAAAACCGGCAGTTAGGCGGTTTTCTTTTTTTTTTCTCTCTCCATTTTTGCTCGTTTTCACTCCGTTTTCGCTCATTTTTTTTTTCCGTTTCAACTATTTTCTTAGAAACTACATTACTAGAATTTAATAAAAATTATATAACTTAAATTTATACATAAAAAATAGAATAATTGTGTATTAAAAAAATAAAAAAACTGGCAAACCGGCGGTTAATCGCCAAAACCGGCGATTTCGATTTGCCAAAACTTACAACCGAAACCGAACCGCCATTTTCCGGTTACGGTTCGGTTTTTGAACCGTAACCGGCGGTTTGGCCGGTTAAAAACCGCCCATGTCTACCCCTGGTACTCGTTAATACATTACTCCCTCCGTCCACAATAAGTAGTCACATTGAGAGTGGGCACATGCTTTAAGAAAATGGTAGATAAAGTAGATAAAATAAGGGTATTGTAGGGTACTATTGTGAGGACCATTGTGAATAAAATGATTGTTTGTGAATAAAATTGATGACAATTTGAGCAATTAAGTGATGATTGGAGGGTAATGATAAAGTGATGGTTGAAATATAATGTATGAGACTACATTTTGTGGAACTACATTTGCTGGACGGAGGGAATACCATTTTTTATGTTAAAAAAAATGTAAAAAGTAAAATATTCTAAATACTTCTATTTAATAAATGATTATTGTTTTAATGTTCAATAAATAAGACTACATTTAAAATTTATATGTAAAATTTAAAATTTTAAGCACAATAAAATTATGTTTTATTTATTGTGTAAAAAATAAAAGGGGACCATCATTTTGGGAAAAGGAGTAACATTTACTTTTAAAATAAATGTTAATGTGAAAGTTGTTTATGACCCTATTTGGTAAGGCTCATGCGAAATATTTTACACATGAAATATGTTTAATTAAGACATTGTAAAAAAAAAAAATTGCGGGTCAAAAGTGTGGATCCTGGTTGCCCAAAAAACCAGTGGGTCTCAAACATATATTTTACTACATGACCAAAATATTATCACTACAAGACCAAAATTGTATTACTATATGTCAAAAAACAAAAAATATTGTGGAGAATTCGCCAAAAAAATTAAATGTCTAGAATATTTTTTTTGTAGTAATACATTTTTGACCTTGTAGTGACAATACTTTGGTCATGTATTAACATAATCTTGGTCATGTAGTAAAACAATACTTGAAAGCAAAAAAATATATTTTAATTAAGTTGGACCCGTGTTGACCCGGTTTGACCCACTAATTTTACCTGAATTATCTATATTTGTGTCAGTTAATTATCCACTCTATTAGACTTCTCCAATCCAAATGAATAATCAGACCACAAACAATCCAACAAAGAAGGCAATTCACAAATATAAAGAACGAGAATAGAAAACAGAGCACACAACAATTTAAATGGTTCGATCAACTTGATCTACATCCACTAGACACACGACTTCAATCTTGATTGATAAAAGAGATGTTTACACACTCAACACTCGAAAATGGACTTCTCCTCACTTCACTCGTGAATTCTCAACTCAAGAACGAATGCTCGTAAGCGTCAAAC
This sequence comes from Galeopsis tetrahit, assembly GCA_963675135.1. Classification (NCBI taxonomy): domain Eukaryota; kingdom Viridiplantae; phylum Streptophyta; class Magnoliopsida; order Lamiales; family Lamiaceae; genus Galeopsis; species Galeopsis tetrahit. The sequence goes on along the minus strand of OY776122.1, from coordinate 65,967,321 downwards.
TTTCACAATTACAAGTTATGGGGTATTTATAGAAGTCAAGGATGAATGCAGCGTGCGTTGATTGCGTGATCATTGCCAGGTTGGATTCTGTTGTAGTTGCCTAACAACTTCACGTTTTCAGCATTGCCCAATCTGAATTGACCGCAATGCCCTTCACTTGTTTCTTGCAAACAGATGACTTAGAAGACAACCAGAAGACCTCCCTCTTCTGTTTACTCTTCTAATATCCCAACACTCAACCAAAAGACTAACTCTGCAAACAGAACTCATCTTAGCTGATATGACCTCTTCTGATCTTCTCAACTTAGCTGATTCTAAGAAACACATTCTCATCTGATTGAATCATCCACCTCATCTGTTCAGGCCTAAGTTAGCTTGCCTGACCCACAAGCTGATACATCCAATAGCTGTGTCCATCAGCTAGGGCTGAGCAAAAACCGAAAAAAACCAAAAAACCGAACCGAATTTTTTTTCGGTTTTTCGGTTTCGATTTTATTACTAAAATATTCAGTTAACCGAAAACCGAACCGAATTCGAGAACATATAAATACCTAACCCTAATTTCATTTGCCTCACCGTACCGTACGGCCACCGGCCACCGTACACGATTGGTGTGTTTCGTTTCGTTTTTCATTTACTGTGTTAGTTTGTTTTGTTAAATGTGAAATTTTGATAATTTGATTTTTTTTTTTAATCTAAAATCTTAAATGCTAAATGTGAAAATTTGATAATCTATGTTATTGTGTTACTGAAATTTTTCATAAATGTGTTAGTTTGTTTTGATAAATGTTTATTAAAGGTTAAATGTGAATCTAAAAATTGAGAATTTCATAACTGTTAGTATATTTCGGTTTTTATTTCGGTTTTTGGTTTTTTACCGAAATCGAACCGAATAATTCGGTTCGGTTATTTTCGGTTTTACTCTACTATGGTTCAGTTTCAGTTAATTATGATGAAATTCGGCCCGGTTTCGGTTTCTCAATTTTTGTTCGGTTGCGTAGCACACCCCTACCATCAGCAGACTACTATCAGTTGAGTACACCAACAGACTAGAACACTGTTGATTTCCACTCTACTCATCTGATTTGAGATTATGAGATAAACTTCACAATTTGATGTATGAAATATTTAATATAAGTTTTTGTGTTGTATCACAAATGATGTGTCTTTCAGTCATTTAGTAAATATACAATTGAATGTATTTTTGCGCGTTGATAAAAATTTTATTTTAGATTTAATTCAACTTTTTTTTACCCACCTATCTTGGATTATTCTACCCCAATAAAAAAAATAGATAGAAGGAGTTAAAATTATTTTTATTACGACTTCAGCATAATCAGAACGAGGTAACATATGAATGAAATGCAAGTTTTTTTTTTTCGAGAAAATTGCACATTTGATCCTGTAAGAATGAGGAAAAATCACTTTCAGTCCTTTTACCTACACTTTTAGTCCCGTAGGATTTTTCTGTCAATTTTAACGGAAGTAATCCACGTGACTTTCATGCGCCCGTTAAACAATAATCAAAACCTCAATACCGATGTGGTGTGTTCCAAAACTACATACGCCATTTTTGGGCTTTTTTTGAAATAGGGAATCTTAGAGATTTATTTCTTTCCGAAATCGAAAGTTTGGGCTACATAGGGTTTATTTCTGAAATCAAAGAATTTCACACTTATATTTTTTTTCTGAAATGAAGGTTTAATTGTTATTGCTTAAATAACTAGTTGGGGCCTTTTACACCACAAGGTTTTTCCTGTCTTAAGTTGATAGAAAGAACCAGTGTATTGAAAGTATTGCAGAGTAATAAATTATGTGAAACACACGACATGGTCTATAAATCAATTTTCTGTGGCATAATTCAAAGTATTGTAGAAGGGAACATATGAGGCATCTTTTGATGGAAACTGATTCACGTGTTATACAACACTAAAATAAACAACCGCAAGTGTACGGCGTCTATCGTAGCGTAATAAGCACGAGGTCGATCCCACAAGGAGGTTTAGCGTAAAAGTGTAGTTTGTTAACGTAGTTCTATTTAGACGTGATCGATAAAGTGAAAGTGATGAATTACTCTAAGATTACCTACCAAAGTGTCACAAATAAGTAATAAAGAGTAAAGGAAATCGATCTACTAGCATGCGAATCTATAAAACGAAAGTAAAACGAATGAAGACTCAGAGAGAGAAGGTGGGTTCCAAGGCAATTGTAACACTTAGATTTCCGTTTATGAATGTCAACTCGTTTAAATGGCCATTAAGGTTGTCTTCATATAGGGTGATCACACAAGAAGGATTAATTAATCTCTCGATCTAATTAACCCAAAGGAAAACACAATATAAGTTCGTATCTCTACCTCACAAATATTGTATCACCTAAAATAGCCCCAAAGATCATTCAATTCCCTCTCCGATAATTAATCCTCTCTCGAGCTCATAATAATATCGGGTTGCATGTTTGCATACGATTAATGGAATAAATCTCTCGATCTTACCCCAATTAACAAGGAATTAAGCAAATCATCATGGCCAATAACAACATGCTTTGCAATGAATAATTAAGCATACAAATAAGAGACAAACACCAATTAAAGCAAGAAATTAGTCATAAACTTCAATCCAAGTATTTACAATGCCTTAGAACCACAAATGTTCTAGCCAATCAAACACATGATCCAATTACAAGGAAAACTAAGATCAAAGCAATAAAAAGTGAAAGGAAAAGAAAGCTTAGACTATTGTATGGTGAGGAATCAAATTCCCAAGCTAATGGTGGCCTCCTTGCATGAATTGATGGAGAATTGAAGAAGTAGATGATGAAAACCTCCAAGTGTGTGTGATTGTGTGTGAGAATACTTGAAGGAGAGGTAAGATGGTTTTGAATTTAAGAAGTGAGGTATTTATAGTGTTGGGGTAGGGTTTGGGTGTGAAAATTGCAAGTTGGTCCCTTGAAAATGGAGAAAATGCAACTTTGGCACCGAAAATGGGTTGACCCGGCCGGGTGGGAAAGTGGCCCGGCCGGGCGGAGGTCTTGGTCGAACAAACAAAAAATAGGGGTTCGGCGGCCCGGCCGGGCGGACTCGCCCGGCCGGACGGAAACTTCGTAATTGGAGGAGTGAATTGGGCATTCGGCCGCCCGACCGGGCGAGTGATGCCGCCCGGCCAGGCCATATCTTCGTATTCGGTAAGAAAATGGCATGCGACCGCTCGGCCGGGCCAAACCTTCGACTTTGGCCAGAATTTTTGTGCTCGGCCGCCCGGCCGGGCCAAACTTTCGACTTTGGCCCCGTCCTTCGTTTTCGTCCTCCAACTTCGTCCCTCCGTATCTTGAGCTTCCGACCTCCGATCGACTCGATTCTTTTGTCTATTCCACTCCATTTTTCGAGCCGGATCCAATGATGCACTCCTCTTTCCGGTCCGATCACTTGTGGTATGTGTTTTGCTCCCAAATTCCATCGTTTTACCTACAAAATCGACAAAACACTACCTTTCTCTCATTTTGGCTAAAACAATCATATTCAATGCATAAATCAATGAAATCTCATCAAAAACATGCTTCACATGTGCCTCTAAATTGTGTAAATTCCACCCGAATCAAACCCCCCCAAACTTAAAATGTTGTTTGTCCTCAAACAACTAAGCACTTAAAGCAATGAGGGTGGAATGATTACAATGGAATATTCAATGCAAATCACACATGCAACGTGAGATGTGATGATATCTCTTTCTCAAAGTGCATTTCTTAATGAAGGTCATAGGCTCATTATTGCAATTCACACTCATGGATCAAAGAATGCACAAACACACAACACATTGTGAATGGGGAACATAATCCAAATGCTAAGTCCTCTACTCACATGACAAAGTGTTTCTCTCAAACACACAAACAAATTGAGGATATTAATGCACTCATCAACCAAGTTATGCTATGCAATCACTATATGCTTGCCCAACTTCTACTTTTCACAACACTCAAATGCTCGACAATGTGATAAATAGGACTTAATCAAGGATGTAACATTGGCTCTTTGGACAAGGTAGGATGAATTTGGGAATTGTGACTCTTCTAGTGGAGGACAAAGCTTGTTGTTTTACAATGTATGCTTTTACTTTCAAAGCTTACAAACTTCATCCCCACTTTTCTTTTTCCTTTCTTTTTCAAGCATTCATCACCTCATCTTTTGAACCATTTTTTTCTTTTCAATCTTTTGGGGCTCTTTGTCCCTCTTTTCTTTTCCCTTGATTTTCTTTTCATCTTTCTCTTTTTCTTTCAACTTTTCCACTTTCTCCTTTCACCAAAGATATTCATTCGAGCACATGTTTTCCACTTTGCCTTTTATCCCCCACTAGATGTAGGTATCAAAGGCTCAAAAAGGCTAACTGGTTAACATTGTAGTTTGCCAAGAGAATGAGGAATTAAGCTCAAGAGGCTAACTACGGGAGATTACTTCGGTTTTAGGAAATTTTGGCTAAGTGACTCTTTTAGAACAAGATGACCTATATCACATCACAAAGTTTCACACAGTCATGCTTTCAAACAAGAACTTGGGCAAGTTCTAGGATCACTAGCAATAACCTAGTCCACTCTCAAATGAACTAAACCGGTTTACATGCTCGATTTAAGGCTCAATTCTCACCGGTTTATTCAATAGGACTCTCACATTCATCAAATGTCCCCAAACAACAACACATGATGCATCTATGCTATCAAAGATCGCAAATATGAACACAACATGATACTATTCTCCAACACCAATCATGCATACATTCAAAGCAAATAGACATCACCACAACTACTCAACTATGGATTCCAGAGATTATCCATGCTCACATTTCACCAAATATCCACTACCCAACATATGATCAAAACCAACTTAAGCAATATAAACATGTGAAAGCCAAGTGTGCGCCGGTGCAAAATGTGACACAAGTAGAATGACGAACCGGTGCAAGGGTAACAACTAATAGAAGAATAAAAGAAAAATAACTCCCCCAAACTTAGAATTTTACTATGTAAAAATTCTAAGTTTGGGGCTACAAGTTGTTACCTCCCTCCTTGCACATCCAATGCTCTTCAAAGATCACTATTGCACCACTTGCTCTCTTTTTCTAAAGTTGGCTTTGCTTCTTCTTCATTATCCAAAACATGATGTCCATAGTGCTCTTCATCCATACCTACAAAATAAACTAAGCCATCAAAACTACTAAAGCAAAAAAAAAAACATGAAAGCAATAAAACCTTGGGTTGCCTCCCAAGAAGCGCTATTTTTAACGTCCTATGCCGGATGGTTGCTTTCTATTTTCAAGCCTCATCCAAGCAAAGCGACTCCACCCTTTGAAGTTGCTCATTTCCAAAGTAGTGCTTCACTCTTTGACCATTCACCACAAAAGTTGCTCCATCTTTATCAATAAGCTCCACATTTCCCATGGGCGTCACATTCTTAATCACGAAGGGCCCCGACCACTTTGACTTCAACTTGCCCGGAAATAACCTCAACCTTGAGTTGAACAACAAGACTTGTTCTCCAATTTGGAACTCTCTCTTTTCTCCGGATGCTTTAAAATCAAGATTCAATTCCTTAATAGCCCAACGAGCTCTCAACTCCACTTCCACGGGTAGATGACAAGACTTCCCATACACAAGTTGATAGGGAGATGTGCCCAAAGGCGTCTTGTAGGCGGTTCGATATGCCCAAAGAGCATCATCTAACTTGATGGCCCAATCCTTCCTCTTTAACCCAACGGTCTTCTCCAAAATTTGCTTCACTTCTCGATTAGCCAACTCCGTTTGTCCTTTTGCTTGAGGGTGATACGGTGTGGTCACCCTATGCTTTACACCATACTTTGTCAAAAGTTGGTCAAGCCATCGGTTGCAAAAGTGTGAACCACTATCACTCACTAGTGCTCTCGGAGTGCCAAAACGAGTGAAAATATTCTTTCTAAAAAAGTTGAGGACCACCTTGGCATCATTTGTAGTGGTTGGAATGGCCTCAATCCATCTTGAAACATAGTCAATGGCCAAAAGGATGTATGAAAATCCATGAGAGATGGGGAATGGCGCCATAAAGTCTATCCCCCACACATCAAAGAGCTCCACCTCAATCACATTCTTCATAGGCATCTCATGCCTTTTTGAGATGTTTCCCATCCTTTGGCACTTGTCACACTTCTTCACAAAAGCTTCACAATCTCTAAAGATGGATGGCCAATAGAAACCACTTTGAAGGACTTTGTGGGTCGTCCGATTCGTTCCAAAGTGACCTCCATAAGGAGATGAATGGCACTCCTCAATATCCCAAACATAGAACTTGACATCATGATAAAACTTCTTCTTTTGATGAAATGAAAGGTTTGGTGGGTATGTTCCGGTGGCTATGTAATTTACAAAGTCGGCAAACCATGGACATGCTTCTTTGATAGCAAGAATTTGCTCATCGGGGAACCACTCCTTGATAGGGACTTGTACATCTTTTTACTCCACATTCTCAAGTTTTGAGAGATGATCCGCCACCACATTCTCACACCCTTTTCTATCTCTAATCTCCACGTCAAATTCTTGCAAAAGGAGCACCCATCGTATTAACCTCGGTTTGGCCTCTTTCTTCTCAATCAAGTACATGAGAGCCGTGTGATCCGTATACACTATGGTCTTAACTCCAACCAAATAGGCTCTAAACTTATCAAAGCTATATATCACGGCTAGCATCTCCTTCTCCGTTGTGGTGTAATTCATTTGAGCCGGATTCAAGGTTTTGCTTGCATAGTAGATCACACGAAAGAGCTTGTCTCTCTTTTGGCCCAAAGCTACTCCACGGCATAATCACTAGCGTCACACATGACCTCAAATGGTTGACTCCAATCGGGTGTCACCAACACGGGAGCTTTGATCAAGGCCTCCTTCAATATCTCAAACGACTTCACACACTCTTCACTAAAGATGAAAGTGGCCCCTTTCTCCAACAAAGAACACATGGGCTTGGCTATCTTGGAAAAATCTTTGATGAATCTTCTATAAAATCCGGCATGCCCAAGAAAACTTCTCACCGCCTTCTCATTGGTTGGTGGAGGTAGCTTCTCAATTGCCACAATCTTTGCTCTATCAACCTCAAGTCCCTTAGCCGAAACCTTGTGCCCAAGCACAATTCCTTCCTTCACCATGAAGTGGCATTTCTCCCAATTGAGCACCAAGTTAGTATCTATCCATCTTTGTAAAACACAAGAGAGGTTACGTAGACATGTATCAAAACAATAACCAAATACGGAAAAATTATCCATAAACACCTCCATTATGTTTTCAATCATGCCATGAAAAATAGCCATCATACATCGTTGGAAGGTGGCGGGAGCATTGCACAATCCAAATGGCATTCTCCTAAAAGCAAAAGTACCATAAGGGCAAGTAAAAGTTAATTTCTCTTGGTCCTTAGGATCAATCAAAATTTGATTGTATCCCGAGTAGCCATCAAGAAAGCAATAATACTCGTATCCCGCCATCCTATCCAACATTTGATCAATAAAAGGCAAAGGAAAATGATCTTTCCTAGTGGCATTATTCAACACACGATAATCAATGCATACTCTCCATCCCACGGTGGTCCTAGTGGCAATTGTCTCTAAGGCGTCGGTTGTAACAATGGTCATGCCCCCCTTCTTAGGTACCACTTGTGTTGGGCTCACCCACTCACTATCACTTATGGGAAAAATTATGTCATTATCTAACCACTTCAACACCTCTTTTCTTACTACCTCTTGCATTATTGGGTTCAATCTTCCTTGACTGTGGGCTTTAGGCTTAATAGACTCATCTAGTAATTTTATGCATGCAAATATGAGTCGGTATACCCTTCAAATCCGAAATATCCCAACCAATAACCGATTTATAAGTTCTAAGCACCCTAAGCAATTTTTCTAATTCAAGCTCATGTAAGTGCGAAGAAACAATAACCGGAAAGAGGTCACCTCGTTCAAGATAAGCATATCTCAAGTGATCTGGAAGTGGTTTCAAGTCTAGCTTCCTCCCTTTCTCTTGAGCTTTTGGTTCCTCCTTGGCTTCCTCTTTTGGTGCTTCCAATGAATAACATGAGGGCCACGTGTCAAGATTTTTGTTAGGAAATCTTTAACACTCTTCAAGTGAAACCCCCCCCCCCCCCCCAAACTTGGCTTCTTGTCGTATCTCCATGAATTTCTCTTCCTTCTTGATTGGGAGCTCCTTCAAAACATCAAGAGAAGACATGTATTCAAACAATTCTATATCATTCAGCTCATCAAAATTGAAATCAAAAGGAATAGAAGAGAGTGAAGTAAGAGAGTTTCTTATGCAAAGGTCAAGTGGATCCTTTGAGTTGCTCTTTTCCATGTGCATATCCACACAAGCTTGCACACTATTGATCATGTTGCACTCAAAGACCTCATCCTCATCATCTCTAAACTTGATGGCCTTGTAGATATTGAACAACACTTTCTCATTGTTCACTTGAAGCTCCAACTCCCCTTTCCTCACATTAATGATGGCCCCACCGGTTGCTAAGAATGGCCTTCCCAAGATGAGTGGAATGTACTTATCCTCCTCCATATCCAACACCACAAAGTCAACCGGGAAAATGAATTTGTCGACTTTAACCAACACATCCTCTACTATACCCAAAGGGTACGTCATGGATCTATCCTCCAATACGAGACTCATTGTGGTGGGTGTAATCTTTCCCAAAAACCAAGTGTTTTAAATATGGATAATGGCATAAGATTGATACTAGCTCCCAAATCACACAAGGCTCGAAATGTACCTCCATCCCCGATGACACATGGCAAGGTGAAAGATTCGGGGTCTCTAAGTTTTTGAGGCAACTTGGCTTGAATAATCGAGCTACACTCCTCGGTCAAATGCACTGTTTCGTACTCCACCATCTTCCTCTTGTTTGACATGATCTCCTTTAGGAATTTGGAGTAGTGGGGCATTTGCTCAAGTGCTTCGGCAAATGGAATGTTAATATGAATCTTCTTGAACATTTCCACGAACTTGGTGAATTTATGATCCAAACCTTTCTTCTTCAATCTTTGAGGGTATGGGAGAGGTACCTCATTCTTGCCTTTGTCTTGAGGAGGGATTGCCTCCTCACTCTTCTTCTCCTCTACTTTCTCTTCTTCCCTCACTATCTCTTCTTGCCTTTCTTTCTCATACCCTTCTTCTTTATCAACACCCTCGGGTGCCATTACCATTTCCTCCTCTTGTGGCATCTTTGGCCCCTCGTAGCTTGTCCCACTTCTTAGCTTTATAGCCTTGCAATGCTCCTTGGGGTTAAGCTCCGTGTTTGAAGGAAATTGCCCCGGAGTGTGTTGACTTCCAATGGCATTAGAGAGTTGGCTCATTTGTTTCTCCATGGCCTTCATGTGGGTGGTCACATCTTTGATCATCTCTCCTTGTTCATCAAGCCTTTTCCAAGTCTTGGCCATGTAGCTCTTAGTCTCACCCATGAAGGCACCAAACATGTCTTCCAATGAAGGTTTTGATGAAGATTCCACAATTGCTCCATCTCTCACATTAAAATTCGGAGGTGGTATGATGGCATTCCTTGTATTTACATAAGAGAAGTTCTCATGTTGCCTCAACCCGGGATGGTAATGATTCGGATTAGGAGGGTTTTGCCTCTCATTCCAACCTCTTTCTCGAAAATGACGGTCCCTTTGATTATTCATATAGTGGGCCTCTTCATATTGATCGTCACTCGGTCCCACTAATGACTTGGCCGCCATCAACGAAGTCAATTTATCCATTTTGTTGGATAGAGTAGCAAAATCCTCCGACTCTCTAGCAAAAGCAACTTTTCGGGCTTGCCTTCTCTCGGATGGCCATTGGTTCCCGTTCTTTGCCATCTCCTCCAAGAGCACATAACCCTCATCCGTCGTCTTTCCCAACAAAGACCCTCCACCGGCCGAGGCGTCTACCATCCCTCTTGTACGGTGATCCATCCCGTTCTAGAAATAACATATCAATTGATCTCTTGAGAACCCGTGTTGAGGACAACTTCTTATAAGATCTTTGAATCGCTCCCATGCCTCGGCTAATGTTCATCCTCATCTTGTCGGAATGAAGATATTTCCCCCCGTATTTGAATGGTTTTGCTTGGGGGAAAATACTTCATTAGGAAAGCATCCACTAAATCATTCCAATTCTCTATCGTCCTTAGATCAAGAGACATGTACCATTGTTTTGCACGATCACGAAGTGAGAAGGGGAACAATTGAAGACGAATGTAGTCTTGAGGAACTCGGTTTATCTTCACCGTCCCACTTATCTCCAAGAATTGAGATAAATGGAGGTTGAGATCTTCCTTCGACAACCCTCCGAATTGGTTGTTTTGGACCATCATGATCAACGCCGGTTTGAGCTCAAAGTTATGAGCGTCAACGGGTTCCCGACCCGCTCCTCCATAAGGACTTGGTATGGGACGTAAGTGATCTCTCAAGACCCTTTGATTCCCAATCTCCTCATTGTGGACATTCTCTTCAACCCTCCGGTTGAGGTTATCTCTCACAACGCCTTGTGGTCGGTTACCACCGTTTCCAGTTGGCTCTACTACGCCTCCAACATCATCTTGGTTCCTTTATTCTTCTTCCACAATCGGGTTATCCCTTCGATTCATCTCTTCCAATTCAATCCTTCTTCTTTCGGCGTTCCTTCTTCGACAATTGGCTTCAATCTCCGGATCTAGGGGCACTACTTCTTGATGATTCCTCCTAGATCGTGTGATCATAAACCATATCTATCAAATGATCAAACGAAAGTTAGAATCGCAAGTAAGCTCAATAATAGCAAACACAAATACTTTTGGGTTTTTGAGAATAAGGAAAACAAGTAAAATGTCTAAACTAAAACTCTATTAACCTACACTCTAGAGCTATAAAAACCTCCCCGACAGCGGCGCCATAAACTTGATTCACTTGTTATACAACACTAAAATAAACAACCGCAAGTGTACGGCGTCTATCGTAGCGTGATAAGCACGAGGTCGATCCCACAAGGAGGTTTAGCGTAAAAGTGTATTTTGTTAACGTAGTTCTATTTAGACGTGATCGATAAAGTGAAAGTGATGAATTACTCTAAGATTACCTACCAAAGTGTCACAAATAAGTAATAAAGAGTAAAGGAAATCGATCTACTAGCATGCGAATCTATAAAACGAAAGTAAAACGAATGAAGACTCAAAGAGAGAAGGTGGGTTCCAAGGCAATTGTAACACTTAGATTTCCGTTTATGAATGTCAACTCGTTTAAATGGCCATTAAGGTTGTCTTCATATAGGGTGATCACACAAGAAGGATTAATTAATCTCTCGATCTAATTAACCCAAAGGAAAACACAATATAAGTTCGTATCTCTACCTCACAAATATTGTATCACCTAAAATAGCCCCAAAGATCATTCAATTCCCTCTCCGATAATTAATCCTCTCTCGAACTCATATTAATATCGGGTTGCATGCTTGCATACGATTAATGGAATAAATCTCTCGATCTTACCCCAATTAACAAGGAATTAAGCAAATCATCATGGCCAAAAACAACATGCTTTGCAATGAATAATTAAGCATACAAATAAGAGACAAACACCAATTAAAGCAAGAAATTAGTCATAAACTTCAATCCAAATATTTACAATGCCTTAGAACCACAAATGTTCTAGCCAATCAAACACATGATCCAATTACAAGGAAAACTAAGATCAAAGCAATAAAAAGTGAAAGGAAAAGAAAGCTTAGACTATTATATGGTGAGGAATCAAATTCCCAAGCTAATGGTGGCCTCCTTGCATGAATTGATGGAGAATTGAAGAAGTAGATGATGAAAACCTCCAAGTGTGTGTGATTGTGTGTGAGAATACTTGAAGGAGAGGGATTTGAATTTAAGAAGTGAGGTATTTATAGTGTTGGGGTAGGGTTTGGGTGTGAAAATTGCAAGTTGGTCCCTTGAAAATGGAGAAAATGCAACTTTGGCACCGAAAATGGGTTGACCCGGCCGGGTGGGAAAGTGGTCTGGCCGGGTGGAGGTCTTGGTCGAACAAACAAAAAACAGGGGCTCGGCGGCCCGGCCGGACGGAAACTTCGTAATTGGAGGAGTGAATTGGGCATTTGGCCGCCCAGCCAGGCCATATCTTCGTAATCGGTAAGAAAATGGCATGCGACCGCTCGGGCGGGTGATGTGGCCCGGCCGGGCCAAACTTTCGACTTTGGCCCCGTCCTTCATTTTCGTCCTCCAACTCCGTCCCTCCGTATCTTGAGCTTCCGACCTCTGATCGACTCGATTCTTTTGTCTATTCCACTCCATTTTTCAAGCCGGATCCAATTATGCACTCCTCTTTCCGGTCCGATCACTTGTGGTATGTGTTTTGCTCCCAAATTCCATCGTTTTACCTACAAAATCGACAAAACACTACCTTTCTCTCATTTTGGCTAAAACAATCATATTCAATGCATAAATCAATGAAATCTCATCAAAAACATGCTTCACATGTGCCTCTAAATTGTGTAAATTCCACCCGAATCAGAAACATATTGTGTGGAGTTACTGAGTTTATTATATTTGTATGCTAGTGTGATGGAATTCTTAGTTTATTATATTTATGTGTTAGTGTAATAGGGAACATATATGGCCTCTCTTTTATGGCGAAAACATATTGTTTATTTTTATGTATTTGTTTAATTCTATCAATTGAGGTGGTCCCCCTTTTAATACAATTAAGTTAGCTTTTTACAGGTGGTGATGTTTTTTACACCTTTCATTTGCATCATGGGGTCAAGTGGAAGGAGTTGGTGAAAACATTAAATATGTGGGAGGTAAAATCAGTACATTTGAACATGTTAATGTGATTGGACTTACATTTGAAGTAATTAATAGTTTAACTACAGAGTTGGGGTTTATGGGTGATTCACGTATTATGCAACACTAAAATACACGACCGCAAGTATACGACGTATATTGTAGGGTGATAAGTACGAGGTCGATCCCACGAGGAGGTGTAGTGTAAAAGTGAATTTTGTCGATTGAATTCTAAATAGACGTGATCGATAAGTTTTAAAATGTGGCAATTACCCCTAATTATCTACCCAAAGTTATCACAAGTAAACAATTAAATGAGTAATATAGAAATCGATCAAAAATAATGCAAACCAAAGAAACGAGAGAAATACGTTTAAACTCAAAGAAAGAAAGGGAGGTTCCAAGGCATATGTCACACTAAGGGGTCAATTTATGATCAAAAGCCTATTTAATTGATGTTGTGTTGATTACTGTAGGGTTGATCACGAAATAATGAATTAAAAGTTCTCTCGATCCAATTAATCCAAGAGAAGTATCACACAAACTAGTATCTCTACCTAGCATGCATAATAAACCTCAAAAAGGGTCCTAAGATCATCTAATACCCTCCCAATAATTGATCCTCTCTCGAGCGCACAATAATATTGGGTCGAATGCTTAAATACGATTAATGAAAAAGATCTCTCAATCCAATTTCAATTAATAATAAATCAAACACATTATCATGGCCATTGACAACATGTTTTGCAATGAAAGTTAAGCATTCAAATAGAAATAGCAACACAACCACCAAATAAACAAGAAATTAATTCATAAACATCATCCAAAGTATAAACATAGCCTTAGAACTAAAAGTGTTCTAGCCAATCAACAACATAATCAAATTAACAAAACCAAATGAAATAACTAACTAAAAAAAAAGAGAAATAGAAAGATTAGTCTAAAGTATGGTGGGGAATGAAATTTCCAAGCTATTGGCGCCTCCCTTACTTGGATTGATGAAGAATTGAAGAAGATATGACCAAATCACCTCCAAGTGTGTGTTTGTATATGTGGAATTTAAAGAATTGGGGGAAGGTACCTTTGGTTTTAAGAATGGGGGCTTATATAGTGTTGGGGTAGGGCTTGGGAATGAAAATTGCACTTAAGTCCTTGGAAATTGGACAAAATATGCAAAAACCACCGAGAACAGGGATGACTCGGCCGAGTTGGGTGTTTGATTTGGGGGGGGGGGGGGGAAAGGCTTTCTTCATGGCTCGGCCGAGTGGGTAACTCGGTCGAGTTGCAAGTTATTCTAGTGTCCAAGTTCGCCCAGCAGCTCGGCCGAGTCCCGAGTGACAAGTTATTCTAGTGTCCAAGTTCGCCCAGCAGCTCGGCTGAGTGGCAAGTTATTCCAGATTCTGCCTCGACCAGTATCTCGGCCGAGTCAGGGAGCTTGACCGAGTGGCACTCCGAACTTGTTTCGTGCATAACTTTTGCTTGCGACCTCCAATCGAGTTGATTCTTTTGGTCATTCCACTCCGTTTTTCGAGACAAACCCACTGGTGCACTCCTCTTCTTGATCCAGTAAATTATGGTTGGTGTTTTGTTCCAAATTCCATCGTATTTCCTACAAAATAAACAACACACAACATTTCCCTCATTTTGGCTCAAATCATCATATTTAATCCATAAATCAATGAAATCAACATTAAAATAAACTTCACATGTGCATCCAAAGTGTGTAAATTACACTCGAATCAAACCCCCCCAAACTTAAAATGTTGTTTGTCCTCAAACAACTAAGCACTTAAAGTAAGATGTGATGATATCTCTTTCTCAAAGTGCTTTCTCAATGAAGATCATAGGCTCATTATTGCAATTTACACTCATAGATCAAAGAATACACAAGAACATAACACATTGTGAATGGGAAACATAATCTAAATGCTCAAGTCCTCTACTCACATGATAAAGTGTTTCTCTCAAACACACAAACAATTTGAGGATATGAATGCACTCAACAATCAAGTTATGATATGCAATCACCATAAGCTTGCCCACATTCTACTTTCTACACCACTCAAGTGTTCAACAATGTGATCAATAGGGCTTAATCAAGGATGTAGCATTGACTCTTTGGACAAGGTAGGATAAATTTGGGAATTGTGACTCTTCTAGTGGAGGACAAAGCTTGTTGTTTTACAATGTGTGCTTTTCACTTTCAAAGTTTACAAACTCCATCCTCACTTTTCCTTTCCTTTTCTTTTTCAAGTATTCATCATCTCATCTTTTTGAACCATTTTTTATTTTCAAGCTTTTGGGGCTCTTTGTCCCTCTTTTCTTTTCCATTGATTTTCTTTTTCATCTTTTTCTCTTTTTCTTTCAATTTTTCAATTTCTCCTTTCACCAAAGATATTTAAGCACATGTTTATCCACTTTTTATTTTATCCCCCACTAGATGTAGGTATCAAAGGCTCAAAAAGGCTAAGTGGTTAACATTGTAGTTTGCCAAGAAAATGAGGAATTAAGCTCAAAGGGGCTAACTACGGAAAATTACTTCGATTTTAGAAAATTTTGGCTAAGGGACTCTTTTAGAACAAGATGGCCTATATCATATCACAAGGTTGCACATAATCATGCTTTCAAACAAGAACTTGGGCAAGTTCTAGGATCACTAGCAATAACCTAATCCACTCTCAAATGAACTAAACCAGATTACATGTTCGATTTAGAGCTCAAGTCTCACCGGTTTATTCAATAGAACTCTCACATTCATCAAATGTCCCCAAACAACAACACATCATGCATTCATGCTATCAAAGATCAACAAATATGAACATAACATGATACTACTATCCATCACCAATCATGCATACATTCAAAGCAAATATACATCACCACAACTACTCACTATAGATTTCAAAGATTATCCATGCTCACATTTCACCAAAGATCCACTACCCAACACATGATCAAAACCAACTCAAACAACAATAAGCATATGAAAGCAAAGTGTGCGCCAGTGCAAAATATACACAAACAAAATAACAAAATGGTGCAAAGGGTAACAACTAGTAGAAAAGAATAAAAGAAAAATAACTCCCCCAAACTTAGAATTTTACTATGTAAAAATTCTAAGTTTGGGGATACAAGTTGTTACCTCCCTCCTTGCACATCAAATGCTCTTCAAAGATCACCATTGCAACACTTGCTTCCCCTCTCCAAAGTTGGTTTTGCTTCCTTCTTCATTCTCCACGATATGATGTCCACAATGCTCCTCATCCATACCTACAAAAGAACCAAGCTATCAAAACTACTAAAGCAATAAAAACATGAAAGCAATAAAACCTTGGGTTGCCTCCCAAGAAGCGCTATTTTTAACGTCCTATGCCGGACGGTTCTTCCTTGAAATGATTATCAAGTCACCCCATCATCATCCTTGCTCTTGGACTTCTTTCCCCATACAACTTTCTTAAGTCCATCAAAACATCCACTGGCTAGCCCATCCGGCTCTTCAATCATGTTATAGGAAGTTGATGCCTCATTCAACCCCAAGCTTGCACAAGTAGCTTTGACGAAAACTCCCCCAAACTTGGCCTTCTTGTCTATCTTCAAATCTTTGTCTTTCACCTTGGGGTTCTCTTTCACAAAGTTGATCTTGGGCTCTTCTTCCATCTTCTCTTTCATGGGCATTGAATAATGATCTCCCTTGGAATACACATACTCTTCATCCTCATCTTCATCGTCACGGAATCTAATGGTCTTATAGATGTTGAATGAGACTTTCTCATCACCAACATTTAGTTCGAGCTCTCCGTTTCGTACATTGATGATGGCTCCACCCGTTGCTAGGAACAGTCTTCCCAAGATCAAGGGGATTGCCCTATCTTCCTCCATATCAAGTACCACAAAATCAACTGGGAATATGAATTTCCCAACTTTGACAAGCACATCATCAACCGTGCCTAAGGGATATACTATGGAGCGATCCGCCAATTGAAGATTCATGGTGGTAGACGTCAATTCTCCCAAACCAAGTGATTTGAAGAGTGATAATGGCATGAGGTTAATACTTGCTCCAAGATCACACAAAGCACGACAGGTTCCCTCCTTGCCAATTACACATGGTAATGTGAATGAACCGGGATCTCTCAACTTTGGAGGTAACTTAACTTGAATGATTGCACTACACTCTTCGGTGAGGTTCACGGTTTCAAATTCTACCATCTTTCTCTTGTTGGACATAATCTCCTTAAAAAACATGGCATAGTGATTCATTTGCTCAAGGGCCTCCGCAAATGGGATGTTGATGTGTATCTTTTTGAAAATCTCCAAGAATTTGACGAACTTTGCATCCAAGCTCATCTTCTTAAGTCGTTGAGGGTATGAGATTGGAGGCTTGTGTGGAGATGGAGGCTTGTATGCATCATTCTCTTTCTCACTTGTTTTCTCTTTCTCAACATCTTTCTCTTCAACTTTCTTTCCTTGTTGCTCCTCTTCACCATCTTCCTTTGGCATCATAGGGCCTTCATAGCTTGTGCCACTCCTCAACTTAATTGACTTGCATTGCTCTTTGGGGTTCAATTCTGTGGTTGAGGGGAATCGACCCTGCTTGTGTTGATTTCCAACCATATTAGCAATTTAGCCCACTTGAATCTCAATGGCTTTCACATCATTCTTGATTCCCATCACTTCATTTGCCAATTGACCAATTTTCTCATCTTAACTTTCAATCATTTGCCAAGTCTTTGTCATGAAACTCTTCGTCTCTCCCATGAACTTCTTGGTCTCTCCCATGAATGTTATGAACATTTCTTCCATGGTGAGATTTGACGAAGACTCTTCTATCACACCATCTCGGGCATTAAAGTTCGACGGCGGTTGAATGGCATTGTGAGGGTTAGCATACGAGAAACTTTCATGGTTTCTCAAGCCGGGATGGTATTGGTTCGGATTAGGAGGGTGATAGTTCCCATGGGTTTGTCTTTCTCCCCAACCTCTTTCTCGATAATTTCGGTTCCGTTGGTTGTTCATGTAATGGGCCTCTTCGTATTGTGCATCATTGGACTCCACTAGTGCTTTGGCCGTCATCAAAGAGATTAACTTATCCACTTTGTTGGATAAGTTGGCACTTTCTTCCGAATTTTGAGTGGAAGCTACCCTTCGATTTTGCCTTCGTTCGGATGGCCATTGATTGCCATTCTTAGCCATCTCCTCCAAAAGCACATAACCTTCTTCCGTCGTCTTTCCCAACAACGATCCTCCACCGGCCGAAGCGTCTACCATCCCTCTTGTACGTTGATCCATCTCGTTATAAAAGTAACAAATGATCTGGTCTCTTAAAAAGCCGTGTTGAGGACAACTTCTAATGAGATCTTTGAAGCGCTCCCATGCTTCGGCCAATGATTCATCCTCATCTTGTCGAAATGAAGATATTTCCCCCCGTATTTTAATGGTCTTGCTTGGGGGAAAATACTTCATTAAGAACGCATCCACCAAATCATTTCAATTCTCTATAGTCCTTAAGTCAAGAGATAGGTACCATTGTTTTGCACGATCCCGGAGTGAGAAGGGGAACAATTGGAGACGAATGTAGTCTTGAGGGACTCGATTTATCTTCACCGTTCCACTTCTCTCGAGGAATTGAAATAAATGGAGGTTAGGATCTTCTTTTGACAACCCTCCGAATTGGTTATTTTGGACCATCACGATCAATGCCGGTTTGAGCTCAAAGTTATGAGCATCTACGGGTTCCCTACCCGCTCCTCCGTACGGCCTTGGAATAGGGCGAAAGTGATCCCTCAAAACCCTTTGATGCCCATGTTCCTCATTCTCCCCTGGCCTTCTATCTCCTTCCACACTAGCATTTTCTCCAACCCTTCGGTGGAAGTTATCTCTTAGAATCCCTTGTGGTCGGTTACTGATTCACGTGTTACACAACACTAAAATAAACAACCGCAAGTGTACGGCGTCTATCGTAGCGTGATAAGCACGAGGTCGATCCCACAGGGAGGTATAGCGTAAAAATGTAGTTTGTTAATGTAGTTCTATTTAGACGCGATCGATAAAGTGAAAGTGATGAATTACTCTAAGGTTACCTACCAAAGTGTCACAAATAAGTAATAAAGAGTAATGGAAATCGATCTACTAGCATGCGAATCAATAAAACGAAAGTAAAATGAATGAAGACTCAAAGGGAGAACGTGGGTTCCAAGGCAATTGTGACACTTAGATATCCGTTTATGAATTTTAACTCGTTTAAATGGCCATTAAGGTTGTCTTCATATAGGGTGATCACACAAGAAGAATTAATCGATCTCTCGATACAACTAATCCAAAAGCGCATGCAACATAGGCTCGTATCTCTACATCACAAACGTTACACCGCCTAAAATAGCCCCTAAGATCATTCAATTCCCTCTCCGATAATTAATCCTCTCTCGAGATCATAATAATATCGGGTTGCATGCTTGCATACGATTTATAGAATAAATCTTTCGATATTACCCCAAATTAACAATGAATTAAGCAAATCATCATGGCCAATAACAACATAATTTACAATGTATAATTAAGCATACAAATAAGAGACAAACACCAATTAAAACAAGAAATTAATCATAAACTTCAATCCAAGTATTTACAATGCCTTAGAACCACAAATTGTTTAGCCAACAACTAGCATAATGAAAATACAAAATCCAAATGTAAAAACTAAAAAAAAAAAAAGAGAACAAGGAAGCTTAGTCTAGAATGTGGTAGGAGATGAAATTTGCAAGCTATTGCATCCTCTTTTGCTTGAATTGATGGAGAATTGAGAGAGATATGGCCAAAACACCTTGAATTGTGTGTTACTATGTGTGGGAATTGAAGAATTGGGTGAAAGTTGTCTTGGATTTCAAGAAAGAGGGCTTATATAGTGTTGGGATAGGGTTTGGATGCCAAAATTGCAAGTTGGTCCCTAAAAAATGGAGAATATGGCCAAAAACCCCCGAGAATGATGTCACCCGGCCGGGTGGGTTCCACCTGGGCATCCCACCCGGCCAAAACACGAAAGTCCCTCTTCTTTGGCCTTGCCCGGGTTGAATCCACCCGGCCGGGTGGGTTTCACTCGGGCTAAATACGAACATCCCTCAAAATCTGCCCTTACCCGGGCTGAATGCGAACGTCCCTCAATTATGGCCAAGGCCGAGCTGAAGCTAGCCGGCCGGGTGATGTCTACCCGCCCGGGTCGGTTCTACCCGGGCATGCTTTTTCGTCTCTTCGTATCTCGAGCTTCCGACCTCCGATTGACTCAATTCTTTTTTCCATTCCATTCCGTTTTTCGAGCCGGATCCAACGGTGCAATCCTCTTCCTGGTCCAGTAAAGTGTGGTTGGTGTTTTGCTCCAAATTCCATCGTATTTCCTACAAAATCGATAAAACACAACCTTTCCCTCATTTTGGCTCAAATCATCATAATCAATGCATAAATCAATGAAATCCATATCAAAATACGCTTCACACGTGCCTCTAAAACGTGTAAATTCCACCCGAATCAAACCCCCCCCCCCCCCAAACTTAAAATGTTGTTTGTCCCCAAACAACTAAGCACTTAAAGCAATGAGGGTGGAATGATCACAATGGAATATTCAATGCAAATCACACATGTAAAGTAAGCATGTAGTGATATCTCTTTCTCAAAGTGCATTTCTCAATGAAGATCATAGGCTCATTATTGCAAATCACATTCATAAATCAAAGAATGCACAAACACACAACACATTGTGAATGGGAAACATAATCCAAATGCTCAAGTCCTCTACTCACATGACAATGTGTTTCTCTCAAACACACAAACAAATTGAGGACATTAATGTACTCATCAACCAAGTTATGCTATGCAATCACTATATGCTTGCTCAACTTCTACTTTCTACAACACTCAAATGCTCAACAATGTGATCAATAGGACTTAATCAAGGATATAACATTGGCTCTTTGGACAAGGTAGGATGAATTTGAGAATTTTGATTCTTCTAGTGGAGGATAAAGCTTGTTGTTTTACAATTTGTGCTTTCACTTTCAAAGCTTACAAACTTCATCTTCACTTTTCATTTTCTTTTCTTTTTCAAGCATTCATCACCTCATCTCTTGAACCATTTTTTTTCTTTTCAAGCTTTTGGGACTCTTTGTCCCTTTTTTCTTTTCCTTTGATTTTCTTTTCATCTTTTTCTTTTTCTTTCAACATTTCCAATTTCTCCCTTCACCAAAGATATTCAAGCACATGTTTATCCACTTTGTCTTTTATCCCCCACTAGATGTAGGTATCAAAGGCTCAAAAAGGCTAAGTGGTTAACATTGTAGTTTGCCAAGAAAATGAGGAATTAAGCTCAAGGGGCTAACTACGGAAGATTACTTCGGTTTTAGGAAATTTTGGCTAAGTGACTCTTTTAGAACAAGATGGTCTATATCACATCACAAAGTTTCACACAATCATGCTTTCAAACAAGAACTTGGGCAAGTTCTAGAATCACTAGCAATGACCTAGTCCACTCTCAAATGAACTAAACCGGATTACATGTTCGATTCATGGCTCAATTCTCACCGGTTTATTCAATAGGACTCTCACAATCATCAAATGTTCCCAAACAACAACACATCATGCATCCATGCTATCAAAGATCACAAATATGAACACAACATGATACTATTCTCCAACACCAATCATGCATACATTCAAAGCAAATAGACATCACCACAACTACTAAACCATGGATTCCAATGATTATTCATGCTCACATTTCACCAAAGATCCACTACCCAACATATGATCAAAACCAACTTAATCAATATAATCATGTGAAAGCCAAGTGTGCGCCGGTGCGAAATGTGACACAAGTAGAATGACGAACCGGTGCAAGGGTAAAAACTAGTAGAAAAATAAAAGAAAAATAACTCCCCCAAACTTAGAATTTTACTATGTATAAATTCTAAGTTTGGGGCTACAAGTTGTTACCTCCCTCCTTGCACATCCAATGCTTCTTCAAAGATCACCATTGCAACACTTGTTTCCCCCTCTCCAAAGTTGGTTTTGCTTCCTTCTTCATTCTCCAAGATATGATGTCCATAGTGCTCTTCATCCATACCTACAAAATAAACTAAGCCATCAAAACTATCAAAGCAATAAAAACATGAAAGCAATAAAACCTTGGGTTGCCTCCCAAGAAGAGCTATTTTTAACGTCCTATGCCGGACGATTGCTTTCTTCTTTCAAGCCTCAATCAAATGGAGTGTTTCCACCCTTCGAAATTGCTCATTTCCAAAGTAGTGCTTCACTCTTTGACCATTCACCACAAAGGTTGCTCCATCTTTATCAATAAGTTCCACATTTCCCATGGGCGTCACATTCTTAATCACAAAGGGTCTCGACCACTTTGACTTCAACTTGCCCGGAAATAGCCTCAACCTTGAGTTGAACAATAGAACTTGTTCCCCCACTTGGAACTCCCTCTTTTCAATCATCTTGTCATGAAACTTCTTGGCCCTTTCTTTGAGAATCTTGGAGTTCTCAAAAGCTACATTCCTAAACTCATCAAGCTCATTTAGTATCATCTTTCTTCTCTCTCCGGATGCCTTAAGATCAAGATTTAGCTCCTTAATAGCCCAACGAGCTCTCAACTCCACTTCCACGGGTAGATGACAAGACTTACCATACACAAGTTGATAAGGAGATGTGCCCAAAGGTGTCTTGTAGGCGGTTCGATATGCCCAAAGAGCATCATCCAACTTGATGGCCCAATCCTTCCTCTTTAACCCAACGGTATTTTCCAAGATTAGCTTCACTTCTCGATTAGCAAGCTCCGTTTGCCCATTAGCTTGAGGGTGATAAGGTGTGGTCACCCTATGCTTTAATCCATACTTTGTCAAAAGTTGGTCAAGCCATCGGTTGCAAAAGTGTGAACCACTATCACTCACTAGTGCTCTTGGAGTGCCAAAACGAGTGAAAATATTCTTCTTCAAAAAGTTGAGGACCACCTTGGTATCATTTGTAGTGGTTGGAATGGCCTCAATCCATCTTGAAACATAGTCAATGGCCAAAAGGATGTAGGAAAATCCATGAGAGATGGGGAATGGCCCCATAAAGTCTATCCCCCACACATCAAAGAGCTCCACCTCAATCACATTCTTCATAGGCATCTCATGCCTTTTTGAGATATTTCCCATCCTTTGGCACTTGTCACACTTCTTCACAAAAGCTTCACAATCTCTAAAGATGGATGGCCAATAGAAACCACTTTGAAGGACTTTGTGGCCCATCCGATTCGCTCCAAAGTGACCTCCATAAGGAGATTAATGACACTCCTCAATCACTTTCTCCCACTCATCTTCCCCTAGGCACCTCCTCATGATCATGTCCGAACACCATCTATAGAGGAATGGATCCTCCCAAACATAGAACTTGACATCATGATAAAACTTCTTCTTTTGATGAAATGAAAGGTTTGGTGGGTGTGTTCAGGTGGCTATGTAATTTACAAAGTCGGCAAACCATGGACATGCTTCTTTGATAGCAAGAATTTGCTCATCGGGGAACCACTCCTTGATAGGGACTTGTACATCTTTTTCCTCCACATTCTCAAGTTTTGAGAGATGATCCGCCACCACATTCTCAAACCCCTTTCTATCTCTAATCTCCACGTCAAATTCTTGCAAAAGGAGCACCCATCGTATCAACCTCGGTTTGGCCTCTTTCTTCTCAATCAAGTACTTGAGAGCCGTGTGATCCGTATACACTATGGTCTTAGCTCCAACCAAATAGGCTCTAAACTTATCAAAGCTATATATCACGGCTAGCATCTCCTTCTCCGTTGTGGTGTAATTCTTTTGAGCCGGATTCAAGGTTTTGCTTGCATAGTAGATCACACGAAAGAGCTTGTCTCTCTTTTGGCCCAAAGCTACTCCAACGGCATAATCACTAGCGTCACACATGACCTCAAATGGTTGACTCCAATCGGGTGTCACCAACACGGGAGCTTTGATCAAGGCCTCTTTCAAGATTTCAAACGACTTCACACACTCTTCACTAAAGATGAAAGTGGCTCCTTTCTCCAACAATGCACACATGGGCTTGGCTATCTTTGAAAAATCCTTGATAAATCTTCTATAAAACTCGGCATGCCCAAGGAAACTTCTAACCGCCTTCTCATTGGTTGGTGGAGGTAGCTTCTCAATTGCCACAATTTTTGCTTTATCAACCTCAAGTCCCTTAGCCGAAACCTTGTGCCCAAGAACAATCCCTTCCTTCGCCATGAAGTGGCATTTCTCTCAATTGAGCACCAAGTTAGTATCTATGCATCTTTGTAAAACACAAGAGAGGTTACGTAGACATGTATCAAAACAATAACCAAATACGGAAAAATCATCCATAAACACCTCCATTATGTTTTCAATCATGCCATGAAAAATAGCCATCATACATCGTTGGAAGGTGGCGGGAGCATTGCACAATCCAAATGGCATTCTCCTAAAAGCAAAAGTACCATAAGGGCAAGTAAAAGTTGATTTCTCTTGGTCCTTAGGATCAATCAAAATTTGATTGTATCCCGAGTAGCCATCAAGAAAGCAATAATACTCGTATCCCGCCATCCTATCCAACATTTGATCAATAAAAGGCAAAGGAAAATGATCTTTTCTAGTGGCATTATTCAACACACGATAATCAATGCATACTCTACATCCTACGGTGGTCCTAGTAGCGATTACCTCTAAGGCGTCGGCTGTAACAATAGTCATGCCCCCCTTCTTAGGTACCACTTGTGTTGGACTCACCCACTCACTATCACTTATGGGAAAAATTATATCATTATCTAGCCACTTCAACACCTCTTTTCTCACTACCTCTTGCATTTGGGATTCAATCTTCTTTGACCTTGGGCTTTAGGCTTAATAGACTCATCTAGTCTAATTTTATGCATGCAAATATGAGCCGGTATACCCTTCAAATCCGAAATATCCCAACCAATAGCCGATTTATAAGTTCTAAGCACCCTAAGAAATTTTTCTAATTCAAGCTTATGCAAGTGTGAAGAAACAATAACCGGAAAGAGGTCACCTTGTTCAAGATAAGCATATCTCAAGTGATCCGGAAGTGGTTTCAAGTCGAGCTTCCTCCCCTTCTCTTGAGCTTTTGGTTCCTCCTTAGCTCCATCATTTTGTGCTTCCAATGAATAACAAGAGGGCCAAGTGTCAAGATTTTTGTTAGGAAATCTTTGACACTCTTCAAGTAAAACCCCCCTAAACTTGGCTTCTTGTCGTATCTCCATGAATTTCTCTTCCTTCTTGATTGGGAGCTCCTTCAAAACATCAAGAGAAGGCATGTATTTAAACAATTCTATATCATTAAACTCATCAAAATTGAAATCAAAAGGAATAGAAGAGAGTGAAGTAAGAGAGTTTCTTATGAAAAGGTCAAGTGGATCCTTTGAGTTGCTCTTTTCCATGTGTATATCTACACAAGTTTGCACACTATTGATCATGTTGCACTCAAAGACCTCATCCTCATCATCTCTAAACTTGATGGCCTTGTAGATGTTGAACAACACTTTCTCATTGTTCACTTGAAGCTCCAACTCCCTTTTCCTCACATTAATGATGGCCCCATCGGTTGCTAAGAATGGCCTTCCCAAGATGAGTGGAATGTACTTATCCTCCTCCATGTCCAACACCACAAAGTCAACCGGGAAAATGAATTTGTCGACTTTAACCAACACGTCCTCTACTATACCCAAAGGGTATGTCATGGATCTATCCGCCAATACGAGACTCATTGTGGTTGGTGTAAGCTTTCCCAAACCAAGAGTTTTAAATATGGATAATGGCATAAGATTGATACTAGCTCCCAAATCACACAAGGCTCGAAATGTACCTCCATCCCCGATGACACATGGCAAAGTGAAAGATCCGGGATCTCTAAGTTTTTGAGGCAACTTGGCTTGAATAATCGAGCTACACTCCTCGGTCAAATGCACTGTTTCGTACTCCACCATCTTCCTTTTGTTTGACATGATCTCCTTTAGGAATTTGGAGTAGTGGGGCATTTGCTCAAATGCTTCGGCAAATGGAATGTTAATATGAATCTTTTTGAACATTTCCACGAACTTGGCAAATTTGTTGTCCAACCCTTTCTTCTTCAATCTTTGAGGGTATGGAAGAGGTACCTCCTTTTTGCCTTTGTCTTGAGGAGGGATTGCCTCCTTACTCTTCTTCTCCTCTTCCCTCACTATCTCATCTTGCTTTTCTTCCTCATGCCTCTCTTCTTTATCAACATCTTTGGGTGCACTCACTATTTCCTCCTCTTGTGGCATACTTGGCCCCTCATAGCTTGTCCCACTCCTTAGTTTAATGGCCTTACAATGCTCCTTGGGATTAAGCTCCGTATTTGAAGGAAATTGACCCGGTGTACGTTGGCTTCCAATGGCATTAGAGAGCTGGCTCATTTGTTTCTCCATGGCCTTCATGTGAGTGGTCACATCTTTGATCATCTCTCCTTGTTCATCAAGCCTTTTCCAAGTCTTGGCCATGTAACTCTTAGTCTCACCCATGAAGGCACCAAACATGTCTTCCAATGAAGGTTTTGATGAAAACTCCACAATTGCTCCATCTCTCACATTGAAATTCGGAGGTGGTATGATGGCATTCCTTGTGTTTGCATAGGAAAAATTATCATGTTGCCTCAACCCGGGGTGGTAATGATTCGGATTAGGAGGGCTTTGCCTCTCATTCCAACCTTTTTCTCGAAATTGACGGTCCCTTAGATAATTCATATAGTGGGCCTCTTCATATTGATCGTCACTCGGTCCCACTAATGACTTGGCCGCCATCAACGAAGTCAATTTATCCATTTTGTTGGATAGAGTAGCAAAATCCTCCGACTCTCTAGCAAAAGCAACTTTTCGGGCTTGCCTTCTCTCGGATGGCCATTGGTTCCCGTTCTTTGCCATCTCCTCCAAGAGCACATAACCCTCATCCGTCGTCTTTCCCAACAAAGACCCTCCACCGGCCGAGGCGTCTACCATTCCTCTTGTACGGTGATCCATCCTGTTGTAGAAATAACATATCAATTGATCTCTTGAGAACCCGTGTTGAGGACAACTTCTTATAAGATCTTTGAATCGCTCCCATGCCTCGGCTAATGATTCATCCTCATCTTGTCGGAATGAAGATATTTCCCCCCGTATTTGAATGGTTTTACTTGGGGGAAAATACTTCATTAGGAAAGCATCCACCAAATCATTCCAATTCTCTATCGTCCGTAGATCAAGAGACATGTACCATTGTTTTGCACGATCACGAAGTGAGAAGGGGAACAATTGAAGAAGAATGTAGTCTTGAGGAACTCGGTTTATCTTCACCGTCCCACTTATCTCCAAGAATTGAGATAAATGGAGGTTGGGATCTTCCTTCGACAACCCTCTGAATTGGTTGTTTTGGACCACCATGATCAACGCCGGTTTGAGCTCAAAGTTATGAGCGTCAACGGGTTCCCGACCCGCTCCTCCATAAGGTCTTGGTATGAGACGGAAGTGATCTCTCAAGACCCTTTGATTCCCAATCTCCTCATTGTGGACATTCTCTTCAACCCTCCGGTTGAGGTTATCTCTCACAACCCCTTGTGGTCGGTTACCACCATTTCCATTTGGCTCTACTACGCCTCCAACATCCTCTTGGTTCCTTTCTTCTTCCACAATCGGGTTATCCCTTCGATTCATCTCTTCCAATTCAATCCTTCTTCTTTCGGCGTTCCTTCTTCGACAATTGGCTTCGATCTCCGGATCTAGGGGCACTACTTCTTGATGATTCCTCCTAGATCGTGTGATCATAAACCATATCTATCAAAGGATCAAACGAAAGTTAGAATCGCAAGTAAGTTCGATAATAGCAAACACAAATTTTTTTGGATTTTTGAGAATAAGGAAAACAAGTAAAATGTCTAAACTAAAACTCTATTAACCTACACTCTAGAGCTATAAAAACCTCCCCGGCAACGGCGCCATAAACTTGATTCACGTGTTATACAACACTAAAATAAACAACCGCAAATGTACGGCGTCTATC
This sequence comes from Galeopsis tetrahit, assembly GCA_963675135.1. Taxonomy (NCBI): domain Eukaryota; kingdom Viridiplantae; phylum Streptophyta; class Magnoliopsida; order Lamiales; family Lamiaceae; genus Galeopsis; species Galeopsis tetrahit. The sequence continues at coordinate 65,939,433 of OY776122.1, read as the reverse complement.
GTAGCGTGATAAGCACGAGGTCGATCCCACAAGGAGGTATAGCGTAAAAATGTAGTTTTTTAATGTAGTTCTATTTAGACGCGATCGATAAAGTGAAAGTGATGAATTACTCTAAGGTTACCTACCAAAGTGTCACAAATAAGTAATAAAGAGTAATGGAAATCGATCTACTAGCATGCGAATCAATAAAACGAAAGTAAAATGAATGAAGACTCAAAGGGAGAATGTGGGTTCCAAGGCAATTGTGACACTTAGATATCCATTTATGAATTTTAACTCGTTTAAATGGCCATTAAGGTTGTCTTCATATAGGGTGATCACACAAGAAGAATTAATCGATCTCTCGATACAACTAATCCAAAAGCGCATGCAACATAGGCTCGTATCTCTACATCACAAACGTTACACCGCCTAAAATAGCCCCTAAGATCATTCAATTCCCTCTCCGATAATTAATCCTCTCTCGAGATCATAATAATATCGGGTTGCATGCTTGCATACGATTAATAGAATAAATCTTTCGATATTACCCCAAATTAACAATGAATTAAGCAAATCATCATGGACAATAACAACATGTTTTACAATGGATAATTAATCATACAAATAAGAGACAAACACCAATTAAAACAAGAAATTAATCATAAACTTCAATCCAAGTATTTACAATGCCTTAGAACCACAAATTGTTTAGCCAACAACTAGCATAATGAAAATACAAAATCCAAATGTAAAAAAAAAAAAAAAAAAAGAGAGAACAAGGAAGCTTAGTCTAGAATGTGGTAGGAGATGAAATTTGCAAGCTATTGCATCATCTCTTGCTTGAATTGATGGAGAATTGAGAGAGATATGGCCAAAACACCTTGAATTGTGTGTTACTATGTGTGGAAATTGAAGAATTGGGTGAAAGTTGTCTTGGATTTCAAGAAAGAGGGCTTATATAGTGTTGGGATAAGGTTTGGATGCCAAAATTGCAAGTTGGTCCCTCAAAAATGGAGAAAATGGCCAAAAACCCCCGAGAATGATGTCACCCGGCCGGGTGGGTTCCACCCGGGCATCCCACCCGGCCAAAACACGAAAGTCCCTCTTCTTTGGCCTTGCCCGGGTTGAATCCACCCGGCCGGGTGGGTTTCACCCGGGCCAAATACGAACATCCCTCAAAATCTGCCCTTGCCCGGGTTGAATCCACCCGGCCGGGTGGGTTTCACCCGGGCTGAATGCGAACGTCCCTCAATTATGGCCTAGGCCGAGCTGAAGCTACCCGGCCGGGTGATGTCTACCCGCCCGGGTCGGTTCTACCCGGGCATACTTTTTCGTCTCTTCGTATCTCGAGCTTCCGACCTCCGATTGACTCGATTCTTTTTTCCATTCCATTCCATTTTTCGAGCCGGATCCAACGGTGCAATCCTCTTCCTGGTCCAGTAAAGTGTGGTTGGTGTTTTGCTCCAAATTCCATCGTATTTCCTACAAAATCGACAAAACACAACCTTTCCCTCATTTTGGCTCAAATCATCATAATCAATGCATAAATCAATGAAATCCATATCAAAATACGCTTCACATGTGCCTATAAAACGTGTAAATTCCACCCAAATCAGTTACCACTGTTTCTATTCGGTTCCTCCTCTACATTTACCCCTTGATTCTCAACTTCTTCCTCAACCTCTTCCACGATTGGATTTTCTCTTCTATTCATGGCTTCTAAATAAATTCTTCTCCCCTCAGCGTTTTGTCTTCGACAACGAGCTTTGATTTCCGGATCTAGGGGTAGCAACACTTGTCGATCTCTCCTAGCTCGGGTGATCATATGCCATGTCTAAACAAGAGTTCAAGAGAAAGTGAGAAATGCAAGTGAAATCAAAATAACACACACAAATATTTTTGGATTTTTTCAAATAAGGAAAGCAAATAAAATGTCTAAACTAAAATTCTATCAACCTACACTCTAGGACTACAAAACCTCCCCGGCAACGGCGCCATAAACTTGATTCACGTATTATGCAACACCAAAATACACGACCGCAAGTATACGACGTATATTGTAGCGTGATAAGTACGAGGTCGATCCCACGAGGAGGTGTAGTGTAAAAGTGAAGTTTATCGATTGAATTCTAAATAGACGTGATCGATAAGTTTTAAAATGTGGCAATTACCCCTAATTATCTACCCAAAGTTGTCACAAGTAAACAATTAAACGAGTAATATAGAAATCGATCAACAATCATGCAAACCAAAGAAACAAGAGAAATACGGTTAAAACTCAAATAAAGAAAGGGAGGTTCCAAGGCATATGTCACACTAAGGGGTCAATTTATGATCAAAAACCTATTTAAGTGATGTTGTGTTGATTACTGTAGGGTTGATCACGAAATAATGAATTAAAAGTTCTCTCGATCCAATTAATCCAAGAGAAGTATCACACAAACTAGTATCTCTACCTAGCATGCATAATAAACCTCAAAAAGGGTCCTAAGATCATCTAATACCCTCCCAATAATTGATCCTCTCTCGAGCGCACAATAATATTGGGTCGAATGCTTAAATACGATTAATGAAAAATATCTCTCAATCCAATTTCAATTAATAATAAATCAAACACATTATCATGACCATTGACAACATGTTTTGCAATGAAAGTTAAGCATTCAAATAGAAATAGCAACACAACCACCAAATAAATAAGAAATTAATTCATAAACATCATCCAAAGTATAAACATAGCCCTAGAACCAAAAGTGTTCTAGCCAATCAACAACATAATCAAATTAACAAAACCAAATGAAATAACTAACTAAAAAGAGAGAGAAACGGAAAGCTTAGTCTAAAGTATGGTGGGGAATGAAATTTCCAAGCTATTGGTGTCTCCCTTGCTTGGATTGATGAAGAATTGAAGAAGATATGGTCAAATCACCTCCAAGTGTGTGTTTGTATGTGTGAAATTTGAAGAATTGGGGGAAGGTACCTTTGGTTTTAAGAATGGGGGCTTATATAATGTTGGGGTAGGGCTTGTGAATGAAAATTGCACTTAAGTCCTTGGAAATTGGACAAAATATGCAAAAACCACCGAGAACAGGGGTGACTCGGCCGAGTTGGGTGTTTGATTTTGGGGGAAGGGTTTCTTCATGGCTCGGCCGAGTGGGTAACTCAGCCGAGTTGCAAGTTATTCCAGTGTCCAAGTTCGCCCAGCAGCTCGGCCAAGTTAGGGAGCTCGGCCAAGTGACAAGTTATTCCAGTGTCCAAGTTCGCCCAACAGCTCGGCCGAGTCAGGGAGCTCGGCCGAGTGGCAAGTTATTCCAGATTCTGCCTCGACCAGTATCTCGGCCGAGTCAGGGAGCTCGGCCGAGTGCACTCCGAACTTGTTTCGTGCATAACTTTTACTTTCGACCTCCAATCGACTTGATTCTTTTAGCCATTCCACTTCGTTTTTCGAGACGAACCCACTGGTGCACTCCTCTTCTTGATCCAGTGAAGTATGGTTGGTGTTTTGTTCCAAATTCTATCGTATTTCCTACAAAATCAACAAAACACAACATTTCCCTCATTTTGGCTCAAATCATCATATTTAATATATAAATAAATGAAATAAACATTAAAATGAGCTTCACATGTGCATCCAAAGTGTGTAAATTTCAACTGAATCAATGGGACCTAAAAAATGGTATAGGTTAAATAGTTTCAATAAATTGTGTTTAGTCCTTCATGCCAAAGAACTATGTTTAAGCTAGGGGCAGAAAATTCTTGAAGTTCATTTGTATCTTGAAAGTGAGAAGTCTTGTATAAAGGAGAATGAAAAACAGAAGTTAGTGTTGGTGGGAAGAGAGAAACAGGGGCTATTAGTGGGGCTATTAGTGAAGATGGGAAGGGGGGAATTGGATATTTTAGTGATAAAAGAAAGGGGTAACAAATTGTCAGTGATGATGATGATTTTTTTGATAATTCTGAAAATTATGAGTTGGAGGTGAGTGAAGATAGGGTTGTTACTTATGAAAATTATGAAAACTATGAGTTTGATGAGAGTGAGAATGACACTGATTTAAAGATGGATGGTGATAGTGGTGCAAGTGAGATGGATGATGTCTTATTTGAGGATGCTATTGATAGGGAGGTTGAGTGTGGTGGTTTAGGTGAAGCTGGAGTGGAGGTTAGTAGTAGTGAAGACAGTTCCTCTTCTGATTTAGAGGGTTGTGAAGATGAGAATTTTGATAGTGATTTGGGTTCTGGTGATGAAAATGTTCGAGGGTCCAATAATAATTTTAGTTCTTCATCTGTCTTTAATCCTTCTTTCATGATTGGACAAAAATTTAACTCTAAACAATTGTTTAAAGATGCTATCAAGTCTCATGGGGTAGTTGCAAAAAGAAATGTCAAAATAGAAAAAAAAAATGATAAGATTAGGATCTATGCAAGGTGCTGTGATTGTGGGTGGTTTTTAAATTGTTTGAAGGTAGCAACTGAAGAGTGTTTTCAGATTAGAAAATTGAACAATGAACATATATGTGCACCTAACTACCATGTGAGAACAATGACCTCAACTTGGCTTTCAAAGAGATATGTGGAAGATTGGAGAGCAGGTCCTAAAAAAGACTTAGATGGGTGGAGGACTACTGTAGTAAGAGACACTAAGATTCATGTCTCTAAGAACCAAGTATATAAAGCTAAAGTGAAGGTTAAAAAGCTAATTCAGGGGAGCAATAAGGATCAGTTTTCATTGGTTTGGGACTATGCAAGGGCTCTAAAGGACAAGAATCTAGGGTCAACTGTAAAAATTTGTGTAGATGAAGGGTCAGATGGTAGAAACAGGTTCAATAAATTGTATGTGTGTTTCCAAGCCTTGAAGATTGGGTTTCTTGTTGGGTTTAGACCATTTATAAGTGTAGATGAGACTTTTCTTAAAGGTCCCAATGGTGGTGTGTTATTAACAGTTGTTTCTGTTGATCCTAATAACCAAATATTTCCCATAGCACATGCAGTTGTGAATACTGAAAACATTTGAGAATTGGATATGGTTTCTTGGTCTATTGAAAGAAGACCTCAACATTCAAAGGGAAGAATTGTATACCTTCATGTCTGATAGACAAAAGGGCTTGTTAGCTGCTTTTGAGTTTGTTTTACCAGGTTCTGAAAATAGATTTTGTGTGAAGCACCTACACGACAATATAAATACAACTAGTTTCAGGGGTAATGCATTAAAAATTGGGCTGTGGAGAGCTGTCGGAGCTCTTACAGTGCCTCAATTTGACCAAGAAGTGAGGAATATTGGTGATATTGATAAAAAATGTTTATCTTGGTTACAAAAAATACCCCACTCAAAGTGGTCCAAGTCACACTTTTCTACATTTCCAAAGTGTGACATGTTGTTGAACAACATATGCGAGTCGTGGAATGGAATCCTTGTAGAAGCTAGAAAAAACCAATCATAACCATGCTAGAGTGGATAAGAATGAGCTTGATGAAGAGGTTGCAAGACAACGGAGATAAGTATGAGAGGTTGTGGAAAGGTAAACTAATATGTCCAACGGTGAGAAAAAAACTGAATAGAAGGATGACAAAGGCCTCTGAGTGCATTGCATTGAAATCAACATCTATGTTGTATGAAGTAGAAATTTTTGATGGAGGAAGGTTTTCAGTTGACTTGAGGGCTAAGAGTTGTTCTTGTAGGTTGTGGGATTTGACCGGTGTTCCATGTAGGCATAGAATGAGTGCAATTGGTGCTGAAAAATTGAATGTCGAGGATTTTGTTCACCCCAGTTATTCAATTGAGACATATAACCGAGTTTATATGTCAGCTTTGCAACCAATGGTTGGAGTTGACATGTGGGAGAAGACAGGATACATACCACCTCTTCCCCCAAACTTTGGTACAAAAAGAAGGGGTAGGCCTAGACATGGGCAAAACCGAACCGCCAAACCGACCAAATCACCAATTTTTAACCGCCGGCTACGGTTTAAAAACTGAACCGTAACCAAAAAATGGCAGTTCGGTTACGGTTTGACATTTTGACAAACCGCAAACCGACGGTTTGGCGGTTTTTTTTTTAAAAAAAATTATTTTTTTAATGCACAATTCTTCTATTTTTAATGTATAAATTTAAGTTATATAATTTTTATTCAGTTCTAGTAATGTATTTTCTAAAAAATGAGTTAAAACGAATAAAAAATGAACGAAAATGGAGTGAAAACGAGCGAAAACAGAGATAATATTAAAAATAAAAAAATTAAAACCGCCAAACCGGCGATTTCGAACCGAACCGTCGATTCAAAAACCGTAACCGTAAACCGGCGGTTCGGTTACGGTTCGCCATTTTCGAAAACCGTAACCGGCGGTTTTCAACTGGCAAACATGTCTAGGTAGGCCATCAAGAGCACGAAGAAGGAGAGCGGATGAAAAGCCATCTGGTAGAAGCAAGAAGAAAAAGACCAAAACAGTGTTCATGCCTAAGCAAAAATATCAAGTGACATGTAGTTGGTGTAAAAAGAAAGGCCACAATGAAAGGGGTTGTAAGTGGAAAAAATTGATTTTCCAAAAGTGAGTAGTTATTTTTAATTCATGTAATAATGAAACATATTTCAGCCTTAATTCTAAATTTTCTCATTTTATAGGAAGACACACCAATTGAGGAAGAAAATACACAAGGACTGGAAGTACAAGTAACCAATGTGAGTAATTTTTTAAAATTCAAATTTAATTCAGATTTTATTACTCGCTCTGTCCCACAATTGTTTGCACTATTTCCTTATTCGTCCGTCCCACAATTGTTTGCACTTCCCAAAAAGGAAACATTTTTTTAAAGCCCACCCTCACAATATTCACATATTTACACAAAATGTCATTACTTTTACCCTCAATCCAATCACCTTTTTACTTTATCCATATAACTTTACAAAATTACCCTTCAACACTCTACTCATTACATCTTTTTCTTAGTTTGCGTGCCCATAAAGTGGTGCAAACAATTCCGGGACGGAGGGAGTATATATTTTTTTTATCAGTTTTTAACTTAAAAAAATTCTCTTTTTTATAGGAGAATCAACAAGTTGATGAAATGCAAGCAGCTAATGTGAGCAAAATTTGGGAGTTCAAATTTTATTATTCATTTTTAACAATTTCTAACTTTAATCTTTTTAAATTTTTTTTTAGGAGAATTTACAAGTAGATGAAATTCAAGCAGTCAATGTGAGTAATTTCTAATTTCTAACTTTCAGATTTTATTTCTTTCTAAAATGTATTACAGGGGTGAAATGACACAAAATATGATTTTTTTTTTTTTTAGGAAAATGCATCGATGGAAGAAATGACACAAGCTAATGACATTCCTTTATTCACTCAAGAGTCACAACTTGCACCTGCGGTGTGTAGACTATATATGAACTCAATTGTGTTTATGCACTTTTACAGTTTTTAACTAATATTTCTTATTACTAGGAAAATGAACCAAGGACAGAAAACTCTTGTCTTCTAGACAATCGAATTATTGATGCTTCTAACTACAATCTACAGCAAGTAAGTGATTACATTTTTTAATTTTGAAAGGTTTTATGGAAAATAGAACAAAATTGTAAATGATTTTAAATTTTTTATTGTAGAAAAACAGGGGAGGGGAAACATTGATTTCTCATTTTATAGCAACCAAAATGCAACTATTCATGTTAGACCACCGACACATGGAAGGGTGAACATTAGAGAACCAGCTCCAATGGCTTTCCACCCTAGAGATGATATGTTTATTCAAGGAGGAAGTGGAATGTCATCAACACCTATTCCAGATAAAGATTGGAGGCAGAAAATATGTTACCATGTCAAATTTGCAAGCTTCAATGGTTCAAGGGTCAAAGAACAAGAAACAATCTTGAAAACAGTAAAGTATTCCATTAAATTATGTCTTTTGGGAATATTGTTGGTTTTGTTTTGTGTCAAGACAGTAAACATTGTTGGTTTTTGTGTTGTCTTTGATGTAACAATGCCTTTTTAGGTGATTTTTGTATTGTCATTGATGAAACAATGCCTTTTTAGATAGTTTTTGTGTAATGGTGAACTTATTAGGTGATTTTTGTGTAATGGTGAACTTATTATGTAGTTTTTGTGTAATGGTGAACTTATTAGGTGAATTTTGTGTAATGGTGAACTTATTAGGTGAATTTTGTGTAATGGTGAACTTATTAGATGGTTTGTATGTAATGGTGAACTCATTAGGTGGATTTTGTGTTTAGTGGATCGAATATTAGATGATGATGAAGATGAAGCAATGTAAGTGTTTTATTTTGTTGTTGCAAATTTGCAAGATGGGCATTAATTTAGGTTTTGGATGTGTTGGGGGCCTATTTATAGAATTAAGGAGTTATATCCCTCCAAAAATTTTTACCCTAGAACTGTTTTCCCTCCAACTTCTGCAAATAACAGAATATGTTTATTATTTAACGGACAAGACCGTTTCTACAATAAATATGACCATTTTCAAATTACAGGACCAAAACTGATTTTTCCTCATTTTTACAGGACTAAAACTGCAATTTCTCCCCCCCCTCCATCAATACTGGGACAACAGTGATGTGGTGAACGTGTCTATATATCATGGTTGTAAAAATCGGGCTAGGCGCCTAGGCGCTAGGCCCCTACCGTCTGCCCCGATTTCAAGTAAATCGGGAGAGAAAATCGTTTTTGGCTTGGGCGGTACCAAGGCGGCGTCTAGGCGGCCAAGTCGGAGCCTAGGCGGCCAAGTCGGAGCTAATATAATTTTAAAAAAGTCAAAATCGTCGGAAGGTAAAAGCTTAGAAGCTCAGGTGAAGAAGGCCTTGTCGTCGTCCCTGCCGCTGACGTCCACCTGTGCTGCTGTCGCCTCCTCTACCGTTGTCGCTCGCCCATGCCGCCGTCGCCCACCGACCCAAGGCTTCAAAACGAAAATTAATACAGGCATACAATTATATGAAATTTCTGAATAATTTGTTGAAGCTTCTAGAGGAAGTTCTCTTCTCCAGCTGCGCTAGGCCAAATCTGAATGCGAGAATGACTAGGAAATGATTCAAAACCTAATTTTGTTGGGCCACAGGCCCACGCGCTTTTAAGCCTGGTGGTTTATATTGAGTTTTGGGCCATAGGTCCATATCTTTGTAAAATAATAATAAAAAAAAAGACAAACGCCTAGGCGCGACTAGGCGGGTCCAATCCGCCCGATTAGCGATTTCTGATTTTTACAACCTTGTTATATATCTTCATATTTTTGCATAAGTAATATAAAAAGACCTTTTCGTTGAGGAAACATATAATTTATATATTCACATTTTATATTTAAGAATAAAATCTAGATTTTATTACATATTCCTTGAAAAAGAATATTAGAATAAGACATCCTAAATAAAGGCTTAATTCAGTTTCCTAATAATTTTATTGGGATGGGCCAGAAAACAAAAGCCCAAAAAGGGTGTCGACCGGCGGAAGCCCAATCAACAATCCGAGTCAACTCATAACTCAACGCGCCAAAGAAACCATCTGAAATCTTAATCGAGAAGGAATATGGATGAACAGCAATATACTGTATACGTTTGAATAAGAAGGCGAAAATGACCCAATCAGCAATCAATAGACAATAAAATAAGATTCATGCTATTATTTTCGCACCACATATTTCGGCAAGTCTTTCTTCAAATTAGTTAGATAACTACAAATAATTATTATTACTTTCTTCGTGGTTCCAAATCAATTTTCCGCTCTGTTTCAAGAGTAGCTGTAAAACCCATACGGTGAATGTTGTTGATATATAGCAGTATTTCAATAAAAGGGTCTCCGATTTGAGGTGATTTCTTGAAAATTACGGGGTTCCCTTCTCATTTCTGTTTACTGAGGTTCAAGAATCACTGGATTCTGATTGTTTCGAGGAAATCGGCGTTTTCTTTTAAGGGGAATCTCTTTTGTGGGACTTTGTAAAATATTAGTAGAAATTAGTTAGTGAAGATGATGATCAGTTATCCAGGCCTCTCGAAATTGAAAACCAAGCCGGTAATTCTAATCTGCCTTCTCTTCAATTTTATTTAACTAGTCTTTCATTTTTTATTTTTTTTTTAATTATATCTTGCACTTTAAGATCATGGAGTTAGTATTGATTTGTTTGATTTTTGCTCATATATATTTGTGTTTAGGCCACCATATGCTGTATCTGATTAAGTGCATTGTATTTTACATTTCTTAGTTTTGTTTTGATGTAGATGATGTTTATACATTAATAATGGTGTGTGCACATACTAATTTGATTTATGGATCATTTACATTGTGAAACCTAAAGCTAAATAGCAATTCTATGGTAATTACATTGTGAATATAGTGCAGAATTTTGTGGGATTCTTTTCCATCATAATCATTGAAGCAAATGCCTTCAATTAGGGAATAGCTTTGTGACATTTATTTTACCCATATTTTTCTGCATAATGAGTTGGAAAACAATTATCTCTAGAATTCACAATTTTCTTGGGCACTGATATGTTGCAATTGCTAGGTTGTATATCAACATGTGGTTTTGGCTAGTGATTCAGGCACGCTTGAACAACTCAAAGAGTTGAGCTCCAAGCGCAAAGCAATCGAGGACTCTATTAACGAAAGCAGCTTCGTTACAGAGGCAATTGCAAGGGAAATGTCTGGAGGTTTAACATCTCGTTGTCAACAGGTTACAAATAGTTACTATTTTCAACAGCATATATCTCTACATTTTGCTAACTTTTGTAATTTGTTTATTTGTTGAGACTATCTCAGGATATTCAGAAGTTGGAAAACTATTTACCTTTGTTAAAGAACCTCATTCATCACATCAATTTGAATGAGAAAAATCGTCAAGTAGTTTATTGGGTTTCAGAGTTTAAAATAAGATGGAGCAGTGTGCTTTCTCCGTTACCTGCTTTCTACTTCCAAGGCCCAAAGTTCTATCAGATAAATAGCATGTATTTTGAGCTTGGGATGACCCTTTTCCTTTACGGTGCATTACTTCGTGAGCAGGCTCTTGAAGTTATATCATCAGGTAATCATCATCATTGCACAATATAATACCGATTTCCACAAGTGTATGTGGTAAAGCTTCTTCTTCATTACTGCAGATCTCGTGCAATCTGCCACCCTCTTCAGGAAAGCTGCTGGAGTGTATAGCTATTTAGCTGAGCACATTCTTGGTGATCTACATTGGACCCAAGAAAGACCGCCTGAAGCTACACCTACCGTGTGTTCTTCCATGAGCCTTATTTGCTTGGCAGATGCCCAGGTGCGTCCATACTACACAAATATCTGCTCGATTGTCTCCAATTTTCCTTAGCTTTTACTACGGAAGAATTATTGTGCATGTAATGTTTAGTGCCCAGTAAGTTGTTTTTGTTCTCTGTTTTATAATTTAAGCAGCTCATTTTAAATTTTATAGGCTGTAACTGCAAGGAAGGCTGAAGAGAATGGTAATAGAGGAGGGCTTTTAACGAAACTACACTGCGGAGTAAAAGACATTCTGGTTGAAGCTATTAATACATTGCAAACTTCAACCAAAGAATGCAAGGATACTTCACCTCACCTTCTGGTATGTCTGCACTTTGAATTGAATGAGTTAAGGGGCACTTGTTTTAAATTTTTCAATGGAAATGATAATGAGAATCATTGGATAATGAATTAAAAAGTTGGTGATTTTATACTGAAAAGCCTGTTACTGTGCAGGAATTCTTGTTAAGTTGCAAAATGTTGCATGAATTGATGAGTTACAGACACTTTGTACAAGGCCTAAAATCCGACGGTAAAATTGGCATGGCGATTGGTATTCTTCGTTGGGGTATTGAAAATGCAACAAAAGGCATGCCAAAAGAGGAGTCGTGGAGGTTAGTTTGTCAGCAAGTGGTTGATGAGTTAGCCGGATTGCTGCAGAAATACGAGCATGAGAACGAGTTTGTTTGGCATGAAAAAGTCCCTTTCGATGATCAGTTTCCTTTGCCTCCATCTACGAGAATTGTTAGTCTGATTCCTTATCAACCCCAAAAATGGGAAAGAACACTCATTTTCAAATTGTGAGAGTGCAAATTCTGTACAGTAGATAGCTTTTTTGGGGGGAAGAAGCTTTTTGTGGAGCTCTTGAAGCTTTTCTTACTACATTGTGATTCTGATATTTTTACATATCAACGTTTACAAGAAATATGGTATTTATCAGTGCCCTTTAAATAGGGATTGGTTTGATTCGATTTATTACTATGATTCTAGAAAAATCTCTGCTTAGATAGTGAAGTTATTACCCGGAACAAATTTTGGTTCATAATAATTAGTGATCTTAATTGGGCAATTTTTTTTTACAGTTTGGAGGAAAAAAAATTGTTTTGAGTTTACACATCATAGAATTCATCTTATTAAAAAATGAGTTTCCATTTAGAAAAACAGTAGGATCATATAATCTTGGTCTAAAAATCCCTGGGTATCCCTTGGAAAATTGCTGGAAAAATTAGATAATAGTATTACATACAATACCTTAATAGTAATAAATGTTATCACATATAGTATTATGTTAAATAATAATACTACATGAACAACAATATAAGTATTGTGTAGTACTCCATATTAATTGTTTCATTAAAAAGTACTACGTCCTTTTTTAATTAAGTGTCACTTTGCTCTTTTAATATTTTAAAATAAGTGTCATTTTACACTTTTTTTTTCTTTAATTTTAACAATTTTACCCTTATACATTATACTCGCTTCATTTTCTTTACCTTAATTTAAATTTTTTCCCTTTTGAATATAGTAATATAGCATAAATTATGGAACTTTAATTATTGTATACATGAATATCACCTACAATATTGGTCACATTCATTACTAAACATAAATTTAATATTAAAATTAGTTATTGTTAATGAATGGTAAAATGTTCCATAATTATATATGTTAACTTTGTTGAAAATTATTAAAATGACACTTAATTAAAAGTGGAGGGATGTTTCATTAAAATATATTAATTGTTTTACTATAAGGTATTAATGGTAAAACTTATTGGCAAAAACTTGTGTGAGGCCGTCTCATCGGATCTTTTAATCCATATTTTAAAATTTTAGGTAGCATAATCCTTTTTTTTTCAGATTTTTTATTTGTAAAAAAAGGTGATACTTAATATTTAATTATGATAATGTTTTTTAAAAAAGTGACTATCACTTTTTAGTTAAACATTATCACTTTATAATTAAATAATATCACTTTTTTTACATTAGGGTTAAAGGAGACCCGTCTCACAGATCTCATTTCGTGAGACGGTCTCACCCAATACTAACTCAAACTGGTTTACAGAATACCCCACACATACTCAAACTGGTTTACAGAATACCCCACACATGTATATACATAGTTACAAACACTTATATAGTTGTATAAAATATTATACAAATCAAGGTCTATGATCCTTTATGTGCTAGCTTCCTTGTGGTTAGGGGTGGCAATTTTCGACACGACATGATAGCACGATACGAATCCAACACGAAAATTGCGGGTTAGTGTTTGGTCTTATCGGGTTCGTGTCGTTATCGGGTCGACCTAATAACGACACGAAAATTTTGTGTCGGGTTCGTGTCAACCCGTTAAGCACGATAAAATTAACAAGTAACCCATTAACCTCATAACAACCCGTTAACCTGTTATTTACCTGATATGACATGACACGATAATGACACGTATCTGATAATAACACGATAATGACACAATAATTTTTTATATTTATATAAATATATTGTTTTTTATATATTTAATACAATTTTAAATTGATTTATTTTCTTATCGTGTCGTTATCGTGTTACGTGTCGTTATCGTGTCGTGTCACGTCGACACGAAAATTATCGTGTTGTTATCGTGTCGTGTCGACACAAAAATTATCGTGTTCGTGTCGTGTCGACACAGATCCTTATCGTGTCGTGTTCGTGTTTGGCCTTATCATGTCGTGTCGACACGAAACACGACACGATAGCACGATTTGTCAGCCTTACTTGTGGCCATGGGAGAAGCAGACTCTTCTACACTTTTACTTTCGAAGTTTTTCAGTCTCCAATCCTTGCCTTGTTGACGGTTTTTATTAAAGATTTTTCTACGGTGGTTGTCCAGACTTTTCATTCCATCTCTATTAAAGAATTTTAGTTTCTTGCTTCAATTAAATCTTATTTTTGTTTTGTGTATTTTTATTCTATTCTCCATGTCTTTAAATCTAGTTTATTTTTAGTAACACAAATTTCTTAATACAATTTATTTGTATTTATATAATAACACAATTTTTAATGTCTTATATGTATAACTATAATAACAAGTATGTTATGTAAGGACAAATAGATGTTTGATATTACAATAATACATATTTGTTATTATATATATTTATCCTTATATTTTTTTTGGGGGGAGCGGGGTCGGCTTGTGTTACAGAAGGTAGAGATAATCACTGGGGGTATGTTACTCCTGTTATGCCAACGACTACTCCACTTTAATCTCGTAAATGGTAGAGTTCGTGTCTAGCTGGGTCAGATAATGTGCTTTCTGAAGATCGTTTCTTGGATGGTGCTCGAATTTGCACACTACAAATTCATTAGCCAGTGACAAGATATTTCTTATCACCCCCATTCTAAAGCCCCTACAGATCTCAATTTTTGTGTACAATAATATATTTATCCTTATATTAATACATACTTATGAGAGTTTTTTTTTTTTTTAAATCGTTTAACACAATTTAACCCACAAAAAAATTCGCCTATTTTTTATTTGGGAGATTGAATTTTTTAAACTAATATTTCATACGCAATGTTTCATGGAAATGTGTCTTATATATATGCCTCATTTTCGACTTTTAATTTGTTTTGGAAAAAAAATATCACGGTTGTTATTAAACTTCGAAGAGTTTGTATATCATAATATCAATGGGTGGGTCATATGATAGAAATCTAGCATATAGGGAAGGGCCCGATTATTTGCACCTCCGACTTGGTTGTCTGCACTTCCACGATTGATCCACTTCTACTAAAATTTGATTAGGATATATGCATGACTTGTCTCGTTTTTCAACACTTTTTAAAGCACTTTACAATACGATCCCCACAAGCGTATGGGTTCGATTGTAGTACGCAAGTACGACCAAGTAGATTTTCGTTCCAAGGACCTAATTGAGTGAAAGTGAATCCCTAAAGTTATAAGTTTTCATGCTATTGTAGTAACTAAACGTGTTTGTTGGATTTTTTCAGGAATTAAAACACAAGTATTAAACTAAATTAACTAAGATAAACAAGAAATAGACAAAAGTAATAATAAGCTATCTAACTTTCGAGAGAAAGTGCAAGAGAATGGTATTGCCTCGGGTGTTTCCGTTTTGTGGGTAATTCAATGAGTTAACGAACTAATTGCATGAATTAAACTATGGTTTTGGATTAAGCTAAAGGCTATCACTCGTGTGTGTAGACCAATCCCTTGTGAGGCTTAGGTGAATATGTGCATCGATTAGCAATTATATAGTCTAATCAATACCATAAGCTCCTAAGATAGTGTCTCATAAACACGTTCAACACGGTTACTAATGTTTATGAGACGCCCTCTCACTAATCTAATAGACGACCTCTAATCGACTAGTGTCTAGTGTCGTCGATCTAAGCAATCAACCCCCGGTCGGTGTAGCTAATTACTATGTTAATTCTAATCGATTAATTCAAACTCATACATACACTCTTAATCATGCAACCCAATACGGTCGTTGAAGTCGACAAAACTAACAATGCTAGCTAATAGGGTGAATTAATGAATTGAATCATGGAAATTACAACACTAGAAACATATACACCCAATTCCTAAGCTAATCATGCAATCAATCCATAATTACACTAAACACCCATCAAAACATTCACACCCAAGGCAATAAGAGCTTAGCCCATGGTTCTAGAATAGAATCTCATGGCTACAACAACAAATAACATCAAATTCATAATAAAATAACAATAGAATGGAGAAATTAAGAAAATACCAAATTGAATTGCAAAATAGAGTAATATCACCTTGATCATGAAAATATAGCTACAAAACGATGTAATAGACGATGCCCGATGATAATCGTAGCTTGATTTGAAGTAAAAACCACTATTCTATCTAATCTAATGAAGAAATTAAACAAAAAATTAAAAACACTACTAACTATGTGTTTGTGTGTGAGGAAAGCTTGTAAAAGGAGTAAGACTCCTTTTTAAAACTCAAATTTGGTCTATTTATAGTTGGGGTAGAAGTCTTGAATTAATTTTGCAATTAGGCCCTTGAAATATGGAGAAAATGGGCCAAAAACCCCGAAAATGGGTCCACCCGACCGGGTGGGTAAGTGGCGTGGCCGGGCAGACCAGTTGGGTGTGCGAAATGGGCTGGAACAGGTGGCCCGGCCGGGCGGAACTTTCGTAAGTTGAAATTTGCAAAAATATGCGCAGTGGGTGAACTTAACAAAAAGTTGGGTGCAGATACTGGCCCGGTCGGGCGGGCGGGTCGGCCCGGTCGGGCGGATACTTCGGCCCAACTTCATCCTCCGTCTTCATCCCTTCATATCTCGAGCTTCCGACCTCCGATTGACTTGATTCTTTTTTCCATTCCACTCCATTTTTCGAGACGAATCCAATGGTGCAATCTTCTCTTCAGTCCAGTGAGTGAAAATGATGATTGGACACTCATTTTTACGATTTTAATGCCTAATTCACATCGTATTCCTACAAAACGAGCTCAAACACCTTTCTCAATCAAATCAAGCATATTAGTGTGAAAATGCATGAAAATCCCTCAAATTTTATCACTAAAACACATGAAATCTTATGCTATTTACAACCGAATCACCCCCCCAAACTTACATTGTTGCTCGTCCCCGAGTAACAAAAGAATTAAAACAAGAGGTTGTACGATTGCAAATAGATGATCAATGAAAGATTCCACGTATCAAATGACATGAAATGAATTCTTTTTCCATACATTCTCAAAATGATCACAAGTTCACTATTGAAAATCCAACTAATTACCCACACATGCTCAACATACCACAACAAGTGATGGTGATGACAATATCAAAATGTTCAAGTTCAACTCACAAGATATAGTGTTTCTCTCAAACACTCAAACAAATTAAGGACAATAAGCACTCATCAATCAAATCATGCATTGCACTTTTCCATAAGCTTGCCCAAGCCCTACCATCTTTCCACCACAAACATGTTCAATTATGAGATCAATAGGTCTTAACCAAGGACGTAACATTGACTCTTTGGACGGGGTATGATGAATATTGAAGAAGTGACTCGTCTAGTGGAGAACGAAAGTTGTTATTCAACAATTCAAGCTCGTGCTCTTAAGGTTTACAACCTTCATTCTCACGTTTCATATAAGTTTCTCAAATGCATTCATCTCCTCATCTTTTTCTAGCCAAGTTATTTTCTTTTCAAGCTCTTGGGGCTCATTGTCCCTCTTTTCTTTCTCAATTTTTCTATTCACTTCCATCTTTTTCTTTCTTTTCACAACCTTGCCAATTTTTCTCTTCAAACCAAATGCACTAAAGCACATGTTTTACCACTTTCTTTTTATTCTCCACTAGATCTGGATATCAAAGGCTCAAAAGGATAAATGGTTAAACATTATAGGTTGCCAAGAAAATGGGAAATCAAGCTCAAACGGGCTAACTACGGAAAATTACTTTGGTTATTGGGAAAAAATTGGCTAAGTGACTTGTAGTACGAAAGATGGCCTACATCATATCTCAAAGTATCACACAAGCATGATCTCAAGCAAGAATTTGGGCAAGTTCTAGAAAAGCAAGCAATGAATTGATCCACTCAAAAATGAAATAAACCGGATTAATGCTAGGTTCAAAGCTCAACTCTCACCGATTCATTCAAGACTCAAACATTCATCAATCATCACCACACATAACTCATTGTGCATGCAAAACATTCATAGGCAACAAGATGACAACAACACAGACAAGATGATTCATTCCAATCATGTACACATTCAAGGAATCAAATTCACAACAAATCATTATCAAATGTGTATCAATGATCACTAAAGCTCAAATTGCGCACACACACAAAAGTATACATTGGTGTCAATAGAAAATGTAAAAACGAACATACCCCCCCAAACTTTTTCATTGCTAAGCAATGAAAAGTTTGGAAAAATAGTTTTGCAATGATATTGACACCAAGTGTTATCCATACAAATCTACACACATGGGCCACTATCCCAACAATTAAAAACAAGAGTAGCTAAGCAATCAATGTCATGAACAAGAATATAAATTCCACTACCCCCCCAAACTTAGTAATTGTTATGCAATTCCTAAGTTTGGAGTGGGCGTACCTCTTATGATTGCTATAGCTACACCTTCTTCGAAGCTCAAAGTTCCACTTTCGATCTCCAATCGTCCATTCGATCCAAGCTTCTCCAACTAACATCAAAAATCACAAACACATCAAACTAAACTAACAAAACATAAAAAATGAACAAGAAATGAAAGAAAGAAAGTAAAAATGGGTTGCCTTCCATTTAGCGCTAGGTTTAACGTCCTTTGCCAGACAGAAATAAAAGAACTCATCGGAAAGGCCATGGATATCGATCCTCCTTCCCATTGTATTTCAACCTTTGAGCTTCAAATTCAAGGAGGCTCTTATGAATTGAAGACCAATCATCCACATTTTTCTTCCATGGTTTCAACAATGAATATTCTTCTTGCTCCTTCCACTCCACCTCTTTCCATTTCTTTCCTCTTTGTCCAAGAATATCGACCAAACACTTCTCAAGCTCTTTTTTTGAATAAAAATGATCAAGAGGTAAAATGAAATCAATAGAAGCATTAATATCAAATGAAGAATAAATTGAAGAGTTTAAAAGTTTAGGAATGCTCATTTCGCTCTTCAACTCGTCTTTTGACGCTTCTTGATTTTCATGTTCCTTGTTGCTCATATCCATTAAAGGACATTTATCTTCATCTCCTTTGACAATGAGCTTGGCATCTTCACTCTCCTCACTTGAGTTCTCCTCTTCTTGCATTTTTTTCACGGCAATGGCCAATTGTCCAAGTTGGAATTCCATCGATTTTGGATTACTAACAAGTTGAGCAAGGATGGAGTCGGTTGCTTCGAATTTCTTCTCACTTGCCTCCAACCTTTTTTCACTTGCATCCAACTTTTTCAACAATAGTGCAAGAAGCACTTTTGTAGTATCACTTTCTTCATTGTTTGGTGGCGAATGAGCATTGCTTTCCCACTCTTGAGATTGACAAGGAGAAGGAACTTGTTGCATTTGATAATTGTCAAACCAAGGTTCCTCCATAGGTGGAGGAGGAGGTGGACGATACAACTCTTCCGGTGGTGGGGGAGGATATGGATATGGAGGATAAGGGTGTTGCGGTGGAAGGTATTGATGTGGTGGAGGTGGTGGGAAGTAGGCTTGTGGTTGAGTTGGGTAAGGATAAGGATAATATCCTTGAGAAGGGGGAGGTGGTGCTTCTTCATTCTTCCAATCTCGATAATAGGAGGGAACTTGTTGCATTTGATAATTATAATCAAAGTTCCTCCAACCATCGTAGCTCATATCTCCATGTTGTGGAGGATAAACCATACCATTTTGATCATAGCATTGATTCCATGGGTATTGGTTGTATCCATCCATCGAGGCGATGAAGTTCACACCTACACAAAAACAAGTATCAAAGCCCACAAAGAGAAACGAAAAACAAAATAACGAAAAAGAAATGCTACTATCAATAACACTCAACAAACTCTAAGTTTCACAAATAACACTCGCTTAGATCCCTGGCAGCGGCGCCATTGACATATATCGTTTTTCAACACTTTTTAAAGCACTTTACAATACGATCCCCACAAGCGTATGGGTTCGATTGTAGTACGCAAGTACGACCAAGTAGATTTTCGTTCCAAGGACCTAATTGAGTGAAAGTGAATCCCTAAAGTTATAAGTTTTCATGCAATTGTAGTAACTAAACGTGTTTGTTGGATTTTCGGAAATTAAAACACAAGTATTAAACTAAATTAACTAAGATAAATAAGAAATAGACAAAAGTAATAATAAACTATCTAACTTTCGAGAGAAAGTGCAAGAGAAGGGTATTGCCTCGGGTGTTTCCGTTTTGTGGGTAATTCAATGAGTTAACGAACCAATTGCATGAATTAAACTATGGTTTTGGATTAAGCTAAAGGCTATCACTCGTGTGTGTAGACCAATCCCTTGTGAGGCTTAGGTGAACACGTGCATCGATTAACAATTATATAGTCTAATCAATACCATAAGCTCCTAAGATAGTGTCTCATAAACACGTTCAACACGGTTACTAATGTTTATGAGACGCCCTCTCACTAATCTAATAGACGACCTCTAATCGACTAGTGTCTAGTGTCGTCGATCTAAGCAATCAACCCCCGGTCGGTGTAGCTAATTACTATGTTAATTCTAATCGATTAATTCAAGCTCATACACACACTCTTAATCATGCAACCCAATACGGTCGTTGAAGTCGACAAAACTAACAATGCTAGCTAATAGGGTGAATTAATCAATTGAATCATGGAAATTACAACACTAGAAACATATACACCCAATTCCTAAGCTAATCATGCAATCAATCCATAATTACACTAAACACCCATCAAAACATTCACACCCAAGGCAATAAGAGCTTAGCCCATGGTTCTAGAATAGAATCTCATGGCTACAACAACAAATAACATCAAATTCATAATAAAATAGCAATAGAATGGAGAAATTAAGAAAATACCAAATTGAATTGCAAAATAGAGTAATATCACCTTGATCATGAAAATATAGCTACAAAACGATGTAATAGACGATGCCCGATGATAATCGTAGCTTGATTTGAAGTAAAAACCACTATTCTATCTAATCTAATGAAGAAATTAAACTAAAAATTAAAAACACTACTAACTATGTGTTTGTGTGTGAGGAAAGCTTGTAAAAGGAGTAAGACTCCTTTTTAAAACTCAAATTTGGTCTATTTATAGTTGGGGTAGAAGTTTTGAATTAATTTTGCAATTAGGCCCTTGAAATATGGAGAAAATGGGCCAAAAACCCCGAAAATGGGTCCACCCGGCCGGGTGGGTAAGTGGCGTGGCCGGACGGGCCAGTTGGGTGTGCGAAATGGGCTGGAACAGGTGGCCCGGCCGGGCGGGAAAAGTGGCCCGGCCGGGCGGAACTTTCGTAAGTTGAAATTTGCAAAAATATGCGCAGTGGGTGAACTTAACAAAACGTTGGGTGCAGATACTGGCCCGGTCGGTCGGGCGGATACTTCGGCCCAACTTCATCCTCCGTCTTCATCCCTTCATATCTCGAGTTTCCGACCTTCGATTGACTTGATTCTTTTTTCCATTCCACTCCATTTTTCGAGACGAATCCAATGGTGCAATCCTCTCTTCAGTCCAGTGAGTGAAAATGATGATTGGACACTCATTTTTACGATTTTAATGCCTAATTCACATCGTATTCCTACAAAACGAGCTCAAACACCTTTCTCAATCAAATCAAGCATATTAGTGTGAAAATGCATGAAAATCCCTCAAATTTTATCACTAAAACACATGAAATCTTATGCTATTTACAACCGAATCAATGCACTCTCTCAAATTGTTCTAAATATCATTTTCTCTATAAAATGTATTTACTAACCACACCGACATCGCCCCACCCACCCACTTGCCCTTTTTTTTTGTTGACCGTCCCTATCCCCCTCGTCGTCGCCGCCCGACCCAAGACGTTGGCCGCCTTACCCTATCCAAGTCAACCGATAGTGCAACAAGTTGGCCTTTCTTCCATCTTTCTTCTACTTTTTTCTGGAGTTTTTTTTCAACAATTCTAGGTCGACCATATATACTCTCGTCCACAAATTATTGTCAACGAGAATGTATATGGTCGACGTAAAATTGTCGATTTTTTTTTTAAAAAATTAATTTTTTTTCGATAAATCCATGTCGACCATATTCACTCCTGTCGAAAACAATTTATCGACAAGAGTGTATATGATCGACACTGGTTTATCGAAATTTCTAAATTTTTTTTTTTTTGAGATTTTTCTAAGTTTTTTTTTTTTTTTTCGAATTATTATTATTATTTGTGAAGTTGGGCACCGTAAAATTAATAGTGATATTTTATTTAAAGAGTATTTTAATTTTTTTACCTTATTATTAAATTAATAAATTAAAAAGGGGGAGTGCAGTTAAACAAGTGGACGTGCAAATATTCAGTCCCTTTAGGAATTAGGAAATGAATAAGTAAATCTAAAGTCTCGTTTTTTTTTTTTTGAATTACATTAAATACTCATCCTTTTTTTCCCTTCCCATGACTCGAACCCAAAATCTAAAGCCTAGGTAGTGGTGCTCTAACCACTTGAATTATTCAACTTCGTCATCTAAAATCTTGTCTAAGTAGCATTATTGGGCCTTGATAAATATTGGCCAGTTAATGCTAGCACATATGACATATCATCTTAAATTCATGAATTATTACAATTGAAATAATTTCTTTCAATGCCCGTTTTTTAATGCAATTTTTTTTTTTTGAGGATAATTTTTTAATGCAATTGGATGTATACATATAATTGAATTTTAAGTTATTTAAATATATTTTTAATTGTTCAATTGAATTTTTTAATCGACACATTATAATTAAATTAAAATTGTAACTCAATTATATCTTGTAATTGAATTGCAATTTAAGTAAATAAGCAATGATTGAAGACATAGATAAAGCAGTGTGAATAATATTATTTTTAAAAAAGTAAAATGAAAATAATAAATAAAAAATAACAAATAAATGAGAATAATAAAATTGAACGAAAGAGATATATGAAAATAGATCAAATTTATTAGTTGAAGTATTGTCTCTCAAGATAGGAAGTGATATGGTCCCGCTCAAAATCTCATACTCCTTTAAATTTCACATTTTATCATGTTTGTTCGTTCGTATATAAATTTTTCATACTATTTTTTATAAATATTTTTTATTCTTTCACTTCACTTTATATCTTATTTTATTTCTTTATCTATTTTTTTTATCAATCTCATCACTTGTACTATATCTATTATGGGTTATAAACTAATAAGGTCATTTCACTACTAGTTTTTTCTAATAAAACCTACACCATAAATTCTTGTCTAATAGAGTCAAAATTAAAAATCTTAGACAACTTTACCCTTTTACTAATTTGACACAATTCGAAATATTTAATTCAAATTACAGGGTCAACTAATTACCATAATTATAGATTAAGAGATTCTCGAAAAAGCGAGATTTAAGCACCTTCCAAATTTTTAAAAAATTCATAAATAGTAGGTATTCTAATTAATGCGTTTCACTTGCTTAGCTTCGAGAATTCTGCAGAATATTGATTTTGTTCCAACGATTGTTCATCGTTATCTGCATTTTCCGGCGACTAGTACTTCGATTCACTGCATCAGGTATGAGATCATCTGCATGTTGTTCATACATTTGATAAGTAGCAAACAAAATGGTTGAAAAAGTAAATAATCATCCAAGTTTACATAAGAATACTAAAAAAAAATATAGCATTAACTAAATCTTATATAAAGTTCTCCATCACCCCAAACTTCTCGAGAACGATCCGGACAATGCACGAAGTTTTACATATGTATCCGGTATGTCTGTGCATATGCACACTACATATGCACAGATATGTGCATAGAACGTTGTTCGTACATTTGATAGGTAGAAAATAAAGGGTTGACTAGTAATTCATCATCCAAGTTTACATAAGAAAACTAAATAAAATATAGCATTACCCTTAATATTATATGAAGTTCTCCCTCACCCCAAACTTCTGTAGCCCAATCCACACAATGCATAGGGAGTTGAATATGTAAACGATATGCATACTCGGTGCCTACTACATATGCATTGTAATAGGCATATATATACACACTCGGTAACATACCACAATATTTGGTGCCATTATGAACGCATATGGCATATATACTGCAAGTGCATGATAAATGTCACTGCTGTATTTGGTGCATATTCATAATATTTGATTATGGAGAAATTTCAGGTTACAGAGTACCTCGATTAACACGAAAGGGTACGAGACTCTGTTGAATCTGGTTGAAAATACATCGAGCGATAGTTTCGATCTGTATTACGGTCTTTTCATGTATAATAAGAATGCCATGGAGGAATTGGAGAGATTGGATTTGGCATTTGAATCGTTGAATAAGGAGCTGTTTGGGCA
This sequence comes from Galeopsis tetrahit, assembly GCA_963675135.1. NCBI lineage: Eukaryota > Viridiplantae > Streptophyta > Magnoliopsida > Lamiales > Lamiaceae > Galeopsis > Galeopsis tetrahit. Next base: position 65,915,185 of record OY776122.1, on the reverse strand, counting down.
TTTACACGAAGTTTTGAGGAAGCAGTTGTTTGGGAAGGCAGAGGGTGGAGGTTTTCGGAGGCCGATGCTTGCGAAATTGCCGAAAAACGAGACTCCATTGTTGCCGTCGCAAGCAGAGTCGTTGAGCAACAACAAGAATGGAACTCCATTGTTGTCATCTCAATCAGGGTCGAACTTCGGCGGCATTTCGAATTTCAAAACTCGTGTTTGGATCGATTCTGCAGAAGCTTTCGAAATCAAAAATTGGAAATTCACAGAATTGAGGAATTGAATGAAATGCGATAATTGTGGCAATAATAACTATTTGAATTAATATCAAATTCTGTAACCTAATATTGATAAATTAAATGAAACACAAAATTTTTGCCAAGACTAAATATCTGATATAGTAGCTTTTTCGAAAATTTAAACCAATTTGAATGAATAAGGGTAATTATGGTTTTTTGAATCCAAAATGAAGCAAATAGACAAACTTTTAAGTAGTTGTTGCAATTTGTTGAATGTGTGGTGATAATGACTCTATTGGTAAATAATCTCATCTATTATTTAATTATTTTTCTTAATTTTTATGCCAAAAAGTAATGAAAATTTTATAGACGGACGAAGTACTCCCTCCGTCTATAAGTGTTACGTTACTTTTTGGCACAAAGATTAAGAAAAGTGATTAAATAATAGATATAATACAAGTGATGTGATTGAGAGAGGAGAGAGATAGAGAGAAAAAGTAAGATATAAAGTGAAGTGTAAAAAAAGTACTTACCAAAAAAGGTGTGGAAAGCTTATAGGCGGACGAACCAAAATGGTAAAATGGAAAGCTTATAGGCGGACGGAAGGAGTATAAAATAGAGTAGGATTAAGCATCTCACTTACCTATAAAATATGTTAAATTAAGAAAATTTCTAAAAATTAGTGTGTTAGCAAGCAAATGATTTATCATAAGGCTACAATAAGCTACACTACAAGAAAACTGCAATTTAGCCGCGAAAAAAATTGTCGCTAATTCTAATATTTTTGTCGCTAAGGTGAGTTAGCGATGAAATAAATTTGTCGCAGAATTTGTTGCTATATACCCGTCGCTAACGTATTTGTGACAAAAAAAAGGAATTTTGTCGCAAATATTAGCGATGAAAATTTGAGTTTCATCGCAAAATATTAGCGACGAAAATATGAATTTCATCGCAAAATGTTTGCGAGGAAAATCAAACATTTGTCACAAACACGTTAGCGACGGGTGTATAGCAACAAATCCTACGGCAAAATTATTTCAACGCTAACTTACATTAGCGACGAAAATATTAGAATTAGCGACAATATTTTTTCGTGTCTAAAATAATAGCTCCTCACTTCGTTACTAATTTTTTGCGATAAATATTTTAATTTCGTTGCAAATGTTAGCGATGAAACCCATATTTTTTGTCGTTAATATTTGGCTATGGATATCCGATTTTCGAACTGTTTCTCTAAACCCACTTACGCACTCGACCAACCCGACCCGCACCCACACCCAACCCGACCCACACCCAACCGACCCACACCCAACCCAACCCCACCCACACCCGCACCCAACCCGCATACCCCTCCCCATTTTATTTAAATGACTATTTATTTGATCTTTGTGGGAATCGATCCCGGGTGGATGGGCACCCATAGTTGGGTGCCCACCACTCGGGCAGACAACTCTTTAGTTCAGTTTTTAATATTAATTATATATGTATTCAATTGTTACTAATTTAGTTAATTTTACTCATTTAATTAATTTATTTCACATATATTAATTACTTAATTTTTTAACTTGTAACAATTATATATATATATATATATATATATTGTAATTTTTAAAACAATTTCAATTGTATGGTACTTTAACAATTCCAAAAAAATAATAAATATTACATCCATTCATCATCATCTCATCTATATGTCCAGTTTCATTTGCATCTTCATATTTATAAATATTTTTATAAACATTCAAACTGATTTATATAAGACACAAAATTTTGGAGAATTATTAAATATTTAAACCGATTTTCTAGATTTAATATGCATATTTGAAGTAGTACTCTTCCCTCATGCTCAGTAGAAACAACAACAAATAATTAATGAAATCAAGAAAACAGAAAAATATAAAACAAATTATATATAATGAAATCAAGAAATTATACCCCAAAATAAATCAAACAAAAAACTTAATATGTCAAATTAATGAGTGTAAATGAAATTATATTGATCCTATTATTTCAAACATGATAGTGTTAGAATCGTCTCTATTGTTTCACAATGTGCATGCACTCAAACTTTTTTCCTTTATTATGTTTAAACGACACCCATTTTTAATTCATGAGAATTAAACATGAAATTTTATATTTCATCACTAAAATATTAGAGACAAAATATAATTTTTATTATTGTTCTGATTATTAACAATAAAATATTATTTTGCTAATAAGGTAATGAAATATTTTAATTTTCTCGCAAATATTAAATCCAAAAAATTAGTCATACAAATTTCAACTTTGTCGCTAAAATATTAGAGACGAAATATAATTTTCATTGTTGTTCTGATTATTAACAACAAAATGAAGTAATTTGTTGCTAGTATAGCGATGAAATATTGTAATTTCATCGCAAAAATTAATTTCAATAAATTAGCAACGAAAATTTCTATTTCATCGCAAAATATTAGTGACGAAATATAATTTTCATTGTTGTTCTGATTATTAACAACAAAATGAAGCAATTTGTTGCTAATATAGCGATGACATATATAAATTTTGTTGCAAAAATTAATTTCAAGAAATTAGCCACGAATTTTTTTATTTCATTGCAAAATATTAGCGACAAAATATAATTTTCATTGATGTTTTGATTATTAACAACAAAATGAAGCAATTTGTTGCTAATATAGCGATGAAATATATAAATTTTATTGCAAAAATTAATTTAAAGTAATTAGTCACGAAAATTTCTATTTCATCGCAAAATATTGGCGATGAAATATAATTTTCATTGTTGTTCTAATTACTAACAACAAAATGAAGCAAATTGTTGCTAATATAGCGATGAAATATATAAATTTTGTTGCAAAAATTAATTTCAAGAAATTAGCCACGAAAATTTCTATTTCATCGCAAAGTATTAGCGATGAAATATAATTTTCATTGTTGTTTTGATTATTAACAAAAAAATGAATAAATTTTTTGCTAATATAGCGATAAAATATATAAATTTTGCTGCAAATATTAAATCTAAAAATTTAGCGACGAAAATTTCTATTTCGTTGCAAAATATTAGCGACGAAATATAATTTTCATTGCTATTTTGATTATTAACAACGAAATGAAGCAATTTTCTGCTAATATAGCGATGAAATATATAAATTTTGTTGTAAATATTAAATCTAAGAATTTAGCGACGAATTTTTTTATTTCGTTGCTAAAAATTGATTTTAGCGATGAAATTTAGATTTGTCGCAAAATTTTCATCGCTATTCCCCCTATTTCTTGTAGTGCTACTATGAAATAAAAATATAACGCAAGGACAATAATAGCGCACACCTAATTTTTTCGACGAATTCGCATGAACAAAATAAATATTTGCTATAAAATCAAAATATGTTATTAAAAAATCAGAACTATGCTAGTTCAAGGGCAATTTGTGTTACAATAAGTTTTTACCCATTGTCCTTATAGTACATTTTGGTCTTGTAATCAGGGACGGGCCGACGTTAGGGTTAATTGCAAATTAAATCACCACCTTTCGTTCATTTGCAATTTAATCTAAACATTTTAATAATTGCAAATAAATCACTAACTTTACATATTGTTACAAATTAAAATTCTTGACAAACTTATTTGTGTCTGAATCAGACGTTTTAAAATTAGACCAAATTTAAAAAATAATGTTGTGTCAGCAATAAGTTTAAATTACGTTAAATTCGGGCACAAACTTATTTGTCAAAAAGTTTAATTTGCAACAATATGTAAAGTTGATGATTTATTTGCAATTATTGAAAGGCTTATATAAAAATGGGTTAATTCTAAATAAATACACCATCTTTAGTCTCAATATCAATTTAATCACGACCTTTACAATTTTTTTTTAAAACCCCAACCTTTCATCGTGTTGCAATTAGATACATATTTTTTTTCTCCGGTCAACAATTGATGATGTGGCTTGCCGTAGCTCGCCACGTCATATTACACATATTTTTTTATTTTCCCTATAAAGATTACACTTTATAAAAATATAAAATTTTATAAAAATAAAAATAAAATTGTATGCGTCTCCTCCGCTTCTCAAACTAGTTTTCTTTTACCATTCTCAAACTAAATCAAGTTATTTTCTCCTAAATCAAGTGGAAAACTAGTTTGAGAAGCGGAGGAGACACTGCAATTTTATTTTTATAAAATTTTATATTTTTATAAAGTGTAATCTTTATAGGAAAAAATAAAAAAAATATGTGTAATATGACGTGGCGAGCTCCGGCAAGCCACATCATCAATTGTTGACCGGAGAAAAAAAAACGTGTATTTAATTGCAACACGATGAAAGGTTGGGGTTTTAAAAAAAAATCGTAAAGGTCGTGATTAAATTGATATTGAGATGAAATGTGGTGTATTTATTTGGAATTAACCCTATTAAATTTAATATTTTTGATAAAATAAAAAATTAAATTAAGTAAAATTATTAATAAATTATTTTAATAGTAAATTTATTGTAAAAATTGTCTCCAAAATGAATTTTTATTGCACTTTTGATACTTATATATAAAAAGTGATTATTTTGTAAGTGTTTTAATTATAAAATCAATCTTAAAATAATTACATTTTACATGTTTAAAACTATTATTGATAAAAATACGATCATTTTTGTATTACTTTAATATTTTTAAAACACGTTTACAAAGTAACACATGTAATAGTATAAATAAATAAAAAAACTTAACCCTTCAAAAAAGAATTTAAAGAAAATATAAATGATAGTTTAATTTGTTAATTTTACATCACATTAAAAAAAATTGTTGTTCATAATTTGAGTGTTTATTTTTTTAATTATCAATATTTCACGACACAATGCAACAACAATATATATATTATTTTTGCAACTCAATGCCATCATTTCTAATGTATTTTGTTGTAAATTAATATATATGTATAATTAAATAATATATGTTATTATTTTGGTTCATTAAATTTTTTTTGTAATTATTCACTTTTTGATACAAAATCCAACTTCTCCCCACAATTTAATACAACCACTTTTAAATGTGAAATGTTTGTTTGTAAATGTGAAATGTGAAATGTGAATGTGAAATATTTGGTGTAAATGTGAAATGTTTGTTTGTAAATGTGAAATGTACTAGAAAGTGATTTCCCCCCTTTTTTTGGGTCTCCCGTACCTTAATTCCTGGGTCCGCGCGCCCCTGCTTGTATAATAACATATTTTAGTTTTGTAGTAAGACAATATCTGAAGTTGAAAATTGTAGTATTAATTTTAATTAAGTTTGACCCGAGAATTTTTGTCCCAATTAACTTTAATTAACTATATTTCGTGTATTTAATATTTCAATGAGTAAGTCTTGCATAAGACCATTTCATGGTAAACAAAATATAATTTGTACATGATGCTTTAATATTTTAAAAAAAATAAATGTTTATTTGTGTTACCATGAGATCTTCTCATGCAAGTTTTTGTCACATTTCAATTTTGTATAAATATATATTTTTTAATCTTTTATATATGTAGCAATAATTAATAAAGTTATATTTTTTTTCCCCTTTAAGATGTCTTTTTTTTTTCTTTATTGATTTACAACCGAATAAAGTTTCTTGTATTTGAAATTCACAATCTAATAAAATTTCTTGTTTGAAACGTGTGAAAATTTGGAAGTACACTGATATACAAAGCTTGATATATATAGCATTTGATTTTTTTTTTTATTCTTTCTTTTCAGTACTTTATGTATCACTTTTTATGCAATGAGTATGTTTTACTCGTACATATATTGCATGATGAATTCATGGCCATTAGAGACATCCAATTGTTGTGATAATTAGGAATCTTCAATTCTCATGATTAATTAGATTATATTAATTTAATTATACCCACAAGCTTATATTGCTGCTTCCGAGTGGGTCCAAATTAACAATGTAGTAATAGACATCATATCACCCATTAATACAACACAGCTACGGAATCTAGCTTATATTAAAACTGGTTAACCCTAGCTTGTAACAAAAAGTTGGCAAATACTCTTCCAATTTTGCATCTACAAATGTACGTCACATAAAATTAAATTTGATCTTTTCAAAAAAAAAAAAAAGTAAATAGTCCACTATATATATAAGAATAGGACAACTAATTAATTGCCCAATTATATTGCATATATAGTTATAAACATTTGAATTTAATTAGCATGTATGCATTAATATAAATGAGCTGGCATGCATCTTCAAAATTGTATAGAATGTGACAAATAAATAATAATAATATAAAAGTTTGATGATTCAATTGTAAGCGACAAACGTGTTATTTTCCACACCAAAATAAAGGTACTATGCATACCCATCATTTGAGGGGATATTCCAGAATATCCTTATAATACCTATCACTATTTTATCTTATCATTATATATATTTCAATATTATTTATGAGGTTGAACCAACAAGAATGTGCTGGATTTAAGTTAGATGATATGTAATTATCTAAAATATATATTAGTTAGGAGAAGTGAAGTTTAGTCAATTTATATTAATATCCTAACCGACTTGGTATAAATAGAATAGCAGTCTGCGTTTAATTTATTTTTGTCCGTACCTTATCAATTGTAACATTGACCCTTGGGTAATGCAAGAGACATTTGTCCCTACTTGCACTCCAAAGGCCAATTTCACTTAAGTTTAACCCCTCACGTTTCAGTCTCCATTTTAAATAAATGTAATATACTCTATAAAAGATTATTTATTGCTGTATACCAAAGTTTGTAGCCTATCTTCGTACTACTAATTCAGATTAATTTGTTTGAAAGTCTGCTTTCTAATTTGGGAAAACTGAATTTTATTTGGTTTTTTCTACATTGGGAAGGGAAGCCTCCTAAACCACAAAATAAATAAATAAATGTAAAGATACATTTTTTGCAGTGAAAAGAACGACAATAGATGGCCACTTTCTGAAAATACGCACTAAATAAATTAAATCTAAAGGACTGCATTCTGAGAATAATATTGAAAATAACAACCTATATTATTAAATTAGTACGTTATATAAATATGTATACATTTAGGACTTTGAAAAACAAAAATAAGTCTATATATATGGGATGGAGGCGGATGTACAAAAAATGCATATTTTATTACCTTTATTTTGAATTGATTTAATTAGACACATTACAAAACTGTATAATATATAGAGTTGTATGTATTTATTATACGAACTACCTATATGAAAGAATTTACTTTCATCTAATAAATGTCTAAAATTTACTCCCTCCTATCCTTTTTAATTGTCGTTTTAGATTTTTTAGAATTAGCAATTTAATTGTCGTTTTATAAATTTATCTCTAATATACCCTTTTATTTCCTTAATTAGGTAATTAATTGATAAGAATAAGTCATCCATCATTCCCACAAAATCAGGCATGCACCAATTAAATTAACAGCCATTCATTCATTTATTAAGGGCATATTAGGAAAATAGTTTATTTCTTAATATGTGTGTGGAGCTACAGGACGTCAATTAAAAAGAATAGGAGGGAGTATAATATATTGATTGTTCTAACATTTTCCCTCTATGATTGTGCACTTGGGCTTTAACACCATGAGTGAAATTATTTTCAACTATTTTCAACGGAGTTTGAACTCAGTACGTGGACAAACGATATGATACAATACAATAATTTTATCTTAGTTAAAAGTTTAAACTCAGAGATGTGAAATTAAATTAAATTATATTTACCCTCTATAGAGTATACATTGTCAAAATAAATATAAATATTTGAGTAATATACCACTAGAACTCTAAATATATATATAGGTGGAAAATCAATAAGTTGGTTGAGAGGAGCATGTGAAAAGGCAATAATTAATATTAATAAGTTAAGGTGGTAATTAATGGAATCTCAATCAGGCAGGAATAGGCATGATCCTCGAGGGATCGGAATTAGTATATCATTTTCTTTCTCTTACCGAATACCAAACAAGATAATATAAACAAGCACAGAATATACTTGTCCAATCAAATCATATGCTCTCACTAACGTGTCGCATTATCAATTATTTAATTTATCTACTATTTATTAGGCCATAAAACATCAATGCAATTAAATTAAACCTAATATACTTCTAATGCTATGAGAATATTCTAGAATGGAGCCATAACCAATAACAACAAACCTCGTCTTTTTACGTTTGTGGGCATCAAATAGTATATAATGGATGGCATTGTTTGTCTTTACGGTAGCTAGCTAGTAGCAGCCATGTCTTTATTTAAGATTTTTATTCTAGCTAGCTAGATACTTAAATTAATTAAATGATTAACGTGTCCATTAATTGATTTCTTCCAAGATATATAGGGTGACATCGATCTCATACATTTACCTACGGTCGATCGCTGGACTATGTATATATATATGCTAAAATTCATTTCGGGCTTAAATTTAATTAAACAAAAATACATTTCAAATTATAAAAGATGACAAATTCTCACATGCAATATAGATGAAATTCACTGCACACCCTTCATAAAATTGATGCTACAAAATTTTAATTTATCTTCAAATTAAAAAAATCAAATATTAGTAAAAACTTATAAATTAAAAAATAAATTTTGGAACGTGGAAGAAATTCAGATAAACTTGAGAAATAACATTTCTGATTAAGTTGAGTACTACTCATGACTCGTTATAAAACGCAGACTAAACACAACACTCGATCAATTCTAGTATTATTCCAAGTCGATCAGCTCATTTTGTGTTGAAAGTACATAGTGTATCTGGACAGTAAATAGCAGTGATGTTCATTCTTAGGTTAATTAAGCCACTTAATTAATTTGACTTCTCAACATGACATGGAAGTAGTTTTCAAAAATAAATAAATAAATAAATGACATGGAAGTTAATTAATTAATTAAATTGATAAGAAATTAATCAAGAAATAGCTACGATTCCACGAAGTGGGAATAGAGTCAGCAGAACATTGACATTGCAATTATATACTAGTATTAATTTAAATCTCACATTTTTAATTTGTCAATTTTTAGATCTGTCCTGTTGTGCTCATTGATGTTCCATTGTATACATATAATTGATTATGCCACTACGAGTAGAACGTGCGTATTTATTCTGTTCATTAATTGTTGGAAAATTGAATGAATGATCGAATGATGAAAGAAAGATTAATATGTGATGCATATATATATATATACTCTTTTCTTGTCAAAAAATAAAAATAAAATATACTCTTTCATTGCAGGGGAAAAAGGTAAGACCGTAAGAGGGACAGATAGTCGAAACAAATTAGTACAAAGAAAATAAATTAATTGCATGGTGTACTCGTTGATAACATAAGGACTATGTTTATGTTTTTGTTTCATCTAATTGTTCAAATGTACATATACAGTTAAAACTTACTCCAAGTAACAAAAAAAAAATCCAATTTGATTTTGACCCATTAATTTCATGAATTATGTTATTAATTTGGATTAATTATTTTGGAGTTCATAATGCAAGTTAATTGGTTTTCTTTGAGCTTGAAATTTTACAAGATGTTTTTTCTTAACTCTATTTTTTTTTAGGATTAAAAAAAAAAAAAACTCTATGTTTTTGGGATTAGTTATGTTATCTTCTGAATTTGTTTATGAAAAGCCCAGTACTCTTCAGGCGGAAGTAATTAACTGTAGTTGCTTCCCTCTTAATAAATAATAATATTACTATATCGTCATGGGAAACTATCCAACTTTTTTTTTCATCTGTTTTCAATTACTCTCTTTCACATTTTCATTTTATTTTTTTCTCTCTCCCTCAATCACATCACCTGTAATCATTACTTATTTTATCATATTTCTTAACCTCCATGCCAAAGTTAATGGATAGTTTTCATTGGAACGGAGGGAGTAGTAATTTAAAGGTTCTTTCACTAAATACATAAATCTGAGAATTTTATTACATGCACACATAATCAATTCTCTTCCCCCTTTTTTTGGACATATAAAGTCTATCATTGTATTATAGATGGTGCAATGCTACTATGCTAGGCAACCACAGGGATGAACTCAAATTAAACCAAGTGGTTTGTTGCAACGATTAGCTAATAGTGTTAACTAACTAATTGTTCCAATAACTGTAATCAACAAGGAGGATAGAACTAGTATGATTACTTTTGAAGTGTGTCATTGTAAAGGTTACGAGTTTAACATCTTTGATTGAGATCACGTGAAAAGAAGGAGATTTTCCTATTCCGAATATTGAGTGTGATTAGACAGAAGATTAAATCTGTTCTAAGGGGCAAGAGGTCATATGTATTTATACTTTATAGCACATTGTGATTATAATCAAAGAGTTGATTCGTGTTGTACGTATATCATTTTAATCGAACCATTTAAATCCTTGTGTGTTGTTCATATTTTGTTCAAGTTTGTTTTAGTTTGAGTTCATATTACAAAATTAAATTTCTTGATAAGTTCTTGAGAGGTGAGTATTCATAACTCAAGTTTGAGTGACAGTAAATTTGATTATAACAAATTCAGACTTTTAAGGAAATAATGTAGAAAATCTTTGCTGATACTGCATTAACACCAAAATGAAGCCCTAATTTTAGACCAAACCAACTTATATTTTATATTAATATGTTAATCTCGTGGGTTTATTATTAAATTCTGATGCCCAGCACAATGGGAAACTCTATCATAATTAATGAATTCCACTATCAATTTTAAATGCATGGTCCATACCTACAAGAAATTCAAATCATCAACGTGTACAAAAAATATGGACGAAAACGACCCCAGATCGATCGAGACGTACTGTATATATAGTTTTCCTCTACAAAATAACTGATCAAAAATTACATATATGGCTGTAAAAATATTTCTACATGAACTTTTTTAGCAAATTAAGTAAAAAATTAATCACTAAGGTTGTGATGCGTGGAGGAGGAGGTGGCCGGGGAATGTGACTGTTCCGACGCCACCGGGGCCTTATGTGCTGGTGTCGGAGGCAGTGATGCAATCGGAGCGTAGACTCCGGGACCGGATGCCTCCCCTGACGTGGTCGTCATGGTGGCATACTCCGGTGACACCCAAATTCCCCCCACCACCACAAATTGAGGTGCACTTTGTGTATTAATGTTGTTGTTTTGAGCTGAAGAGCTAGGCCTTCTCGTGTGCAACCGATATTTCTGAAATATAACACATTAACAATTCATTAATTAATATTAACAAAAAAGGGTTAATTGATTTAGTGAGCTAGCTAGCTAGCTAGATTTAATTCCTGATCATGTTAGAATTTATCTAATTTTAAAAGTGTGTCTTCTGATACTTTTTTTTTTTAAATTTATTTCACTTGTGTATAAGATACCCCATAGAGTAAAGCTAGGATGGATCTTATTTGTGAAGGTAATTAATTGAATGAATATAATTAATGATTCTTGTTGATAATAAGATTCGCACATATTTTGTTTTGATAATTGGTATTCCAAATATACATGGGGCCCGCAAAGAAGACAACCAAATAAAAGTGAATCTTATCCATGGAAAATTGGACAAAAATATCCCAAGTTTAATTTTTACTCCACCTTTTTTCCCTAGAAAATGAAATGAATTCACACGTTACACGAACCTGTAAATGGCTTTTAACCTCGTCATTAGTGAGCCCATCAACCTTCATTAACTCCCTAATCTGTTTTGGTGTTGCAACTGCACATGAATCAAACAAATACTCCATCAGATTTGTAATTTTGAAAAAAAAAATCATAATTAATTTAAATTTAATTAGTAATACATACGATGTGAACCTCCAAGTTGTTGAAGGGCTTGCAGGAATCTTTTGTGCAACTCAGGTGACCAACACCTCCTTGATTTTCTCTGACATTTTTCATCTTTCTTATTTCCGCCGCCGCTCTCCGCCGTAGAGCTGGTGGATGCCGGCGGAGGAGGAGGAGGAGCAATTGTAGTATCAATATTTTTTGTAGTCGTATCCTTCTTAAAGGGGTGAAATGCACCACCATCGCCACTTGTCTTCACCTCAACTTTTCTTGGTGAATCCTTAAATTTATGAAAGAAATATTTCTATTT